>CM048852.1:41083645-42502395 GCA_026545225.1 Cornus controversa | reverse complement strand
CCATGCCTGTGGCTTTTCGGAAGAAGTTGATGATTAACAGCAAGAGTTAATAAGGTGAAGGTAATGGAGATGTTAGTGATCATGCCAACGACACTCACAATAAAGATGGGGCAGAGTAGGCGACACATTGAAGTGAGTTTGAGACTATTGGGTAGAACTCAGAAGCTACATAGCTCATTCAATTAGCGGCTCAAGAAGTTTGTTAGAAGGTTGTAATGCTTTGTTATATGACTACTGTGGTGCAGATTTTCTTTTGGAGGGTGGGTGTTTGTTGGGTGTTGAGGATCTTCAAAAATAAAAATGGACTATGAAAGGGTTTAATTGGCAACTTAGTTTGACATGGGACATGGTGATGTGCAGCATTTAGGTTATGGTGCTTTGATGAGCACTGTCTCAATTGTTTTCTAAAGACAAATGCAAACTAAGATGTTCCACACCACAAGCCCTCATACGTGCATGCCCACCAGCATAGATATATAGAATGGTCATTATCCCATTAATCAAGACAATTACCCTCACAGTCGAATATGTTTTTTACACTTGACAATTTGAGCTTATACCAGTACTCATAGTCCACCACCATTCATGTTCCTTCTAACAAAAGAAGTTTCGGCTTCACGTTGGTTCAAAAAGTAGAGTTACAGGATAGTAATCTATATTATCGCAAACTTATTGCATTTTGAACAACATTCGTCTTCCAATATTTTTTACGTTGTAACAAATGCTTGCATGCTTAGTGTTAACTAATAAACATTACAGGTTCACATTGAATTGAAAGTTCGATAATGGATATATTTGGTCAATTTAATTAAAATAAACAGCCAATAAATGCTTTATGGATTCTTGCCTTATTCACCAGTTGAAGGATGATAAGCAATGGGAATAACACAGAGATCTCTTTTCCTTCGAACCGCTGCACCAAAGACCTCGGTCATGTCTAGATCTCCATGCTTTGCTCCATCAGCAAGCTTCCAGTCAAAGTGAAACAATAGTTGTGCAAGTGTAAGCTCAACACTAGCTAATCCGAACGATATGCCAGGACATATTCTTCTTCCAGCACCAAATGGTATATATTGAAAATGAGTCCCCCTGTAGTTAATTGAACTGTTAAGGAATCTCTCTGGATTAAAGCTTTCTGGATCAAACCATTGTTCAGGATCTCTACAAATTGCCCATGCATTGACAATGACTTTGCTCTTGACAGGTATCTCATATCCCTTAATTTCACATCTCTCTGTGCATTCTCTCGGAATTAATAAAGGGACAGGAGTGTGTAATCTCAGAGTTTCTTTGATAGCCAGCTTTAAGTACCTCAATTCATGGAGGTCCGCTTCATCAACACTAGTACTATTTCGTTTTTTACTTGCAACATATCTCACCTCGGCTTGTGCCTTTTCCATAACTCTTGGGTTTTTCAGCATTTCTGACATTGCCCATTCTACAGTTGTAGATGATGTTTCACTCCCGGCACTGAAAACGTCCTGAAACAGTAATGATCAGTTAGGAATAGATAATATAGAACAATCTCATCCTAGTCATGACTCCTTTTAGGCTCACTACTACTCTGAAAGGTTGGCCTTGTAGATTGATGCCACTTTGGGCATTGCACCAACCTTACACATTGAACATAAGGTGGATGTTGGTTTCAAACTTCACCCATTTATGGTTGAGTAGTGAATTTTCTGGATGTTTAATACTGAATTTATAGACAGGGTATCGGATTCTGGCTCAGCTAAAAGAAAGACTAATTTGTGGAATAGAAATAGAAGCAAAAAGTAAATGTACTAACCAATATTACTGGTTTGATGTTATCGATGGTTAAGGGGAAATCAAGGTCACCACGCTCCTGAACTTTTAGAAGAACATCTACCAAGTCTTCGTCTGCTTTGCCCTCACCAGTCTTTGTTGATGCCTTCTTAGCTTTATGTTCATCAATGATGCTGTCAAGAATCCTGTCAACTTTCCGCTGATGCTTTTCAAGTTTGTGCCTCAGCCCACTAATAAAATCAAGCATTTTAATTGAAGGGAAGAGATCGGCGATACTGAAACCTCCTGCTAACACTACAGCTTCCTTGACAAGTGATATGAATTCTTCTTGGTCATGGCATTTCTTACCAAAGGCCGCCCTTGCCGTGATGCCGTATGTCAAGGAGAAAATTTCTTTACTGAGATTGAGCAGAGATCCTGTATGTGTTGAAATTGATTTGATGAGATTTGAGACCTCTTCTTCCCTGTTGGGTCGGAATGATTGGACGCGTTTTATACTTAAAAGCTCCATTATGCAAATTTTCCGAAGTTGTCTCCAATAGTCTCCGTATGGGGCAAAGATAATGTCTGTAGAACCATAAGATAATATACTTGAAGCAAGAAGATTAGGCCTGTTAGCAAAGATGATGTCATGTGTATTCATCACTTCTTTTGCGGTTTCTGCTGAAGAAATGACGATGACAGAAAGTTCTCCAAGTTGCAGATGCATCAGAGGTCCATGTTTCATGGCCAAATCTCTTAGGCGGCGATGGGTTAGATCATATCCAACAAGCTGGTGCATGTTTCCAATGAGAGGCAACTTCCATGGGCCAGGGGGTAGATTTGGACTCAAGCTCGTGGTTTTAGATACTATTTTCAAAACCGTGACCACAAACAGCAGGAAAGTGAAAAGAATTGGGATGGAGGGCCATGGGAGCTCCATGATCAGCAAATGCATTGTGGCATGCACGCGTTGAGAGTATTAATTGTTTCGGTGGTAAGACTGCGCACATTTCATCCACATTTGTCAGCATGACTCTCTTTGCATTTTAAATGAGTAAAATGTATAGTATTGAATCAAGGAAGACGTTTAGATAAATTATATAAAACAAGCATGCATGTGGCACAAAGCATATTCAAGAATGAACAGGTTTTCACTCAGAATGTGGTGTGATTTTGAGGGAAAAAAATGTTGATTAAGAATGTGGTGTGATTTCAAATATATATCTGCATCACTTGCTTCTACTATGGAAAAAGACTCTTCAGAAATGTATTGTGTGTTGTGTGGCAGAAGATGATTCAGTAGCTTAACAAATCATACAGTTTGCATAACAAATTATTTATATTTTAAAGCTTTGAATCTTATTTAAATTGTAAGGTGTTGGCAATTAAACCTAAACATGCTTTGTTAGATGTGCCAGAGTCTAACATGATTTCTTCTTCTTCTTCTTCTTAGATATAGAATCTATGGGGCAATTACTTATCACACTCAGACCCCACAATTTCCATAAATTTGAAAGTAATAATGCACTCAGTATTAAGGGATAATTCTGTCATTTTATTGATTGAAAAATAAAGTGAAAGTGCAAGGAAGAAAAGTGAAATGTGAATATCTACTTTTAATTTAAATTATTGTTAAATTTGTTCATGTATATGTTTATATATATAAACGCTTGCAAATTCATCCTGAACAGAACTACATGTTCAAAGCAAACAAGGACATTCTGTTGTACATTACACTGCGCTATATGGCAACGGTTCACATCAGAAGACACAGTAGAGGATCTGGACTCGAATCATACCAGTATTATAGACGACATGCAATTCATTCATGCATCATGTATATATATATATAGAGAGAGAGAGAGTTACCTTGTTGGGGATATTCTAAATCAGTTGGAGCTTGAGTTCCTTTCTCTTCGGTGCATGAAGTGTTTGAGAAAGAAGGGAGACGAAACAGAGAACAAAGCGGGTAAGAGGAAATAATGCTGATCCTATGGGATCTGACAGGAATATACACGAATGCTGCTCTTTTCTGGTACACGGTAATAAATACGTCAAAATAATGTGATGCACTTCCAAAATTAACTAATCTTTGCATTCTCAAAATAATTGGAGTGAACTATCTGAATTTTTTAGTGCATCATAATATCTTCCAAATACACGTACACTAGTCTATATTATATTTAAGTTTAATATAATAAGACAAAGAAGTTAATTTAACGTTCAAAAATTATTAAAAAATTAATTTTAAATCAAAATATCTTTATCTATTTATTGCTCAAAATAATCTTATTTCATAGTTAGGATGCTAATACTAGTTCATGACAGTGCTATTGGGACTGGCATTCACTACTTTATATATATATATATATATATATGTAGAAAAAGAGATAGAGAGAGAGAGTTGAACTGGGGGCTTTGATGTGAAAGATATTAAGTTCAATTTAGTGGACATTTGAGGTTCTTGCAGGGACCACTAGACGTGATGAGAAGATAAAAACAAATCTTAATTATTTTGCACTTCTCATTGTGCACCAGCTTTCACATATCACATCAATGTTGTCCACCGCCACAAATGCATTATTTGCCAATAATGAAAATGAACATACTTTTTGTCCAAACTTACCATCATCTTTTCCTCTCTCCTCTGCAAGATTCAAGGTTGCACCTTTATAATTGTAACCAGACATAAAGTCGAAGATACTCACCATTAATTCACAGTGGAGTTCACAAATTTTGTTTTTTGTTTGATGATTTAATTTTGGCAAAAATTATTTTTCTTCTTTCTTAAATTGTTGTAACTGATTTTTGTGTTCCAATACAATAGTGTTGTGTTTTCCATGCAAATGCTTTGCGTGTTGTATATAACTATGCTGGTGTGTCAAAGATAAGATAACAAGATTTGAAATCTTAATAACAGTAGGAAAGTTTGAAAAAAATATATATATTTTATTTATATTTTTCCAAAAGTTAATGCTTAAAGAAGTCAAGAACAGAACTTCGTGTTTTTTGAGATGTTGACGTGGTGCGCTATTGTCCGTCAGATTTGTACAGGAAGTAGTTTAGTTTGGGCTGACATAATGGACTCAATAGTTTAGTTTGGGCTGAGATAATTCTATGAGGTTTGAGGGTAGCCTTCAAGGTTTGGGCTGAAGCTGACCTTTGTTCTTGTAGATGAAGCTAATTTCACTTTTAAACTAAAATAGGCCATAATGGGCTTTAGTTTTTGGACTGGTTTAATTTACCTTTGCCATGTGCAAAAAGAAGCCCTAGTATACTGTTTGAAATTCAAAAGAAGCCCTAAAATGGTTGGGTCGGGGGATTTGGGCCGGATCAGACCCAAGTCAATATATATATATATATATATATATATCTATATAATTTTTTTCTAATAAAAAAAATAACATTTGGGTTTTGGTCTGGATAATATTCTACTGAGAATTGCAGAGCAAAAGCTACAGCCTCCTCGTAGAGAGACTGTGTGTGTTTCAAATGGCTGTTTCATCACTGTCTGCAACAGTAATTGCTTCACTTCCATTATGCAATTCCTCAACCATTTCAACCAAACCAAAGCTTTGTTCCTTCTCTTTGCCCTCAAATGCCTCAAAGCTCAAGACCCTGAAGCTCTTTCCCTTATCTACTGCTACTACTAGGGTTTTTGCTGCTCCTGAAGTGTTGGATTCTCAAGAAACCCTAGATAGTCCTGACAGTACAAGCCTTGGGGTAATGCTTTCCCATATCTTGAAGGACGGAGTAGTAATTCTTTCTTTTGTTTAATTTAATTCTATTTATTTATTTTCAGATTGAAGGTTCTGAAAGTCTTGGTTCTTCACCGCTCACCATTGGTGCAGATGTTGATAAGGTAATTTCCGCTAACCCGTTCCTCCAAATGCTCTGTTTGGCTACCGAGAAATTTGAGAAAACAAAAATTAGAATTTTGAATCTAAGGTTTTCATTGTTTGGGACCCAGAATGGCATATGATTTCTCAAAGCAGAACTAAAATCAAATGCTCATTTTGTGTGTGTGGATAGAGTAAGGAAGATATGGTGGATAGAAGCAGTGGTCAACTTAAATTTTTGGTCATAAGGAACTTTACTTTTATTAAAAAATATGGTTTTATTTCTTTTATCCTTTTCTAGTTGGTGGTTCTTTTACTTGGTTGTTCTATACAACAAATTTATCAAATCTGTTTTTCCCCTAGGTGAATTAATTTATGCAGATGGCTTGATAAATGAGTTCTTAATGTAATCTATGTTCCATTCATTAGCATAGTAAATAGTTCAAGGTGGATATGGAGGTAGTGCTCTGTTTAAATTCCAATATATGGTTGCTTTTTCCATAGAGACTTGCTCTCTGGTAAATCAGCATGCTTTAGTGGGTGTCTAAGTTTATTGTTCTCAAGTTGGATGGTTTAGGAAATATAAGTTTGTCATCTTGGTTCAGTATGTTATGAAGTGTTAGGTATATAAGGTTAATAGGAGTTTGATTGGTGATTGGTTAATTTCGTACAAATCAGAGTCTATAATTTTTATTTTTAGTTTTGTTTATGTTTCAAAAGTTAGGTAGGTAAGTGGAGTTACCTTTGTCCAAGGGCAAATCGGAGAATTTGAAGCTTCAATGAGGGTAAAAAAGTAAATTCAACTCTCAATATTGTGCACTCACCATTTTAGGGTTCATATGTATTCATCTATTTTATTAAAAAAGTTAGAGTTTTGAAATTGCATGTTTTTATCCATAAAAACGTGTCTTGGAATGCATGAAACTGTTTTGGGAAAGTTAAATCCTATAAGAACTAGGAATGGGAATTTGATCCATCGAAGAATCAATTGAGACTCACTGGTTTAGTGTTGATCAATCGACATTTGGCTCAATTGATCAAAAGTTGCTAGAAAGCAGTTTCCAATTCTGATTTGAACTCTCTTAACCTTAAACTTTTTCAGCCTCAAAGGTCTATAAATAAGATCATGTGCTTTTAGAAACAAATGCTTGCGTATAATAACCGTAGAGAGCAGATATGGAGAAAATCTTTGTTTTGCCTCTCCACCCTGTCTCCATTCTGATTGATTCGCTTCTTCCTTCACGCAAACGCTTGGTTGGCCCTTTGTTGTATTGCATTTTGTGATCCTCTGCTTCAGTCTGCGTTTTTTGGATAGCAGGGATCCGATGTTGATTTCCAATTTAAATGTCAACTCTAGGTTTTGGGCGGCCCGTCTGTTTGGTTCAACTATCACTGCTAGAAGCCCCTGAGGTTGTTCGCCTGTGTACTCCGGTTTGCATATGTCACATTTCCAAAGCATATAATTTTTTTTAAGGCATAGAGTGCATCCTAGCGATCGAATGGTTAGATTTTTCTTTCATATTCATCATTGCATCTATTATGATGAGTGTGTTATTGAGGTGTTGATCGTTAACTATTGTTGTGCTATTGGAGTATTCAACACCAAAGTGAGATCAAAGTGTTCTTGGAGAAATGGATCAAGTGAGGAGCGGATCTGTTAACAGAGCCAACTGTGTGTCTGGAAACTTTGAGTGCGAGTCTGGTGGATCATTTGGTGTCAAGTGGTAACTAGGAGTTCTAGGGCTTAAAAGTGGTAACCTAGTTATAAAATCTCTTTCTAATTGTGGATTTGATCTGTTTGGACTAGGTACCGTGGTTTTCCTTATTGGAGTTTTATACGTAAAAATCTTGTGCTCGTGTGATTGCTTGGTTTATTTATTTTTGCTTTCTATACTTAGCTGATTCATATTGTTGCGTACTAAATATATATATATATTTTCATAAGCCATTCTAAATACAATTGTGGTAATTTTGAAATCAATCATTGTTATTAAAATTTGACAAGATCTATTACTCTCTCTAGATTTATTTCTGGTCTTGCAAAAAATCTGAGCCTGGGGTTACGTTCCTATACTTCTCATCAAGTAAATTAGTAAACTAGCTTCTTGTTAATGTTCCTTCTGAAGGCCTTTTTTAGGCTGCTGTGTATGTAAATTTATGTATACATATACATATGCATATAAAAAATTGTGGGTTACTAATGGCATCCAAGTCTTGTTGGCACAATGAACTTGAAGGAACTGTAGGTAGAATTTGATTACAAAGGCTGTCTTTTGATTAGTTAGAAGAAAGAAACTTCTCAAGCTTTAGCCTTTAGCTTTTCTTTGACAGGGGCTTCACTTACATTTCATGCTTCATAGTTGTCTAAAAGCAGGTCCATATAACATGCAAGCAAGTTTAAGCATGTAAAATGGACACTGAAGTTCATGCTGTTCAGCTCTTGTTGCACTCTTGATGTTAGCTTTGCATGCTAGTGTTTAATATTTAAAATTCTTACACATATGAAACTGCACTTCATGCTGTTGTGCACTTGTTGTATTCTTGATCTTCTTATCTTCACATGCTAAATGGTGTTTAATATTCACTTTCTCACACACAAAATTTCCGCTGGAACTGTTATATCATTTATAATAATTTCAACTGGCTAGTACTGTTGCCTTCACGAACTAGATTTTTTTTTAGTTTCTTAATTTTATAGCAACACTATGTAAAAGATCTTGTCTTTTTAAATTCTGACCTTGTCAATTATGCTATTATTCATTTATCTTCTTATTATTATGATATTAAACAAGGAAAAAATGAATTGCTATCAATAATTATTACATGAATTAATTGATTATCGAATTAATTTCTTTTAAGCAATCAAAATATGGCTTGATTGTGAAGCTATATAACATGGTAGATTCATGTCTTTTACTTATCAATAACTTCCCACACTGAGAGTTTTGGTATGTGCCAAGGAGAGCCCATTTACCTTCTTTTCAACAAGTTAAAAAAATATTAACAAAAAAAGTTTTCGTTCATATGGATGTAGTCCCTTTGACTAACCTTGAAAAAAAGAAAAAAGTTCAGTGTTCTTTTTCACATAGATTTGTTGTAGGCCGAGGTTGATTGGGTTGAATCGGTCTTAGATGGATTTCTTTGAAAAACCAGAAAGTTCTATTGTTCTTGTGGGGCTGATTTGACCAGAGTCAGATCTTACATGATCTTTGGACAATTAGCCAAATGAGCAATTGCAGGGGCTGAAATCAGCGACACTCTGACTACACTAAAGCCTTCAGTCCACAATCCTACACTAAACCTGTTATGTGCAATCAGAGATTTGAAATACTTATTCTTAAAACTAGGTACTTGTGTCATCTTCATGGTTTTAGTTACATTATAAATATATCAATGAGTTATTCCTGTTCTCAGGTGGCTCCAAAGCAGAAAATTAGAATTAAACTGAGGTCGTACTGGGTGCCGCTGATAGAAGACTCCTGCAAGCAGATAATGGACGCAGCAAGGACAACAAATGCAAAGACCATGGGTCCTGTGCCATTACCAACCAAAAAGCGAATTCACTGTGTACTTAAATCTCCACATGTACACAAAGACGCCCGCTTCCATTTCGAGATCAGAACTCATCAGCGCCTCATTGATATTCTATACCCGACTGCCCAAACGATAGATTCCTTGATGCAGCTCGACCTTCCTGCTGGAGTTGATGTGGAGGTCAAGCTTTGAAGAAGCAGTGCTGCAGCAAACACTGTAATGTTGATCGTTTTCATTTAAAATTTATGCCCACTTCCAAATTTGAACTTTGTAGAATGCCTGTTGAACAAACAATAGTTGAAAAAGTATATAGATTCAATTTTTTGTCTCAAAGTTTGATATGTCAATTTCATGGGAAGATGTTATAATGCTTCCGCATCTGACTACTACCAATGTTTCTTTGTATCAAACACCTGGGGTCCTGGAGTGACTTTAATATGTCCTTACCAGCGTGTGAATTTGATCTTCTATTTTCTTATTACTCAATGAAAACATCTCTTTATTAGCCCTGCTTAACCTGGCTTCCATTCTTCAAGGAACCTTCATTCGGTGCCTGCATTCTCCTTTGTTGCAAAACATCTAAGGCCACGAAACCCCGCTTGGATAATTCATTCGGTTGCATGGAATTGGAGAAAATTTTAATTTACCAATTCCAATTCGAAGGTACCAATTTCACGGAACCGAATATAGCCTCAGATTGATCCAAAACCCTGTGT
This sequence comes from Cornus controversa, assembly GCA_026545225.1. NCBI lineage: Eukaryota > Viridiplantae > Streptophyta > Magnoliopsida > Cornales > Cornaceae > Cornus > Cornus controversa. The sequence goes on along the minus strand of CM048852.1, from coordinate 42,492,557 downwards.
AACATGGAGTGTGGTAACTTGGTATACTTATCAGTTGCAGATATTCAAATCCAAAGATACGAGGACACGGTTAAATATTCATGTTATCTAATATTCTTCTTTCTAAGGCAGTGTTTTTGCAAATAATCCCTTCACGTAACAAAAAAAAAAAAAAAAAACTTCAATAGCACAGAAAATTTGCAAATCACATCAATTACTAATTTACCGGTTTGTGAAATTACATAATTTATTCTGTGTTTTCTGTAATCATTGTGGTCATCCACCATTCGACTTAAATCTCATCACAGGTTCATATGTACACGCGAAGTATGTGTACTTGTACACACTGGTAATGAGAAGTGCACAATAGTACCAAAATAAATGAAATATACAAATTAGTAGCAATTACACAATAAAATTTTACGAAAGGAGGATATAATAAAGATTAATGAATGAATCCTGAAAATACCAATAGAAGCTAGACAATTAATTGAAGAGTGTAGGAATAAACAAAACGATATAAACATAAAACTTAAAAAAAGCATATGAAAAGTGATTGAATTGGTGAGTTTTACACAGAAAACAAACAAAAACTAAGATTTGTTCCACATGTGTGAACTAGTGAGTTTGTTTTTTTAATAAACGTATTTATTTACAAAAATTTTAAATGAAATAACAAAAGATTTCTACAGTGCATGTTTGCTGATGACAGTGTTAGTGGATACCTCTAAAGAGGCAATAAGAAAGAATTGTGAAGAAATATATTAGGATCAAATTAGTAAGAATAAAATAGAATATATGGAATGTAAAATACAATACATGGAATGTAAATTTAGTAATATTTTTTTACTTTTCAAAGTGAAAGATAGAATATTCAAATCCTACACAGATAATGTAAATTTAACAAAGATTTGAATTTGAATGTTGACAGAAAAATGATAAATCTTTAAAGGAGGATTTACCCATCAACAAACCAGATTGTGATATTAGCATCAAACCTTTTATGTGTTTACGAAATTATGAATTTTTGGAGTGGGTTGTAGTTCTTCTGCAATTTCGGTCCTGGAATTTTGCAAAACCACCACTCATGAAAAATTATTCAATTTATTTTTCTCATTGAACAAATACTTTAATTTTTTGTTTCAAAAAAATTACTAATAAGTCCTATTTTTACATTTCAGAGACCAAAAATTTATATAATTTGTTTTTTAAAAATAGACTATTTCTATTTTCAAGAACTATTTTCAGTAAATTTCTCTATACAATTCTTCTTTTTCTTTTTGTATATATAGTGAAACAATCGAAGCAACGTGAATTTGGGAAAAAAAATACAGTCTCTTTCACATGTAAAGTAAATCGGCCTTACATTTAACGTTCTCCATTAATTTTACAAAATTACCCCTTAATGCACCAACAAACATGTGCAGTATCCTAATATTTTTTTTGGGGTTAAATAGACTCACCTCTCATGTGAGAGATTTGTCCTAATAGAAGAAACTTTTTAAAAGTCTTCCTGACATCTCCTTTACTAACGGATGTCAAAAATCAAGATAAAATTACTCCTTTGCCCTCATTATTTTAGTAATAAATTTTAAAAAAAATCTAGCCTTGCGAATTGACATTTTTACCCACCCCTCTCTCTCTCTCTCTATTATCTCTCTCCACACAACCTCCGACCACCACCACCAACCGTGACCACCTCCTCTTAAACAGCTCATTCTCACTCCCACCCCCAATCTGACCCCTCTCTCTCTCCCACCACCATCCTCTCTCTCCCTTTTTCTCGTCGAGGCCATAGTTAGGGCGAGTGACCCGACTGTCGACTGGTAGTTTGGTACGGCGAGCTTGACCCACTTTGGTTCTTAGTGATATACACTGGTCTTGATATTGATCCCCTGAAGTGTGGACCTTCTCACCATGATCGAAGATGGGTTTTTTCTAATTTTGTACATTGGTCCTGATGCATGTAACCTTTGTGAGATTGCGTACCAAAAAGTGGTCCATTTAAGGTAATCTATGTGATATTGCATGCTAGCTAGAATGTATGATTCTGGGATTCTATGGTTCAATTTGGTTTTGTAATGAAATTGGGGTTCAAACAAATTGGGGGGTTTTCAGCGACATTCTACTTCAGTCAGGTTGACGATTGTTATTAATTTAGCATTTTCAATGAAATTGGGTTTCAATCAGATTCGGGGTTTATCTTCTTCTTTATATACCACTTCGTCACAGCTGTCTTACCCTTCCAACACAACGGTGAAGTTCTCCAAAGAGCTCGAAGCCCAACTCATCCCAGAATGGTAGGAAGCTCTTGTTCTGAAGAAGCATATCAAGAAGATTAAACTCTCAATAAAAACACATCAAACCAACCATGATTTTTGCCTTTTTTTTTTCCGATCCATTCAATTCGTTATGAAGAAAATCTCTCACAAGTCACAAGCTTTGCCTAAGATTATTCTTGTATATGTTTATCATAATTCAATATCTAAGAAATGTAAAACTCTAGGGTTTGTGTGCGCGCGCGCGCGCGCGCGTGTATATATGTATGTATATCTAATTTGTAATGTTCTATATATATATATATATATATATATATATATATATCTGTCAAGTGCCAACAATCACACCATGACCACCATATTATATGTATAATGTATCATCAGTACTCTATATATCTCTCTATACTTGCATTTCTAACATACATACATACATACATACATATATATATATACATACATACATATATCTTTATATTGTTATATTTAGACAGAGATAGATACTAAGAGGGGTGCTAGTGGTGGGTGAGGGGAGAGAGAAAAAGACAGACGTAGACAAGGAAGGGTATTTTTGTTCATCTTTCGTAAGACTTATTTTATAATTTAATACCATAGTAAGGTTACTAAAGTCATTTTAGACATAGGAATGAGCATTTTGGTTACTAAAGTCATTGTAAGGTTACTCAATCTCATTAATGAATCACATGACATGATGCAAATGGTCATTTTTTTTTATAGGATAAAGAAATGAAAAATTGAGACCTCACACCAGTTTGAGGAGAATTTATCACGGACTTCTGGCTCAATCGCAACATATCTATACGTATTTTTCTTTTATCTCAACACTAATTATAATAACCTGTTACTGTTCAATATTCATTCGGAATAAGTGAGTCTTCAATAATTTATCCAAGTTGAAGGCCTGAGGCTGCCGTTAGCTTAAGTTCCCAAGGAGCCAAAAAGTCCATTTGTTCATTTATTTTCAATTGTTTTTGTATTTGACCAAAAATATCTTTTTTTTCCTTTATCAGTATTTGACCAAATATATCTGTGAAGCACACGTCTAGAAATCATATCATTATCACATATTTAATTAAAAAAAACATCTGGATCTTGTACCAATTCAAAACAGACAAAAAATTGAAAAAAAATTGTAAGGACATTGGTTTTTTTTTTTTTATGATAAAAATTGATTTTTTAATTGACTTGGGCAGTTAGGATTTTTTTTTTTTATTAGTTGGGCAGTTTTAGTGACTAAAGATTCTTCTCATTTTGCCCTCTTACTCTCAATGACCTGTGGCTTTTTTGAATTCTATTTGATGTATACTCTCTCTATTTCTTTTTCTTGTCATATTTTATGTTATGCAGTTTTGTTGAGTAATTTATGGATTATCTTAATATTAATTACAAAAAAATTATCACTATCTTATTGAATTACAGTCTAAAAATATAAAAAAAATTAAATAAATGTCCTATCCTACTAAATATTCTACCAATTATCCAGAAGTGATCTCAAGAAATTAAATGTTCCTGTGACCAAAAGTAAAACTTACATATTAAATTCCTTTAGTCTTCAATTTAAAAAAATATGATCACTAAATTCTTTTATAAAAAAATTTCAAATAAATAATTTTGTATATAAATAAAAGGGCTAGTTTAGTACATCAGGTTGCCGTCACTGTGATGTTTGAGGCAGATCAGATGTACGCAATTTTACCTCCACGTGTAAAGACGTTTTATGTTTTGAACTAGTAACTTCCAAATCATAATAGAGCAATCTTATTGTTGCACTAAAATCTGTTATCAAATTATCCACATAAATAATAAAATAATTTTTTAATACATACTAGACTAAAACAAAAAAATTGACTTAATTAAACCTCTTAAGATTAAGAGCTTCATGTATCTAGTTTATAAGAATCAAATTAACTCAATGATAATAGTTTGTATAATGTAATCTTATACCAATCTCTCTTTTTATTTTTTTTATTTTTTATATTCCAATCTCGTCGAGTCAACTCTTCTAAAAGAAATTGAAAGTTGAAACATGCCACCTTATCTTATATAAAGGTTGGTGTATTATAGTCTTACACGCAAATTGTGAAAATGACTCTATTCCCTTTTTTTTCAGGGCGGATCAAGATAATTTGAGGTAGGCAAAAATTAAAAAAGTAACCTTTTTATATATAGTATACTAATATCAAATTTTATTTAATAATATTTATTTTAAAATTATTTTTATTGAAATTATTATATCTAATTGGAACATTTTTTATTAATATATCTCTTAATTTTTTTTATCAATATTTTGTCATTAGATGAATAGATATATGTGGGGATAGGATATGATTTTTGATTAAGATCATTCATTTTTTTTTACTTAGTTCATTTTTTTCAAAAAAAAATTAGATTCTTTGTAAAGAATTTTCTTGTCATACATTTTATTATCATTATGTATCTAAATCACTAATAATTTTTTTTCATTAATGTACTATCTTCTATTTCTTTTAGATTACTTAGTTGTTCATTTGTTGAATTTTCAACTAAACGTTTTGTTGTTTGACTATTAATTATAACAAAAAAAAAAAAATTTGTAATGGGAGAATAAGAAAAAACGCAAGGAATAGAGAAAAAAAAAATTAATAGGAGAAGATGGAAAGTTTTATAATCCCAATTTTTCACAATTATTAGTTAGCTATATATTTAACCATTCATAAAAAAAGGTGGAATAGGAAGAGAATGAGAGAAAAAAGAGAAAAATGGTGAGATAAAAATAGAAATTAGGAGTTTTAAAATGTATTAAATTATTTGGGTCTATTATTGAATATTGGGGGCCTAAAACAAAAATGTTAGGAAGTTTAATGATATTAGAATAAAATTATTCGGGCTCACTATTAAATCTATACTATTGGTTAGACCTAACAAAATAAGGAAAGAAAATTATTAAAAACTCTAAATAAAATAATTTTTTTAACAAGTCTTTTTAAGATAATAAAAAAATTTGAGATCTTTTATTGACAAAGGCTTAAGCCACCACTTAAGTCGTCAAAGGCACCGGCCCGCCTTGCCTTTCTCAATTGCGGGATTGAGAAAATCTTTGCATGACTTTCTTGGATTTTCAGTCCCAGTTAGTCCAGTCCAATGTATTGAATTTGGTGCATGGCACTGTGAATCAACAGCTGTAATCAGTCGTTGTATTTTGTTGACATGGCCATCTTTCTGGGAGCTAACATTGGACTGGACTAACAGGGACTGAAAATCAGTTATTACTACTAAATTCTATTTTAATAAACTGTCTTTTAGAAACTTTGTATGTAGTATTGTCAACCAAAAACAATTTATACTCTCTCTCTCTCTAAACTCACTCTCTCTATAAATACAGGGCAAAGTGTTTTCACTGCATTCACAGGCTTTGTTCTCTGTGTCTACTGTTTTTCAGCTCCAACTCATTACAACTTTATCCCCAGCAGTGTAAGTCTCTCTCTCTTGTTCTCGTCTTACATGCATGCATTTTTATTTATATTTTTGTAAATTTTTATTTTCATTTTTTATCTTTATCATAGCAAAAAACTCACCTACCTATGAATGGAAACTTAATTGACATTCTATATCCTCAACAATGTAAACTCTCTCTCTCTCTCTCTCTCTCTCTCTCTATATATATATATATATATATATGTATTGCCATAAAAAATGGACCTGTCTGTAGTACATTTATGATTTATATGGCCATAGTCTGCTTCTTTGAATAAATTTTCTGCATTGACTTGCTTTTGGACAAGTCTAAACTACATGTATGATTTATAATGCTATGTATATAAGAACATATATGCACACATATCTATATGTCATTCCCATCTTCCACAAGTCCTCGTCAGGATCTATTTAATTTTTGTGTAAATGCTTATACATATACATCCACATGTACACAAAAAACAATAATTTAGATATTTGATATAATTTTTTTTTATAACTTTGGATGAGTAATAATGAAATTTCAATTATTTCAAAATTTTATTCCAATTGAATAGTTTATCAAAACAAGAAACTTAGATTTTGGGATTCAAATAGGAAAATTGCAATTACATAGAATTGTGATACTGTCACGCCCCGAATTTTCAACATTCTTGGAAATTGGAGGTAATTTAATGAAACTCGGCGGGTGTGAAGACACTGGATGAGCTACCACACTGGTAGGCTACACGGTGCTTAATCCCACTTTGCCTGGGTGTGGAATGAAAAAGTGTTATATGTATGTTTATCAGCTTTCTATGACATAACATATTTTAAAGTCGTAATAGCCGTGAACCCATTAGAACTCCGCAACTAAGAGTACTAGGATGAGTGAACCTTTGAGAAGTCTTTGGTTCGGGAGAGCCAAAAAACGAACAATATTATGTTGAGATTTTATATCTTAGATGTGATTTGGTATTGGAGTGAATTGTTCAAAATCTAACTTTCTACTATTAAGATTTCTGCTGTGTTTTAGTTATCAAATTAGATGACTTGATGATATTTTATTTGGATATTTGAGTGAATCTGACCATCTATAATTCAGAAAATTAGGAAGAACTTCCATGCTAGGGCATTTGATTATTCGTGGAAGCAAAATTAGTTCATAGTTCATACATGTAACAGACTATTCTCAAATTGTTCAAAATCTAAAATTAATTGTCAAGCTACTAAATCATCTTCTGCCCCATCAATATGTATATATTATGTTAAGAAGGTTTATCTATTTCTTATAATGTAGAAGCAAGTGATGCAGATAGAAGATGATATTTGAAGGTGGATATGTTTATATATCTTATTTGAAGGCAAGTCAATAAAGAATCTTGTAAAAAGATCTGATTCACCTGTTCATGTATGCTTCATTTGTAACATGTATCTAAATGTCTTTCTTGATTCAACTTAAACCATCTTTATTAATAATAATAAAAAAAAAAATTGCATACAACCTAGAAAAGAAAACTGAAAATGCTAAGAGGATGTTGCAGAACTTCAAGGCTTCACAGCAAGCATAAATCTGGATGGAAAGCAATCAAACCACTGAGACAAGTGAACTCTCGAACGCGGCTCGACAACTGATGATGGGGTTCCCATTCCTCTCCTTCCCAATTCTTTTCACATTCCTGCTCTTTCTGTTCATGGTATTCCAAATAATATCTAAAACCAAGAGCAGTTCAAAACTGCCTCCTGGTCCATGGAAGCTACCTCTAATAGGAAACATTCACCAATTTGTTGGATCTATGCCCCATCACTGCCTAAGGGATTTGGCCATGAAACATGGACCTCTGATGCAACTGCAACTTGGACAACTTTCTATTGTTGTCATTTCTTCAGCAGAAATTGCGAAAGAGGTCATGAAAACACATGACATTATCTTTGCTAGCAGACCTTTTCTTCTTGCTGTCAATATCATATCTGAGAATGACATTGCCTTTGCACCTTATGGGGATTACTGGAGGCAACTTCGAAAAATTTGCATACTGGAGCTTTTAAGTGTCAAACGTGTCCAATCATTCCGACCCATCAGGGAAGAAGAGACCTCGAATTTAATCAAATCTATTTCGGCGCATACAGGATCTCTGATCAATCTTAGTGAAAAGATTTTCTCGTTGACATACAGCATCACTGCAAAGGCGGCCGCTGGTAACAAATTCCTTGAGCAAGATGAATTCATATCACTTGTCAAGCAAGCCGTAGAGATAGGAGGAGGTTTCAATGTTGCTGATCTCTTTCCTTCAGTTAAAATTCTTGCTTTGATAAGTGGGCTGAGGCCTAGACTTGAGAAGATTCATCGAAAACTTGATAGGATATTTACTAATATCATTGATGAACATAAAGCTAGGAAGGTGGCAACACAGACTGGTGATGGTGAAGCTGATCATGAAGACCTGATAGATGTTCTTCTAAGAGTTCAGGAGAAGGGTGACCTTGAGATCCCCTTAACTATGAGAAGCCTTAAGTCAGTTATCATGGTTAGTACATTTACTTTCTCCTTCTATCTACTTCTACCTCCAGCTAAGCCGTAGTCCAAAACCCTTTTTACAGACTAAAATTCGGTTTTAAACATTTGATCTTCAAACACCAACATCCGCATTGTGTTCAATATGTAATGCTGGTCCAACACTAAAGAGCTGCAGAGAGCGTAACAGGAGTCGGTAAGTCATTATATTGTGCTATATCCTCTATTCTTTAACTCAATTTCAATGATCTTTCAGGACATGTTCACTGGTGGGATCGAGACATCAGCTACTACTTTAGGCTGGGCAATGTCAGAATTGCTGAAAAACCCAAGAGTTATGGAAAAGGCACAAGCTGAGGTGAGACAGGTTGTGTGTAAAAAAGGAAATATTCTTAATGAAAATGATCTCCATGAATTGAGTTACTTAAAGTCAGTTATCAAAGAAACTCTGAGATTACACCCTCCTCTCCCTTTATCAATTCCGAGAGAGAGCAGAGAGAGATGTGAAATCAATGGATATGAGATACCTGCGAAAAGCCAAGTCATTGTCAATATATGGGCAATTAGTAGAGATCCTGAAAATTGGACTGATCCAGAGAGCTTTCATCCAGAGAGATTCCTTGACGGTTCAATTGATTACAAGGGGACTGATTTTCAATATACACCATTTGGTGCTGGAAGGAGAATATGTCCTGGCATGTCATTCGGGATAGCTAATGTTGAGCTTCCACTTGCAAATTTGTTGTATCACTTTGACTGGAAACTCAGTGAGGGAGAGAAGCAAGAAGATCTAGACATGACTGAGGCCTTTGGTGCAGCAGTTAGCAGGAAAAGAGATCTGTATGTGATTCCCATTGCTTATCATCCTTCAACTGGTGAATAAGATATTAAGAAAAGAATGTAGAAAGTATTGGATGGTTGTTATTGAATTTCCAGTTTCAGTGTGAGCCTGTAATATTAATTAGTTTATACATATTAATAATGTAATCGTATGTTAGAATACATATAAAAATATTGTTGAAAGGTAAAATAAGAACAGATGTAATGTGGGCTTCTATAGATTATTGAATAAAGAATAGATTTCACTTATTGGTGTTTGAACAGCAAAGTTTTAAGGTGTTTTGATCTCAAAAGCTTAGCTCTTTGATTGAGTTCATAAATCTGAACAGTTAAACACCATAGACCTCTGAACAATTGTGGCAAGTCCAGTCAAGTCAATCGTATGGTGCTGAGCAGGGAACAGACCCATGTTAGCCCCCACTTTTGTTTTTTTAGTATTATATATTTATATATCAGACTTCCCTTTCTAAAATTACCAAAAAAACCCATTAGACTCCTAATATATATATTTTAAATCTCTCTCTCTCTCCCCAATATTTCTCTCTTATCTTTCTTTCTCTGTAATTATTTTGATATTTCTCTCTCTTTGTGCCTCTCTCTATCTGCAAATTCTCTCTCTCTCTTTACTCAGTCAGCGCCAGTGACTGACCCAAAATAATAAAGTAAATATTAAAAGTTTTTAATAAATAAAGTAAATGTTATTAATGAACAATGATAAATTTTTATTTAATAGAATTATTTCTATGATTTAATTTTTTATTTATTTTTGTTAAAGTTCCCCTTTCACAAAAAATTTTGGGTCAGTCACTATCATTGACTGAGTAAAGAGACGAGAGTTTACGAGAAAAGAGAGCAAAGATAAGGTTAACTACAAGTCTCACCATCTGTGACGAGAATTATTGTAACTAGCCTGGTGTGGAGTTTGGCTGTAGCGAGCCTCACACCAATTGAATTGGCTTGCTAAAATTGTGGGTATAACTAGAGTATACCAGATGTTCTAAACGTCACATCCTCGACTAAACAACAATAAATTTGAGAGGCGTGTAATTTTGGTTTGTATAGTGAAAACTATTTGTGAATGTGGACTTTGGTTATAAGTCCAACCGTGTTAATTGAAAATTGTAGTTGCTTGAAATATAATTGTGTCATAAACATTTGAATTTGATATATTACGGAGTTCTTGATACGTGGAAACAGCATCCAGATAAAGATACAAACTAAAATGAATATTCATGAGGGTTCAGTGGTTGATTTTAGCTGTGAACGTTAGGGTTAGGGAAAGGGATATATATCCCTAATTTGTGTTAGCAACTTAATAGTAATTAATATAGACATTTAATCCAATAACATCAATCCTGATAGCCATCCTGTGGCTTTAGCTTCTTGGTGATTTTTTTGGCTTTTTTTAATCTATAGTGCTGGTGCCACTCTGGAGCCTAACTGATAATGTAAATCTCTCTCTCTCTCTCTCTACACACACACACACACATATTGTCATACATGCTTGCTGCAGAAAAAGTGGATGCGTCTGTACTACATATATAATTTATATAGCCATAGTCTGCTTCTTTGAATATAAGTTCTGAATCGACTTGCTTTTGGACATGTCTGAACTACATGTATGATTTATCTGATCATTATGCTATGTTATGTATATGACCCAAGGACATATATGCACATATATGTTATTGGGTCATCAACATGATCCATTTAAAGTTTTGTATAACTTTACATATACATGGCATGTAATAATGCAAATATGCAAATGTTTGATTTTTTTTTTACATAAATAAATTGCAAATCAATCAAGGCACCCTAGTACTATTTTCTTGCTGGTGGTAGATTTTACATCTTAGATGCGATTTTGTTATTGAAGTGAATTGTTCAAAATCTCACTTTCTGCTGTAGAGATTTCTGTTCTGTGCTTTTAGTTAACAAATTAGATGACTTGATGATATTTTATTCGTGTAGTTGAGTGAATCTAACCATCTATTTTTCAGGAAATTAGCAACAATTTCCATGCAAGTGTATTTGATTTTCCATGGAAACAAAACTAGTTCTTAGTTCATACATGTAAAGGACTATTCTCAAAATGCTTCATAGTCTCTATATAATTTCTATGACAACCATAATGGGATGATTTCCTTTTAAAGAGAATTCCAAAATCCCCCTGTATTTTTAAAAAAGAGAATTTGGATGAGTTAGAATACAACTCCTCATAGCCCTTTGTGTGCGGACCTATTTTTTTCTGATTCTTCGATAAAAATATTTATTCTCTTCATAAAAATACAAGAGATAGAATTAATAAATTTCTTTTTCGATTCATCTCTCGAGTTGAATACCTCATTCAAAATTTGTTTTTGATTAGCAGGAATCAATAAAAAAGACAAATCCGGTGAGATAAACCAAATCCGGCCTATAGGTTTAATTTCTTGGTGACTTATGCTCTTTCTTTTTTTAACTTTTCTATATAGAATGCTCAGTCGTGGTGGAAAAAAAAAATAGTATTATAATTCATAATGGCAACCACTCTGAAAACAAGACGAGAGAGTTAGGTGAAGAGATAGTATAAATGTATTTCATAAGAGATGCTTCTAGGCTGCTTAGCTGGACAATTGCATTAATATGATATTTTAGCTAAGTCTATGTTTTTTTAGTTGTTACACACATTTACTTCCAAAGATTTGTTTACATTCAATAAAATTTGATTCTTAAATCTAATGCCTAGTAGACACTAATTATAACTCTAAAATAGAAAATTATTTATAATGAAAATTTGAGAAACAATTCTTAACAATCTCCACTTCGGTTCAAATTTCATTAACGCGCTCCTCCATATCTCTACCTCGACTAAAATTTTTTTCACCTGAAACAAAACACCTTCTTTCTTCTTGTCGTTCTTCGTCATTCCATCGCATTCACTTATTGCGAACAAACTCCAAGTTCAAATAGTCGAATTTGGAATCTACTCTCACATCACCAAATTGAATTCTTTTTGCTTCTGGAATAAATGTTGGTATTCTTGCAATCGTCAAAACTTCTTTTTTCTCTTACCACTTTTGATTAGACACGCTAATAGATCTCGAAACATGTTTTCATTCTGTCTTTGCAATTGCTCCACCTAGCATAATATTTTCACAAAACATAGAGGTTATTGACCTTCCTTTCCAAAAGCATAACATATGATCTTCTTCTAATCTTCATTAATCCATTCTTCACTTTATACTAACAATCCTTGAAATCCAATGCTCCCACATAAATCATATTCCTTCTAATACTTGGAATATATATGACGTACATTTGTTAGGATTCTTACTAAACCATTAGTTGTCTTAATTTTGATTATTCTAATTCCCATAGTATCACAAGAAACAAATTTCTCATAAATATCTTACCACTAACAGGTTTGTAGGTAACAAACCAGTCTTTATGAGAACACACATAAAAGGAACAAGCAGAATCAAGTATTTACTCTTTAGCGATTCCTTTGTTATCAATAATTGATAATGCTTCATCGCCATCACTCTTTTCTTTTGTAGCCTCGGACACAACACATCAACAAATGCACTCTCTTTCGTTTGTGGACAATACCACTGAATATGCCATTTTCTTCCACACTTATAACATCTTTTCTTTGACAATGGCACAAAATTTCTTGAAGCACCAAACCTCTTCTTCTCTTAAGCAATAAGAGCTTGAGTCTGATTATTGTGACTCTTTTCAACATTCAACTTTTCATAAGAGAACAAAACACTCTTAACTTGCTCTACTAAGATGGTATTTCTTCTATAGAGCAAAGTATTGAATAAATGATTATGAGTAGAGCCTAGAAAACAAGGACACTTCACCTATAGTGTCGTACCCGTGTCGGGACATTCGGACACGTGTCGTGACATTTTTCTTTTTAGGACACTTCTCGAACACTCCTTGGACACTTCTTGGATACTCCTCGAACATGTGTCAGACACTTCATAGCAGTATTGTATATTCAAGTATTTCGAAAGAAAATTAAATGCGACTAAATTATGATTAAAAATCTAAGTTAAACATCGCCATATTCGTGTCGTGTCGTACCCGTGTCCCGTGTACGTGCTACCTAGGGTAGAACGTACCGATATCAAAAAAATAATTGTTTTATCCACATCACTTAACTTGACATCAACATTAGATAAATCATAAATAATTTTTTGAACTCGCCAAGATGTTCTTGCAAGCTTATCTATTCTTTTCTCCGGAAAGAATACAAATCTTACTCCAAGACTAACCGGTTGGTAAGATTCTTTTCCATATACAGATTCTTCAATTTCTTCTACATATCCACTGCTGAAGCTTCTTATATCACATCATACACAACATCATCTGCCAACGTCAATTGAATAACACTCATTGCTTTAGAGTTAATCTTCTTTCACTGTTCATTTTCCATCTTTTCTGGTTTCAAGAGCAAAGTCTCTCCGAGACCATGTTGAATCACTAAATCCTGTATTCAAACTTGCCAAAAACTAAAGTTCCTTCTTCCATCAAACTTTTTGACCACGTACTTTTCTTCTGTAATAATTGTCGTCATACATGATACCAATTGTTAGGATCGCACACACACTATTGGTAAATAAAACAGATAGATAAACATAAAAACAATACGAGATTTACTTAGTTCGACAAATTGTATACGTCGACGGACGAATAACAACTTTCTTTACTTCAATACTTTGGTTATACACTCTTTCTCTCTCTACGATTATCTCTCTCTTTTTTTCACATTTTTTCTTTAACCTTACCTCTAATTATAGAGTCTTCAAACACATTCACTATTAGACAAATATAACAATTACTTGAATCCTGCAAATCCATTCCTTATTGGACAAAGATTACAATTATTTGCCCTAACAAAAATTACCAAATAAATTATGATTCTAAAATAGAAACTTTATTATAATACAATTTTGAAACACAATTCCTAACATTTCGGCCCATGCCAAGCTATATAATAATTGTTGAGTTTCAATTTGTAGCGTCTAAAACTCATTTCTTATAATGTAATTTACTGACTATAATCTAAAGGCTAAATAGTGTTGAACAAAGGAGAATGAATTTGGCCACATGGGCTTGACATTTCAGTACAGAATATATATAGCAGATTACAACAAACGGTTCAACTCATGAACCAAACTTCCTAAACTGACTCCTACAGATACGACAGAGCTGGAAACCAAAAGACCAAGTCAAAGTAGATACAATTCAAATTACAACAAAATATACAAATTTATCTATCATGCCCCCTCAAGATGGAGCTCGGTTAAAGAGGCCAATTTTGGATTTTAGAGACAGGAATCGAGACATGGGGAGTGGTTTGGAAAGTACATCTGCCAGTTGATCTACACTAGAAACATGAACAACATGGAGAGTGCCATTTTGAACTTGATAACAGAGAAAATGGAAGTCAATAGCAACATGTTTCATCCTTGAATGAAAAATAAGATTTGAGCACAGGTGAGTTGCCCCAACATTGTCACAATAAATCACAGGTGAGTGAGATAGAATAACACAAAGTTCAGTTAACAGAGAACACACCTAATTGAATTCAGCAGCAATAACAGCAACGGACCTGTATTCAACCTCGGTGGATCATCTAGCAACCGTGCGTTGCTTCTTTGAACTCTAAGATATTGGATTGCAACCAAGATAGACAACATATGCAGTTGTAGAAGAAAACTCATCCTTATTACCAACCCAATCAACATCGAAAAAGGCATGCAATGATAGAGGGGAATCTCTGTAAAACTGAATGCTTACATTAGTTGAACCACAAAAATAACGGAAAAGGCATTTTACAATAACCCAATGGTCGGTAGTTGGCCGATGCAGGTACTGAGAGAGCTTATTGTCCACGAAAGCTATATATGGACATGTGATTAGTAAGTACTGTAAACTCCCAACAATAATTCTATACTTGGTAGGATCCGAGAGAGTAGAACCCGAATGCAATGTAAGAGGGGGGACTTGTAGGTAGAGGAGTGAGTACCAAGGTAGCATCTATCATTTTTGTTGGAGTAAGAAGATCCATACTATATCGTCGGTAGGATAACAAGATACCACAGGCATTTGGAATAACCTCCACACCCAGAAAATAAGATATTTGTCCAAGATCCTTAAGAGAAAATTGGTGAGAAAGAAAATGCACAAACCGACGTACCAAATCATCATTATCACCGCTAAGAATAATGTCATCAACGTAAACAAAAAGATACATAAGATGACCTCCAGTTTTGAGAACAAAAAGAGAAGTGTCAGTATGAGAGTTTTAAAATCCCGAAGCAATGAGAAATTTGTAAAGCTTATGGTACCATGCTCGTGGAGCTTGCTTAAGCCCATAAATTACCTTTTGAATCTTGCAAACATAAGTCGGATAGTCAGAATCAACAAAACTTGGAGGTTGGGACATATTTACATCCTTAGAAAGATGGCCTTGCAAAAACACATTGTTACATCAAGTTGTCGGATAGGCCATCCACGACTAACAGCAATGCTAATTAAGAACAAGACGAACCATAGTAGGCTTAACCACATGACTAAATGTATCATGATAGTCAACTCCCAGGCATTGATGAAAGCCTTTTGCAACCAAGTGTGCTTTGTGCCTGTCAATAGAACCATTAGAATTATGTTTAGTGCAAAATATCCACTTACAACCAACGATATTGTGACTAGAAACAGAAGGTACAAGCTCCCATGTCCTATTTTGAACGAGAGCATCATATTCTTCAGACATGGCCTGATGCCATTTCAGATCTTTGAGGGATTGGGTCGCAGTGTTTGGTTCTACATCACAAGCTTGGGAGAGTTGAGTGGAGAGGGTAAGTTTTTGGATTGGTTTTCGGATGTTATTTTTGGCCCTAGTGATCATAGTGTGTATAGGTGCTGGGAGTGAGGAATTGGTATGGGCAGTGTGTGTTGGGTTTGGTTGGGGTTTGGCTGAAGGTGCAGAGGTGGTTAGTTGGGTGTGAGACTCTTTTAAAAATTGGGTTGAAATGGGAGGAGCCGGTATGGTGGTGGTAGAGACCAACGAAGCATTACACTGGGGTTGCCATTGAGGTTGAAAGTCAAATGGTGTGGAGAATGGTACTGAAGAAGCTTGACATGTTGGAATTTTTATTACAGGAGGAATCCAAGTGAAAATAGTATCAGGTTGTGGTCGGGGAGATGGAATTGAAATAGTGAAAAAAGAAATAGCAATTCGACAAATTTAACATGACGAGAAACAAACATTCTGGATTTAGAAGGATGAAAGCATAAATAGGCACTTTGAGTATGAGAATACCCAAGAAAGATACATGGTTTGGACCGAGAGTCAAGTTTATGAGTGGAATAAAGACGAAGCCAAGGGTAGCATAAACAACCAAAAATTTAAAGTTTGGAATAGTTTGGGGCGGAACCAAAAATTGTTTCATAGGGAGAAAATTGATGAATTGTGGGAGTGGGCAATTGATTAATTAAGTAAATAGCAGTGGCAAAAGCATGAGACCAAAAAATTAAAGGAAGTGAGGCATGGGAGAGTAGAGTGAAACCTGTTTTGACAATGTGACGATGTTGTCGTTCAGAATACCCATTGTGTTCAGGTCTATGAGGTGGAGTAGTAAGATGAGAGATGCCATAAGTAGCAAGAACCAAGTATTCACCACCATTATCCGAATAAAGTGTATGAATTTTATTTTTGAAGTATTTTTCCACAATAGTTTTAAATCTTATAAAAACATCTTTAACTTCAGATTTTTGTTTGAGAGGATAAAATCAAATATATTTAGTGAAGTGATCAACAAAGATAACATAATATTTAAAACCGTCATGTGAAATAATTGGTGAGGTCTATACATCAGAGAAAATAATTTCAAATGGTTAAGAAGAGCTAATAGAAGAGGTGAAAAAAGGTAATTTATGGCTTTTATTATAGTGACAAGCATTACATAAGAAATTAGATGATATAGAGGAGGACAAATCTAACTGATAATGAGAAACAATGTGTTTTAAAAGAGGAAATGCAGGATGGCCTAAACGATGATACCACACGGATGAAGTAGTCTTAACACTAGAGAAAGCTAATAATGGAGAGGACAGTGGAGAGAAAATCGGCCATTCATACACCCCATCCTTTGTCTGACCCTTCAAAAGAATTACCCCTGTGCAAAGTTCCTTCACAAAAAAAAGAAGAAGATAAGAATTCAACAGAGACATTGTTGGATGTGCAAAATTGGGAAATGGATATTAAGTTCTTCTTCATGCTAGGTACACAAAGAACATTGTCTAAAGTAAATACAGTATTAGAATTAGTAACTGATGTAGAACCAATGTGAGTTATAGGTAGACTTGAACTGGTGTACGGTGCATGAAGAGATAGATTGCTCAGGTCGGCAGTGACATGGTGAGAAGCACCACTGTCAAGTAACCACTTTGGAGTGTCAGGAATGGTGTTCGCAACGAAGTGAGCCCGAGGTTGCCATGGTGTTGGAGAGTTAGACACTGGTGCACTAGGATTTGTGGATGGCTGAATAGGTACAAGGCGAAAGGAGGAACATCTCTTGGCAGTATGTCCCTGTATTCTACAAATTTGACAGTTGCCAAGATAAGTGCGTGGAGGAAGCCGATCACTTCTAGAATAGTTTGGCCCAGCGTTAGGTGACACAGGGGAGCAATTGTTAGTATTGGCCGACGGGCGCTGACTTGGATTGTTATTAGATGTAGGACGCCAACCCAAGTTAGTGTGACTTACAGGATTTGCCAAAGTTGGGAAGTGTGATGGTTCTGATTTCGTTCCTTGAAGAGACACTTCAAAATTCAAGAGTTTTTCATGGAGTTCATCAAAGGTGATCGAACTGTCTCTAGCTTGAACATCACGCACAAGTTCTTTGTAGTCGTCGCCAAGGCCATCAAGAATTTTCTCCATGAGATCATCTTCAGCTATAGGTGCTCCAAGAATAGCAAGCTCATCCGCACGAGCTTTACTAGTGTGGAGAAAATTAGTAATACTTTGAGATCCCTTAGAGAGATTCTTAAGATGACTTTTGATCTAGAAAACACGGACACTTCACAGAGGGTGCCATACCCGCGTTGGACACTCGGACACTCCTCGAACACATGTTGGACACTTCATAGAAGTGTCCTGACATTTTTCTTTTTAGGATACTTCTCGGATACTCCTTGAACACTTCTCGGACACTCCTTGGACACTTCTCGGACACTTCTTGGATACTCCTTGAAGACATATCGGACACTTCATAGTAGTGATGTATATTCAAATATTTCAAATGAAAATTATATGATACTAAGTTATGATTAAATTCTAAGTTAAATATATGTATAAAACTAAATAAGTCTGGTTCTTTAATTTATTTTAATCTATTTATCTATTTTTGTTTATAAGTTTGTTTGATTCTTAATAGCTTGATGATGAATGGAAGTATTTTTGTAATATAGTATTTTTTTATTGAATAATTAATATATATTAATTTATTATATTATTATTTTATAGCCGTATCCTCGCCGTGTCTGTGTTCTATTTTTTTTTAATTTTTCGTATCGCCGTGTCCGTGTAGTGTCATACCCGTATCCCGTGTCCGTGTCCGTGTCCATGCTTCTTAGCTTTTGACTTGCTTGATGCGCCCCCGTGACGGCTTGGCGTAGGTGTTGGCGAGGATTGAAAATCAATTGGTCCTGTCGAACCCATATAGTATGAGTTGGGTTCGATGTAGTGGTATTGTTTGCAGTAATAGTAGAGCTAGGTTGGGCACGGTTTCGATCCGTCGATATAACCAAGAAGATCATATCCTATGAAAAGGGTGTGAAACTGGAGTTTCCATGATATATAGTTATTGGTGGTAAGTTTGAGTGGAGGTTGGGCAGAGATATTGATAGTGATTAGTATGTTATTCGGTTCATTGGTGTTGCAAATCATAGGATTGGATGTTACAGAACTGGTATTTGTGTTTGTGGTCATTTTGGTGGTGGCTAGAGGAGCTAGCGGCAACAATTAAAATTGCTCTGATACCATAAAGGCTAAATAGTGTTGAACAGAGGAGAATGAATTTGGCCACATGAGCTTGACATTCCATTATAAAATATATATAGCAAATTACAACGAGATGTTCAACTCATGAACCAAACTTCCTAAACTGACTCCTACAAATACGACAGAGCGGGAAACCAAAAGACCAAATCAAAGTAAATACAATTCAAATTACAACAGAATAAACAATCTTAATAAACAATCTTATCTATCGTAATCTATCTCATGTGTTAATATCAAAATTTCAATGCATGAATATATAATCCAATAATGAATCACATTCATGAACAATTTTTTAATATTAAAAGAAATAATTGACCCTTTGGCTACATAATTCCAACAATATGAATAATAATCTAAGTGAATAACAAACTATGTCTCATGATCGCTTTCTTTTATAACAAAGTGACAGTAAG
Source organism: Cornus controversa (assembly GCA_026545225.1). Taxonomy (NCBI): domain Eukaryota; kingdom Viridiplantae; phylum Streptophyta; class Magnoliopsida; order Cornales; family Cornaceae; genus Cornus; species Cornus controversa. The sequence continues at coordinate 42,473,021 of CM048852.1, read as the reverse complement.
GTAATTGAAACAATCCAAGCAAATGTAAGATGCCTTTTGCCGAATTAATATTTCAAACAATTATTTGCAAGAATATATATATATATATATATATATATATATATATATATATATATATATATATATATATATATATATATTGTAAGCCAACGCACCTATTTTACCTCACTTGCCAATTGACTCTTCGTCCTTTTCGTGGACATACGGAGGTAGGTAATACAACTTGGGCCAGGTGCCTAATGAAAAAATGAAAAAAGTAATAATAATAGTTTGAGGGTTTACGTCGTCAAATCTCTAATTCAACGTTCAAATTCGTGAAAATATGAGACTTGTCAACACGAGGACAAATTTATTTGAAGTCTAGTGGGAGCAAGTGACTCCATTCAAATAATTATTATTATTATTATTTGGGTAAAATGTAAAAAAAAATTTCTATATTTTATCCATATTTGTAAAAAAAAAAAAAAAACCCTCAACTTTGTGTGTGCAAATAACCATTTAACTATCACATTTTGTACAAAAGACCCCACAACATCAATGAAAAAATAAAAAATTCAAAAATATCCTTTGCCCCTACGATTTGAGTAAAATTGTACATTTTTTATATTTTATATACATTTTAACACCTTTATAAATTAAAAAATAAATTACTAATATTCTCTAAACTACATGATTGTTATGTTTAATTTATTGCTTTAATTTTCAATAATAACATTTTTATTCTTTTTTTTTTTTCTAGTTGGTACACACATTCACTCCCAAAGAATTGTTTGCACTCAAGATGACTTGATTCTTAGACATAATGCTTGCTAGACACTAGGACTAAGTTCTTTATCCACTCGAATATTTTTATATACATTTTTTGTAAAATACTAATTTAATTATAAATTAAATATATCAAAAGATTCACCAAAAATCACATCTAAAATATGTTTAGTGAAATTTAAAAAATTACATTTAACTACAAAAGTTACGTTTATCGATGGTTCATATGTTTTTTATTGGTGCATTAAAATTCATTATCTATATAATTATTAGAGTAAAATGAAAACAACAAAAAAGAAAATTGACAATTTTCATCCATGGGTAGTTTTGTAATTTTTCATTTTTGATTGCATTTGTTGCCCATTTTATAAAGTTTAGGAGTTTTTTTTGAACTTCGGGAGTTTTTTGCAATCGGGGTAAAGTATAAGGAATTTTTTGCATTTTAGGCTTATTATTTTTTTCATTATATATGTATAAAATTTGAAATTATAAATCTACTACAACACCTTTATTAATTTTTTTTATAATTCTCAACTCACATACACAATCTCTTACTAGAAGCTCCATATCTCCATTTTAAATGAAAGGTAAAAAATTTGAGTTTCTCAAAAATATTGGAGGCCAAATAAGGTGAGTGATATAGAAAAGGGGACCACAAAATGGCGATCAAAAGCCAGATCTAAAAAAGTGTCTTGATTCTTTGCCATGAAAAATAAAAATCTTCATTTTAATTCCTCTTTTTCTCATGTTGTCAAGGGCTATTTCGCCTACTCTCTCTATAACGACAAAAATAAAATTTCTAAGAAAGTACAAAAAAAAATCTAAATAAAGAATCCTTTTATACTTCTCTTTCATAGTCTAATGATACATGAATTCAACTGATAAAAAAAAGTGAAGACAGATATTGTAAAAAACAATTATTTATTTATTTGGCTGAATCTAATTATTAATTGATTTTTATTTGAAGTATTTCACTATAAGTTTTCAATAGGACAAATTTGGTTCATTAATTTTTATATAGTGCAAGTAAGGACTTTCTAGGTTTATAAATCCTAACTATAACTTACTAAAAAATTCGTAAAAGAATTCGCTATAATAGAGAATAGAAGATACACTAGATCGAATACATAAATCAACATAAATACTTAAATATATGCACAATTTTCCTCGTCAATTTATATGAAAATCTAGTTTAAAATGAAAACTCTTCAACACAGTTGTAAATATATTAAATGAAAATATTATCAATCAAATATTAAGTTCTTAAATTTATTATTTTATTTATTTATTTATTTATTTATCATACTATTACAAGTTGCCCTCCTAAAACGAATTCCTTAATTACTTTGTGATGAAACATAATTTAGAGCTGTGTTATTGTCATATTAAGCAAATCTACAAACAATGATGGACCGAGAAAATTGTATGAGAGGAGACGGTCTTGAACAACAAGAATATAAAGTGAGATATTATAAAAATTGGGTGGCAGCATTTTTAAGATTTGAACAAATATTATAGACAAATTTATAAATAAATAAAAACTGTGGGGGTGGCCACAGTCTTACCCAACATAATCTTGGCCAATGTTATATCTTCCAACAATTCAACGTAAGATATAAGAATTGTGTATGGGTACGTGGATCATAAGCTATAATCCCTCGACGTTAAACACAAGAAAGGAAAAGGAAAGGAAAAATAAAATAAAATATTTGTGAGTTTGATTATAAAGAAGCAACAGGAATGAAATTTTTTTTAGAAAACTAATTTTTGGTATGTAGTCAATTTTTTTTAAAACAATTCCAGCAAAAAACACTTGAAAATTTTGATTTCTCGCGAAACTGGTGCGATTATATTTTAAAATTATTATTATATTAATGTTTTCTATTATACCACATTAGTTGTTTCTCTTCACTCTTCAGCGGAATATTTATAATATGACACATTCTCCCTCACTTAAAAAATTATAGTAATGTAATATAACGTAAAAAACAATAATATGTTTTGAAATTTATTGCTCATTTTATGTTGTAGGGGAGGCAGTCTTTTTTTATTTATTATTTGATTATAAAACTTTCTTTTTATATCTACTTTATTTTTATTTAATTATGGTATATATATATATTTTGTCTTTTTTCCTTCTTATTTTATTTCATTCTTTATCATTGTGGTATCCAACCAATTAGTCTATTATATATATATATAGTTTTGATGACAACAACTTGAAACTTCTTTTGCTTACATCTAATAAAAAAAAAAAAACTTAAATCACCAATGAGTTCCACTTAAGAAAAATATTATGAAGTCTTATTTTAAAAATAAACGAATTTAAAAATAAATACAAAAAGTTATAATTATTATTTTTAATAAATCATAATTTTACTATTTCTTTACTAAAAATAAATATAAATAATTGTGCATAAAGAGAATTATCTAATATAAATTCATTTATTTTTTTAGTATTTAAAATCATAAGTATAGTTTTGGTAAGTAGAATCATTTTTTTTTCACTTTCATTCTATCCGAACCAACAAAACAATATTTTTCTACAATTAATTTTCTTTTCATTCACTTCACTTTTCTTTTCATTTTTCATTTTCTTTCTTTTCCATTTGATTTTATCTTAACAAAAGGAGCCAAAGTGAAGAAATTTCTAAGAGTCGTACATTGGAGTGGACTAACAATGACCCTGAGTATGACCTAATTCTATTTCAATTTTGTCTTAAAAGCTTTGTATGTATTGTAATCTAAAAAAAGTAAATAATAATAATAATAATAATAAAACAACAACGAGGAACAATTTGTACTATCGTCTGTCGGTGTAAACTCTCTCTATAAAATACATGGCAAAGTTCTCTCTAATTCACAATCTTACACTGATGATACATGGGAGCTCGAGCTCCAACTCATTAGCGCTGTATCCCCAACTTCGTAAGTCTCTCTCTCTCTTTCTCTCTCTACACTTTCTGCACAAAAGAGACATGGGCACTTAAGATCCAACTGACTTGGAAGAACTATATCCTCAACAATGTAAATCTCTTTCTCTACACACTCACACTCATATTGTCATACATGCTTGCTGCAGAAAAATGGATGCGTCTGTACTACATATATAATTTATATGGTCATAGTCTGCTTCTTTGAACTACATCTATCATTTATATGATCATTATGCTATGCTATGTACATATATGTTCTTGGGTCCTCGACATGATCCATTTAATTAAATTTTTGTATATGCTTATATATATACAAGATCTGTAATAATGAATAGTTTATCCAAACAAGAAACTTAGATTTTGGGATTCAAATGGAAGCCTAATTCAAATAGTAAAATTGCAATTACACAGCACAACACATTAAATTCCATCACATAATTAAATTTCAAATCAGTTAAGGCACCCTAGTACTGTTTCTTTGTAGGTAGTAGATTTTACATCTCAGATGTGATTTTGTTATCGGAGTGAATTGTTCAAAATCTCATTTTCTGCTGTAAGACTTCTGCTCCGTGCTTTAGTTAACAAATTATATGACTTGATGATATTTTATTCGTGTAGTTGAGTGAATCAAACCATCTATTTTTCAGGAAATTAGCAAGAATTTCCATGCAAGTGTATTTGATTTTCCATGGAAACAAAACTAGTTCTTAGTTCATACATGTAAAGGACTATTCTCAAAATGCTTCATAGTCTCTATATAATTTCTATGACAAGCATAAGGGGATGATTTCCTTTTAATGAGAATTCCAAAATCTCCCTGTATTTTGTAAATGAGAATTTGGAAGCAACTTCAAGGAAGAGAGGTTCTTATTGGCCAGTAATATAACTCCTCATAGCCTTTTGTGCACATATCCTGTAGGTTTAGTTTCTTGGTGATTTTTTTACTTTTTGTTTTTCAACTTTTCTTCATAGAATGCTCAGTCCTTGTGGAAATAAAATATGTTTTATATTCATAATGGCAAACACTATGAAAACAAGACGAGAGTTATTTGAAAGGACAGTACATATGTATTTTATAGGAGATACTTCTTAGGCAGCTAAACTGGATAATTGCATTAATATGACACTTTAGCTAAGCACATTTTTGGATTTTTTAATATGATGAGCAGGCTTTACTTCTAATTGACAACAAAGAGTCAATCTGGATTAAAAGCAGTCATACCACTGAGACAAGTGAACTCTCGAACGCGGCTCTACAATTGATGATGGAGTTCCCATTCCTCTCCTTCCCAATTCTTTTCACATTCCTTCTCTTTCTGTTCATGGTATTCAAAATAGTATCTAAAACCAAGAGCAGTTCAACTCCAAACCTGCCTCCTGGTCCATGGAAGTTACCTCTAATAGGAAACGTTCACCAATTTGTTGGATCTCTACCCCATCACCGCCTAAGAGATTTGGCCATGAAACATGGACCTCTGATGCAACTGCGACTTGGACAACTTTCCATCGTTGTCATTTCTTCAGCAGAAGTTGCGAAAGAGGTCATGAAAACACACGACATTGTCTTTGCTAGCAGGCCTTTTCTTCTTGCAGTAAATATCATATCTGAGAATGACATTGCCTTTGCACCTTACGGGGATTACTGGAGACAACTTCGAAAAATTTGCATACTGGAACTTTTAAGTGTCAAACGTGTCCAATCATTCCGACCCATCAGGGAAGAAGAGACCTTGAATTTAATCAAATCTATTTCGGCGCATACAGGATCTCTGATCAATCTTAGTGAAAAGATTTTCTCGTTGACATACAGCATCACTGCAAAGGCGGCCGCTGGTAAGAAATTCCTTGAGCAAGATGAATTCATATCACTTGTCAAGCAAGCTGTAGAGATAGGAGGAGGTTTCAATGTTGCTGATCTCTTTCCTAAAGTTAAAATTCTTGCTTTGATAAGTGGGCTGAGGCCTAGACTTGAAAAGATTCATCGAAAACTTGATAGGATATTTACCAACATCATTGATGAACATAAAGCTAGGAAGGTGGCAACACAGACTGGTGATGGTGAGGCTGATCATGAAGACCTGATAGATGTTCTTCTAAGAGTTCAGGAGAAGGGTGACCTTGAGATCCCCTTAACTATGAGAAGCCTTAAGTCAGTTATCATGGTTAGTACATTTACTTTCTGCTTCTATCAATATCAATGAATTAAGTTCTACAATATACTTTTACCTCCAGCTGAGCCGTAGTCCAAAACCCTTTTTACAGACTAAAATTCAGTTTTAAACATTTGATCTTCAAACACCAACATCCACATTTTGTTCAATATGTAATGCTGGTCCAACACTCAAGAGTTGCAGGGAGCGTAATAGGAGTCGGTAAGTCATGATATTGTGCTATATCCTCTATTCTTTAACTCAATTTCAATGCTCTTTCAGGACATGTTCACTGGTGGGATCGAGACATCATCTACAACTTTAGGCTGGGCAATGTCAGAATTGTTGAAAAACCCAAGAGTTATGGAAAAGGCACAAGCTGAGGTGAGACAGGTTCTGTTTAAAAAAGGAAATATTATTAATGAAAATGATCTCCATGAATTGAGTTATTTAAAGTCAGTTATCAAAGAAACTCTGAGATTACACCCTCCTCTCCCTTTATCAATTCCGAGAGAGAGCAGAGAGAGATGTGAAATCAATGGATATGAGATACCTGCGAAAAGCCAAGTCATTGTCAATATATGGGCAATATGTAGAGATCCTGAAAATTGGACTGATCCAGACAGCTTTCATCCAGAGAGATTCCTTGACGGTTCAATTGATTACAAGGGGACTGATTTTCAATATACACCATTTGGTGCTGGAAGGAGAATATGTCCTGGCATGTCGTTCGGGATAGCTAATGTTGAGCTTCCACTTGCAAATTTGTTGTATCACTTTGACTGGAAACTTGGTGAGGGAGAGAAGCAAGAAGATCTAGACATGACTGAGGCCTTTGGTGCAGCAGTTAGCAGGAAAAGAGATCTGTATGTGATTCCCATTGCTTATCATCCTTCAACTGGTGAATAAGACATTAAGAAAATAATGTAGAAAGCATTGGATGGTCGTTATTGAATTTCCAGTTTCAGTGTGAGCCTGCAATATATATATATATATTTTTTGAAAGGCAAAGCAAATTTAAATTTATAGAAAAGGAAAATTACAGATAAATGATTGGGCTTTATAGAGTTAAACCCAAACAATTGAAAACAGGCAAGATGACCAGAAGTAATAAAAATTAACAACTAAAAGCCCAGGCCCAGAATACATACAACCAAGCCCAACTTGAACAACTAATAATAATTAGTTTATACATATTAATAATGTAATCGTATGTTAGAATATACATAAAAATATTGTTCAAAGGTAAAATAAGAACAGAAGTTATGTGGGCTTCTATAGATTATTGAATAAAGAATAGATTTCACCTATTGGTGTTTTTTTTTATCTCAAAAGCTTAGCTCTTTGAAAGTTCAATAAACCTCTAAAACAGTTGGTCACCATAAAAAAGAGCTTATGCCATAAGCTCTTCCTATTGGTCATGGGATGGAGAAGGATATAGAGATCTGTGAATGTAGATAAATTCACAAGAACCTTGTCATATGCTTAATAAAGAGAGTTCGCAACTTTTTGAGAAAATAATTTTAGGTGGTCTTGACAAGGAGAAGTCATGTAACTCAGTCTTTTTAAACTTTTTGATTGCATGACTTTTGGTGATTGGTTTCATCGGGCTCCGAACAAGCTGATAATTTCTCCAATGTGTGACCTTTTTAGAGCTCTTCTTCTGGATTTTATATATATATATATAATAGCAGCAAGTATGTATATAGGGTTAAAATCATAAAACTCTCCTTTACTATAAAAAAAAAAAATCTTACAAAACCCCCCTTATTATGAGAGTTTTTTTAGTTCTTTTAATTTCAACAGATGCATCAAGAGATGCACATGTGGTTTCTCCATTTAATTCAACCGAAAACTACGGGAGGGGCAATTTGGTTGATTTTTTTTTTTTTTTAGTATAAAGGAGTTTTATGAGAATTTTTTTTAAAGTAAAGGAGGGTTTTATGAATTTAACCTTTTTGTATATGTTGCATAATTTTGTTGTTATTTGAAAATTCATAAGAACCTTAATGCTACTTTTGGTAAGCAGGAATGAAATAAAATGAAATATTCATTCCAACCATTCTTTTGTTTGGTAGAAAAATTAAAGTGAGAATGACCGTTTTAGGTCCATTCTTTGAAATGAAAAAGAATGAAAATTCATTGCACATCTTAACTTATAGAATTATTATTCCATTTTCAAATAAATTTTATTTTTTTAAAAAAAAAATTTATGTTCCAAACCCAAAACTACTACCACCACCGTCTTACACCACTTTCCACCACCACCACCTCCGCTGCCTTCCACTACCGCTACCTTTTACCACTTCCACCACCGCTACCTTCCTTTTAAAAAAAATTATAAGGGAATGTTATTTTGTTAGTTTAATTTATTTGTCACTGAGACGGATATTTTGGATAATTCAATTTGAAATTCTATATATTCCTATATCATTTCATATTTGCAACTAAACAGTAGAATAAGAATGATCATTCCATTACTACTTGCATTTTATTCCATTCATACATACCAAACGTAGCTTATTAGATATATGTAAGTTGACCTTCTTATATGCAGAAGACAGGGAACTAGTGTTGGGGATTAAAAGAATTTTGTATCCTAGCTCCATTTGGATAATATAATACTGACTAATTTATGATTTATGTTAATATTAATTACAAAATTACCATTATCTTATTGCAATTGCTGGCACGCCCCAAAATTTGAGCCACCGGAGTCTCTTGATCTAAGCTCAAACTTCAGGATGTGAAGTGTCATGCATACTCGATCATTACCCCATGATCCCGAATATGCGTGCCAAAACCAATTCATCACACTCGGTTCCGATTCGAACCACTGATATCAATTATGCAGAAGCATAACCATGCACCCTAATTTCTAACATGGAACACTAGGAATCAAAATCTAACTTTTCAACATCACACAATACTCGCGAAAAGCATACAATATCTTTAATAACTCTCACTAATAGACCCCTCAATCGATAACCAACCAACCCAACCCTTTTCATCCATAAAACTCATATTTTCTTTGTGGCCCAGTTTCGATCAATCGATGTTTTCTTTGATCGACTGAAGGTCTCATTTCAATTGACAGAAGCCCATTCTTGGTCTGCTAAAATGATGGTCCTGCTACCCAAAATAATAGTAATTTGTATGATGTGATCTTATACCCATCCCTCTTTTTGTATATTGCAAGCTTACAAGGCACTCATTTAAAGTAAACCACTCCAATAGTTGAGATATACTGTTAGAGGGTTTTGTCTCATATCGGATCTAGGTGGGAAAGTGACTGGGTATAAATGAGTGGGTATGCAGCACTACCTAACAGCTTAGGCTTTTGGGTGGATGGCAAGCGTCCGACCCGTTACAATTGGTATCAGAGCCAAACCCAGTCCTTGATCCAGTGCCACGCTTAGCGCCCACTCGGGTAGAGTTCGGGTCTAGGTCGTTACTGGATCCTTCCATTATTAGGGGGGACGGGTAGGCAGGGTGGTCCCACCACAACGAGTGGGTTGTGAGTTTGGGTGGGAGAGAATGTTAGCGGGTCTTGTCCCACATCGGATTTGGGTGGAAAAGTGATTGGGTATAAATGGATGGGTATGCAACACTACCAAACAGCTTAGGTTTTTGGGTAGAAGGCAAGCGCCCGACCTATTACATATACCATCTTATCTCACAAAGGTAAGTATGTCAGTCTTAGACATAAAATTATCCAATTTTGCACGGATACGGATACGGCGATACAGAAAATTTTTAAAAAATAAAATATGGATACGTCAAGAATACGTCAAATAAAGATATAAATAAAAATATAATATTATACATAAAATATTAAGTTTTATTCTTCAACCATACAATAAATATACTTAAAGCAATTATACAAAATATAAGAAGTTAAAATCTAAAAATCCTACAATGACTCACTTACTTGAGGGTTTTAAAAATATTTTTGTTTTATTATAAAATGACCCTTATTTTCTAACCTATAAAGTTTTTAATATTACAATATCAACCCCATTTTATATAACAAAAAATTACAAATTTATTCCGAAAAGTATCCTAAACGTATCCCAGGCGTATCTTGACGTATCACAGCCGTATCCGATATTGAAAATATAATTTAAAAAGTTAAATACTTCTTAACCGTATCAAACACGTGTCATATCGTATCTTGGTTGTATTCATATTGAATACGTGTTTGATACGGCCATAGAACCTTTTTCGAAATATCCATGGTTCATAGGTCAAATATTTGTGATTATTATATTCTGTTGCGAAATAATAAAAATATAGTTTTATTAGCACGAAAGAAATGTGTTTGAGTTACGAGAAATCTTCTTTCTTCTATATTAAAGAGATACATAATATTAGTAATATTTAATATTTTTTTCCCTAAATGAGATTGTTGTACTAAAAGAAAAGGTACCGAGTATAAAGGATTAAAGTGAGGGCATACCCTCACTGTACTAGCCTTGTATATTTTTTAGTTTTACTGCAACGTGAAACGAGAAATCTATATATCTATTATAGATTCTAAAAGGCATGATGTTTAAAATTTTTTACATGAAAGGATTACTTTAAATAATTTTAAAATAATAATCATCTTAATTAAATAAAGTAAAATTAAAAAATATTGATATAATTTTTTTTAAAAGAGCAAATTTAATGCACAAGACTTTCGTCATTATAGAGTCTGAAAGAGTCAGATATACACAATCTTATCTTCGCATGCAGGGTAAAAATTTTTTTGTTACGAACTCGTGATATAATATATTTGCAAATATATATGTGCATAACACACACACATTTAATATTTTTTAAAAACTTATTTAAATATTTCTTATATTTGAACATTTATAAAGTAAATAACGAAACAAAAGTGATTAATATAAATCGGACACCACTAGCCAAACATTTGTTATTTTTACTTAATATTGTAGGTTTATTTTTATTTTTGCACTTTTCAAACCGTTCTTATTCAATATTAGGTACATTTATATAATTGTCACTATAATAATGTAATTTACTATAATTCAATAAATGAGAAATCGTTATGAATTTAATTATTCACAAATTAAATTTATTAATTGACAATTCAATGCACAAATTAAAGAAGAATTTATTTTCAATAGCGTCAATTCGTGTACAAAGCGTGAGAGGAACATCCTTCTGACTTGTATGACTTAGGGTGCTATTTACAAGGGCGGCTGCCTATCCAAACGCTAGCCTTAGTTCTAAGGAGCCACAAGGTCCACTCATTCAGTTATTTTTAACGGTTTTCTAAAGATAACGTGTTTTATGAAAATGTTGATTCTTGAATTGACTTGGGCAGTTTTAATGGACTAAAGATTCTTCTCTGTGAATCCTACACGTTTCGAATAATCTATGAATGCTACACGTTTCGAATAAATATCATAAATTTTTATTCGAATTTATGTGGCAGGTGATATAGTTCATTATTTTAGGAGATAAAATTAAATGATAAGTTATTATTGGTGGGATTTCCTCCATACACGAAATCCCTATGGTATTATCACATGCCACGTAGATTCGAGTTAAAATTCGTATAATAAAATGGTGACGTATAACATTTCTCTTTATTTTTATTGTCATATTTTATATATGTTACGGAATTTTGTTGTCATTTGAACTCTTCAGAACCCTACATAAGTTGACCATTCTTATGTGTAGCAAATAGGCGACAAGAGTTGGGGATTAAAAGAATTTTGTATCCTAGCTCAATTTGGATAAAATAATTTTGACTAATTTATTGTTAATCTTAATAGTAATTAAAAAAATTACCACTATCTTGTTCATTACATGTATTCTACTAAATATTCTACCAAATATTCATAAGTCTCCCAAGAAATTAAAAGTATATTTACATCTTAAATTCCTTTAGTGTTCAATTTAAACCTTTATGCTCACTAAATTCTTTTATGAAAGAATTTCAAATAAATAATTTTTCTATATAAATAAAAAGGGTTGCACCAAGACCCGCTCTCAAAAAAAAAATTTCTACATAAATAGTAGAATAATATTTTATTACATACTAGATTAAAACACAAAATTTGAGTTCATTAAATCTTAATGCATTTAGTTAGATAAATACCATATTAACACAACGATAGTAGTTTGTATAATGTGATCTCATGGCAATCTTTATTTTTTTTTCAAGCTCTACAAGACGCTAATTTAAAGTAAACTACTCCATTTCAATAGTTGAGACATACCAGCTTATCTTACACAGGTAAGTGTGCGTCAAACTTTTTATCACCAACTTCGGATAATGTGAGTGTCGAGTTATAAGTGATCAATTTTTATCACCAACTTTAAACCACTGCAAGTTTTATAAAAACTGTTAGAGTTTAATTAAGTCTTTAGTTATAAAACTCATGTACACATGTAATTTACGTAAAATGTAACTTCGTGACGATAATCTAGCTCATGTTAACATATCAGAATCTCAATACATGAATGTGATTTTGTCAAATTAATAATTCAAAGGATTATTAAATTGCCACTTGAAAGGATGAATATATATATATATATATATATATATATATATATATATATATATATACCTCACTTGCCACTTGAATCTTATTCCTATAATAGTATGAGGGTTGACGTAGTCAAATTTCTAATTCAACGTTCAAATTCGTGAAAATATGAGACTGCTGAACACAATGACAAATTTATTTAACGGCTAGTGGGAGCAAGTGGCTCGTTCAAATCCTACAAAGAGTATTGTATTAATAGAATTTGTTGAATTATGAAGAATTCATAAAAGTCTATTTATAAGTATATATTTTTGAAGACTAACTATTTTTATTATTGAATGTTGTCTGTCGGATATGAAGCTAGGATATTATGTTAGAAATAAAGAAAGAGAACTGTATTGATAGAATTGATTGAATTATGAAGAATACATAAATGGCTATTTATAGGCACATAATCTTGAATGCTAACTAAATTTAGGAACAAAGAAATTCTAGTCCTAGATAGTTTAGGAGAAGGTGCAATAAACCTATTAGGAAAAGATATATAATATATGGGAAATACTAAACGTCATGAAATTTTATCATGAATTGCCTTCATGAATGATGTGACAAATAATAATACCATTGACATTCCGTGTATGGGGGGAATCCCACCAATACTAACTCATCATTTAATTGTCACATCATTCAAGATAAAAATTCATGAAATATTTTTATGACGTGTAGCATTACTCATAATATATAATAGGAAATATATAATCTAACACAAATTATTATTAATTTTTTTTTTTTCATTTTGTAGACATAAAATTTTGAAATTATAAAAGCACTCCCACACATTTATTATTATTTTCATATTTCTCAACTCACGCACTCTAAGTAAACACTCCATATTTGTGTGATAGAGAGGGAAGAGGTTGCACCAAAAGCCAGATCCGAAAAGTGGAGTCTTGATTCTTCATTTTAATTACTTATATTTCTCTTTTATTGTGTATGATACACTCTAGAAAAAGAAAAAAAAAAACTAGCTTAATATGAAAACTTGTTGAAGACAATTATAAAAATATTAAATGGAAATATTATCAATCAAATATTAAGTTTTTATATTTATAATTTTATTCATATATATATTTTTGTTTATCATACTACTATTACCAGTTGCCCTCCGAAAATGAATTTCTTGCTGCGTGACGTTGGGCATAATTTATTATATATAGCTGTTTTATTATCATATTCTTGGCCAATGTTATATCTTCCAACAATTAATGCAACATAAAATATATAGAATTTTGATGCATGGTCGTTGGATCAAAAGCTGCAATCAGTGGTTATCTTTTGCTGACCTTAATTAAACAACCTGCATGAAGAAATTTCTAAAAGTCATACGTTGGAATAGAACAGTGTCTAAACTTTCTCTATAAATACAGGGTAAAGTTCTCTCTAATTCACAGGCTTACACTAAAGAGACATTGGGAACTCTCTCTCCAACTTATTAGAGCTATATCCCCAACTGTGTATGTCTCTCTCTCTCTCCAACTTATTAGAGCTATATCCCCAACTGTGTATCTCTCTTTCTCTCTCTCTCTCTCAAACTTAGTAGAGCTATATGCCCAACTGTGTATCTATCTTTTTCTCTCTCTCTCTCTCTCCAACTTATTAGAGCTATATCCCCAACTGTGTATCTCTCTCTCTCGCTGTACATGCATGCATTTTTTTCTAAGTAACTTTATTTATTTATTTATTATTATTATTATTATTATGAGAAAAGAAAGTGACATGGAAGGTCTCAGCTAAACAAAATTTTTTTTTTTCTTTTCATTTCTTCTCTAACACGAATGATAAAATTCATGTTAGAGTACTTGTGGCCCGAATTTGCTTTTGGCCCAAGTCTCATTGCAAGCCGATTTGTGTTTTCTGGGTCTTCCAACCCATTTTAGTCTCAATTAACATAGTATCTAGAAAGTATGGACAGTAATATGACATGACACAATACATATATAACAATACAATAAATTTCAAAAGAATAAGATAAAGACAGAATAACGATACACTAGAAAAATAATAATATATTATATTTATATATTTTTATAAATTAATTTTTATATAGTTTTTCATAACATTAAGAATGTAAATGTAATCACAAATATATTCATAAATAAATAGGCAATTAGATGAAATGTAAAAAGAAATATTCTATTCCTAGAACATGAAATTCTTACTGGACATCAGATCTCTCTTCTTCAACCTCTCATTTTTCTCCATATTTATCTCCCATGGTCAATTTAGGATTTTTAAGTCCTTTTTGTTTTATTTTAAATAATGAATTTTTTTATGATTAAAATTAGACCATCATTTTTTTATAAAAAATATTTATAATTTTGTCCAGTCATATTCCAAAAGTATCAATTCACTTCTAGGATGTAAGAATTTTTATTGTTAAGAAAGAACACTAAAAACCAAGAGACAGAGGGTGAATCGGGTTAGGGTTTTGAGTAACTTGTAATCTCCATGAAAACTCTTCGTTCTTTTTACCACGTAAGTTATAAACCAAACAACATTAAATCTTTATGTTTAGTGTTTTCCGTCAATTCTTGATTATGTTTGTGGTTAGCAAGGTGTTTGTCGTAAATGGTTCTCTTCCCCATTTTCATCCTAATTTGCATATAACAATTTTTCTTTTTAGAAATAATTTATATATTACTAGTAATTAGAAAACTTGGAATGAAATGGTTTTGAAAGGCTTCATATGCGATTCACCTTGTATGTATGGAATATTCTACTCACTTGAAGATTAATTGTGTTATAAACATTTGAATGTGATTTCTTGCTGAGTTCTTGAGATATCAAAGCAGCAATAAAGATATTAACTAAGATGAATATTCTTGAGGGTTTAGGAGTTAATTTTTTGTGTCAGAGTAGGATTACATTAAGAGTAATGATACAAATGTCGAATTCGACAATTTTTTAAAATCATTTATGTGAGCGGAGTGGTGGATCTCACCACATGACATCATAATCATATCATGTAATAGGACTAATCACCCGACTCACAAATCACAATCAAAACAGTTGAATTCGAAAGAAAAATCATTATCCTTGCATTGATCTAATATTAATGTATCTTATAGGGGATGCTCAGACAATTTCACTAATATGATATTTTAGCTAAGCATATTTTTGTCATGTTTCAAGATTGATTTGGAGTTTTTTCATTTGATGAAATGAGGTTTTACTTCTAATTGACCAAAAAGAGTCAATCCGAATTTTAATAAGATTCAAAGCTTTCTATATTATGTTATGCAGACTGCATGTGTGATTAATTGAGAAGCTACTAAATCATCTTCTGCCCCCATTGAAATATAAATATAAATATAATTATCCATTTTATGTGAAGGTGGATATGTCAAAAATATCTGCTAGTCTTAAAGAATCTTGTCAAAAGTTCTGATTCACCTGTTCATATATGCTTCATTTGTAACATGTATCCAAATGTCTTTCTTGATTCAATGCTTCATAAAAAAAAGGAACCATGCATAGAATGTAGAAAAGAAAAACTGAAAATGCTAAGACAATCTTGCAGAACTTCAAGGCTCCACATCAAGCATAACTCTGGATGGAAAGCAATCATACCACAGAGAAAAATGAATACTTGAACACCACGGCTAAGCAATTGATGATGGAGTTCCCATTCCTCTCCTTCCCAATAGTTTTCACATTTCTTCTCTTTCTGTTCATGGTATTCAAAATAGTATCTAAAACCAAGAGCAGTTCAACTCCAAAACTACCTCCAGGGCCATGGAAGCTACCTATAATAGGAAACGTTCACCAATTTGTTGGATCTCTACCCCATCGCCGCCTAAGAGATTTGGCCATGAAACATGGACCTCTGATGCAACTGCAACTTGGACAACTTCCTATTGTTGTGGTTTCTTCATCAGAAATGGCCAAAGAGGTGATGAAAACACATGACATTGTCTTTGCTAGCAGGCCTTTTCTTCTTGCCGCACATATCATGATTGAGAATGACATTGTCTTTGCACCTTATGGGGATTACTGGAGACAACTTCGAAAAATCTGCATACTAGAGCTTTTAAGTGTCAAACGTGTCCAATCATTTCGACCCATCAGGGAAGAAGAGAACTTGAATTTGATCAAATCTATTTCGGCGCAGACAGGTTCTCTCATCAATCTCACTGAAAATCTTCTCTCCTTGACATACAGCATCACTGCAAAGGTGGCCATTGGTAAGAAATTCCATTGGCAAGCAGAATTCATATCACTTGTCAAAGAAGCCGTAGAGATGGCAGGGGGTTTCAATGTTGCTGATCTCTTTCCTTCAGTAAAAATGCTTCCTTTGATAACTGGGTTGAGGTCTAGACTTGAGAACATTCATCTAAGACTTGATAAGATATTTACTGACATCATTGATGACCATAAAGCTAGGAAGGTGGCAACACAGACCGGTGATGGTGAAGCTGATCATGAAGACCTGGTAGATGTTCTTCTAAAAGTTCAAGAGAGGGGTGACCTTGAGATCCCCCTTACCATGACAAACGTCAAGTCAGTTATCATGGTTAGTACATTTAATTTTTGCTTCGAAAATTCAGTTTCAAACATTTGATCTTCAAACACCAACATATATCCACGTAGTGTTCAATATGTAATGCTGGACCAACGCAACGCCCTAAGTGGCCAATGCCCAAAGTGTCATTTTAAGGGCAAGCTCTCAGAGTTGCAGAGAGCATAATAATAGTACGTCAATATGTCATGACATTGTTCTATTTTCTCTGTTCTTTAACTCAATGTCAATGCTCTTTCAGGACATGTTCGCTGCTGGGATCGAGACATCATCTACAACTTTAAGCTGGGCAATGTCAGAATTGGTGAAACACCCAAGAGTTATGAAAAAGGCACAAGCTGAGGTGAGGCAGGTTTTAAGTAAAAAAGGAGATATTGTTAATGAAGATGACCTCCATCAACTGAGTTACTTAAAGTTAGTTATCAAAGAAGCTCTGAGATTACACCCTCCTCTCCCTTTATTAGTTCCGAGAGAGAGCAGAGAGAGATGTGGAATCAATGGATATGAGATACCTGCGAAAAGCCAAGTCATTGTCAATGTATGGGCGATTGGTAGAGATCCTGAAAATTGGACTGATCCAGAGAGCTTTTATCCAGAGAGATTCCTTGACAGTTCAATTGATTACAAGGGGACTGATTTTCAATTTCTACCATTTGGTGCTGGAAGGAGAATATGTCCGGGCATGACATTCGGTGTAGCTAATGTTGAGCTTCCACTTGCAAATTTATTGTATCACTTTGACTGGAAACTTTCCGAGGGAGAGAAGCTAGAAGATCTTGACATGACTGAGGGCTTTGGTGTAGCAGTTAGCAGGAAAAGAGATCTCTATGTGATTCCTATTGCTTATCATCCTTCAACTGATTAATAAGATATTTAGACAAGAAGGCATAAAGCATTGGATGGTCATTTTATATTTGCCCAAAGCCATCCATTATAGAATTTTCAGTTTCAGTGTGAGCCTGTAATGTTAATTACTTTATATATATATCATGTTGAAAGGTAAAATAAGAACAGAATTAGATATGTGGTATTCCATAGATCTTTGAATAAAGAGAAGGCTTCACGTATTGGTGTTTTTACAGAAAAGTTTTAAGGTGTTTTGATCTCAAAAGCTTAGCTTTTTTTTCTATCAAGTTCAATAAACCTCTGAAACAGTTAAACACCATTGGTTTAGAGCCATGGTAATCCTCTTGACAATAACCTCTTCTTATTGATCATGACTCTTGTCAAGTGTGTGACTTCATTGTACCATTTTCCTTCTGAATTTAGTGTTGCAAAAATATTAAGAAAAAAAAATTAGACATAAGCAGATTTACAAGGTTGAGCCGAAATTTAGGAGTACGTGTTATAGAATTTAGAAAAAAATTATGTAACAAATGACGTACAATCATAGAAAGTGTAGGCCGTATATACAATACCTCCTACAATTGCATAACAAATACTCCCTCCGTCCCAAAATTCTTGGGCACTTCGGGAACTGTGACTCACAACGAAGTGCCCAAGAATTTTGGGACGGAGGTAGTATGAAATTACCAAAAATTGAATCCTTGGTCTGAACCGGCACTAGCAATCTTCATTTTCTTAAATAAGGCCCATTGCTTTCATTTAAATATTAGTATAATCTTTGAAAAAAGTGTCACCTTCAATTAAGATTTTGAATAGACGTAGGTGACCAAAAATTGGATCTTTGGTCTGAACCGGCATTAGCAATGGTCATTTTCTTAAATAAGGCCCATTGCTTTCATTTAAATATTAGTATAATCTTTGAAAAAAGTGTCACCTTCAATTAAGATTTTGAATAGAGGTAGGTGACCTTCAATCAACACCCTGTATAGAGTTCTAAGGTCAGAAGCTTTTATCAATCTTTATTATTAGGGCAAATACTTATCTATTTATCGGTGTGTAGGTGAACTCATGACCGTTAATGTGTTTTAATAAAAAATGAATCATCAACTTTAATTACAAATTTAAATTTAAAATGCAATAAATAAATATAATAAATGAGGTTTAAAATGCAATAAATAAGTATAATAAATGAGATTGACCTTATTTATTATACTTATTTATTACACTTTAAAACTGATGTGTTTATTTTTTATTAGAACACATCAGGGATCAGGAGGGCTCTAAGTATTGTCTTTATTATTATTATTAAAAATTAAACTTAAAAAATATGCAATCATCAGCCAATGAATACACGTATTATTTATAAGATTTGCTAGGGCACGACTATTGCTGGACAGTTGCACACTGCACAGTAAATTTGATTCAGCATGAGAGATTAGAAAGAGATATCTAAGTAATCATGATCACTACAATAAAAACAGAAAAACAAAACCTGTGTGCATAGGCTAAGTAGTCCGGTCAGATGTGCGATTGTCAAGTAACAGTGGCGTCTGCAAACTTTACGATCTTACAAAATTTAAAAAAAAAGGACTTTTACATAATAATAATAATAATAATAATAATAATAAACTAATGATACTCTTCAAGTCTTCCAATATATATTACATACAATAAGTATTTTAGACAAAAATATCAGTTTTACCATTTTCATCGCTTTCGTTCTCTTCTCTTGTTGCCATTGAAAGACTAAGGGCCCGTTTGGTAATCGTTTGTATTTAGTGTTTATTGTTTATTTAAACAGATTTAAATAAAAAACATGTTTGTTAAAATTTGTTTTGTTTATACAAAGTTCAAACACTCTTAAACATCTACGGTAGCGGAAGGCATAATTCCTAAACATCAAAAAGACGTTTATGTGTTTATGTTTGGAGAAGTACGGTAGCGGATGCGGGAGCAATTTCATTGTAGTGAAAAAAATTCATTGTAGCAACTCTTTTATCCCTTTTGCGCAAGCGATAATTGCCCAGCCAACCGTTTATCATTGTTCCTTCCCCAAATCCGATCTCCTCCACCACCAGTGACCATCTCCTCCTCCGTCCACCGGGAGCTCCTCCACCGATGAGAAGAACCTACTTATCACTTTTCTCTCCTCCAACAAAAAATCATCCAATTTGTGCTCTCTCTTTTTTCTCAATTTCTCTTTTCTCTCATTTTAATTCATCCATGTTATAGTACATCTTCTTCTTCACTGAGTAGTCTCTTCTCCCACTTTCTCTTTTCTCTTTCCTCTCACTTTCTTTGTCGACTCTATACATTTGATTAATGCTTTAAGCTTTATTTGGATCGTTGGTGAAATTTAAATCATGATGTTAACCGAAACTTGTTTGTTGTTTTTGAAAAGATGGAATTTTGACATTGAATTGTAGCTAAAACTTGTCCTTGTCTTGTGGATTTTTTATTTACCAAAAACCCAATTCTGGTGCACTTTAAAAACCAATTGACTCTCTAATTTTGAGTCTGTTCTATGAATTTGATAGTTGTTGCTGAGGTTTCATACATGTGTATTGATGCAAGTATAGATTAATCTAAACATGGTGAATTGGACATGGCTATTGATGTATGGTTCTCTGTTTCAATTAATTATTTTCCATTGACATAAAGGTTAACTAGCTTTTCTATAAATTGATATGTGCGATCATTAGTTTGCAGCTCATTTTTTCTTAAAATTATGCACTCCAAATGCATATAGGTTGGCAGTAATGCTTAAAATATTTTAGGTTCATGTTGAGTGGAACTAAAATTTATCCAGGGAATATTTTGAGATCCATTTTTCTATTTAGAAATTATTAGATGAAAATGTTTTATATGTGGGGACTCGTTGACTATACTTCATTTGAAGTAGAACACATTTGAAATGATTTGTTGAATGATGATTTAATGAATGACAAGGTAGGAGAAGATAAACTTATTAAAGAGAAGACACTATTTGCAGAGTTGAAGAAAGTTGGCTATCTTATTAGCTTCTTTTTTTTTCTTTTTCTTTTTACTGATACATTTCTTAAGGTTAGACTGAGATGATATCCTACATGTATCTCTGATCAATTAAGTGAGATGTGATCATTCTTCTAAAGGGCTTGTTTCAACAACTATATAAACATGTGACGAAACTCAACTAAATGATGCAATTATTTAACCCTTACTAGCATTTTACAGACATTTTTTTATGTATGATATTGATTTTTATTTTTTAAATGAAGATGATTTTAGCTTTTAGCATTGTAGACATTAATTCAACACTCGTGTAAAATTACATTGAAAATGGGTCATTCAATTGCATATACCACATAGAAAATCAAACATTCCACCAAAATGTTTTTCTTGTCTTTGAATTGAGTGCATTCATAAATTGAAGATCATTAAAGGCAAAATGAATTTCACACTCCTTTTGTTTTATTGTGTAGATTTAAAAAAAATAATAATTTAAAGTTAACAAACATGTTTTTCTGTTTATGATTTTTAAAATAAGTTGAACGTTTTTGTATTATCAAACAATGGTGTTTTTTATGGATAAACAAAAGTGTAACATAAACATTGTTTATATAAACGCTTAAACAATAAACACCGAACATAAACGGTTACCAAACGGGCCTTAAGTTGTATTGTTGATTCCACTAATATTAGATATGACTAATATTCTGAAAATAAATTGTTGGTGTTATTGTGTTCAAATGGATTTTCTGACAACCATTTGAATATATTCTGAAATTTTATTAAAGAATGTGAGTGTTGTTCTGACGATGAATTTGAATGAGGAGAGAAAAAATAATTAATGGTGGAGGGAGGGGATACTTATTGATTGAGGAAAGAGAGAACATTTTTTGTAAGAATATTGTAAGGATATTTTAGTCTAAATTTTTTTATATTTTTAATGTCATGCAAAAATTAAGTTACGTTAATACTACATCGCCAATCAATTGAGAGTCATATTAAATTAATGGATTAATGTAGCATTATTCAAAATTTAGGTTTGCATATTTTGAAATTCCGAACTGTTCAATCACCTACGCTTTTAGACTTACAACTGACGAGTTAAACCCGACACATGTCATTTAAAAGTCAAGGGTTTTTGGGTGGCATGAAAATTGAACCCGGGAGACTCTTAGATCTATCTCCTTCATTCTTGCTGTATGTGTGTGTATATATAATGGACTGCAGGGATCTCTAAAAAAATCACATCCATTTCATTCTCTCTACATATATGATTTATATGACCATAGTCTGCTTCTTTAAATGAATTTTCTGAACCGACTTGCTTTTGGGCATGTCTGAACTACATGTATGATTTATATGATCATTATGCTATGTATATGACCCAAGAACATTTATGCACATATATCTGTAAGTCGTTCCAATCTTCCACAAGTGTTCGAGAGGATCCATAATTCTCGACTCACACACTGTCTAACTAGACACTTCATATCTCTATTTTAAGTAAAAGATGGAGAGTTTGAATCTCTCTAAGAATACTATAGGAGTTCTTTTCAAAGTTTTTTTTTTTCCATTTTAATTCCTCTTTTTTCGCATATTGTAAAATAAAAATCTTATTTCTTTGGTTCAATCTAATTATCAATTGATCTTTTATTTGAAGTATTTAACTTAATCTTTTTAATACAAAGACAAGTTTCATTCATTAATTTTTATTTGTTCCAAGTAAGAAGTTTGTAACTTTATAAGTCATAACTACTCTGACTTGTTAGAACATTCCTAATAGTATTTACTCTAAGAAAGAACGGTAGATACACTAGAATACATTCACCAATATAAATTATTGTGTAACTTAAATATATGCACAATTTTTCTTATCAATTTGTATGAAAATTGTGCTTAATATGAAAACTATTTGAAGACAATTGTAAATATATTAAATAGGAATAGTATCAACCAAATATAGGTTCTAATATTTATTATTTTATTCTTTATTTTTTATCATACGACTATTACAAGTTGCCCTTCTAAAATGATCGTTACTTAAATATTCATTCCTTTCATACATTGGATTTGGATTTAAAGGATTACAAGTGTTAACGAGGAAATAGATTACACTAAATGAAGTGCAAGAAAGTAAAGTACAAGAACTTAAAGCCAAGGTACAAGTAATGTGAAGGTAAGAGATAGAGAGAGAAAGTAAATGACATGGAGTTGAAGTTGCAGAGGTAGAGTCATGGGGTGTTAATCTAGAGATTCTTTGCACTGGTGGATGATGTTTCCCTTTATATGTGAGTTGTTGGGATGGTGAGATTGGTCAAATGGTCTTCTTTCATGTTTTGTCCATAAAAAATTTAAGTGACACTTATGTTCTTGTTAGAGAAATGTGTTCACTTGATCCATGAAAAACAAGACAATATATCTTAACACCTCATTTTCTAAAAAAATTGCTAACTATTTGATACAACAAGTGACAAAGTGAAAGTTATGAATGTTTAAGATTGAACAAAGAACAACTTTGAATGACAGAAACATCACTTATCATTAATATTAAAAATTCAAAAAAATATAAAAAAAAATTAATTTTTAGTTATCACTTAAAAATTTCAACACTTAAATTTTTTTGAAAAATTAGATTTTGGTGACCAATCATAAACAAAATTACTCTAAAATGACCATAAGTCCAAAAAAGATAAATAGTTACCAAAATTGAAACTTAATTGCCGATGAGTGACCATTTGAGGTTAATTTAGTAAAAAAACACTTCATATTTATTAAACATTTTAAAAATAATTTTTAGATGATGAAATTACCATTCAATATAAAAATAAACTCCTTGAATTCATTCTTCTCTCTCTCTTTCTCGTTCATCAATCTCTTTTTTTTCTTTTTAATTTGTCAGTCTACTAATTAAAAAGATAGTATTGATATATATGTTAACCGATAATGTTTTGATTCTTGATTAATAATATATTTATCTCTAAAATAAATCAACCATACTAACTATATTTATTCAACCCCTCTATAGGTATTCACTCTACTTCCGCACGAAATTCACAAGATTCAGTTGATTGGATTGGATAAACCTTTAAAAAATCTATGGTACTTTATGTTGAAAATTTCATTCTATTAACTGTTTTTTTTTTTTTTTTGTAAAATTTTTAATATGACAAAAGAATTCTTAATGATATAAATTGTAGAGAAAGCTCTTTGCAAAACAAGACCACCATGAAAAAGAAACAAAATCACTACAAAATCCAACTGTATGAGAAAAAGATTTTAATTGTTACCACCCTAAATTATTGTTTCTTATTCTAATTATTACTCCAGTATTCTGGTTGTCATCACCAAATAACAACTTCTAGCATCACTTACAAATAAAAAATAAAAATAAAAAAAAATATTTCACTTTTACACATTATTTGAATCTAATTTTACAGTAAATAAGAATATAAATAATAAAATATCTGAAAATAAAAATAAATAATTATTAGTTAAAAGTTATTTCTAAATATTTATTTGCCAACTTGAAAGAAGGGCCGCTTATTAGA
This sequence comes from Cornus controversa, assembly GCA_026545225.1. Taxonomy (NCBI): domain Eukaryota; kingdom Viridiplantae; phylum Streptophyta; class Magnoliopsida; order Cornales; family Cornaceae; genus Cornus; species Cornus controversa. The sequence goes on along the minus strand of CM048852.1, from coordinate 42,448,703 downwards.
GAACTTATGAAGTAAAATATTTAATTATGATTAATGTAAAAGGTAAATTTGTCCAATTATAAATAATTTATTACAATAAGGATATTTATGTAATAAGTGATCTAATGATCTAATGATCACTTATTAGCAATTAAATTTTAATTTTGATAACTATTCATCTTTTCTGAACTTTGTGATCACTTTAAAGTAATTTTATTTAAAATTGGTCACTAAAATCTAATTTTTTCAAAAAAATTTAATATTTAATTTATACTTTATCAAACTTTTATAACTTATCCTTGCAAAATTATTTACTCAGACGTGGAACAACGATAATATATTCACAATTCTCCAATATCATGTGTTGAATACGGCTTTTATAACCTATCCTTGTAAACTTTATTGCCTCCACTGTTCGATGTGGGATTTAAAAGTAGATATCACACTCATTTCCTACACTTTTCCACGGAGACTTACGCTGTGTTTGGAACCAAATTCATTGGAATTTGAATTTAAATTGAAAAAGAAATTGGATTGGAATTAAAATGAAATTTCATTGGTCTGTTTGAAATAAACTGAATTTTAGATCAAATGAATTACCTTTTTATGTTTGGAAGTAAAAATGAATTGGAAAGGAAATAACTTTCTTACTATTTTACTTCTATAAATATGCATGTATATAATAGGGTTTATTTGCATCCCAAGAATACCACGGAGAATGGGTTGTATCAAACTTAACTTTTTTTCATCCACGCACAAAATCATATAAACAAAAATATTTAAAATTTCATAATATTTGTTTGCAATATTGTATGACAGAGAGAAATTGGACAATGGAATCAAATTTTCTATATCATATTCAAACTTTATTTGAGATAGGAATTCCAATGAAAATAAAATTCTAATTGAATCTCAAATGATCACAAATAGCTTATTATACCTTATTTTTTTGTCCGAATTAGCTTCAGAGATTAACAACAATAAAATAAACCAAATAAAATCATCTAATATTAAATGAAAAATGCTACACATCATGAATATAATTTATGAATTAGTATTTCAAATTAGGTGGCTGATTATTTGGCATTAGGTGGCGGATTATTTGACAATTTTTTATATTTTAAATGTAATTATTTTGAGAGAATATAAGAAGGAAAAAGAAAAAAAAATAGTAAAACTTATCATTATAGAATCTAAATCCTAAAATAACTCAATAACAAAGAATTTAAATTAAATTTTATGCTCGCATCTTTCTTTGAAAGATCTGTTCCATTAACTTTTCAAATAATTGAGACAAGAAACTACAAATTTTTTCCCATAATTTCTTTAACATAAACTTGGAACTGTTTCTCTTGAATAAAAACTCTAATTTTCTCCATTATGTAAATGTGTGAATAATTAAATAAACACATAATATATTTAAAGTGTCTTATAATTTTATTTTGATTTGGTATTTTTGATCAAAGTTAAATTATAAAGAAAGATCTAGCAATTATAGAGAGAAGTAGAGAGAGTGCAAAAGAGAATATATGTATATATAATAAAATATATAAAAAAAATTAGAGAGAGAAACCCAATTTGATTATGGTTTTTACTTCCTCCTTTAATGAGAGTCATTTAGTTTGATAAAATATTAAAAATTATGAAAAATGTAATATGTATCAAAATAGAGGATATTTATGTCTTTTTTATATTGCCAAGTTATTTTCAAGATACAAATTCGAGATACATATTCAAGATTTGTAGCGCTGCTCATATTAAATATTCATTTTGCATGACAACCAACTTTTACTCGCATATGAACTGGGCATCCAGAAGTCAATTTCTTTCATAGTTTGTAGTTTTGTGTTGAGCAGACACTATCAGATCTACATACACATATAACATCAACATACTTGGTTATACAGAATTTCAATTCAAATGTAGAACAGACGCTTTCAGGCATAGTGGCCAACAAGAAGAAACAATCATATACACAACGACAAATAAAATTGACATGTTTGGGAATACCAAATTTAAATTCAAAGTGCAGAACACAAGCTTTCTGTTATATTGGCGAGCAAGGAGATACAATCATATATATATATATATATATATATATATATATATATATACACACACACACACATCAAGTTGCAAGGTCTATCACTAATGAATGTAAAATACACATACTAATAGTTTGTGTAGGAGATAGATCGATGTATGGTGCATACCAGACGCGAGAGAATGAAGAGGATGAAAGTTTGTGGTTTGCGGAGCAGATTGGAGAGGATGAAAGATTGATAGATAAATTGACCAAAGTAGGTTATACTTGAAAATAGTGAAAAACAAAGGGTAACGATGGTATATCCAAAACTTAATTGGATAAAACTTGTCGTTAATTTTAAACCCCGTTAAATCCTACCACTTTTGCCCGAATTTTCAAAGTTAAAAGATTTCCCGTGAAATCCCGACCCTTTTCAAATTTCACGAGTTCCAAACAAATGAATTCCGTTTTCAAATTCAAATCCCGTGGAATCCTAGGATTCCAAACACATCGTTATTTACTCTGGGACTTCTAACAATTAACAAACAATAAGGTTTCATTATAGCAAATGTTTAAATATATCAACGGTTTAGAAAATTGATCAATCTCACGTTAATGGGCGTTTGGGACTGCTTCTTAACCGTTGAGAAATACTTTTAACCCAAAAAAATGCATTGAGTAGTGTTTGGTAATGAAAAGAATTGCGTTTAGGGAGTAAAGTTTGAATCGAAAATGCGCTTTTTGATGAAGCTCAAAATTGGAGCTTTTGAAATTGCGTTGACGATTGTTGTTTCATATTTTAGGTCACTTATTTTTGTTGGACAATATAATCCATGTTAATTTTTTATAAATACTATATTACCTCTTATATAGTATATTGAAAACTAAAAAATATATAAAAATAAGTTTGTGTTAAGATTTTTCAACTTAAACCCAACCCTAATTTAAAAATACTTGCAAAAACTCATGAAAAATTGGATTGAGGTCGAGTTGGTTTGAGTTGACCCTCAAGTTGCACATTTAGACTAATGCATATCTTATTATTGTATGAGGAAAATAATAAAATTAAGAGTAAAAATTCTTTAAGCAACACTGTTACTAAGCAACTTTAAGTATAAAAAGTGATTTATAAAATAAATTACCAAACGTCTAACATGTTTTTTACTCACGACACTTTTATAACAGATCTACCAATAAAAGCACTTTGATCATTACAACAACAATGCCAAATGGACACGTTGTGTAATTTATTTTATAGGTAGACAAAACTATATCCTATTTTAATTTTTTGATTTTAATTCTCACATATTATATGTATGATTTTACTATTCATTTATTTCATAAAGGAGTTTATTTTTATTCATTAATTTCATAAAAAAGGTTATGTTAAGCATTTTAAACTAAGATAACAACTTAAAATTCATTAATAAGTCATTACTTGTGTTAAATAATCTTAAAATTCATCGAATTATATTGTAAATATTCGCATATATGTGCACTTTGGGTACTATGTGCAATGCTAAGAAAAATCTTCCCTTACATTGTGTCCGCGACCATAACTGCAAACCATTAGCCACACATAACACTCTCATAATTCACACATATGTCAGATAAGTTCGGATATAATACTCGTGTAACTTCTCGAATGTGAAATTTTTTTGGCACGTAGAAGTTTTGAAGCCTCTTTTTTTAAATGAATTTTTAGAAAAATTATACAAACATTTCTTACTTTGAACATTCTCAGACGAATATATTCCCTCGTGTAAATTGAATTTTTGGTTCGTCACTGAAAACAGATTTTGGTTGAACATTCTCAAAGGATATATCTTCAACAATGCAAACGTAAGATATATAAAATACAATTTGGTGCATAGCCCTGTGGATGAATGGGTGTAATCAGTGGTTATATTTTGTTGACTTTAAACAAGCTGAAGGAATTTCTAAGAGTCATACATTGGACTAGACTAACAGGGACTGGACAATAGTGATTACTACCTAATTCTATTTTAATTTTGCCTTGTAATGCTGTCTGTCATCCAATTTTTTATTTATTTATAAAAAAATCAATTTTTACTCTGTGTCTAGACTCGCTCTATAAAAACAGGACAAACTTCTCTCTAATTCACAGGCTTTGTTTTCTGTTTCGTTTTTCGCTGTTTCTACACTACACTGAAGAGACAATAATTTGTAAGTCTCTCTCTTGCTCTCGCCGTACATGCATGCATTTTTTTTAAGTAATTTCTTTTTTTATTTCATTATTATTATGAGAAAAGATAGTAATATACAAGAAGCTTCACACTTTCAGCTAAACAAATTTGAAAGCTGGAGACCAAAAACTTAAAATTTGATATGATAATGATTCTTTTTTCCGAATTTCACTGTTTCCAAATTTGAATTTCAAATTCAGTCATTCTATCATTACTCAATTTGATAAGGCAATCTCAGACCGAGAATACGAAAACAAATAATACTTTCTATTGGTTCTGCAATTTGGCTCATAACTAGCCCAATCCCTAATGAAGTGGAAAGTTTGTATGCTGGAGTTCCACTTATTCTCTCTACTTTCTTTCTTTTCTAACCCAAATGATAAAATTCATGTTAGAGTATTTGTGATACATTATAATTCCAATTTTACTATATAGGACAAAGACAAACATGATAATAATGAATTTATTTTTGGCTCAATTTGAGTTGTGGTCCGAATTTTTGTCTTGTGAGTGTTGAATTTAGATTTTAATCTCTAGTATTACCCACTATAGAAGGGCATTCGGGTTTGTATTATTGTTTGGAGAGAAAAATGAAAATCGAGATAGAGAGTGACTGAGAAGGGTATACTAGAGTTAGGATTTTGAGATACTGCTTGCTTTAGTTTTTTTTTTTAAACAATTTTATGTTTTTTCATCATTGAAAATCAAAAAATTATACAAAAATCTGTTTGGTTGACCATTTCTGAAAACTGTTTTTTGGAAAGATAGTTAAAAAAATGCATGTTTTTATTTTTTATAATTATCTGAAAATATTTTTTTATTTTCTGAATTCTTAAGATCTGCTTTTTTGAGTAATAAATTAAACAGACGCATATTTTTCACATAGTGAAAATTATTTGTCTAAGACGTAAGTTATAAGTCAAATCACACCAAATTTAATTTTTGTATTTTGTAGTGTGATTTTAAAATTTATTTAAAAAAAAGTATTGAGATATATTTTATAATTTAGTACAAAATTTATGAATGCAAATTATGCAGACTTGAAAGGGCTTGCCGCTTTTTCTACCCTCTTTAGACCCCAAGTTTCTTGGAAGCAGCTAAAACAATTGGCAGCCCAAAGGTCAATAAATTGGAATGGGCTTTTTGATTTCTGGTTGGTGCCCCATGTGATGAAGTCGCATCTGTGGGACCAAAACTGCATTAATTATCAACCCAGAAAATCTTCTCTTTCGGTCAGACCGGTGATTCAACGTGCTTTTTAAACTCGATCTGTAATTTTTATTTGCTATATCATCACATTTGTCAATTCGAATTTTATCGCTAGACGGTATAATGGTTCCTTATTCAAGTTTCACAGAAGAGACGTGGGAACTTAAGTCCCCCAACTAACTACAACTATATCCTCAACAATGCAAGTCTCTCTCTCTCTCTCTCTCTCTCTATATATATATATATATATATATATATATATATATATTGTATGACTAATGAAATTTCAATTATTTCAAATATTTATTCCAAATAAATAGTTTATCAAAACAAGAAACTTAGATTTTGGGTTCAATTCCATGCTTAATCCAAATAGTAAAATTGTCATTCCAGAGAATTGTGATATTCTAATTTCACTTGATTAAATTCCAAATCAGTTAAGACACTCTGGTACTATTTTCTTGGAGATGTTAGATTTTTCAATTTAGATGCGATTTTGTACTTGGATCGAATTGTTCAAAATCTCAGTTTCTGCTGTTAAGATTTCTGCTCTGCGCTTTAGTTGACAAAACAGATGACTTGATGATATTTTATTCACGAAGTTGAGTCAATAATCAATATAAATATTAATTCAGGAAAGTTGCAAGATTTTCCATGCAATTAAGGGCATTTGATTTTCCATGGAAACAAAATTAGTTCAGAGTTCAGACATGTAACAGACTATTCTCAAAAATGGTTGATGGACTGAATATTATATATATGTGACAAAAGGTATGATTCACCTGTTCATGCATACATGCTTCATTTGTAACATGCATCTAAATTAATGTCTTTTTTGATTCAGTGATAAACATTTACATATTTAAATGTAGCAAATAATGGCATCAACTTAGAGCCTCTTTATTCATAAAACAAAGGAACCATGCATATATACAACCTAGCTAGAAAGGAAAACTGAAAATGCTAAGATGATCTTGCAGAACTTCAAGTGAACACTCGAATTAACGCAGCTCGATCTGCAATTGATGATGGAGTTCCAATTCCTCTCCTTCCCTGTTCTTTTCACATTCCTTCTCTTTATGTTCATGGTGTTCAAAATAGTATCTAAAACCAAGATCAGTTCAACTCCAAAACTGCCTCCAGGGCCTTGGAAGCTACCTCTAATAGGAAACATTCACCAATTTGTTGGATCTCTACCCCATCACCGCCTAAAAGATTTGGCGATGAAACATGGACCTCTGATGCAACTGCGACTTGGACAACTTTCTATTGTTGTCATTTCTTCAGCAGAAATGGCCAAAAAGGTGATGAAAACACATGACATTGTCTTTGCTAGCAGGCCTTTTCTTCTTGCTGCAAATATCATATCTGAGAATGACATTGCCTTTTCACCTTATGGGGATTATTGGAGACAACTTCGAAAAATTTGCATACTGGAGCTTTTGAGTGTCAAACGTGTCCAATCATTCCGACCCATCAGGGAAGAAGAGAACTCGAATTTGATCAAATCTATTTCGATGCATACAGGATCTCTCATCAATCTCAGTGAAAAGATTTCCTCCTTGACATACAGCATCACTTCAAAGGCGGCCATTGGTAAGAAATTCCATGGGCAAGAAGAATTCATCTCACTTGTCAAGGAAGCCGTAGAGATAGGAGGAGGTTTCTATGTTACTGATCTCTTTCCTTCAGTTAAAATGCTTGCTTTGATAAGTGGTATGAGGCCTAGACTTGAGAAGATTCATCGAAAAATTGATAGGATATTTACTAACATCATTGACGAACATAAAGCTAAGAAGGTGGCAACACAGACCGGTGATGGTGAAGACCTGGTTGATGTTCTTCTAAAAGTTATGGAGGAGGGTAATCTTGAGATCCCCTTAACTATGACAAACGTCAAGTCAGTTATCATTGTTAGTACATTCAATTTCTGCTTCTATGAATATCAATGAACTAAGTTCCACTAATTTATTTTTACCTCCAGCTCCAGCTGATCCCAAGTCCAAAACTCTTTTTACATACTAAAATTCAGTTTTAAACATTTGATCTTCAAACACCAACATATATCCACATTGTGTTCAAAATGTAATGGTTGTCCAACACCCTAAGTGGCCAATGCCCAAAGTGGCATCTTTAAGGGCTAGCTCTCAGAGTTGCAGGGAGCATAATAGGAGTAATAAGTCATGATATTGTTCTATATTCTCTATTCTCTAACTCAATATCAATGCTCTTTCAGGACATGTTCGTTGCCGGGATTGGGACATCATCTACAACTGTAAGCTGGGCAATGTCAGAATTGCTGAAAAACCCGAGAGTTATGGAAAAGGCACAAGCTGAGGTTAGGCGGGTTTTAAGTAAAAAAGGAGATATTGTTAATGAAGATGACCTCCATGAATTGAGTTACTTAAAGTTAGTTATCAAAGAAACTCTGAGATTACACCCTCCTCTCCCTTTATTAATTCCGAGAGAGAGCAGAGAGAGATGTGAAATCAATGGATATGAGATACCGGCAAAAACCCAAGTCATTGTCAATATATGGGCAATTAGTAGAGATCCTGAAAATTGGACTGATCCAGAGAGTTTTCATCCAGAGAGATTCCTTGACAATTCAATTGATTACAAGGGGACTGATTTTCAATATACACCATTTGGTGCTGGAAGGAGAATATGTCCTGGCATGTCGTTTGGGATTGCTAATGTTGAGCTTCCACTTGCAAATTTGTTGTATCACTTTGACTGGAAACTTTCTGAGGGAGAGAAGCAAGAAGATCTAGACATGACTGAGGCCGCTGGTGCAGCAGTTAGCAGGAAAATAGATTTGTGTGTGATTCCTATTGCTTATCATCCTTCAGCTGGTGAGTAATATTTTAACTCAAGAAGGCTGAAAGCATTGGATGGTCATTTTATATTGGCCAAATCCATCTATTATAGAATTTCCAGTTTAGTGTGAGCCTGTAAGTTTTTATCTTTTAATAATGTAATCTTATGTTAGAATATATATATATATATATATATAATGTTGAAAGGTAAAATAAGAACAGATGTTATGTGGGAATCCATGGATTATTGAACAAAGAGAAGGCTTCACTTATTGGTGTTTTTACAGCAAAGTTTTAAGGTGTTTTTGATCTCACAAGCTTAGCTCTTTGTTTAAGTTCAATAAACCTCTAAAATAGTTAAAACATCACAAGTTAAGAGCCAGCATTAGATTGAAAAGGATTTAGAGATTCCAAAATGAGAATGATTCTCTAATCTTACATTCACTTTTGGGAGAGGTAATTTTATTTCTTTTTTATTGAAATTAACAGGAGTGTAAATATCATGTCCTTTTGAAAATGTCCAATAATCAAATACTATAAAGTTTATCTAGAAGGTATTTAAATGATTTGAACCATTCACATGCATAATTTTTCTTCTCCACATGTTTTTTTCCCTTGAAAATATTGACACTATAATAGAATTTCGTTTGTCTATTGTAGTGCAAGTCCCACTCTGGAGCCCAGCAATGGAAAATGTTGAGATGAGACAACTTCCCTGGTCGTTTTCTTAAATTAGGTCCATTGCTTTCATTTAATGAACCCAAAAAGTCATACCTTTAGGGGCATATTTGGCGAGAATTTTATTTTCAGGCTTTTTTTTTCTTAAATGATTTTTCAGAAAAATTACAAAAACATTTCTTACTTTGAAAACCAAAAAAAAAACATTTTAAAAATCTGAATCAAGAAGCTCTTAAATGTGTTTTTTTAAGTATCCCAACACTGTAAGCCTCTCTCCCCCTCTCTCTCTCTACATGTATGATTTATATGATCATTATGCTATGTATATGACTCAAGAACATATATGCACACATACATCTGTAAGTAGGGCTGCAACTCGGGCGGGTTGGGCGGGTTAGAGGTATAACTCGGGCTCAATCCTACATATAAAATGTTCAAACCCTAACTTAACCCTAACCCTACTTTCAACCCTAACTACTCAACCCTAGCCCAACCCATTCTTAAATTTTTAAACTTGGGTTTGCAACTCGGGTTGAGATTTCGGGTTAGAAAGTCGGGTTAATTCGGGTTATCTATATCACCAATCTCCATATTGAAAATTTAAAGTGATCTTTAATAAGTTTCATATTATATTACTCCTAAACACACACAAAATTAAGAACTTAACGTAAATTTCTAAAAAATTACAAACAAATTTTTAGGAAATTAATTATCCAGAGTGTTAACATACAATAAATTAAGATTTAAATAAAAGAAGTTGAAAAGAAAAAGGTTATCATAATTTGAATATTATATATAATATATTTAAAATAAAAATTATGTATAAAAATAATATTACAATTCGGGTTCGGGTTGTTGACACGTCAACCCTAGCTCAACCCTAATTAAGTTCGGGTTGAGATTTTTCAACCCAAGCTCAACCCTAATTGTAAAAATAGTTGCCCAAGCTCATAAAAAATTGGGTTGGGCTCGAGTTGAATTCGGGTTGCCCAACTCAAGTTGCACCCCCTATCTGTAAGTCGTTCCAATCTTTCACAAGTCTTCGACAGGATCCATTTAAATTTCTGTATATGCTTGTACATATACATACACATGTACACAAATAACAATAATTCAATTATTTGATTTTTTTTAAAAAAAACCTTGAATGAGTAATGAAATTTCAATTATTTCAATTTTTTTATTCCAATTGAATAGTTTATCGAAACAAAAAACTTAGATTTTGGGATTTTATTCCAAATGAAACGCAAACTTAATCCAAATACTAAAATTGCAATAACACAAAATTTTTTCCCTAGTTCAGTTACACAGAATTGTGATACATTAAATTCCAATTAAGACACCCTTAGTACTATTTTCTTGCAGATGCAAGATTTTCTTTTAGATGTGATTTTGGTATTGGAGTGAATTGTTCAAAATCTCACTTTCTGCTGTGTGCTTTAGTTAACAAATTAGATGATTTGATGATATTGTATTCATGTAGTTGAATGAATCTAACCATCTATAATGTAGGAAATAGCAAGATCTTCATTGCTAGGGCCTTTGATTTCCCATGGAAACAAAATTATTTCATAGCCATACATGTAACAGACTATTCTCAAAATGCTTCATACATTTTCTATTTATAACATGTTTCTAAATGTCTTCCTTGATTCAATACTAGACATTTAAGGACAACAACTATTAGGCATGAAGAAAATTTTCTTCAATTCCAATTCCATGCAACTGAACATAGCCTAAGCACATTTCTTCATAAAACAAAGGATACAACCAAGAAAAGTGAACTTAATATGCAAAGTGAATCTTGCAGAACTTCAAGGCTCCACTGAAACTAGTGAAATCTCGACGCTGCTCTACATTTGCTGACGGAGTTCCCACTCCTCTCCTTCCCAATTCTTTTCACTTCCCTGCTCTTTCTATTCATGGTATTCAAAATAGTGTCTAAAACCAAGAGTTTTGACTCCAAATATGCCTCCTGGGCCTTGGAAGCTACCTCTCATAGGAAATCTTCACCAGTTTGTTGGATCTCTACCCAATCACTGCCTACGAGATTTGGCCATGAAACATGGACCTCTGATGCACCTGCAACTTGGAGAACTTTCCATAGTCGTAATTTCTTCAGCTGAAACCGCAAAAGAGGTGATGAAAACCCATGACATCATCTTTGCAGACAGGCCTTATCTTCTTGCTGCAAACATCATATTTTATGGCTCTACAGACATTGCCTTTGCGCCATATGGAGACTATTGGAGACAGCTTCGTAAAATTTGTATACTGGAGCTTCTAAGTGCAAAACGTGTCCAATCATTCCGATCCATCAGGGAAGAAGAGGTCTCAAATCTAATCAATTCTATTTCCTCACAAACAGGATTGCCGATTAACCTCAGTAAAAAGTTTTAACTTGTTGAGTAATGGCATCACTGCAAGGGCAGTCTTTGGCAAGAAATGCCAAGAGCAAGAAGCATTCTTATCACTTGTCGAGGAAACTAGAAAGTTAGCGGGAGGTTTTGATGCAGCTGATCTCTTCCCTTAAGTTAAATTGTTTCATTTGATCAGTGGGATAAGTCCTAAACTTGAGAAAATTCATAGAGAACTTGACAGGATACCTGTCAACATCATTGACGAACATAAAGCAACGAAGGTGGCAACAAAGATTGATGATGGTGAAGCAGATGAAGATCTGGTTGATGTTCTTCTAAAAATTCAAGAACATGGTGACCTTGAATTCCCATTAACTGTCAATAACATCAAGTCGGTTATCTTGGTTAGTACATTTACTTTCTGCTTTAATCATGTTTAGATGAAGTTCCACATGTCAAAATCAATAGACTAGTTTAAAAACTTGTATTGAATATGTAATTAAGTTCGGTTGAATCTAAATTCAAGGAAGACCAATGCCCAATGTGGTATTATTTATCAGTTTAAGATTTTAGAGTTACAGAGAGCCTAATAAGAACCACTAACAGGATATTATTCTATATTCTCTATTCTTTAACTTAGTTTCAATGTTGTTCCAGGATCTTTTCACTGCGGGGACTGAGACATCATCCACAGCTGTAGAATGGGCAATGTCAGAAATGCTGACCTAGAGTCATGGAAAAGGCACAAGCCGAGGTGAGATGGGTTTTTAGTAAAAAAGGAAATAATGTTCATGAAGCAGACCTCCATGAATTGAGCTACTTAAAATTGGTTATCAAAGAAACTATGAGATTACATCCTCCTGCCACTTTATTACTTCCCAGAGAGTGCAGAGAGAGATGTGAAATTAATGGATATGAAATACCAGTCAAAAGCAAAGTCATTGTCAATGCATGGGCAATTGGTAGAGATCCTGAACATTGGATTGCTCCAGAGAGCTTTGATCCAGAGAAATTCCTTGACAGTTCAATTGATTACAAGGGGACTCATTTTCAATATATACCATGTGGTGCTGGAAGAAGAGTATGTCCTGGAATATCGTTTGGAGTAGCTAACATTGAGCTTCCACTTGCACAACTATATTATATCACTTTGACTGGAAGCTTGCCGATGGAGCGAAGCCAGGAGATCTAGACATGACAGAAGGCTTTGGCATATCGGTTAGAAGGAAAAGAGACCTGTATGTAGTTCCCATTGCTTGTCATCCTTCACCTGGTGAATAAGAGCAGAAGGCAGAAAAGCTTGGATGTTCATGTCAAATTGAGCAAAACCATTCATTGTTGAAGTTTCAATTTTTGAACGTGAGACTGTAATGTTATTGAGTTTTTATCAAGCATCTAAGCATTTGGTAGAATATTATACAACAATGTTGAAAGGAAAATTATGGAAAAGAAGTTATGTGGGCTTCCATAGATTATTGGGTTCTGGCTCCCCATACTTGATTTATTTCAAAGAGCCTATTCAGAACTGATAGGACAAGACTTTGAAGAAACACAGAAAATAGTTGGTTCTTGTAACTAACTATTATGTTGTTGATGAGTAGTAATAATAATAATCTACGGAATACTACAACCACTGTTTATATACCAACACAATCCTAAAGAAAGTTTTAATTTGCGCAGTCTCTAAAAATTACAAAAAAAATAGGGAATAGTTCCTACCCAAAAAAAAAAAATCATTTCCGAGTCTATTTTGACCTCCAACAAAAATCAAAATTCCTAAAAATTGAACTATTTCCTATAGCATCGGAAAACGTGAAAACGGGACATATGGTAAAAAAAACGAGTATCACGAGCATTAAAATTATTATTAGTGATTATATTCATAATAATGCACATAAAATTAATATAAATTATTTTTTAATCATATTATAGGGTAAAATTATTTGACACCTGCTCATATATATATATATATATATATATATATATATATATTTTTATTATTCATAGATTAAACTTTTTACAATATTGGCTCTTACACTTCCTAACGTTTGGTTAATATAACCTTAACACCCCCTGACGGTTAGAGCCATTAGAAGTCAATTAATTTATGTCAAAACTACCATTCATGTTTGAAAGTACAATTATAATATTAACTAGTTAGACCTTTATGCTCCCACAATAGAAAAAAAATGATAAATTGCACCCTTATTCCTTGAACCGACTTTTTTAAAATAAAAAAAATAAATTAACCAATTGATATATAGAAGCTTATTTGGTAACTTTCTTCAACCATTTTGTGGATGAGTACTTTATTAAGGATAAAATAACGTTTGCTTTGAATAAAATAAAATATAAGATTTTTTTTTGTCATTTTGATACGAATAAAAAAAAATAGTAATATAAAAGTTCATTACAAAATGGTTCAAGACAGTGACCAAACAAGCTTCATATATCAATTGCTCAAAATTTTAAATGGTAAATACCACTTTCACTCCTTCAATTAATGCAATATCCCGACTAGACCCCTCTAGTTTCAATAATCCTAACTACACCTCCTGTAACTAACGTTCGTTGGTTAAACTAATGATTTTTGTGATTTTACGAATTTACCCTTAATTAAAATATTTAATTTAATTAATAAAAATTGGTGATGCTAAAAAGATCGAATTGCCCTTTCTCTCTCTCCATCTTTTTCCTCTCTGTTTCTCTTCCTTTTTCTCTATCTACTGCCAAAGCACTCCACCAAGCTCGACCGGCCACCATCACATGTCGGAGCACCATCGCCGAAAAAATGGAACCTCACTAAGAAGGGAGCCTCTGCCGAATAGAGCCAGCACCGAGCAAAGATCCACCGACGTGAACTACACCAACTGGAACTCCATTGTTCACCACCGTCCACTACTAGACCCAACAGTATCATCATTTTCATTTTCACCATCGGAGCTCCACCCACAATTGTCGTCGAAGCGACTGCCACGTATCCACCATTGAAGCACAATCGAATCTTCATTATCCATCGTTGGAAAAATGGAACCCTGCCGAGAAGGGAGCCTCTGCCGAATAGACCTAGCATAAAGCAAAGCTCCACCACTACGAACTACACTAGCTGAAACTCCACTGTTCACCACCATCTTCACCACCGTTCACTCCTAAACCCAACAGTATCATCATTTTCATCATCACCACTAGAGCTCCACCCATAATTGTCATCAAAACTCCACTGCCACCATCACTACTGAAGTTTCACCAGCCATCTGAATCCTTCTTCTCCATTAAGTCCTCACCTCACCGTCTCTAGTGAGACACCACTGCCAAAGATCCACCATTGAAGCATAACCGAAGCGTCACTAATCATCCGAGACCTTTGTCTCCATCAAGCCACTTCTCGAAACTCTAAAGCAACAACCTCCACAGCCCCCATGGTTATTCCTTCTCCGATACACAACCTTCACTGAGCTCCACTGCAATACAACACCACTAATCTCCAATGAAGATCGATCAACCAAAGACCCACATCTCCATAGCCACTACCGAACCGAAGTCTCCTCAATCATAAAGAGTCTCATTGAGTCACTGCTAGACCCATTCCAATGTCGAGCATTCTGTTACCATCTCATCAACCCATACACGAAGCCATTGTCAAAGCTATATCTGTGATGTGGCAGTGGAGACCCAGCTTGCATGGTGGCCTTAAGCGTTAGATGGTAGGTATTCAGCTAAAATGGTGGTGGCAGCAATGGTTGGAGCTTGGTTTGGAGAAGATGGTTCCATGGAGTACATAGGTTAAGCTTAAAGATAGTTAGTAGTGATCTTCGCCGGAGATGGTGGAACATGGCAGTGGTTGTTGGTGCTTGGTGAGGTAGTTTTTCGGTGATGATGCGGTCCAGTGATGGAGAAGTTGAGACTTGGCCATGGTGACCGATTTGAAGCTTCGACTATGATGGACATGGGTGTTCTCGATGATGATGGAGGTTGAACAATGAAGTAAAGTTATAAGTATATATAAATATAATATATAAGAATATATAACATATGATATATAGATATTATACCATATAGAGGGAAAGAGAGTGTGTGCAGTATGTGTGTGTGTATAATGAAAGTGATGGGGACATTTATGTACATTTGTTTTATAAGTTAAGGATACTTTCGTAATTGAATATCGCTTAATAATGTTAAAGATATCATTTTATGCATGAGAAGGGCAAAATAGACCATTCATACACTTTTCTAGTGCTAATTTTGTTTGTTGCTGACGTCACACTAACGAAGGGAACAAATCAATACGTGAGCCGAAAATTGAGGGGGTGTAGTTAGGATTATTGAAACTAGAGGGGGTGTAGTCGGAATATTGCTTAAACTGAAGGGGTGTAAGTGGTATTTACCCAATTTTAAAACAATGAAGAAACAAACTTTTATATATCAATTGGTTAATTTTTTATTTTTATTTTTTTTAGAAAAAAAAAAGCCAGTTCAGGAAATAAGGGTGCAATTTATCATTTTTGTTGTTTCGGGGTATAAAGGTCCAAGTAATTAATGCTATAATAGTACTTTCAAATATGAAGAATAGTTTTGGCATAAACTAGCTAACTTCTAATGGCTCTAATGTTAACTAAACCTCAAGGGGTGTCAAAGCCGATATTGCAAAATGTTTAATCTATGAGCAATAAAAGGAAACCTCGAGGGGTGTCAGAGCATTTTACCCTATATTATATTTGTGACGTATAAATTTGTAATTGGTAATATTCATTGTTAAAACTAAGTTTGATTGAGTTATAAGATTTCATTTATGTTATTGTAATCAATCATGGGGTTGAAGACTGAGAGCAAGGAGTGTGTTCTTCATCAATGCATTATTTAAAGAGTGTTTCAACGAAGAGTTTGGTTGATTGAAGCATTCAAGTGACTACAAGTGCGCATGGACGTCGGTGATCATGATTTAAGCATCATTTAGTCCAAGTAAATTGGTGAAGACACATAGGTTTTTAAAATATATTTTTTGGTCTTGAAAAATAGAGTTTCAAAGTCATATTTTCACAATTTTCAAGGTTGGACCGGTCCATAACTTTTCCAGACCCGTCCAAGAGTTTTAAGGACCTCAATATTGAGTATCAACAGAGTTGGACCGGTCCAAGTGAAGGCTGGACTGGTCCAAGGGGTCTCAGCATCTCTTTAAGAGGTTGCTACAGTAGACGGACCGGTCTAACTGAAGCCTGGACCCGTCTAACTTGGCTGCTCTGCAAAGCCTGTTTTGACCTAGATTTGACCCGGAACTTTCTAAAATCGTGGGGAATTGTTTCCTATTGAATTTTAACTTTTTTCAAAGAAAATTAGGGTTTTTAAACTCTATAAAAACCTTATATGAATTCTCTCTCATTAAACTTTCAACGAAACAAAAATTCATATTCTAGAGAGAGAAAGCATTGATATATTTTTCTTACAAATGATTTTCTTATTCAAATTATTTATTTATATTTTTGAGAGCACACACACACGGAGTGTTTAAGTTGTGATGCTCTTCATAATTTGATCAACCGGATTCTCAAAGACGTCATCAATCGATACAATTTGATTAGAGTAGTAGAGGTGGTTCCTTAACACTACTTGATTTTATCTGAAGAGGAGGAGAACCAATCACTACGAAGGTGACAAAATACTTGCTGAGTGTTCATGTTCTTTTAGCTACCCTTTTGAGAAGATTTTAACATTAGCTAGGAATCTGCAGCAGTTGGACGAGGTAGTCACAATTGTAAGTCTGCGATGTTCCGCATTAAAGTTCTTGTCAGAGTGGAGTGGGTGTGAGTATGGAACATAGTCTTTGCTTCGAGATAGTGGATTGGTTTCTCTGGAGTTTTTGCCTCACCCCTGTGGTTTTTCCCTTCTTAGGGTTTCCACGTAAAATTCCTGATGTCATTTCTAAACTTTCGTTACTTGATATTTTGTAATTGGTTTGGATGCTTAATTGATAATCATTGTGAAAAATTAATCAATCATAAAAATTGGACAAGAAGACCTATTCACCCCTCTCTAGGTATAAGGATTGATATCTCTATCTAAATTAACTGAACGGTTTTCGCACCGCGTAACTCACAATATTATTATTATTTTGACGTATTTTTCACCGCGTTTGTGTCTTAGTTTTTGAAATATTTAAAATTTGCCATATCCGCTTCATATTTGTGCTTCTTAACTCCCCAGACACGGAGCCAAGTGAGGCCTAGTGGGGGCGGCCGCCCCCACTTGAATTTTTTTTATTTATACCACACTCTTGATAGTTTATTAAAATTTTAATAAAGGCTCCACTCATCTTTAACATTTTCTTTTCTGCCCCCATTGGATTTTTTTTTATATTTATATTACACTCTTGATAGTTTATTCAAGTGTTAATAATGCCCCCACTAATCTTTAACATTTTCTCTTCTACTCCCACTAAATTTTTTATTTATTTATATTACATTCTTGAGAGTTTCTCAAAATTCTAATTATACCTTTACTAATTTTAAATATTTTCTTTCTCTAAAATCTATTTCACTCTTTATATATCACATTGATTGTACATACGAATATACGATTTTTGAAAAGATAGATAAAGAATTTCATCTCTCTCTTTTGTTCTCTTCTACAAGAGACAAGGACTCAATTTGTATGCCTTTAAATACGAGATTGTTATTGATTCACATAGAAAAGCTTACCAGAGAACTCAATTTGGGACTGCTCTAATCAAAATTTTGCAATCTAAATTAAATTTTAATCTAACTTATTATTGAAAAGCTGAGATTAATTATTCCATATTCTTTTAAATTAGCAGTGCACTCATCAAATTGTCCTATATTTGTGAAAGAGGGAGCACTATACTTTTAGAAGAAAGTTCAATGAAATTTTATCATGGTTATACAATTAAACCTAAATATAAATATGTGTTTATATATAAATAGTAGTAAAGTGAACGTGGGTTGCACGGGAGTGAAATCTAATTTCTAACCAAATTCTTTAATTTTTTCTAACCAATTCTAATCTGGACAATTTTCAATTAGTCTCTTTAATAAGTAAATAGATGGCTTCTATTAATCTCTCCACGATAAAACCAATTTGACTTAATGACATTTGCATGTATAATGTTAGTTGCTACACTCCTCAAAAGTTTATTATTTGTATGCATTTGTCTGAATTACAATTTTTACTTTTAGTTATTAATATATAAATGAACTAATAGGACAAATATCAATCACTCACTCCCTCAATCCAAAAAAAAAAAAAAAATGCTCAACTTGCAATAGAACCTATTAAAATAGAGAAAAAAAATATTACAAATCAAAGTTATAACATAGATAAACCTTAGAAAAAATTGAAAAATTAAAAGTCATCATGTGAAGTGCGAGAAGATAACCAAATCCAACCTAACCTAACAATACAAAAACTTAGCTTAACTAAGGCATTAGATTCAAAATTGTAGTAAAAACAATTATTGATTTTACTATTTTAATCCTTAAGAGATGATATGTTTATATTGGGAGCTTCATGCATTGCGCTAGCCCTTTTATTAACCTCATTACTATTGGATTTATCGAATTTCATTATTTTGATATATTCTTTAGCTTAATATTTGGTTTAAATGTATGTCACTTGCTAACACTCTCTTCTTATTATTCTTAACAATTGCAGTGAGTTAGTAAAGTTAATAACACTGTATTTATTTTAACTCATAACTTTTCGTATTGTATGGAAATTTATAGCACTTGATTGCTAATGTTCCTTAGTTTCTTTGGAAGCAACAAAAGTTTTTTCTGATTAAAATGCAGATAAACATTCATAGTTACCAACGATGCATTTTAAGTAGCTATTAGATAGTCGTCGTAGTATCTAAACAAAACTTATGATTGTGTAGAAGACTGTATCATGATCATTTAGAGATGGAGTTCTTTGTTGTTTTTGAACATATAGATTCAAGCTTGTGATATTATAAACCCATGAATGCATATTTTCAAGTTAACATAATAGATTTCTAAATTAATCTAGAAGTTGAAATTTAAAGAAAAATAAATAAATAATGACATTGGTGAAAATGCAACAGACATTAAATAAAAACAGAAAAAATACACTGCAGAGAGGAAAACATTGAAAGAAAAAACAGAGAAATTAAGGCAACAAACATTAAATAAAAGATTCAAAATTTGCATCTATAGATATTACGTGTAAATACACTTCAGAGAGGAAAACATTGAAATCAAAAACTCAATCCACTAAAAGTTTCCCGAACTATACCCCTAATGAATTTATCTCTACTGGTCTTAAATATCAATAAGAGAATTTACTCTTTTTTTGTTGATGAAAAGGCAAGAATTTTTATTGAAAGAAAAATAGGAAAACTAAAGCAACAAACATTAGATAAAATATTCAAAATTTCCATCTTTATAAAACTATAGAATCAAAGAAAATTGCAAAAAATTATAATTTATTTTACGATACTCAACTATTAACAATATGAATGATTGGAAAATCCTTATTCGGAACCGGAATTGAAGTTTCAAATAACTTACAAAATGGAGATAAAACAGGAAGAAACATAAGACAAATGATCCAAAAAACGATTCTATCTAATTGTAGATAAACCCTATAGATGCACTCTTTTAAAACCTTAATTTTAATTTTGAAATCCTAATTGAAAAACCAAAATTTCAATTTGAAAAACCCCTAAATTCATCTAATCATGTTGATAACTAACCTCTGACAAAGTTCTTCTTTCTTCAAGACTTGAGGAGGGTAACAAAGCGGGGTCGCTTGGATGTTATTCTCTCTAGGGTAACAAAGAATTTATTTGGGAGGCCATATATATGTTTAGAAATTAGGCTATGTCTCTATCTTTTTTAATTAAAAAATAAATAAAATATGTACTGAAACCCAAAAAATCCTTTGTACTTTTAATAGTAGTATAGAAATAGATTTTATTTTTAACCTATAATACTTTTTTTTTAATTCTTATCTTTTAATAGTACTATATATTTTATTTTATTTTACCTATAATACTTTATTTTTAATTCTAATCTTTACTATTAAAAAAATAGAACTCATATCAAATTGTCTTCTCCAAACAAACTATGCTAGTAGTGTGAAAAGCATATATTATATTATTTTATTATACTTTTCAGGAGAAAACTATTTTTTGCTATTGTTATTAGTAATAAACCTAATTTAAATAATTTTCCCTCCAAGCACTATTATTCTATACGACAGTAGTATATTTAAAAAGGGAGTGTACAATCAAGCTGAAGAGGAGCAACAATGTACTCCAAAGAAGCAAACAAAATGAAAAGTACAAGCTCCAAAGGAGTACAATGCAATGAGAAAAATCTGGTTAAAAAAATAAAACAACAATAATTTCTACTAACAACAATAATTCTATTCCAACAATTTCAATTTAAGAGTTGTCAAATTGTTTATTTTTCATTCAAGTGTTTTGAAATATTTTTTATTTTTTTTTCATTGTATCATTCAATGAACCTAAACTTGTTACAAATATCATTTTCACAATGAATGGTGAACCTAAACTTGTTATAAATATCATCTCCAAAGTGAATAGTCAACTTTACAAACCATTGAAATTTTAGACTTGATATGGTTTGTGGCTCCAATGTAATTAAGAGAGTGGAATTAGAAATTGAAAAAAAAAATTTGATTTTTGACATATATAGTAGAAAATATAGAAAAAGTAAAGGAAATCGGCATCTTAAATTAAAAATCACTTCCTTACTTTTCCTTAAATTTTATGTTCTTGTTATTTTTTCTGTAAAATAAAAAAAAGGAAAGTATTTTTTTTTCTTTTTCATCATGTGTTTATCTTCCCATCACTAAAACTGTCAGACAAATAGAGCCTTAGGGTGTCATCCAATATTTTGTCGTCTAAAATTCATCAAAATTCCAAAAATAGATCATAGCACAAACAACAATTCAAATCGAAAAAACATGAATAGAAACATGAATGAAACAACAATAGACATCATATATAAATTGAAACAGATGAAACAAAAGAAAAAATTGAAGATTTTTTATATTAGGGTAAATATACTTCTCTATTGCTCTTTACATGAGGGAAAAATTAAAGAAAATAAATAATAAAAAAAGAGATAAAAAGAAAATAAACTAATATGAGAGTTGATGTGAGCCGATTGGAAACCGAATTGGAATGCCGGTTGATGGGAGTGAGAGGTCGCCTGTTGATGAGAGCCGTATTTGTATTAGTGTTTGTGATTTTAGAGGTTTTAGGGTTTTGCTTAGGTTATAACTTTATTTTTCTATTTAAAAATAAATAAAGGGTTAAGTGAATTAAACCCCCTTGAACCATCTTCTCTCTCTCAAAAAACTTCCTTGAACTATCAATTGAACATTTAACCCTCTCAACTATCTTCTCTCTCTATAATAAACCCCAAATCGT
The DNA here is from genome assembly GCA_026545225.1 of Cornus controversa. Classification (NCBI taxonomy): domain Eukaryota; kingdom Viridiplantae; phylum Streptophyta; class Magnoliopsida; order Cornales; family Cornaceae; genus Cornus; species Cornus controversa. The sequence goes on along the minus strand of CM048852.1, from coordinate 42,426,996 downwards.
TAAATTACCGTCCAAAGTCTAACCTTAGTTGACACACTTGACCTACCCCAAATTTAGAATGCCAAAATACCCTTATGACCGTTAGACCCATTATATATATAAATAGACCTTATATCTCAGCCTCTACAATTAACATAACCAACATATCTTATTTTATTGTATTTTCCTCTTATATATCTCTTTATATATATATATATATATATATATATATATATATATATTTATTTATTTATTTTGTAAAAGTTTTTTATTCTTATTGACTTATAATTTTGTATTTATTACATTATATTTTTATATTATATATATAGCTCTTATTTTATCTTATATATTATTATTATTATATTATTATATATATATATATATTTTTTTTTTTGTATTTTATAAAATATTTTTATTCTTATTGTCTTATAATTTTGTATTTATTGTATTTTGTTTATATTTTTTATTTATTGTATTTCATTTTGTTATATTTATATTTTTTGAGTAACCAATCTTTTATTTATTGTATTTTCTAATTATTTTTTATAAAATTTTAATTTATTGTATTATATTAATTATATTATATTTTTGAGCAAGAAAATTTTTTATTTATTGTATTTTATAAAAAAATCATAAATAAAAACTTAAACTGAAAAATGAAATCTGAAACTGAAATATTTGTTATGAATCTTTCAAATTATGTCTAACGATTGTCAAAATTTTGATATCACTTTCATTTTTTCAGAAATGAAAAATGTGTTACCAAACATAATTTATACTGTAACTTCCAAAAAAAATAAAAATGAAATCTAAAATCAAGAATCGGAAGTGTTAACAGGGCCTTAGTCTACTTCACCAACAAGCATACATATTAACTAAGGACAAAAAAGTAATTTGGCTTTTCCGTTAAATGCTAATTGAAGGTTGTCCTTAAGTGTGTTTCTTATAGTTTAGGGGGTTAATTTGTAGTTCAAGGGGGTTTCTTGCAATCTGGTAATAGTTCAGGGGAGTTTATTGCACTTAACCCATAAATAAATAATATAGTGAAATTAAAAAGGGTTTTGTTTAGGTTATAATTCTATTTTTTGTATTTAAAAATAAAAGAATAGTGTATTGAAACTAAAAAATCCATTTGAACTTAAGAGAGTGGAATTAGAAATTTTTAAAAAAAAATTTAATTTTTGACATATATAGTAGAAAATATAGAAAAAGGAAAGGAAATCGGCATCTTAAATTAAAAATCTCTTCCTTACTTTTCCTTAAATTTAATGTTCTTGTTATTTTTTATGTAAAATAAAAAAAGGAAAATGTTTTTTTATCTTTTTCATCATGTGTTTATCTTCCCATCACTAAAAGTACAAAGCAAATAGAGCCTAAGGGTGTCATCCAATATTTTCTCTCTTATATTCATCAAAATCCCCAAAATATATCATAGCACAAACAATAATTCAGATCAAAAAAACTTAAATAGAAACATGAATGAAGCAACAATAGACATCAGATATAAATTGAAACAAAAGAAAAAATTGAAGGTTTTTTATATTAGGGTAAATATACTTCTCTATTGCTCTTTACATGGGGGGAAAATTAAAGAAAACAAATAATAAAAAAAGAGAGAAAAAGAAAATAAACTAACATAAGAGTTGATGTGAGCCGATAGAAAATCGAATTGGAATGCCAGTTGATGAGAGTGAGAGGTCGCCTGTTGATGGAAGCTGTATTTGTATTAGTGTTTGTGATTTTAGAGGTTTTAGGGATTTGTTTAGGTTATAACTTTATTTTTCTATTTAAAAGTAAATAAATAATTAAGTGAAACTAAAAAAGGTTTTGTTAAGGTTATTATTCTATTTTTTATATTTAAAAATAAAAAAAAGTGTACTGAAACTAAAAAATTCCTTTAAACTTTTAATAGTAATATAGATTTGTACATGGAAGAGATTATGATTTGTAACTTATTTATGTCTTTCTAAAATTGTTTATTGTTTCTCTAATTTACTAAATTATTGTTGATCTTAGGAGCTTCTTGGATATGGATTGAGAACAATTTTTCTATGATTGTCTTCAATTCTCATCTTGGACTAACAAAGAAATTTAAATACTTACTCAAAAAAATAATTTGAAATAAAAGTATAAGTATTTTTAAATGAAAATATCTATCAAGTTAAAATTCCTTTTTTATTATGAATTTTTTTTCTAATCTTATTATTATCAAGATCGCCTCCTCTCAATTCTTTTTCTTGCTCCATCACTGATTCCCCTAGTAGGCAATACCTTTCGGTACAGTCCAAACTCTTTGGATAGTGTATACCATATTGTCAAAGCATGCTATTTGGACCCATGCTTGGTTAAATTAGTTGGTAAATGGTCTGTTTGGCATGTGTTTTTGTTTTTTTTTTTAAAACAAAATAATTATTTTTATTACAAGTATTTTTAATAATAATCGAAAAGACGTTTTGTCACGAAAATGTGTTTTAAGTTTTTTTTTTTCGCTACAATAGTCGAGATACAACTAAAATACCAAAATGGTATTTCCAATTTTGACGTAAATTTTTGAAATATTTTAACACTATTTAAAATACAATTGCAATCAAAGATTGACATGTTAGAACATTAATAAGTGAATATTGATACAAAGATTCCAAAGGCACCTAAAGATTGACATTGTAAAGTATTAATAATTGAATATTGATACAAAGAATCCGAAGAGTTATTTTTGCATTATGACATGTGAAAACCACAAAAGTCTAATCCCTTTTCAACACTAGAAAAAATTATAACCCATGTGTTCAACCGTGGTAGGTATTATCTGAAAAATGAAGCGTAAGATATTTTGAATTTGGTGAATGCCCAGTGGGTCGTAGACCTCTAATTAATCAGTGTGAGTTTTTTTCAACCTCTAATTGTGGAATAGTCATGGCTGCTTCAAGTAAATGGACGACTATTCAAAATATGTCATATTCCAAATTACCAATGTTATGGCTTGTGTATCATTTTTGCGACACGTGGAATCGTATCTTGTACTTTTCCAATCACCATGTAAGTTGCAATAAAGTATATTTTTCCCCGATAAACTAAGGTCTAGTTTGCTTGGACTCGAACAATATATTTTGTTTGGTATGAAATTCAGAAATAAAATTAAAAAAATAAAAAGATTTGAAGGAATACCAATTAGGCATAATAAATAAGTTTGTTATCTCCTTATATATAAGAGAAAATGCAAAGAAACATGAAAAGAAAAAAAAAAACTTGATTACTCCCGGTCTAGGAGGCATGGATAGGGATACATGATATGGGTACGGTGATACGACAAATCTCAGAAAAATAGAATACGGGTACGATAGGATACGACAATATAAAAATAACAAATTATATTTTTATATATACAAAAAATAGAATTATTAACATTTCTTTATAAAATATATTAATTAACAAACAAAATAGGAGTTACAAATCATATTGCATAATTTGCATAGATAAATTTTATATTAAATTATGATATATATCTCAATAATTCTTGTTTAAATAAATTTAAAATTTTCTTAATAATTATATTATGATATTATTATACATTTTAATGTTTAAAACTTGTTAGAAATGTGTTGTGAAATATTTGAAAAGTATCGGATACATGGTTAAAGTATCTAAGAAGTATCGGATACGTATTAGAAATAAAAATATATATTTTAAAATTATGGATACGTTTAGAAAGTATCGGACACGAATTCGCGAATATTTGAGGAGTATCGGCATCTGATAAGTATCCAATATAGGTACGTTACTCTTATAGACGTATCTGTGTTTTCTAGCTCGCCGTGTACCGTGTAATGAGAGAATTAGTTTAGTGGTGAGTTCCGCCCGTGCAGTACACCAAGTACTGTAATTATCAATTCACGATACGACAGAAACAACCAACTTCAATTTATTAAATAATTTTCTTTCTTTTCTTTTCCCATAATTATTATCCTTTCTTTTTTTTTTCCGTACCAAATATAAAGGTAAAAACTTCGTCAACACCTTACTACTGAAAAAGATTGTATATTTAAGGGACAAGGTTGTCTCTGAATTTTCACATACAAGTCGAATTTTCCCGAGTTCAATGGCCTTGTGTTTTATTTTCAGTACCTTCCTTTGCTCTCTTTTTCAGCTTCCCCTGTTTCTGTAACACTCTCTGCACTGGAGAAATTGTACATCAAGCTCCAACTGATTAGAACTAAATCCCCAGAAATGTAAGTCTCTCTCTCTCTCTCTCTCTCTCTCTCTCTCTCTGTGTACATATATAATATATCGCCGTACTTGCATGGATGCATAAACATAAATGTGTGTCTGTACAACATTTATGATTTGTTACACCATACTCTGTTTCTTCGAATAGAAATTCTGAACCCACTTGCTTTTGACATTTCTGAATTGAACTACATGTATATTTTATATGACCATTATGATATGTATACGACCCAAAAACATATAGATACATAAATCTATAAGGGTTTCAAATTTGTGGTCAATCCTCATCAGGAATCCATTTAAACTTTTAGTATATGCTTATACATACATATAAAAATGCACAGAAATAAGATTAATTCAATTCTTTTAATTAATATTTTTCCCTTTTTATTATGGATAAGGAATGAAATTTTAATTAGTCCAAATGAATAATTAATCGGAACAAGAAACTTATGGTTCATTTGGATAACTGAATGGATTTGAAATCAAGGGAGTTGAGTTTATAAAAAAGGTTGTCTATTGAAATTGGATTTGCAATTTGATGCTGATGTTAGATTAGATGTATATGAAAAATATATTATATTACAATTGTTGTATAACATGGATATCTACTGGTATGGATTTCAAATCTCTTTGTACCTTATTATTTGAAATTAGCATATATAATTCTCTTAATCCATTCATCTGAATCCTCTCAAATCTGGGGTGGAGCCAGGATTGGAGGGTGGGGAGGACTGAAAAAAAAAGGTGTAAGAAATTTCGTCAACCAAAGAAATCTTGGAGATTTCACCAACAGAAATATATTATAAACCAAAAAATTTTGATCCCTTCCATCTCATCCATAAAAATTAGTCCCAATAAAAATTAAAATTGAACTCAAATATATAATATTTTAGGAAATAATATAAACAAAACAAAATAGAAAAACACAATATAAAAGGCAAAAATAGTGCCATCTGTTTCACTTCACTGAATTATATTATATAACATCAAACACACACACACATATATATATATATATATAATAGTAGCAAAGACCAAAAAAAAAAGAAAATTTGTAACAAATATGTTAGCTTAGAATTTGGATGTGAGATTTGGGCATCTAACTGATCAAAACCCATTCTCTTTTGATAATATATATGTATAGATACAGTCTTACAGAAAGAGAGAGAATAAAATTTTGAGAGAAGAGAGAGATTGTGGAAGAAGGTGAAAACAGAGCACGAAAAAAAAAAAACAACTGAAGAAGAAGAATTGCTATGAGACTTGAGAAAAGTTTGCCCTAATGGGCCTAATAGGAAGATCAAACATAAGGTGGGCTGGGCTAGTGGGTTGGGAAGAGTAGTAGTAAATTTTTTTTTCTCTTTTTTGGACCTGGGCTATAGCCCAGGTTAGCCTATTGCTAGTTCCGCCACTCTCTCAAATCTAAATCCATTCATTTGGAATCCTTTAATCAAAATGTAACCTTACAATATGGATTCAATTCCAAATGAATTGTAAGCTTAATCAAAATAGTAATATTTCCAATTAGTGGAATTATGATTCATTAAATCCACCTTCACATAAGTGGAGTTCCAAATCAATGAAGCCACCCTAATACTATTTTCTAGCTGATGATAGATATTGCTTCTTAGATGTGATTTAAGTATAGATGTGAATTGTTCAAAATCTCACTTTCTGCTGTTAAGATTTTTATTCTGCGCTTTTGTGAGGCAAAAATTATATTTTATATGTGTAGATGATAAGATGAAAATAATGGTGGGGAATTCGATTTCCCATGGAAACAAAAACAGTTCATACATATAACAGGTTATTCTCAAAATGCTTCATTGACTCATTATAATTTCTATGATAAGCACAATTTGAAGATTTTCATTTTCATTAGAACTCCAATTGCTCCCATAATTTGCAAATGAAAATTAGGATGAGATAGGAAGCATCTTCAAGAAATAGAGTTTCTTATATGTAAGTAATATCACTCCAAATGGCCTCTTTTGTGCCATATTTGTAGATTACTGCAGAACTTCAAGGCACCAAAGCATGCATAAATCTGGATGAAATACAATCTTACTGCTGAAAAAAGTGAACTCTTGACACTCTTCTAAATTTGCTGATGGAGCTCCCATTCCTCTCCTTCGCTGTTCTTTCCACTTTCCTGCTCTTTCTGTTCATGGTATTGAAAATAGTCTCGAAATCAAAGAGCTCAACTCCGAATCTACCCCCTGGGCCATGGAAGCTACCTCTCATAGGAAACCTGCACCAGTTTGTTGGATCTCTACCCCATCACTGCCTAAGAGATTTGGCCTTGAAATATGGACCTCTGATGCACCTGCAATTTGGAGAACTTTCCATCATTGTCATTTCTTCAGCGGAAGCAGCGAAAGAGGTGATGAAAACCCATGACCTTATCTTTTCTAGCAGGCCTTATCTTCTTGCTGCAGATATTATATCTTATGGTTCTACTAACATTGCCTTTGCCCCATATGGAGACTATTGGAGACAACTTCGTAAAATATGCATCTTGGAGCTTTTAAGTACAAAACGTGTCCAATCATTCCAATCCATCAGGGAAGAAGAGGTCTCTAATCTCATCAAATCTATTTCCACACACACAGAATTGCTGCTTAACCTCAGTAAAACGATTTTCTTGTTGACTAACACCATTACTGCAAGGGTGGCCTTTGGCATGAAATGCAAAGATCAAGAAGCATTCTTATCACTTCTCAAGGAAATGACTAAATTATCAGCAGGTTTTGGTGTTGCTGATCTCTTCCCTTCAGTTAAATTGCTTCATTTGATCACTGGGCTGAGGCCTAAACTTGAGAAGATTCATAGAGAAATTGATAGGATACTTGACAACATTATTGATGACCATAAAGCTAAGAAGGTGGCAACAATGATTGATGATGTTGAAGCAGATGAAGATCTGGTGGATGTTCTTGTAAAAATTCAGGAACGCCATGACCCTGAATTCCCGTTAACTATCAATAACATCAAGGCTGTTATCTTGGTTAGTACATTTACTTTCTGCTTCAACCATTTTCATTTGAAGTTCCACAAATTATTTTTACTTCAAGCTGAGGCAAAGTTTGAACAGAGTCTTTCAGTTTTATACATCCTTCAAGTTCCAGAAAATTAATTTAATTAATTACTTGTCCATAAATGATTGAACTGTTTAGTTTAAAAACAACATCCAAGTTTTAAACCCTGTGTTCTATATGTGAATTTGGTCCAATCTAAGTAAGTCTGAGCATGACTAACACCCAGTGTAGCACCCATCAAGATAAGCTTATAGAGTTGCAAAGAGCCTAATAAAAACCACTAGGAGGATATTGTTTGACTCCGTTTCAATGCTGTTCCAGGACATTTTCATTGCGGGGAGTGAGACATCATCAACAACTTTAGAATGGGCAATGTCAGAAATGCTGAAAAACCCAAGAATTATGGAGAAGGCACAAGCCGAGGTGAGACAGGTTTTTAGTAAAAAAGGAAATAATGTCGATGAAGGATACCTCCATGAATTGAGTTACTTGAAGTTAGTTGTCAAAGAAACTCTGAGATTGCATCCTCCTGTCCCTTTATTACTTCCAAGAGAGTGCAAAGAGGGATGTGAAATTAATGGATATGAGATCCCTGTCAAAAGCAAAGTCATTGTCAATGCATGGGCGATTGGTAGAGATCCTGAACATTGGATTGATCCAGAGTGCTTTGATCCAGAGAGATTCCTTGAAAGTTCAATTGATTTCAAGGGGACTCATTTTCAATACATACCATTTGGTGCTGGAAGAAGAATATGTCCCGGCATATCGTTTGGAGTAGCTAACATTGAGCTTCCACTTGCACAACTTTTATATCACTTTGACTGGAAGCTTGCCGATGGAGCGAAGCTAGCAGATCTAGACATGACAGAGGGCTTTGGCATGTCGGTTAGAAGGAAAAGAGATCTGTATGTAATTCCCATTGCTTATCATCATTCACCAGGTGAGTAAGACCAGAAGGCAGGAAGCATTTGATATTCATTTTCAATTTCAATGTCAGCCTGGAATGATGATTAGTTTATCTTATGCATGTAAGGATTTGTTAGAATATAAAACAATGTTGAAAGGGAAATAAGAAAAATGAAGTTATATTGGCTTGCATAGATTATTAGATATCCCAAGATCTCATATGCTTAGTTACAAACCATCAGATTGATGAACATCTCTAAGTTCTGGCCCAGACTTACAGCATCATAATCGCTAGCTTGTCAAAACAGTAACTCCGATTACGTGAAATTATGATTCATTGAATCCAACTTCGTATAATTGGAATTCCAAAATAATTAAGACACCCGAAAAGAAGGATAAAACAGAAACCAATAAAGGGTGTCAAATAAGGTTGTCAACACAATCCGTAGAAAGCAGTCTACAAAAGGAACCAAAGGGAAAGGAAGCAGAGGGAAAGATTTTAATGGGGAAGAAATTATGTGTGGGAAAGACTTACCCACATATGGGTTAACCACGTGGGAAAGTCCTACCCGCGCGGGAAATTCATACACGGGAAGGTCTCTCCCGCGTATGGGTTATCCACGCGGGGAACACTAACCCGCGTGAATAACCCATACGCGGATGGATCATGCCCGCGCAGGGTCATTCACACGGGAGGACCCTTCCATATCTATGAGAAGCTAGCAAACTTACAGGTATACAGGGAGTGATAGGATTGGAGGCAATCCTCTCTAATGGATATGTTATAGCTAGTAGTTGGATGGTGTTTTTAGGACCAATTCCCTAAAAAGAGCATGTTTTGGTAAACACTGCTAAACTAATACTATGGTATACTTGTAATGGGGATCATGTAGAAGATTACTAATTCTCCCTCTCAATATAAGAAGTAGCTTGTCGCGACGTTACTTCTAAGGTTGAGGAGTTGGAATTAGTGTGAGGCTACATAGTTCCACATACCATTTTAGGCCAGAAACAGGTTGTGATATGGTTTGGACAATCATGATGTCATGATGAAGCATATGATGTCATGGTTTCACGCGGGAAGGTGAGTTGAGTGTGGTACGGACGATTGAGAGGAATGCTCGTTGGGCTATAAGCATCTAAAGCTGTACTAGTGTGACTCTACGCAGACATCATCACAGCATCTCTCACAGATATAAATAACCCTGTAAAAGACACAAGGATTTGGGTTCATGGTTACAACCAAAGATGGTGAAGGAAGGGATATGCAGCTAAGTGCCACGTAAGATGACAGCTGTTAAAAGTCCCATGCCCGAGGTCTATAAATATCCCATGGCGTGGCGACATGTGGATCATTCTAGTGCCCCTCTCTTTCCTAATCACTGTTGTTTCTTTTTTCTCCCATTTAGCATCCAGCCTATATTCTCATTGTTTTAGCTCTATTCTTACTATCCGCATGATCCAATCTCGTGATAGTCATTCCCCATAGCCGAACATTCCCACCCCCCACCCCCCCCCCCTATAACACCCTAATACTATTTTCTAGCATATGGTAGATATTACACTTTAGATGTGATTTTGGTATAGGAGTGAATTGTTCAAAATCTATCTTTCTGCTATTGAGATATCTTTTCTGTGCTTTTGTGAGGCAAAACAATGACTTGATAATATTTCATACATGGAGATGACTTAGGGTGATCACAGATCGAATTATTAGGCATTAATCATAATCCAGACCACGGTCTACAGATTGATGAAAATAAAATCTAATCTAATTCGTGGAAAGGCTTAATTCGATAGATGAAACATCGGATTTGATTTACGAATTGGGGTTTGTTCTAAATAGCCCAATATTATTATTTTCTAATCATAACCCAAAATTAATTTTTTAACCAAGGTCCAATCTGTATTTAGAATGATATATGATTTAAATATAACCAATTTTAAATTATTTGCCAAACCAGTAGCCAACATAGACAATAAAATGATCATTAACTAACAAAAAAATAACACTATTCCTTAGAATGTCAACCAACAAAATGATCCATAAATGATCATTAACCAACAAAACAAAACAGTACCCCAACTAGTCATTAGAATGCAAACTAGTGAACAACACAATGATTTTTAATTTATTATATATATAATATTTAAATATGATATATTCTAATGGATCGCTACCGATTGGATTGGATTGGATTTTTGAGACTCTAATCCGTAATCCGATCCGTGAACTACAGCTTTCTATTTTATGAATCCGTCATCGGTCCGTTGGACTAAAAATTCCAATGAAAAATAAAATTCCTAATTGAATCTCAAACAATCCTTATTTTACTTTATTTTTCTCTCTGAATTAGCTCCAGAGATCAACAATAATAAAATAAAATAAAATAAAATAAACAAAATCATCTATATTAAATATTCATTTTGCATGACAACTTATCGTGACTTAGTGTATCAATTAAAATTACCACTAGCTTCGCAATAGAACGAATTCTCTGCAAAATAGGGCTATCGAAAGGGGTGTCGAACCACAGGGAATGTGTTCTGACTGTGTTAGATATACGAAATTAATTCTAATTAAATTAAGAAGGAATAGCTTACTGATTTTTATACTAAATTAACTAATGAAAGCAATTAAATAAATGCAAGAGAACTAAGGAGTGAAGATAATATGAGATAAATCTAAAGTTATTAATTTCACCACTAACTTCAGAACCAGTGGTCAATTGAACTAACTATGAGAAATTGTATCATGCATAAGTGGTGTCAGTGGCTACAAACTCACCTTCAACTATCAAGAGGATAAACCTTCTTTTATTTTAGAAAATAATTTTATAATTCCAAAATTTCTCACATTTTTACTGTAACTTCCTAGATGTTAAATCATCTTGGGTTTAAATTTTCATGTCTAAATGAGCTCCCCTTGCAGTGCAATTGATTTTTAAAGTGTCTAAAAATTAGATTTTTCACCTTCTTTTATTTTAGAAAATACTTTTATAATTCTAAAAATTCTCAAATTTTATGTCAACTTCTTGGGGGTTTAAGGAGCTTGTGTTTTAAATTTCATGTCAAAATAATTTCCCTTTGTTTTTAAATTGATTTTTAAAGTGTCTAAAAATTGAATTTTTTATCTTCTTTTATTTTAGAAAATACTTAAATTTTTTTTAAAATTCCCAAATTTTTACTATAACTTTTTGGATGTTAAATGAACTTAGATTTAAATTTTTATCCCGAAATGAGCTTCCCTTATAGTTCAATTGATTTTTAAAGTGTCTAAAAGTTAGGTTTTCACCTTCTTTTATTTTAGAAAATATTTTAAAATTCGAAAAACTTCTAGAAAAATTCAGGTAACTTTATAGGGATGAAATACACTTGGGTTTCAAATTTCAAGTAAAAATGAGTTTCCTTTGTGGTTGTATCGATTTTAAAAGCATGTCTCAACACTATGTTTTATTTTCTTTTACTTGAAAAATATTTTTAAAATTTCAAAAAAATTTTAGATAATTCCAGAATAGTTAAACATGGTTTTTGGAACAGAATAGGCCCGAAAACCTATATTAGAGTTAGGTTTTGACTCCCTCAAAGGTTTAGATACATTGGAGGTTTGGTTCATTATTTATCATATAATGGATGCTTGTGTTATTTTATTGTCTTAACTGTTTTCTTCTTAAAGTTATAATTATTCATGATACACTTGGTATAGTTTATTTATGACCGATTTATTTCTTTGTGATGATTGGATACCCTATAATTTAAATCCTTATGTCTTGTGCATTTTCAATAATTGTGCACATTTTTCTTATTCATGTAATAAGGTATCTATACATTATATTTGGCATGTAAGAATTGCCCAGGCGTGTTAGGATCACCAATACCTAATAAGGTATCTATACATTATATTTGACATGAAAGGATTTTTCAAGCGTGTCAGGATCGCCAATACTTAATAAGATATCTATACATTATATTTGGCATGTAAGGATTGTCCAGACGTGTTAGGATCGCTAATACCTAATAAAATATCTATATATTATATTTGACATGTAAGGATTGCCCAGGCATGTTAGGATCGCCAATACCTAATAAGGTATCTATACATTATATGTGGCATGTCAGGAATTCTAGGCATGTCAGGATCGCCAATACTTAATAAGGTATCTATACATTATATTTGGCATGTCAAGATTGCCTAGATTTAATAAAATGCATGCATATGTTTCTTTATTTTGAACTTAAAGAATGTGTTCATTGCTTTATGATAAGGGTTTTAATGGAACATGGTACAAGATGACTTTTATTTTGAAAACATGAACTAGGTAGGGAATGACCAATATGTTTATACCTATACCTATTATGGTATCAAAGGATAAAAATGATGGCATGTTAGGATTGCTTAAATTTGATATTATTTCATGTTATGTTTATTTTCTGCTGAACTTAAATAATGTATTCACTTTTGCATAATAAGGATTTGGGTGGAATATTATAAATAATGACTGTTATTTTGGAAACATGAAACTGGATAAAAGAATGACTTGTATGTTAAATATATGGATTTCTTTTGTGACCCTTATACTGAGGTTATGTATATTGGTTTTCTAATTGGGATGTAGTAGATAGGACTTGCTCGTGGGGTTAACCCACTTTGTTGATATTTCAGATTTCAGACAGGTTCCACTGCGAGGATAGAGTTTTAAGGTTGGTTATGACAGACATCTCTTCTTATCGGTCACAGGGTAGAAACATATCCTCTTATTCAAGGGTCAGAGTATAAACTTTTTTGGAGATTTTGGTTGTTGATTTTAAATTATAGTCTTAAACTTTTGTTCATTCTGGTTAAGGGGTCCTTGAGTTACGGAACTTTCAAATTGCATGTATTACTAGATACGTACTCATTTATTTAATTTTTTTAATTCAGAGGAACTTTCTATTATGTTTTTAGATTTTATTTTATTCTGTCTTTTGTCCTCTATGCTTGTTGCTATCATTTGTTAGTATCCCTCAGGTTTTGTGTATTAGACTGGCTACCTTATGTGCAAAATTTTCTGGGAGGTATTTCACTAACTGAGGTCATTAGGACCTTTATGGTCATGGATTAAGCTTATGTTCATTTTTTTTCCATTGGTCCATATCTTTTTGTGTAGGTTAGAATTTTATTTTTATGATATAATGTTTTTCTATAAAATAATGTAAAATCTCTATATTTTTGTTTAGATTCTCTTTGATTTTTGAATTCATGATTGAGATACTTAGTTTATCAATGGATGAAGTACTTGATTTTATGACGTCGGGAATTAACTTACATGGGTATTACACTCAGACTTGCCCGATGCATGTGGTTGTGAAGTGTTAGGTGTTACCAGAAAGACTAGTCTCATCCAAAGAGTGGATATTGGAATGCACTAACACTAAAAATTCATCTGATTCCGTTAATACCGTGGTTACAATCTTGGAAAAATTTGGGAAAATTGTCACGTACAAATTTTCAAGTCCTTTTTTATACGAATTTTTTACTTTGAAAACAAGAAAATATATTATTTTTGAAACCGAAACCCTTTCAACCACCGGCTCTTTTGAACTTATGGCTACAAGTTAAACATATATGTAACCACATGCAAATTACACTATCATCTAGACCCAAGTAGTTTTGGATTGGATAAGAATCGAATCCAAGACACTAGGAGATTATATATAATGAAAAATATTATTAATTTTTTAATAATATTTTTTATTTACAACTTCTGTTTTTACATGTAACTCATTGTTTTCTCCTCTCTATATATATATATTTTTTCTTATATCAAATTTCCCTCTCTATTTACTTAGATTTCATTTTTCTTATATTAATTGGATTATATTTTTTTCCAATATATATAGTAAAACAAACATTATATAAAAAATTATACAACTGATTCTTAATTTTTTTAATTTTAATTACATAGTACTAGTTTCCAAATCAAAATTTCTGACTCTGCTCGTGTTTATATTTATTATTTTATTTATTTATTTTATCTTACTACTATTACAAGTCGTCCACTAAATTAAATTTCTCGTTCGTCACTGTAAACAGATTTTGGTTGAATATTCTCAGACGACTCTATTCCCTTGTGTAATCGAAAAAAAATCTTTGTGAGTTCTAACATTTTCTTGGCCAAGGATATATCTTCAACAGTGGAAACGTAAGATATATACAATTTGGTGCATGGCCTTGTGGATCAACGGCTGTAACCAGTGGTTGTATTTTGTTGACCTTAAACAAACTGAAGGAATTTCTAAGAGTCATACATTGGACTGGACTAACAGGGACTGGACAACACTGATTACTACCAAATTCTATTTTAATTTTGTCTTGAAATGCTTTGTCTGTCATCCAATTTTTTTTTTTTAAAAAAAAAAAAAAAAAAAAAATCAATTTTTACTCTGTAGTCTGTACTCTCTCTATAAATACAGGACAAAGTTCTCTCTAATTCACAGGCTTTGTTTTCTGTTTCGTTTTTCACTGTTTCTACACTACACTGAAGAGACAATAATTTGTAAGTCTCTCTCTTGCTCTCGCCGTACATGCATGCATTTTTTTTATAAGTATTTTCTTAAAGTAGTTTTCTATTTTCTGAATGATTGAGAACTGTTTTTGAGTAACAAATCAAACACACCCGTAATATCTTTAATTTTTTGCATAGTGAAAACACTTAATGAAATTTCAGTTATTTCAAATTTTTATTCCAAATAAATGGTTTATCCAAACAAGAAACTTTGATTTTGGGTTCAATTCCAAATGAAATGCAAGCTTAATCCAAATAGTAAAATTGTCATTCCAGAGAATTGTGATACATTAAATTCCAATTTCACTTGATTAAATTCCAAATCAATTAAGGCACCCTGATACTATTTTCTTGGAGATGGTAGATTTTTCTACTTAGATGTGATTTTGTACTTGGATCGAATTGTTCAAAATCTCAGTTTCTGCTGTTAAGATTTCTGCTCTGCGCTTTAGTTGACAAAACAGATGACTTGATGATATTTTATTCACGAAGTTGAGTCAATAATCAATATAAATATTAATTCAGGAAAGTTGCAAGATTTTCCATGCAATTAAGGGCATTTGATTTTCCATGGAAACAAAATTAGTTCAGAGTTCAGACTATTCTCAAAATGCTTCATGGACTGTATATAATATATATGTGACAAATGGTCTGATTCACGTGTTCATAAATGCTGCATTTGTAACATATATCTAAATTAATGTCTTTTTTGATTCAGTGCTAAACATCTACATATTTAAATGTAGCCAATAATGGAATCAACTTAGAGCATCTTTATTCATAAAAGAAAGGAACCATGCATATATACAACCTAGCTAGAAAGGAAAACTGAAAATGCTAAGATGATCTTGCAGAACTTCAAGTGAACACTCGAATTAATGCAGCTCGATCTGCAATTGATGATGGAGTTCCAATTCCTCTCCTTCCCTGTTCTTTTCACATTCCTTCTCTTTATGTTCATGGTATTCAAAATAGTATCTAAAACCAAGATCAGTTCAACTCCAAAACTGCCTCCAGGGCCTTGGAAGCTACCTCTAATAGGAAACATTCACCAATTTGTTGGATCTCTACCCCATCACCGCCTAAAAGATTTGGCGATGAAACATGGACCTCTGATGCAACTGCGACTTGGACAACTTTCTATTGTTGTCATTTCTTCAGCAGAAATGGCCAAAAAGGTAATGAAAACACATGACTTTGTCTTTGCTAGCAGGCCTTTTCTTCTTGCTGCAAATATCCTGATTGAGAATGACGTTGTCTTTGCACCTTATGGGGATTACTGGAGACAACTTCGAAAAATTTGCATAATGGAGCTTTTAAGTGTCAAATGTGTCGAATCATTCCGACCCATCAGGGAAGAAGAGAACTCGAATTTGATCAAATGTATTTCGATGCATACAGGATCTCTAATCAATCTCAGTGAAAAGATTTCCTCGTTGACATACAGCATCACTGCAGAGGCGGCCATTGGTAAGAAATTCCATGGGCAAGAAGAATTCATCTCACTTGTCAAGGAAGCTGTAGAGATAGCAGGAGGTTTCAATGTTGCTGATCTCTTTCCTTCAGTTAAAATGCTTGCTTCAATAAGTGGTATGAGGCCTAGACTTGAGAAGATTCATCGAAAAATTGATAGGATATTTACTAACATCATTGACGAACATAAAGCTAAGAAGGTGGCAACACAGACCGGTGATGGTGAAGCTGATCATGAAGACCTGGTGGATGTTCTTCTAAAAGTTATGGAGGAGGGTAACCTTGAGATCCCCTTAACTATGACAAACGTCAAGTCAGTTATCATTGTTAGTACACATTCAATTTCTGCTTCTATGAATATCAATGAATTAAGTTCCACTAATTATTTTTACCTCCAGCTGATCCCAAGTCCAAAACCTTTTTACATACTAAAATCCAGTTTTAAACATTTGATCTTCAAACACCAACATATATCAACATTGTGCTCAATATGTAATGGTGGTCCAACACCCAAAGTGGCATCTTTAAGGGCAAGCTCTGAGAGTTGCAGGGAGCATAATAGGAGTAATAAGTCATGATATTGTTCTATATTCTCTATTCTCTAATTCAATATCAATGCTCTTTCAGGACATGTTCTTTGCCGGGATCGAGACATCATCTACAACTTTAAGCTGGGCAATTTCAGAATTGCTGAAAAACCCAAGAGTTATGGAAAAGACGCAAGCTGAGATGAGACGGGTTTTAAGTAAAAAAGGAGATATTGTTAATGAAGATGACCTCCATGAATTGAGTTATTTAAAGTTAGTTATCAAAGAAACTCTGAGATTACACCCTCCTCTCCCTTTATCACTTCCGAGAGAGAGCAGAGAGAGATGTGAAATCAATGGATATGAGATACCTGCGAAAAGCCAAGTCATTGTCAACATATGGGCAATTAGTAGAGATCCTGAAAATTGGACTGATCCAGAGAGTTTTCATCCAGAGAGATTCCTGGACAATTCAATTGATTACAAGGGGACTGATTTTCAGTATACACCATTTGGTGCTGGAAGGAGAATATGTCCTGGCATGTCGTTTGGGGTTGCTAATGTTGAGCTTCCACTTGCAAATTTGTTGTATCACTTTGACTGGAAACTTTCTGAGGGAGAGAAGCTAGAAGATCTAGACATGACTGAGGCCGCTGGTGCAGCAGTTAGCAGGAAAAGAGATCTGTGTGTGATTCCTATTGCTTATCATCCTTCAACTGGTGAGTAATATTTTAACTCAACAAGGCAGAAAGCATTGGATGGTCTGTTTATATTGGCCAAAGCCATCCATTATAGAATTTCCAGTTTCAGTGTGAGCCTGTAATGTATGTTAGTTTTTATCTTTTAAAAATGTAATCTTATGTTAGAATATATATATAATGTTGAAAGGTAAGATAATAACAGATGTTATGTGCGATTCCATAATTATTGAACAAAGAGTAGGCTTCACTTATTGGCTAGGAAGCAGGTACGATACGACAAGGACATGGTGATACGAAAAATTATAAAAAAATAGAATACTATGATACGAAAAATTTTTAAAAAATAAGACACAAACACGGCGATAATATAACTATAAAATAATAATATAATATATTATATTAATATATATTCATTATTAAAAAAAAAACTACATTTCAGAAATACTTCAATTCATTATTAAACATTTAAGAACTAAACAAAAATAAACAAATAGATTAAACAAGCAGACTTATTAATTTCTAGAGATTTGTAAGAGCCATCCTTAAATTGAAAAGGATCCAGAGATTTGTGAATGTAGAAAAATTCAAAAGAATCTTATCCTATGCTTAATAAAGAGAGTTGGTAACTTTTGTCAAGTGGGTGACATTTTTACAGCTGTTGTTTTGAATTTGGTGCATGGTCCAGTTACTCATGCTGCTCAAATAAGAATGATTCTCTAATCTTAAAAATTCTCTTACATTCACTTTTGAGAGGTAATTTTATTTCTTTTTTATTGAAATTAACAGGAGTGCAAATATCACGTCCTTTTGAAAATGTCCAATAATCAAATACTATAAAGTTTATCTACAAGATATTTAAATGATTTGAACCATTCATATGCATAAATTTTCTTCTCCACATGTTTTTTTCCTTTAAAATATTGACACTACAATGGCATTTCGTTTGTCTATTGTAGTGCAAGTCCCACTCTGGAGCCCAACAATGGAAAATATTGAGATTAGACAACTTCCTCGGTCGTTTTCTTTAATAAGGTTCATTGCTTTTGTTTAATGAACCCAAAAAGTCACACCTTTAGGGGCTTATTTTCTTGCAGACGCTAGATTTTCCTTTAGATGTGATTTTGGTATTGGAGTGAATTGTTCAAAATCTAACTTTCTGCTGTTAAGATTTTTCCAACGCTTTTGGCATGTATTCATTTGATCAAGATGTGGCAGCTGCAGAACAATTCTTTTTCTTAAAAGTCTAAGATCCCAAAGGGTATAAAAGCATCTCCACTACTATCCTTCTTAAGAAACAACTGGAGATATATATATATATATATATATATATATATATATATATATATATATATATATATAAAGATTTCATAGTATTGGCCTCTCTCTTCAAGCAATGTTTTTTACAAAAATATTGCTCATATAGACTTGTGTTAATGTTGACTAAATTGGTTGGAAACAAACAATATGCTTTTGTAAATAGGCACAGTGCTCATGCAGGATAATATTATCATTGCTTATGAACTTATATATTGAGGGGATGTTCTCGGAAAAAAAAAACTCAACCTCATATATAATAAAAGGTGAATCTTAGAAAAATATGACTAATTCAGTTTCTTGGATATCATTCTCTGACATCTGGGAATTAAATGCATGGTTTTGGTTAAGTGGATTAGTTGGTCAAAGATTGCATAACAACAGCTTGTTCTCAATCCTACTAAGTGGTTCTAGTTGTGATTATTTTCAAGCTGAAATGTATCTTCATCACAGATGTCCACACTCCACACTCTTGATCATTATATCCTGACCAAGTATTTTAATAATATGATGGAACCAAAAGTTAAAGAAGAAATGATAAAAATTAGTATAGGCATCTATGGAAGTTAGTATTGATATATATAATCACATTAATTTGTTCTTTGCAAAATCGATGATCAATTTATCGTTGTTCAAACTGAGCCTGTTTCAGCTCTTGTAAACGCCGAAAATCTTAAATGATTTGAAGAGTGATAAGGACTTAAGATTGCTTTCTCCAAATCTTTTAAAAGAAATGGTTTTGTGAATTCTGAATTCCAAAAAAAAGTCTTTTGAAAGTGTTAGAAATTTGTAGATGTGTTTACTTCTTGTAATTTAAACAAATTTTTTTATTCTCTCTTTTCTCATACAATGTTATATATTTATACTTGAAAGTATGCTCTTTTATGAGTATAAATTCCAACAAAAACTAAATTCACCAACAAGATTCAAGCCTTAACAGGGTAGCTAGGCTCTATGGCAATACCACAGATACCTTTCCTATGAGCAGAACCGCGCAGCATTCTGATATATATAACCATTTTCACCCCAATTACTACCCCATGAATTCTTCACAAGCCAGTACATTGTCTCATTGTCAACTCCATACCCAACAACTGTTACTCCATGATTTAGATGTTTCAATTCCCACAGAAACCCGCGAAGACCCCTCCAGCGTAGAGCTGAAACTCATAGCCACCGGCATCTATTCCAACCGATACAGGTTGCTTCGCTGCTGCAGCTTGCATGCTTGTTTCATTGTTAGGAGGGACCTGGTGATAGCCACTTATGGTCACTGCATGTTGTGCTTCTTTTGTTTCGTTACATTGTCCGTCTTTTCCTAAGTAAGGGTAGTTTGCTTCAGTGGTGATGCCATTTACCTGTTCTGATATTGTTGATGCCTTCCACAGCTGCTACTGCTGAGAATGCCCAACAACGTACTTACTACATTTTTCAATAGGCAAGCATTATATATATCTTCCTCTTGTATGTAACCTTACTCATAAGCACCAAAGGCCTTTAGGTCAATGGTATAAACTCTAGGTTGAGGGTTGGAGTCCCACTAGGGATACGAAATAGCAGTCAAAAGCAAAGTCGTCATTGTTAATGCATGGGCAATTGGTAGAGATCCTGAACATTGGATTGATCCAGAGAGATTCCTTGACAGTCCAATTGATTATAAGGGGACTCATTTTCAGTATATACCATTTGGTGCTGGAAGAAGAATATGTCCTGGCATGCATATCGTTCGCATTTGCTAACATTGAGCTTCAAATTGCATAACTATTGTATCGCTTTGACTGGAAGCTTGTTGATGGGGGCGAAGCATGACCACCTAGACATGATTGAAGCATTCGGTTCAACAGTCAGAAGTAAAAGAGATGTGTATGTAGTTCCCATTGCTTTTCATCCTTCACCTGGTGAATAAGAGCACAAGGCCGAAAGCTTGGATGTTCATGCCAAATTGAGCAAAGCCATTCATTGTTGAAGTTTCAATTTTTGAATGTGAGCCTGTAATGTTATTGAGTTTATATCAAGCATTTGTTAGAATATACAACAATGTTGAAAGGAAAATTATAGAAAATAATTAAGTTATGCGGGCTTCCATAGATTATTGGGTTCTGGCTCCCCATACTTGATTTATGTAAAAGAGCCTATTCAGAACTGATAGGACAAGACTTTCAAGAAACAGAGAGAAAATATGTTGTTGATGAATAATAATAATAATAATAATCTACTGAATACTACAACCACAATCCTAAAAATTGTTTCAGTGTCTAAAAGTTACAAAATATAGGGAATAATTCCTAATGACAAAACTAAGATAACTACCGAAAAACAAAATAATCCAACTCTGTTTTGACCTGCAACAAAAATCAAAATCCCAAAAAATTGAACTATTTCATGAGCATGAGCATCCTTTCAGTTAGCTTGTGAGTCTTAGGCTTTTTTTTTTTTTTATCAAAAAAGGGTCTCTTCGAGTCCAAACCAATTTATTAAAAATGCACTAAAGAACGTGTTAATTTCGTCTTGAGAAGGCTTCAACAACCAATTTTACATCACTTTACGAATAATGGTTGTTAGCATTGTGAAAACAACATGTTCACTTAAAATTATTATTAGTGATTATATTCATGATAATACAGATGAAATCAATATAAATCATTTTTTAATTATATAATAATATATGACATTATTATTATTTTGACATATTTTTTACCGTGTTAGCGTCTTAGTTTTTCAAATATTTTAAAATTTTCCATATCCATTTCATATCTTACCGTATTGTACCCGCTTCATATATGTGCTTCTTAACTCGCCCCAGGCACAAAGCGAAGTGAGGCTTAAAATTTTAATAAAGCCCCACTAATCTTTAACATTTTCTTTTCTGTCCGCACTAGAATATTTTTTTATTTATTTTACACTCTTGATAGTTTATTCAAGTTTTAATAATGCTCTCACTAATCTTTAACATTTTCTCTTCTGCCTCCACTAAATTATTTATTTATTTATATTATATTCTTGAGAGTTTTTCAAAATTCTAATAATATCTTTACTAATTTTTTATTTTTTCGTTCTCTAAAATCTATTTCACTCTTTATATATCACATTAATTGTACATACGGATATGATTTTTGAAAACATAGATAAAGAATTTCATCTCTCTCTTTTTGTTCTCTTCTACAAGAGACAAGAACTCAATTTGTATGCCTTCAAATACGATATTGGTATTGATTCACATAGAAAAGCTTACTAGAGAACTTGATTTGGGACTACTTTCATCAAAATTTTGTAGTCTAAATTGAATTTTAATCTAACTTATTATTGAGCAGTTAAGATTAATTATTCCATATTCTTTTAAACTAGCAATGCAGTCATCAAATTGTCCTATATTTGTTAAGAGGGAGCACTATGCTTTTAGAAGAAAGCTCAATGAAATTTTATCATGGTTATAAAATTAAACCTAAATATAAATGTGTTTATATATAAATTTATGTACATGGGAGAGATTAGGGCTTGTAACTTATTTACATCTTTCTAAAATTGTTTATTGTTTTTCTAATTTACTAAATATTTATTGATACGTGGAGCTTCTTGGATATGGGTTGAGAACAATTTTTCTAAGATTATCTTCAATTATCATCTTGGACTAACAAAAAAATTTAAATACTTACTCAAAAAAATAATTTGAAATGAAAGTATGAGTATTTTTAAATGAAAATATCCATCAAATTAAAATTCTTTTTTTATTATAAATTTTTTTTAATCTTATTGCTCAAGGTCGCCTCCTCTCAAATCATTTTCTTGCTACGTCACTACTCCCACTAATAAGCAGTACCTTTTAGTAGAGTCCAAACTCTTAGATAGGGTATACCATGTTGTCAAAGTATTTGGACCCATGTCTGGGTAAATTAGTTGCAAAAGACTGTTTGGCATGTGTTTTTGTATTTTTTTAAAAGGATAATACTTACCTATTCACCGATGTGTAGGTGAGCCCTCTGACCATTGATGTGTTCCAATAAAAAAGGAACACATCAATTTTAAAGTGTAATAAATAAGAATAATAAATGAGGTCAATCTCATTTATTATACTTATTTATTGCATTTTAAACCTCATTTATTATAATTATTTATTGCATTTTAAATTTAATTTTGTAATTTAAGCTGATGTGTTCATTTTTTATTGGAACACATCAGCGGTCAGGAGAGCTCACCTACACACTGGTGAATAGGTAAGTATTGTCCTTTCTAAAACAGAATATCTATTTTTGTCACGATTATTTTGAATAGTAATCAAAGAGAAGTTTTGTCACGAAAATGTGGTTTAAGTTTTATTTTTTCATTACAATAATTGAAATATAATAAAAATACAAAGATCGTGTTTTCAATTTTAGCCTAAAATTTTGAAACGTTTTAATATTATTTAAAGCACAACGACACCAAAAGATTGACGTAGAGTATTAATAATTGAATATTGATACAAAGAATCCGAAGAGATGTGAAAAACCACAAAAGTCTGATCCCTTCTCAACATTAGAAAAAATCATAACGGAAAAGTAAAAAAGTAGGTATATTTTGGTATCATCTGAAAAATGAAGCGTAAGATATTTTGAATTTGGAGAATGCCGGTGGATCGTATACTTCTATTTAATCAGTTTTTATATTATCTGAAAAATGAAGCGGAAGATATTTCGAATTTGGAGAATGTCCGGTGGATCGTAGACATCTAATTAATCAGTGTGAGTTTTTTTCAACCTCCAATTGTGGTATAGTCATGGCTGCTACAAGTAAATGGTGGACTATTCAAATTCTGTTATTCAAAAGAGGAGTGCTAGGGGTAAGAGACCATCCTTTCGCACATTAAATATTTTTTATAATAAATATCTTATTTTGTCATCAATCATAATTTTAAAATATTTACATTAGTGTCATCAACAAACAAATAAAACTATAGTGAATATAAATATTTTTAATAATATATATATTTTATATTAATCCATATACTTATTATTATAATCATTTTCTATATAATTTTTTGAAATTTGTAATTAATTTGGAATATAAAATACTTTATGAATCTTGGTTCTCAATTTAATTAAAAAATAAATTTTTTTTTAAAAATTGAAAAATCACTTTATGAACACCATAGTTTTACTTGATAACATTTTAATTGATGACAAAATAGGACATTTATTACACAAAAGTAATTACTAATTGGTTTTCACTTTTCACCTATCAATGAAACAAGTGTAAAAGGACACTTGCTTAAGCGACGGTCGCTAACACTCCTTTGTTCAAAATTACCAATGTTAGTGGCTTGTGTATCATTTTTGTGACACGTGGATCCATCTCCTCTGTTCAAAATTACCAATGTTAGTAGCTTGTGTATCATTTTTGTGACACGTGGATCCATCTCTTGTACTTTTCCGAAGCACCATGTAACTTGCAATAAAGTTTTTTTTTCGATAAACTAAAGTCCAGTTTAGTTAACCTTGTGGGATAGCTCAGCTGGTTAAGCCTTTAATTTGCTTTCTAATGATCACCAGTTTGAGTCTCTTCAAATTCATTGGAGACATGTTTGGTTGTTAACTTCAAGGTCTCATGGGATTAGTCGAGGTGCACGTAAACTAGTCGGACACTCATGATTGAGAAAAAAAAAAAGAGATTTGGAGGAATACCAATTAAGAATAATAAATGAAAAATACTTGTTTTAGGCCATATCAGAAGGAACTTCCTTTTGCAAGGTGATGTGGTTCAATCAAAATACAACATGAAACACCCCCCAGAAAATTTCGTGCATGAGGTGGCCAGTCTCATACACAAAACCTGAGGAATATTAACCACTGATAGCAACAAGCATAGATGCAAAAGACAGAAATAGAATAATTGCTAAAAGCTGAACAGAACTCCCATTGAATTGAAATAATTGAATAATAAATAATTAAATTCTGGTAATACAATTTGGAAGTCCCGTAATCCAAGGACCCCTTAACCAGAAAGAATAAAAGTTTAACACTTACATTGAAATCCAAAATCAAAGCCTCTAAATGAGTTCATAGTTTTACTCCTGAAGAAAAAGTAGATTCCTACCCTGAGACTGGTGAGAGTAGATGTCTGTCACAGCCCAACCTTAGTACTCTATCATCGCGGGGGAAATTACTTGGGACCTGAAATATCAACAAAGTGGGTTAAACCCACGAGCAAGTTCTATCTACTACATCCCAATCAGAGAATCAATATACATACCCTCAATGTGAGGGACACAAGAGATAAATATACGTGCAACCCCTCAGATTATTCCTTATTCAGTTCATACTTTTAAAGATACAAATCATCTCATATATTTCCTCAACAACCCTTACAATGTAAAAACGATCCCCTTCTTTACGTTCACAAATAAAGATACATGTGTATGCATTTTATTAAATCTATGCAATCATGATATGTCAATTATAATGCATGAATACATTAATAGGTATGGGCGATTCTGACACGCCGGGTAATCCTTACATGCCAAATAAAAAGTATAGATACCTTATTAGGTATGGGCGATCCTGACACGCCGGGCAATCCTTACATGCCAAATAAAAAGTATAAATACCTTATTAGGTATGGGCGATCCTGACACGTCGGGCAATCCTTACATGCCAAATAAAAAGTATATAGATACCTTATTAGGTATGGGCGATCCTGACACGCCGGGCAATCCTTACATGCCAAATAAAAATACAAATGCATTCCCAATATGAAATAATAAATAAGCAAGATGCATTATGACTTTTAATTTGCACAGACTACAAATTTGAATTATCTGCTATGCAATTATCACCATATGCTAAATCATTCACAAGTGAACCTTAATCAAGTATCTCATGTGCATTTATATATATAAAAAAATAAACACAATCGATTAAATCAAAATAACTTAACATCCATTAGAGGAAATAATTTCCCAAACCAACCTCCAATGCACTCAAATCTTTGAGGGAATCTAAACCTACTCTTATCTAGGTTTCTGGGCCTATTCTACTTCTAAGAACACTAAGAAAATATTCTGGAATTTTCTGAAATTAAAAATATTTTTAATAAACCAAAGAAGGTGAAAAATCCAACTTTTAGGCACTATAAAAATTAATTGAACACCAAGGGAAGCTCATTTCGAGATGAAAATTTAAACCCAAGTTTATTTAATCTCTAAACAGTTACAGAAAAATTTTGGGAATTTTTGGAATTTCTAAATTATTTTCTAAAATTACAGAAAGTGAAAAACCCTGCTTTTGGACACTTTAAAAATCAATTGAACAACAAGGAAAGATCATTTTGAGTTGAAACTTTAAACCCAAGTGTATTTAACCTCCAGAGAGTTACAGTAAAAATTCGGGAATTTTTGGAGTTGTAAATGTATTTTCTAAAATTACAAAAAGTGAAAAAGACAGTTTTTGGGTACTTTTAAAAATTAATTGGATAACAAGGAAAAATTATTTTGAGTTGAAAATTTAAAATTAAGTGTATTTAACATCCAATATCATACAGTAAAAATTTCAGAATTTTTGGAATCATGAAAGTATTTTTAAAAAAATGATTTTTCAAATTTTCAAGTTTTTCCAAAAATTTCAAAAATTCAAAAAAAATATCAAAATATATCGGAATGGGCCCATAGTGGACCCAGTGGTGGGCCCCCGCGAGTGGGGCCCAAAAATGTCCTTCCCAGCGCCGGCCCCATGCGTCAGCCAGGTGCGTGGGGAAATGCCCTGCGCTAGGGCTTCTTCCCCAGCGCGTCCAGCAACGCGCTGCCGACGACTTCCTAGCGACGGCCCGGCCTCCTCCGGCCACCGTTCGCCTCCATTTTTGCGCCGTTCTTCTCCTCTCGACGCCGCCTACCTATTGGTGCAAAAAGTCCCATCCGAAACAACCCGAATCAAAAATCCCCAATTCACAAGTTCTAGGGTTATTCGCAAAATTCAAAAATTTAAAACCAAATTATTCACGATCTGTTTTCCCTAGTATTCAGAGTTGTTTACAAGATATTCCCAACACAGTAGGTTCACAATTTAACATTTATTTACTTACAAATTGCATGCATGAATAATTTCTTTCTTAACACAATATACATATACATGAATACATATGCATATAACCTTACATGAACAAAATCAATCTAATCTATATACAATCATCACAGTTAAATCTCACGAAATTTATCAATAACGGAAAAATATAAACATACAATTAACTACAAATTTTTAATATAAATAAATTCTCAAACCTAGACTATGCATACGGATTCAAGGGGGAAGAGAAGAATTAAACTTGCCTTTTCCTGACGAATCAACTTGTTCACCCGATCGTCACTCCCTTCTCTCTTTCGTTTGCTCTCTCTTAGTTCTGTGCGTACAACAACGGCAAACCCTAATTTCTTCTTCTTTTTTTTTTATATTAATTATTCTTTTATTGATTTTCCTAAAACTAATTAAAATCAAATTAATAATAATATTATTACAACCCTAGGCCCATCATTTTAAACATAACCTTAGCCCACTCATCCTAGCCCAAATTCCTCCCTAGCCCAACCCAAACCATTTAAATAAAATAACACACAATTAATATCAATTCACATAAAATGATAAAATGCATGTATAAAAGACAAGCAACTCACCTACCATGATAATTTATATAGAAAAACATTTTACATGAATTAAAGTAATAATGTAAAAAGATTAAATTTCTTTAAAATAATTGACACCTAAATTTTCCGGGGTATTACACAACACATCCTAAAATTAAAAATTTGCTAAAATTTATTTCAACATGATTCTTCCTCTCCTTTTTCTCTCCATACATACCACAATTCTCTCAAGTATCATTCGAGAAGGAACTTCTTATATGGTCCAAGACAATCATTGTCCATAATAAATAAGTTTGTTATCTTCCTTAAAAATAGGAGAAAATGGAAAGAAACACAAAAAAACTTGATTGCTCTTGATATATCGTGCATCGGAAAAATCACAACGGTAGCTGTTGTGATGAGTCTCGCGTGTGCACTACACCTAACTCTCTGATTATCCTGATTCACGGTATAATGGAAGCAACCAACTTCAATTTATTAAATAATTTTCTTTCTTTTCTTTTTTCATGATTATTATCATTTTTTATTTTTTCTTTATTAATCAATCAAACAGAATAATATTGTAATCGTAGATGAGTAAGTAGTATATAAGATCTGCTTGTAGTGTCTTAGATATGAAAAAGATATGAAAAAAACGGATAGTAGTAGATAGAGAGAAAGATTGCTTGCTCACTTCAAAAGAGATCTATTAATTGTAAACACCTGATGCATATATATGAGGCAAAAAGTAGGATATTTTCCTATTGATAATCTTGTCATTAAGAGACCCACTTGCAACAAATAAAAAGTTAACACTATACTTCTCAATTTTTTTCCCTTTTCTTCCTAATAACTAACATTATCCTATCCTATCCTTTCCTTTGCTTTTCTTTCCTTTCCTTTCTATTATACCAATTTTTCCTTTTCTTCCTAATAACTAACATTATCCTATCCTTTCCTTTCCTTTCCTTTCCTTTCTTTTCTATTGTACCAAAGATAAAAGATAAAAACTTCGTCAACACCTTACTATTGAAAAAGACTGTATATTTAAGGAACAAGGTTGTCTCTGAATTTTCACATACAAGTCGATTTTTCCCGAGTTCAAAGGCCTCGTGTTTTATTTTCACTACCTTCTTTGCTCTCTGTTTCAGCTTCCCCTGTTTCTGTAACACTCTCAACACTGGAGAAATTGTAACTCAAACTCTTAACTGATTAGAACTAAATCCCCAGAAATGTAAGTCTCTCTCTCTTCCTCTATCTCTCTCTCTCTCTCTCTGTACATATATAATACAAGTCGATTTTTCCCGAGTTCAAAGGCCTCGTGTTTTATTTTCACTACCTTCTTTGCTCTCTGTTTCAGCTTCCCCTGTTTCTGTAACACTCTCTACACTGGAGAAATTGTAACTCAAACTCTAACTGATTAGAACTAAATCCCCAGAAATGTAAGTCTCTCTCACTTCCTCTATCTCTCTCTCTCTCGCTGTACATATATAATATATCGCCGTACTTGCATGGATGCATAAACATAAATGTGTGTCTGTACAACATTTATGATTTGTTGCAGCATACTCTGTTTCTTCGAATAGAAATTCTGAACCCACTTGCTTTTGACATGTCTGAATTAAACTACATGTATATTTTGTATGACCATTATGATATGTAAATGACCCAAAAACATATAGATACATAAATCTATAAGGGTTTCAAATTTGTGGTCAATCCTCATCAGGAATCCATTTAAACTTTTAGTATATGCTTTTACATACATATAAAAATGTACAGAAATAAGATTAATTTCAATTCTTTTAATTAATATTTTTCCCTTTTTACTTTGGGTAAGGAATGAAATTTTAATTATTTTCAAATTTTTATTCCAAATGAATAATTAATCCGAACAAGAAACTTATGGTTCATTTGGACAAGTGAATGGATTTAAAATGAAGAGAGTTGAGTTTATAAAAAAGGTGGTGATGTTAGATTAGATGTATATGAAAAATATATTATATTACAATTGTTGTGTAACATGAATATTTACTCGTATGGATTTCAAATCTCTCTGTAGCTTGTTATTTGAAATTAGCATATATAATTCTCTTAATCCATTCGTTTGAATCCTCTCAAATCTAAACCCATTCATTTTGAATCCTTTAATCAAAATGTAACCTTAGATTATGGATTCAATTCCAAATGAATTGTAAGCTTAATCAAAATAGTAATATTCCAATGAGTGGAATTATGATTCATTAAATCCACCTTCACATAAGTGGAATTACAAATGAATGAAGCGACCCTAATACTTTTTTCTAGCTGATTATAAATATTGCATCTTAGATGTGATTTTAGTATAGGTGTGAATTGTTCAAAATCTCACTTTCTGCTGTTAAGATTTTTATTCTGTGCTTTTGTGGGGCAAAAATTATATTTTATACGTGTAGATGATAAGATGAAAATAGACTAAATAGTCGTGGGGAATTCGATTTCCCATGGAAACAAAAATAGTTGATACATGTAACAGGTTCTTCTCAAAATGCTTCATTGACTAATTATAATTTCTATGACAAGCACAATTTGAAGATTTTCATTTTCATGAGAACTCCATGTTGGATATGTGGCTCGAATTTATGGCACCGAAAGCCACCAAAAGAGAAGAAAATTAGGTGCCGATTTTTTGGACATTCGTCTGCCAGAAGTAGCCGAACTTTTGGACTTGATATCCCTCTTTGTAGTATATATATACTTGATGTATATATCTGTAAGAAGAGGGCAAGAGATGTAGCAGTGGTGTGCACCACAGGGTGTGCACCAGTAGGTGCATCAGAGTGTGCACAATCTGAGAGAAAATTTGTATCTGTTTTGTAACCATTTTCTCTATAGTGAATCATTGCTTCCCGTGGACGTAGGCAATTGCCGAACCACGTAAAATATCTGTGTATTTGTGTGTGTGGTGCTTTGTTTGATGAATTTCTGGGCTTCCGGCACAACACTCCAAATGCTCTCATAATTTCTAAACAAAAATTAGGATGAGATAGGAAGCAACTTCAAGAAATAAAGGTTCTTATATGCAAGTAATATCACTCCTAATGGCCTCTTTTGTAGATTATTGCAGAACTTCAAGGCACCAAAGCATGCATAAATCTAGATGAAATACAATCTTACTGCTGAAACAAGTGAACTCTCGACACAGTTCTAAATTTGCTGATGGAGCTCCCATTCCTCTCCTTCGCTGTTCTTTTCACTTTCCTGCTCTTTCTGTTCATGGTATTGAAAATAGTCTCGAAAACAAAGAGCTCAACTCCGAATCTACCCCCTGGGCCATGGAAGCTACCTCTCATAGGAAACCTGCACCAGTTTGTTGGATCTCTACCCCATCACTGCCTAAGAGATTTGGCCTTGAAATATGGACTTCTGATGCACCTGCAATTTGGAGAACTTTCCATCATTGTCATTTCTTCAGCAGAAACAGCGAAAGAGGTGATGAAAACCCATGATCTTATCTTTTGTAGCAGGCCTTATCTTCTTGCTGCAGACATTCTATCTTATGGTTCTACTAACATTGCCTTTGCCCCATATGGAGACTATTGGAGACAACTTCGTAAAATATGCATCTTGGAGCTTTTGAGTACAAAACGTGTCCAATCATTCCGATCCATCAGGGAAGAAGAGGTCTCTAATCTCATCAAATCTATTTCCACACACACAGAATTGCCGCTTAACCTCAGTAAAAAGATTTTCTTGTTGACTAACACCATTACTGCAAGGGTGGCCTTTGGCATGAAATGCAAAGACCAAGAAGCATTCTTATCACTTGTCAAGGAAATCACTAAGTTAGCAGCAGGTTTTGGTGTTGCTGATCTCTTCCCTTCAGTTAAATTGCTTCATTTGATCACTGGGCTGAGGCCTAAACTTGAGAAGAATCATAGAGAAATTGATAGGATAAACATCATTGATGACCATAAAGCTAAGAAGGTGGCAACAATGATTGATGATGTTGAAGCAGATGAAGATCTGGTGGATGTTCTTGTAAAAATTCAGGAACGCCATGACCCTGAATTCCCGTTAACTATCAATAACATCAAAGCTGTTATCTTGGTTAGTACATTTACTTTCTGCTTCATTCATTTTCATATGAAGTTCCACAATTATTTTTACTTCAAGCTGAAGCAAAGTTTGAGACAGTCTTTCAGTTTCATACATCCTATGAGTTCAAGAAAATTAATTTAATTAATTACTTGTCCATAAATGATTGAACTGTTTAGTTTAAAAACAACATCCAAGTTTTAAACCTTGTGTTCTATATGTGAATTTGGTCCAATCTAAGTAAGTCCGAGCATGACTATCACCCAGTGTAGCACCTATCAAGATAAGCTTATAGAGTTGCAAAGAGCCTAATAAAACCCACTAGGAGGATATTGTTTGACTCAGTTTCAATGCTGTTCCAGGACATTTTCATTGCGGGGAGTGAGACATCATCAACAACTGTAGAATGGGCAATGTCAGAAATGCTGAAAAACCCAAGAATTATGGAGAAGGCACAAGCCGAGGTGAGACAGGTTTTTAGTAAAAAAAGAAATAATGTAAGTGAAGCATACCTCCATAAATTGAGTTACTTGAAGTTAGTTGTCAAAGAAACTCTGAGGTTGCATCCTCCTGCCCCTTTATTACTTCCAAGAGAGTGCAAAGAGGGATGTGAAATTAATGGATATGAGATCCCTGTCAAAAGCAAAGTCATTGTCAATGCATGGGCGATTGGTAGAGATCCTGAACATTGGATTGATCCAGAGTGCTTTGATCCAGAGAGATTCCTTGAAAGTTCAATTGATTTCAAGGGGACTCATTTTCAATACATACCATTTGGTGCTGGAAGAAGAATATGTCCCGGCATATCGTTTGGAGTAGCTAACATTGAGCTTCCACTTGCACAACTATTATATCACTTTGACTGGAAGCTTGCCGATGGAGCGAAGCTAGCAGATCTAGACATGACAGAGGGCTTTGCCGCGACGGTTAGAAGGAAAAGAGATCTGTATGTAATTCCCATTGCTTATCATCATTCACCTGGTGAGTAAGACCAAAGGCAGAAAGCATTTGATATTCATTTTCAATTTCAATGTCAGCCTGTAATGAGGATTAGTTTATCTTATGCGTGTTAGCATTTGTTAGAATAAACAACAATGTTGAAAGAGAAATAAGAAAAATGAAGTTATATTGGCTTGCAAGCCTTGCATAGATTATTAGATATCCCAAGATCTCATATGCTTTGTTATAAACCATCAGTTTAATGAACATCTCTAAGTTCTGGCCCCAGACTTACAGCATCATAATCGCTGGTCAAAACAGTAACTCCAATTACGTTAAATTATGATTCATTGGATCCAACTTCATATAATTGGAATTCCAAAACAATTAAGACACCCTAATACTATTTTCTAGCATATGGTAGATATTACATCTTAGATGTGATTTTGGTATAGGAGTCAATTCTTCAAAATCTGTCTTTCTGCTGTTGAGATCTCTTTTCTGTGCTTTTGTTAGGCAAAACGAGTGACTTGATAATATTTCAGACATGGAGATGGATCACTGATCGAGTTGGATTACGCATTAATCATAATTCAGTCCGCAGTATACCGACTGATGAAAATAAATTTAATATGATCTGTGAAAATGCTTAATCCGATAGGTGAACCATCGAATCGAATTTGGATTTTGATTTACGGACTGGGAGTTGTTCTAAACAACTCAATATTATTATTTTTTAAACATGACTCAAAAATCAAATTTTTAACCATGGTTAAACCTGTAATTTAAAATGATATATGATTTAAATATAACCAATTTTAGATACTTTGCCAAACGAGCATCAAACATGACAATAAAATGATCATTTTTTATATGTAATTCAATTCGTGAACTACATATTCTTATTTTATAAATTCGTTTTCGATCCATTGGAGTAAAAATTCAATTTGCACGAATCGAATTCATGAATTAATTATTTAGATTGAATCAAACCATTCATAATTCAAGAAATGATTAAGTGCATACACCCTTCCTACTATTTGGTATATGTATATAAATTCTTATAATTTTAAAATTTAGAAGAATTTCTCCTATTACATATAAATAGTGGTACTTGATGTCAAACTTTTTATAAAATTTCAAAAATACCTTTTTGAGCGACAAAAATGCCCCTTTCTCTCTCCAATTTTTTTTCCTCTAAATTTTCTCTGATCTCTGTCCATTCTCTCTCTCTCCATCAACGTTCAGCTCTTCATTAACATGCTCCGTTCCTCATAAAACCCAAATAAAAAACATTCACCAAAACTGCAACAGACCCACAAAACCCCAGTTAGACATAATCGAGATTTCAAATCCGTATTTCATTGATATGTCTGACTATCAAACTAAACCACGAAATGATAGAGAAAGGAGGTCTGAATGTATTTTTGTCATTGTGATATTACAAATATGAGAGTGAAATATATATGTATGTATAGAGAGTTGGGGGAACTGTGAGAAGTTCACTCGAACACGAAATTGGTGGTTTTGCGCGAGGGGAAAGATCCCGATTAGTAAATATGGAGATCGGTGGTGAGGTGGCAGGTGGATGACGTAAATGAATATGTTGTTTATATGTGTGTGTTTGTGTATGATATTTGCTACAGGAAACTGAAATCAGTTGGAAGGGAAAATAATTGACACAATTCTCCGGCGAATGCCCTGTATTCCAGCGGCAATTGGGTATGGGAGATCATTTCCGCTGATGGATTTGCCATTCTTGTCATAGCTCGAGAATGACTCGTCCCCGGACTTGGTATCTTCTATGTAGGTGTTGAACGATTGTTTGAGACCGTTGCCGTCGTTGGAGTAGGTCGTGATCCAGACGTTAAGGAAGTGGTTGTAGTTCTTGAATTCGTCGGTGCCACGTATTGAAGCTCTGGCCGACGAAGTAGGCGTTGAGGGCATAATTCACAGTATTTCGCACTAACTGAATAAAGCATGAAGGCTGGAGAGGTAGATAGTGTTGTTCAGCCATTGGTGAAATTAACTTTGATCTGCGAGATCTCTCCATGCCGGCGGCTTGCCTCTGCATCGCCGGCGGCAAGTGGGTCTGACCTGTCCTCTACATCCCAACCATCTTAGGGTTTTGCACGAGAGCGAGAGAGAGAGAGAGCAATTGTTGACGATATAGAGAGCGAGTCAAATCGTCCTTAGGTATAACAGGTGCACACGTGGTTTAGAGAAATGTTCATTTTGGACCTTTTGTTTATTCACTGTTTTTCTATTTTTTTTTTTATATTGCATAGTAAGGGTATTTTTGTCATTTTAATCAACAAATTGACGAAGTAGACTCATTTACACAATTTTAGAAAAAATGATAAATACCATTTATTCTCCCTCAATTTAGACAATATTTCGACTAGACCTCCTCTAATTTCAATAATTCCGATTACATCCCCTTAATTTTAGATTTACGTATTGATTTGTCCCATCCGTTAATGCGACGTCAGCAGATAAACGTAA
Source organism: Cornus controversa (assembly GCA_026545225.1). Classification (NCBI taxonomy): domain Eukaryota; kingdom Viridiplantae; phylum Streptophyta; class Magnoliopsida; order Cornales; family Cornaceae; genus Cornus; species Cornus controversa. The sequence continues at coordinate 42,392,181 of CM048852.1, read as the reverse complement.
TTGTTGATGTCAGCAGAAGAAAAGTTTATAAATGGACATTTTTGCCATTTTCATGTATAAAATGACATATTTGACCTCATTAAACAATGCACTTACGAAAATACTCTTTAACTTGTGTAAACAAATGTACAACAATCACCTATCACTTTCTTTTATATATTATTATGCTATATACACATGTTCATATATTTATATATTTATTTTGAATTTGTTTATATATTTTTATATTTATATCTATATACTATTATTTGTTTATTATTATTATTATTATTATATATGCACATAGCCACACACCCACTGTTAATTATCTTTCACATCAAATCGAAACTCACCGACCACCATAATTATCTCGTTTACCAATGTAATACCCCGCTCTAACACATGATATGATATTGTCCGCTTTGGGCCCAAATCGCACGATTTTGCTTTTGTGTTTTACCCTAAAAGGCCTCATACCATTTAGAGAGAACACACTATATATAAGTACGTCCCCTTCACTACACCCAAACGATGTGGGATTGAGTACCTTGTACCATGTCAGTGTGGTAGCTCGCCCAGTGTCTCTTCTTTGCACCCGCCCATATCACATTCGTCCACAAGGGTTACTACAATTTACAGTTGGTATCAGAGCCTGACCCAGTCGGAAGTGTACCGACGAGGACGTCGGGCCTCGTAGGGGGGTGGATTGTAGTAACCCTTGTGGACGGGTGTGAGTGGGCGAGTGCGAAAATAGACACTAGGCTGAGCAACCACACTGACAAGGTATAGGGTGCTCAATCCCGCATCGCCTGGGTGTGGAAAAAGGGATGTGCTTATATGTAGTATGTTCTCTTCAAATGGTATGAGGCCTTTTGGGGTAAAACCCAAGAGAAAAACCATGCAAGCTCAGGCCCAAAGAGGACAATATCATATCATGTGTTGGAGCGGGGTATTACAACCAAGCTTCACTGGACAACCACTAGGAATCATCACTCCACCATCTTCATCACCTCAAAACCATCTCATAACAAACCCATCTCCACCAACCCATTGTTCATCAATCCAACCTCTTCACTGCCACAAAACAACACCACCATTGAAGGTCCAACACATGCACAGACCCATGGAAACCACTGTCCAAAATCGAGACCCATCATAACCTCTCTTCACTGCCACCAAACAACTTGTAATTCCATCGTCACCATGGTCAGAGCTGCCATGTTGATGTCAGTGGTCGACAAAGCCGAATTGGTTCAGATCCGATCTCTACGACCTAGCAAAATGGACGTTCGATTTGAGTATTTCTCCAATGCGAGCCCACCGACAAAGCATCTAAACTCTATATCAGTAGCCACCATGGATGATGAGAAATTTAGAGAAAGAAACCAAAACCCTAGAAAGAGGATAGAGAAGGAAATAAGAGAAAAGAGGGGGGACTGAAACGAACCTACCTTTAAGAAAACAAAAAACCAGAGGTGATGTGCGATGGTGCTCCAGCTGGTGGTGGTGGTCGATCGGCAGTGGAGAGAGAGAGGGGAAGAGAAACCGAGATGGAGAGTTAAAGAGAGAAGATTTTTAGAGAGAGGGGGGGGGAGGTTAAAGAGAAAATTTGATTCAATACAAGGGAGGGCAATTAGGTCTTTTAGTATCACCAACTTTTATTGATTGAATTAAATATATTAAAATATATTAATCATGGATAAAATTGTAAATTCACTAAAAATCGTTCGTACACCTGATCAACGTTAGTTATAGGAGGTGTAATAGAAAATTTTGAAACTAGAATAGATCTAATCGAGATATTGTATAAACTGAGGGAGGTGTAAGTAATATTTATCCTTTAAAAATTGTAAAGAGTTAATTGAACTCCATATTTTTTTTTGCACATCCTCTATATAATAAGAAGTTTTTATGCGGTTATTCCTTCACAGAAATAACAAGCTTTTTCAATCAACGATTGAAAATAATGGTGGGGCATTCAATTTCCCATGGAAACAAAAACATTTCATACATGTAACAGATCATTCTCAAAATGCGTCATTGACCCTTTTTGCATTTGTCCTTTGTGTTTACCTTCTTGATCAATTATTATTTTGTGTGTCCAATTGCTTCATAGGTCATATAGTATGTTGTATTTTGAAATCAACCTAAAACATCTTTATTCATAAGACAAGGTATCATACAAACTAACCAGAAAACAAAACTTAAATTGCATAAATCTGGATAAAATTTAGGGTTAAGTGCATTAAACTCCTTTGAACTATTTTCTCTCTCTTAAAAATTTTTCCTGAACTATTATTTAGACACTTAACCCCCTCAACTATCTTCTCACTCTCAAAAAACTCTCATGAACTATCATTTGGACACTTAACCCCCTCAACTATCTTCTTTCTCTGTAATAAACCCCAAATCATTAAATTATTGGCCAAAATCTAATCTTAGTTGACACACATGACCCACTCTAAATTTAGAATGCCAAAAATACCCTTATGACTGTTAAGCCCATTATATATATAAATACGCCTTATATCTCAACCTCTACAATCAACATAATCAACATGTCTTATTTTATTGTATTTTCTTCTTATATATCTCTTTATATATATATTACATATATTTATATTTTTTATTGTATTTTATAAAAAATAATTATTATTATTGGCTTATAATTTTGTATTTATTATATTATATTTTTATATTATATATAATTGTATTTATATATAGCTCTTATTTTATTATATTTTCTTTTTAAATATATATTATATCTATATTTATTATTATTATATATATCTTTATATATTTATATATATATATATATATATTTATTTATTGTATTTTACAAAAGATTTTTATTTTTATTGACTTATAATTTTGTATTTATTGTATTTTATTTATTTATTGTATTTTATTTTGTTATATTTATATTTTTTGAGTCACCAATTTTGTATTTATTGTAATTTCTAATTTTTTTATTCTTTTTTTTTATAAAATTTTAATTTATTGTATTATATTATATTTTTGAGCAAGAAAAAATTTTATTTATTGTATTTTATAAAAAAATCATAAATGAAAACTTGAACTGAAAAATAAAATCTGAAACTAAAAGTTTCATATTGACGCTTTCAAATTATGCCTAAAGATTGTCAAAATTTTGACATCACTTTCAATTTTTCAGAAATAAAAATTGTGTTACCTAATGCGATTTCTGCTGTAACTTGTAAGATATAAATTTGTAATTGACATATTTCGATGATCAAAACCTGATTGGTCGAGTTGTAATTTTTGGATTATTCTTTGTATCGATCATCGACATCTTCAAGCTGACACTCAAGTGCATGGAAACCGACAAATCAGTTAGAACACCATATAGTACAGGTAAGTATGGTGAGGACACTCTGCACTTTTTAGTTCCGAGCCTATTTTGAAAAATTAGGGTTTAAATAAAAATATTAGGGTTTTTCAAAGTAGGATCGGTCCCCAATATTTAGGACCGGTCCAACTTTTCTCGGCAGTTTAGTTTCTGCAAGTTTTCAAAAAGTCCCACCGGTCCTCTTTATTTGGCATCGGTCCCACTTAGCCTGTTCTAAATAGGAAATAGATTTTGACGGAAATTCTGATTCCTATTGGTTTGAAACTTCTAGGAAAGTTCTATTTTGATATTCAACTTCTTTTCCAAGTAGAATTAGGACTTCCTTGCCTATATATATGTATTCATATTTTCTCTACAAGAGAGCCCTGGAATATTATTTTTAAAGAGAGAAAGTATATACATAATAATTAGGATTTATATATTTTTAAGAACACAAATCCATACTACACGAGTGATTTTTAGGATGGTGTTCTACTTCTGATTAGCTGCTCAGAGACTGCATCAAATCTATTTGCTGATCAGAACATTGGATTGATGGTTCTTCGCTTGCTTGCTTGCTGAGGAAGAAAGGTGACCAGATTGCACTATGAAGGGAACAAAATACTTGCTGAGTATTTTGGTTCTTCCAACAACCTTTCTGTAAGGATGGTGACGTTAGCCAAAAGTCTGCAGCAGTTGGACGTGTTGTCGCAATCATAAGCCTGAGGTGTTCCGCATCAGATCCTTGACAGAGTGAAGAGGGGTGTGAGACTGAGATAGAGTCTGTTGTACTTTGCTTCATCATAGTGAATTAGTTTCCTGAGGCGTGCCGCCTCTCTCCGTAGTTTTCCCGCCTTGGGTTTCCACGTATATCTGGTGCATTCTTTTCTTTACTTGCACTTTATTTATTTGCTTGCGTTAATTGTTTGATTAATTGGACTTAAAATTGAATTAATTAAAAATTAAGCAAACGAGCAAGTTATCCTATTCACCCCCGTCTAGGTTCTAAAATATTTTTCGCAACCGCTTCCGCACTGTGCAACTCACAATTGATATCAGAGCAGTGTTCTCTAATTTGTGAGTAGTTCCTTGCAAAGTATTTTTATAATCAAAATTTATATTTGTTTTAAAAATTTGTTATGTAATCTAATAAGAAAGATGGTGAATTGGTTCAACAATCTCATGTATGTGATGTATTAAACCATAAAGATGACATAAATTTCTTTGCTAGAAAATATGGAAGATTCCTTAAGAATAAAAATTTTAGAAAAGGAAATTCTTCTACATGTAGAGGTAAAAATAATAAGAAAGATGTTTTTGTTGCTTTTTCTGCTATTACTCATGTTGATAATGATACTGCTAATGATTCTTTTTCTGATTCAGGTAAATCTGAAAAATCTGTATCATCCAGTGAAATTGGTTCTAATGATTCGAATGATGAGAAAGCTAATAGAGAACCATGTGAAAGCCAGTTGCAACAAGTCTTTGATGAATTATTAAAGGCTTACGAGAAGCAGACCAAAAAGCTAAAATTGGTAGAAAAAGAGAAAGAAGCATTGAAGATAGAGAATGAGCAGAAGCAACAATTGATTGATGATGAAAAAGCTGTCAATCAAAACCTCCAGAAGCAAGAAAAATCTGAGAAAGAGACTTTAAGGAAAAAGAATGAAGATCAATTAAAGTTGATTGAAGAAAGTAAAACAGAAATTATGAATCTTCAAAACAAAGTCAAGTTTATCGAAAGCGAGATAAGTCAAGCTATTTCTGCTAGAGATTCTCTTGTTGCTAGAATTAATTTTCTTGAGCCTGAATTGAAAAAATCATAAGAGAAATTAATTGCTTTTACTTCTGGACAGATTAAGCTTGATAGCATGATTAGTGTTGGTAAGCCTGTAGGAGATAGGACTGGATTAGGTTTTTTGGGTCATCATCTAAGAAAAAAAACTGTTTTTGTTAAACCCAAGAATTTAATTGTGTCTAAACCCAAACCTAAGTCTCAAGTTGAGTCTGTGTATGCTAAAGTTGTGTCCAATGTGCTTTATTGTTCTTTTTGTGGTAAGACTGGACATAGTCAACACTATTGCTATAAAAAGAGAAGACATTCTAATTCTGATTTTCATGTGCATAATTCTTTTGCTAAGAATAGGGTTCATGCTAAAAAGCCACATTATTGGAACAAACCCAAAAATTCTCAAGGTAAAAAGAATTCAAATAAAAAGAAGAATGTTTTTGTTTCTCCACAATTCTTTCCTGATAAATTGCATGTTAAAACTATCTGGATGAAGAAGGAAGATTTGGAGAAGTTTGTGCCTATTGATACTATGGGATTTAATCCTAATAGGTCTTTGGGTGCAAAATTACCTACATGAGTCATTAGGACTTTGATGGTCATGGACTGAGCTTATATTCATTATTTGTTTTCCATTAGACCATATCTTTTAGGTTAGGATAGGTTTTGTTTATTTTTAGTAATAATCATATGAGATTATGAGAATTATATTTTTCTGAGAAATAATGTGAATTCTTTATATTTCTTTTTAATTTCACTTTGATTTGTGAATGTATAATTGGGACACTTAGTTTGTCAATGAATTAAGTACTTAATTTTATGATCAAAGTATTGATAACTAATATGCTGTATTTATTTCTTTTTAGAGGTAAATCTTCTGAGTCCATACAATTTGTACAATAGTCCAACTCTGAGAGAATTGATTGAAAACTAATGTGAAGTTGGCTAGAATATATTGTATGAGTAGCATTGAAAGCTTAAATGATCAATGAAAAAAAAATGATGAAAAAAAAAATATTTTTATTCAGCATGAAAAGAAAAAGAAAATAAAAATTTGTTGAAAATCTAAGACAAAAGGAAAAGGTTACCTTCGGAATGTGTTCGTAGCTTCCACTACAATGTAAATCTCCAATGAGATATCTTTAAAAAATTAAAGAGTTGTTTTGAGAAAAATAACTGGCTGCCCGTAAGAGTGAAAGCCACCGTCTTAGAAAAAGAAAAAAAATGAATGAAAGAAAAATAAATGATTGATCATGTAAAGTTATATTTGCTTATTATCTAATATGTTTTATAAGATGAATCAAAGGAATTTGATTAATTTTTCATGAAGTTGGATTGCACACATACACATGGATTTATTAGATGAATTTTTAAATTTTTATAAATATTTGTGTATTGAAAGTTGTGTCATGATCATGGATTTGAGAATGAATTTTATGGATAAATTATGGGTTTTAAAATTCTGCATTTATAAATGTTTGAAATTTTTCAGAAATTTTAGGACTCATATTATTCTTTGAAAAATATGTTTTCGATTTTTCTCATGAGATTATTCATGTTTTATTTTTATTTTTGTTGAAAAATTTTCAAAAATCCAAAAATATATTTTATTTTGGTTATGTGTTTATTTTTCATATTCTGCGTGCCTTAATGTTTTAAATGGCATTCCTTGCACACTTACACACTCATATCTCTTAAACTATCAAACTATCACCCTCAATCACTATAAATCACTCCAACTCACTTACACTCTTCCTCTTCTATATTTCTTGTGATCATTGACTATTAGAGGTTGGGATTGAACTTTTGGAGTATTGTGTTGATTGTTGTTTGATTATTTGAGGACTTGATGATACTTGTGCAAACAAATACCTTTGAAATTTGAGGATTTTCTTGGTGCACACCAAGTGTTCGATCAATTGACTCAATGGAACTTTTGTGTCTATTTTTCTTCAAATTGCATAAATCCTCAACCTATCTTGTGCTACATAATCTACATCATTTTGGTTGATAGTTGTGATTAATTTTGGATTGAAATTGGTGGAAGGGATTATCTTTGGAGGATTTGAGTTGATTTTGAAGTAATTGATCAAACAAGTTGTTCTTAATTTTTTATCTTATTCTCTAAGTATTTGACAGAGTTCTTCAATGGAGCTTGTGATCTTGTTTATGCTTCCATTTGGTGTAGCTCTAATGGATAGATTAAAGAGCTAGGATAGTATTTTTAGAAGTGGACAAGAATGTTGATTTGAAAGACTTTGGTTGGGAGTCCTTAAGTGATTTGAATGAAATATGTTTATGAACTTTATATGACTCAGATTTGGATGTTTTATCATTTACAGCCAAAGTATTGGTCATTATCATTAAGGTGAATAAAATTGTTATGACTCAATTGTTGATGTTCTTGATCTAAACAGGTAATATTATTTTGTAGTATTTGAGGACAAATCTTGATAAGATCATATTTTTGTGGACTTTGATGCAAATTTCAAACGGATGAAGTTACATGTTCAAGGATATCTTTTTGATCGATGTTGATATCTAGTTTTTGGAGCTCATGATGATGATGAGGATTAGGTCTTGATGATAGACTTAATTATGTTTTGCTAGACTTTGAATAGTTAACTCTATTTTGTCTAGGTTTGATACTTGATCTTGTTTTGTTCTGTTTATTCCATCAACTGATATGTTTTGGATATTATTTGATCAAGTGATGATGATTCGCGCTTCCTTATTATTTTATTCTCTCTATGTGCTTCATGATTTATCTGGTTATATAAATCTCTTGGGTATTTCTTTGTCAATTTGTTCCAAAAAGGGGGAGATGATATTGTTATATGCATAGGATGTGATATGAGGTTCTTTGCGAAAGGAGGAGATATATATGATTATATTTTTTTATTAAGCTTTTCACAGGTTATGTTGTTTAAGAGATGTGCAGGTACAACAGGTTTTTATTATAATCATCTTGAACACACAAGTGGAACTTCTGATGATCAGTTCTATATTTCTGTGTATTTGGGCAACTTTGTAATCTAATTTTTTCAATGGGTTAGGTTATTGATTGTCTAAGTGGTTTTGTCACGAAATTGCCAAAGGGAGAGATTGTGAGATATAAATATGTAATTGACATATTTCGATGATCAAAACCTGATTGGTCGAGTTGTAATTTTTGGATTATTCTTTGTATCGATCATCGACATCTTCGAGCTGACACTCAAGTGCATAGAAGCCGACAAATCAGTTAGAACACCATATAGTACAGGTAAGTATGGTGAGGACACTCTGCACTTTTTAGTTCCGAGCCTATTTTGAAAAATTAGGGTTTAAATAAAAATATTAGGGTTTTTCAAAGTAGGATCGGTCCCCAATATTTAGGACCGGTCCAACTTTTCTCGGCAGTTTAGTTTCTGCAAGTTTTCAAAAAGTCCCACCAGTCCTCTTTATTTGGCATCGGTCCCACTTAGCCTGTTCTAAATAGGAAATAGATTTTGACGGAAATTCTGATTCCTATTGGTTTGAAACTTCTAGGAAAGTTCTATTTTGGTATTCAACTTCTTTTTCAAGTAGAATTAGGACTTCCTTGCCTATATATATGTATTCATATTTTCTCTACAAGAGAGCCCTGGAATATTATTTTTAAAGAGAGAAAGTATATACATAATAATTAGGATTTATATATTTTTAAGAACACAAATCCATACTACACGAGTGATTTTTAGGATGGTGTTCTACTTCTGATTAGCTGCTCAGAGACTGCATCAAATCTATTTGCTGATCAGAACATTGGATTGATGGTTCTTCGCTTGCTTGCTTGCTGAGGAAGAAAGGTGACCAGATTGCACTATGAAGGGAACAAAATACTTGCTGAGTATTTTGGTTCTTCCAACAACCTTTCTGTAAGGATGGTGACGTTAGTCGAAAGTCTGCAGCAGTTGGACGTGTTGTCGCAATCATAAGCTTGAGGTGTTCCGCATCAGATCCTTGACAGAGTGAAGAGGGGTGTGAGACTGAGATAGAGTCTGTTGTACTTTGCTTCATCATAGTGAATTGGTTTCCTGAGGCGTGCCGCCTCTCTCCGTAGTTTTCCCGCCTTGGGTTTCCACGTATATCTGGTGCATTCTTTTCTTTACTTGCACTTTATTTATTTGCTTGCGTTAATTGTTTGATTAATTGGACTTAAAATTGAATTAATTAAAAATTAAGCAAACGAGCAAGTTATCCTATTCACCCCCGTCTAGGTTCTAAAATATTTTTCGCAACCGCTTCCGCACCGCGCAATTCACATAACTTCCAAAAAAATGAAAAATAAAAGCTGAAATTTGAAATCAAAAGTTCTATTAAACAGGGTCTTACTCTATTTTACCAACAATCATACATATTAACTAGGGACAAAAGAATAATTTGATTTTTTCGTTAAATACTAGTTGACGATTTGTCCTTAAGTATGTGTTTTTTATAGTTCAGAAAATTTCTTGCAATCTAATAATAATTCAATAGACTAATTTATAGTTTAGGAGATTTTTTGCAATCTGATAATGGGTTCACTACCGACACTTCCAAAAAAATGTTGGTGATGAAAAATGGGAGTGATGACTATGAGGGGCTGTTGCATTTGATGATTAAATGAAGAGATAGGCTTGGAGTGTATAAAGAATAAAGTGAATGCGGAAAGGAAAGAGGCAAGAAAGTAAGAGGAAAAGAATAGGCAAAGATGAGAGAAAAGAGTAGGGAATGGGTGAGGATCTGAAAGGGACGAGTGAAATGTAAGATAAAAAAAAAAACCGAAGGAAAAGAAAGAGTGTCGGTAATTGGTGGTAAAGAGACATAAGAAGCTGATTCCTCCACTAAATAATATATCTTCTCTCTCTCTCTCTAAAAATCCATCTTAAGTTGAGAAGAGATGATTGCGTGTGTCAGTAAATAACATGATTCACACATGCAAGATTGTTTGTCAGGATATATACATAACTAGAAACAGTAATAAAAGAGTGGTTAGAAGCAGTGAAGAGTCCCTTATTTGACGTACTGGGACTGCTTGAAAAGAACTGGCTGAAGAGTACTGGTTGGCTTGTTGTAGAGGTACTAAAGTTATATATATATATATATATTAATAAAATTAAGACAAACCATCTACATGGAGATTCTGCTTACTTACCCAGGTAGAGATAAAAGCTACCAACTTATTCAATTACAACCAAATTTGTACAAGTAAAGAATTCACGAGGCTTCCCACACGGTTCCTCTCATTTCCCAGGTAGATTGCAGCCAATTTCTTCTCCTCCTCATCCCTCCTATTTTGTTAAAAGTCACTCCACTAGAATTATAGCACAACTCAACTCCATTATTATTATTATTATTATTATTATTATTTTTTATTTAAAAAAAAATTCCGGTCAATTTCTTTCTAACTTTTTCTTTTTTCTTTTCTTATCTATCTAATAAATAAATAAAAAATGGCTAGCTCGGACCCACGGGTTGCGAATGGATCCCGCTTGGACCAACAGGTCGCGAGTGGGCCTTGTGCTCCATGCCCAGTCGAGTGTAAACGGGTCGTCATGTACAGTAGAAGTCATTATGAATAGAAGGGTCATTAGATTCACGTTGAATTATGATGACGTGAGAAAATGATTTTGTGATTTAAGCAAGGAAAAAAAACAAATGGACTGAAGGGAGGAAAACAATCTGTACTGCGAAGGACAACTACCATGAGCATGGAGTATAGGCAAAAGTGCAGATTTAACATGCCAAGGTAATTATAACAGAAAATGCTACAATCCATGTAAAAATCCCAGCTAACACATTGTTATTAACAGTAAACAGTTGCCGCTAGAGGCATAGTTTTAGAGAGAGAGAAAGAGGGAGGTCTAGCTGAAGGAAACAGAGAGTTTATAAAATTGAACGGACAGTCTTCACTGTTAAAAGTCTTACAAAAAAATGCACTGATATGATTACACGTTTCAACGGCGCAAGGGTGCACCTCATTATGTCAATTTCAATGCTGTAAATTGGAATGATATTCGAACTTAGGAATGAGCAAAGAAACAGGTATCATTATAATAGCCATAAGCTTTCTACAATTTGAGTGTGAGTATGTCAATTTCAAAAGGTGGAATTGATCATTTGAAACAGAAATAACTACAGAGTCAAAATTTTGGATTTTCATTTATAGTTGTAAAAGTGCTAAAAGTTGAGACTGATTCGCGGAATGAAGGAATTATTTGATAATCGTTTCAAAAATATAATTTTACAAAGGACCTTCAAACATTGTCCTATGATGAGATTTTTGAACTTCGAACTTCAAAGAAACACTTGGAGGTATAAGTAACAATGTCGGATATTTGCATCCGTTCGCTCTTAAAATATCGACGGCTGCAAAGGGGGCAACTGTAAAGAGGTGTATGTCAAAAATATAAAGAGTGAAATCCAAAAGGCATTACGAAAACCTGAAAGCAGAATAATTGACCCTTGTCCTTAGGCCCGCGACCCACGGGTCTCGAGTGAATCTTGTCTGCGAGTGGACCTCACTTGCGACCCACGAGTCGTGAGTGGACCTCTCTCGCGACTCATGGGTCGTGAGTGGATCTTTTGCATGTCCTAGCAGGTGGCATATCCCGACAGGTGGCGGATGAATTGGATTAGGTAGCAAGCAAGTTGGTTTCAAGGGTTGTATAACGGTCATGGATGCTCCAATTCACGAAGTGGTCGCGAGTGACTTTAACCCGCGAAGGTGTTGAAAGCGGTCATAAATGCTCTAACTTATGAAGCGGACGCGGGTGACTTTAACTCACGAGGGATAGGGGATGATTAGGGGCAACTTCCCCTTGCGGGTATGTTTTGGATTAACACCTTGGCATACCCCAGGGCTGTGAGAAATCATGGAAGAATGGGCGATCGTGTAGCTCTGAGCTCATGACCCCGAGTGACAGCTCTCATAAGCAGGGATCGTATGGAGGATTACCAGCTCTTCTCTTCAAGATGGAAAGTATCTTGTCGCGACGTTACTTCTATCCTTGATGGGATGGAGCTCCTATGAAGCCATAGGGACCCGCGGGTCATTTCTGGCACAGAGGTGCACTGTGATATGACTCAGGCGGTTATGGTGTCATAAAGGAACGTATGGCATCATAACTTTGATCGGGAAGATGGGTTGAGTGTGGAATGGAGGATTGAGAGGAAGGCTCGTTGAGGTCTAAAGCATAACTATATTACTCGCGAGGGGTATTATATATTATACTTTAAATAGAACAGTATCATAATGCTTACCCGCGATCATATAAGAGATGTTCATGGCTTCAACCAAGTATGACAAAAGAAGGGACACGTGGCATGATGAGCTCGTGCCACATAGGATGACAACTGTCAAAGGCTCATACCTAAGGGCAAGCGGTGTAGTGGGTTGTTTGGCTAGCTGGCGCAAAATGTAGCCAGTTTTTTGGTTGGTATGGGGTTAGCCACAAGTGGGCCAGCCCAGGGTCACTAGCGTTGGCTCTGCTATGCAGAGTCAGCCTCATCGCCAGCCAAAATGTTGGCTGGCCACATTTTTTTTTTCTTTTTCATTTTCTTATTTCATTCATTATTTTCTTTTTCTTCTAGTTTTGTTATTTCTTTTCTTTTTCTTCTAGGTTTTTTTGCTTTCCTTTTACTTTGTTTTTTTTATTCTAATATATGTTTATATAAACATAATATTTACACTAAATGATGTATTATTGTTAATATTTTTTTATATTTTTTTTTGTTTCTTTCATTATTATTTTCTTTTTCTTCTAGTTTTTTTTTTGCTTTCCTTTTACTTTATTTTTTTTTATTCTAATATATGTTTATATAAACATAATATTTACACTAAATGATGTATTATTGTTCAAATTTTTTTGTTATTATTATTATTTTTTGTTTCTTTCATTATTTGGGTCTATCTACCTTTGTATATTGTCTAAAAAAAATTGTTTCTTTACTTATGATTTTGTTTCTTTTTGTTTTTTTATAAGAAAAAATAGTTCTTTGTCTATTGAATTATTTTTTAAATAAATTGTCAATATATTAATGAGAAGAAAAGTAAAACAAATAATTTTTATTCATCACAAACAATACGAAAAATTACATTGAAGATAATATTTTCTTTCAACTTATTCATTACCATATTTATCCCACAAATAGTTCATGAGATCTCTCCTAAGATCCAAATTGTTATCTCCATTGCGAATCCTGTTAAGACGAGTATGTATGTGTGCTGCCAAAAATGATTGGTCTCGATTGTAGTGTGGAAGGGAGACATTTTCATCCGGCGGTGGTGTCCAATCCAAAATGTTGGTATCATGCTCGTCTTCTATAATCATATTGTGTAATATGATGCACATTCTCATTATCTTGCTCAGGTCTTTTTTTTCTTTCCAATAATACACTAGTCCATGCGTTATAGCCCACCTTATCTGCAGCACACCAAATGCCCGTTCAACATCCTTCCTAACGGCTTTTTGTCTTTGAGAAAATAATTTCTCTTTTGCAGTAGTTGGGTGCGGGATGGTCTGCATCAAAGTTGCCCCATTTAGGATATATATCATCAGATAAGCAATACCCCAATGTACGTTGGTGCCCATTCACCACATAATTAACCGGAGGCATTGTATCATTGATGATACGGTTGAATACTGGAGAATGATCTAAGACATTCACATCATTGTGTGAACCAGCCATACCAAAGAAAGCATGCCAGATCCATAAATTTTTTGATGCAACCGCCTCTAGTATGAGGGTAGGTTTACGACTTCTCCCCTTGTGCGTGCCATGCCACGCTGTAGGACAATTCTTCCATTCCCAATGCATACAATCTATAGAGCCAAGTATACCTGGGAATCCTATTTCCTCCCCTTCTTTAAGCAGACGTGCAATGTCATTTTTGTAATACCCCAAAAATTTGGACGACAATTATTTTAAAGAGATTTGAATTGCTTTATATTATTATTATTATTATTTTATTTTTATTATTATTAATTCATGTGAAATGCATTGTCTCTATATTTTATCGTTTTATGTGAGTTGATTTTCCTTTATATGCATTTTATCATTTCATGTGAATTGATAAGTTTGAATGTTATCATTTTATGTAGATTGTTATATTTTATAGATTCCAATCATTTCATGTAAACTTCTCTGTTTATTTATTTATTTTTATCATTTTATGTGAATTGTTATTTATTATGTGTTATTTATTTAAATCTTTTAAATGCTTTGGTTTGGGCTAGGGAGGAATTTGGGCTGGAATGATTGGGCTAAGATTATGTTTAAAATGTTAGGCCAGGGTTATAATTATATTATTATTGCTTGTATTATTATTATTTTGATTTTATTTAGTTTTAGAAAAATCAATAATAGAATAATAATTAAGACAAAAAGGAAAAAGAAGAAATTAGGATTTTTGCCGTTACTTTACGCACAGAACTGAGGGAGTAAACGAAAGAGAGAAGGGAGTGACGATCGGGTGAACAAGTTAATTCGTCAAAGAGACAAGTTTGATTCTTCTCTTCCCCTTTGAATCCGTATGCATAGTATAGGTTTAAGAATTTGGTTTATATTGAAAATCTGTTTATAATTGTATTTTGTTTTGTTGCTTCTTATGGATAAATTTCGTGGAAATTTATTATGCTAAATGGTATATATGAGTATAGATATATATATGTAAGAATATATGCATATATATTTCATGTATGTGTAAAGTGTATAGGAATCTGTTTATGCATCAATTTAGGATGAGAAAACATGTTAATTCGTAAGCATTCTTTGTTGTGATTGTCTACAAAACAACCCTTGATCTTTAATAAAATAGATCGTGAGAAATTTGAGTTGAAATTTTTAAATTTTGCGAAGAACCCTAGAACTTGTGAATTAGGGGTTTTTGATTAGGACAATTTTTGATGGGGCTTTTTATACCAATGGGTAGAGGGGATCAAGAGGAGAAGAACGGTACAAAAATCAGGCCGAACGGAGGTCGGACGAAGCCGGAATCAGTGCCGAAAAATCCCCTAGCGCGCTGCCTGCGCGCTGGGGAAGACAGCCCAGCCGGCGCGTGTTCCCCACGCGCGCCGCTGGCGCGTGGGGGCGCGTGCCGCCGGCACCGGCCGGTGACCGGAAAAATGTTTTTGGGCCCCACTCGCGGGGGCCCACCTCTGGACCCAATATGGGCCCATTCTAAATAGTTTTGATATTTCTTTTGTATTTTTGAAATTTTTGGAAAAATTTAAAAATTGGGAAAATCATTTTTTAAAAATACTTTTATAATTCTAAAAATTCCAAAAATTTTATGTCAACTTTCTGGGAGCTTGAGGAGCTTGGGGTTTAAATTTCATATCCAAATGATTTACCATTCTCTTTAAATTAATTTTTAAAGTGTCTAAAAACTGTTTTTTTAGCTTCTTTACTTTTAGAAAATACTTTTACAACTCCAAAAATTCCCAAATTTTTACTGTAACTCTCTGGAGGTTAAATACACTTGGTTTTAAAGTTTTAACTCAAAATAATCTTTCCTTGCTGTTCAATTGATTTTTAAAGTGTCTAAAAGTTGAATTTTTCACTTTCTGTAATTTTAGAAAATACTTTTATAATTCCAAAAATTCCCAAATTTTTGCTGAAACTTTCTAAAGGCTAAATACACTTGGGTTTAAATTTTAAACTCAAAATGATCTTCCCTTGTTGTTCAATTGATTTTTAAAGTATCCAAAAGTTGGGTTTTTCACTTTCTGTAATTTTAGAAAATACTTTTGTAATTCCAAAAATTCCCAAATTTTTGTGGTAACTTTCTGGAGGTTAAATAAAATTGGGTTTAAATTTTCATCTTGAAAGGAGCTTCCCTTAGTGTTCAATGAATTTTTAAAGTGTCTAAAAGTTGGGTTTTCACCTTCTTTTATTTGTTGAAAATATTTCAAAAATTCTAGAAAATTCCATAATGATTTAATAGGGTTCTGAGAAGTGGAATAGGCCCAGAAACCTAGATAAAAGTTAGGTTTAGACTCCCTCGTAGAATTGAGTGCATTGGAGGTTGAGTTGGGAAATTGCTTCTATAATGGATGCTTGGATTATTTGGTTTATTTGAATATATTTTTCTTTAAGGATATAAATGCCCATCAAATACGTGATTATAGTTTACTTGTAAACAATTTGTCTTATGGTAATAATTTCATATTGGATAAATTGAAATAATGGTTTGTGCAAATTTAAATCATAATGCACCTTGTTTATTTTATGTTTCATATTGGAATGCATCTATACATTTTTAATTGGCATGTAAGGATTGCCCGGCGTGTCAGGATCGCCCATACCTAATAAGGTATCTATGCATTTTATTTTGGCATGTAAGGATTGCCCGGCGTGTCAGGATCACCCATACCTAATAAGGTATCTATGCATTTTTTTTGGCATGTAAGGATTGTCCGGCGTGTCAGGATCGCCCATACCTAATAAGGTATCTATACATTTTATTTGGCATGTCAGGATTGCCCGGCTTGTCAGGATCGCCCATACCTAATCAGGTAACTATACATTATATTTGCTTTATCATGATTGTCGAGACTTAATAAAATGCATGCATATGTTTCTTTACTTTGAACTTAAAAAAGGTGTTCATTGTTGAATGATAAGGGTTCGTTGGGATAACGTATAAGATGATTTTAATTTCTGAAAACATGAACTAGGTAGGGAATGACCAGTATGTATATATACCTATACCTATTAAGGTATCAAAGGATAAAATGGTGGCATGTTAGGATTGCTTAAACATGATAGCATTGTATGTTATGTTTATTTCTGCTGAACGTAAGGAATGTGTTCACGTGTGCATAATAAAGGTTTGGGTGGAATATTATAAATGTTGACTATTGTTTTGGAAACATGAAACTGGATAAAAGAATAACTTGTATGTTAAATCTATGAACTTATTTCGTGTCCCTTATATTGAGGGTATGTATATTGGTTCTCTGATTGGGATGTAGTAGATAGAACTTGCTCGTGGGTTTAACCCACTTTGTTGATATTTCAGGTTTCAGACAGGTTCCATCGCGAGGATAGAGTTTTAAGGTTTGGTTGTAGCAGACGTCTCATCTCATCAGTTACAGGATAGGAACTTGTCTTCTTCAAGAGTCATACTATGAACTTTTGAGACTTTGATTGTTGGTATTAATTTTAGAATTTAAAAACTTTTGTTCATTCTGGTTAAGGGGTCCTTGGGTTACAGGACTTCCAAATTATATTACCGGACATATACTTGTTTAGTTAGCGGTTATTTTAATTCAGAGGAACTTTCTTTTCTGCTTTTAGAAAATTGTTCATTATATCTTTTGTATTCTATGCTTGTTGCTACCAGTTGTATGTATCTTCCAGGTTTTGTGTATGAGACTGGCCACCTCATGCGCGAAATTTTCTGGGGGGTATTTCAATTTTCGTTTGGTGAGCGTAGGTACTGGTTCGCATATAATGTAATTACAGCATCACAAAATCTCTTCAAGCTTTGGATCGCAGTGTGCTCGCCAACCTTTGTATACTCATCACAAAGATCTGCTGAAATTCCATAGGTGAGTATACGTATTGCAGCTGTCATCTTCTGTATAGGACTACACCCCATACGACCGGTAGCATCAGGTTTTTGTTTGAAGAAGTTGTCATGAGCTGTAACATCATTCAAAATGCGAAGAAACAACTCTCATCGCATTCGAAATCGTCTATGAAATAACTCAGGTGTATAAGCAGGATTTTCGGCAAAGTAATCTTTATAGAGTCGCTGTGCTGCCTCCTCCCGATCACGCTTAATATATCGTCTCTTATTCGGCTGAAATAATGTTTTTATTCTCTCAGGCGTGAATATGCCCAGAATCGTTTTCAGTCGTTTCTGATGGAATTGATAAACCGTTTCTCGATCAGAATTTGACAAATTTTCAGGAGAACTTGACTCGGACACTACTATAGATCGTGATGATGAAGCCATTTTTTTTTCTTCTGATAATGAAGATAAGAATTCAAAGAAGAGAAAAAAAGCAAACTTGAGGAATCAGATAAGATAAAATGGACTTGAGCAATTACAAAAGATAAAATGAGATGTTTATATAACTATTGGAATATAGTCGTTGGGAATATAGCCGTTGGAAGAGAATATAGTCGTTGGGAGAGAATATAGCCGTTGGGAGAGAATATTTTTACCAATCTCTATAAATATCACTCTCATTTCACTCAATTCTCATCCTTCAACACTTATTTCACTCAATTCTCATATTCAATATTCAATTCACATCCGAAACTCATCCTTCAACAATTCACATCTTTCGACACTCCATGGATCATCAACCTCCATTCAACAACCCTTACATTAACCATTCTACAAACTCTGATTTATCACCTGAATTCAATTCTGGGTGGAACCTTCAAGATTCAACTCAATTTGAGTACATGTCTCATTCCCAATACCCATTTAATTCCCAATACCCACCTCATTCCCAATATCCATATAATTCCCCATACGCACAATTTCAAATTCCATCTAGTCAACCTTCTCAATACTAGTCCTCTCAACCTTCTTAATCCGAGCCCCCCTCAAAGCAAAAGAGTAAAAATTGGTCCAAAGAAGAAGATATAGCATTGTGCAAAGCATGGATCATGATTGGTGAAGATGTTGTGACGGGTACAGATCAAAGTAGGTCCAGCATGTGGGAAAAAATTCAGTCTCAATTTGTTAGCCAAATGGGAGGCATAACAGATAGAAAGGGTGGTGCTCTGATGAACCGTTTTTCAAGCTTTCAAGCAAAAGTAAACAAATTTTCAGGATTCTACAAAAATGTGTCAGACAATCCGAGTAGTGGCCATAATGATCAAGATATAGAAAGTTTTTTACTTTGTAATTTTGTTAAATTCTTAATTTTAATCCAAATTCTTAATATCAATTATTGTTTATTTTATAGATGGAGACTAGTAAAGAAGTATATAGACTTCAAACCACACACGAATTTAAGTTCGAGCATTGTTGGAATGTGCTTCAGAATTCGGTAAAATGGCTGATCTATTGTAACGCTAAACAAATGCCAACTTAGCAAAAAAGTAAGAGAGGTATATTCGATTTGGATATTAATCAGCTTGCAGATAGCTCTGAATCGATTCCGACAACACCAAGTTCAGTAAACCTTGACGATGATGAGTTACCATCAAATACTGAAGGTTCGCATGACAGAAGCCCTGTTGGACGAAAAGCAATGAAGAAGAGAAAAAAACAAAAATATATCTCTTGTATCATTGTAGAAGAACTTGCTTACAGAATTGCATGATAGAACCGAACAAGGCCGCATGTTTGGCGAAGCAGGAGTTGAAGGAGAGAGATTGAGGCTTGAACTTGTCATGGAGAAACAACAGACTAAACAACTCGAGATACAATCAAGAGAAAGGATGGCTAAAGAAGAACATGAAGACAAAATAATGCTTCAAGATCCAGCAAAGGCTCCAACAGAAGCAACAAGACGATGACTCATTGCTAAACAAAATGAATTTGTCAAGAAATTAACTGAAGCTGATGGTCAAATATAATGTATTTTTATTTTTGGGAAAAATATGTATTTTTTTTATGCAAGTTATTTATTTTATGGAATGTAATGTCTTTTTATTTTATTTACTTATTTATGAGAAAATATGTAATATCGTTTTATTTTATTTAGTTATTTGTGAGAAAATATGTAGTGTCTTTATATTAATTTTTTTTTATTTTTTTGTTAACAAAAATGTTAATGGAAAAAAAAATCAAAACATAAGTGTTTGAAAAATAGCCGTTGAAAAAAATACAAACAAACAATTAAATAAATATATTTTAAATAATTTTATAAAATACAAAAAATCATAAATATATTAAAATATAACTAGCCCAGCCAACACTATATCGTGCGGCTGGGCTGGCCACAAATTGTGGCTAGCCACATCAGCACATGACTAGCCACAATTTGTGGCATAGCCAGCCGGTGTAACCATTGCTACACCGGTTGCTCTAAGGTCTATAAATATCCCATGATGTGAAGGCAGTTAAGTCAACTCTGACCTCCTCCCTCTCTCAATCGTACTTGCTTTCTCTCTCTCCCATCTCTTCCACAGCTCTCTCTTTTGTCCATTTTAAACTTGGTCCTACATACTTTCTCTCTCTTCCATTATAGTACTTTCCTCACACAGATTCAGATATTCTAACTTCTTCTCTTTCATTCAAATTGGTGTTAGTCATTTCCTCTCTCTAATTTGAACCCTACCTTTACACTGTGATGGCAATATGTTCTGTTGTTTTTATATGGTTTTTGAAAGTAATTCTATTTCAGCTTTTATTTTCATTCCAGCTGTTAGTTCGCTGTACAGTCCTTTGTATAGTCGTATGCTTGTATGAGATCTCATCCTCGTGGTTGTTGTTTTGGCTTATTGATTTAATAATATGTGTCTTAGAAAAGAAAAACAAAAAAACACTGATGGTATGTGTCATCAGTTCCCATATTAATCATTAAAAAATAGTGAATCACCAGATTCTCTCTCTCTCTCGTCTATATTAGGGGACAAGGTTCTCTCTGAATTTTCAGACATTTTCATTGTTCCTGAGGTCAAACGCCTTGAGTTTTCTTCTACCTGCTTTGTTCTCTGTTTCAGCTTCCCTGTTTTTGTAACACTCTCTACACTGAAGAGAAATTGGAACTCAAGCTCCGACTCATTAGAACTAAATCCCCACCAATGTAAGAGTCTCTCTCTCAACATATATGCATAACCATAAATGTGTGTCTGTACTATATGTATGATTTGTTAGACCATACTCTGTTTCTTCGAATAGAAATTCTGAACTGACTTGCTTTTGAAATGTCTGAACTACATGTATAATTTATATGACCATTAATGTATATGACACAAAAACATTTTAGATGCATAAATTTATAAGGTTTTCAAATTTGTGGTCAATCCTCGCCACTAATCCATTTAAACTTTTAGTATATTGCTTATGCATAAATACAAATATACAGAAATAAGATTAACTCAATTTTTGTAATTATTACTCTTTGTTGTTGTTGTTGATTGCTTCATAGCATGCCATATTTTAAGATCAACTTAAGCCATCATTATTCATAAAGAAAAAAAAAAGTATCATACAAACTAGAAAAAAAAAAAAAAAAAACTTAAAAAGCAGTGTGAATCTTGCAGAACTTCAAGGCACCAAAGCCAGCATAAATCTGGTGAAATACAACCTTCCTGCTGAAACAAGTGAACTCTCGACACTGCTCTAAATTTGCTGATGGAGCTCCCATTCCACTCACTCCCAGTCCTTTTCACTTTCCTGCTCTTTCTGTTGATGGTATTGAAAATAGTCTCTAGAACAAATAGCTCGACTCTAAATCTACCCCCCGGGCCATGGAAGCTACCTCTCATAGGAAACCTGCACCAGTTTGTTGGATCTCTACCCCATCGCTGCCTAAGAGATTTGGCCTTGAAATATGGACCTTTGATGCACCTGCAATTTGGAGAGCTTTCCGTCATTGTCATTTCTTCAGCAGAAACAGCGAAAGAGGTGATGAAAACCCATGACCTTATCTTTTCTAGCAGGCCTTTTCTTCTTGCTGCAAGTGTTCTGTCTTCTGGTTCTAGTGGCATTGCCTTTGCCCCATATGGAGCCTATTGGAGACAAATTCGTAAAATATGCACCTTGGAGCTTTTAAGTACAAAACGTGTCCAATCATACCGATCCATCCGGGAAGAAGAGGTCTCTAATCTCATCAAATCTATTTCCACACATACAGGATTGCCGCTCAACCTCAGTAAAAAGATTTTCGAGTTGACCAACACCATTACTGCAAGGGTGGCCTTTGGGAAGAAATGCAATGACCAAGAAGCATTCTTATCACTTGTCACGGAAATCACTAAGTTAGCAGGAGGTTTTGGTGTTGCTGATCTATTCCCTTCAGTTAAATTGCTTGATTTGATCACTGGGCTGAGGCCTAAACTTGAGAAGACTCGTAAAGAAGTTCATAGGATACTTGACAAAATCGTTGACGAACATAAAGCTGAGAAGGTGGCAACAAAGATTGATGATGTTGAAGCAGATAATCTGGTGGATGTTCTTATAAGAATTCAGGAATGCCGTGACGCTGAATTCCCGTTAACGATCAATGACGTCAAGGCCGTTATCATGGTCAGTACATTTACTTTTTGCTTCAATCATTTTCACATGAAGTTCCACAAATTATTTTCACTTTCAGCTGAATTAAAGTTTGAAACAACAGGTCTTTAAGAATTTCAGTTATGAACATCCTTCGAGTTCAAGAAAATTAATAACTCGTCCAGAAATGGTTGAACCGTGAAGTTAATTTAAAATCAACAACCAAGTTTTAAACCTTGTGTTCTATATATATGTAAGTTTAGTCCAATCGAAGTCCGAGCGTGACCAACACCCAGTGTGGCATCTATCAAGATACACTTTCAGAGTAGCAGAGAGCCTACTAAGAATTAATAAGAGGATATTGTTCTATATTTCTCTATTCTTTGACTCGGTTTCAATGATTGTTTCCAGGAGATTTTCATTGCGGGGAGTGAGACATCGTCGACAACCATAGAATGGGCAATGTCAGAAATGCTGCAAAACCCAAGAGTAATGGAAAAGGCACAAGCCGAGGTAAGGCAGGTTTTTAGTAAAATAGGAAATAATATCGATGAAGCAGTTCTTCATGAATTGAGGTACTTAAAGTTGGTTATCAAAGAAACTCTGAGATTACATCCTCCTATCCCATTATTACTTCCAAGAGAGTGCGGAGAGAGATGTGAATTTAATGGATATGAAATACCAGTCAAAAGCAAAGTCATTGTCAATGCATGGGCAATTGGTAGAGATCCTGAACAATGGATTGATCCAGAGAGGTTTGATCCAGAAAGATTCCTTGACAGTTCAATTGATTACAAGGGGACTCATTTTCAATATATACCATTTGGTGCTGGAAGAAGAATTTGTCCCGGCATATCGTTTGGAGTAGCAAACATTGAGCTTCCACTTGCACAACTATTATATCACTTTGACTGGAAGCTTGCTGATGGAGCGAAGCTAGCAGATCTAGACATGACGGAGCGCTTTGGCGCATCGGTTAGAAGGAAACGAGATCTGTATTTAATTCCCATTGCTTATCATCCTTCGCCTGGTGAGTAAGACCAGAACGCAGAAAGCATTTGATACTCGTTTTGAATTGTGGGTAATTCCCATTGCTTATCATCCTTCTGTATTTTAAAATGTGGTCTTTCTTTGATTGTGGGGTTTGCCCCATGTAACTCTGTATTGTGTTTGTTTCTTTACTATAATTCAGCTTGCTTATCAACAAAAAAAAAATTGTCAGCTTGTAATGTTGATTAGTTTATCTTATGCATGTAAGCATTTGTTAGAATATACAACAATGTTGAAAGGGAAATTAGAAAAATGAAGTTGTATTGGCTTGCATAGAGTATTAGATATCCCAAGATCTCACATGCTTAGTTATACACCATCAGTTAGATGAACATCTCTAAGTTCTGGTCTTCTATTTCAAAGATCCATGGTTGTTAATCACAGAGTCTTAATAACTCATTTGATAAGTAATCAATCATTCTTTATTCACATTCCATTTGTTGGAGGTTGCAACTTGGCCACGACCGGTTCCATGGTCTTTCGGTTGATATGCCTTGCATGTTTTCCTCACTGTTATATCTGCTACACTTGAGAGAAAATAAGTTCATTGTTAATGTTTGAGACCAGAAGAACCACAATAAAGAATATGTAAGACTAAGGCTCAAATGTGGTTCCTACCCATAAATGATGTATAGCACATTGGTAGATGACACAACATCAATGTAACTCTAACTCATATATATATATATACATATAAACATTGGTAGATGCAACTCTAACTCATATATATATACACATACAGGACGGAGCCAGAAAATTTACTTTGGGGGCCAAATTTGTATTATGTAATTAAAATTTGAAAATTTTAGCAATCAATTGTAATATAATTTTTTAAAATTTTAGTTATAGTGTATATATCTTGAGAAATTTGTTCAGGAAAAAAAAATTCAAAATTGAGAAAAATGCAACTTAAATGATTAAACGACAATTGATGTGAGAAAGAAAAAAATTGAGAAAAATTAGCGAACCAATTTTCCTTTGGAAAGATATATTTGATTAAAAAAATGATTTTAACGAAACATATCTCACAAGTTTTAACAAAACAAGATTATTTTTTTAGCGGCTTATACAGAAATTAATCATAAAATTTGTTATTTGTTAGTAAATGACCATTAAAAGTTTTAGTATATACGATCCTTATTGTGGTTTACAATCTCATAGCATTTGTTTTTCCTCTTTCCAATTTGTCAATTAGCAAATGAAGATTGATATATAATTCTAGATGTTTTTCTTGTAAACATCAATTTACAAAAATATTTGATAAGAAAGGTTCATGCATTTTTATTGAATATGAGGGGACATTAGTGTATTTGTCTTTTGAATTAATATAATAGATATTATACATATGCATATGTAAATGAAATAACGATTTGTTGTGATAAGGATTACAATGTTAATGAACTTAAATGTTTATTTCATAATATTTGGGAGTTCAAAAGTATGGCTACAAAGTTTAAGTTTAATTTATTTTTTTATAGTTTTCAAAGGGACACGAGCTAAATTTATTTTCAAATTCTTTATTTGGGGTCAATAAATGAGTGTTTTGAAAAGATTTGGGGCGGCTAAATTGGAATTTTTAATAAATCTTAGGATATATATATATAATATATAGTCTCTCTTAAAATATGGTTATTGGATGGTAGTTGGGAAGCATTAAATACAAAACTAGCCTTTGAAATTCAAATCCAAACATTTTCAATCGATTGAAAATTATTGTTAGCCTACTGAAAGAGTGCTTTAGAATCAGTGTAATATGAATAACCAAATCAAGTCATTTGGGGCTGAGAAAATTCATATAATTATGATAAATCACAATTACCGAGACTTTTGATTTCAAAATTTACTGAAAAATGCATACTTACAATTTTGCCCCTACACTTAGCCAATTTTTTTGAGCCAAGTTCCTCAAACAGTAACCATGCGTGCAAGAGTTTATAAAGTAAGTCAATTGAGTTCAAAACATAAGTAAATATATAAGGACCATTAAAATGATATGCATGAGGTACATTGGGGTTCTAATGTCTTAAACCAACTCTATGCTAACCAACTCTATGCTAACTTAGTCCTTAAAATGAATCAATTAATTCAAGGGTTATTGTTATATGTTTAAGGACCATTATGAATAACATGCATGAAGTGCATTAGGTTCATTAGGTCAATGGTTTGTAGTAACCCTTGGCGGGTGCGAAGACAGACACTGGGCTGAGCTACCACACTGACAGGGTACAGGGTGCTCAATCACACATCGCCTGGGTGTGGAAAAGGGGATGTGCTTATATGTAGTATATTCTCTTCAAATGGTATGAGGCCTTTTGGGGTAAAACCCAAGAGCAAAATCGTGCGGGCTTAGGCCCAAAGCGGACAATATCATACCATGTGTTGGAGCGGGGTATTACATGGTTGATCTTTCAAATAAAGCTATTTCGAAGATAAATTTACATTAAATACTAGCCTACTCAAGTCTTTTGATCTTCATTTATGTAAGCTTTTGGGTTCATTATCATGTAGTTTGGATCTCCTTCAACTTTGTCATTGATCTTGATTTTTTTATATTTGAGTTTCATGATGACGTGGCTTTATGAATCTTCTTGTAAGTCCATTTGAAGTCCAAAATCTTTAAGATACTTGAAATAATTCAATACCTTGTAAAATGCACTAAAATATATTGTTATCAAATAGATTGTAAACTTATTAAGTCTACACTACAATAGATTGTTATCATCAAAATCACTCAAATAACCTTGAAGTCAATACCTTATTTTTGTTCTTAATCATAAATGATGAGGTTTATACTTCACTCAGAGACTATGGCCCTATTTGACAGATCTTTTGTTTCGGCTTTTATGCAGAAGAAAAAAGAAATATAAGCTAAATGAGGAAGTTAGTACCCACCAGCTTCTTTTAAATGTTTTTTTTTTAATTTTGAAACTCTTCAGCCTTATCATTCCAAATACTCTTAAAACTGTTTTTGAACTTGAACTTGAAAAGCCAAAAGTCTCTTTTCAAAATTCAATCCAAACATGGCCTATATCATGCTAATACATTTTCGTAACAGTGTCTTAACTATTAGAGTATTATATTAATTATTATATTAATAAGTGGATGTATATATACTACAAAGAGGTATATGCTATTATAAATTGGTCCTTATGCCTGAGAAAATTGTATGACTTATGTCACGTTGAACTTTTAACATTACCAACTAGTAATGATTAATTTTGAACTATACATGAGTAGAATTGGCTTGAATGAAATATTATTTAGGGTACATATTAGTCTTCAACATGGATTAATCCACTCTTCTTGTCCTAATAAACAAAAAATTTATTCTAATAATTATTAAATGGATTGGACTTATTAAATATTGCCGGTATGTTTTGATAAAGTGTTTATAAATAGTAGTTGATAATTGATATATTACAATACAACAAAAGGATTTTTTTGCTAGAGTATTTGCAGAAATAAATTTGTTGTAAAGGCTTTTGTGACGATTTTTTGAACTATTTGCCACCAATTTCTACAGCAAAAGTCCATTTTCTTGTAGTGTTAGTTGAATTTATAAATTATCTGATTGTATATTGAAATATTAATGAGCCCAATTATCATTTAGAATTAAATGTAAGTCTTAATGGGTGACAATTTAATGAATATTATCCCAATTGCTTATATTGGAATAAAGATAATTGAAAGGACCTATTGACAAAGAAGTGCCAAAAAGGGACTCACCTGTAAATAAATTATTATCTAGTACTACTTTGAAAATATGTTGATGGATATATTTGCAATTATGAGAAAATAAATATGAAACAAAATCTGATAGAAGTCTTTATTTGAAACTAGTTAGAGAACTAGTGGGGTTCATAACTAGAGAAATGGTGCATATATTTCTATATGCTTATGCAAACATATACACATGCATTTATAGAAATAAGAACTATTCAATTTTTTTTGAATTATTTTTTCTTTTTTCTTTGGATGAGGAATGAAACTTCAGTTATTTCCAGTTTTAATTCCAATTGAATTATAAGCTTAATCAAAACAGTAATTCCAACTATGTGATATTACGATTCATTGGATCCAACTTCACATAATAAGAATTCCAAACCAATTAAGACACCCTAATACTATTTTCTTGCATATGGTAGATATTACATCTTAGATGTGTTTTGGGTATAGGAGTGAATTGCTCAAAATCTAACTTTCTACTGTTAAGATTTATTTTATGTGCTTTTGAGAGGCAAAATAAGTAACTTGATAATATTTTATACATGTAGATGACTGAATCTAACCATCCATAATTCAGGAAAATAGCAAGTTAATTTTTCCAATCAGGGATTGAAAATAATGGTGGGGCATTCAATTTTTCCATGGAAACAAAAACAATTCATACATGCAATAGGAAGACTTTCATTTCGACTACAAATCTACCCTCGGGCCATGAAATCTACCTCTCATACGAAATCTTCACCAGTTTGTTGGATCTCTACCCCTACCCCTGCCTAAGAGATTAGGCCAGGAAAGATGGGCCTCTGATGCACTGCAATTTGGAGAACTTTCCATCATTGTCATTTTTGTTATATATTATGTCTCTAATTCTAGTCTAATAATATTTTTTATTTCAAAGTTGTATTTTATTAGGTAATTTTTTATTAGGAAAGTTTTGGAGTTAAAGGGATTGCAATTCTTGTTCAACAAAGAATTGGGTTTAGGGCTCTATAAATAGATGCTTAGGGTATGGTTGAGACTTATGAGTTGAGATATGTAACCTTATGAGGGAGTTGATAGGTAGAGAGAGTTACAGATTTGGTAGAGTAAAACACTGAGGGCAAGAGGGAGTCTCGTGGATTGGTACATGGTGAAAAGCTTTGGAATAAAAGCTTATGTACACAGTCTAGTTTTGTGCATTCTCTACTATTGTAATATATCTCTAAAATTGTAATTGAATATATCTCTTCTCATCCATGAACGCATGTCATGTTGTGTCAAACCACGTATATCTTCATGTTTTGTGTGAGATTTGTTATAATTTGTTTTTGCGCTTCCGTTATTCCCAACAAGTAGTAAAATATATCGCAAGTGTACGAATCTATTAAAGTATAGATCGGCAAAAACGAGGTCAAACCAAAGGGAATGCTTTGAGAAGAAAAACTAATACAAATTTAAATTAATTTAAAACTAATCTAGTTTAAATAAAAGTTGGTTGATTTGAGAGAGATTAAACTAACATGCAAATAAAATAACACAATTGAAATCAAATAGAGAAAATAACTAAGGTTTCAGATTCCACCACCACTAAATCCATGAAGCTTCTAATATTCATTTATTAATCCCCAAATTTAGAGTAGCAATCAAGAAATCAATCTATTGCTTACTCAAGATTTAACAATAAAGCACTATGAAAAATATATTAAAAAGGTAGATTTCATTCGCTTTACTAATGTAAAATTTTAAGCATCTTATGTATCCAATTTAATGAAAAACATAAGATCAAAGATTATCACTTTTGAGAAATACAAACTCAAGCTTAGATTAATTATAATACTTTCTAACTACCACATATACATGATATAGATGGTAAAAGAACTATAAAATAATTAATCATAAAAAGCGAAAATCATAAGCAATTAAATCATACACATGGGAATCAATTAATGAACGAAATAACTTCACTTCATTAATGGAGATTTCCTCCTCAACCCTAGTTGAGGAGTTTAGTTACACATGGTAGAAGAAGAAGATAACAAAATAATAAAAGATATAATGAAATAAAATAGATAAAATTCAGACTGTCTCTATCTTCTCGGCCCTGACCTCTACTTTTTTTCTTCCCCCAACCCTACTCATCTCTTTCTCTTATATAGAGGTCCTCTAGGGTGTTCTCCAAGTAAAAGAAAATAGGAAAGTGTTTAGGAGAAAATCTGGTCTGAATTGAAATCCAATTTTGACCTTGAATTAGTATGATTCACAAAATTTTCGTGAAATACAAATATCTCCATAATTGCATTTCCTTCAACTTATGCAAAAATCAAGTCAAATTGACGCTCAAAAATAAGACTTTCGGGTCATTTTCCAAAATGTGATTAAAATTAGATTATGCGTAGAATTGGGCTTCAAGCCCGTAATCTCCTTAAGCAGTTATAATTCTCTTGTACCTCTTCCTTGGGATGATTTGAGTTGAAATATGGAGTTGAATGGATCCATTAGATTTAGACTTCATATAACCTTCTTGGATATCATCTTTAAAAGCCCAAAATTATGGTTTTATCTGAAATAATCATTAAGGCCCTGAAAAGACAGAAAACACAAAAATAGAATAAAATCACAAATAAACTATCACTAAGAGAATAAAATATGCAAATTAAGAGGCTAAAATGCATAACATTCAACGCCGATCAGTGCTAAACCACGTATATCTTCGTGTTTTGTGTGAGATTTGTTATAATTTATTTTTGCGCTTCTGTTATTCCCAACAAGTGGTATCAAAGCTGATAGTTCATGTTGGGATGTTCAACCTTTATTCAAAAAAGATTCAGAAAACACAAGAAGTTTCAACCAGCGCTGCAATATGTTTCAATTGAAGGTGAAGTCAATCAATCGATTTATTTGGTCACGATAGTCAAAAAATCATGATGAATTACATGGCATGGAGCTCGAGTATTCAATATGGAGCTTTGGAAGTTTGATTAATCGAGTAGCATACAATGGGGACATTCAGAGTTGTGCGAGATTGAAGCCACATGAGTGTCCAATTCAATGCTATGGGAATCGATAATTGACGTGATGGAATTTGAGCCAAGGTGGAAATTGTTATGTATTATGTCTCTAATTCTAGTCTAATAAGGTTTTCTATTTTAGAGTTGTATTTTAATATATAGGTAATTTCTTGTTAGGAAGGTTTTTGAAATACCCCCTACAATCTCACGCATGAGGTGGTCAGTCTCATACACGAAATAGAAGGAATACATACAATTGATAGCATGCAAACACATAATATAAGGACAACAGAATAAATAAATAAGTGTGAAAAGAAAACTTTAACTGAGAGGATGAACAAAATAAAATAAAATTTAGAGTCTGAACAATACAACTTGGAAGTCCTATAACTCAAGGACCCCTAAAGTCAAAATATAATAAAAAACAACGTTCCAATAAATTTCATATCCTAAACACAAAGAAATGAATAGGTCCCTACTCTGAAAACTGATAAGAAAAGATGATTGTCACAATCTACGAACTCAAGACTCTATCCTCGCGGTGGAACCGACCTGGGACCTAAAATATCAACAAGGTGGGTTAAATCACGAGCAAATTCTCTCTATTACCACCCCCAATCAGAGAGCCGGTAAACATACTCTCTATATGAGAACAGTAAAAACATATAGATATGACTATACTATAATGATAATCTCCTGTCTCAGAAATAATTAGAACTACGTTCTGAACCAACCCATCCATTATCACAATAAAGATAGAATAAGTTTCTAAGTTCGAGCAAGTGGCAATCTCAATATGACTGATCACATAACTAAATTTCTTATTAAGTATTAAGCAATCCCGACATGCTTTTATCCGTATTTTATGAATATCTTATTAAGCATTGGGCAATCCTGATATGCCCCAAATATAATGTACAGATACCTTATTAGGTATTAGGCAATCCTGACAAGCCACAAAATATAATGTATAGATACCTTATTAGATATTAGGCAATCCTGACATGTCTTGCAATCCTGACATGCCACAAAATATAATGTACAGATACCTTATTAGATATTAGGCAATCCTGACATGCCTCTTATATTAACATGGAATACCTTATTAAGTATTTGACAATCCCAACATGTCTGACTATCCTTACATGCCTCCATATTACTTTTAAATAATAATGTAATACACTTAAAAGCATGCTAATTAATATCATAAAAATTCTATCGTCACATTTTAATTAAACAATTAAAAATGACATAACATACCATGAAAGTAATTGAGTTTAACATACTCCCATAAACTAATTTAAACATCATATAATTAATCAAGAACATTATGGTAGCAAAGAAACAATTAAAAGAAAAATAATAATAAATTAAAAAGAAAACCCCACAATAAAGCCTATACTTTCATTTAAACATCAAGTATCTAACCCTAACTCTAGCCTAGATTTTTATGCATAATCTGTTTTTAAAAGTCTAAATTTATTTTTCTAGAATTTTCTAGAATTTAAAATTAATTTAAAAAATATTTTTCTTATTTTTTTTAATTTAAAAATGATTTAAAAATTAAAAAAAAAATATTTAAATATTTCGAACTGGGCCCAGTGGATGGTGGGCTCGGTGAGTGGGATCGGACCACCCATTTTTCGATCCCTGCCAGCCACCAGAATGTCCCTCACGCGCCCCCATGCGCCAGCAACTCGCGTGGTGCGCGGGGACTGCATCTTCTTCTTCCTTCTATTTTTCTTTTCTTTTTTTCCAGCAACAGGGATAGCCCCATACTGCCTGTTTTTTGGGGATTTTTCGGCCTTCTTCGCCACTAAAATCTATATTTGTATATACCAAACTTCTCCTCTCGGCCCAAGTTACGCATTGGTACCAAAATCACCCCCTTTAGCCTAAATTAAAAAGCCCAAATTCTCAAGTTCTAGGGTTCTTCATTTAAAGTTTGAAATTCTCTCTAGTTTCTCAACGATTTGTGTTCCAAAGTTCAAGGTTTATTAACCAGAGCATGAGTAACACATTAATCAGAACAAATCGTTCAAAAACTGAATTAAAATGCATGCACAAATTTGCATGCTTATATATATATACCCGTATATAACTATCCACAAATTCATTTACAATATGTAATACACTGTCTTATACATGTACACAAGCAATCATCCACAACCCTCATCCGTATTCAAACAGAAAATTCATATATTTATATATATACACGTATATACATACACATCAATAAATAGAATAAAAATTCATGTTTACAAGTTCAAAGGGATTGAACTTGCCTTATGATTTTGAGCAAAATCACCTTCTCTCCCTCTTTTCGGCGTCTACCGTTCTCTCCATGTCTACGCGTAGAAACCCTCTATGCGTAAGAACTACTGAACCTTAATTTTTATTTTCTCTTTATTCTAATATTTTCTTTTCCTAAATTACTACAATAATTCCTAAATAATTAAAAATAATAATAAATATAATATATTTAGCCTACCTATATATAAATATATATAGCCCAACCTGATAATAATTAAAAATAAAAGGAATTGCAGGCCAAAAATCTACCAAATTTATTTAAAAGAAAAATTACATTTAAAAAGAATATTTTACAAATATTTAAAATCAATTAACACTTGGCAACAAATCAAACATTCACATTAAACAAAAAGAATAGGCATTGACAAAATTAACTAAAATATTTAAAACACCACAAAATGAACAATTTAAATAATTAAAATCCCAAATTAAATATCCTCAAATTACGGGGTATTACAGTTTTGGGGTCCAAGGGATTGCAATCCTTGTCCAATAAGGAATTGGGTTTAGGGCTCTATAAATAGATGCCTAGGGTATGGCTGAGACTTATGAATTGAGAGAGATGTAACCTCATGATGGAGTTGATGGGTAGAGAAAGTTACAGGTTTGGTAGAGTGAAAAACTGAGAGCAAGAGAGAGTCTCGTGGATTGGTACATGGTGAAAAGCTCTGGGACAAGAGCTTATATATACGGGCCAATTTTGTACATTCTCTACTATTGCAATATATCTCTGAAATTGAAATGAAATCTCTTCTCATCCGTGGACGTAGGCCAGGTAGGGCTGAACCACGTATATCTTGTATTTTGTGTGAGATTGGTTATAATTTATTTTTACGCTTCTGTTGTTCCCAATAATTTCTTCTACAGAAACAGTGAAAGAGGTGATGAAAACCCATGACCTTATCTTCTTGCTGCAAGTATTCTAGGTTATTATTCTACAAATATTACTTTTGCCCCCATATGGAGACTATTGGAGGCAACTTTGTAAAATTTGCATCTTAGAGCTTTTAAGTACAAAACGTGTCCATTCATTCAAATCCATCAAGGAAGAAGAGGTCTCTAATCTCATTGAATCTATTTCCACACACACAGAATTGCTGCTTAATCTCAGTAAAAATATTTTCTTGTTGACCAACACCATTATTGCAAGGAGGTTTTGATGTTGCTGATCTCTTCGCTTCTGTTAAATTGCTTCATTTAATTGTTGGGATGTGGCCTAAAGTTGAGAAGATTCATAGAGAAGTTGATATGATACTGAAAACCCAAGAGTTATGAAAACGGCACAAGTTGGGGTGACACGAGTTCTAGTAAAAAAAAAGGAAATGATCTCAGATGAAGCAGACCTCCATGAATTGAGGTACTTAAAAGTTAGTTATCAGAGAAACTCTAAGATTGCATCCTCCTGCCCCTTGATTACTTTTAAGAGAGTGCAAAGAGAGATGTGAAATTAAGAGAGATGAAATACCAGTCAAAATTAAAGTCATTGTCAATGTGTAAAGAGGTGGTACTAAACATATATTAATAGGGACACGAGAAGGCATGGGGAGGGTTAAGGGGCAACCTTCTAATCGGCGTTCAATGTTACGCATTTTAGCCTCTTAATTTGCATATTTTATTCTCTTAGTGATAGGTTATTTGTGATTTTACTCTATTTTGTGTTTTCTGTTTTTTTAGGGGCTTAATGATTATTTTAGTTAAAACATGATTTTTGGGCTTTTAAATAAGACATTCATGAAAGTTATATGAAGCCTACATCAAATGGATCTATTCAACTCCATATTTTAACTCAAAATGGCCCAAGGAAGTAGCCCAAGAGAATTACAACTGCTTAAGGAGATTCCGGGCTGAAGTCCAGTTCTGCCCCTAATCCAGTTTTAATCCATTTTTGGAAAATAGTCCAAAAGTCTTATTTTCGAGTGTCAATTCAACTTGAATTCTTTATAAGTTGAAAGAAATTCAATTCTGGAGATATTTGTATTTCACGAAAATTTCGTGAATCGCACTAATTCAAGGTCAAAATTGAATTTCAATTTAGAAAAAATATTCTGGCAGATTTTCTCCTAAACACTTTCCTATTTTCTTTTACGTGGAGAATACCCTAGAGGACCTCCATATAAGAGAAAGAGATGAGTAGGGTTGGAAGAAAAATAAGGGGAGGTCAGGGCAGAGAAGACAGAGACAATCCGGGTTTTATTTATTTATGTCTTTTATTTATTTGTTATCTTCTTCTACCATGTGTAACTAAACTCCTCAACTAGGAAGTGAAGTTATTTTTTTCGTTAATTGATTCCCATGTGTGTGAATTAAATACTTATGCTTTTGTTTCTTGTGATTAATTATTTTATAGTTCTTTCACCATCTATATCATGTATTGTGGTAGTTAGAAAATATTATAATTAATCTAAGCTTGGGTTTGTATTTTGTAAAAGTGATAATCTTTGATCTTATGTTTTTCATTAAATTGGATTCATAAAATGCTTAGAAATTTACACTAGTGAAGTGAAGGAAAATCTACCTTTTTAATATATTTTTCGTAGTGCTTTATTGTTAAATCTTAAGTAAGCGATAGATTGATTTTTTGATTGCTACTCTAAATTTGGGGATTAATAAATGAATATTAGAAGCTTCATGAATTAAATGGTGGTGGAATTCTAAATCTTAGTTATTTTCTCTATTTGATTTCAATAGTATTATTTTATTTGCATGTTAGTTTAATTTCTCTTAAATCAACCAACTTTTGTTTAAACTAGATTAGTTTTAAATTAATTTGAATTTGTATTAGTTTTTCTTCTCAAAGCATTCCCTTGGGTTCAACCTCGTTCTTGCCGATCTATACTTCAATAGATTCATACACTTGCGAGTTATTTTACACTTTAAAAATAACATCACCTTTCCTCATGAATATAATCTTTTAGGCGACAGGAAATTGGGTTGTTGTGGTATGGTGGCTTGAGAGAAGGGTTCGTCAGCCGTACCCGCGAACTGAGCAAAAGAAATAATAAACTAGACACATGACATCAGCATGATGTCATGATAACTATCAAGGATCTGTGCTAGGAGCTCTATAAAGATCAGTACACTTGTGGCACAAGAGGAGGAGCTAACAGATCAGGGAGGAGCCCCTTCCAGTCTCATATTCTTTTTGCCCTCTCTCTCTCTCCTAATCCATGCTCACCTCCTAATCTCCTTTCATTATTCTATAGTTTAGTCTTGAGTGTGAATCATTCCTCTAACACTATTGACCCTACTATTTACCCAATGCATGGGCAATTAGTAGAGATCTTGAAAATTAGATTGATCTAGAGAGATTCTAAACACTGGAACGAAAAATGGCGCCCTGGTAGAAATAGATTGTCAACTTTTAAAACTAATAATTGGATCAGTATTGAGAAAGTTAGGGATTTTATTGATCACAGAAGAAATACTTGGAAGTCAGGGGATTTTATTGATCACAAAATTAGTGTTCGTAAACTAATTTTTCAAACTCCTCTAAGATTGATGGAATTAAGTACAAGATAAGTATATATGGGGGTTGTCTAAAAAGGGAAACTTCACAGTGAAAAGTGCTCACTATGTAGCTAAAGAATTGCTAAATGAAGGAAGCAATCTTAATCTTGAAGGTAGCTATTGTTATGCTCAAGACGCCTACTAGTGGAATTCAAAAGAGAGTTTGTTCCCGCCAAAGAGAAAGGGCATTGTAGACCAAGATTACTGCAAACAATGTAGCCAAGAGGTCGAAACAGTCGACCACCTCCTTTGTAAGTGTCCTATTGCCCAATCTATATGGAGATTAAATTGAGATGGATTTCTCTATCTATCAATTGGAAATTGGGGGAGTGTGATCCCCAGATTCTTATAGAAAGGGTTGTAATCGTGGACGCTGCCTATAACCATGCCTAGAAAGAGAATGGAGGAGGTATAGTTATTCAAAACCCTAACGGTCATATTGTTAGAATTGCTCCCATTTTCCTTCCCTTTTGTCCCATCTGGTAGTTATTGTATATACGATGTAAAATTGTTGCATTGCCATTTGAGTTCTTTTTGCGATCCATCTCTTGTACTTTTTCAAGACACATGTAACGTATGGCAAAAAAAACATTTTGAATGAAATGAAAAAGTATTATTGGCTATTTTAAAAAAAAAAACTAGATGATAAAAAGGAAAAACCTACTATTGAAAAAGATTGTGCAATGATTATACCATTAAACTTTTTATCCAAATTCATTTGAAGTAGATTAATCAAACTTTTATGTTTTATTTCTTTGACTTAATTTAATCAAATTAAATAGCCAATTTTGATTGATGCCTAAGATTTTATTTTACAATATTGTAGTGAAACCATTTAAATATGTGTTACATGATGATCTAATTTGTGCATTATTATTCTTGCTAGAGATGTGTTATTTATGTGACGTATATTTTTGTAATTGGCAGTTTTCGGTGTCAAAACTAAACATGATTGAGTTGTATTCTTTGAGTTATATTCATATTATTGATCATGTAATTGAAGTCTCAGAGTGAGAATGAAGTTTTACACCAACCATGCAAATGATCTTCAAAGGATGAAGCTTGAATCTTCGGGAGAAGCCATCAATGGTCTCAACGAGAATTGGATCGATTGAAGTGTCAAGATGGTTCTGAATGCTTAAGGACGTCTTTGATCATATATGAGAGTCACGTAGTTTAGGTAAAGTGGTGAGAACACATATATTTCAAACCGGAATGTTTTAACCTTAAAAAAGGGGTTTTAAAGCAAATTTAGACACTTTAAGGCTGGACTAGTCTAGCTCAAACTTGGACTAGTCCAAGGGGTCTCAATATTTTATACAGAGACTTCAATGGGGTTGGACTAGTCCAAGGTAAAGGCTAGATAGGTCCAAGGTATTTTCTCTGCGGGATTTTGCCTGTTTTGTCCTATTTTGACTAGGATTCGACCCAGAACTTTCCTAAAATGTGGGGACTTGTTTCCTATTGACTTTTAACTTGTTTTTCAAGAAAAATTAAGATATTTAATCTCTATAAAAAACTTATATGACTTCTCTCTCATTATGTTTTCAACAGACAAGAAATTAATATTTTTAGAGAGAGAAAACATTGAAATATTTTTTTAGCAAAGAATTTTTTTCTCAAATTCTTTGTTTATATTTTTAAGAGTACACACATATTCACTGAATGATTTAGGGTGTCTCTATTTTCTTAATCAACTGTTCGAAGACTGCATTGAATATTTCTTCGTGATCAAGTTACTGGAGTGGTTTCTTCTACAATTGTTCTTTGGTGAGGAAGGAGAAGAAGATTGAGCTATGAAGGGGATATAATACTTGCCGAGTGTTCGTGTTCTTCAAGTTATCCTTCTGAGAGGATTTTGACGTTAGCTGAGAATCTACAGTAATTGGACGAGGTAGTAACAATAATAAACCTGAGGTATTCTACATTAGAGTTCTTGTCAGAGTGGAGTGGGTGTGAGTTTGGGACAGAGACTGTTGTACTTTGCTTCAATAATAATGAATTTTCTTCTCCGGGACTACAAAGCAACACCTGTGATTTTTTTTCTATTTGAAATTTTCACATATATCTGATATATTATTTACTTTATTATACTTTATTTTATTTATTTGCCTTGTAGGATTGCTTAGAATTTTAATTGGATTTAAAATTGGATAATCTAAAAGATTAAGCAAAAAGCGAGTAAACCTAATCACCCCCCTCTAGGTTTTAAATCTAACTTTCGTAGCCGCTTTCACACCGCGGAACTCACAATTGATATCAGAGCGGGTTTCTCTTTATATTGGAGATTTATAATCTAATACAAATAATTGGTATCAAAGTAGTGTTCTTTAATTTGTAAGTAGTTCCTTGCGGAGTATTTTTTAAATCAAAAATTATTTTTGTTTTCAAAAATCATCATGAAATGTAATAAGAAATAGGGTGAATTGGTTCAACAACCTCATGAATGTGATAAATTAAACTCTAAGAATGATAGAAATCTCCTTGCTAGAAAATATGGAAGCTTCCTTAAGAATAAAGAGAATGAAAATTTTAGAAAAGAAAATTCTTCTAAATTTAGAGGTAAAAATAATAAAAAAGATGTTTTTGTTACTTTTCCTGCTATTGCTCATGTTGATAATGATACTACTAATGATTCTTTTTCTGATACAGGTAAATCTAAAAAATGTATCATTTAGTGAAATTGGTTCTAATGATTTGAATGATGAGAAAGATGATAGAGAACCATGGGAAAGCTAGTTGCAAGAAGTCTTGATGAATTATTAAAGGCTTAAAAGAAGCAGACCAAAAAGCTCAAATTGGTAGAAAAAGAGAAAGAAGCATTGAAGAAAAAGAATGAGCAGAAACAACAATTGATTGATGATGAAAAAACTGTTAATAAAACCTTCAGAATAAGGTGAAGTTTCTCGAAAACGAGGTAAGTCAAGTTATTTCTATTAGAGATTATCTTATTACTGGAATTGATTTTCTTGAGCCTGAATTGAAAATCACAAGAGAAATTGATTGCATTTACTTCCGGGCAGATTAAGTTTGATATTATGATTAGTGTTGGTAAGCTTGTAGGAGATAAGACTGGATTAGGTTTTGTTGGATCATCATCTAAAAGTAAAACTGTTTTTGTTAAACCCAAGAACTTGAATTTGTCTACACCCAAATCGAAGTTTCAAGTTGAGTCTTTGCATGCCAATGTTATGTCCAATGTGTTTCATTGTACTTTTTATGGTAAGAATGGACATAGTCAGCATTATTGCTATAAAAAAGAGAAAATATTTTAATTTAGATTTTCATGTGCATAATTCTTTTGCTAAGAATAGGGTTCATGCTAAAAAGCTATATTACTGAAACAAACCCAAAATTCTAAAGCTAAAAAGAATTCAAATAAAAAGAAGAATATTTCTGTTTCTCCACATTATTTTCCTAATAGATTGCATGTCAAAACAATTTGGATGAGAAATGAAGATTTGGAGAATTTTGTGCCTTTTGATCTTATGAGATTTATTCCTAATAGATCTTTGGGTGCAAAACCCCCTAATTAGGTCATTAGGACTTTTATGGTCATGGATTGAGCTTGTGTTCATTATTTATTTTTCATTGGATCATATCTTTTAGATTACGTTATGTTTTATTTATTTTTATATAATAATCATGTGAATGTGAAAATCATATTTTTCTATGAAATAATGTGAATTCTCTATATTTCTATTTAAGTTCACTTTGATTTGTGAATGCATGATTGGGACACTTAGTTTATCAATAGATGAAGTTCTTGATTTTATGATCTAAGCATTGATAACTAATGTGTTGTATTTATTTCTTTTTAGAGGTGAATCTTTTGAGTCCATACAATTTGTGCACTAGTCCAACTTTGAGAGAATTGATTGAAAACTAATGTGAAGTTGACTAGAGTATATTGTATTAGTAGTATTGAAGGCTTAAATGATCAATGAAAAAAATGAAAAGAAAATATTCTATTTTTATTCAAAATGAAAAGAAAAAAAAATGATGAAAAATTTGCTGAAAATCTAAGACCAGAGGAAAATCCTACATTCGGGATTTGTTGGAAGCTACTACTACGATATAAATCTCCAATGAGATACCTTTTAAAGAAGTTATTTTGAGGAAATAGCTGGTTGCCCGTAAGCGTGAAAGCCACCATCTTAGAAATAAATAAATAAAAATAAAATTTATGAAAAATATTTGATCATGTGTGCTTTTATTTGCTTAACATCTAATGTGTTTTAGAATATTAATCAAAGAAATTTGATTAATTTTTGATATGTTAGATTGCACACACATACATGGATTTATTAGATGAATTTCTAAATTTTTATAAATATTTGTGTATTGAAAATTGCGTCATGATCATGAATTTAATGATGAATTTTGTTGGCATATTTTGGGTTTTTAAATTGTGCATTTGTGAATTTTCTTGAATTTTTTTAGAAATATTAGAACTCATTGTTATTTTATGTGAAAATTTGGTTTTAATGATTATATGATTGTTATTTTTTTTTATTTTCACATAAATAAAAATTCAAAAATATTTTCTATTTTTTCATATTTTTAGAAATTTTTTGTGTATTTTTAGGCATTTTTTTTATAGAAAATTACAAAAAGTGTCAAGGATGGTCAAAGTTGGTCAACTGACCAATTGAACCACCTTGGACTGGTCCAAGAGATAGGCTAGACCGATCCAGCATGGCTCGGCCAAAATATTTTAAGTGTGCATTGTGTTCATTTTATGCTTACATTCTCATTGAATGCTTATTTCTCCTTTTTTCCCTCACTTTGCCATAACTCTTATCATACTTTGTGTTTGATATATTGTATTATTTTGATTGATATTTGTGTTTGATTATGAGTTGAATTGGTGGAAGGGATTGATCATTGAATGATTTGTGTTGTGTTTAGGATATTGAACTAACAAAGTTTTCTTGGAACTTGTGACCTTGTTTATGCTTCCATTTATTGTAACTTTAATGATTAGGTCTGAAAGAGTTAGGAGAGTGTTTTTTTAAAAGTGAAAGGAATGTTGATTTGAAAGACCTTGGTTAGGAGTCCTTACGTGATTTTAGTGACATATTTTTATGGATATATATGTGATTCAGATTTGGATGTTTTATTGTTTACAATCAGAGTATTTGACATTATCATTAAGGTGAATACAACTGTTATAGCTCAAGTAATTGGTGTCTTGATCTTAACATGTGGTATTCTTTTGTAATATTTAAGGACAAATCTTGATAGACCACCTATAGAGGATAATGATTTGAGTCATATGAGAACCTAATGCATCTTTGCTAATGGACATCATTCACTGATGATAACTAGTTTTTAGGCTTTGATACCTTAATGATTCTAACTAGTTCATCTGCTTGCTAGGTTTATGACTTAGACTTGTTTATTTTATATGGATACCATATATTCAAATACATCACATGTGTTTGGTTCATATTTTTGTGAATTTTGAAACAAATTTCAATGGATGAAGTTACATGACCAAAGTTTTTTTTTTTTTATCGATGTTGATATCCCAGGTTATGCTCTTTTGGCAATGATTGTTTTAAACATAATATCTTTGGATGTTTTATTTCTAGATGCTATGCTTAATGATACTCCTAATTTTGGTACTTTAGCTTATATATTTGATTGGAGGTTATATCTCACTTAATCATGAGTTGATTTGTTCCCTCTTATTCCCATTTGTCTTACTTTGTTAATTTGTTCTAAAAAGGGAGA
This sequence comes from Cornus controversa, assembly GCA_026545225.1. Lineage (NCBI taxonomy): Eukaryota > Viridiplantae > Streptophyta > Magnoliopsida > Cornales > Cornaceae > Cornus > Cornus controversa. The sequence goes on along the minus strand of CM048852.1, from coordinate 42,350,605 downwards.
GATTTATGTATGTCACAAAAGGGGGAGACATGGGAGAGGGAGACATGTTTTCTTTGTGATATGATTATATGATTAAGGTGGAGTTTGAAGATGATTTTATGATACTTGTTATCATTATATTTCTTGATTAAGTTTTCACAGGTAGTGTTGTTTACATGATGTGAAGATTTTACAGGTTTTGGCAAACACTACATATGAAGTTTGAAAGTTTGCTCATTCAACTCTGAGTTCTTCAAGATATATTTTTTTGTAATTGGGACATATTGTAATATGATTTTTTCAGTGGTTAGGTTATAATTGCCTAGGTTGATTTTGTTACGAAATTGCCAAAGGGGGAGATTGTGAAGTATATTTTTGTAATTGACAATCTTCGGTGTCAAACATAATATGATCGAATTGTATTCTTTGAGTTAAATTCTTGTTATTGATCATGTAACTAAAGTTTCAAAGTGAGAATGAAGTTCTACACCAACCATGCAAATGTTATTCAAAGAATGAAGCTTGAATCTTGAGGAGAAGCCATTAATGGTCTAAACAAGAATTGGATCGATTGAAGTTTCAATATAGTTTCAAATGCATGAGGACATTGTTGATCACATATGAGAGTCACGAGTCCAGGTAAAGTGGTGAGAACACATATATTTCAAACCGGGAGGTTTCGACCTTGAAAAGAGGGATTTTAAGCAAATTTAGACACTTTTTAAGGTTGGATCGGTTCAGCTCAAACTTGGACCAGTCCAAGGAATCTCAGTATTTCGTACAGAGACTTCAACAAGGTTGGACCGGTCCAAGGTATTTTCTCTACAAGATTTTGCCTGTTTTGTCTTGTTTTGACACAGATTCGACCTAGAACTTTCTTAAAACATGGGGACTTGTTTCCTATTGATTTTTAACTTGTTTTTCAAAAAAAATTAGAATTTTTAATCTCTATAAAAATCACATATGACTTCTCTCTTTTTATGTTTTCAACAGACAAGAAATTAAAATTTTTAGAGAGAGAAAGCATTGAGATATTTTTCTAGCAAATAATTTTTCTTTCAAATTCTTTGTTATATTTTTAAGAGCACACACATTCACTGAGTGATTTAGGGTGTCTCTATTTACTTGATCAATTGTTCGAAGAGTGTCTTGAAGATTTCTTCGTGATTAAGTTATTGTAGTGATTTCTTCTACAAATGTTCGTTGGTGAGGAAGGAGAAGAAAATCGAGTTACGAATGGGACATAATACTTGCTGAGTGTTCGTGTTCTTCTAGTTACCCTTCTGAGAGTATTTTGACATTAGCCGAGAATCTGCGGCAGTTAGACGAGGTAGTCGCAATAGTAAGCTTGAGGTGTTCCGCATTAGAGTTCTTGTCAGAGTGGAGTGGGTATGAGTTTGGGACAGAGACTGTTGTACTTTGTTTCGACGATAGTGGATTTGCTTCTCCAGGGTTACAAAGCTTCACCTATGATTTTTTTTCGATCTTAGTTTTTCACTTATATCTAGTGCATTATTTACTTCGTTACACTTTATCTTATTTATTTGCTTTGTAGGATTGCTTAAAATTTTAATTTGACTTAAAATTGGATAATCTAAAAGATTAAGCAAAAAGCAAGTAAACCTAATCACCCCCTCTAGGTTTTAAATTTAACTTTCACAACCGCTTCCGCAACACGCAACTCACAATATAAGCAAAAGTTTATAACATCTTTCAACAAGTCAACCACGGTTAATGTTGGAGGGGCTAACTTGTCTAACATCGGATCCGGATAGAGAAGGACTTGGGCATGTAAAGGTGAGCATATAGCACTATCCAATAACTTAGAGTTTTATGTTAGAGGAAAAATGTCTGACCTGTTACATTTGGTATCTGAGTTAAACACAGTCCTTAATTTGATATTACGCCAAACGTTCGGCCAAGAGAAGCCCCAATTTTTCCTGAGTAGGCATTCGAATGAAAAAGAATGTTAAAAGAACTAATTATATAGAGTGAATATGCAACACTATTTCATAGCTCCCAATCCGTAACCGGAGTAGACCACCTCATGTGCAGTACCTGTGCTCGTGCTCTTTGATCGATTAAATTTAAATGAATTTAAATAATGAGATGGGAATCTTGTTTGCTGTTTAGGCTCAGAAAAAACAAAAAACACGCCCAGCACGAGGTCACCATAATATAATAAACACCGATGGTAATCTTGTTTGTTGTTTTGGCTTATTGATTTTAATAATATTTGGCTTAAAAAAAAAACACGGCCAGCACGATGTCACCATAATTAAACACTGTGATGGGAATCTTGTTTGTCGTTTTGGCTTATGGATTTTAATAATATTTGGCTTAGAAAAAAAAAAAAATTCCAAACTATTCAAACGTCAAGATCCATTTTTATCATTAAAAAATGGTAAATCCCCAGACACACTCTCTCTCTCTTCTGTCTATGTCAAGGGACAAGCTTGTTTCTGAATTTTGACCGACATTTCCATTTTTCCCGAGTTCAAAGACCTTGAGTTTTTTCTACCTCCTTTGTTCTCGGTTTCAGCTTCCCCTGTTTTTGTAACACTCTCTACACTGAAGAAACATTGTAACTCAAGCTCCAACGGATTAAAACTAAATCCCCAGCAATGTAAGTCTCTCTCTCTCTCTCTCTGTATATATATATATACACACCCATATAGAATATCGACGTACTTACATTGATGCATAAACATAAATGTGGGTCTGTACTACATTTATGATTTGTTAGAACATACACTGTTTCTTTTGAATATAAATTCTGAACCCACTTGCACTTGACATGCCTGAATTAGATGTATAATTCATATGACCATTATGAAATGTATAAGACCCAAAAACACAGATACAAAAATCTATAAACTTTTAGTAGGGTGTATTTAGGATTTTAATAGGCTTTAAAAATTTGGGTGTATTCAATTCAGCCTTTTATAAATTTTTAAAAAATTCATACAAATCTAACGATATTCATTTTAGACTTTTAAAGAGTCTATACAAATCTAGTGATATTTAATTAGAATTTTAAAAAAAATTACAAAAATTTAGGTGTATTCAAAAAGTCATAAATTTTAAATAATTTTATTAAGTGGTGAATTTTTGTGGATTTGAGCGTGAAAGTTATAAATACCGAAACTTATAACAAATCCAATATTTCCCCCACAAATTTTGGTGGACTTTTTTTTCTGTAGAATACGAATAACTTTTCCCCATCTCAAGGTATACTCCTTTTTTTCTTTCTTGGTTTTCTCTCTCTTCTCATTTTCTATTTTTTTTTATTCAATTAGAATTTTAAAAAAGTCATAGTACAAACAAAACCAAACGAATTGCACAAACAAAATAATTAATATATCAAAGATCATCAATGTCAAAACCCAATTTGGTGCATAGTCTAATTTGTACTGCAACACTGAAACCAATAACCAAATTTCAGAGGGTGGAGTGGATCGATCTTTGATTTATAAACAAAGATATCAATTCTTAAAATAATATATATATATATATATATACACACACACACACACATACACAAAATAAGATTTGTGAGGGTGGTACTACCTTGTCGTTGAATATAATGGTTCACTGAACGCATGTATTTTTCATACCCACAGTCCACACTGTCTTTAATATGAAAATAATTGATTCAAAAGTTGTACGAATTTACAATTTATTATATATCAATGCATATACACTTGTACAGATTTACTCTTATATAGATACTCATTTAACATGCTACAACGTTTATATACACTTGTATATATTTATACTCATATGTATACTCATTTAACAAGTCATGCATACAATAAAACAAATGTTTATATACCTTTTAAATATACAAAATAAAAAGAAAAATAATTTTTTATAAAGAATTTCGTATGAAAAATATTTTATGGGGCATCAAAAGTAGATATTAGAATATATTTGGTTTAATTTTTTAAAAATAATTTTATCTTTTATATAATGAAAACCCAGAAAGTTGTACAAAAAAAATTATTTTGTTGTAAGTTTTATGAAAATTGTTTTCTAAAAATTCAGTTACAAAAAATTTTATTTGTAAAGAACTATCTTTTATAATTTTTTGAAAATAATTTTTTCAAACACAAGAGCAACAACGAGATAATGTTAATGAATGGAGAGTTAGTATAAGTTTGTATATGTGGAGAGATAAGGCACAAGGATAACAATTAGAACTAAATATATTAAGTAATGAATGTTAAATATTTTTCTTTAAATTTTGCTTTCAAATTTGTTATAAACTTGTCACTATACTTTTGTGAATGCCAGTTATTTTGCATTTGTTATAACTTTTGCTTTTCGTAAAAATTATGGTGCGCGCCACAGTAGCATAATCTTTTTTTTTTCTTTTTTTATAAAAAAAATAACATATCTATATATCCTATCTATCTGACACAACGAGGCAAAAATTAGAAAATATGAAAATATTTCATTACCATGAGCATAACTTTTTTGTCATTAGCTTAACATATAATACGAATAAAATAACAAAAGAATGAACATGGTTCAGTCCAATCTAAATTATACGTTCAACTTTCATTTTGAATCGCACCGTTATGAGGAGGGATATATGTAACTTTGTATAAGTTATTAATAATTCTATTGAATAATTCCAAATAGCATAAACTATAAATAATAGCTTATTCATTTTGCGTTATACATGCCCCTTGAATCATTGGTTAACTTGTACGCAAAAATATAATTCAAGGATACAAATAAATAAAATATATTGAAGAAATCATTACAAGTCTATAAAAATTCATCAAAGTCTCTAATAGAAATCTATACAAATCTATGAAAATCTGTAATAAAAGTCTATAGAAATCCATGAAAGTCTGTAATAAAAGTTTATAAAAATTCATGAATTCTACTTAAATTCATAAAATTCATGAAAGTCTGTCACTTAAAAACGTCTTTCAAAATTCTTTAAAATTCTAATTGAATACACCTTCCTTAGTATATGCTTAACTCAATTCTTGTAATTATTACTTTTTTTCTTTTCACTTTGGATGAGGAATGAAATTTTAGTTATATCAAATTTTATTCCAAATGAATAGTTAATCCAGACAAGAATTGTATGGTTATTTGAATAAATGAATGGATTTGAAATCAAGAGACTTGAGTTTATAAAAAAGGTTGGCTATTGAAACTTGATTTCGAAGTTGATGGTGATGTTAGATTAGACGTACATGAAAAATATATTATTACAATCATTGTGTAACATCAATATTTACTGTTATGGATTTCAACCTTGTTATTTCAAATTAACATATATAAATCTCTTAAATCCATTCATTTGAATCATTTCAAATCCATCGAGTTATATTTCCTTCTTAATTCAACCTAAAGCCATTAATTTGGAATCCTTGAATCCAAATGTAACCCTTAGATTATGGATTCAATTCCAAATGAATTGTAAGGTTAATCGTAATAGTAATATTCCAATTAGTGGAACTATGATTCATTAAATCCACCTTCACATAAATGGAATTCCAAATCAATTAAGGCACCCTAATACTATTTTCTTGCATATGGTAGATATTACATCTTAGATGTGATTTTAGTACATAGGAGTGACTTGTTCAAAATTAAGATTTTTATTCTGTGCTTTTGTGAAGCAAAAACAACACTTAATTTTATACGTGTATGATTGAATCTACCAACCCATAATTTAAGAAAATAACAAGTTTTCTAATTAAGCAGAAATTGAAAATTAATAATGGTGGGGCATTCGATTTCCCATGAAAACAAAAAGAGTTCATACATGTAACATGTTATTCTAAAAATTCTTCACTGACTGTCTGACTCATTATAATTTCTATGATATGCACAATGTTAACATTTTCATTTTCATGAGAATTCCTAATACGAAAATTAGGATGAGATAGGAAGCAACTTAATTCAATGAAGAGAAGTTCTTATAGGCAAGTAAGATCCTAATGGCCTCTTTGTGCACATATCCTCTGTGTTTTACCTTCTTGATTATTTTTGTCCTTTTTTTTTTTTTTTTAGTTGACTGCTTCATAGCATGCCGTATTTTATGATCAACTTAAAGAATCATGATTCATTAAGAAAAGTATCATACAAACTAGAAAGAAAAAAAAAAACTTAAAAAGCAATATGAATCTTGCAGAACTTCAAGGCACCAAAGCCTGAATTAATCTGGATGAAATACAACCTTACTGCTCAAGCAAGTGAACTCTCGACACTGCTCTAAATTTGCTGATGGAGTTCCCGTTCCCCTCATTCCTAGTTCTTTTCACTTTCCTGCTCTCTCTGTTGATGGTATTGAAAATAGTCTCTAAAACAAAGAGCTCGACTCTAAATCTACCAACCTCTCATAGGAAACCTGCACCAGTTTGTTGGATCTCTACCCCATCACTGCCTAAGAGATTTGGCCTTGAAATATGGACCTTTGATGCACCTGCGACTTGGAGAACTTTCCATCATTGTTATTTCTTCAGCAGAAACAGCAAAAGCGGTGATGAAAACCCATGACCTTATCTTTCGTAGCAGGCCTTATCTTCTTGCTGCAGATATTATATCTTATGGTTCCACTGACATTGCCTTTGCCCCATATGGAGACCATTGGAGGCAAATTCGTAAAATATGCATCTTGGAGCTTTTAAGTACAAAACGTGTCCAATCATTCCGATCCATCAGGGAAGAAGAGGTCTCTAATCTCATCAAATCTATTTCCACACATAGAGGATTGCCGCTTAACCTCAGTAAAAAGATTTTCGTGTTGACTAACACCATTACTGCAAGGGTGGCCTTTGGCATGAAATGCAAAGACCAAGAAGCATTCTTATCACTTGTCAAGGAACTCACTAAGTTACTATCAGGTTTTGGTGTTGCAGATCTCTTCCCCTCAGTGAAATTGCTTCATTTGATCACTGGGCTGAGGCCTAAACTTGAGAAGACTCATAGAGAAGCTGATAGGATACTTGACAACATCCTTGACGAACATAAGTTTAAGAAGGTGGCAACAAAGATTGATGATGTTGAAGCAGATGAAGATCTGGTGGATGTTCTTGTAAGAATTCAGGAACGCTGTGACCCTGAATTCCTGTTAACGATCAATAACATCAAGGCCGCTATCTTGGTTAGTACATTTACTTTCTGCTTCAATCATGTTCACATCAAGTTCCACAAATTATTTTCACCTTCAGCTAAAGCAAAGTCTGAAACAGAGTCTTCAAGAATTTCAGATATAAACATCCTTCGTGTCATGCCCCAGAAATTTAAACACAAGAACATCTAGTCATATGCTTAAATGCAGTGCATGATTTCCATTCCACATCCAAATTCATCCACCACAATATTAAATAAACAATCTCATCAATTCATCCACCACAATATTAAATATACAGTTATCAGTACTCTCCTTTTTCCTATTAGGATCATTTATTTCTCCTATTTTGACAAGGATTCTATTTTATTTCTATTACTTTCTGATTTATTAAAAACTTAATCAGTATTTTATAATTTCACCCTTTTAATTAAGTAACTAGTTACCAATTGTAGTCATCGTTACACTTGGAGTTCAAGAAATTAATTTAATTAATTACTCGTCCATAAATGATTGAACTGTGAAATTCAAAATCAACAACCAAATTCTAAATCTTGTGTTCTATATGTAAGTTTGGTCCAATCTAAGTCCAAGCATGACCAACGCCCAGTGTGCCATCTACTGAGATAAGCTTTTAGAGTTGCAGATAGCCTACTAAGAATTACTAAGAGGATATTGTTCTATATTTTTCTCTATTCTTTGACTCGGTTTCAATGCTGTTTCCAGGACATGTTCGCTGCGGGAAGTGAGACATCATCGACAGTTGTAGAATGGGCAATGTCAGAAATGCTGAAAAACCCAAGAGTTATGGAAAAGGCACAAGCTGAGGTGAGACGGGTTTTTAGTAAAAAAGGAAATAATGTTGATGAAGCAGACCTTCATGAATTGAGTTTGTTGGTATGGGCCATTCAGGGGCCGCCACGTAGGTCCACGTGGCAATGGGCTCACTTTGACTTTTCCTCCATTTCGAGCTCCCTCAGCAATTCCACGTGGCAATAGGACCACCGAGCTCCTTCTCAAATAAGGGGATTATAATCGAGCTCCTCCGAAGGAAAGTCTCCATCGAGCGCTTCCTCGGATAGAGGATTTCAAATCAAGCTCCTTCTCTCATTATGAAGGGCACGCCTCCGAGGTGTGATCGCCTTTCTTTGACGAGTCATTCTCTATTGATGACACTTCACGGAGGTCCTCTCTACGGATCAGCCTCCGTTTTGTAAGGAGGCATTCCTCTCTACGGATAAAACCTTACGAGGAGTTCCTCTCTACGGATAAACCTCAAACGAGTCTCTTTCCATGCATTCGGATAAGGCTCGGATGGTGATGAGTTCCTCTCTACGGATAAACATCACGGGAAATCCTCTCTCCGGATCAATTTCCCTAAAGCGAGGAGGCACTCCTCTCTACGGATAAAACCTCGCGGAGGTCCTCTCTACGGATCAACCTCCATCTTTTACGAGGAGTTCCTCTCTACGGATAAACCTCTTTTACGAGGAGTTCCTCCCTACGGATAAACCTCGTGGCACTCCGCGCTCCTATGGGGGGTAAGAGCTCGGATCACTGCCTTATGGGAACCAAGGGCTTGGGTTCGGAGGCTGGAGTCCAAGGTACGCTAAATCCGTGACGGACCTCATTTCTAGCTAGGATGAGGGCCTTGCATCATGGATTGGTCTGTCACATAGGAAAGAAGATAACCAGGTGAGGTGAGCGAATACCCTTTTCTGACAAGTACAATCTCAACCCTTGACCCACAGATATTTACCACAGATATTTAGCACCGCAAAACCTCGACCATTGGTGAGAAAAGACTTTTTTGCCTATAAATAACGAGAGAAATGTAGAGAACCGGATCGGGAAAAAAGGACAGGACAAAAAGAACCTTTTTCTTAAAACAATCTCCAGTACACCCCAGATTTCCTCTTTTTCCTATCAAATCCCTCCCCTCTTCTTATAATCCATCTAGAACGGTGGGCTCCTCTGTGATAGCTTGGACTCCCACCGGGACCCGCTCTCTGGCAACCATTATCGTGGAAAGTTTGACTTTAGTTTTAACAGAACCTACTACAAACATTTGGCGACTCCACTGGGGAAGCAATCTTTGCCACTATGAGTTTGCAAAACCAGCCAGCGAGCCAAGCACAACCCGTTGACCGCGAAGTCTCTCCGGAGCAGAGCGCGAGCAACGTACCGCTTGTGCCAGATCATAGAGCTCGCTCTGCGTCTCGGACTCGTTCCGCATCGCGATCGTCTCAAGGAGGAAGTACTGAGTTGTCCCACCGTATGGATCAGCTCGAACAAAATCAAGCCCGGATTATGACCGCGCTTCATAGCATGGCGGCCAATAGGCAAAGGGCTGATGACGAGCGAGAAGCGGTCACGCCGGCGCAAGCATTCGCCTATATAGATTCTCCGAGGCGTTCCAGAAACGTGATGCCTGAATCATCGTTTCATGGCTCTCAAAGAGCTCCGGCTCCGCGCCACGTCCCGGTACGACGAGCATTGTTTACTGCTCCCCTAGACACGGAGCATCCGTACGAACAGACCCGCAGGGTGACATGCCCTGCGGCCCGGGTCGAGCCGGACCCCTTAACGGCCCCCTATGCCACGGTAGCAGAGGTTCGAGCCCTTCTGAGTGCAGAGCGGAATAGTCAAGTTTTGGATATAGAGGCTGAGCCACCGTATTCCCGAGCTGTAGCTGCCCTCCCTTATCCTGAAGGCTATTTGCAACCCAAATTTCTGAAATTTGATGGAAGAAAAGGAAATCCGCGTGAGCACGTGGTAAGATTCATCGAATCTCTGGGGAGACACGCCCACGATCATAATCTTCGTCTGCGGGAGTTCTCTAAAACTCTGACGGACAGAGCTTATAAGTGGTATGTTAATTTAAAGCCAGTCTCTATTGTTACTTGGGGACAACTGGTTGCACGCTTCCACGCCAAGTTCTTCCAGGCAGAGGAAAAGATTACTACTCTTTCGTTGATAAAGGAGGTCCAGGGGCAGCAGGAGGCTCTGTCCGATTATGTTCGACGCTTCCATAATCAAGCTATGGAATGTTATGAAAATACCAATGAAGAAGAGTTGGCTAAAATTTGCGTCCAAGGGATGCAAAGAGATTACCGAATTCATTTGGTGAATCTCAAACTGCACTCGTTCGCCGAACTGATCACGGCGGCAAGGAATCTGGCAAAAGATGTAACCGCTGCCGCCGGAAACTCGATAGTAGAGGAAAATCGAGGGAGGCGAAGGCCTGTGGTGTTAGTCGCCGAGGAGCGTAACACTAAAAGAGCGACAAGGGGACGAGCGCCTCGACATCCAGATTCTTTGCCGCCGCCTTTTCCTTGCCCCCCCGAGCAGGTAGTGGCGATTGTTAACCAATGGATAACTGATGGGTCGATTACACTTCCTGAGGTGGAGATCCTACCCACACCCGAACAAGAGCGCCATCTGCGCTTCTGCATGTATCATCGCCATTGTCACCACCCGACGTACGATTGTTGGGCCCTAAGGAACATGTTTCAGCAGCGGATCGCCAGAAAAGAGCTAACTCTGGATCCACCCGATGTCAGGAGTAACCCATACCCCACTCATGAGCAGAATGTAACGGCAATGTTGGTATCACACGAAGAAGATGAAGGACTTGACCCCCAGGCGTTGGCGGTAGCGCTGGTGGATGAGGAGTATAGCCGGGCCTTTAATTTATTAGAGGAACCGCGCATCAGGGTAGTTCTGGACCAGCTCGGACTGTCATGTATCACTCAGAGAGAAGTGGCGAGGGTCCTCGTGCGGGTTATGGGCGAGCTAGTGCGAGAAACACCTTCGGTATGTGAGGTACTTGAACAGCTCGAAACAAAAGGGGCAGTTACATTCACGGAGTCAGACAAACAGGTCCAAGTACCACACAATCGGCCGTTGTACGTTCCTGCTGTTCTTAACGGGGTTGAGTTGAAGAGAGCTTTCATGGATAACGGCTCATCTTTGAATGTCATGCCTTTGTCTGTTTTTGAAAGAGTTGGTTTGCGAAAAGATCGCCTGGTACAAAAACCCATTGAAATCATGGGATTTACGAGCAGCTCGTTGAGAACCGAGGGCTACGTGGTGGCCCAACTCAAGATTGGCAAATTCTCAGCCCTTACCAAATTTCATGTTATAGATGCAGAGACTTCGTACCATCTTTTGATCGGGCGAGGGTGGATGCACGAGTTCGGGGTGGTCCCGTCGTCATATCATCAGTGTATGAAAGGGACACTAAAAGGGAAAAGTGTTACGGTCCCGTGCTCGGACCGACCCTTTTTGGCTGGTGAGGTGCACATGGCCGAAGCCAAATTCTTCCAAGAGCTCGATGAAGACGATGGTGTACCCACGAAATTTCGCGCTACTCCGCTACCCAAGTGGAAGGATTTGCAGCCCGAGCCCAAGCGAAGCACGAAGAAAATGAAGTCGAACCCTGACAAGTTCGAACCCCAGCAGGCTGCAGCAAAGCTCACGATACCCCCACGTAAAACAGCATACACCGTCAAACGTTACTTCCTCCCGGATGGAAGAGTGGCATATCGTTCGTGACGGTGCGAGGGGTCCGAATTCCTCCCCAGAATATCTGATCCCTTCGAGGCCAACGAAAGCTGGGCGACACAAGAGCTTCGTGATGCGTCAGAGCTCGAGGAAGTTGACCTGGCTGATGATGGAGTCCCGCGAATTACGTATGTGTGTAAACACTTGAAGAAAGAGACGCGAGACTTGCTAGTGTTATTACTCAAAAAGTATAGAGATGTTTTTGCCTGGACATACGAAGAAATGCCAGGATTAGACCCTCGATTGGTCTCTCATCATCTCAATATCCGGCACGGTGCCACACCGATTAAACAATCTTCGAGGAATTTCAGGCCAGAGTTGGAGCTCCAAATCAAGGAGGAGGTGCAGAAGCTCCTGGCCGCAGGGTTTATCAAGCCCATTTTACATCCTACTTGGCTCGCCAACGTTGTACCGGTGAAGAAAAAGAATGGTACGATTCGAGTATGTGTAGACTTTCGAGATTTGAATGCCGCATGCCCAAAAGATGATTTCCCATTGCCGAACATTGACACTATGATAGACTCTGCGACGGGTCTTAAGATGTTTTCATTCATGGATGGGTACAGCGGGTATAACCAAATTCGGATGGCTCAAGAAGATGCGGAGAAGACAGCGTTTCGGACTCCGTTGGGCAACTTCTATTTTACAGTAATGCCATTTGGTTTGAAGAATGCAGGTGCCACATACCAGCGAGCTATGACAGCTATCTTCCATGATATGCTTCATCAAAGTGTGGAAGATTGCATTGACGACTTAGTGGTTAAATCACATCATCGAGATGCACACCTCGTCGATTTGGAGCGCGTCTTCTACCGATGTCGGGCTTATAATTTGCGGATGAACCCTTTTAAATGTGCTTTTGGAGTTAGCGCAGGAAAATTTTTAGGATTCGTTGTGCACGAGAGGGGAATCGACGTTGATCGTACGAAAGCAAGGTCCGTCATAGATATGCCTCATCCTCAGACCTTAAAGCAGTTAAAGAGCTTTATCGGGAAAGTTTCCTATCTTCGGCGTTTTATTCCCGCCTTGGCAGAGATGTCTCATGCGTTCGGCTCATTAATGAAGGGAAAAGGGCCCTTTCGTTGGCTCCCAGAGCATGAAAAGGCATTTGAGCGAGTGAAGATCGCTATCTCTTCGCCAATTACCATGATTGCTCCTAAGGCGGGGGTGGCTCTGAAGCTCTACTTAACCTCTACTTCGAGATCGATCGGTGCGTTGTTAGCCCAAGAATTCGGAGGTCAAGAATGCCCAGTTTACTACATCAGTAGAATTGTAAAGGATGCTGAGACAAGGTACTCGCCCATTGAAAGACATTGTTTATCTCTCATTTTCGCAGCCAGAAAGCTTCGGCATTATTTTTTGTCGCATACGGTCGAGCTCATGACAAAATGCAATCCTTTGAGATACATGTTGTCCCGGCCCATCCTGTCAGGTCGCATGGCGCGATGGCTCCTCTTGCTAGCTGAGTTTGAAATCAAATGCCTCACTCCTAAGGCCATATTAAGCAAAGCTCTGGCGGACCTCATTGCTCAATTTCCTTCGGAGGAGCTCGGGCCACTGGATGATGATCTGCCAGGCGAGGAGCTGAATTGTTCATGTTTGGCTAAAGTCAAGGAGGAATGGACCTTAGCTTTCGACGGGTCCTCGACCTCCAGAGGAGGAGGAGCCGGAGTGGTCCTGACATCTGAGGCCGGCGAAAAGAAAAGTTTTTCATACAAACTCGACTTTGCATGCACAAACAATGAGGCGGAATACGAAGCTTTCATCCTTGGTCTCTTGGCTGCGCGAGAGCTCGGTATCAAAAGGTTACGAGTCAAAGGGGACTCAAAATTGGTGATAAAGCAAACTAACGGGGAGTACGCTGTGCGAGAGCCATCATTGGCGGCTTATAGAGGCATACTTCAGAAATTGAGCCGGAGTTTCGAGGAGCTGTTAGTGGAGTACGCGCCTCGTTCTAACAATCGTCATGCTGACGCATTGGCAACTTTGGCATCCAAGATGGAAATTCCGAGCGAGGTCGTTTCGATACAAATTCAAAAGAAGACCTCTCCGTGTCAAAGTAGCGAGGAAAGGGACCTCGAGGAGTCTGATTGGCGAGCTCCTATCGAGGCACAACTTGGAGGAAGCCCATCAGGAATCCCTCTCTCAGCCCTCAAAGATTTCCTGATTTACCAAAGAATCCTTTACTATCGAGCCCCGGGAGGGCTGCTCATGAAATGCGTTGGTAAGATGGAGGGTCGTTCTATCCTAGACCGGGTTCATGAGCATTCTTGTGGGGTAATGGAAATAAGCCTTTATAGGCGGCTTCAGAGACGGGGCTATTATTGGCCATCAATGGCCGAGGAGGCCAAGGCTAAGCAGGAGACATGCTTAGACTGCGCAGAGGCGCGAGATAAGCTTGAATGTTTCGTGACTTTGGAGGACCAGGATTGGCGAGCTCCGTTCTTTGTTTTCTTTCAGACGGGATCGCTGCCTCTAGATCGTACCGACGCTTTAAAGATGAAAAAGAGAGTTAAACGATTCGAGTTGATCGATGGCCAACTCTTTAGAAGAGGATTTGACGAAAGACTCCTTCGATGTCTCGGCAAAACTGATGCCCAGCACGTCATGGAAGAGTTGCATAACGCGGAGCATCAAGGAGGTGTGAAGCTCTATACGCATCTCATAAGGTTGGGATATTACTAGCCCACCATGGAGCAAGACTGCAAGGAGCATACCAAGCGATGTCGTTCATGTCAAATTCATGATCATCGAATCCACGCTCCGGCTACAGAGCTTCATCCGATTTTAACCCCATGGCCATTTCATACTTGGGGTATGGATTTGATTGGACCAATTTCGCCCAAGTCAAAGGGGAATATGTGGATCCTCACCGCAACTGAAATGTATACAAAGTGGGTAGAAGCGATACCTTTAAAGAAGGCGACAGGACCTGTTATCGCAAATTTTATAAAAGAGCACATTGTCTGTCGTTTTGGGATTCCGAAAGTCATTTTGAGCGACAATGGGACGTCTTTCGTCAATAATCAAGTTAGGCGTTTGATGGACCAATATGACATCCTTCATCATCGATCTACCCCTTACTATCCCCAGGGACATGGCCAGGCTGAGGCTACTAACAAGATCCTCCTTCGAATCCTCAGCCGGACTTTGGAAGATTTCCAACACAAATGGGCCGACCACCTCATCCTCGCCTTATGGGCCTATCGGAGTTCGTCCAAGCGCTCTACACTCGCTTCGCCGTTCTCACTGGTATATGGGACCGAGGCCGTATTGCCAGCCGAGCTTGCTGTCCCCTCAGCGAGTCTCGCTGAGCGAAGTCAGTTAGAGCGTGAAGCAGAGCTCGAAGTGTTGGACAAGCGTAGAGAGCGAGCTAGTGAACACACAAAGGTATATCAAGCAAGGGTAGCTCGAGCTTATAACGCTTTGGTGAGACCTCGAAGTTTTTGAGAAGGTGATCTAGTTTTAAAAGCCGCCCCTCATGTAATGAGAGGCCTCACAGCTCCAAAGTTTACGCCTAAATGGGAAGGACCTTACGAAATCAAGCAATCCTTCGAGGCTGGATATTACAAGATAGGCAAGCTAGGAACTGAAATGGTAACAGCCTTGTTGAATGTCAAGTGGCTTAAGGCGTATTTTAGTTAGAATGATAGAGTTGCCTTAGCTTGATCTATGTAGTGCATTAGTTCTTTTTGTTGGAATTTTGAGTTTTGAAAGCTAGACTTTGTAAAATTGTGGATATTCCAATGATAGTGTAACGTTTGTGCTTCGAGCTCATGAGTTGAATAAGGAATATTGCATGAATAAGTTCGTACTAAAAGCAGTATATACATGCACAAGTGGTAAAAGAGAAATCTTTCTGTATTGCAAATTGAAGGCTTGTATACAAAAGAGCTTGCATTGCTCGAATAAAAACAAAGGGGAGCCCGTGTACAAAAGATTGCATAAAAGAGCTGGGTGTACATCATGCTATGGTAAGTCCGTGAGGTTTAGCACGACAGGCCCCATCTTGGCCATCGTCGAATCAATATCGAGTTTCAATTGATCGATGTCAGCTCGATTCTGCTCGATTTTGGCTTTGTAACGTTGAACCCCTGATTCCAGCTCTCTCAGTTTTGACTCATTGACCTGAAGAATAACTTCTTTATCATTTAATTGGTCCCGTAGGCTCCGTAGGTGCTTTAATTCGGTCTCCCTCTGTTCATACTTCTGTACTTTCTCGATCCCTTGCTCCAGCCACCCAATATCGATCTGAGCACGCTGAAGGCCTCGAATTTCACGATTCAGCTGCTCGAAGTCTGAACTGTCGAAATGCTTGTCCGAGGCCTGGCGAAGATGGAGGACAGCTCGGCACAAAGAATTATACACAAAGCCAAGGAATTCTGGCCCCATTTCATCCAAACCCGTAAATGTCTCAGGATATTTATTCTTGAGGAGGGCGAGGAGTTGAGCACGAGAAGAGGTCACCAAAACGCCCCCCCATGATTCCAGTAAAGCGTCGGTACTTAAGGGATTTGCAGTTGGCTCTAGCAGGTGTTCTTCAGGAATGGAAGTAGAAGTTGTTGAAGCTGAGATGGAAGGCACTGCAAGTGTAAGGGAAGGCCTTGGCAGTGAAGTCAATCCAGCTGGGCGAGGACCTACATTCCTACCCAGCCTAGGACTCGCCAATGCTCCAATGGGACGAGGAGTAGTGATAGTCCCAAATGTCTGTGGAGCAGAGGTGATCAGCTGTCCAGAAGGCCTGAGAAGAATGCGAGGCCTGGGGGGAAGAGACTGTGAAGGCAAGGCTGTGGTACCAGCGCTCGGAGTGGCTGCAGGAATAGCTGGGGGGCTCGCTAGAGCATCGTGAGTAGGGGGCTGAAGCACCGCTTCGATGACCCTGGACTGGGGGCCCAGAATTTCAACACTTGGGCTCTCACCCCTTTTGCTATTTGTTTCCTCCGATTCCAGGGATTGAAAAGAAGAGCCCTCTTCATCTTCCGCAGTAGTTCGAGTTTCCGCAGTAGGTCCGTCAAGGACCCCCCTTTTATCTCCTTTAGCCCGAGTTGAAGCCCCGCAGGATACTGGTGAGTTTCCAGCAAGCCCCTCAAAAGGGACATCTCTATCCTCTGAAAGCAAAGGTAAAAAGGGGGAGAAGCTTTGTTAGAAAAAGGGGAGTTAATAAATGTTGATGATGAGAAAACGAAATTTTATGACGGCTTTTACCTCTGCCAAGGCTTAATGGAGATAGGCTGGCCTCGCTATCTGATTCATCCCGAAGGGATGTTTGCACATGAGCAAGCTCTTTCCCCCTGCCGTGCTTCGAAAGGCTAACGGGCACCCCTGCGCTCGGAATAGGAACGAGCTCATCCAACACTCCCAAAGTTTGGTCAGGAGGATTCGACAACACCCCCAAAGTGTTCAGGTCATCCTGAGGCACCTCCAGGCCACTTTCAGGAGGTAAGCTCGAGAGGGGTAGGGTGTGAACTCCTGAAATTGCTTCAGATATTCGAGGAGGGGAAGGAGAAGACTCCAAGGGATCGACTAAAGGGGGGGCTGATTGAGTGACCTGAAAGGTTAAAAAAAAATGTTTCTTCAAGCTTCTTAGAAAAAAAAAGAGTTAACTTAGGGGGTTGAAGTTCATTTACCTTAGCCCTCTTGGAGAGTCCAGAAGCAGGGACAAAGGAGGCAACGTCGGCTTCAGCTCCTCGTTTGTTCCTACCCACTCGAGGAGCTATAGGGCCTTTTGGTGGCGCGGAGCTTCTCGGAATATCCACATTAGTGGGAGCATTGGCGTTTATGGCCGGTTAAGAAGAAGTGTGGCTCAAAGGCAAGAGCCCTTGAGTTGTGCATAGATGCCCTCGAGAAGCTGGGTCCGCCCTATTGCGGAAGATTGAATTCCTTTGTAGAATAGGAATTGGGCGTCGAGGAGCTTCACTGGTAATAAAGAGTTAAAATTTGTCTAGCACACTTCGCCAGTAGGCCCTCGATCCCACTGCCCATAGTCCTCTCCTCGTACTTGAGGGCACCACCAATTCCGTTCGATTTCGTACCAAGAGCTCGACTTGATGTTCTAAGAACCGAGCTATGGCAGATGAAAAGTTTTGGACCTCAAATTCGTTATGACCCCTGGGGATGGTCTGATCATAGCCAAACTGGCGAGCTACCCGGTCAGGGCGGTAAATAGTGCTAATTGTTGCTTCTGGAGAGGCGAAGCCTGGTAGGTACCCTGGCGCAATAAATGCTAAATTGGTAAGGGCCGCATTGGAATACAGGTCAGTTCCTCTAAAAACTTGGCCAACAGTCATGTTATAGAAAGGTGGGGGGGGGCCAGTAATGACGCGAGCTCTGAAATGGCGCTCATGGTCAATAAATTGTGAAAATTTCTTCCGAGGGGTGGCCACTTTATTCCATCTAGCCGAGCGGTGACCACCACTTCCAGAGTTCATTCGAGGAGCATACGGAGGGAAATGTTCATACATGAACATTTGGAAGAAGGTGACTGAACCAAACCAAGCAACATGAAGCCTGGCCACACTCTGTTCGTAGTACGTGTGAAAATTGTCTAAGGCATGGTAGAGGGTGCCCAAAAATAGAGGGGCAAGAGGAAGGTGCACTCCTCGAGCGAGTTTCACTGCGAGCGGAATAAGGTCAGGGCTTGGAGTGTCTTCGGGAGGCCCTGGAAAAACAGAGCGAGACAGCCAAGAGAGGATGTAGGCTGCCAAACGTAAGGGACTCTCACTCTGGGGCCCTGCCACCCATTTGCTCGTATCGTTGTGGGAAAAGTCTCTAAAAAAGTGGCGGAGTAGAGAAACCCAAGTGCACTTCCCCCCAGTTTCGGGTGGGGACTCATGAACCACCTCGCCTTTTTTGTTGAAGCGAGTTGCCAACTTGCTGGCAGCTTGTATTTCCGCTCGAAGAGCTGCCACACGTCTCTCCTCGACCTCAGAGAAAGTCCAGGTTGAGGGGTCAGTTGTGCCAAAAATGTTAAGTCTCAAGAAGACATTAACGTCTTCGAGGGTAGAAGTGAATTCACCCCAGGAAGTGATAAAAGTATGGGAGTGAGTGCTCCACCTCAAGAGAAGGACCTGGAGACCCACCGTATCTCTGTTAATGGTAAGGCTTCGAGTACCTGCAATGGCCTCGAAGATCCCCGCGCTCTTTAAGCGCTTTTCGTAGGCAGGGATGGAAAAGATAAAATCTGTCCATTCTTCCCAGCCTATGCAAGCAGTGGTGGGGATAGGGAGGTACAAAAATGAGTAAGGAAAGTCTCCTCGCTCGATCCTGAATCGAAGGATGGAATCGGAGGGAAGTCGAGGTCCTTCCATAACAGGAGGCCCTGAATCTATGGTAAGGGGCTCGCCCACCAGCTCGTTTGCGTCTGTTAAGGACTTGGTTTGCTCCCAGAAAAGGTCCTCAGAGCCAAAGAATAGGGCTGTTCGCCATTCTTCGAGAGGGGGTACCTCAGGAACATCATGAGAGCTAGCCTTAGACATGTCTTGAATGAGTTCGGAAGCAAAGGAGAATTGCAATGAAAATTCAAAGTCTGCTCTGGAAACTTGGAGATGCAAGGCAAGAAAACTGTGGAAAAAGAAATTTTTCTAAGTTCCCCATTTATAATAGGGAGAATTTTGATCGACAAGACACCGAAGCGACGCAAGGCTCCAAAATTTGAGGCATCGAACAGTCGCAAAGCGCAGGAAACGAAGCATCAGGGCGCCGCCGAAACCGATGTCAGTCATTAATGATGATTTGAAAGGACGGGGACTTTACAGTTTTTAAGGAAGTCGAGGAGGCACCTCGAGATAGCTATACAAGGTACCTTTGCAGGAAGGAGTTCGAACTAGTACTCCGAGTTGTGTACGAGGACCTACACGTAGGACCTCGCACAAGGGGGCTAATTGTTGGTATGGGCCATTCAGGGGCCGCCACGTAGGTCCACGTGGCAATGGGCTCACTTTGACTTTTCCTCCATTTCGAGCTCCCTCAGCAATTCCACGTGGCAATAGGACCACCGAACTCCTTCTCAAATAAGGGGATTATAATCGAGCTCCTCCGAATGAAAGTCTCCATCGAGCGCTTCCTCGGATAGAGGATTTCAAATCAAGCTCCTTCTCTCATTATGAAGGGCACACCTCCGAGGTGTGATCGCCTTTCTTTGACGAGTCATTCTCTATTGATGACACTTCACGGAGGTCCTCTCTACGGATCAGCCTCCGTTTTGTAAGGAGGCATTCTTCTCTACGGATAAAACCTTACGAGGAGTTCCTCTCTACGGATAAACCTCTTTTACGAGGAGTTCCTCCCTACGGATAAACCTCGTGGCACTCCGCGCTCCTATGGGGGGTAAGAGCTCGGATCACTGCCTTATGGGAACCAAGGGCTTGGGTTCGGAGGCTGGAGTCCAAGGTACGCTAAATCCGTGACGGACCTCATTTCTAGCTAGGATGAGGGCCTTGCATCATGGATTGGTCTGTCACATAGGAAAGAAGATAACCAGGTGAGGTGAGCGAATACCCTTTTCTGACAAGTACAATCTCAACCCTTGACCCACAGATATTTACCACAGATATTTAGCACCGCAAAACCTCGACCATTGGTGAGAAAAGACTTTTTTGCCTATAAATAACGAGAGAAATGTAGAGAACCGGATCGGGAAAAAAGGACAGGACAAAAAGAACCTTTTTCTTAAAACAATCTCCAGTACACCCCAGATTTCCTCTTTTTCCTATCAAATCCCTCCCCTCTTCTTATAATCCATCTAGAACGGTGGGCTCCTCTGTGACAGCTTGGACTCCCACCGGGACCCGCTCTCTGGCAACCATCATCGTGGAAAGTTTGACTTCAGTTTTAACAGAACCTACTACAAACAGAGTTACTTAAAGTTGGTTATCAAAGAAACTCTGAGATTACATCCTCCTATCCCGTTATTACTTCCAAGAGAGTGCAGAGAGAGATGTGAAATTAATGGATATGAAATAGCAGTCAAAAGCAAAGTCATTGTCAATGCATGGGCAATTGGTAGAGATCCTGAACTTTGGATTGATCCAGAGAGCTTTCATCCAGAGAGATTCCTTGACAGTTCAATTGATTACAAGGGGACTCATTTTCAATATATACCATTTGGTGCTGGAAGAAGAATATGTCCTGGCATATCTTTTGGAGTAGCAAACATTGAGCTTCCACTTGCACAACTATTATATCACTTTGACTGGAAGCTTGCTGATGGAGCGAAGCTAGCAGATCTAGACATGACGGAGGGCTTTGGCGCATCGGTTAGAAGGAAACGAGATCTGTATTTAATTCCCATTGCTTATCATCCTTCGCCTGGTGAGTAAGACCAGAAGAAAGAAAGCATTTGTTATTCATTTTCTTATGACCTCTTGATCGATCTGGTCTTCTGATTGTCTTGGTTTGATTCCCTGTTCATCCTTCTGTAGCAGTTTGCATCTCTCTTGCAGCTTTAATTTTACTCTGTTGCTTTTCCTTCTTGCTGCTATGTTTCTGAGTTGCCTTTGGGCATGTTGTTTTTCGAACCTTTTGTTTTTTTTCATTCTTGATCTTTGATTGTTGATTTGGAATTCCTTTCTTCTTTGGACTCGAGCAATGAAATGTTGGTTATTTCAATTTTTAATTCCAATTGAATTGTAAGCTTAATCAAAACAGTAATTCCAATTACATGAAATTATGATTCATTGGATCCAACTTCACATAATTGGAATTCTAAATCAACCAAGACACCCTAATATTATTTCCTAGAAAGATTTTCTTGTTGACTTACACCATTACTGCAAGGGTGGCATTTGGCAAGAAATGCAAAGACCAAGAAGCATTCCTGTATCACTTCGCTCCATAGAGAAGTTGATAGGATAATCAATGATGAACATAAAGCTAAGAAGGTGGCTACAAAGATTGGTGATGGTGAATCAGATAGATGAAGATATAGTTGATGTTCTTCTAAAAATATGAACATTGTGACCTGAAATTTCCATTAACTATCAATAAAATTGAGTGGGAGTCTTGGCAGATGTACTTAACTTCACAGAGAGATGTTTTCCGTGATTATGGAGAGATCTTATCATTGCACCAAGCCGCTCTCATCTTGGTTAATACATTTATTTTATGCTTCAATAAAGTTCACATGAAGTTCTACAGATTAGTTTTCTTTCTGGCTCAGCCACAAGTTCGAAACCTGGTCTTTTCAAATTTCAGTTTCAAAAGTTCCCAGAAATACAATAATTTAGTAGTGGAAAATGATATATTCTCCGAATTCAAAAGGATTCCCAAAATTCTATTTGAAAACTTACGAACTGGGACTCTCTGTAGCACGGCTATTTAGTAACACATCTACAAAATTAATAATATATTTATACTTTTTTTCCTAAGCTATTTATACCGTCTTCATCTTTACTATAATGCAAATGTCAATAAAATTTTTATTATTTACAAGTAAAAATACGTGCATTGTGAGTGAAAGATTTGTATGATCGTATTTAAAAAAACATAAACATATCTGACAATTCATCTGAAACCATTCTCATATTTATCATATGAAAAGTAATATTTTAAACTGGTATCCATAGTCAAAATATTTTAACACAACCACCAACCCATCAATCTTCATAACTTGATTTTTAAACACAATCAACGCACTAAACTACTTTAAACATATCATACTAGTTCATAAAATTTAGCAAAGAATCGAACATGCATATAACCTAATTAATAGCATGTGAAAACATTGTACTTATACAACAATTATAGTATGAAGAATACCTAAAACAAAAAACACAGCAATATATACATCTATAAATCAGGTTATAAACATTAATGCATACAAACAATTAACATAGCAGCCTCTACATGCATATAACAGATTATATAAAGTCAAAACGAGCATATAATCTTCATTGTAGGTACATAGTAGCGCGCGAGCGCGCGCACACACAACCCACCTAATCTCAAGCAAATCTTATTGCCTATGCATCTCACAATAATTAAAACCCTATAATAGCATATAAACCCACAAATCATATTATATACACACATATATATACATATAAACACCATGTTTTCACATATACAATCCATATACCTAATTAATCCTATCATATACTTAATACGTATCAGAGGTGCTAAGTTTATAGGTCCAACTTAAAATAGTTGGATCACTTATTCCTCAAAACAAAAAAGCAAATTTCAGATTTTGTGGATCGATGTATTGAGTGTTTAACTTTGTTTGATTTAAGATAAAAAAAAATGAAATGAGTCTTTTAGATTTTGGGTTAAAAGATATAAGATATTATTATTATATATATAATATTTAAATATTATAAATTTTAACAAATTTTCACGGATCTGATCGAATTTCTGAGACCCTAATCTGTAATTTGATCCGTAAACTACGGATTCCTATTTTCTGAATTTGTCACCGATCCTTTGGACTAAAAATCTGATCCAATCCCCATCGAATCGGATCGAATTCACTAATTAGCGGATTATTTGAACATCCATACTCTATCATGAGTCATATACTATATATTTATTAGATCAAAGAGTTACAAGGATTCTTTCAATTAACAACAATTCAAATTTCTGATGTGCTTAAAAAAAACTAACTTTTTTCCTCTCCAATGAGCATCTCTCTGTGGTCTCCTGCGGTGAGATCATGTAGTCAAAATTGGCTACATCCTATATGCCTTACACACTATACAATATACCTTATACACCCCGTCATCATATACTTACATGAGGTATCACAATTTTGTTATCAATATTATATGTCATTGAAACAAATATCACCCCATTAATTACGAGTTATATAAGGTTTGGTTACAACTATTGAAGTGCTTGAAAACTTCTATCACTCTATTAGTTAGATGAAGTATCATATTTTGTTATGACTATTATTTCATTAAAACATATATCACTCTCTCTAATAGTCATAACAAAATATAATACCTAATGTAATCAAAAGGGTGGTATCTATTTTAATAAGATGTGATAATCATAATAAAACATGATAACTCGCGTAGCTAATAGAGTGATACAAGTTCTTCAAGCATAACTAAATGTTCAGGAGACTCTTTGAAGCACCTTACATGAGAGGATTTTCTTCCTAAAAAACACAAAGCACAACTCCAAGTAAGATCCTGTTCAAAAAAAAAAAAAAATTGCAGTAAAGGATGGAAATCAATCTTAACCATGCACTTGGTTGCTAATGATTCAAAAAAAACTTTATTTTATATTACTTTGACTTTTTACGTGTGAAAAGATTACTTTAACCCAGTCTAATAATTGTGCTAATCATTTTTTTTATCTTTTGGTTTGACGCGAGTCATCCTCTCTTTCAATTGTCTTTTCTTTTTTCATATTCTCTCACCAACCACACATAGCATAAAGAATTTGTAAGTGATTCAATCTACAAGAATTAAAGAGAGAATGGATTAAATTGATACATTACATTACATTGTATGACTATATCTGAACTTTTTTTCGTTTTAGAAGTAACTATATTTTAGTATCTTATAAAATACATTATTTTTTCATCATAAAATTGATATTAGGAGCGGTAGAAAGCACGATCACTTCATTAAGGGTGTTGTATTCGTGTCAGACACTCGAATACCGTATCAGACACTTTGGACACTCCTTGAACAAGTATCGAACACTTCGTAGAAGTGTCCTGATATTTTTTTTTTAGAATACTTGTCGGTCACTCTTTGGACACTTCTATGACACTTCTTGAATATTATTCAAACACGTGTCGGACACTTTGTAGTAGTGATGTATATTCAAGTGTTTTGAAAGAAAATTATATATGACTAAGTTATGATTAAAAATTTAAGATAAATATATGTATATGATTAAATAAGTCTGGTTCTTTAATCTATTTTAATTTGTGTCTATTTTGCTTATAAGTTTGTTTATTTATTAATTGTTTGATGATGAATTGAAATATTTCTGTAATGTATTTTTTTAAAAATAATTAATATATATTAATATATTATATTATTGTTTTATAACTGTATCTTTGTCGTGTCAATTTTTTTTTAGAATTTTTAGTATCACTGCATTTGTATCGTATCGTACCTCTGCCTCGTATCCGTATTTGTGTCCGTGCCGACTGAAGGAGGAAGAACTATGCATCAGGCTTGGAGGACGCGGATGGCCAGTGGCGTGATTCTAAAGAGGAGGGCAGAGACATTGCTGAACAGTAGTTCCAGTCATTAAAAGCATCACCAATGGGATAGCCAAAGGCACATTTGGAGATCAAATACACACTGTAGCAATACAATGTGATAGTCAAATTTGTGGATCCCACTTGAGGTTAGCTAAGTGGTTAGTCGGATCCGGCGAACCACTTAGCTAACCAAAGGTTTGTATATATTTTTTTTTGGTCTTTTCTTTTCTCGAAAATCGTGCCATGTATATATATATATATATATCATTTACTTAAATGTCAATAACTTTCACTACAAATTAAATTTTTTGATGAAACTAATTCTGTTATAAAGATAATTTCGAGAGTTTTAATTTGAGTACCACTTAGGCTATTTTTTTGACTTAAAACGAAAAAATTATGAATTTTTTAAGTTAAAAAAGTATAAAAAAATTTAATATAAATATGTATATACATAAAATTTTAAGATTAATTTAATTGTGTAAGATTATTTAATTGTGTGGGTAATAAAAATTTGGAGAACCGTGGAGTTAAAATTAGAAATTATGATGTGGTTGGCTAAAATTCAAATCTGGAGAACCTGTTGTGGAGTCAAAATTTAGAGATCCTGATATGATGATGTGGCTAGCTAAATTGCTGAGGTGGCTAGCTAAAATTCAAATTTGGAGAACCAAATTTGGAGATCCCACAGTGGATGCTCTAAGGACTCCTTAAACTATGGTAATTTTGCAAATAACTGTTTTAAATGGATTAAGCACTTGCATTGATGATTGATTGACAAAATTCAATGAATCTATAATTTTGGCACGCACTTATAATGTCACCTGATCAGAAGACTAAAATTAAGCGAATTTAGCAAACCTATATTTTCGATATCTATTAACCTATGGTTCATTCATTTCGCTCCCAATTTTTTCGCCTCCTCTGAGCCAATGAAAGCCACTTTGACTCTTTCGTCTCTAGAACTGCATTCTCAATCTCACATTCTCCCTTACTATATATATACACACACACACACAAAAACAAACTCCTGATATCAGTTAATATAACCTTATTATCTCATTCCAGAATGCAGTAGGAGAATTCTGACAAACCCTTCTCTGGCCCAAGGCCAGACTGATCGACACAAAGAATGGAAATTAAGGGTATGTCGGTTTTCTTCTCTCATTCATATTCACCCATGAATGCAGGCAGCGATTTCTTCCTCAAACCCATCTTTGTACATGGGTTTTCTGGATTTTTACAGATAATTTTGTTGCTTGTTCTATTCATTTCATGGGTCTGCAAGAAAATGAAGAAATGTCCAAAACAGAGTATTAAGAACACCAGGTTTTTGTATTATAAACCAACTCTGTTTTGTTCTGTGGGTCTGTCACTTTTTAATGCTGTTCTGTGTGCATTGAACTGCTTTTATTGGTATAGAAATGGTTGGTCTGAGGAAGAGGTTGTAACCCTTTTGGATTTAGCACTCAGAGCTCTTGCTTGGATCGCAGTTTCTGTTTCCTTGCATACCCAATTCTCTAATTCAGGTGAATCTAAGTTCCCATTATTATTAAGGGTTTGGTGGGGGTTTTACTTGTCAATCTCTTGTTATTCCCTTGTTCTAGACTACTTTGATTACAAAAATCACCAGTCTTTACCAATTCAGTTTTTGGTGTCCGATGTTGTTTCCGCCCTTACCGGGTTGTTTTTCTGTTATGTGGGAATTTTTGGTAAGAATGAGAGTGAAGATACACTTCTTCAAGAACCTCTTTTGGGTGGTGACATTAGTGTAACTAATGGTGCCACATCTGAAACTGCATGCCCTTATTCAAATGCCAGTATTTGTAGTATCCTTAGTTTTTCATGGTTAGGTCCTTTAATTGCAACTGGTAAAAGGAAAACAATAGACCTTGAGGATGTGCCTCAGATTGCCAGTAATGATTGTGCCAGAGATTCCTTTCTAAATTTCAGAAATAATCTAGAGTCTGGTAATGGTAGTAATACCCGCGTCACTGCAACGAAGCTGGTGAAGACATTATTTTTCACATCATGGAGGCAAATTCTACTAACAGCTTTCTGTGCAATTATATTCACATTGGCTTCTTATGTTGGCCCATTCCTTATTGAAACCTTTGTCCAATACCTTGATGGGCATCAACATTTTAAACATGAAGGCTATGTATTGGTTTCTGCATTCTTCTTTTCAAAGCTTGTCCAGTCCTTGGTACAGAGACAATGGGCCTTTACATTGCAGCGGACTGGAATGAGGACCAAGGGGGCACTGATTACCATGATCTACAATAAGGGTTTGACCCTTTCATGCCAATCGAAGCAGGGCCGCACCAGTGGGGAGATAATAAATATTATGACTGTTGATGCTGAGAGGGTAGGTGACTTCATTTTTTTCATACATGACCCATGGATGGTGCTTCTGCAAATTGTTTTGGCATTATATATTTTATATAAAAGCCTTGGGCTTGCTTCAATTGCTGCATTTGCTGCCACATTAATTGTGATGTTGGCAAATGCTCCAGTAGGGAAAGTCCAGGAGAAACTTCAGAATAAGTTAATGGAATCAAAAGATACAAGGATGAAAGCAACCTCTGAAATCTTAAGGAACATGAGGATTCTCAAGCTTCAGGGATGGGAGATGAAGTTTTTGTCTAAAATTTTTGAGCTTAGGAAGATTGAGGCAGGATCGTTGAGAAGATATTTGTACACTTCATCTGTGACGACTTTTCTGTATTGGGGTGCTCCTACATTTGTGTCTGTGGTCACTTTTGGTACTTGTGTGCTTATGGGTATCCCACTTGAATCAGGGAAGATTCTTGCTGCACTAGCAACATTTAGAATACTTCAACAGCCTATGTCTAACCTTCCTGACACGATCTCATTGTTAGTTCAGACTAAGGTCTCCCTTGATCGTATTGCTTCATTCCTTGGCCTCGATGACCTGCAACCTGATGTTATAGAGAAGCTCCCAAGAGGTAGCTCCGACACAGCAATTGAGATAATTGACGGTAATTTCTCCTGGGATGTATCTTCCCCAAATCCAACTCTGAAATCTATAAATTTTAAAGTTTCTCAAGGCATGAGAGTTGCTATTTGTGGTACTGTCGGCTCAGGAAAGTCAAGCTTGCTCTCCTGTATCTTGGGAGAAGTACCTAAAATATCTGGAAACCTTAAGCTCAGTGGGACAAAGGCCTATGTTGCTCAGTCCCCCTGGATACAAAGTGGAAAGATAGAAGACAACATACTGTTTGGAAAAGAAATGGATAGAGAATGGTATGAGAAGGTTCTTGAAGCATGTTCCTTGAAAAAGGACCTGGAAATTCTCTCCTTTGGTGATCAGACAGTTATAGGCGAGAGGGGGATCAATTTGAGTGGTGGACAGAAGCAGAGAATACAGATTGCACGAGCTCTATACCAAGATGCTGATATTTATCTATTTGATGATCCATTTAGTGCTGTGGATGCTCATACAGGTTCCCATCTCTTTAGGGTAATTGTTCTTCCACCTCTCTACTCCTAATCATCTCTCTGATTGAACAATATACGTTCACATCTTTATTGGAAGAAAAGCTAGTTATATATAACTTTTTTTGCCATATGCATATGTTTAAATTCTTGTTGCACTTATAGAAGGTAAACACAATACCTTTTGCTTCTTTTCTGTCTTATTGTCATTATTTGTTCGTTTATTGTTGTTATTTTTCTTAATAAAATAAATATATGGGTTAAATTAACAAGTGACCTCCACTTATCGTTGTGTGACAGGAATGTTTACTGGGGTTTCTGGATTCAAAAACAGTGATTTACGTTACTCATCAAGTAGAGTTCTTACCTGCTGCAGATCTCATCCTGGTGAGCTATTCACGTCTCTTCCATGCTCTTTCTATTCATGGACGATACTCATGAAATCTTGTTACTATCATCAGGTCATGAAAAACGGCATGATTACACAAGCAGGAAAATACAATGAAATTCTCAATTCAGGAAGCAATTTTATGGAACTTGTAGGTGCACATAAGGAAGCTTTATCAGCACTTGATTCGGTAGGGTCAAACTCAGAAAAATTAATTACCAGTGAAGAAGGTATAGGGAATGCTAAAAAGGTTGTCCGCAAAGAAGAGAGTGAAAATGGTAAAGCAGATGATGCCATGGATCCAAAAGGACAGCTTGTTCAAGAAGAAGAAAGAGAGAAAGGTAGAGTTGGATTTTCAGTCTACTGGAAATATATCACGACAGCATATGGAGGTGCTCTTTGGCCCATTATGTTGTTATGCCAAATTCTCTTTCAGCTACTTCAAATTGCAAGCAATTATTGGATGGCATGGGCAACTCCTGTAAAAAAGGATGAGGTGCCTCCGGTTGGAACCTCTAGACTCATGATTGTTTATGTAGCTTTGTCGATTGGATGTGCCCTTTGCATCCTTACAAGGGCCTTGCTTCTTGTAACGGCTGGGTATAGGACAGCCACACTACTCTTCAAAAAAATGCACTTGTGCATTTTTCGTGCACCCATGTCTTTTTTTGATGCTACCCCAAGTGGACGAATCCTTAATAGAGTGAGTAAATTCTTGTTGTTACTACTATTATTGTTATTTACTATACTTATGCTACTGCTTCTGCTACTACTATTGCTGTTGTTACAGTTTCTAATCCATCATGTTGTGTGGTCTATAATTTTGTAAGGTTTTAAGCTTTTGAATTACAACAGCTACCAAAATAGGTCTTACAAGTTTACTTACTCGAGCTGTTTTCTGTTTCAGGCATCTACGGACCAAAGTGCAATAGATTTGTCCATTCCATATCAAGTTGGAGCAACTGCATTCTCAATCATAAACCTCCTCGGAATTATTGTAGTAATGTCACAGGGTGCATGGCAGGTCTTCATCATTTTCATTCCTGTCATTGCAGCATGCATCTGCTTACAGGTACTTCTTCATATTTAATTCTGATTAGTTGCCAAAATATTATGATTTATGTCAAATCACAATATTAATGAAGTAATCAATGTATACCTTAGATTTTGCTAGTCATTGTAATGGTTGATGTTATGATTCATTCCAAAACAACTAAATCAAGTTGATCCTAATAAAGAATTTTTCAAAATTACAAATCATGCTATCTGGATGAGTTAGGTGTTAGAGGTCTACAGTTTCATCAATATTCTAGCCACACCTTTGCAGCAACCAGGTGTGGAATCTCATGGACAGAAGACTTTAGTTTTTTTTGCTTGTGCCAACCCTCACTCCCACTATATAGAGAAGAATGCTTACAAGGCTATGAGACACATTCAGGACTCCAACTTGGGCTGCATCCACCTCCACCCGAATGGCTAAGCTCTCCAGAACGCTCAAAACAATTGTGTACAAACCTTATGAAGTTTTAGGGCATTGCATACAATTATACAAATCCAAAAGACTCAGCTCATCTATCCTAGTATAAGTGGCACATGGGCATGTGGCCCATTAGTGCCTAACCTTCTAATGAAGGTGGTAAGGGGTAACATTAGACCCTTACTGGAATGTGCATTCATTCATAAGTATTGCATATTGTGGAAAGCAAAATCCAACATGGGCTTCTAGTAAATCATAAATAGTTCTGGTCAACCTTGATGCATTTTGTCATGGTTGTTTCCGTTTGAACTTGATGTTAAAGCCTTTCAATAAGATAGCCTATTTCCTATTATTTGTGCATACGTTCAGTTTCCAAAATCTCAAGGTTCATGACGCAAAGCCTCTGGATTCATGTCTATTATAGTTCCAAACAGTTTCATTTGGACATGAGGTGGTATTCTTTCTTTTATCTCTTAATATTATTCATAAATGCAAATCAGAGGAAGCATAAAAGTCCAAGGATTTTGTTTTTCTTTTTTTGTGATTTCGTTGAACCTAACTACCAATTTGATAGAGGGTATCATTTTATTGAAAAATTATAGACAGAGTACTCATGACTTATGCATGTATATGCTAAATGCAAGGAGTTCTTGATGTTACTGATTGCAGCAATATTACCTCCCTTCAGCACGAGAACTGTCACGGTTGATTGGAGTATCCAAAGCTCCTGTTATACAGCATTTTTCTGAAACAATATCAGGATCGACTACTATTAGGAGCTTTGATCAGGAATCGAGATTCCTGGACACAAATATGAAATTGTTAGACTGGTATTCTCGGCCAAGGTTTTACAGTGCTGGTACAATCGAGTGGCTATGCTTCCGTTTGGATTTTTTGTCTTCTATTACATTTGCCTGCTCTTTAATTTTCTTGGTCTCTATCCCACAGGGAGCAATCTCTCCAAGTAAGTGGTCCTCTTTTGTCTTCTTCATATTTTTCTCATTTTATGGAAACTGGAGTGAAACAGGTGCAGATTTATTCTTTCTTCTTCTTAATTTGAAGGTCTTGCGGGATTAACAGTGACCTACGGGCTCAATCTGAACACAATGCAAGCTTTTGTCATATGGGTCATTAGCGCTATGGAGAATAAAATTATATCCGTTGAAAGAATGCTTCAATATACTTCTATCCCAAGTGAGCCTCCTCTCGCGATAGAAGCAAATGGACCAGACAATTACTGGCCGTCACGGGGAGAGGTTGATATTCGCAATCTGCAGGTAATTCAAATTTCCATCCTACTTCTTCTAATGCCAAATGAGCGCTCGTGTACTGGTTGTCTGTATGAATCTAATGGAGTTGAGCATGAATGTAGATCCGATATGCCCCACACATGCCACTTGTGTTGCGAGGTCTTACATGCACTTTCCTTGGAGGATTGAAGACTGGAATCGTGGGGAGAACTGGAAGTGGTAAATCAACTCTCATACAGTCACTCTTCCGCCTTGTTGAACCAGCTGCAGGTCAAATTTTGATAGATGGTATTAACATCTCCTCAATTGGACTGCATGATTTACGATCAAGATTGAGCATCATTCCTCAGGAACCAACCATGTTTGAGGGGACAGTACGGAACAACTTAGATCCACTTGAAGAGTATAACGACGAACAGATTTGGGAGGTGGGTCTGGCTTTAATTGATGTTTATGCTGATTTGGTACAAAGATGGGAAGTTCTCCCACCCA
This sequence comes from Cornus controversa, assembly GCA_026545225.1. Classification (NCBI taxonomy): domain Eukaryota; kingdom Viridiplantae; phylum Streptophyta; class Magnoliopsida; order Cornales; family Cornaceae; genus Cornus; species Cornus controversa. The sequence continues at coordinate 42,318,733 of CM048852.1, read as the reverse complement.
GCATTGACTTAATATTGTGTACATGTTGTTGTTGACTGTTGAGACTAATAATGAATTAACATGTCTGTCATTACTTCAGGCTCTTGATATGTGCCAGCTTGGAGATGAGGTTAGGAAGAAGGAAGGCAAGCTTGATTCATCAGGTTTCTTCAACCGCCATTCTAAATTTCTAACATAAAAGTTATACAGAAATCTGTTTGACCCACGTAACCATAAAGTTCTTTGTTCTTAATGTTCATATGATTGTTGCAGTTGTCGAGAATGGAGATAACTGGAGTATGGGCCAAAGGCAACTCGTCTGTCTTGGTCGTGTGCTTCTCAAGAAAAGCAAGATCTTGGTGCTTGATGAAGCTACGGCATCAGTTGATACAGCAACTGATAATTTAATTCAACAGACCATTAGGCAACATTTTTCCAACTCCACTGTTTTAACCATTGCACATCGGATAACATCTGTAATTGATAGTGACATGGTCCTAGTTTTAGATCATGGTTAGTAAGAGTCTGTTGATCTATCTTAATTCTCAAGCTGAGATGTAAAATATCTTGGTTCTTACCATTCTTTTCCCTTTGGCGCAGGACTTATTGAGGAATATGATTCTCCAACAAAGTTGCTGGAAGACAAGTCGTCTTCGTTTGCAAAGCTTGTAGCAGAGTACAGTCTGAGGTCTAATTCTAGTTTTGAGAAGTGAACAAGCATTTGAATGCCAGATCTTCACTAGGCACCATTCACCTTTACCTTTGCATGATAATGATGATGAAAAAGCTGGTGGTGGTTACTATCCTACATACATTTTCCCCCTTTGGATGTAAATTCTTTTTTGATTTAGATTGTTGTGTTATTTTTGAAGTACAGCGATATGGAAAAATCAAAGTAATAGGTGAGTTATGGTCTACTATCCAAGATCTATTAGAAGGGAGGAACTCTATATCTTACAACAAAACCCAATTGTATATTGCCTTCAATTTTGAGTCTAACAGAATTGCAAAATGTGGGTAGAAACTAGAAAGTTTGGCATGTTTGATCAGCCCCATTAGCAATTCTAGGAGTAGGCTTGAAAGCAACTTCCGAGAAGAAATGACTTCCATGGTTGATTGCGGGGCGACAGAGAGAGAAGTGTTAGAATTTCTAATGATACATGGGCATATTTTATTGAGTTTTATCATAATAGTTTTCTTATTCAAAGAAAAAAAAGATTGAAAAACAATTTAAATTTTTTATTGTTGTAATTTCCTATTAGAGAAAAATTGGATAAAAAATTGAGCAATGTTACACGTCATGAAAATATTTCATGAATTTTTATCTTGAATGATGTGGCAATTAAATGGTGAGTTAGTATTGGTGGGATTCCTCCCATACACTGAATGTCAATGGTATTATCACTTGCCACATCATTCATGAAAGCAATTCATAATAAAATTTCATGACGTTTAGTATTTCCCTAAAAAATTATAGCAGTTTATTTTTTAAAAGAGAGTATTTATTTTTCTGACCTTGTGATCACATTAATGTGTGGGAAGGAAAAAAAAAAATATATTGGCTTCTCTTCCATTTTTTCCTTTTTTTTTCATTTGATATTTTTTTAACTAAATGGTATATTTTAATTTGACTAATCCTTTTTGGGCACATGAACCTGGAACTTCAGTTCGGATCTTAGGCTTGAGAGTTTTGGCTTTTTGGGAAGAATAACAATACATTCTCCGTATTGGAGGATGCCGAATGGGGCTGGTGTGAGTGAGGTGGTGGGCTATACTGTAAATTCGGAGATGTATTATTACTCTTTCATAAAAACGGTGTTGGTTGAACAAATTACTAAAATGTTAATTCTCTCAATCCCTTGACTAGTGTGTAGAAGAATTTTAGCATGAAAGCCATGATTTTTCATCATCCAACAAAATCAGCCGGAAAACAAAATGAATTGGTTTAGCGCAACTGAATGGCTACCGCCTAAATGTATCATGCAATAGTCTGAAACACTTTTGTTTGTTGAACATGAATTCATGCATAATGAGTTGTATTTTAATATGGAATTCTTAGAGGATAAAGTGTCCTGAGTTCTAAGAAATTATAATCATTGTGCAATAAGGAATAGGTTTAGAGACTCTATAAATAGAGGTAGGGTTAAAGGAAAAAGTTAATCAGAGAAGAAAGTGTAAGGGATTGGTGAATTTTGTGAAGAAATAAGAGAGTACGTACATGTAATTTCGGATGAAATATGCCAAGTGAAAGAGTGTGTGGTAGGCATGTTTTTTGCGTATTGTATATTCTCATTCTCAATTATAATAAAATCTTCCTCTTTGTGGACGTAACCCTATGTAAAATATTGTGTTGTGCGTGGGTGTGTATGATTGTTATCTCCATATATGTTTGATTGTAATATGATGATATGATTCCGTTATGTCGAACAAATGGGGATTAATTCCCAACATGACGGGGGGACTACATGTTCATGCCCGATGGTGTATTATGGAGTGCTCTAAGGAGCTTGGCACCACCATCATTGACAATATATATATATATATATATATATATATAGGGTAAAGTGCAATAAAATCTGTTATATACAAATTATGTGAGTATCCCTTTAGTCTTTAACAAAAGACTGTAATGTCTAAAATACCCTTATGATAAAACTAAAAAAAAAAGTAAAGTGCAAAAAAAAATCATTGCAAGAGATATGGTCATATAAAAGTTGATTGTTGGTACAAAGATCAACAAGTGAAATATACAATAGAGAATGGAGAAGAAAATAAGCTTTTTATGACTCATTTTGATACTAACAAGATGTCAAGCAGTGTATGGTTTGTAGATAGTGGTTGTTCAAATTATATGACAGGCACGAAATCCATGTTTAAAGAGTTTGATGAGACATAGAAGATGAAGGTGCAACTTGAAAATGGCAAGGAAATGCAAGTTGAAGGAAAAGGTATAGTGGGCATTGAAACTAGCCATGGTAAAGTAAAACTCTTGCACAACGTTCAATTTATACCTGATTTGGAATATAATTTGCTGAGTGTTTGGCAACTAATGGCAGGTGGATATTCAATCTCATTTGATTGGTGCATGTGTTATTAAAGACAAGAAATCAGGCCAAACGATGATCAATATCAACATGACTCAAAACAAAATGTTCCCATTGGAAGTCTCAAACATGGGAAATTCTGTTCTTGCTACTAGTGGAAAAGATTACTCAAAGTTATGGCATTTGAGGTACGGGCATCTAAACATTAAGGGCCTAAAATTTCTAAGTGAAAAAGGTATGGTTCTTGCACTACCAAAAATTGGCTCTTTTGAATTATGTGAAGGGTGCATCTATGGTAGACAAACTAAAAAGTCATTTCCAATTGGAAAGGCTTGGAGAGCTTCAAAATGTCTTGAATTAATACATGCTAATTTATGTGGGCCTATGCAAACTAAGGCTTTTGCTGAAAGTCATTATTTCTTGCTCTTTACTGATGATTGTTGTTGTATGAGTTGGGTTTATTTTTCGGAAGACAAGTCAAAAACATTTGAGAAATTTAGTCAATTCAAAACTATGGTTGAGAAACAACATGGATCATTCATCAAAGTTCTCCGTACTGATAAAGGTGGAGAGTTCTTGTGCAAAGAATTTGATCTTTTTTGTAAAACAAATGGCATTTATAGGGAGTTGACAGCTCTTTACACTCTGGAGCAAAACAGCGTTCCTGAGCGGAAGAATCCGACAATTGTGGAGATGGTTAGAAACATGTTACAAGCAAAAGGGCTTTCAAATCAATTTTGGGCTGAAGCTGTGGCAACATCAGTCTATTTATTGAACCTCTCTCCCACAAGGGTTATCATGAATCAAACTATATTTGAAGCTTGGCATGACACAAAACCATCTGCAAGTCACTTAAGAGTCTTTGGGTATATTACTTATGCTTTGATAAATTCTCATTTTCATCATAAACTTGATGAAAAATCTGAAAAATGTATATTTGTTGGTTATTGTACACATTTCAAAGCATATAGATTATATAACCCTTGTAGTGGCAAGCTTATAATAAGAAGGGATGTAGTATTTGATGAAAATGCAAGCTAGGTGTTAATATACATTAGTATATTTTATACTTGTCCTTTTCCACATCCAATTAGGATTCCTATGATTGGAGACTTACCATGTATAGGATAACTTACTCCCCACTCACCTACCTCTTTTCCTTCTCCTATATAGGACTAGGAATTTTTGCTTCCTAAATTTACTTAGCCTTCACGATTATGTGCCTACAAATAGGCCTTTATGTATTCTTCACATATCAATTCAATCAAACACAATTCTTTCTCTCAATATTTCTAACATGGTATCAGAGAAAGGGTTTTAAATTTTTTTTTCTTCTACTTAATTGTTCTCATCACTCAAAGAGAACTTTTTTCTATTTGGTGTCGAAACTCAACCTTCTAGAATTTGTTTTGATCTTCTAAATATATCAGATCGAAGCCTTCGACAAGACGCCACAAAATTAAGCCCGAACAAAGCCTTCACGGGCCCCCACGCGCCGCCAAAAGTTTTTTGGTTTTTTTCAGCTCTGCCACACACCGCCACGCACTTCTCCAAGACACCACGCGCTGTCACTCCCGACCACGAACCAATAAGCCTATTCACGCACTGACACACTGATCAGCGTTGAATGTTACGCATTCTAGCCTGTTAACTTATGTATTGTATCTCTTAGTGATAGATTATTTTGTTATTTTACTTTGTTTTAGTGTTTTCTATATTTTCAGCGCCTTAATGATTATTTCAATTAAAATTATGATTTTGAGTTTTTAAATAAGACATCTAAGATGGTTAGATGAAGCCTATATCAAGGAGATCCATTCAACCATTTATTTCAACTCAAATCAGCTCAAGAAAGAGGTCCAAGAGAATTACAGCTGTTTAAGAAGGTTTCGGGCCTGAAGCCTAAATCTGCGCATAATACAGTCTTAATCCCATTTTAAAAAATGGACCAGAAGTGTTATTTTTGAGTCTCAAATTGACTTAATTTTTATTAAAGTTGAACGAAATTCAATTCTGCACACTTTTATATTTCACAAAAATTCAGTGAATTGGACTTCTAGTGAGTCAAAAGTTAGGCCGAACGTCAACAGGAAAAACTCACATGATTAGTGCTGCGAGAAAACTTAATTAATTCCTAATTGGATTAGGACTTTGGGGTATTCTCTTAGGGCATAAAGTGAAAATTAGGAGACTGAGTTTGAAAGATATTGGAGAGTTTGAGAGAGCTTTGAACAGAACAGAAGACATATTTTACAGAGCATTGGAGAACGAAGTCTTACGCATAATTCAGGAAGATGATGCCTTCTTCCTCAACAGTTGAAGCGTCTTCTTTTACCATGAGCGGCTAGTTCATCTACTAGGGTTTTGATGTAGCCCTAACAAAGCATCAATGGTTTGATTGTTTTAATTATTGGGGATCTTTATATACATGCATAGATTGTGTAATTTAGAGGATTCTTATTATAGAATTGAGCAATAAAAGTCTTGTAAATTCAATCTCAATGATTTCTTATCTTGTCTTAGATACTTAGTTGTTGTTATTGAACTCAATCTCTCTTATTTTCTGTGATCATGAGATCGATTATTACACAATGGTAATCACTGAATATATCATTAAAAGCTTTGATGGATTATGCCTAGAGAAGATGAACTATACTACACCCTAGATTAGAGTAGTTAGGCAGATGGCCCATGCCAATCGAAGATAGTCCATGATTTAGCCTTAATCATATGTTATCTTCTTGACGGATGAAGGTGAGCTTGTAGCCACCGACATCACTTATGCATGATGTAATTCCCTATAATTGATTCAATTGACCATTGATTGTAGAGTTAGTGGTGAAGTCAATTACCCTAGATTTATATCATATTATCTTCACTTTCTATTTCCTTTGATTTATTTTGTTTTATTTTTTTAATTAGTTTAAATTGAAAAATCAAAATTTTTTCTCTTAAATTTAACTAGAATTAATTCCGTACTCCAACTCATCATACCATAATCCCTGAGATTCGACACCCCTTTCGATAGCCCTATTATGTAAGAAATTTGTTCTATTACGAAGTGTGGTAATTATAATTTGAGACGCACTCACACACGAATCACACACGCGTTATGTCATTGTTGACTCAACAAACACTGCTTCGTCATCCGACACGTGGACATCCACGTCATCGCTAACTCAGCATATATTGCCACATCATCCGCCACATCAGCACCACATCATCACTGACTCGTTTGCCACATCATCTTTCTCTGCCACGTTAACCCCTCACTTTCACGTCAGCAACTGAAATTTTTTCCTAGCATACCTTGCATGAAATTTTGCGCTAATTCCAATTTTTCAATTGGTTTTGTCATTTGGACTTTCAAAATGGCTTAAAATGAGATTTTTTTACCCTAAAATAAGATTTCAGTTTAGGTCTTCACTCCACAGATATTCTTCTTTTCGGCCTTCAATCAACAGATATTTTTATTATTTTTGTCATAATGGTGGTAACAAACAGCGAGCAAAGTTATTTCATCCCAAAATTAGTGAACGTTCCTACAGATACTGTGGCAAATCAAGGCATACAATTGAGAAATGTTTTAAACTTACTAGACCTTGTAATGTTGCAGCTATAGCTACCACAGAGACAATGTCATCTCATCCTTCTCCTTCTGCAACAGTTACTACTCCTTCTGAGACGTCCCCATTAACATTTTCTGCTGCTGATCTGGAGGTAATTCTTAACTAGGTTCAATCCAAGCAATCAGGTTCAAGCTCATCTAAATCTGTTTCTCAACCGTACTAGGTACACCTAATTCATTGTTTTAGACTCTGTTTGCTCCAATCATATGACACCTGACCATACTTTGCTCACTACTTAGACTCTTACATCTCATACCCTATTATTCACATAACTAATGGCTCCACTATCGCCATTAGTCACATAGGCACTGTCTCTCAGTTAAATTTGTCTGTTCCCAATGTTTATCTTGTTCCTAATCTTTCTTTTAATCTTTTGTTTGTTGGTCAATTGACTGAGCTAGGTTTGAATATAACATTTTCCTCTACTAGCTATGTCGTACAGGATCCTCAGACAGGTCAAATCATTAGGATAGGTCGTAAAACAGGGTGCCTATTTGAGCTTTCTTCCTTACATATACCTACTTCATCTGTCACAACTACATCTACACAAACTAGTACACATACTCTTAAGTTGTGGCATTCTCGTTTGGATCATGCATCGGTATCTCGAGTCAAAATTCTAGCATCTAAGGGTTTGTTAGGATCAGTTAAAATCGATTCTTTTGATTGCATTTCTTGTCAATTAGGCAAACAGTTTGCTTCACCATTTAAGAATAGTGAGTTATTTGTTTCTTCTCCTTTTGATCTTGTTTATTCTGATGTTTGGGGACCTTTTCCTATAACCACCATGGGTAGGGCACGATATTTTATTATATTTCTAGACGATTTTTCACGATTCACTTGGATATTTTTAATGAAAACTCTTCTGAATTACTCAACATCTTTCGTGATTTCACCAAAATTGTTTTAACTCAATTTTCAACAAATATCTAAACTTTTCATTCTAATAATGCTACAAAATACAGGCAAAATGAATTTCAAAATATCCACAAATACTATGACACTATTTTTTACTCTTCTTGCCCTGGTACATCTCAACAAAACAGTCGAGCTAAACGAAAACTTTGACATATTTTAGATTTGGCTCGATCACTTGTCATTTCTTTTTCTATACCATTATCTTTTTGGGTGAAGCATGTCTCACTGTTGTCTATACCATGAATTGTGTACCCACACCACTTTTACAAAATTAAATATCCTATGAGTGTCTTTACGGGCAGGTTATAATACCCCGTTCGAACACATAGTATGATATTGTCTACTTTGGACCTAAATTTGCACAGTTTTGCTCTTGGGTTTTACCCCAAAAAGCCTCATACCATTTGAAGAGAACATACTACATATAAGCACATCCCCTTCTCCACACCCAGGTGATGTGGAATTGAGCACCCTGTACCTTGTCAATGTGGTAGCTCAGCCCAGTGTCTATCTTCGCACCCGCCCACTCACACCAATCCACAAGGGTTACTTTAATCCACCCCCTACTAGGCCCGACATCCTCGTTAGCACACTTCAGATTGGGTTCAGGCTTTGATACCAATTATAATACTCCGCTCCAACACATGGTATGATATTGTCCGCTTTACGCTTAAGCCCGCACGATTTTGCTCTTAGATTTTACCCTAAAAGGTCTCATACCATTTGAATAGAACATACTACATATAAGCACATCCCCTTCTCCACACCCAGGTGATGTGGGATTGAGTACCCTGTACCCTGTCAATGTGGTAGCTCAGTCCAGTGTCTATCTTCATACCCGCTCACTCACACCCATCCACAAGGGTTACTACCCAGGTTCCTGACTATAGTAATCTTAGAGTTTTTTGGTGCATGTGTTTGTTTTGTTCTTCTTCATCCTCATGAGCGAAAAAAATTACAACCTCGTGCTCAACTCTGTTATTTTCTTGGATATGGACTTGAATAAAAGAGATATAGGTATTATGATCCAGTTGTGAGATGCTTTAGAGTCTCTAGTTATGTTATTTTTTGGAAACATAAAATGTTTCATACCTTATCCAAATTCACTGGTAGTCTTGATCACAAATTTCCTATTTCTTCTTTAGATACATCTGCAGATCTTTTTCTAAATCTCCCTTCTGTTAGCTTATCAGATACAAATAATCCTTCTAGTTCATCACATGTGGTTGACCCTCCTGCAGTTGAGCTCTAATCATTTGTCCCACCTAAGGCTCCTGATGTTGCCACTACTTTGGATCCTCATCGATCCACTCAGGTAAGAACCTCCTCTGCACATCTTGATGACTATCATTGTTATTATGCTCTTGTAACCCTTCATGAACCTCACATTTTTTACAAGACCTTCTCTAACCCTTTATGGTAGCGAACAATAAAAGAAGAGTTAGATGCACTTGCCCAAATTCATACATGGAATCTAGTTGAATTGACTCCAAGAAAGTCTGTCATTGGAAGTAAATGGGTCTACAAAATCAAGACTCATTCAGATAGGTCTGTTGAGCACTATAAAGCCCAACTTGTGACAAGGGAGTTCATACAAGAGTATGGCATCGATTATGAGGAGACTTTTGCTCATGTTGCTCGTCTTCCTTCTATTCGTACTCTTATTATTGTGGCTGTTTTCCGTCATTGGGAACTTTTTCAGATGGATGTTAAAAATGCCTTCCTCAATGGTGATTTGCTCAAGGAAGTTTATATGAAGCCTCATCAAGTTTTGATCATTTGTCTCATCAGGTTTGTTAGCTTAGGCGTGCTCTATATGGTCTTAAATAGGCACCTCGAATTTGGTTTGCCAAGTTCAGTTCTATTATTTCACGCCTTAACTATTCTACCAGTACATATAATTCAGCTTTATTTATCCGGCTTACTGCAAGTGATATTATTCTTCTCTTACTTTATGTTGATAATATGATCATCACCAGGGATGATACTCAGGGTATTCAGGAACTTAAGCAGTTTCTCAATCATCAGTTTGAAATAAAAGATCTTGGACCTCTTAGTTATTTTCTTGGCCTGACAATTACTAGAGCTACTGATTGCTACTATCTTACTCAAGCAAAGTACAATTCTGATCTTCTTTCTAAAGCTGGCTTCATAGACAACAAGATTGCTGATACTTAACTTAAGCCTAATGTGAGACTCACTCCACATGATGGTGAACTTCTTCATGATGGTACTCTGTATCATCAGTTGGTTGGTAGTCTGGTATATCTTACTGTCACTTGTCCAGATATTTCTCATGTTGTTTATATCGTCAGTCAGTTCATGGCTTCACTAAGATCAGTTCACTTTGCTGCTATTATTTGTATTTTTCGCTATGTCAAGAGTATGTATTTTGTGGACTCTTTTTCTCTCATCAATCTTCACTGCTGCTTCGTGCTTATTCTGATACAGATTGGGCTAATGACCCAATAGATCATCGTTCCACTATAAGATATTGCTTCTTTTTTGGTGACTCACTGATCTTTTGGCGTAGTAAGAAGTAGTCTGTTATTGCTCGATCTATCACTGAGGCTGAGTATAGAGCACTTGCAGATGCTACTTCTGAGTTTTTATGGTTACAATGGCTTCTTCAGGATATGGGTGTTTCTTTATCCACTACTACTCTTACTTATTGTGATAACAAAAGTGTTATTCAAATTGCACACAATGATATTTTTTATGAGCGGATCAAATACATTGAGATAGATTGTCATTTTATTCGTCATTATCTACTTTAGAATAGCTTACAGTTATGGTCAGTCACATCACGTGATCAGATAGCAGATATTTTCACCAAATCTCTTCCACCAGAGTGCTTTCGAGAGCTTGTTTTCAAACTCCAGATGGCATCGTATAACCCACCTTGAGTTTGAGGGGGTGTTAATATATATTAGTATATTTTATACTTTTCATTTTTCACATCCAATTAGGATTCCTATGATTGGAGACTTACCATGTATAGGATAACTTGCTCCCCACTCACCTACCTCTTTTCCTTCTCTTATATATTTGCTCTCATATTATATTATTTGATATACCACTCATTAATATAATTCAGAGATATTTCTCTCTTTTCATCTTATTTCTAACACTGGGATTGGCGTGGAAGTGATGAGAAGATGCAACAACAAATTCCTATATCCAATGGAATCTCCCCAGATGAAAGTCAAGTATTGACTCTTAGCAATTCACCAGTTGGTTCCTCTATGGTGTCACCAAGCTCATCAACCTCAGCATCACCAAGCTCTTCATCCATAACTCCTAGCCGAAACTCTTCATCCACTCCTGAAGAGTTTTCAGACGAGACTCCACCAAGGAAGTTTAGATCCTTGAGAGATATATATGAGTCTTGTCAATTTGCTCTTACTGTTTCAATTCATATTACCTATGAAGAAGCAGCTGCAAAAGAAGAATGGCAAAGAGCAATAATAGAAGAATTGACAGCAATTGAAAAGAATGGAATTACGTGGGAAATAGTGGACTTACCGGAAAGCAAAAATGCAATTGGCTTGAAATGGGTATTCAAAAGAAAATTTTATGCAGATGGAAGTATACAAAAATACAAAGCTCGACTTCTGGCAAAAGGATATACACAGCAACATGGTATTAATTTTGAAAAAACTTTTCTCCAATAGCTCATTTTGAAACTATGAGAATTATTCTAGCATTGGCAGCACAATTACAATGGTCTGTTTATCAATTTGACATCAAGTCAGTATTTTTAAATGGAGATTTACAAGTGGAAGTTTATGTAACTCAACTGGAAGGTTTTGTATTTAAAGGCAAAGAGACGAAGGTGTACAAGTTGAGAAAGGTGTTGTATGGATTGAAGCATGCTCCATAAGCATGGTATAGCAAAATTGATAGATACTTTCAACAAAATGGGTTCATGAAGAATGAGAATGAGCCCATTCTTTACTTGAAGAAGGAAGGTAAAAATAATTTCATCATTGTCTGTCTTTACGTTGATGATATCATTTACACAAGCTCCTCTAACTCTCTTGTGGCTGAGTTTAAATCACATATGATGAATGAGTTTGAAATGTCAGATATGGGTTTATTGCTTTATTTTCTTGGCCTTGAAGTTCAACAAGCAGAAGATGGATTTTTTATTTCACAAATGAAATATGCCAAGGATCTTTTCAATAAATTTGGCATGTTTAATTGTAAATTTGCAGCTACACCCATGAATACTAATAAAAAAATTGCAGCTTGAAGATGGGACAGAGACAATTGATGCTAAGAGATTCAGAAGCTTGGTTGGTTGTTTAATTTATCTAACCCACACTTGACTCGATATTGCATTTTCTATTGGTGTAATTTCTAGGTTTATGCAACATCCTTCAAAACTTTATTTTGGAGCAGCGAAGGGAGTCTTGCGTTGCATTGGTGGAACTATGGATTATGGGATTTGGTACTCAAAAGCTTCCAATTTCAGATTATGTGGGTTCACAGACAGTGATTGGGCAAGTTCGTTGGATGATAGACGAAACAGTTTAGCAAATGTTTTTACGTTTGGATCAGGAGTAATCACTTGGAGCTCAAAGAAACAAGCCACGACAACATTGTCCACCTCAAAAGTTAAGTATGTTGCAGCCACTTCGGCAATTTGTCAAGTTGTTTGTTTAAGAAGAATATTAGCAGACCTTCAACAAAGGCAAGGAGGAGCAACGGAAATATTTTGTGACAACAAAGCAACAATCTTCATGACAAAAAATCCAACTTTTCATAGTAGAACGAATCATATTAATTGATATTCGTTTCCATTTCATTCGTGATTTGGTTACGAATGAGGAGAGAACTTTGAAATATTGTAGCACAAATGAGCAATTGGCTAACATACTAACCAAGGCTCTGTCAAAAGAGAAGTTTATCTACTTTAGATCTCTGCTTGGTGTTTGTGACTTTGAATCAAGGAGTAGTGTTAAAGAATGATTCAAAGTCTGACTTAGTCTTATTGGTTTGTTAGTGATGTCAGTAGTGTCCGTATTTGACTGGTTTAGTTAGTCGAATAAGGAGCCATTATTGTTGTTGCTAAAATAGCGTTAGTGACTACAGTGGTTGAGTTAAATTATGTTAATTTGTTTTTTGATTGTAAGCCTATAAGCAGGCGTGTTTGCTTTAGTAGTTATATACTGCAATAAAAGTTAGAAGTATTTAGACTTGCTTCTATCCTTTCAAAGCCTCTATTTTATCTTTGTTGTTCTTTTATCTAACATCTTTACATGTACTCCTTATTTTAATTGTCAAGATACTCCTCCGAGTTTATCTCATAAACTTGTGTTTGCAGCAGTTCATGATTCTTCCTATAGGAGCTTCTACTTTCAAGGAGGCTATAAAGATGGGAGTGGAAGTATATCACCACTTGAAGGTGGGTTAGGATATTCTATTCTCTCTCTTTTTTTCTTGTACTTCTTTTTTTCTGTCTTGATACAGTGCGTTATAATTCTATTACTAGTTCGTTGTTCTGAATTCATTGCTGGCCATACTGAGAGTATACTGAGTATTTGTTGTAGCAGACTTGATTGTAACTCTTTGGCTCTATGCTTTTCACTAACTTCACTCACTGTCTCACTCCAGGCTGTGATAAATATATATATATATATATATATATGGTCAGGATGCAACAAATGTTGGTGATGAAGGTTGCTTTGCTCCTAATATTCAGGTCAAACATGGTTTCACCATAACATCTAAACTTCCTCGGGCAATTTTTTTTTTCTTTTAATTAGTTTCTTAACAGCATCATGATTTGTGGAAGTTCAGGAGAATAAGAAAAATCTTGAATTGCTCAAGACAACAATTGCTAAAGCTAGTTACACAGGCAAAGTGAGTCTTTTAAATGTTCATAATGGTTTGTGTTATATATATACACGGGTAAAGTGTAAAAAAAACACTCCAACTCTATAAAAAATGTGCAAATATTCCTAATACTCCTGTAGTTTCAAAATTGTTCAAATAAGAAAAAATTGACAATTTAATGATTAAAATGTCTAGAATACCCTTACAACAAAATAAAATAAATAAACAAAAAATTAATGAGGAGGTAAAATGTCCAAAACAGACATTTTTTAATTTCAACTCTCTCTCTCTCTCTCCCTGATATCTCTCTCATCTCTCTCTTCATTTTCAACTCTCTCTCTCTCTCTCCACAATTTCTTTCGCTTATCTCTGTTGGGTCTCTCCATATATGTCAGCCAATAAGCCAGTCTCTTGTAGTATATTTGCTCTGTATGTGTTGCTCTTTTGATGACCAGTATAATTTTTACAATATTTGGAGCTACATTCATGTTATGTGAGCACTCTAAACATCACTTAAACAATTGAGCCCAATTCATTTTTTATATCTGCAGAGGATCCCTGAAAAGTTTGTCAGGAAGTACGGTGATGAACTCTCCGCTGTTGCCATGCTCACTGTTCCCACGGGCCACTATTCCCATGTCTCTCTCTTTTCGAATGATGGAGGCTTGGCGGTAGGTCTGTTCCATGGGTGGTGATGGCTGGTGCATGCATGGACCGGCTGTTTGTGGAGGAAGATGATGGTGGAGCCGGGTCTTCAAGGTGGACGGTGGAACATGCGGCACTGGCTTGATGGAGAAGGAACTGCCATGGAGTTCCAGTGAGTGAAATGGTTGACATAGCGGGTGACATCGGGAATTTCCTCCTTTTTCTTTAGGTTGTTATTGGAATGGATGTTGCTGCTTCTGAATTTTATGGAACAGACAAGACCTATGATCTTAACCTCAAAGAAGAGGTGGGTTTCTGTTATGTTTTATGCTTATCTAAAGTCAACTATAAATTTAAAGTTTGGAACCAAACCCGAGTAATTATCTGGTCAAAATTGAGAGCAGGCCCCTTATAAGCTAAAGCCTTAGCTTGAGAACAGTCCCATAGTAAAACAAATTTATAACCAGGATGACTCACTCTTCTAGTTAAACAAACTTATGACCAGGATGGTTCGTTCAGTAGGCAAACTCTTGGAACAGGCTCATATCAATAAAAATAATGGAGACAGTTGCATATATATATATATATATATATTGTGGATAGAGCACAGAGAAGGTATATTTAGTCATTTGTATTTTCTTGTTTCTCTTGCTTCCTCTGTGCAGAAGAATGATGGCTCACAAAAGATCTCAGGAGAGCAGCGCGCTAAAAGATCTGTACAAGTCATTTGTCATCGAGTACCCTATTGTATCAATTGAAGATCCATTTGACCAAGATGAGTGGGAGCACTACTCTAAGCTAACAGGTGAAATTGGTGAAAAAGTACAGATTGTTGGAGATGACCTTCTGGTCACCAATCCCAAGGTTAGAATGGTATTTTTATTTTCCTTGCTGGTTTTCTTGAATTATGCACTTTTTGAGTGTGCATGAATGAATAGACTCTGTAATGAAGATGTGTGTGCTCAATGAAATGCCCACAGAGGGGTTGAGAAAGCGATCAAGGAGAAAAGTTGCAATGCGCTTCTTCTGAAGGTATCATTTGAGTCTCTACTTAGGAGGCATACTTAAACTTAAACTTAAACTTAAATGTTCAGGACCAATTAGAAATATAACTCATTATTTTACTTGCTTGGATATATAAAAAGGTGAATCAAATTGGATCTGTGACTGAGAGCATCGATTTGGGGTGTTATGGCTAGTCATCGCAGGTTTGAAGTCGACCTTAAACACTGTTTGTTGCACCAAATTTTGAAAAGTTCAAGATGCCAATATGGTTTATTTTATATGGTTGCAGTGGAGAGACAGAAGATACTTCATTGCTGACCTCTCCGTTGGGTTGTCAACGGTAATTATATATCTAGAATGTAATTTTATCGTATCAGTAGATTTTCTTTTAACTATGTGGTGCCTATATTGTTTACTCGTGAAATTTTGCTTTATCAGGGTCAAAAATGCATTTAATTTTATAAAAAATAAATAAAAAATTACATATAGTAAGTACAACTTTTTAAAGTTTAGAACCGGAATGAACTATTAAATTTCGAGTGATGTATCCACCTAATTTTATAAAAAAATAAATTATGATCCGAACTTCTGCATTCGTATCCACTTATACAAATTTTTGACTATCACTACAAAAAAAATTATATCACCGGTGCTTTAAACCGTCGAAAAATGTCTTCAAAACCACCGGAGCTCCATGGAGATGAGAGTGGCTTGCTAAGTACAATCAGATTGAAATTTTGGCATTTTCACGAGCATCAATTTTATTTTATTTCAAAATAACTTTCTAACTTCACTCTCAATATATTTTAGTTGGGACTTAAGAAAATCTAGTCATTGTGATTTGTAAAGCATTCTGATCTTTTATCTTTTATCTTGTGTGCAGCTCTTGCGAGTTGAAGAGGAGCTCGGCTCAAAAGCAGTTTATGCAGAGCAAGTTTTCGCATGCCTGTTGAACCCTATTAGATTCCTTGAGTACTTTGCTGAAGACAAAATGTCCTGTGCAAGATTTTATTATCAGAGTTTCACCTGCAGTGAATAAAATCATATTTTGTAAAATGGGTCAGTCAAAAAAGACCTGAGAGACCCTTTTTAGAACAATTACAACATAAAAGTTTTGTTCAGATAACCAAGTAGTGAAGGTCCTAGAAACTTTTTGAGATGAAAATGTTTTCTACTGTCAAGCTTTGATGATTTGTATTTCCTAGTATGGAATTGGAATGCTCAAACCAATAAAACTAATGAGTAATTCTACAAGACACTATGGGTTTTTTTATGCCACTCTAATAAATAATACCCATCAATGAATCTTGTCATGAATATGAACAGAGTCTCTCCTCGAGGTGTTTATCTTAATCATTGTCACGTTAATAATAGTCAAACAAGAATTCTTGTCGGTACTGGGAAAAGAATAAAATTTCTCTCCCATGTTTATCACAATGATAAGTAGATCTAAAATATTGTATTGCATAATCTACGAGGGTACACATTGATTTGCATCTTGCTAATTTCATCATGGATTTAAGCAAAAATGAAAATAAAATAAAATAAAATAAAAATGAACTCAATCAAAATATCTACTATCAAAATTGTGTCCGATGATGTTTTAGAGAATAAAAATGTCTAACGAGAACTCTTGCAAGAACTAGAAAGGAAAATAATTTATATCTAATGTTTATCTCAATGATGTTACATTTAAGGGTACACACGGTTCAGTTCCTTAAGATTTTTGGTGAAACCAAAACCGGAACCGTTCCCAATGATTTTTTAATTTTAGAATCGGAACCGGAACCGTTGAGTTCAGTTCGGTTCTGGTTTCCAACGGTTCTTTGTCACTTTTTTTTTTTTAAACATTGGCAAGATACACACGCATACTTGTGCACCCCTAATTATAACAATAAATTAGAAACTATTAGTATTTATTTATATATCTTATATTATATAAATATATAGAAATTTAAAACTTAGAAGATATTCATATTTATTTATATGTTTTATATTTTATACTTTATATATAAATAGAACATTAGAATTTAAAAGGTATTAGTATTTATTTATATTATATATATATATATATAGAACACCAGAACTTAGAAGCTATTATTATTCATTTTTATATTATATATTATATTTGTTTTCTAACGGGTTTCGGTTCCTTGACTTAGATTCGGAACCGAAACCGTAGTGAACGGTTTCTAAAATTTGGAACTGGAATCGTAGTGAACAGTTGAGTTTAGTTCAGTTACGATTCCTTACAGTTCCAGTTCCTTCAGTTCTTTGTGCACTCCTAGTCACATTAGTGATCATTATTGAATAACAAGTAGTGATAGTTCAAGAAACTTTTTGATGTATAACATGTTTTCTTATATCAAGTTTTGATGATTTGTTTTTCCTAGTTAGGAATGGGAATGTTTGAAGATATAAACTAGGTAATGTTAAAAAAAAACCAATTCATTTTTTTGTGCGACTACTACTAACAAGATCCAACCAAGACTTTTATCGGTGTTGGATAAAAATAAAATCTTATCTTAATGATTGCAACATTAATAGTGTTAAACAAGAACTCTTGTCAGCATTGATAAGAAAAAATCTCTCTCCTCCAAAAATGCTATCTCAGTAATTGCCACATCCGCGAAGAATCAGTTTCCTAAACTAGTCAATGATAACCTCTAATTTCACAGTCCTGATTTAGAATGTGAAGGGAAAGAAGCTGTTTCACACCATTCACAAATCAATCATGCTATAATTTAGGAAGAAACTCTCCCCATAAATTCAAACGTGCATGCATATATGTGTGTGTGTATATATATATATATATATATACAAAGAGAGAGAGATCACTGGATGATACTAGTAAGTAATTTATTCAATGGCAAACATGATGATGTCCTCCTCCTCCTTCAAAGGCAAAGGCAGAGGTGTTAGTGGTTTGTTGGTGATAGGCATGGTAGCGATGGTGATAGGGTTGGTGTTGCTGAGTGAAATGACGGATGCAACAGATATCGGTAATGGTGCAATGAAGGGAAACGAGCCTGTGCAATGCACTAAAGAGCATCCAGAAGCATGTGAACCACCTCCAGTTAATTCCTACCACAGAGGCTGTGAGAAAGCTGAAGGTTGCAGAGATGGATCTCCAGTTCCACCAGCTCAATAAATCATCCTAGCTATCCTACCCTCCCTGATCCCCTCAATTCTTTTTTTCTTTTCTTTATTTCTTTTTAAAATCCTCACCATTTACTTTGTCTAAACCAAAAAAATATCACTCTATATATATATATATATATATATATATATATATATATATATATATATATATATTATGGTGAGCATTACATCACCCTTTTTTATTTAGATTATGCTCATATGCTTTATTTGTTTGTTACGGATCGGGTATTGAAATTTAAGTTGAATAAAATAATTAATTGGGTTTTAAATTGTTTGCATTATAATTTAAATTTACATATATTTGTCATGTTCATTGACAATATATAGCTCCAAATTCCAGGCTGTCTCTGCATGAAGTGGACCAAATATTCATTTTTCTTGATTAGTAAAAAATAATGGATATAATCTTATGGCATAATTTAATTTATGATCACTTTTGGTGGCCTAATTACAAATATGTCCGAGTTTCAAATAGTTTATGATCAAAAAGCAACTTATACAAAAATATTTATGTATTTCACATTTTTTCCTGTTCCTCAATACAAGAGACCAAATTACCCCTCACAGGCTCATTAATCATACACTACATAATATTTTGTGTAGTAAAATTATAATAATAATAATAATTGTCCAAGTTGGATCCGCGAACCATGTGGATGGGATGTTCTATTCTTTCATGTTATTACCAATCAAATGACTTATCTAAATCATTGCTCTGATGATACTAATAATTTGTCTTCTCAACTCCCACACATTACAAATACTGACTCACAAAATGTTTATATTCCCAAACATAGGGAATATGTAATTGTAGCTACTGTGATAAGTAATGTTTGGTTGGTACATAAATCTTTTTGATCATCCTTGATAATTTTGAGGATGTTACTCTACCATATTTTTCACCTCTCTATGTCCCTCGTCATTGTATTTTCTATCCTCATTAGCCTTAACATTGGCCTGATGAGAAATTAAAAATTAGAGAATGAGAATTGAGTAGCTAAAACTTTTTTCACAACCATTTATAACAACAAATAATTGTAAAGTGTAGAAAGATTGGAAAAAAAATCTTCTTCAAATAGGTAATAAATACTAATTGTGTGAACACTAGATGTTTATTTCAATATTTTGCTATCCTTCACTTTGATTTGTATTGTGTCATGTTTTTTACAATAATTTTCATTAGTTTCAGCCAACCGCATCTTCTCATATTGCTCTTCATAATGTTGCACAAATTTCATTAAAATCATAACTTTATAGAATATCTTATGCAAAACATTGTTCATATACTCACACTCATTTGTGTTGATTTAGCATGGAGAGTAAAAGTGTCGAGACTAAAGTGGAACACCACTTTTTTCTTAGTTCATAAAGTGACTTAAGTCATTTGTTTTCTCTAATGCCAAACTTTGTAATCATCTAACCCCATCTTCAATGGCTGATTCTATATATCTTTATTCTACCCCGGCAATATACACTTATGTGTATTGACACATCACCAAGGGCAAAATAGTTATTTTGCCCTTAAGTCACTTAACGTACCTCCCAAGCTCCGTTTTCAATTTTGAAAGTGACTACGGCTCTGAAATCACTTCCTTAACTCAATAAACATTTTATTTTGTCCAAAATCAAAAATAAATAATTTTAAAAAAATTCTGGATTTTCAGACCCACCCTACCCGCTTCCCAGGCACTGCCGACCCAAAATTATCAAATGTATCCAAACGCTCCCAAAACTTTTCAAAACCTCTAAATAAGTTCTCAAACATATTTTTCATATTTAAAACATGCTAAACATCATTTAAAATGCATTTATGACAAAAATGATGAATAAAAAGAAAACTAGTCAAAATTAGACCCAGTATCTAATATAGTTTGGCTACAGACCATACGATGAGGGAGATTAGACCACCTTAAAGGTATGTACATATTGATTTTGTTTCTTATGCACTTAGTGTGGCAAAGAGTATTGATGAGCACGTATCGTGATGTCATGATAAGTGGAGAATCAGCATAGTGGTCGGTTTTCATAAATGAGGAGATTAAGTCTCTTCATAAGAATCAGACTTGGGAACTAGTTGATAATCTGAAAGACTAGAATATTATTGGAAATAAATGATCTTTTAAAGGAATGAAAGAACTCCTAGAGTAGAAGATGCAATGTTCAAGGCACGTTTGGTGGCAAAAGGTTATACACAGACGGAAGGGGCACTTCAATGAAGTTTTCTTTCCTATTGTGAAACATAGCTCAATCTAGGTGTTACTTGCTTGGAGCTTGAGCAGTTTCATGTCAAGATTATGTTCTTGCATGGAGAGTTGGAAGATCATATTTATATGTATCAGCCTAAAGGGTTTAAGATTCTTGAGAAAGAAGATCATGTTTGCCTACTTAAAAAGTCCTTGTATAGGTTGAAGCATTCTCCTAGATAGTGGTACAAGCAATTCTATACTTTTATGGCTGGGAATGGCTACTGTAAGAATGAGTTCAATAGTTGTATATGTCACAAAAGGCTCTCAGATGGTTCGTATTTGTACTTTTTGCTTTATATTGATGACATTTTGATAGCTTGCAGAAACATGTTAGAAATAAACATATTGAAGGCTCAACTTAGTGGTGAATTTGAGATGAAAGATCTTAGTTCCACAAAAAGAATTTTGGGTATAGATATATACAAGGATAAAGAAGTGGGCAGATTGTATTTGTCATAGAGAAAATACATTGAGAATGTACTAGAACGCTTCGATATACAAGTATTGAAACCTATAAGTACTCCATTGGCAACCCACTTTAGAATTTTGGCAGGATTGTCACAATAGAGTGAGGAGATGAAACACATGTCTCGTGTTCATTATGCTAGTGCAGTTAGCAGCATCATGTATGCTATGATATGCATTAGGCCAGACATTTCACATGCAATT
Source organism: Cornus controversa (assembly GCA_026545225.1). Taxonomy (NCBI): domain Eukaryota; kingdom Viridiplantae; phylum Streptophyta; class Magnoliopsida; order Cornales; family Cornaceae; genus Cornus; species Cornus controversa. The sequence goes on along the minus strand of CM048852.1, from coordinate 42,297,595 downwards.
AATGTAGTGAGCAAATACATATGGATAGACCTGAGAAGGTCCATTGGTAGGCTGTGAAATGGATATTGCGATAGATGTGAGGCATTACAAATGTTGGATTAGTCTATGACAGAGGCAACGATATGTCTGGGGGTGTTGTTGGATATGTTGATTCAAATTATGCTAGAGATCTTAATAGGAGGAAGTCACTGATAGGGTATTCTTCACTTTTTTTGGGAGTGTGATCAGTTGGAAGGCGACTTTGCAGTTTACAGTTAGATTGTCTACTAGTAGCCATAGAGAAAGTAAAGGAAGCTATTTGGTTATAAGGTTTGGTTTGTGATCTAGGCTTGCAGCATGATGATTTGACTGTGTTTTGCTACAGCCAGAGTGTCATACATCTAACTAAAAATTAGATGTTCCATGAGAGGACCAAGCATACTGATGTTAGGTTACACTTCACGAGAAATGATTGCACAATATGCTATTGCACTGAAAAAGATTGGGATATCAGAAAATTTGGCGGATATGATGATTAAGGTTATTCCTACTATCAAATTCAAACATTGTTTGGACTTGATTGGTGTTTGTAGTTATTAAGATCCTTAGGGGCATATAAAGGAGGCGAAAATAGTAGCTTATATTATGGAACTTGGCGGAATTCATGCCAAGGTGCAAAGTGGAGATTTGTGAAGTTGTGGCATGAATTAGTCTCTGCAATGGAAGCGATTGAAACTTCGATCGAAACTTGATAGATCAAATAACAACTTCGATCGAAGCTTGATGGATCAATGAGCAACTTCAACAATGGACATAGCCCAGACTTTGGGTGAACCACATAAATCTTTATGTTCTTTGTGTGTGGTGTGTTTACTTTTCTGTTAATTTCTTTATTGATTGCTTGGTTGTGTGTTTATTTCCACATTAGATCAGAACAAATTGGCATCCATTTTCTCAACAATCTTGATACAAAATATTTGTGTCCATAAGATAACTTTTCTAGATGGGGATGGGTTTTATTGTAAGTGCTAAACAAAATGCATTAAATGATGTGTATGAAAAATTAGGAACAAAAGAAGGTGAAATGGCTATTTACAAATTAGCAAAAAATATAAAGAAGTTGACTAGAGATATGAATCAAGTTAGGTGTATTAAACATATGGATCAAACAATATTAGTTAAAGAAAAATATATATTAGAAAGATGAAAAAATTACTTTCAACACTTGCTAAACAAAAAATATTCTAGAGAAGAAATCGTAGGTGATGAGCCTTATATGGGAGTGGTAAATGAGATTAATAATAAGAAAGTAAAGGACACACTAAAAAGAATGGGCAAAAACAAAGCAGTAGGACTAGATAACATACATATCGAGGCATGGAGAATTTTAGAAAAAATAAGAATTGAATGATTAACAAAGTTATTTAACAAAATTCTAAAAGAAGAAAGAATGTCAAGTGAATGGAGGAAAAACACTATAGTGCCAATTTATAAAAATAAAAGTGATATACAAAATTGTGAAAATTATAAAAGAATAAAACTAACGAGTCATACGATGAAATTATGAGAAAGAATAATTGAACAAAGACTAAGGAAAGAAACCTCAATATCCGAAAATTAATTTGAATTTATGCCAAGTAGATCAACTATAGAAACTATATACTTAATAAGACAATTAATAGAAGAATATAGGAGTATACAAAAAGATCTACACATTATTTTCATTGACTTAGAAAAGACATATGATAGGAGCCAAGGAACATAATTTGGTGAGCTTAATTTACAAAGAAAACAAGTCCCTAGAAAACTTATACATTTTATTCAAGATATGTATAGCGAGACGTGGACTAGAGTTCGTACTGCATATGAAGAAACTGAGGATTTCTTCATAAAAGTATGATTACATCAAGGATTAGTGTTAAGTCCATACCTATTTACGATAATATTGGATGAAATAACGGAAGATATCCAAATGACATTTTATGGTATTTATTGTTTGCGGATGACATAGTTTTAATAGATACGTCAAAAGAAGTTTTAGCAACAAAGTTGGTAACATGGAGAAAATCTTTAGAAGCAAAAGGTTTAAATAAGTAAAACTAAAACAAAGTACATGAGATGTAATTTCGATAAAATAATAGAAGAAAATAATATAAATATTAAAATTCAAGACTAAAAACTTGCTCAAAATAATTGTTTTTGATATTTAGGTTCAATAATATAAAAAGATGGGGAGATAGATGGTAATGTAATAAGTATGGAGCAGAGTGTTCGACATTGAAAAAGAAATAAGAATAACGTGTATTTATGTAGTGAAAATGAGAATGTTACGATGAATAATAAGTGTAACTAAAAGAGATAAAATTAATTAGTAATAAACGAATGAGAGATAAGTTAGGAGTTGCTTTTATTAGTGACAAAATTAGGAAAAATAGGCTTAAGTTGTACAATGATATACAATGTTGAACTGAAGATACATCAGTTAGGAGAGAAAGAATTGTTTGGCTAGAATGTAAGCAACGAAGAAGACTAAAATTTATATTAAATAAAGTAATTAAAAATAATTATAAAAAATTAAATATTATAAGAGAAATAATTTTTAATACAAAAAGAAAATTCATGTGACCAATGTCATTCATTGGGAGGTCAAAAGTAATTCGTTGTTGTTGTTAGATCGTGGAGCTCGTTTTCTTGGTCTTCTATACAGTAAATGATTACTATATGTCTTCTTAAATTTTCTGGCCATCTAAATGGATGTGAAACACAGTTGTTATATCTATGAATAAGATATCACGATCTAGAATTATAGATTATAACGGTCTTTTATGTGTACATAGGTTACATATACAGGTTATCATAAACTTCAATATACTCGTATAGTTTATCAATTTGAAACAAAATAATTCAAACTAGTCCTCCAATACTTCTTTTGGGATGCGGTGAGAGTCGCGACGATATTAAGTACTTAAATATTTTTTAACACGTAAATACACTAGTCCTCCAATACTTCTTTTGAGATGTGGTGAGAGTCGTGACGATATTAAATACTTAAATATTTTTTAACATGTAAATACGTCTTAGACATATGTCAGATACGAATACATTTTTAACCTTTTTTATGTTGTGAAATTTTTTTAATATTTTTTTTAGAATAATTAAATTCAATGCAATTTACAATATATTATGAAATATAAAATTAAAACAATAAATAACAAACATTTGGTTCTACACTTCAAATTAGTGATTTTATTTATCATTATACTTGTGAGATTATCAAAAGTTGTTATTATTATTATTATTATTATTATTATTATTATTATATAACATTATATTATTATTTTTTGGCCTATCCTTGTCTATCCCTTTTTTTTTTTAATTACATATCGTGTACTACTCCCGTATGCAGTATCCGTATCATGATTCCAGTGGAAAATCTATACTGATTTACATAGATTATACAATTGTCTGGGTCGGATTACTAAAATTAGTGACGAGCCTTGCGCACCAGGTTATCTATCCTACGCCCAAGAAAGCCACATTTGACTCTTTCTCCTCTAGAACTGCATTCTCAATCTCACATTCTGTCTTACTTTATATATACATCTATATATACACATACAAAACCCCTAATATCGGGTAATATCACGATACTATATACACATACAAAAACGCCTAATATCAGGTAATATCACGCTACTATCGTGTTCCAGAATTCAGTAGGAGAATTTTGACATACCCTTCTCTGGCATAGGGCCAGACTGATCGGCACAAACAATGGAAATTCTTGAAAGATCAAAGAAGGGTATGTCGGTTTTCTTCTCTAATTCATATTCACCACTGTATGCAGGCAGCGATTTCCTCCTCAAACCCATCTTTGTACGTGGGTTTTCTGGATTTTTACAGATAATTTTGTTGCTTGTTCTATTCATTTCATGGGCCTGCAAGAAAATCAAAAAGGGTCCAAAACAGAGTAGTAAGAACACCAGGTTTTTGTATTATAAACCAACTCTGTTCTGTTCTGTGGGTCTATCACTTTTTAATGTTGTTCTGTGTGCACTGAACTGCTTTTATTGGTCTAGAAATGGTTGGTCTGAGGAAGAGGTTGTAACCTTTTTGGATTTAGCACTCAGAGCTCTGGCCTGGATAGCAGTTTCTGTTTACTTGCATACCCAATTCTCTAATTCAGGTGAATCTAAGTTCCCATTATTATTAAGGGTTTGGTGGGGGTTTTACTTGACAATCTCTTGTTATTCCCTTGTTGTAGACTGCCTTGATTACAAAAATCACCTATCTTTACCAATTCAGTTTTTGGTGTCCGATGTTGTTTCTGCCCTTACCGGGTTGTTCTTGTGTTATGTGGGAATTTTTGGTAAGAATGAGAGTGAAGATACACTTCTTCAAGAACCTCTTTTGGGTGGTGGCATTAGTGTAACTAATGGTGCCACATCTGAAACTGCAATCCTTTATTCGAATGCCAGTATTTTTAGTATCCTTAGTTTCTCTTGGATAAGTCCTTTAATTGCAACTGGTAAAAGGAAAACAATAGGACTTAAGGATGTGCCTCAGATTGCCAATAGTGATTGTGCCAGAGAGTCCTATCTAAATTTCAGAAATAAGATAGAGTCTGGTAAGGGTAGTAGTACCCGCGTCACTACAAAAAGGCTGGTGAAGACATTATTTCTTACAACATGGAGGCAAATTATATTAACAGGTTTCTGTGAAATTTTATCCACATTGGCTTCTTATGTTGGCCCATACCTTATTGAAACCTTTGTTCAATACCTTAATGGACGTCAACATTTTAAACATGAAGGCTATGTTTTGGTTTCTGCATTCCTCTTTTCAAATCTTGTTCGGACCTTGTCACAGAGACAAGCGGCATTTACATTGCAACGGACTGGAATGAGGACCAGGGCGGCACTGATTACCATGGTCTACCATAAGGGTTTGACCCTTTCATGCCAATCGAAGCAGGGCCACACTAGTGGGGAGTTAATCAATTTTATGACTGTCGATGCTGAGAGGGTAGGTGACTTCTGTTCGTTCGTACATGATCCATGGATTATGCTTCTACAAATTGTTTTGGCAATAATTATTTTATATAAAAGCCTTGGGGTTGCTTCAATTGCTGCATTTTCTACCACGGTAATTGTGATATTTGCAAATGCTCCATTCGGGAGAATGCAGGAGAAATTTCAGGGTAAGTTAATGGAATCAAAAGATAGAAGGATGAAAGCAACCTCTGAAATCTTGAGGAACATGAGGATTCTCAAACTTCAGGGGTGGGAGATGAAGTTTTTGTCTAAAATTGTTGAGCTCAGGAATACTGAGACAGGTTGGTTGAGAAAATTTGTTTACACTTCATCCGCAACCTCTTTTCTGTTTTGGGGTGCCCCTACATTTGTGGCTGTGGTCACTTTTGGTACTTGTGTGCTTATGGGTATCCCACTTGAATCAGGGAAGATTCTTGCTGCACTAGCAACATTTGGAATACTTCAACAGCCTATGTCTAACCTTCCTGACATGATCTCATTGTTAGCTCAGACTAAGGTTTCCCTTGATCGTATTGCCTCATTCCTTGGCCTCGATGACCTGCAACCTGATGTTATAGAGAAGCTCCCAAGAGGTACCTCTGACACTGCAATTGAGATAATTGACGGGAATTTCTCCTGGGATGTATCTTCCCCCAATCCAACATTGAAATCTATAAATTTTAAAGTGTCTCAAGGCATGAGAGTCGCTGTTTGTGGTACTGTTGGCTCAGGAAAGTCGAGCTTGCTCTCCTGTATCTTGGGAGAAGTACCTAAAATATCAGGAAGCCTTAAGCTCGGTGGGACAAAGGCCTATGTTGCTCAGTCCCCTTGGATACAAAGTGGAAAGATAGAAGACAATATACTGTTTGGAAAGGAAATGGATAGAGAAAGGTATGAGAAGGTTCTTGAAGCATGTTCCTTGAAAAAGGACCTGGAAATTCTCTCCTTTGGTGATCAGACGGTTATAGGTGAGAGGGGAATCAATTTGAGTGGTGGACAGAAGCAGAGAATACAGATTGCACGTGCTCTATACCAAGATGCTGATATTTATCTATTTGATGATCCATTTAGTGCTGTGGATGCTCATACAGGAACCCATCTCTTTGAGGTGATTGTTCTTCCACCTCTCTACTCCTGATCATTTATCTGTTTAGGCAATATATGTTCACATCTTTATTGGAAGAAAAGCATAGTTATGTGTAACTATCATTGCCATATGCATATGTTTAGATTCTTGTTGCGCTTATAGAAGGTAAACTTTCTTCTTTTCTGTTTCACCGTCATTATTTGTTCATTTATTGTAGTGGTTTTTGTTGTTATTTTTCTTAATAAAATAAATTTATGGGTTAAATTAACAAGTGGCCTCCACTAATCTTTGTATGACAGGAATGTTTACTGGGGCTTCCGGATTCAAAAACAGTGATTTACGTTACTCATCAAGTAGAGTTCTTACCTGCTGCAGATCTCATCTTGGTGAGCTACTCACATCTTTTCCATGCTCTTTCATTCACGGACAATACTCATGAAATCTTATTGCTATCATCAGGTCATGAAAAACGGCATGATTACACAAGCTGGAAAATACAATGAAATTCTCAATTCGGGAAGCAATTTTATGGAACTTGTAGGTGCACATAAGGAAGCTTTATCAGCACTTGATTCGGTGGGGTCAAACTCAGAAAAATTAAATATCAGCGAAGAAGGTATAGGGAGTGCTAAAAAGGTTGTCCGCAAAGAGGAGAATCAAAATGGTAAAGCAGATGATGCCATGGATCCAAAAGGACAGCTTGTTCAAGAAGAAGAAAGAGAGAAAGGTAGAGTTGGTTTTTCAGTCTACTGGAAGTATATCACGACAGTATATGGAGGTGCTCTTTGGCCCTTTGTATTGTTGGGACAAATTATCTTTCAGCTACTTCAAATTGGAAGCAATTATTGGATGGCATGGGCAACTCCTGTAACAAAGGATGAGGTGCCTCCAGTTGGAACCTCTACTCTCATAACTGTTTTTGTAGCTTTGTCAATTGGATGTTCGTTATGTACCGTTATAAGGTCCTTGCTTCTTGTAACGACTGGGTATATGACAGCCACCCAACTCTTCAAAAAAATGCACTTGTGCATTTTTCGTGCACCAATGTCTTTTTTTGATGCTACCCCAAGTGGACGAATCCTTAATAGAGTGAGTGAATACTTGTTGCTACTACTATTATTGTTATTTACTATTACTTATGCTACTGCTGCTACTAATACTATTGCTGTTATTACTGTTTCTAATCCATCATGTTGTGTGGTCTATAATTTTGTAAGGTCTTAAGCTTTTGAGTTACAACACCTTACTTACTCGAGCTGTTTTCTGTTATAGGCTTCTACGGACCAAAGTGCAGTAGATTTGGCCATTCCATATCAAGTTGGAGCAACTACATTCTCAATCATAAACCTCCTCGGAATTATTGCAGTAATGTCACAGGTTGCATGGCAGGTCCTCATCATTTTCATTCCTGTCATTGTAGCATGTATCCGCTTACAGGTACTTTTTCATATTTAATTCTGATTAGTAGCAAAAATGTTATGATTTATGTCAAATCACAATATCAATGAAGCAATCAATGAATATGTTGCGACTTTTCTGGTCTATCTTGTTGCAGCTTGTCATAGTTGTTTACGTTTGAACTTGATGTTAAAGCTTTGTCAATAAGATAGCCTATTTCCTATTATTTGTGTACACGCTCAGTTTCCAATATCTCAAGCTTCATTATGCAAATCCTCTGGATTCATGTCTATTTCATTTTGACATGAGGTTGTATTTTTTCTTTTATTTCTTCATATTATTTATATATGTTCTTTCCTCGTAATAAATGCAAATCAGACGAAGCATAAAAGTCTAAGGATGTGTTATTTTTTAATTTTTTTCAACCTAACTACCAATTTGATAGGAGGTATCATTTTAATGAAAATTATACAGACACATGACTTATGCAGAGGAGTTCTTGATGTTACTGATTGCAGCAATATTACATCCCTTCAGCACGAGAACTGTCACGGTTGATTGGTGTATCCGAAGCTCCTGTTATACAGCATTTTGCTGAAACAATATCAGGATCGACTACTATTAGGAGCTTTGATCAGGAATCAAGATTCCTGGACACAAATATGAAATTAATAGATGGGTATTCTCGGCCAGGGTTTTACAGTGCTGGTGCAATTGAGTGGCTATGCTTCCGTTTGGACATGTTGTCTGCTATTACATTTGCCTGCTGTTTGATTTTCTTGGTCTCTATTCCACAGGGAGCAATCAATCCAAGTAAGTGGTTCTCGTTTCTCATCTTCATCCTTTTCTTCATTTTATGGAAACTGGAGTAAAAAAGGTGCAGATTTACTCTTTCTTTTCTTAATTTGAAGGTCTTGCGGGCATAACAGTGACGTATGGGCTCAATCTGAACGCAGCACAAGGTTGGGTCATATGGGTCGTTAGCTCTTTGGAGAATCAAATGATATCTGTTGAAAGAATGCTTCAATATACTTCTATCCCAAGTGAGCCTCCTCTCACGATAGAAGCAAATGGGCCAGACAATTACTGGCCGTCACGGGGAGAGGTTGATATTCGCAATCTGCAGGTAATTTAAATTTCCATTCTACTTCTTTTAATGCCAAATGAGTGCTCATGTACTGGTTGTCTGTATGAATTTAATGGAGTTGAGCATGATTGTAGATCCAATATGCCCCACACATGCCGCTTGTGTTGCGAGGTCTTACATGCACTTTCCCTGGAGGATTGAAGACTGGAATCGTGGGGAGAACTGGCAGTGGTAAATCAACTCTCATACAGTCACTCTTCCGCCTTGTTGAACCAGCTGCAGGTCAAATTTTGATAGATGGTATTAACATCTCCTCAATTGGACTGCATGATTTACGATCAAGATTGAGCATCATTCCTCAGGAACCAACCATGTTTGAGGGGACAGTACGGAACAACTTAGATCCACTTGAAGAGTATACCGACGAACAGATTTGGGAGGTGGGTCTGGCTTTAATTGATGTTTATGCTGGTTTGGTACAAAGGAAGTTCTCCCATCCAGCATTGACTTAATATTATTATGTACATGTTGTTGGGACTAATTAATTAACATGTATGTCATTACTTCAGGCTCTTGATAAGTGCCAGCTTGGAGATGAAGTTAGGAAGAAGGAAGGCAAGCTTGATTCATCAGGTTTCTTCATCCTTCATTCTAACATAAAAGTAATGCAAAAACTTCTTTGACCACCCACATAACCACAATGTCCTTTGTTCTTATTGTTCATATGATTGTTGCAGTTGTCGAGAATGGAGAGAATTGGAGTATGGGCCAAAGACAACTGGTCTGTCTTGGCCGTGTGCTTCTCAAGAAAAGCAAGATCTTAGTGCTTGATGAAGCTACGGCATCAGTTGATACAGCAACTGATAATTTAATTCAGCAGACCATTAGGCAACATTTTTCCGACTCAACTGTTTTAACCATTGCTCATCGGATAACATCTGTAATTGATAGTGACATGGTCCTAGTTTTAGATCATGGTTAGTAAGAGCCTCTTAATCTTTCTTAATCCTCAAGACTGAGATGCAAAATTTCTTGTTTCTTAACGTTCTTTTCCCCTTTGGCGCAGGACTTATTGAGGAATACGATTCTCCAACAAAGTTGCTGGAAGACAAGTCGTCTTCGTTTGCAAAGCTTGTAGCAGAGTACAGTATGAGGTCGAATTCTAGTTTTGAGAAGTGATCAAGCATTTGAATGTCAGACCTTCACTAGGCACCATTCACCTTTATCTTGCATGAGGATGATGATGATGATGAAAAAGCTGCTGGGGTTGTTACCATCCCGGATACATTTTTTTCTCGTATGGATGGAAATTCTTTTCTGATTTAGATTGTTGTGTTATTTTTGAAGTATAGGGATATGGAAAAATCAAAGTCATAGGTGAGTTATGTTATACTATCCACGATCTCCTACAAGGGAGGAACACTGTATCATACAACAAAACCATATGTATATTGTCTTCAATTTTGAGTCAACAGAATTGCACTTTTTCCTAGTGCGTACTATGAACAGTTAATAATATTTATGACCAAAATGTGGGTAGAAACTAGAAAGTTTGGCATGTTTGATCAGCCCCATTAACAATTCTAGGAGTAGGCTTGAAAGCAACTTCCGAGAAGAAATGACTTCTATGATTGATTGTGGACCGACGGAGAGAGAAGTGTTAGAATTTCTAATCCTTTTGGGGGCACATGAAGTCCCTTGAACTTCAGTTCGGATCCAGTGAATGTTGGATTGGCCAACTATTTTTACATCTTAGGCTTGAAAGTTATTGGCTTTCCAGAAAAATGGTTTTGATTGAACAAATGAATAAAATGTTTGGCTGGTTGATTCTCTCAAGCCAAGCCCTTGACTATTGTGTAGAAGAATTTTAGGATGCCGGAAAACAAAATCAATAGGTAAAGAGCAAATGGGTACCGCCTACATGTATTATGCTGCCTGAAACACTTTTGTTTGTTGAGCATGAATTCATGCATAACGAGATTTGATAATTCTTTCATCCTTGTTTAGTTGCATTGAAATTCATTACATTATAATCCCAAGGGATAGGCTAATGACAAAAATTCACTTTATATTTTGAAGGGCCGCTGTTCAAATTTTCTTGGAGATACTCTCAAAATTTTTTTTTTTTTTTATAATTGTCCGATGTATGTGAGGCTGAAAGACTAAATGTGCTCGGTGATAGATTATGGAATGCTCCAAGAGCCCTAACACCACCATCATCGACAATATATTGTTACACTTTATCTTTATATTTTTATTAAACTCTTTATTGTAATATATATATATAACCTTGCCATATACAAATTCTGCGAATAGCCCCAGCATATATATCCGGTGATAAATTATGAAGTGTCGTAAGAGATCTAATGTTACCATGTTTGAGAATATAATATACAGAGCAAGATAATATTCGCACTCGCAGGCCACCTTGCTAGCATATCTCGTAAATTGAATTACTAACTTAGAAAAACAAGTCCACATCAGACCTCTGTCCTACCCAGTAATAACTTTTTCATCCTACTATGCTAAAGGTTGGACAATTAATATGCACGGGTAGTCTGACATCTAAAAGAGGGGTGGGTTCTGGGGTTTGATTCCTGTAGGTGTCAAAAAAAACTTATGCCATTTCAATTTGTGCAATTATAAACAAATCTCATAATTGTGAAAAATTGAAGACCTAAACCACTAAAGTATTCTTATTTTATAAAAATAAAATTAAATATTAAAGGACTAAAATACCCTTCAAGCTATCTGACCGTGTCATCCAAACAAACGCAAAAAACCAAACAAATCCAAACACAGAATCGACATAGAGAGAGGTGAGAGCGTAACTATATATAAGTATATATATACATACACACACAATTATACACATTGATATTGAACTGTTGAGAGAGAGAAAGCGAGAGAGAAAAAGCGAGCTGAGGGAGCGTATAACATTATATATCTATATTACATTTAAGCACTTTGTTTGAATCTCTCTCAAAAAAAAAATTTCAATCTAACGGTCAAAAATATTTAAAAAATCAACCTTACCATTCAAAATATTTATGTCTATTTACGGTATAAAATAATTGTTTCTATCGTCGATATAATGATCACAATTCGCTCACTATGTTTACACCTAAATTCACATTCATATCTACCTACTCTCACACTCTTAAAATGATTAAGTTCAACAAATTTTTTTATGGTGACGTAGACAAGGACAATATGCTAATGTATATACATACACACAATTATACACACGTTGATTTTGAACAGATTCGTATATCCACACACTAAACTTGTTTTGGGTTAATCATTCATTGTTTTAATTGACTTTCTTTATTTTTTTTCTTTTCCTTTTTTAATTAATCCTCGCGTCTAATGAATGGAAATCAATCGGCCTTTACGCTGCAGCGGACTGGAATGAGGACCAGGGTGTCACCGATTACCATGATCTACAATAAGGGTTTGACCCTTTCATGACAATCGAAGCTGGGCCACACTAGTGGGAAGAATATGTATTCTTCATCAATATCAATGCAATATATATATTCTTCCTATATTTTTAACATGGTATCAGAGCTAACTGATCTTTGATAAATCTTTCTCAGTCCATCGCTGTGCACCGCCGGGGATGGCACCACTAGCTTCATCCCCGGCGGACAATGGTCAATAGTAGAAAATAACTTCCGCCTTATATATATTTTTATGCAGATAATAAAAAAAATATATGACAGCCCAGTTCAAATTCAAGTTCAAATTCATTGGCTCCCACAAGCCTCTGTGTGTCAAAGTTGTTGATTTCAACGAGCCCCCTTTTCTAATTTTCAAATCAGTTTTCACTCCAATGAGCAATTTTCAATCTTACCGTTGCTCCAACAAATTTGCTCTTTTGCAACTTCTTTGTATGTGTTTCTCAGCCACTGTTGGTAACATCACCAGATTATTTTAATGAGCCAGAACATCTGTATTTTAAAGTTGTTATTTTCAACGAGCTTCTTTTCTGATTTTCAAATCAGTTTTCGTTCCAACGAGCCGCTGTAGTAACCCTTGTGGACGGGTGTGAGTGGGCGGGTGCGAAGACAGACACTGAACTGAGCTACCATACTGACAGGGTATAGGGTGTTCAATCCTACATCGCCTGGGTGCGGAAAATGGGATGTGCTTATATGTAGTATGTTCTCTTCAAATGGTATGAGGCATTTTGGGATAAAACCTAATAGCAAAACCGTGCGGGCTTAGGCCAAAAGCGGACAATATCATACCATGTGTTGGAGTAGGGGTATTACAGTTGGTATCAGAGCCTGAACCCAGCCGGAAGTGTGCCTACGAGGACGTCGGGCCTCGTAGGGGGGTGGATTGTAGTAACCCTTGTGGACGGGTGTGAGTGGGCTGGTGCGAAGACAGACACTGGGCTGAACTACCACACTGACAGGGTACAGGGTGCTCAATCCCACATCGCCTGGGTGTGAAAAAGGGAATGTGCTTATATGTAGTATGTTCTTTTCAAATGGTATGAGGTCTTTTGGGGTAAAACCCAAGAGCAAAACCGTGCGAGCTTAAGCCCAAAGCGGACAATATCATACCATGTGTTGGAGCGGGGGTATTACAGTCGTTTTCGGTCTTTTCGACTCTTTTACAGCTTCTTTGTATGTGTTCACAGTCACAGTTGGTTACATCACCAGATTACTTTCGCGAGCCGCATTTAAGATTTTGTCTCCAAACTCAAGTTGGCTTCATATGACTCACCTTGAGTTTGCGGGGGACTATTAGATTATATATTTCCTATTATAGCTTATATATCTTTTCCAAATAGATTTCTTACACATTTTCCTAAAATATCTAGGACTAGGATTTCTTGTTTCCTAAATTTAGGTAGCCTTCAAGATTATGTGTCTATAAATAGATGATAAGTAATGAATATTGCATATTCAATATCTCTAAATTATATGAATTAGTGTCTTATTAATATTTCTTTCATGTTTTTATTAATAATTTTAATCTTTTTATAATTGCAGGTGATTAGGGGTAATTCTGATTAATAATGGTGAAATCGGGCTACAAATAGGGATGGCAACGGGGCGGGGCGGGGCAGGTTTTGCCTTCCCCATAACCAAAACCGTTTAACTTTCCCCGCTCTGTCCCCGCCCCGCAACCTTGTATAAACGGGGCCGGACCGGGCGGGTTTTGACTTCCCCATTTTCATAACCGTTTAACTTTTCCCACCCCGCCCCGTTTATACATTTTTTTTTAATACAAAATTTTTTATAATAATAAATCTGATATTTTGATACATATATACCAAAAACACACATTTAGGTACTTGCAACACAATGGATAATATTGAGTCATCTACTACTGATATAATAAACTTGTATAGTTGTATGATATATATAATAAATATTTTCTTTATACATTATTAATATTTTCTCTATATATTATATAAATAAGTATAAATATATATATACTTAAACGGGGCGGGTACCCGTCGGGGAGGGTCTTATCCCCGTCGCCGCCCCGTTTAAACGCGGGTTATTTTCTCTAACCCCATCCACACCCCGTTTCCTTAAACGGTTTTGTAAACGGGTTTTAAACGGGGCGGGGCAAATTGCCATCCCTAGCTACAAATGGTGCTTATTTAGTTATCACTGAAGCTTGGCCCATGAGGGATATGTTTATATTGAAGACCCAAACTAAATGGACTAAAGAAATGGGCTGGAAATGAATTTAAATGAAGAAAAGGAGCACGGGTCTATTTGCATTGAAGATTGAGCCAATTCAGGCCTAAAAAGTTTTGGACCCATTTTGGTATTCAGACCATATCTCCATACACGATTATCAAAACGACCCAAACTTCGCACTGGTTGAAGAAAATTCAATTCTGCACAATTTCATATTTCATGAAAATTTCCTAAAACGGACGTTTTCATCAACTTTTTACCTTATTTGCGCAACTGCCACTTTTTGGGAGCAAATGCCACTTTGTGAGGAGCAAGTGCCATTTTCTTATGCGCACTTGCCACTTTGGGAAGGAGGTGTCCCGTTTGTGTTTGTTTCGCTGAATAAAAGAGAGAGAAAGAGGAGAAAACTAGGGTATTCTGAAGGGGAAGCAAAGAGAGATATACAGAGGCGATTCGTGACGATACGGGCAAGACGATGGCGACTTCATCATCATTCAAGCTTGGACCTCCGATCATGAGCAATTAAACACCATTCCGGGGAAGTGATGTAACCCTAACCTGTCTTTCAATGTATTAGTTTGTATATTAATTTGGAAATTATTTATTTTGTGCATTGATTGTATAACCAAGACATAAACATCAGCTGTGCTATTAGTTTTAATTTGAATGAATTATTTCATTGCATATTTACTTTTGTTCTTGTAGAATGAATGCATGTTTGCAGTGATTAGGGTTTAGTTCTTTTCAACTTCTGTGATTTTGTTAAGACAGGTTATACAATAGTTTTCACATATCATTCAATTTAGAGTTTTTATAATTCGTACTAAGCAAAGATGGGTTATCATATCATTAGTTAGTTAGATGTATAGGCCATGCTAAGCGAAGACGAGTTATGCTTAATTGTATGTTGAATGAATCCTCTTGATAGAACTAAATTTGGCTTGTAGCCATTCTTTTCTGAATGCATAGATTAAACGTCCCAAATTAGTACAACTGTCATTGTTAGAAGGTTAGTGGTGAAGTCAATTTCCAGGACCCTCTATCTCCAGTATCCATCATTTATTTATGTTATTTAATTTCAACAACTTAATTTAAAAATAAAACAAATTCTCTTTCAATTAAATTAGACAAGATCTTGATAGCTTAACAACACAACTAATGCAGTCTTTGTGGGTTCGACCCCTACTCACCACTTTACTAATTCTAGTAGATTATTTGTAGGGTTTTATAAATTCTTTTTTTGTCGAGGTGTAAAACAATAACGACATTATTCCATATTATTTTATCTCGTTTTGCACTTCGAACAATTTTGTTAAATATTATTCCATATTATGTTAAATATTTTCCTTTAAATTTTATTTTTAAACTTGTTATAAACTTGTCACTATAATTTTGTGAATGTCAGTTGTTTTGCGTTTGTTATAACTTTTACTTTTCGTGAATATTATGGTGCGCGCTGCAGTAGCATAATTTTTTTTTTTCTTTTATATATATAAAAAAAATATGTCTATATATTTTATCTATCAAATACAATGAGGCATAAATTAGAAAATATGAAAATATGCCATTTACCATGAGGATAACTTTTTTGTCATTAGCTTAGCATATAATATGAATAAAATAACAAAAGAAGGAACATGGTTAAGCACAATCCAAATCATACATTCAACTTTCATTTTGATATATATTGCTTAGTCATTTTTCGCACTGTTATGAGGAGGGATATATGTAACTTTGTATAGGTTCTTAATAATTATATTGAATAATTCCAAATAGTAGAAACCATAAATTATAGCTTATCCATTTTGCATTATACTTGCCCCTTGAACCATTGGTTTAGTTGTACGCAAAAATATAATTCAAGGATACAAATAAATAAAATATATTGAAGAAATCACTACAAGTCTATAAAAATTCATCAAAGTCTCTAATAGAAATCTATACAAATCCAAGAAAGTTTGTAATAAAAGTCATAGAAATTCATGAAAGTTTATATTAAAAGTCTATAGAAATCCATAAATTCTACTTAAATCCATATAAATTTATGAAAGTTTGTCACTTAAAAAATGTCTTTCAAAATCCTTTAAAATCCTAATTGAATACACTCTTAGTTTACTTAGCCTTCAATATTATATGCTTATAAATAGACCTTTATGTATTGTTCATCAAATCAAAATTCAATTCAATACAAATTTTCCTATATTTCTAACATGGTATCAGAGCCTACCAAATTCAGGTAGTCTTCATTGTTCATCGCCCTTACCGTCGGGATGACAACATCAGCTTCATCTTTGGTGGTCCTGGTAAATAATATAAAATAGCTTATGCCTTATATATATATATATACATATATACAAGTTTTCATTTGCGTTTCATTGCCACTAACTTTATTACCTAGCTTTTCTTCGGTAGGTATATCCAATACAAGGTCGTTTCACCAGTCCGCCAGTTTTGGTGTATGTTCTTCCGCTAGTTTCACGAGAAGTCTTTAACACCGCACGCATCATCACAAGTTTATAGTGAGCCACAAAGAAACTTTGTCTTCTTGTGACGAGACTGTTATTATCCGTCGATTTGTTGTTCAGAATTTTGATTCTCTAAAATTTTTTTGGCCATGTGATGCCATGACACTTTTCTTTGACAAGTTTTTTATTTGCTACCATGAATTGATCGTAAATCAATTGCTCTTTTGTTGTTGTTCTAGACTGGATCAATGATTGTTGTCGTGAGTTGGGCCGTGTCGTTATCATATTTCCTTTGCCGTCTTTACCGAAAAGATCTAGATCACTTGGTTTCCGTCAAACCTCATGCATTCAAGATTTTGCTCCAAATTCAAGTTGGTTTCATATAACCCACCTTTAGTTTGAGGGGGACTTTTAGATATATATTTAATATTATGTTCCTTACTTAGCTTTTAAGATTATGTGCCTATAAATAAATATTTATGTGTTGTTATGTTTCTAATATATCAATTCAACGATATACAATTCTCTTTATTTATTTCTAACAAAAACAATTACTAGTTTTTATGGTTTATCGTATTAGAGGAAAAAATGATAAAAAAAAATTCTAGTTTGATCTTTTTCAAAATCTTGTTTTCACTTTTCAAGCGCCGTTGAAGAATAGTAATTTTAGAAATCACGAAAACTTTTCATAGTACATGCAGTGAAATTTTATTTAGGTTAATCTAACCTTATCACATTATCTTGATTTTGTTAATTGAAAGGAAATTCAATACATTAGGGTTTCACTTTTAATTTAATTTCATAAAGTGGGATCAAGCTAGTCGTCACCATTAAATTTTTTGTATCATAATATATTATTATTATTATTATTCAGTATAAATTACTCTAACCTCTTTGACATTTTGCGTAATCTTTTATGAGATTTGGTTAACTTTACTTTAGGTACCCTCACCGTAAATTGATAATCAGCACCGTTAAAATCAGTTAACATAAAAAAATCAAAATGTCAAAATTATCTTTAACGGCAGTAGTGTTGGGGTGCCGTTGATAAAGAATACACGCACACACGTATATATATAAAACATTTTAATTTATGTCAAATGATTAGAAATTGAAGTTATTTTTATACAAAAACATTATAACTTGAGAATATTTTTGTAATTGTGTATTAGATGTGATTTTGTTTAACGAATCATTAGTATGATAGAGGTGTTAAAAATAATTTTGTAAAAATTTTAATTTAATGGTAATTAAGCTAAACCTCAAAACAGGTGAAGGGGAAAAAAAAAAAAAACAAACAAAGGTGGTTTTGGATTTTTCATTACTTTATGATGCTTTTGAGATTGTGTAGTGCTATTTAGTCCGACTATTAAAATATCAATATATAATTGTTTATAAACTTGGATGGCCACGTTTGCAAACGTCACGATTGTCAAATTTATGACTTTCACTTGGCAAAATTCTAATACTTCTCGAAGTAAAAAAAAAAAAAAAAAACTTGATTACAAAACCGCCATGACCGTTTGCTCTCTCTCTCTTCACAGAACCATTACCTAGATTCAATGATAGACTTTGCGATCCAAATTGTCAAAAAAAAAAAAAAAAAAAACCTCATGTCAATTCCAGATCAGCTTTCCACGTGAGTCGTCGTTGAAATCGGGTATAATATTTCGTCAATTTTATCATTTTTAGTCGCAAAGCAGTAGGTATCTTAGGAGATTCTTGATTGACTGGCTCACCTTTTGAAAATTTGTTGCAAGCAGCGTGAGAGCTCTGAAATTCCATTTAGGTCCTCTTTTAGGCTATGTTTAGTTAGATTGAAAATGCACCAAAGTTTTGAAAAAAAAGAAGATTTTATGAGTTTGGACAGTAGAAAAGGGAATTTTTTTTGAGGAATTCTAATTCTTGTAATTTTTTTTAATTTTTTTCTGAGGTAAATACTTGCACGCATATTATTCACGTCTAGCTCGTATCACTTCCATCCTCTTTGAGGATAGGAAGTTTATACTATAGAGACCCCTTGGTCAATTATTGTAACTCAATATTCCAAAAAAGTTTTTTTCATAAAAATCAATAAAAACCACTAAGTTTTGCTTTCCTTTATTCCCTATATTTTTGGTAAGTTCATTTTGTAACCTTACTGTGTGTTTGAGATCTCAAGTGGAATTTTTACTTTTTGAATTTGAATTAAATGGATACTAAGATTTAAAGAATAGTAACTTGAGATCTCGAGAAGCTTGACTTTTGTAGCTTTCGTTTCCAAATCTTTTTCCTTTAAATAATCTTTCGTAACCACACAACTTTTTCTAACATTAAACACAAGAAAAAAATGTTTTCATGAAAATCTTATGTTAACTTTCAATTATGTCAATTATTTTTATCTCTCCAAAGTAACTTTTTAAAGAAATTGTATAATGATCTAAATCCCTCTTTGAATGTCCTAGAATTAAAAAAATCATAACAGATATTTATTCGAGTATAATTTAAAACTTGTTAATCCATTTAATGAAATAAGGTTGTATAATTTTCATACTATTCAAACTATTCTATGCTATTCTTGTACAACTTTCTTCCAATTTTTTTCTTTTATTATGTTGAAAAACTTATTTTACTTTCTCTATCTTCACTAACTTTCATTTTTCAGTGTATTTTTTCTTCTAACCAAACAAAGCCTAACACTTTGTTTGGATAACGAGGAAGGAAGAAAAAAAGAGAGGGAAATTAGTTGTGAAAAAGAGGAAAAAGAAATGGTTAGTGTTAATTTCTTAACCTATTTTTATAATTAAAGAAATGATAGTGGTAACACTTTGATTATATTTGGAAAGAATAACATATTGAAAAGAGAAGAGAAGAGAAGAGGTTGTTTCATATTGTGAATGGTAAAGAATAAAAAAGAATTTACTTGTGTAAAAAAACATTTATTTATTAGCTCATCTGTCATTTCCTACTAAAATTCTCTAATTTAACTCCTCATTTTCTAATAAATAAATACTACAAAATAAACTATACACAAAATTACCAAACAGAGAGGATGTAATTGGAATACTGATGTTGTAATGGGCAATTCTGTCATTTCGATGCACCCCACTTGGTCGAAATCTTGTTCCAGAGAGCAAAGATGCAGAGTTCGAGCTAGTCAGCGAAGGATCGCCTCCACAGCCTCTTCTAATTTCTCTTCGAGCATGAGCTCGTCATCTACTCGATTTCACCTCTTTAAACTCCGCAAGAAACCCTAGATTCAACTCTCTCTCTCTCTCTCTCTCTATTTCTCTTTCTCTCTACACACTCAATTATATATATATATATTATATTTATAGTCAATTCGTATCGACGTTTTGTAGAAATTGTTCACAACCCACATGGATGTAGCAGTCGAAGCCTCATTCCTCAATCGATCCACATTCATAACTGGTTCGAAACCTCGTTCGTTTCTGGATTTCTGTAACCGGCAGATCAGAATATCAACAAAGGTTTACCAGAGAAACCTGCGTTACCCTTCTCGAATTCCAACCAATTATAGCGGGTCGTATGCTCACAGAGACTTCTTGAATTCAAAATTCAAGGGAAATGAGGTTTTTGATGGTAGAGGCCGTTTGAGGTCAGTCGTAGTTAAAGGCAATGAGAGTGAGAGTGTCAAAGACTCAATTGCGTGTGTGAATTTAGGGTTCTTTGAGGTTTTGGTGAAGCGAGGATTCGTTTTGGCTGCAATGGTTTGTGGGGTTTTGGTGTTCGGTTGCCAGAGAGTATTCGCGGTTGAAAGTGTTGTGAACGCTGGTTATAGGGTTTTGGGGCAGAGTGTCTTGTCATTGAGGAGTTGTTGGCCGAAGGTGGTGCAGGTTCTTCAAGTTTTTAAAGAGCAAGGTTTGGTTTTAGCTGCGCTTTTGGGTCTCTCTGCATTCTTCTCCATGGCTGAGACTGCAATTACAACACTTTGGCCTTGGAAGGTATGAACTTTATACTCCAATATTTACCATTATTTTTCCACATATTGTTGGTAAGAAATCTATCAGGGAAACTCAGAAGCAAATAGGATATTTCTTGTAAAGCTAGAAATGAACTGGTGGTGTTGTTTTGGTCCAGTTTTCTAACTTTAAAATGTGAGAGTTTATCTCAAGTTTTAAGAGCTCAAGAACTATTATGTTGTAAGGTTTCTGAGAATCATAACTCTGGTAGAAGGAACTCTTGTAATTTGTGTTTAGCATATCTAAGATCCCTCACAACCCTCACGATAGCTGAGTGTAAAAGGGTTTATTTTTTCACCTTAGTGCGAATTGCATAAATTAGGCCATTGCATTGCCTTCTAGATCTGTGAGACACAATGTGATAATTTGATTTGTAGAATTTTCTGCGAACACTCGCAGGTTCATAATTAGTTAAGAAAGATTTAGGACCTGTTTGGTTTAGCTTTCTGAGCAGTTTTCTTCTCAGAGAACAGAAAAACAGAACACCATTAAACAAATTGGTTTGGTTGCCATTTTTCAAACAACTGTTCTCTGAAAATAGAGTTAAAAAAATCCCAGTTTCAAATAACAAATATTTTCTGGTTCTTTGAAAACTATTTTATGCTTTTAGGGTTTTTTGAAACTGTATTCTAAAAACTAAAACATATAGACCTGCCATTGCCCCATAATTGCTCTTAGAAACTATGATTATGCCCACTGTGGCTGGAGATTATTACATAATTTTTTCTTTTCAATTTACTTTCTTCCTTTGTTCTCCATTTCCTTCTTGGTCAATTTATTTAATTGATATAAATAGCAATAAATAGAGACCCTTCTATTTATAGTGTTGAATGACTTTTTCTGACTCTGAAGAAGGATTTGTTGTAGTTCTCTGTTTTTAAGAAAGCTGTTGGGTGCATTTATGCGTATAGGCTACTTTTCTTGTCTCATTTCATAGTAAATAATCTAGCCTATATGGACTTCGCAATCACGAGCTTTTGATTTATTTTATCTTCTCTAAGAGAAGTACCTGATTTGTTTTTTTTTTTTAATATTGATGTACATCAGGTGCGTGAGTTGGCTGAAAAAGAGTCCGAGAATGGTGTTTTCAAAATGCTTCGTAGTGATGTTTCACGGTTTCTGACAACTATACTTATTGGCACAACGTACTGCTCTTTGCCTAGTTTGTAATGATAACTGGTTTTCTCAGCTTGAATATAAATATTATTTCTTACTATAGATTTTCTTTATGCACTCAGTGTGGTCAATATTGGAGCAACAGCACTAGTCACAGATGCAGCAACAGCAATCTTTGGTGAAGCTGGTGTGAGTGCAGCAACTGGAGTAATGACTGTATGTCCAAATCTCTTTGTTTGATCAATTGGAGAACCTAAATTCAATGATGAAAAGTTTGAGATAAAAAATGGTTTGTAGGTCCAGACACAAGAACATGCTGCAGTGCTTGAGGCCATAGAACAATATTTCTAAATATCAAATCCTTATAGTTATTAGTGAGTTTTCTAATTTAACACCACAAATCTACGCATTCAAACACTTTATAATTGATTTACATTAGTCGTTGGTCCAAAGTTACTTAAAGAGTTCTTTTGCTTTACGAGCATATTTATTGCTTTCTCTTACACCAGTAGATAATACCAGCATTTGATTTCTATAAACATGTGCTTTTTAGTCATGTGTTAGCTAAACAAAAATAACATCTTTCACCATCCTTGCTTATTTTTATTTTATTTTTACCTTGGTAGCAAGGAAGCAAGAGAAATCACACTATATTTGTTGGTCCTAATACTTTTCAGCTAACAAAATCTCTGAAGTTTCCACACAGTGACTTGCTTAATACTTGATTCGTGCAAGTGAAGTATGGGTCCTCAACCTTGCATGTATGCTAAAGTGTGTTAGAAGAGTATCCTTTATGTGCATATTTTCCATAACTTGGTTTTAAAAAGCTTCAAGTCTTCAGGAAGAGCAAGAGTATTTTATTTGCCTTATTAAATCCTTGTGCAACCACCTTTTGTAATCTAAGTATTTGTTACTTTGATTTTTTGCATTGCCAGATTGTTTACACAAGAGTATGGGTGGTAACGGAGTGGGTTTAGGACGGGTTATCCTAGACCCTAACATGTTCCGTTTATGAATACCACAATGCGTTCCTGTCCCAAACCTGGGACGAGTTTGCACTCCCAATCCCATCCCCGTTTGTCATCAGAACTAATGATTTGGTAGATGTCCCGTCCTGGTCTAGTTAAGAAGAAGAGAAGGAAAACAATAACAAACCAAAATGAAATATAAATTCTTTAGTAACTTGTTAAAAATATATACATATATACCCTAGGATGTGAAATTTGCTCATTGAGTTTTGCCATGCATGTTGTACAAGATCCACACATCATCTTCTCATATACACAAATCTGTAGTAGTATCGTAGTTTAATATACAACTTCGATATCTATCGAATTGATAACTTGAAATGGTGTCTCAACTCTAACCCTAGATTTTTACTATCATGGAGAGCGAGAGAGAGAGAGAGGGAGGAACTCATCGACGGTAGAGAGGTGCTTCGTCGGACAGATGGTGATAACCCTAGGAATGTGGTAGGTATAGTTGTGACCACTACTAAGAGGCAAATTGTAGAAATTAGAAGACAAGGAGATAGATTAACTATTAAAATTGTACCAGATATAGTAGTGTTAAATGCATAGTTGTCAAAGGCGCGCCTCGGGCGCGCCTCAGGCTCAAGGCTCCTCAAGGCTCAGTAGTTGCGCCTGGACCAAGGTCAGGCCAGGCCTCTTCAATCAGGCGCGCGCCTTTGCATCTGAGGCCCCAGGCGCAAGTTGCGCCTCAGGCGCGCCTAACATAAAACACTTATTTTTTTCCCTTACTTGTTAGCATGTGATGTGTTTAATGTGTTATGGTGGACTCGAACTATATAATACAATCTCTAACGGTAAAAGAAATAAAAATGGTCGATCGATAGATTAGATACAATCAGTCAATTTAAGGCCTTTTGGAAGTTTCATAGTGGGACGAGTTCTCCTGCAACTTCTTCTTCTCTCTTTTGTGTTTCTTTTTTTTCATCCTTATTGCTCTATTTTTTTATTCTCTATTCACTTTTTTTTTCTTTTTATGGTCTTTCTGTTCTTTTCTCTCTCTTTCTTTTTGTTTTTATAAATATTTTTATGAACTCTTAATTTGTTTATGTTTTGTAGTTTATTTCTCTAATGTGTATAAGAGTTGTTAAAGCATATCATGACAAAACACACTGAAAATCCTGAAATTGGAATATTACGTATTCTTATTTTGTGGTTTGATATTCTCATTCTTTTGACTAAAGAGTAGTTTGAGACTGTTGAGTAACTGTTGCTGCTAGCTTTGTATTATTGGCTATAAATTTTATTTTATTTTGAACTTGCGCCTCGCTTCAGTCAGGCTTGCGCCTCGCCTTGCGCCTCGCGCCTCAGGCTCCAGGAGGCCTTAGCGCCTTTTTGCGCCTTGAGCCTTTAACAACTATGGTTAAATGTTTGTGCTACATGGAGCATTAGATGATAACACAAAAAGGATATTTTTGGAATCACTAGATGAGACAGTGCAAAATATATGAGTCACAAAAATGTATTTATAGGAGATGACTTTAATGGTCATGTAGGAACATGAGTTCATGGAGACATGGTTTTGGAAATGAAATGTGTAGGAGAAACACTTTTAGAATTTGTAAAAGCACATGATGTAGTTATAGCAAATACATTTCTCAGAAAAAGAGCAGAAAAATGATATCGTGTTAGGGTAGTATGAATAAGTCACAAAAGTTATTGCTCATATAGAATAGGAAAGTGGACCACATGTAAAAATTTTAAGGTAATCGATGGAGAAGGTCTACAACCAACATCAACTATTTATATTGGACTTAAAGGGTTTAGATATCAAAGAGAAAAGGAAAGGATATCAGAACGTAAAATGGAAAGAATTGGAAGGTAATAAAGAGAGAAAATTCAGACAGAAAATATTTACAAGAACATGAATTGAATTGGAATGATAAAATAAATAGTTTATCGTCAAAGCTAGCAAAATGCATAAGAAATGTATGTGTTAAAGAAACTTTTGGAGAAGCTAAAAAAAGAAACATGGTGGTAGAGTGATGAGATACAAGTAATACAAAATAAAAGAGAGTTTTAAAATATGTCAAAAGAGTAAGAAGTTCGAGATTTTGGAGAGAGAGATAAAATAAAAATCCAAAACTAAGAGAATTGTAAATAAAGTTAAACACAATGCCTTAGATGTTTTATATGAAAATTTAGGTACAAAAGAGGCAGAAAAAACTATCTACATGTTAGCAAAAAAATTGAGATTGGTTGACTAAAATATATGGATCAACTTAAATGCATTAAGGACATAAACCAAACAATATTTTGTTAAACACAAAGACATTTTAGACAGATGGAAAACTTATCTTCAAGGATTATTAAATAAGAAGTATCCTAAAGAAATTGGGAGTGAACTTATTATAGCAATGATACGTGGAATTAATAAGAAGTAGAGGAAACACTTAAAAGATGAGAAAAAATAGAACTATAGGCCCTGATATTATCTATTTTTCCAGCACAATGGTCGTTGAATTTGAAGACTACCAAGTCCTCTGTCCATTTAATACTTTTCCAGATTTTAGTCTTTTATTAATAAAGCTTAGCTCTAGTGGTCATGAAGGTCACGGAACTTCTTGATAGGAGTGTATAAGCTTTTCTCCTTGTTTGGGCATCATTAACTGAATATGTATGCAGAAATACTTTCTATATTGTTTCACTGCAATGTGTCATTAAACCAGATATTTTCCCCTTAATGATATCAGGTTGCTGTTTTGCTCCTCACTGAAATCACTCCAAAAAGTATAGCTGTTCATAATGCCACAGAGGTTGCTAGGCTTGTGGTAAGTCTATAAGTTGCATCTTTCTTTGAATGAACCAAAAGGTCACATATGATATCACATATGAAATACTAGATAGTTGTTTTATCCGAAGGGGAAAAAGGTAAAAAAAAAGAGTATTTCTCATGTGATGTGTGAATATTAATGCTTTCAAATTTGTTTGACAAGTATAGCTTCTAATGCCTCTAGGTCAGGCCAGTGGCGTGGCTTTCCGTGGTTTTATATCCAGTCGGAAGAGTTGTTACATGTCTATCAATGGGAATGCTTAAAATGCTTGGCTTGAAAGGAAGAAGGTTTGCTTTATCATAAATACATTTTGATCCTTTTTGTTACTTCCATGTCATGTTGCTTTTATTATCCTTGATGCCTTTGATACTTTTTTTGTTTTTGTTTTAAGATTCCTATTTACCTTGTTATATTCCTCCAGCCGTGTTTACATTTCCATATGAATTATCTTGCCCTTTTTTTTGGGGGGCAATGTTTTGTGTGTCTGAGGAATATTTTCTTTGAAAATGTTGTGTTATTTTCAGAGAAGCAGCAAAATTAAATTGAAGAAAATCGTAGTGAAAGTATTCTTTTGGTAGTGGTTTGTGACAAGATTTGTACTTTTTTTTTGAAATCATTATTATCCTTATATTTGTGTTTGCAAGGATGTGTAGGTGAAATTTGCTTTTGTGTGTCAAATGATATAAGAGTATAAAAGGAGTAGAGAGTAGGAAATTGGCATGTAGCTATTAAACCTATAATCAAAGAAAAAATATGTAGTTACTAATAAGTAATCATTGTGGGGGTGGTTAGAGGGGTGTTCATAAATGATTTCACTAACCTTATTCTCTTTTGGGATATAAGATCGCTAATTGCCAAAAATAATACTCCGTATAAAATAAGAAAGGAAAATTACATTAACCTCCCAAAATCACACAGACCTCCCCTTTGTTTTCAAAAATTACTCTGACCACCTCCTTTGAGGTCTGCACTATTGTAGAAATTTACCATCTGATGGCTAAAGACAGAATTTTATGACATTAGCAAGTAGAAATTCAATATGTCCGTTTTGCTCTTGTATGATTGCAAAGATAATATCACCCTTATTTTTGGGAATGAAATGACTTTAATGCGCTTATTTTAACCTGTTTGAAAAGACAAAGTTACCCTTATTACATTTTATATGAATTTGCGTATTGGTCTGCACTTTATTTATATGAATCATTTGAATTGCATCATACTCTTTTTTCAACCTAACTTTCTCTCTCCTCAAGCGCGACTGTAAGTGTCTTCTTCTATTGGTCTCTCTTTATCCATATATATTATCTAGGTAAGGTCGGTGTGTGTGTGTGTGCGTGCGTGTGTGTGCACATGTGCGCCATAGATCCTCAATATGTCATTGTATCTACAAACTTATCTGTGTAAATATATTTTTGTAGTCTCTCTATGGCGCCCCCTCTCCTCTCAAAACAAATCCTCAATTATATTTGTAGTCTCTCTATGATGCTCCCTCTCCTCTCAAACAAAACCTCAACTTCAAAACCAAGCTCATCAAACCAGGGGCAGAGCTAGCTTATTTTCCCACTACAATTATTATTATTATTTTTTAATTTCATATATGCATATATATATTTATATAGAATTAAAGAAGTCTGCTCCAATTGGTCATCTATCTCTTTCTTTAACTCTCTCTATCTCTCTTCTATGAATAAATTTGAAGAGGAAATCTTAGTCAATTTCTTAATGCCAGACAAGAACCCTAATCCAACTTTTCAAGTAGTCTTGTTTTTTCTACAAAATAGTCAATTCACTATAACATAAATATTATCACAATTCTTATTTTTATTACTTTTGTTTGTTTTATCTTGTTATCGTCCAAAGTTACCCCCACTAGAATAAAATCCTTGCTTTGTCACCAGGAACGGAGCCAATTAAAGCCTAGGGGACGCACATGCCCCCCTGGCCTGGCCCACTATAATATATACTATTTTTTTTTACATATATATGAAAATTTTATATAATGCCCCCCTAAAATTTTCAATTCTAAAATTATCCCTTTTTTTTTTTTTTCTTTTCTCTTTTACTCTTCAAATTCCTTTTAAAAAAAAATTTCCCCTCTTCAATCAAACTTTAATTTTCCCCCCTTCAAAGTTCTCTCATTTTTTTCCTCCTTCTTCTTCTTTTTTTTTTTTTATTTTATTTTAAAACTCTTCTCTTTGCACTTATGTATGATGTATGTAGTATGTAACATTTTTTTATCTTATTCTTTTTTATTTATCTTCTTCTTTTTTAAATTTATTACTGTAATTTTATGAACTTAATGGGTGTAATTTCAACCATTGCTTTCAAAATGCAAAGATCTACAACTGTATTCAATGGAAATGTTACCAATCAAAATTTTGGTTCTTATATTTGTCATGGATTTATCTTTCTTATACTACATTGATTAGCATATTATTTTGCAATGATTTTTTTTTCTTTTCTGGTTTGCCTCTTGATTTGAACAATCTATATTTTTAATGTTAGTTGACTTTTATTTTTTTATCAATTACACTGCGCCCCCCCTGAAATGAAATTCTGGCTCTACCCTTGTCCGTCACCGCATCAAATCCACCACATATTCAACCAAAGAAACACCCAATTCTATCAAAAACCAACTCAAGAAGCTCGGCCAATGAATCAATTAGCCTTAAAGGTTTATGTGCTTGGTAATATCAGAATTTTTTTCTTTTCTGTTTTTTTCTTCAAGTGACTGACTTACAGCTTTTATAAATGCAGACCCAATACCCCACCTTGTAAAATTCTTATTATTATTATTTTTAAATTCGATTTGACTCCTCTCCATGAAATAGAGAGAGAATCACAAATCCAAATTTTTGGCTAACAATTGTATGGGTGTGGGGGGAGAGAGGTGCTATTGTTCTTATGAGGAAGGGAGGCACAGATCCATCAAACAATGACACTTATAATCACCTCCTTTTTTACTCTTACCAACAAGTGCAAAGTACCCTAAAAGTATACAAATGGCTGCAACACCATTACCTTGGTCAAGATCTCAACAATCAAGCTTGCAGCACGATTCCCTTGATCAGGATCTTAACCTCAAGCCAGTAAAAGCGGGTTGACGATCACTTGTTGGGCATGAGAATCGTCAAAGCTAGGGATGTCTTTGCAATGGCTTTATAAAAACCAATTTACCTTTGAAAATCCCAAAAGTTGGAGATCTCTGTTCTCACAAGTCAAGTACAGGCCATTGGAGAATCCCAACGATTCCAGAAGATTAATATGAACAATTTTTTTGGAAGAAGGTGATTATATCCTACAAGTGCTCTATGTTGGTGGTGGCACATAGTTCTCTTTTCCATAAGGGCCTTTCATTAGTATAGAAGGGCAGTCCATCAATTTGTTTGTATAACACTTGTGGGACATGAGAATCTTCGAAGCTAGGAATAGGAGCGATGTTTTTCTGTTGCGCAGTGGCAGGGGAAGAGAGAGGAATATGCTGTCGTGGTGGCCAGTGATGGAGAAGAAAACTGATGTAATGGGCAATAGTATCATGTTGGTCTTTTTGTTTCATATGATATTTATATTAAAATAGAGGGCTTTGTAAAATCAAGCTAATATTTAACACCGTGAAATGGACGTCTCTGACTGGAGCTCAGTGTAATTTTTGAAAACATAAAGGAGGTTCATGTAATTTCGTTTAACCTCAGTAGAGGTCAGTATAATTTCTTTAAAAAGTTGTGGTAGGGTTAATGATGCAATGAAGCAAACATTTATGAGCTGCTTCTCAAGTTACACAGTTTCCTGTTAAGACTCACCCTGACAAGAATGTTAGTAACACTACAATTAATAGACCTTGGTGCCTTATATCAACTATTTGGGGTAACATAAATCTCATTCTGGTTTCCGTTACATATCAATAATGCTTTTTGTTTATATTTCCACTTGATATATGATGTTCTGCTTCTGCCCCTATTTTCAGACTTAATACTTGATTATAAATTACTTATGCTTTCGCTGCTAACAAATTGCCATTTTGTCTCTTTGATTTTATGCCAGTACTTCACCTTGTCAATTTTTGATGTACTAGTGAACCATTTGTTACTGAAGATGAGTTGAAGTTGATGTTGCGAGGAGCAGAATTGAGTGGGGCAATAGAAGAGGAAGAACAGGTAAATAATAGGTTTTGTTTTGAATTTTGTATGTGTTGAGAAACAAGCCCCCAATCACGTACTACCAAATATTACGATGTGATGATAAGTAAACAAGCACAAAGAAATTTGCAAGAACACACTAAGAATTATACGTGGTTCAGTTAAACAAGCCTACGTCCACGGAGAGCCCGATTTCACTATATAGATTGTAACAGTACAAGTTGAAGAATTGTATCAAGAGTACGCTCAACTCTCAACCCTTAACCCTTATACACTCAATCTCACTCAAAAGGAAATCACAAATTCTAAACAAGAATTCTCTCTCTAAGTGTCCTCTCAATAACAATGAGAGTATTATCTCTACGCAAGAGTTGCCCCCTCAAAATAATGAGAGTAACCTCTCAAATGCAATGAGAATATTGTCTCTTTTCTTCTCACTCATCTCAACCTTAACATAGGTAACTATTTATAGAGCCCAAAACCCAATTCCTTTGTGGACAAAGATTACAATTCCTTAGAGCCCAAGACTTGCCTAACAAGTACTTTCCTTCCTTCAGATCAAGATTTGCCTACTAAGAAATTACCTAATAAGATATAACTCTATAATAGAAACCTAATCACAATAGGAATTTGAGCCAACCCAACAATATTCTTGTTGTATTCCTTGGTTTGAAGCTAGATATGAATTTAGGAGATCAGTTTCTTGATGTGTAACTAAAAAATTTGGTGAATTTCATTCATTACATTATCCAATCGCTCTGCCATCAAATAAATGGCTGTCGAATTGTGCACGAGTCCACCAATGATAAATTCATGCTCTCTTCCTTACAACAATGACAACTGACAACTGACAATCAAAGGAGATCAGTCACGTGCACATTACAATTAAATAAAAATTCTTCCTGACTTTCTTAGTGTCCTTTAATGAGTAAAAGTAATTCATTAATGAGTGCCAAAAAGGAGTGCAACCCAAATGCATGTGATCAATGAAGTATCAAAAACTATACACCTGGTTAGGCATAACAAAGAGTAAATTATCTACAAGGTCCTAAAAGAGCCTCTATGGAATGGTGCACTCTTCCTCTCACCCAATGATATAAAGACAAAAAGGAATGCTCTTTCAACTTATGAATTTGTTTCTCAGCTCCTTTAAAGGGCTAGCTTTTCCTTTCCATCAGAGTACTTCATAAGGCAAAGCAGGGCAGCATGCCAAGTCTTTCTCTACCTACCTAAAATATACCTCTCTCCAACTAGCGAGCAAATCAAACACTGTACAAGGAAAAGCTCAAGGCACCTGAACATAGGGGTGCAACTAGGACTGGTTGAGGATTCAGCCCAAGACGCATAAACCCCAGCTCAAGCCTGAACCCAACTTCTAATCCGACGAGTCTATCCCGAGCTCAACCTGTTGGGTTAAGCTTGGGTTGTCGGGCTGTGATTAAATTTTTATTTATTTTTTCCAAAGTAAGATAGATGAAGAGAAGAGATTTATTGGGGGGGGGGGGGGGGGGCGAAAGAGAATAAAGAATGAACAGAAACAAGATCAAAATTTCCTCCAAAAACAAGATTAAAACAACCATATACTAAAATCATGTACAAAAATTCTTTTATGTTTTTTTAACAAATACAATATGCAAAGATATTTAAACGTGAATCAGTTTGATCCAAAATTAGCCCGATTTGGTACCAAAAAGTAGGTTTGATTGGAGGCCAAATTAGAATAGGCTCGTTTGTAGTGTAATGGTCTGTCTTGCCAATAGGGCCACCACTCCAGCAAGCTTGTCAGCCTGTCACACGGGATGGGCTTGTGCCAGTGCTTGGTCTGGGCCTTATAAATTTTATGTTTGGCTCATCGGGCCTAGGCCGAGACAAAATTCGGGCCACAACATAACAGTTATCTACTCCCAGACCTTTTAAAAGTTGTCTATGAAGATCCATACTGTTATCTATTTCTGTGGATAGGGTGCTAATATCATGATAAGTATGTTGCAGGATATGATTGAAAATGTGTTAGAAATAAAAGATACTCATGTTCGAGAGGTGATGACACCTCTTGTTGATGTTGTTGCCATTGATGCCAGTGCAACATTTGTTGATTTCCACGCCTTGTGGGTGACTCATCAGTATTCCAGGTATGGCCAACTTCTTGTCAGTTCTCATATGTAGTAAATTTTTTCTACATGTTAATAGTTCTACAAACATGTTTGTAGGGTGCCTGTTTTTGAACAACGTGTTGATAATATAGTGGGTATTGCATATGCGATGGATCTTCTAGATTTTGTTCAGAAGGTTTGCTGATTACTACTTCCATTCTTCTCTCTTTCAATTTATTGTTGCTATATTTTTTCTAACAGTGCACAAAAATCTCATAGTTCGCAGAATTATGATCTGTTTGATTTTGAAGGGGCAACTACTAGAAACTTCTGTGGTGGGGGATATGGCACACAAACCTGCATACTTTGTGCCTGGTAAACTTCAGTTTTTATTTAGTTTTGTGTGTTATATTTTTGATGAAGTACCTGTAGATTGTTGCTTGGTTATGCCTCTTTTAATTTGCCTGGTAAATTCACATGCGTATTCACTGTAGTCAAGGCATCATCTAAATCGTTGCCTAGGGATCATCTTGCACAGCTGTTTGATTCATGTAGATAGAGAGAGAGAAGATGAGAGGACAGGCGAGAAAGAGAGGAAGACAGAACCAAAGCATGTGTGTTTATATATATATATATATAGAGAGAGAGAGAGAGAGAGAGAGAGATAAAGAGGCTCTCTCTTAAAATCCAGTTTCCTTTCTTAAACTCTAAACATCTAAGTCCATATATAAAGACCCTATATATTTAAAATCCTTTATATGATGGAAAGTACAAAAGTAAATTCATTGGGACATCATCTTCTTGTAGTCACATGTGCCTCCAACAGTTATTTCTGTGGTGGAATATGCTGTAATTGAAGGAGCATACTTTAGGACGGTAAACAGTAGACTAGACTGAAAACTGTGAAGGGAAATTGAGAGCTGAGGATTGGGAGAGAGAGAAGGAAAAAAGAATACCAGATTGGAAGGGGGCTCATGAATGCTCTCTCCTCATGTGCCACAAGTACCCCGGTATTTATAGAGCTCCTGCCACAGATCCTTGACAGCTGTCATCCTTCGTGACGTTATGTTTACAACGTCACGGTATTTCGAGAATGCTTGAGTAATGATTCACACTCAAGACTAGACTGAAAACTGTGAAAGAAAATTGAGAGTTGAGGATTGGGAGAGATAGAAGGCAAAAGTTATATCATATTGGAAAGGGCTCATGAATGCTCTCCTCTCATGTGCCACAAGTACCCTGGTATTTATAGAGCTCTTGGCACAGACCCTTGATAGCTGTCATTCTTTGTGATGTCATCTTTACAACATCACGTGTCCATTCTGTATTCCTTTTGGTCAGCCCGTGGGCACTCCATACGGAACCCTTGCAGGTGGCGTGCTCTAGGCTGACGAGCCCTTCTCTTAAGACCACCATGCCATTCAACAACCCAATTTCCCCTAACTGCATGACTATACTCGTGAGGAGAGGTTGCCCCTTAACCTCCCCTATGCCTCCGCATCCTAGTATGGTTCTTAGCACCAATGGTCCTAAGCCTTTGTACCATGAGCCTTCGCAGGTGGGGGAAGCTGCCCCCTCTGCTTTTCCCTCCATCCTTCGTGGGTCCAAGCTACAAGGGACAAAGATGATCGTAAGAACCCCGCTGGTAGAGGTTACCCGCAATCAAGATGCTAAATATTTCCAAGATGGTCAATGATCCCGTGAGCAGAGATGGCCATAAGAGCCTCACAGGTCCAAGCTACCCACACCCAAAGGTGGCCATAAAAGCCTTGTGGGTAGAAGTTACACGCGACTACAATGGTTATGTATTTTCGAGTGAAGTTTATATATAGTCCCTATCACCTGCCTACTTAAGGTAGATAGTGGGATCTAGGTTACGAGCTCAAATTAAAAAGGCAGCAAAAAATAAACCAATATGAACACCACAAGAAATACATGGTTCAGTATTGTCTAAACCCATGGGAGAGAGGAATGAAAAAAATTCACGACCTTTGTATCTTAACTAGAAGAAATTCTCTTGCCTCACCTCAAAGTTATTAAAGGCCCAAGGTGCACGAGGGGTCCAGATTTATTGGAGTCTAAGTGCAAGGTGCTATGCAAGGCATGAGTTGGGTGAATTAAGTTGTGCGGGTAATAAAAAATGCATATTAAAAATAGTTATAGTAGAAAATATTCAAAACATGTGATATAAACTAGTCAAGATCAAAACGAGAGTATTTTCCAATATATCAATTCAAATGGTTGGGTAAATTATTGTATACATCCTTTCAATTTACATGTGTATTCAATTAAATCAGTGTACAATTGAAATAATTCGAAATATGCAATAAAGGATAGTTAAAACGTTCTTAAAAGTGGAATTTTTGGCAAATCAACAAAAAAGAGTAATCGACGTGGATGTAACAATGAGTAATAATAGGCACAGTGAAAGTTATTATTGAATTGGGAACCGAATCACTTTCATTCCTTAGATAGTGCAAGTGGAACCCAAGCATTTATTACACTTTCACAATCCAATGGATTGAAAGCCTATTAACTGTTCATTCGGTGATAAACTTTCACTGAATAAATCATTATCCTATATCAATTTAATATGCGTCTGCATTAAATAAATCAAATGCCAATGCAAATGTTCTATCATATTAGGCTATAATCACATATATATATTTAACGTATTATATCATAGATATTTAGATTCAAGCACCAAATGTATTTAATGCATATAGTTATGTTTAATACAAGGAGTCAACCATATACTGCTGAATTCCAAACTAAGAAGCACGGAAACGGATACAACACGACATGAACACGGTGACACGGCAAATCCTAAAAATTAGGACACGGACGTGGCGGGGACACGACAAATAATAAATATATATTTTTATATAATATATGATGTTGTACTTTAAAATTAAGAGTAATATTATTTTTCATCAGCCTAGCAAAGAAAAAATTCACAAATCATAAGTCACGAGTACACAATTGAATTTACTCCACAACAACAATAATTATAAAATAACGATGTCACAAAGTCATAAAACCAAATCAAAACGAGACATTAGAATAAAAACTAGTCTTATCTTTTAAACATCATTCCAACTTATTTCAAATACAAACGCATCATTAGAAAATCACATGTAAAAGATAGCAGCAGTTGTACAGTAAGAGAAAGAGGAGCAAAAAAGAACAAAGATGAAGAGATGAGATGAGTTGTAGTCGAATTGTTAAGACAACATTTCTAGAACTTGTGTTTTG
Organism: Cornus controversa; assembly: GCA_026545225.1. Lineage (NCBI taxonomy): Eukaryota > Viridiplantae > Streptophyta > Magnoliopsida > Cornales > Cornaceae > Cornus > Cornus controversa. Next base: position 42,262,513 of record CM048852.1, on the reverse strand, counting down.
CTGGGAAAAAGAAAGAAAGAAAGAGGAAAAAGATAGAAAGAGGCTAAAAAAAGAGAAAAAAGCAAAGAAACAAAGAAAATTAGAGTTTTGTTAAAAAAAGAATTAGGGATTAGTGAAAAAGAAAGTAAGAATCCATGGAAGAGAAAAGATTTATGAAAACAAGAGGAAAAAGAGAAAAAAAAAATTGCCATGTCCATCATGTGTTCGTGCCATGTCTGAAAATTCAAAAAAATTCAGACACATTTTTTGGCGTGACTAACACGTGTCGGGGCGTGTCCGACACGGATATTTTGCCTTTTTAGGCGTGTCTGTGCTTCCTAGATTCCAAATATCCAATAAAAATTAAAAATTATAATATATTGAATAAGACCATGATTCGATATAAAGCATGTCAATAAAGTGTTCTTACTTAGCCTGGAGCCTCATAAAAGAGTGCATTTGAGGGCTTCATGGGCCCCTGAATGAAGGGGTGGCGCTTCACCTAAAACTTGAGGAGCCTGGGGCTTTGTTGGGGCCTAGGCATGCCTTACCTTTATCAGTTCAAAGGCCAATATGTTGTCTGTTTAAGCCTTATTGATCCTTACCTTCATCAGTTCAAAGGCCAATATCTTATCTGTTTAAGCCTTATTGATCACTCAGTTATCAAATCAAAGAGAACCTGATTGATCCCCTCACTGATTATGTATGTGTTATAGTGGTCAATGATGGAATTGAGAATTTTAATACAAGTTGTTAATCAAGATGCATGCCATTGAAGAGAATGGGTATGGAGCACCAACTTCACTGCAGGGCACAGACGTTTGCTATGGCATGCCCAGATTTGTTGTGTGGCGGTATTGCTACTCTAACACTTTATTTGGTGTAGTTGTGTAAAGTTATGCAAACTCAGATGCCTTTCTTTAGAGAACTGCAGAGACTAGGACTCAAAAGTTTATTTATGGATATGCATCCATTGATTTGTTGACTTTTCTGAACATGGCTTTCAAATGGACTCGATTAATGTTTGCTTTCAAATGGACTTGATTTGTTGAATTTTCTGAAGGACTCGATTAATGTTTGCTGCTCTACTCAATCATCACACTTTTTTACTTCAAAGTTCTGAAATTTGGACTGTGGGTTAAATTTTAATAAGGCTTATATTGATGGGTCAAGCAATTCGATTTCATAGCCTCATTTTCTGAAAATTATGACTTTTGGTATCCAGTTCAATCCTTGTTTGTATTGTTTGTCACCTTTAATTTTTCAAGATTGTCTCATGACTAATGGTGAATTTTGTTTTGGAAGTTTATATTATGACCTCTTTTCAATCAATTGTTGTTCAATTATAGAACGATAAATAAATAATGAAACCTTTTGATCAATTGCAGATTCAATGTCAGTCTGGAATCTTCTTAGAGAATTTCGCATCAGGAAGGTCCACATGGCTGTTGTTCTTAATGAATATGGTGGAACTGTCGGAGTACGTAGACACTCTCATTTATGTTATTGTAAAAGTAACAGCTTGCCACATAATACCAACAAATACTCAGGCCTACATATATTGATAATATATTGTGCTGTTGTGTACCTTTGATCTTCAGCTTCATTTTTAAAATTTTAACATCATCATGTTGACCTTGATTTTTCTTCCCCCCCTTTCCTTTGTGGGATGAAACAGATAGTAACCCTGGAAGATGTGGTGGAGGAAATCGTCGGTGAAATCTTTGATGAAAATGATTCAAAAGTAATGCTTACTTCAGATTGCATCTTTATCTCTATTATTTATTGATTGTCATGTAATATTTTCTGCACTGATTTGATATACATCCTTACATTGAATTATTGTCAAAAGTAACACTTTTAACTACTTGATGTTTGGATAGTAGTTTAAAATACTTGCAAGTTTATGTAATACTTTTCTCGAAGAGACATTGGCTTTATAGTTTTCAAAGAAAATTCATTGCATATATATTATAGAGTGTGAGGTGGTAAAATCGTGAATCATAGTTTTAGGTTGTAAAAACAGTAGAAAACTTGTGGGTATACATGGTTTCATATTCGTTTTAAAAGTATTTTTATTTCTGAAGATAATAGATTTATCATCAGTATGCTGATTTACCACCACTGTTGCATTTTATATTGGTTTTAAACATTATCGCCAAAAAAATTGTTAACTATTGCATTTTATATTGGTTTCACTTCTTTTGGAGGCTGAAATTGTGTTTCAGATATGTTAGATCTTGTGAAGGTGGAGTTTCTAAAATTTTGAAAGCAAGAGGATAGCACCTCTAAGATGGCCAAAAAATTTTGTGGTTTTGGCTCTTTTAAAAATCAAATTGTTGATGTTAGTGATTCTGAAGGCCAAATGCTCCAATGTTCCTTGATTGTGGTACAGATCAGCAATGTTATTTTCTGAACCACCAATAGTTTAGGAGTATTGGAAGCATTAGTTGCCTAAATTTATACTTGACATGCTGATTGGCATGCAAAGCTTATTGTTTGTATGTTATATTGCTCTATAACAGGAGGAAATCCAGAAGAAAACTGGTTATATTGTAATGCGAGCAGAGGGAATATATGACGTTGATGCAAATACATCGATCGACCAGCTTTCTGAAGATCTCAATATCAAAATGCCAGAGGTATTTCATATAGTTGTTTCTAATACCGGGACTTAAATTTTGGTGCATGCATTGACAAATCATCTAAATTACACGTTAATTGCTTACTGCATAAAGCACTCATTGTGGAGCCTGGTTTGTTCTGACATGGCTTTGTCAGCTTGTAAAAGGGACATTGCTTGTTAACTTCCCGTAGCCAAAATTTCTTCTACATGTCTCTTCTTACAACTTCGGTCCATATATTTTTGGCCTTACACCTGATCTTTTAGCACTTTTTTTAACTTAAATCAAGTCACTTCTCATCATTTGTACATTTTCTGTTTTTTGTTGCACATGATTTAACACATTTGTGTTTTAGTATTGGTATCTCTCTTGGTATCTACAAGACTCGAATTAACTTGGAATCGGCAATATGACTTGTTATTGTTGAACTTCAATGATACACTAGGATGAGGAGTTCTAAAAGAAAATTCACAAAGTAGTCAAGAAATGGAAAACATAATTAGAGTAATCTTAGCAGTTAGATAGGCGTTTTTAAAAAAATATTAAAGTCATTATATTAGAGTTTTCCTTATCCAATATATAAATACTATGTATTGGGGAAAACAAATTGTATACTAAAAATAAGGAACAAAAATTCGTTTTGGGTTAATGGGAAACCAACACGAAATGTGTAGGGGAAAACAGAATTCTATCGTTTGGACCTAAACGTTTTACCGGTCAGAATAATGGGATTGGTTCAGTATTAGGCATTAAATAAATTTGAAACTTAGAAACCAGCTTGATTCTGAGAAAAAGTAATTGGAATAAAGGAGAAGAGCGAGTTAGTTTTCATTCAGGAGTCAATCAGGACACGGAGCTCAGATCTGGGTCATCTCCCACTCCCTCTAGGGTTATTTAATTATTATTATTATTATTATTATTATCTTTTTTTGGTCGTGTCTATTGTCAATACGAACCCCCTCCTTCCAGCCTTTATTGTCTTCATTTCTTTTCTACTTTCTTCACTTTTGGTCTGCTTTCAGAACACTGTGGAAAAGGAACCTCCTCTCAGCTTCCCACACCCCCATAACACCCAACCAAAAAATAAAAAGGACCTTTCACACATCTATTTTGACGGAGCGGAAGCTATAAACGTTCGCGCACGAACAAGATAAACAACTTTGAATCCACAAAGTTAAAGAAAATTGCAAAGCAATTGGTATATTATTGATAAATTGATTGATTGATTTATGTCCTATGGCAGTATATATATTTATAATAGAGAAATCATAATCCTAACAGCACTAGGAAATCTAAAAATAGAAGGAAACTTGTAGAAATCCTAATCCAAACAGGATAAGGAAATCTATTTTCAAAAGAAAACTAAAATAAAAGAAAATTAATACCCAAAATTAAACTTTCTCTAAAAAAAATATATTAAATATATATATAGATATATATAATATGAAAACTACTAAAACTGTCCTACATCAGTCTCCCCCACTTCAAAAAAACTCGCCCTCAAGTTTAGTTGTGATGAAGAAGGTATATCATATATGAGAATGAATAGAATTTTATACCACGCAAGACCTGATCTCAAAGCTTCATAAACATCACTCTTTCTCTTCATGCGAATGGGCCAAATTTTACCATCAATAATTGAAAATACTACTATATCGTGCCTATTCTTTTGACAAGTAATGAAGTGAACGTTGGCTAGGCAAGCAACTTGGATGAAATATTGAACTATGGTGGGACCCACAAGCTTGAAACAACTAATCACCATGTCTTTGCTTTCGCTTTTAAATTTTGATGCAGCAATACCATGTTCCTTAATAGATCTCAAGCACTTGATGAGTTTCACTAGGATAGTTACTGTCGTTTCAAAAAGAATATTCACGTCATCCTTGGTGGAATTAGGCGGCATATCCAGATGAAGCGCTTGATGGTGCACCTTATCACATGTCGGTAATGGAAGATCATCCAAATCTATAACTATTGAATAGCGCAATTGGTCCACATATCCTGGAGTGGCCACCACAACGTCCAACATTGTAACTAAAGCTACGGCTTGCATCTTTGTTGAGAGCTTGTCATGTTCTTGCCTATGTTCATCACTCTCTTCTGGCCTATGCTCCTCTTCATCGCAATATTCCATGTCTATTTTTTTCACACCATCAACTAAGTCTTCAAAGTAGGTCTTTGAAGATATATTATTAGAAGCCTCATCTGCTATGATTAAGGGATCAACATCTTCATCATCTTCAACTGCTAGAGGCGAAGCAACAAAATGTTGCTCATAACCAATCTCTTGACAATCACTGAAGTTCCTATCAAACTCCTTCGTGCACTCATTGACAGACCAACTTTCTTTCTTGCAATTTTGATATTTGTTGTACATCATCTGCTCATAATCTGGGGGTAGGAATTTAGCTTTTATCAACCTTTTCATCTTGTACCATGATCGCACACATTGTTTTCCTTGTCACATCCGGTTAGTTTGTGTCTGATCTCACCAAGCTGAAGCACATCCTTTAAACTTAAAGGCTACAAGCGGAACTTGCTTGTTTTCAGGTACATCAAAATACTCAAAAATTTCTTCAACTTCTTCAAGCCAATGCAAGACTTCCTCAATAATAAACTTCCACGAAAATTGAGTAGATTAAGTTTTCTTTGAAACTCACGATTATCTGGATATCTACAGACTCTGTTACGTCTACCTCGATCACGTTGATTTGTCGCAACCCCTCTGAATCCAAACTCCCCATCATCAAAATAATCCTTATAGGCTGGAGGCCTACTCGAATATCCAGGAACATAACTCATGTTCGGTTGGCCGCGAGGAACATCGTCAGTGCGAACCCGAACTGGTTCACGAGCCTGATTGCTACCAATTCCAAGTCCAACGACAGCTTATTGGAGATCCTGCAACATGCGTTCCATCTGTCCAAACTGCTGTTCCTGAGCTTGCATGGCTGTCCAAGGGGCCTTCACTTTGTGATCATCGTCAATAAAGTGGGTGCTACCAAAACAACCAATTGCCATCAGACTAGGGTAAATCAAGGCTCTGATACCAACTGACGGAGCGGAAGCTATGAACGCTCGCTCACAAACAAGATAAACAACTTTGAATCCGCAAAGTTAAAGAAAATTACAAAGCAATTGGTATATTATTGATTAATTGATTGATTGATTTTTGTCCTATGGTAGTACATATATTTATAATAGAGAAATCCTAATCCTAACAGCACTAGGAAACCTAAAAATAAAAGGAAACTTGTAGAAATCCTAATCCAAACAGGAAAAGAAAACTAAAATAAAAGAAAATTAGTACCCAAAATTAAACTTTTTCTAAAAAAAAATATTAAATATATATATAGATATATATAATATGAAACCTACTAAAACTATCCTACATCATATTTACCCATTGCTGTAGCCTGAAGGGTATCTATCTACCTTTAAAAAAAGATGTGCAGGGTTTAAGTCCCGATTGGGATATGGGATTATATATTTCCTGTCTACATATATATGATAATCCCTTTTTAACCTTTATTACTGTAAAGATCTTTTTTAACCTTTTGTTATTATACGGACTATCTCCCACATGGGGAGGAAAGGAAAGGAAACATACCTAACATAAAATGTCAGCTTTTACACTCAGAACTTGAGTTCTCAATGTCTAAAAACCTGAGCTTTCACTAAATCTACTGACAAAAGATATTAATTAATAAAATATAAATATTTGCACATCTTTGGAGAAACCGCTTTAATCAAACAATATTAACCATCTGTTGAACAACTTTCTCTTCATTAATATTTACTTCCGTATTATATGCTTGTAGTTGGATGTTTTGACCTAGAAAATGTTCAATTAATTAATTATTAGGCTTGTCTATACATCAAAGGTCTATCTTTCTAAAGGTTTCATGTGTTCTAAATTTATTCGTTGTGTCCCCGAAATTGCTGAGCCTATCAAACAACGCAATGAAATGAAATTTTGACCCATGATTGGACCAATCAGAATCGATACGTAACATAAAAAAAGAAAAAGAAAAATGGAAGTACCTGATTTTCTATATCTAAAACTTCTGAGCTCTAGAAGTTGCCCAAGTCGTCAAAACACTTCTGATCTCTGACGGCATATTCCTCACAACTTGAAGTTTATGCATTAACTTGCAAACATACATTTACATACAACTATTAGAGATTTTTTCTATTATATTGTTAGTTCTAAATTCTAATCAACTTTGGTTTAAAAAACAGCTTAAGCAACAAAATGGTCATTGGGAAGCAAGCTAGAAGAGATAAGGACTTCATTTAAATTCATTTGTTATTATTTTTTCTTTATTCTATTTATTTGTATAATTAAGTTCTTTACATTTGGAAAACATAAAAGAAAACAAAGGCATCTCCCTCATTCTTTGAGGTTCGTGAGTCTTCTTATGTTTTCACCTTTACAAATTGTAATGCCTGTATACGTGTACTTGAATGTTTTTAAACCTTTTAGGTTTCTCCATTTAACCTTAGAATATCATTGACTAGGTTACTCAACAAAACTACGGTATCACCCAACACAAACAGAGTTTAGTTAAAAGAGATAAACACATCATTACTCCAGCAAATAAAAATTTAAAATCACACAAAAAGACAAAAATTACAAGCTGCAATTACCCATTATTTTTATGTATGTTTCTGCTTTCCACTTTGGAGCTTCTTCTACTTGATGCCGTAATCTGCTTTTATGTATGATTAGTTCCATTTTCTTTTTCCATGAAGAGGCACAAACCCATGAGCACTTCTTGGACACAGCCAATTGCAAAGAAAGCAAATACAGACAGGGCGGAGGGAGGGGTGGGCCAGGGGGGCCGCCCCCCCCCCCCCCCCCCCCCCCCCCCCCCCACACACACACAAAAAAAAAAAAAAAAACTTTTTGAATTTTTTTTATTAGTATCATAGCCCATCAGCTTTAAATTTACATAAGCCCAAGTTTGGCCCCCCCAAACATATTAGCCCGACCCAATTACATTAACATCTAGTTAAATTATATTAGCCCAACCCAATTAAATGACACATTTAGTAAGTTATTTAAGCCCAACCCAATTAAATAAATCATTCAGTTTGTTTATGTAAGCCCAACCCAATAGCAAGTTAGCAACCTCTTCTAATATAATAATTACCCAATATAATATGATATATGTATATGTATTATAACCCAAAAGCTTGTATCAGTGTGTGGATTCCATATGTAAGTTCATTCTCTCTTTTTTCTATTAAAAAATTCATTCTGCAAAACCCTAATTTCTTATTTGTTTTTCTTATACTCTTGTATATATTATATATACTTATAGATAATGACATATAAATATTATATATACTCTATTCATACATTTACCATATACATTTATACAATATGTATATATTATATATATCTTTGTACATATACATATAAACTAATATTAAATTGGTGTAAAAAAAAATTGGTCCCCACAAGGATAGAATCCTGGCCCCTGAATACAGAAACAAAGCAAATAAAATGCTCCTTATTTTTTCAGATGGGCCCCATTATGGACATACTCTAGCAACAACAATAATTTTTTGCGATTGAGGCTTCCTTCGGGAAAAAAAAATTAATGAAAAAATCTTCTCTTTTAAATACATCAAAAGATAGCATTTGGCACTTGCTTCAAACCTTTCTGTTGGACATATGCCAACTACAACTACCCACTCAAGAACAGTCCATTGCTGCTTCTTGATGTCACCTGACTGGTCTAGACCCAAAGTGTGAAAACTTTAAGCCGGATCCCATGGTGCCTTACAACACAAGTGGTGTTGAGGCACAAATTCAAAAACCTCCTTACATATTTTGCTCCAATTTGGAAGGCACCAATCCCTGCTAATTGAATTCTTTACCTTAAGGAATATTGTCCTTCATTGTCATCCATGTGAGAGAACCTCGTTTGTAGCCTCCATTAGCGGTAGTGCCTGAAGTCTATATGATTGAAATTCCACAGTAGTGATATCAAGGGATATTCTTTACCCACCCAAAAGGTGATTCATAACTTTTCACGCGTTCCTGTAGCCCTGGTTTGTATTTTTAATTCCTTCAAGCAAATAATTTAATCTGCAAAGGATTTCTTAATTCTTACTTGATGATTGTAAGGTGCTTATTGAACGGTGAACATATATCTTTGTTACCTGGACTTGGGTATATATATGGGTATGGGTCTAAACGTCAGAACTCTACTAAATATTAGGATACGTGGTCTCGGCTTGAAATTGCGTCCAGAAACTGGATATGGGTACATGGACATGTCTTGCGCACTTCAAAACATAATGTGCTACATATATGTATAATGCATAGTGCTATCATTCTTTAAAAAGTACTCAATATTAATTGAAAGTAAATGGAATATGGTGCAAAAAGAGAGATCCCATCTATTTCAGAAGTACGTAACCCTTTTTTGTTGTCACACTTGACCTTTGTTCTTCTTCCTTCCTTCCTGAGGATTAGAGGATCCAGGTGTCCGATTTGAGTACGTGTATCAGAAACATATCTCATACCCATACTCTTGTTGTGTCGTGTGGACATGTCACACAAGTATGCTAAGGGAAATAGGAGAGTCCAGGTAACACAGACGTATATAAGGCATACCATTGGAGTAAATCATGTACTATGATTATAAAAATCGCAATCCGGAATAGTAGAATACACGATTCTATAATTGAAACTTATCAAATGGATTCGGATCGCACAAAAAATCACAGAAAAAGGATCGTGGTAGGATCACCTTAGAATTGATTAGGATCATATGATTGTAGTAAGATCACGCCATAGCGTCATTCAAGATTGCAAGGTTGTAGTAGGATCATTCAGGCACACAAAAAATATGATAATTTGTTTCTTTTTTCATGGTACTTAAATATATTATGTGAAGTCGATTGATTTTTAAACCTTTTCTCAATAATGTTGGTTGTTGTGGCTTGTGTAATTGATATTTAGTACATAGTAGATTGTGTTACAAAATGTTCTTGGTTTGTTTTGTTAAATTGTAATTTTGGTATTATAAACATACATTCGTAAGGAAAAATGGAAATAGGATGATCTGAAGCTTGGTCTTCCCATAAAAAACCTTACTTGTAATTTGTGTCGTTAGGGTTCTACCTTCTGAACTACATTATCAAATTTGCCTGTCAGCTGGTATATAAATCGATGTTCCATATGTTTGTAATAGTATTTTTATTCCCTTTTGTGTTTAAAACATGTTCTCTATCTTGCTTATAAATATAGTTTTTGTGTTCTTTGCACTTATTTGTCGGATCTTATGATTTCAATCCAATCCTATGGACCCTAATCAATCCAACATAGGATCCCGATCCTAACAACCTTGTCCTGTAACTCATTATACTTCTTTCTATCTGTAGGTAAGGGGAATTTTGTTACTGTAATTTATAGATAGAGTACATTTTTATTCCTGGAACCCTAAGCGCTAATTTTGACCTAGGGAATTTTTCTAGTCTTGCACTTATTTGTCGGATCTTATGATTTCAATCCAATCCTATGGACCCTAATCAATCCAACATAGGATCCCGATCCTAACAACCTTGTCCTGTACCTAATTATACTTCTTTCTTTCTGCAGGTAAGGGGAATTTTTTAACTGTAATTTATAGATAGTGTACATTTTTATTCCTGGAACCCTAACCGCTAATTTTGACCTAGGGAATTTGTTTAGTCTTGTTATATGCCTAATTGATTCTTCTCTCTTTTTATTAAAGAAATAATATTTGAGTGTAAATTGTAGTGTAATGTTGAAGCTCACAATTTAAGCTGTAAGCTTTCAATGGTCCAAGTTTCTTCTTCTGATTGATGTTGCTCTTATAGACAATCATAAGAAATGTTGTCCATTATTTGGTTGAAATGACAAAGCCGTCTAATATTACCTTATCCCTTCACTTTTTGATTCTGCTTTATTTAATCTTACCTAGTTGTATGTGCATCTTAAATCACCACCTTTTGTGATCTCAGTTGACGATGCTAATCGTGACATGCAAATTGAACTTTGTGTTCTTTGATGCATAACCAGTGTGGTACGATATTTCTGTTTATTTAGTTGTTAGGTTGAATTGTTATTGTTTTTTAGTTTCAACAGCAATATTTTCCTCTTCTGTTCTCTTTCTTATTATTAATACTGCCCAGAGTTCAGGCAAATTGAATGTTATGCCCATCATGTGCCAATCAATTGTTATATATACTAACGTCCTTTTCCCACTGTTCTGTGACAGGGTCTTCAGTATGAGACAGTATCAGGCTTTATCTGCGAGGCATTTGGATATATCCCAAGAACAGGTGAGACTGTAAAAGTGGTACTTGAAAGGGCAAATCCAGCGGAGCACGATGAATATACTGAAGCAGAATCTGACCGCCAAGATCAGAAAGAAAAACATCAAATTTTTAAGCTTGAGGTATGAATTTCATTCTTTGGCTATATGTTTTTCTTTGAAAGTTTCATTAAAGAAGGTAGTGGTTATAAATTTATTTATACATTTGCTTTAAGCTTTAATTTGTGGTAGTAAACATGTTGTCTTGTCAAGTTGTCATACAAGTGACTAGGAAGGGAAAGTCTTTTACTGCTCCGAATGAGCTAATCCCAGGACATATCTTGTCTCTTAAAAAGTGAAATTTAAATTGTACTTGTGCTATGCTCTAGCAAGGTTTTATTTATATTATTATATATCCACAAGGGACATTGTATAGAAGTTACTTTATTCTTGTGGTGGGAAATTGATCCCCCTGCCTCATGTCCTGCAAATGATACAAAATTCACTTTAGATGTTTGAGTTCCTTGGAGGGGAACTGAGGGGGAAGTGAAGAAGGAAAAGTGCACATGCACAGTTCTAATTAAAGCTCCCTAAAGCTATCAGGGAAGTGCAATAGTGTAGAGGAAATTTTCATTCAATAGTATGGGAAAGAATCCTTGTAGTGGATCCTTTTCACTTATAAATAAAATTCCATTTTTTTTGTTGAACTACCTTGTAACCAATTATAGTTGTATGGTACACCTGACATATTAACAAAATACTTTTCAGAGGGTTATGGTATTTGCCTTCTTTCCTTTAGATTTAAGTTACGAAAATGTGCCCCCCACCTCTCTCTCTCCCTCTACTATGGTTCAACGACTACATATCTCTCTAATTTATATGTGGTGGACCATTGTTGATTTTGGCTCAGATTTTGGGCATTACCAGTGGCACTGGAGTCCCATTTATATGAGGTGCTGGGAAGACCTAACATTTTGTATTGTTTTACACAAAGTTACTGCACTCAAACTCAAACACGTGTCCTCACGGTTTCCAGCCCAAGCTTTTATGGTTGCATCATGCAATGATCCTATCTAATTGTGGCTTAGATTATATCTAACTTCATGATCTAATTCTGGCTTTATAAATCCAATGGCGGAAGACTAGGGATAGCAACCCTTTCCCTGCCGGAGCCTCCTTTCCCCGCCTCTACCTACCACTCCATTTGGATAACTAAGAGAAAAAGGAAAAGAAATGATATGACCATTATGAGAGAAAAAGAGAGGATAGTTTAACCTCTTCTCATGTTTGGATGATTAAGGGGGGATAGGAAGGGAAGGATATTGGTAACCCTTCATCACCTTTGGAAAAGATAGTTGAGAGAACATAAATGAAGAAACACAAAGTGGGTCATTACTGACTCTCCTATCCTTTCCTTCTAATTTTTTTCCACTTTAAAATAGATAAGAAAAACATTATTCAAAGGGTTAGCTATTCCTCCTCCCTCCCAATCCATTCATTTTCCTCTTTTTTAAAACAAACACAAAGTAAGCAATCTCTCCTTTCTTTCTTTTCTTTCCAATTCCCTCAGTCCAAATGAGGTACAAGGAAGGTGCCACCACCCCAACTTGTCCTGTCTTAGAGAACCCCCATCCTTAATCCCAATTTTGTTACCTCTTCGCCCTTTCGCCCGAGTCTTTATTATTAAGGAAGCAACTATTTTGTGAGAATGTTGTACCAAGAGGTCTGTGTAGGCGGTCAGGGTTGTAGTTTGTATGGGTACCTTTTATTTATTAAGTTAAAGTATAAGGGTATTTAAAGTTGTGTCGGGGGAAGGTCAATTGGATGTCCTAATTGAGAACCTAGAGGTGGGTGAATAGGTTCTTCTCGAATTAATTGGTAATTTCCGTAGCTTAAAATCATGAACCATTCAATCACACAATCATGAAAGTGGTTGAGTGATTGCAGGTGTGCCATTTGTAGTTAGGGCTGTAAATGAACCAAGCGTTTGCGAATGGGCTCGGGCTCTACTCGACAAAAGCTCGGCTCACATTCGCTTATTTGATAATCAATCCGAGCTCGAATGAAATTTTTGTGTTGTGTTCGTTTATTAAACGAACCGAGCTCAAACTACCTTAGGCTCGGCTCGATATGCTCATGAATTGTCCGTGAACTAGGCTCGTTTTCTTGTTAGAAAACCAAAGACATACATATATACACACCCACACACATACACACCCTTAACTTAAGAACCCTAATTACACACACGTGTGTGTGTGTGTATACGCACTTAATTTTAGGACCCTAAGGGCCCGTTTGACATGCGTTTTGTTTTTGTCTAAAACAAAACAAGTGTTTGTTATGAGAGTGTTTTGAATAAAATCAAAAACACGTTTGGCAAGGAAAATCTGTTTTAAGTTTTTTTAAAACAGAAACATGTAAAACATGATTGGTAAGTCCAATTGTTGGCAAAAAAATTGAAGCAAAAATTAAGATACATGTTTGGCATGAACCTGTTTGAGTGTTTTGTTTTAAAATATTTCTATTTTTGTATATAATTAAAATTAATTATAATTTACAATTAATGTTATTTGCCAATATTTAGACACAACTATATTTAGATAAATTATGTTTTTTTTAACAACACTTGTCTAAAAATTCATAAATTTGGCAAATATTTTTAAATTTTTTTGGCATAGCCTTATTTATGGATTACAATTTAACACTTCAAGCATAAAGAACACTTCAACCATTACTCCAGATTCTATGACAAGAAATCCAGCACCATCATAACTGCTGCCAAAGATTTAGAATTGGCAGCAGTCATGACTCATGACTGCTGCCAAAGCCCATAAGTTTTTGCCAAAAAAGTCTCATATCCCTCACTCACCTATAGCATAATTTTTCAGTTTAAATGAAACAAATTATGCTAAAAATAATCTCCATATTGGGTAATTTAAACAACACATTGGAAGGAGCAAACAAGCATTGGATTTACAATCAAACAAGTACTAGAATTACAAAAAATAACAGTATTATACATCAAAACCTCTCATATGATTTGAAGATAATATTACAAAATCCCTTTGTTACTATTCTTCTTCTGCCTTTGTTGTTGTCGTCTATGTTGCAAGCCAAGATCCCCCTGGTACTCGACTTGGAATCCTCTCATTTCCACCTCAATTTCAGTGTAATGTTATCCAAGTTTTTGTAAATCTTCTCAGATAACTGGAATTCAAACAAACATTATCAATCTTTGTCCATGATTAAATAGAGAATAACTATCAAATTGCTCCATAGAGTTTAATTACAGAGTTAAGTAGCCATGATTAAGTGAAAACAACTAACCAGGTGCATGATTCATCATTCTCAATGTGACCGTGGTTCTGATGATGAATTATATGGCTAGTTCTCCTGTAAAATTTCATCACAAAATGTACTTTTGTGACAAACATCAGGTATACATAAATTAACCAGCATCACAAAAGAAGGAAACCTAGGGGTTAAACTCCACCTCTTCATCTCTTTTCAAATGATTCACCAGCATCAACCTCAACCTAATATTCTGCATTTAGAAACAAATTCAGAAAAACAAAGACAAAACCTAATTAATTCTGTGCCCAAAACCTATCCCCTTCCAACGCCATCCATACACTTAAAGCACATTTAAGCTGTGGCAAGGCAAAATCCACATCCACAAGTGAGTAAACATAGATTAAACCAAAAGAAGAAGTAGTACACTATTCTTATGTTCAGTAAACATAAATTAAGCCAAAAGTAAAACTATTCCACTGTGCTTATGCCTCATCACTCATGGAAGAGGATATGACAGGACATTTACACCTCAAAATGGCAAACGCTGACAAAGTTCTATAACTATATCATGCAAAGTAGTTTCATATTAGACCTTAGAGTTTCAATATGTGTCAAACACCAAAGCTTTTGATTTCTCTCCAAGAAACCCCAATTTTTCAATTGAGCTTCCAACATTAATCACCTGTATTGGTTTCAGTAGTAAGTTGTAGAAATTTAAAGAAAATGCAGAATAAAAATTTATACCATGTAAAAAAAGGTTATATTAATTTTTTTTTGGGATCAAACTCTCTTTCAGAAAATTGCAGACCAATCTTCAACCAAAAGAGGATCCAAATAATCACCCAAAAAGGAACTTTCATCATCAATTACATGGTTGTTAATTTGTGAACCCAAACTCATATTCAAAACAGATGATAGACTAAGGTGTTTTTCGATAACCCATTCAAGTACCCATACTAAAAATTTATCACTGAAAATTCCACTGAATCTCAAACTTCAATCCATCTCGACAAATTTATCATTAAATTTTCAGTTTGCCAAATTCAGCTACTCATGATTCAGGACTACTACTTCACAAGTAAAATTTTTGGGTGTTCAATTTTCAATTTTATACTCCGTAAATCATAAAACCTGAGTGCTCTGCCACACACACAATCATATACACATATTATATGTAGAGAGACGGACATAGAATGATGGGTAAGAGTTTCCAGAAAAGGGTTTCAAAGATAACCTGCAATAAGCTGTGAGGGGCTTAGTGAGCTCGGAGAGGACAACAAGAATCAACGACCTTCTCTTTAGTTTTCTTTTTTTCTGGATTTATAGCCTCTGCTCTCACCACCACCATTTGCCTTGGTCTCACAGCAACAGAAGAAGCAGAGTAATTCAATTGGGTCACAATTCTTCCTCCTATGCTTCTTTTCAATCACATTGCCATGGAATCGCCAGAAATTGCCAGAGAGTCGTGCTAGAGGACAGAGATAAGTGAAGGATGAAAAATGAGCTAGGGTTTTGTTTTTTCCTTTTATACCTGTTTCAATTGTGTTTTAAGTATGTTTTGATCTGTTGGACGGCTACAGTGAAAAAATCCAAAAACACCGATTTGGTGTTTCAGGTTTGGCCCAAAAAATTGCAAATGTTTTGGCACTGTTCAAACAAAAACAATGGGTACCAAACATATTTTGACTCATTTTTGCTACAGTACTGGCCCAAAAACAAAAACACTCAAACAAAAGCATGAACCGAACATGGCCTAAATAAATATCCCTTTCATTTGTGCCGGCCAGTCCCTCTTCTGTGTTCAAACTTCCACCCCCACCTCTCTCTCCAATTGGACCCTAATTACTTGAAAACGACAATCTATCTATTTCTTCTGTATCTCATGGTGTCTTCTCTCTCTTTCATCGGCAACCATCGAACTCTCAAAGTTCTATCACTCTGCCTCTCCTTGTTTAAACGATGCCGTCGACTTCAGCACCTACGAACACCAATCGCTTTCCTCTGGTGAGTCAGCTCTCTCTCCCACCATCACAGATTATGGGTGCTCAAGCATACCTTCCCTTTCAACTTCTACGGAAAGTTATCTCAATCTCACCTTCCTCTCTCCAAAAGAATCAACATTTTCAGGCGTTCCATCACTTTACGCGTTTATGTATTGTTTATATAATGATGTTTTGGTATATCTGTTGTATTGAGTAATATTGTATATGTTTTGGGTTTTGATTTGAATGTAATAAATTTGCGGCTTTTGTCCAGATTCAATACTTTCAGTTCTATTGAGGTGTGTGATTTTTTAAAACATTTTCTAAGAACTAATTGATATTTCATTTTCATAAAATTTGGTTAACATGTGGTTTATATTATCAATCTTGATCTGAGCTTGAGCTCAGCGTGCTAAATTAAACGAGCTAGCCGAGTCGAGCTTGAACAGTGATATGGGAGCTCGACTCGAGCTTGAGCTGAGCTCAAACACTTTTGTTGCATGATCGAGCCAAGCTCGAACAGGTCACTATTCGGCTCAGCTCGGCTACAGCCCTATTTATTGTGCATTTCATGTTTTGTTATAAAATCAATGCATAAAAATGGGTAGATCATGCTGCATTATTGGAAAGATGCAAAGTTTTGGTTTGATTAGTACAAGGAGATCCAACTGCAG
The DNA here is from genome assembly GCA_026545225.1 of Cornus controversa. Classification (NCBI taxonomy): domain Eukaryota; kingdom Viridiplantae; phylum Streptophyta; class Magnoliopsida; order Cornales; family Cornaceae; genus Cornus; species Cornus controversa. The sequence goes on along the minus strand of CM048852.1, from coordinate 42,245,660 downwards.
CTTTGCAAAAGAAGATTGCTTTGGAGATTTGAGATCCCCAAAAGATAGTGAATAGTTTCACTCAGCGAAAACATAATTTGTGTTCTTAGATTGAGCTGGTAAAATGAGCTTAATTAGCTATTGCATTCTTTTTTTGTTATCATTTGTAATAGCTACAGAGTCGCCTTATAAGAAAGTGGTGAAAACCTACAACCTTACATGGACTCAAGTACGTGTGTTGAGCACGGGTATGTATCCACACATCGGACATATTAAATATTCAAACAAAGACACATGGACATTGCTAATATTTATATTATTTAATATTTTTATTTTTCTTTTTAGAGAAATAATATATTTGTGTACCTTAGTATTCAATATAGGTATTTCACTTATTTTGAAGCAATAATATAGTAAAATTAAATTAGTGGACATATTTTTTAGGTGCATGTCCAATTAAAAGTGTCAAACACATATCTCATACCCATGTCCGAGTAAATATGTGTCGGACATGGGTACTTCATCTACTTTTGAAGAGTCCATGTAACATAGGCTACAATTTTACTATTTTGACTATCACGATTGGGTCACATCATGTGTAATCAGTATTGCTCCATTTGTATGCCAATCATTGAGTAAAAGAGAACTTGGAAGGTTACAGCAGCCCCTTTGACCCCAACCTTCAATAAGCATTTGAGTCTCAGTTCTTTTAACTAAATCTTCTCAATAATTTGGCAGAGATAAAGACACAGAAAAAGAAGAATTATATATATATATGTTATTCATTAGCAGACACCTAACTGATCCACATGTATTGTTTATGGTGCAGATTTTAGCAGGAAACGCCAGAAAGGTAAGGGCCATTCGATTTGAAAGTGTTAACCATGATGATGCGACAATGGAGACCAAGGAAGTAACACGCTTGTTTCCCAAAATCATGAAAAGGAAATGGAACAGCGATGGTGATTTGAGTAGGACTGACTATGATGGCGTTCCATTTGAAAATAGAACAGAGGATGTCCTCTCAGGTAGCCATGTAATTGCTGAATATGAAGTTGATCATGAACAAACCTGTCAACAGTAGGTAGTTACATTACTCACATTTTTCCCATTCTTAAAAACTAAAGAGGTAAAATATTGTAAACTATAGCAAAAAATGGGATAAGCAAATGAACAACCATGTAAAAAATTTCATAGACACAGAAGTATCAACATCTGAGTCATCGAAGCTATTAGATCTAATGACTATCTGGACGCCATAAGTTTGCAAAAACTGGAGTACCAGAGACATTGTGATCATTTCGTGCTTGGCAAACTATGTTGGAGGGAGGGGCAGCCTTGGTGGACAGATTGATTCAGAGTGAAAGAGTCAAACTGGAGGGATGATAGCGTGTAGTTGGATTCTCGACTCGTCGTGATTCAGAGAGCAGTAGTAGTTGGAGTTGTCTCTCTTCTCATCTTCTTTACAGTGCCGCCCTTTGGGGAGTTGTTAAACGGCAGTACCTCTAAAGGATGGTGGAAATGGAATGTAGCTTCTGGTAGGGTTTCTTTAGTAGAATGAAAGCATATTTTGGTGGGGCTTTGGAGGGAGATATTTTCTTTTTCTTTCTTCAGGGCGAAACAGATTTGCAGACAGAATAAGAATTGGAAAGGAAAGCTTTTGGAGTTCTACTTCATTTTTATTTATTTATTTTGTAATTTGATTTTTCCCTCTCTTTTTTTATTTCCTTCCATCATTCCTTAAGTCCCATAGGTTTGATACCGTAGAATTTGACCCATTTTCTCATTTAGTGAGGGGTACAGGGTACGAAATAAATCAGATTGATTTTTGGGAAGTATTGAAGGGAAAACGGCATCATTCATGTAGTTGGACTCCATGGATAGGATGTATACAATGAATTCTTGAAGAAACCCGCGTTTTAGGGTTGGAATTCAGTAGTATAGGTTTTGTTTTGGTACGGTAGAAATAAAATATGTTTGGTATTACCCGTTGTGTTTTGAATGGTGTCAAAATATTTTAAAATTTTGGACTGAAATTGGAAATATCATTTTGATGTTTTTTGTTATATTTTGACTATTGCAGAGGGAAAAAAAAAATTTAAACGCATTTTCGTTACGAAATGTGTTTACAAAACACTCGATACAAAAACAGGCACATAGTTGCTGCTTTTAACCACAAGGATGCTGTTTAGCCTGTGTTGAAATTCTGCAACAGTTATCCATGTGAACCAGAGTGTGATTGTTTGTAAGAATTTATATTTATATCATGCTTCCCATTGGAATCTGAAAAGCTTGTACATTGTTGTAACATCTTCGTGTTAGAATTTAATCCATACTCAACATGTAGAAACCAATAATATAATAATTAATTAAAAAGAGTTTTAGCAATCTTACTTGATTGATGATATGACCCTTTAAAAATATCTTTGAATTTTTGGAAGAGATTCTTAGAGAGTTTTACTCCCACACTGAGAGTTGTCCTTCGATGGATCCTTTTCATCATGGAAACTTAGATATCGACGGTTAGGATTAAATTCCATCAACTAAAGTTGAAAAATCACAATCCAATATGACAATTAGACTACAAATTGACTAGTATAACCCCAATCCATCAATTAATGATAATAACATTGCAATCCAATTTTAAAAATTAGTGCATAGGAGCACAAAAAATATTTTATTTATTTAAAATATTTTAACACTTCATAGATCTTGTGATCTATATTTATAGATGTAGAAATGCAAAAAGGTCATTGCAAATGTAATTTTTTGAGTACTACTTTTGATCTTCCCATGCCAGCACTAATAAGAATCTAGGCACCATTTAATAAGTAATCTATTAGTAGATTTGGTTATGAAATTAGCCTCACTATCTAATATATTTTTTTTGACATAAAGTAAATGTATTATTTCAGTTTTACCCTTTAACATGCTCAAAATGTCCCTCTTACAAATTTTCTCAGTGCGTCTCTCTCTCATAAGCATTTTCTCTGGCGACCACACACTAACTTCAAAAGTTTATTGCAATTTGAGGAAGATATTTGATTAATTTGATGAAAAATCACTGCAACAACAATCAGACACGGAGCTAGGAAGGGCTGTATTTGCACTTTATATTCATAATTTTGTAAAATTATGCAAATAGCCTCCACAAAGTTTTTAAAAATATCCTAGTATATAAGTATACTTCCACAAACGCCCTCTCTCACATAAATTTCTGGCTCCGTTAGTGACAGTGATAGAGTGATTATGACTCTTAACTAAAGTTGAGCTCTAAAGATTTTCTCTATAGCCTGCGCATAATGGTTACTATCAACATCAATGGATGCATAACTTTTCCACTATAAGCAAATAAAGGATCTTCGTTATACTATAAACTTAATTAAATTAAAAAGAATGGTAACTAACTAATAGTTTCTTCTTGGTCCTACTATTAAATTAAGTAAATGCGTGGCAAAGATTGGCCAATGTAACAATCGTCAAAGACTTAATATTATGATATAGTATCAGGCACACCAACTACATTCTATAATATTTGCATAAATGGTATGTGCATGTGAGGCGGCTGGAAATAATTAAAGACAAGACAAAGATTTCATATGATTACAAATTAATTTACTATGATTACTATTAAGATATAGTAAATCATAGTATCTCCTGTCATGTCTACTTTTCAAAGTAGGAGACAGGTGGGTCTTACTGTTTAATTAGTTAATTCCAATTTTCCAATCTTCACTCCACACACGAATTCTAATTCATGGTGGAGTAAGAATATTCAACGTGGAAATTGAAAATTGGGCACCATTCTTTTTCCTTGCACTTGCACTTGACTAGTTGCTTGTCTAAGAGTTTGTAAAACTAAGTCGGAATCCATATACATGGCTTAAAACACACTTATATATATATATATATATGTAGAACCCCCAAGTAGGTAGTTTCTTTTAGCAACTTGGCGCATATGAATCTTGGGTAGCCCCATATATATGAACTGGACCTTGGTCGCACAGACAAACTAATGTATATTTGCACTCAAACAAGAAATATAGATATTATCTATACACACATATAGATATATTATATATATATATGGAGAATACATAACCGGTGAGTAGGTTCTCTCTCGTACCTTTTTTTTTAAATTACAAAATCAGGAAAGTATGCTATATAATATTCTCTCTTGTATAAGGCCGATGTTTATTTTTTATTTAGTATTATCCGTTTGTATAGCTGTTTCTCATGTAAGTCTTCCCTCTAAGAACTTTGAGAGGTTTGTGGAGCTTAGTTAATGAATTTAATAAGCAAACCTTAGATTTCTTGCTTTTATCAGAATTTTTTAAGTCCCTCCCATTTACTGGGGCTAATGCATGCCTCCACTCACAAATAATTAAGTGCTACTTTAGACTGGTTTCGATATTCAAAGAAAGAAGATTCTTCTTCTAACCGCAATGATAATAATTAACAAATTAATTATATATATATATATATATATATATATATATATATAGGAAGTGATACTTTCGCCAAGAAGCAATTACTAGTAAACTTCCTTTCGCTCTCACTGTACATTTGCCGGCCACCCTGCCTCTCTCTCTAAACTTTTTCTACTACAACTACCAGGCAGGCCTCACAATAGGGCCAATGGGAGCATCTGCCCCACTCAATTTTTTTTTTTTAGTATTATATACTTGTATATGAGACCTTACCCATCCTAAAATTAGAACAAAAAAATCCACTAGCCTCCTCCCTTAATAATATTTTTTTTAAATCTCTCTCTTTTCCTCTCTCCGTCTCCTCTCTTTCTCTCTCTATCTCTCAATATCTATAAAAACAATTTTAAAATAATAAATTTTTAATAAATTAATTAAAAAATAATAAAGTAAATGTTTTTTTTAAATAGAATTATTAGGATGATTTGAAATTTTCTTTTGTTAAGGTCGCTTCACTCACAAAAATTTCTGGTCCGACGCTCACAACTACTATGTCAAAGTTCAAACTAAACCTACTTTGCTGATTTATTTTATTTTTAAAAATTTCTGAGTCCGCCACTCTCTACTACTTCAAAGTTTAAACTAAACGTGCTCTCCTGCTTTATTTCATTTCCACTGCGTTACCCTATACATTAGCTCTTGTCCAATTCATCTCACATGGCATATCAACAATCCTGCAAATCAGTAGTCATGGAAAAAGACAATTTCCATGATTCTACTTGTCGATCCCAAGCTCCGCAAGAAATCGAGAATTGCCCCATTGATGAGAATATTCATGAGCAAGATAAACCACAAGTCATGATCAACTTTAGACTCAGCCAAGAAAAGCTTGTTGAACTAGTTGAAGTTAATGACATAAATTATATTCATGATCAATATTATGGTGGAATCAATGGGATTGCTGCAGCATTAGATACCAGTATTCATACCGGTATTCGTGGTGATGGCGAAGATCTTTATTCCAGACATGAAGCCTTTGGTTCAAACCTAAATTTTGAAGAGAAATCTTCTATCAATGTGATGAAGAAAGAGATGTTATACCAACTCATGTTTGATGCTTTCAAAGATACCACTGTCATCCTCCTCTTGTGTTGCGCAACACTTTCTCTGGTGATCGGAATCAAGAGAAATGGACTAGAAGAAGGAATTCGTGATGGTGCAATCATATTTTTAGCCATAGCCATAGTTGTCAATTTTAGTGTCATTTGTAGATTTTGCAAGGCCAGAAAGAAGATCATGAAGCAGAACTTATCAAGGGACAAATCCGCTATCAGCTGCAGGGTCATTCGAGGCGGGAAGCTCCAGCTTATCGCGGTTCATGAAGTTGTGGTCGGCGATATAGTTTGCTTGAAGACTGGTGACATCGTCCCAGCTGATGGTTTGTTCATTCATGGTGACTCATTCAAGCTCGACAACGATTCAGTCCATGAAGGTTATGGTTACTTCTACAAGTACCCTTCTATGTTTACCGGCGAAAAGGTGGTGGGTGGTGAGTGTCAAATGCTTGTGATGACAGTGGGAAGGAACACAGAAAAGTCTAAGTTGATGATGATGAGATCAATAAGCTGTGGTCAAAGTGGTGGTGATCATGAGTCAAAATTTCAACTTGCTATGGACAAAATGAATTCTCGTTTGGAGAAGATTTGGTTGATCCTCACCTTGTTTGTTCTTATAGTGCAAGTACTCAGATGTTTCATATGGAATTCTGATCAGTGTGATGAGAATCATGATCCAGACCCTAAGGGCGTAAAGAACGCTGTGGAGGAAATAATGAATGAGGCCACAAAGCTTGTCAAGAAGCAACAAGGCACAAGGGTTAATGGGTTGGTTGCTATGCTTTGTATATTGATCTTTTCACTAAGAGATGGCTTGCCTCTAGGGTTTTTCATCTTGTTAGCTTGTGGGACCAAGAAAATGATGTCGTCCGGTAAGGTCACAGTCCGGAGAACCCCGGCATGCGCTACCCTTGGCTTCGTGACCACAATCTGCACTGGGGAAACCAATGATCTAACTCTGCAGCACAGGAAGATGGCTGACTTGTGGATTGGGCTCAACCATGTCAAGGAAGTGTCAACAGGAGTGGCTCATGAAGTCCTTGATAGGCTGCGTGAAGGAGTTTACTGCATGATCATGTGTTGTCCATCAGACGATGATGCTCTTCTTTGCTGGGCTCAGCAAGTTCTTGGGAATATTCATGATATTGAGGAATTGAGTCGAAATTGCGCTGTTCTTGATAGTGAAGCTTTTGGACTCAGTGGGAATGAAAGTGTGTTGTTGTTAAGGAGAAAAGAAGAGGTTGGCAAAGTTGTGCATGTGCACTTGAAAGGAGCTCCAAAGATGGTACTATCCAAGTGCTCACATTATTATAATGTAGATGGAACCATCCAAACCCTAGATGAAAGGAAAAGAGCTATATTCAACAAAATAATTGAAAGTATTGAATCTGATTGTCTCAACTGCTTCGCTCTTGCTCACAAGAAAGCACTTGTTGTACAAGAAGAAGACGAGCCTCTGAAGCTTGGAAAAGATGAAGAAGATCAAGAAACCCTCAAACCCATAGAAGGGGGCTTAATTTTGTTAGGCCTACTTGGGTTGAAGAACCCATATGGATTAGAGGTGAGACAAGCTATTGAAGCCTGTCGAAAATCTGGGATTAAGATCAAATTAGTGGTTGATAAGGACATAAAAACAGCAACATTTATGGCCGTCCAATCGGGAATTCTCAGGCCTGATGAAGACATGGAAGGACTAATTGAAGCCTCAGAATTCCGAAATAGCTCAGAGGAAGATCGTATGAGCATGATTGATCGAATATGTGTAATGGCCAAAGCATCTCCAGCTGATAAACTACTAATGGTACAGTGCCTGAGGCAGAAAGGTGAAGTAGTGGCAGTCACTGGAACAAGTATTAGGGACTCCCTGCCGTTAAAAGAAGCTGATGTAGGGCTTCTACTGGGCCAGAATGGTGCAGAATCGGCACAGGACAGTTCAGACATTGTCGTCTTGGACCGGACTTTTGTGACATTTCATGCCATATTGAAGGTGGGAAGGTGTGTTTGCAACAATCTTAAGAAATTCATACAGTTGCAACTCTCTCTCAATATTGTTGCCTTCATGACAAACTTCATTGTAGTACTTTTTACAAGTGAAGTGCCACTCACACCATTCCAGCTCTTGTGGATTAACCTAATTATGGACCTTCTTGGTGCCTCCGCATTGGCGGCGCCACCACCTTCTAGGGTTCAACCGGAGAGCAGCCTACAGGTATTTTGCCCTCCCAGCGATCCACTTATAACTAAAACAATGTGGAGAAACATAGCTGTGCAGTCCCTGTATCAGGTCACTGTTCTATTGGTCCTGCACTTCAAGGGAAAACCCATTTTCCATGTGGATGAGAGGGTGTTAAAGGCCATGATCTTCAACTGCTACGTATTCTGTCAGGTTTTTGCGTTGATCAACGCGAGAGAGATGGAGAAACTGAATGTTTTTGAGGGGATATTGAAGCGAAAGAGCTTACGGTTTCTTGTGATGGTGGTGGCGATTGTTGCTCAGCAGGTGGCGGTGATTAATATCACGGTGGTTATAACTCATACAAGGTTGGACCTGAAAGAATGGGGTGTCTGTATTGGAATTGCAGCAATAGGGTTGCCTATAGGCTGGGGTGCGAAATGGGTTTCAGTTACTACACAGGTGCTCTGATTAGTACATATATATGTATATACATATATAGATTTTCCTCTTTTCCTAGCTTCAAAATTTGTATGTATGTATGTATGTATGTGTATATATATATACATATATATTGTTCCATTATGCTCTTAGTTCATCTTAGTTAATGGTGAACTCCAACTATGTTGTTCATGAATGAATCCAGTAACAAATTAGAGAAATATTGCACGATTGATCACCATTCTCCTTTAATATTGTTAGAGAATCTAAATGATTAAATTAGGCCCTATCTATTAATTGTTTAAATTTTTTGAGTATATAGGGATTTACATGGATTATAATGTGAAATTGACTGAAACGTAGGTCTATGAAGTACGAAATTCACTTTCATTTTCTTGTCCTTCAAATATATATTCAAAGCATTGATGTATATATTGAAAGATACTAAAGAGATTTCATTCTAACAAGGTGATCAAATGTAGGTAGGACATGACAAATCCAAGCTCTTTCAGTGCGTTTTCATGTTAAAAATCCAGTGAAGCAATTGCTTTCAATCAACATCTTCAAAACCACACCCAATCAGTCTTCATAGGATAGAAACCACTTTTTTTCCAGGAAAATATACAGCAGTTTCCTTTTCATAAATGAGAACTATATAGTTGGACTGGCTCAGTTCTCAATTTCCATTCAATTTACTTTGAAAGTATTACTTTCTTTGCCTGTTTAACAAGGTTTAGATACAAATTATCATTAGAGTATAATATATTTTTAATACCAAAAGTATGTAAGGGTGACTGTGTTATATATATATTCAAGATTGGATGTAGATAGGTACATCCAAAGTAGAAAGGTTCGAGTTCCAAAGAAATAGAAAGTAGTGTGTGAGTTTCTTGTTGTCCAGGTGTATAAAAATTGTAAATTTGTGAGATTTGGAATTGTAAAGGTGGGCCTACATTTTTGTTCACAGCACCACGACACTTGTGGACGGACTTTATGGAGATTATGGTTTATAAAACCATGAAGAGGTGTGTATATTTTAAAATTCCCATATTTTTTTCATAGTAATCTAACACATGAATCTATATATATATATATATATATATATATATTCCGCTCCAACACATGGTATGATATTGTCCGCTTTGGGCCATAACCCGCACGATTTTGCTATTGGGTTTACCCCAAAAGGCCTCATACCATTTGAAGAGAACATACTACATATAAGCACATCCCCTTTTTCACACCCAGGCGATGTGGGATTAAGCACCTCGTACCCTGTCAGTGTGGTAGCTCAGCCCAGTGTCTGTCTATGCACCCGCCCACTCACACCCGTCCACAAGGGTTACTACAATCCACCCCCTACGAGGCCTAACGCCCTCATCGGCACACTTACTTCCGGCTGGGTTCAGGCTCTGATACCAACTGTAATACCCCGCTCCAACACATGGTATGCTATTGTCCGCTTTGAGCCTGAGCCCGCACGATTTTGCTCTTGGGTTTACCCCAAAAGGCCTCATACCATTTGAAGAGAACATACTACATATAAGCACATCCTCTTTTCCACACCCAGGCGATGTGGGATTGAACACCTTGTACCCTGTCAGTGTAGTAGCTCAGCCCAGTGTCTGTCTATGCACCCGCCCACTCACACCCGTCCACAAGGGTTACTACAATATATATATATATATATATATATATATATATATATATATATAATCTCTCTCATGTAGAGTGAACTTTCTCTCTCTCATCCTTTCGTCCTGCCGGTTGAACCGTTATGTATGCATTCATTCATTTTCAATACATTTTCCAGTTAGAGAGAGAAGTACTAGACGCGTTATGCAATTTTTGTTTCTATACAAATTTAATTTTTCCCATTTTTACTTTTATTAACCCGCTTTCACTTTTAAAAAAAATATATATTTAAACATAAATATATTCAACTGATTTTTCTAGTTGAAAATGACATTTTTGTCTACATAGAAGCTGTATACTTTGGTTTGTAAAATGTAGCTACTTTTAATGTGACCATAGATAATGATATGGTTACATACACTCCTTGTTTGTCAAAAATGATATTATCAAACAAGATGGGGTTAGTTGTGTCCTAGTCCCTATAAGTTATCAGTTTCCATGAAACTATTATGTATGCCAATTTCTCTCATTTCATTGCATTTGACCAGCGTTCATGCTACGTTTACTTTCTCGATTAGAACACTCACTTTTATTTATGGTACTACCAACATTAACGGATACATTACTTTACACTATTACCAAATAAAGGATCATATATATATATTTGCATAAATGGTAGTATATGCATGCGCCGGCGCCGGAAATAATTACAAGGATTACTATATTTGCATAAATGGTAGTATATGCATGCGCCGGCGCTGGAAATAATTACAAGGATTACTATATTATCATTATATAATCATATGATTACTATATTACTATATAGTACCTATCTCCTGTCATGTGTACTTTTTAAAGGGGAGACAACTTGGTCTTACTGCTTATATATTTAATTCCAAATTTCCAATCTTCACTCTACACACGAATCTGAGTAATTCATGGTGGATTAATAATATTTAACGTGGAGATTGAAAAGTGGGCACTCCATTCTTTTCCTTGCACTTGCACTTGCACTTCAGTTGATTGTGAAGAGCTCCCACTAGTTTCTGTCAGATACTTGCCACATATGGATCTTGGTCACACACATAATCTCACACACACACATATATATATATTAAACATGTGGAACCCTAAAGAGCATCTAACTGCATCTTTAATCCAAGCACGCCAATAGATAAGTTGAATAACCAAAAAAACCACTCGCTTCTTCTGAAGAATATGCTGTACATATTACACATTATACATATATATACATTCAGAGGGCGAACCGGTAACGTCCCTCCCTAGACCAATATATACAATCAACTTTGTCTTCCGAAAAAAAAAAAGGAAATTAAAGAAATTATAAGTATATATGAACATTACAGTTTAATTTGAAGGAAAAGAGGAAAATCGATGTATATACATATGTACAAATTAGATCTCTCCCTGTGTGTTATTTTTTGAAATCCATTAATTTTGCACCCCAGCCTATAGGCATAACTATCGCTGCAATTCCAATACAGACACCCCATTCTTTCAGGTCTAACCTTCCGGCAGTATGAGTTACAACCACCACGATATTAATCACCGCCGCCTGCAGAGCAACAATGGCCACCACCATCACAAGAAACCGTAAGCTCTTTCGCGTCAATATCCCCTCGAAAACATTCACTTTCTCCATCTCTCTCGCGTTGATCAATGCGAAAACCTGACAAAATACGTAGCAGTTGAAGATCATGGCCTTTAACACCCTCTCATCCACGTGGAGAATGGCTTTTCCCTTGAAGTGCAGGACCAATAGAACAGTGACCTGATACAGGAACTGGGCAGCTATGTTTCTCCACATGGTTTTAGTTATAAGTGGATCGGTGGAAGGGGAAACCGGTGGGTGGCTCTCCGGTTGAACCCTAGAAAGTGGTGGTGCTGCCGCCAAAGCCGAGGCACCAAGAAGGTCCATAATTAGGTTAACCCACAAGACTTGGAATGGTGAAAGTGGCACTTCACTTTTAAAAAGTACAACAATGAAGTTTGTAATGAAGGCAACAATATTGAGAGACAGTTGCAACTGTATAAATTTCTTAAGATTGTTGCAAACACACCTTCCCACCTTCAAGATGGCATAAGATGTCACAAAAGTCCGGTCCAAGACGACGATATCTGAACTCTCCTGTGCGGATTCTGTACCATTGTGGCCCATTAGAAGCCCTAAATCGGCTTCTTTTAACAGCAGGGAGTCCCTAGTACTTGTTCCAGTGACAGCCAATACTTCACCTTTCTGCCTCAGGCACTGCACCATTAGTAGTTTGTCAGCCGGAGATGCTTTGGCCATTACACATATTCCATCAATCATTTTCATGCGTTCTTCCTCTGGGCTATTTCGGAATTCTGAGGCTTCAATTAGTCCTTCCATGTCTTCAGCAGGCCTGAGAATTCCCGATTGGACGGCCATAATTGTTGCTGTTTTTATGTCCTTATCAACCACTAATTTGATCTTAATCCCAGATTTTCGACAAGCTTCAATAGCTTGTCTCACCTCTAATCCATATGGATTTTTCAACCCAACGAGGCCTAACAAAATTAAGCCATCTTTTATGGATTTGAGGGTTTCTTCTTCATTTTTTCCAAACATCGGAGGCTCTTCTTCCTCTTGCACAAGAAGTACTTTTTTGTGACCAAAAGCGAACCACTGGAGACAATCAGATTCACTACTTTGAATTATTTTGTTGAAAAAAACTCTTTCACTTTCATCTAGGGTTTGGATGGCTCCATCTACATTATAATAATGTGAGCACATGGGTAGTACCATCTTTGGAGCTCCTTTCAAATGCACATGCACAACTTTGCTGCCAACCTCTTCTTTTCTCCTTAACAATAACACACTTTCATTACTATTGAGACCAAAGGCTTCACTATGAAGAACACTAGTGCAATTTTGATTCATTTCCTCAATATCATGAATATTCCCAAGAACTTGCTGAGCCCAGCAAAGAAGAGCATCATCCTCTGATGGACAGCACATGATCATGCAGTAAACTCCTTCACGCAGCCTATCAAGGACTTCATGAGCCACTCCTGTTGACACTTCCTTGACATGGTTGAGCCCAATCCACAAGTCAGCCATCTTCCTGTGCTGCAGAGTTAGATCATTGGTTTCCCCAGTGCAGATTGTGGTCACGAAGCCAAGGGTAGCGCATGCCGGGGTTCTCCGGACTGTGACCTTACCGGACGACATCATTTTCTTGGTCCCACAAGCTAACAAGATGAAAAACCCTAGAGGCAAGCCATCTCTTAGTGAAAAGATCAATATACAAAGCATAGCAACCAACCCATTAACCCTTGTGCCTTGTTGCTTCTTGACAAGCTTTGTGGCCTCATTCATTATTTCCTCCACAGCGTTCTTTACGCCCTTAGGGTCTGGATCATGATTCTCATCACACTGATCAGAATTCCATATGAAACATCTGAGTACTTGCACTATAAGAACAAACAAGGTGAGGCTCAACCAAATCTTCTCCAAACGAGAATTCATTTTGTCCATAGCAAGTTGAAATTTTGACTCATGATCACCACCACTTTGACCACAGCTTATTGATCTCATCATCATCAACTTAGACTTTTCTGTGTTCCTTCCCACTGTCATCACAAGCATTTGACACTCACCACCCACCACTTTTTCGCCGGTAAACATAGAAGGGTACTTGTAGAAGTAACCATAACCTTCATGGACTGAATCGTTGTCGAGCTTGAATGAGTCACCATGAATGAACAAACCATCAGCTGGGACGGTGTCACCAGTCTTCAAGCAAACTATATCGCCGACCACAACTTCATGAACCGCGATAAGCTGGAGCTTCCCGCCTCGAATGACCCTGCAGCTGATAGCGGATTTGTCCCTTGATAAGTTCTGCTTCATGATCTTCTTTCTGGCCTTGCAAAATCTACAAATGACACTAAAATTGACAACTATGGCTATGGCTAAAAATATGATTGCACCATCACGAATTCCTTCTTCTAGTCCATTTCTCTTGATTCCGATCACCAGAGAAAGCGTTGCGCAACACAAGAGGAGGATAACAGTGCTATCTTTGAAAGAATCCAACAAGAGTTGGTTTAACATCCCTTTCATATTCACATTGATAGAAGATTTCTCCTCAAAATTTAGGTTTGAACCAAAGGCTTCATGTCTCCAATAAAGATCTTCGCCATCACCACGAATACCGGTATGAATACTGGTATCTAATGCTGCAGCAACCCCATTGATTCCACCATGATATTGATCATGAATAAAATTTATGTCATTAACTTCAACTAGTTCAGCAAGCTTTTCTTGGCCGAGCCTAGAGTTGATGACTTGTAGTTTATCCTGCTCATGAATATTCTCATCAATGGGACAATCTTCGATGTTTTGGCCAACTTGGGATTGATGAGTAGAATCGTCGAAGCTGCCTTTTTCCAGGATTTTGTTGCAAGATTGGTGATATGCCATGCGAGATCTATGAAAAATTGGACAAGAATAGATGCATAGAGTAATGCAGCGGGGATGAAATAAAAGCGGCAGAGAGGCTAGGGTTTGGTTTAGTTTGAAGAAATGGTGTTTGTGTTGCAGAGAGAGTGAGAGAAAGTGATCTCAATATAACAAAAGCTTCATCTGGCAGCACAGACCTAGTGTTTGGTCTTGTTTGAGGAAGTGGTGTTAGTCACAAAATTTTGGTCTCTAGCTCTCTTTCTGTGTGTGTGTGTGTGTGTGTATAAATGCATGCATGATCAAATAAGTGGAAGCATGCGGTCCATCACATATAGTTGACAAAATCTTTGAGAAAGTCTACGTAAGAGAGGAGGAAAGTTACTGGTGATTGCTTCTCATGGCCAATATACTGGTCACCTCCTATACTTTATGTTTGCTATTTGTTAATTAATTATTTATACCACCATAGTCTAACTTCCGGTTAGAAGAAAAATCTTCTAACTTTCGGTTAGATGAAAAATCTTCTATTGTTTGAACATCCAATCCAATAGGAATACAACTAATATAAATATAAATTTTTATTTATATATTTATTAAAAAAGAGAATTATAAAGTATTAATTAATTTATAATTTCTTTGCTAAAGTTACATTAGTTAGAAATTGACATTATAAAGTGAAAAAAAATTTTGAACTATTGCTTTTTCTGCAAATAATTCCTTGAACTACAAATTGTCTCTAAACTAATGATTTGTTGCAATTAAAAGCATACCTATTACAAAAGACAATTTTACACATTCTTATTAAATGTGTCATTTCTTATTATATTATATATATTTTCTCTTATTTAAATATTAATTATACCATATACCTTAATTTTATTACTCGTACCAATTTAACATAACAATGAAAGAAAATATAGAGGAGTAACTACCACCAAATTTAGCCATTTTCTAACATGATTAACTTGTTTTTAAAACTTTAATATTTATAATAAAATTTATTATACCCTTTTTACCGTAAAAAAATTCTTTTTTTCATACAATATATTTATGAAAATTGAGAATTACTTTAATATAAAAAAATACCTTTTTCATGCAATATATTCATGAAAAATTAAAAAATTACTTAAATTGCTTTAAAATGTTCCACTTAAGATTTTTATTAAAACAATTAATTTCAATAATTAATGGTTAATTTATGCAAATATGATGGAAAATATGTCATCAAAATAGTATGAACTTTTTCATAATTTATTTTAATAAGAAAAATGGGTTAAATGTAATTCAATAAGAAATGGCATTATGGTCATTTAATGAAAAATAGCCCATCACATGACAGGCATGGGAGCATTTTGTAACAAAATATGTGATAGTTTAGGGGGTATTGTGTATAAAATATAGTTCAGGGGGGTTATTTGTAAATTTAGACTACCTTATCTTATCATTATAGTTATGTTTTTTTATTACATACTTCACGTGTATAATGTCATATTGTTAAGGGAAAGTAGGTTGGACACCTTGATGTAAGTGCATATTGTTGTTTCAAATACTATCATGGGCTTGCTTATAAAGACAGGGTCAGGAATATGTTAAACTGTATGTAAAGGTATAACTCGAATAAGTTAGAGACTCAGCTCGGGCTCAACCCGAGATCTGAAATCTGAAATCTTCAATCCTAAACCAATCCAACCCGACCTTCAATCCAAGTTCAACCCATTTTAAAATTTTAAATTTGGGTTTGTAAATCAGGCTGAAAATTCATGTTTAGCATCGATTTGTAGTATAAGAGTGAGAGTGGAATGGAGATCGGCGACAATGATTAAAAGTTCATTGAAAATTGTTGAAAATTCACGCAGTCTTTACAATAGTAAGTGTGGTCGGCAGCAAAAATAATTGAGAAGGGGAGAGAAAGATCATATAATATATATGGATAGAGATAAATTGGTGCGACTTGTCTTAAAATGATATGGTGTTTTGTGTAATAGTACCCATTCTACATGCATACAACCAATTAGAATAATCATATAAAACTCTATTTTAAAAAAAAATACAAAATAAATGTTAGAAAATTAAATTTTCAAGTATGAATGTACAATAAATTAAGATTTAAACAAAATGAATTTGAAAAAAGAAGAGTGGTCATAATTTAAAATATATAATATATTTAAAATTAAAAATTATATGAATAATAAAATTAAATTTCGGGTTTGAGTTGGCTCGGGTTAGTACCAATCCCAACCTTAATTAAGTTTGGGTTATGATTTTTCAACTCAAGCCCAACCCTAATTGTAAAAATGGTTACACAAGCCTATGAAAAATCGGGCTGGGCTACGGTTGAGTTCGAGTTAGTCCGTCCAAGTTGCACCCCTAACTATATGACATGTGTCGGGCAAATGTTCAAGATGTTTTGGGCAAGTATCTTAAATAATAAAAATTATTTTTAAATTGTTGACACGATCATGAAGTATCGAAGACATGTCCAAAAGTGTCGGTGTCGGTGTCTGACATAGTGTTGGACACAGACACAGCACCTCAAAGAAGTGTTCGTGTTTGGATACTGAAAAAATTATGCTAAAAGTAAGAAATCTAAGGGTTTTGCTAAGGGGTTGTTTGGAAACGCTGTCAGATTCCACTTTCTAACTCTTGAAAAATAGAATCTGAAAACCCGCTATGCTGTCATTTCTGTCAAAAGCATAATCTGTTTGGTAACGTCATCTGTTGTTGAAATTTTGAAAGCTGAAATCTGAAAATATGTTTGTTAAGCCAAATTATATTTAAAAAAATTAGTAGTATCTTTGGCTATAAATTGTGTTTGAGTAATATGGTTTCAACTCATTTTAAACAACAAATATGAGCTATACATATTATAACCTTGTTTTAATCTTGCATATAACGCATTTAAGCAGATACATATTTGTCCTCACATTTTTATCTTACAAAATCACATAACATATGATAATGTTAAATATTACATGTTTAATCTTATACAAAATATGTGTTCTAATAAGTACCCAAATAAAAATATTACATTGATGAATTCAAAAGCGAATTGTATGATTCTGTTGAATTAACGTGGCAATAAGGTCATTTGATGATGAGAAGGATGACGAAGAAGATGAAGAATTAAAGTTTGGCAAATGAAAAGATCGTGATGACAAACCATTGGAATTTCGATATTAAAAATGATTGGGAATGATATTTTGCTACAATGAAATAAATGAATATAGTGATGATTCTTAGATGAGCAAATAAGTGTTTATATAAGATGAAAAATATAACCATTAGAAATATAGTTGTTAGAAAAAAGTAAAAAATAAAATAAACAGATGTTAAGAAATTTATTAAAATATCATTATTTTTAGCGAGCAAAAATTTGAAAGGTCCATTATGGCAACTTCACTAGCCAACAAGAGTCTAAAAATGATGACGTGACAAATTTGGAGAGTCTATTATGGATGCTCTAAGAAGTAGAGGAATTTTGATTAGAAAAACATACATGTAAAAACATGGCGAAAAGTTTAATGTGTAACACGAGAACTAAAAATTAATAATAGATGGGACACTTTGATTAGTGGTGGTAGAAATGTAATGATGTGTTGCACTATTTAAGGAATTAGAGTGATTCACTTGTACTATGCCTATCATTACTCTTTTTTCTTTTTCTTTTTTTACCCTTGGCAAAAAACACACTCACACACTCACTTGCCCCTACAGAGATTTGAACCCTCAATGTTGTACTTTAAAAGGTGAGAAAGTATCACTGGACTACACAGTCTATGATATGCCTATCATTACTCTACAGTATATGTCTTAGGAGTAAATTCCAATGCATACAACGAAATCTTTGAGAAGTTTTATTTATTTATTATAATATTTTAATAACAATTGTGATATACGGATATATATTAAGGAGATGCACCGAAATTTAAATAAGTCCCATTTCATAAAGCAATTGTTCGTATTAATGATGTTGACCTCAAGGTTTCAACCCTAGGTTATTTATGTATTTTGATGATAACAACCTATTGTAGTGTAGATTTAATAAATTTACTTGAGTCTGCAATTTACAAAGTATTAAATTATTTCAAGTATCTTAAAGGTTTTGGACTTCAAAGGAATTAAAAGAAGATATATGAAGCCACGTGATCATAGAGCTGAAAGATCAATAATCAAGATCAATGACAAAGTTGAAGAAAATTCAAGCCACATGACGAAGGAACCCAAAATTTTAAAGATTTGAAGATCAAAAGACTTGGGTAGACTAGTCTTAGGTGAGTGCTAGATTTAATGTAAAGTTATTTTTGAAGTAACTTCTTTTGAAGCTCATCTATTCACTTAGTGGACCTTAGGACCAATACATATCATTCATATCATATCATGATTCCTTGGACACTTAGAATTAGGCCGTGAACTTCATTGAATCATCTTGAAGGCCTTTGTTAAGATTGAGTTAATTCAAACTTATGTTTATCTTTGAAGGAACTCAATTCTTGAGTAAACAAATTCTAGAACCTACATTTGAATTAGAAAATATTATTTATGGTTCTTAGATAGATTGACTTAGGCTTTGAACTTAATTGAATCACTCTATGAAGTCGTGTCATACATAGTTTCTATTTTGGGTACTTAGCGTAGAAATTTAGCTAAGTGTTGGATTCTAGGGTCAAAAACATAAATATGAGTTTTTTAATGAATCTTGACATAAAAAGTCCCTATAATTGTATCCCATGATTTATCATGATCATATGAATTTTTTCAACCCCAAATGACTTAATTTGGTCAGTTATATTGCACGATAAATTTTTATGTCAAAGTTATGAAAATTCATTTTGTACTTAAATTGAAAAATCAGATTTTGATTCACTTAGAATTTGATTTTAAAATTATTTTTATTGAATCTAAATGGGGGGTACTTTGCTTAATTACATTTAAAGTAAATAGAAACATAAATGTTTATGAGAAATTTACTTAAATGTTTTCAATGTAATTAAGTATACAGTATATTAATGCACTGTGCAGGAGAAACTGGCTGAGTCTGATTATAGATTCTGACCTTGGAACTTTCAGTCGCATGATGGAACCCATCAGTCGGCTGATAAAGGACTTTTAATCGCCTGATAGAATCCATCAGTCGGCTGATAGAAGTTGAAATTCATTCCAATAGGGTGTCTAAAACAGGGGAAGCTGAAACATTGTTTTAGCCAGCCAAAAAATACCTTCAACCGACCGAAACAGTGTCATTAGTCTGTCGATACTGTCGAATTTTGTGTCAAACAGCTAGTTTCTGCACTTAATATTTTCCAACCACTTCTAAAAAGCCAGAATTCTTTCTTGAACTATAAATACACCTTGTATATGCATTATACAAGTGAGAGAAACTACCATAACCCTCCATGATCATATATTATTTGTAGATGTTACCTTAGAGTTTAAATCTTCATATCATTCATCCATTGGTAGTCACCACTATTGAACCAAACACTTGCATATCATTCATAGTGGCAAAATCCTAGTGAAGAGCTTTCAATTGAGTATTTCATTGCTAACTCCATGTATATGAGCTATAATTTGTGTATCTATCCTTTAAGAGATATTCTCCATTGATATATCATTTGTGTATCTATCCTTTAAGAGATATTCTCCATTGATATATCATTTATGTATCTATCCATTGAGAGATATTTTCTATTATACCTAAACTCTTATTCATTCTATTTGAGAGAAAGATCAAGTAGTACACTTGGCAAAGAAGCCCAACTCATGAGCTTGACAAAGAAGTCTTGGTGAGGTTTTTATTGAGCAAAGAAGTCCAATTCATAAGTTTGGCAAGGAAGTCTTGGTGAGGTATTCACCGAAGCAAAGAAACCCAAGTAATTCACTTAACAATTGTACGGATTATTTTTCACCCTTAAGGGAAGCTCTATAATGAAAATCTCAAGAAGTGCTCTTGAGGCATGGATGTAGGTAAGAGGGGCCGAACCATGTAAAAATTATAGTGTCACTTAGTTTGCATTTCTCTATCCTTAAACTCTTTTATTTTATAGCATTTCATATGTTTAAATTCTATATACTTTATGCATCAATGCTATAAGTTTATATGCTTCAATTTATATGAGTAAGATGAAATGAATGCTTGGAATACATTGATTGAGTTATAGAATTAATTAATTATTGATTGATTGAGTTCTCATTTGATTATCTTGTTATCAATCAATTTACATACCACGTGTTTAATAAAATATGATATCAACATTTTCACACACTACAAGCATGATATGTTTCACTTACACTTATTATTGTCCATTAGATCAATTAAGTGCATAATAGTTTTCTAAGATAGAGCATTCTCATTCCCACTTGTTGAATACATAAGTTCATCAAGTGTTTGACAAAAGTCCATTCAAGCTAATTTTTGTCAAAACATACTAAATCGAAAAAGTTTCATTATTTGCTTAAAGTCTCTATTCAAACCCCCCTCTCTAAGGACAATTCTCGAGTCACATATGACATCTGAAATATCCTCAAATATATATATATATATATTATGATATGTGTGATATATACTTGAATGGATATACCTGCTAATAGGATCATTGCTACAAATTTTAAAATACTTTATATCACATATGAGTATAAACTTTCTAAAACACTTCTCTGAAAAATATAACGTTAAACATGACGCTGGTAAGACTTTGTGCAGAGATAGAATGATAGATTGTAATTCAGGAATCACATAAAGTGAAATATAAGGCAAGTTGATTCTTGCTTTATAATTTTTTTTATATTTGTAACTTAAAATTATTAATATTCTTAGAGATTTTAATTTAGCATTATAAAGAGGTGGTATTAAACATATATTAATAGGGGTGCGCGAAGGCATGAGGAGGGTTAAGGGGCAATCTACCCTCGTGAATATAGTCTTTTAGGCGACGAAAAATTGAGTTGTTGTGGCATAGTGGCTTGAGAAAATGGCTTGTCAGCCATACTCACGGACTAACCAGAAGGAATAAGGGACTGGACACATGACGTCATGACAGTTGTCAATGATCTGTGCCAGGAGGTTTATAAATACTGAAGCATTTGTGGCACAAGCGGACATTCTGGTAAATCAGGGAGGAGCCCCTCCTAGTTTGAGATTCCTTTTGCCTTCTCTCTCTCCCAATCCATCCTCACCTCCTAATCTCCTTTCACTATTCTCTAGCCCAACCTTGAGTGTGAATCATTCTTCCAACACTATCGAACCCGACTATTTACATTTAGCGACTCCACTAGGGAGGATGGCTTCACACCATACCTGGTTCAAGGTAATGGTCTATGATAAAAAATAAAAAGATGGTGAAAGATTCTTGAGTACAATAGAGGAAGACAAATTCAATGGTTTTCTCGCTCGGTTGTGTGCGATTATGAGAGTTTAGTGAGAGAGAGTGAGACTCAAAGATAGTTGTTCATCATCACTTTCGATTGAGCCCCTGTTCATCATCATTGTCGATCGAGTTTCAGTTCATCATCATCTCTGATTGAGTCTATGTTCATTATCATCGTCAATCGAGTTTTGATCAGTTCATCATCATCTTTGATTGAGTCTGTGTTCATCATCATCACCGATCGAGTTTCTATCGATTGAGTTCATGTTCATCATCATCACTGATCAAGTTTTAGTTTATCATCATCTTCGATTGAGTCTGTGTTCATCATCATCGGAGATCAAGTTTCTACCGATCGAGTCCCAGTTCATCATCATCGTCGATCAAGTTTCAGTTCATCATCATCTCTAATTGAGTCTATGTTCATCATCTTCGCCTGAAACATAGATCGTTGGAATCATAAATTGCTAAAAACATCATTACCAGCACCACAGATTGCTAGAATCATAGATTGCTGGAAGCATCATCGCCGACACCATAGATCACTAGAATCTTTATCGTCTGAGTCTTGAGATACAAGAATTATCATCATCGGAGTCTTCATACTCTTGAGTCATCATCATCATCAACGACTTGAAATACAGAGATCTTCATTATGACCCATGACTGTTGGATTCTCAGTTCGATGAATCTGTATTAATCTTTTGTTCATCTCGTTTCACTATATTGGTATAAACTTTTTGATCTTCTCTCTTTCGCACTCACAAATGCACAATAGTTAGATTAATTACATATGTATGTGCACACTCTCATAGGCCCACTTATTAGGGCTTACTTGTTGACACACACTCTCATAGGTGCACAACTCTCTGTTATACATGCTCTGTTCATGATTTTTTGATTTTTAAAATCATGAGTCTATTTTGATGATCTCTAAGTTGTTGTTTGTGATATTGCTAATTTATATTGTTGTTTGGTGATGAATATATTGATGTTGCTGAATTTTTTATGTTGTTGTCCACAATTTTCTGTTAAGCTGAAATTTATATGTTGTTGTCCACAATTTTCTGTTAAGCTAAAATTTATGTTGTTGTCCATAATTTTCTGTTAAGATGAATTATATATGTTGATGTCCAAAATTGTGTGTTGCTGAGTTTTCAATATGTTGATTTGTTGTTCTTAAGATGCTGATTTGAAATTATATATTGTTGTTTTGAAATTCTTAAGTTGCTGATCGATTTGAAATTTTATATTGCTGTTTTGAGATTCTTAAGTTGCTAATTTGAAATTTCATGTTACTGTTTTTGAGGTTTATAAGTTGCTAAAATTAAATATATTTTTGAGTTGTATAAGTGATGAAATTAACTATGTGTTTGAGTTGTATAAGTGCTGAAAGTAAATCTACCTTTGGTTAGTTTACATGACTGTTTTGATAAGCTTAATTTGTTAATGAGTTCATCTTGATAATATGTTGGTGTCATATAGCTGTTTTATTGGTTTATCAATGCCAATATATAAGTTAAATTGATGAAGTTTTTATTGCTGAAATTACTGATTTTATATGGATTATATGCTAATTTTACATGGTTAAAATTGCTGATTTTAAATGGATTATATGTTAATTTTACATGGCTAAAATTGCTGATTTTATATGGATGATATGCTAACTTTATATGGTTGATATTACTGATTTCATATGGCTGATATGCTGATTTTATATTGCTACAATTGCTAATTTTATATGGCTGATATGTTGATTTTATATTGTTGATATTGCTGATTTCATATTGTTGATATGTTGATTTTGATAGCTGATATTGCTACTTTCATATTGCTAATATGTTGATTTTTTGTTGTTGATTATGCTGAACATTAATTGTTGGTTTTGCTGAACATTGTTACTGACTTTGCTGAATTTATAATGCTGATTTTGTTGAACCCAAAGTGCTGATATGAGCTACCATCTGTTATACTTGTTTTCACAGTTTTTGTGCTACTAAATTTCAATTCTAGTTGCAGTTTAGTCTATTTCAAAAATTGGTACACCTTCTAGCTTGTTGGTTCATTGCTAGAGTTATGAAGCAAACACGCCAAGGTTCTAAAAAAAGCAATCATGGGTGCTTTAACTCATGAAACGGTCACGGGTGGCTTTAACCCACTAAGATTCTGAAAAGCGGTCATGGGTGCTTTAACTCATGAAGCGATCGCGGGTGGCTTTAACCCGTGAAGGTTCTGGAAAAAAGAAATTATTAATAGGTTTTACTTTGTGAAAGTTTAGTGGTCGTGAGTGCTTTAACTTACGAAAGTTGGCAGTCGCAAGTAGCCTTACCCCTCGAAGGTTATGATTTGGTAAGCGGTCTCGGATGACTTTAACCTGTGAAGGTATTGCAAGCGATCATGAGTGCTTTAACTCAAGTTAAGGTTAGTGACCCATGAAGCGGTCGCAAGTGGCTTTAACTTGCGAATGATGGGAAGGATTTGAGGGGGGCAATATCCTCTCATAGGTATGTCTCGGTAAGCAGCGTAGGGGTGTTTTCGATGTTTTCGAGTGATTTTTCTGGTGACAAGAGTGAATATAAGATAGGAAAGAGTTTTGCACTTGAATCTCACAAAATTATTGAACGAAGGGATGAGTAGACTCATGAGTGGATTTTGTTAGGACATTATTGTGATTAATCAAATGGTGATTAATGAATTTGGATGGTGAAGGCACACCTTAGAAAATGTGAAATAGGCAAAGGTAAGATTTTGCATTCACACGCTCTTAAAAGATCGTTGAATGCGAGGGGGCAACTGTAAAGAGATGGTATTAAGCATATATTAATAGGGGCGCGTGAAGCCATAGAGAGAGTTAAGGGGCAACCTTCCCTCGTAAATATAGTCTTTTAGGCAACAGGAAATTGGGTTGTTATGGCATGGTGGCTTGAGAGAAAAGCTTGTCAACCGTACCCGCAAACTAACCAGAAGGAATAAGGAACTGGAGACATGACATTATGACAGCTGTCAAGGATTTGTGCCAGGAGCTCTATAAATACCGGAGCACTTGTTTCACAAGAGGACATTCTGGCAGATCATGGAGGAGCCCCTCATAGTCTAAGATTCCTTTTGCCTTCTCTCTCTTCCAATCCATCCTCACCTCCCAATCTCCTTTCACTGTTCTCTAACCTAGCCTTAAGTGTGAATCATTCATCCAACACTATCGAACCCAACCATTTACAAACATGTTGTGTGATTTGTAACAATTTAGTTTGATGCATAGTCTTATATGTGTTCATGATTAAAAATAGTTCTGATTGAGGGATATCTATTTGTAATTAATGGAAGTATGTGAGGGATTTACACTTAATAACTTTCATATCTGCTTTATGTATATAGTTCTGCATGTGAATTAAGAGAGGTATGTAATGGTCTCAATATGGTATCATATATTTATCATCATGAAAGATTGGATTTAATTGTAGTGTTTTGGGCTATTGCGAAGGAATTGAGACGTAACAATGTTTCCCAACTCATGCGTGAATATATTTGCATTATTTGCTAAATTGTTTTTGTGGGTCATAAATAATGGACAAATAGTATTTTTGATTAGCAAGTAACTATTTCAATTTTGTGGGTCCAGTGAAAAAAATGATATTTCTCATTAGTAATAAACTGATCATGTGTTAGTAATTTAAGAAATTGATAATCATGATTTTGAGTGTGTACATGGGTTAATTTGATGGTTTTGGGATAAGGTATGTCCCTGAAATATATTTAGCGTAGCGAGTGATTTGGGTGTGTACATGGGTTAATTTGATGGTTTTGCGATAAGGTATGTCCTTAAATATATTTAGCGTAGCGGGTGCATAGTAGTTGTATATGTACAGAATTATATTTATATTTAGAATACAAGTTCGATGATGCATAGTGTCTGTATAATTACTGAATTATATTTGAGATACAAGGTGGTTGATGCGCTCATACATAGTATCTGTATATGTACTGAATTATATTTGAGATACAAGGTGGTTGATGCACTCATACATAGTGTATGTATATGTATTGAATTATATTTACGATACAAGGTTTCTCATATATGTACTAAATTATATTTGGGATAGAATGTGGCTGATGCGTACCGATTGTATATGTTCTTAATTATATTAAGCATACAAGGTGTCTGATGCGTAGTGGTGGTATAAGGGTAGGGTAATCAAAATGAAAATCACATCTACAGTGATGTAAAATTTGGGTTTCAGGAGTGTTAATGGTTAATGGTTTAGGGTGGTTGAAGATTGATGAATCTTAATATTAAATTTTGTTGTGAGTTAGCAGTGAAGTGAGTTTGTCTTGATACATGCCATGAATTGATAATATTAAGTATGAGTTTGATGCTCAAATAGCAGTCGACCTATGATTTGAGGTTTGAATGCCTAATGTACATAACTGGTCATTTATAAAGAATTTGTATACCATCCAGATATTTTGTTAGTGTATAACAGATATTAATAGTTTCTTGTAACGATATATGTAGATTAGTTTCTTGTAACAACTCTCAATATTTTCTAGATATTTGTTATAATAGATATTTTGTAACAAAACTATTGTGATAATACTTTTGATATTCTGCCGTACATTACGAGAAGTTGATAGTGAAAAGAAAACAACTTTCAAATAAAATGATTTTTAATTAGTTTAAATCAGACAAATTTAGGGAAAAATATTTTTAAATATTTTAAAAATTATGAAAAAGTTCAGAAATAATGTATTTCAGCATAAATAACCTATTTATGTTGAAATATTTGAATTATGATTGAGTTAGTTGGTGAAATCGATTTAGAACCCGATAAAGCTTAGTTTTACGGAAAAATCAGTAAGGAATTAGGTTCTGAATTAATTTCAACTAGACCTATATTTGATGTTATGGAACCTTCACAATTTAAGTACTCTCAATGTTGGGTTTAAAGAGTCATGAACCTAATTTAGAGTATAGTTATGAACATATTTGTTATGAGATAAAATGTTTTAAATGTTAAAATACATTTAATACTTGGTAAGTAATGGATAATTGTGAGTATCGAGGAGCAGTTCGGGACTATTCTTATGATGACTTTGTTGGCATGGTCAGGAACTTGTCTATTGGGAGTGCACTACCATTTTGTTATGGCCATTAGGGTAAACATGCTCTTATTATGTGGACGTGGTCCAGAGCCATCTGGGTGAGTAGACGTACAAACCCAACCACATGTGTAACCTTCGATAATCCGAGACTATCCAATGCACATTATCTTGTTAGCTGAGCTAGCCATTTATTGGAGGAGAGCCTGGGGCTCATGTGAGATATATGAAAATTTAATAAGAATTAATCAAGATGATTAATATATGGTTCATAAATGAAGAATATGTGACATGGATTAAATGATGAGATTAGATATAGTAATTAGTGATGTACTAATTATTATATGATGCTGATAATTAAAATGTTTAAGAATTCATAACACGACTTGAGATAAGTTATACGCGATCTATGTATCTTTTATAAGTTACATTTATGTATGGGAATATAAGGTAAGGTTAGCTTGATGAACGATGATTGTGTATAGCATTCTTATGCTGAGCTTATGAGCTCACCCCTTTATCACATTTCAGGTGTTCGATGATAGGCATATGATGGAGACACATGGCGTGGATGGAGATTAGCAGCTTGTTCATTATTTATTCATTTTTGTTAGTTCGGTATTTTCATATTTAGAATTCTTGTAATATTGATGATATCTATTAAGAGGTTTTGTTTGGTAATGTTGACTCTTTGAATTTATTTATGATTTTATGAAAAAATTAGTTGGGGTTGATATTATTTAATATTATTGTGGATGGTTGAGTACGTAGTATATAAGTCATGCACATGATTTTAATTATGGAATGAGGGCTTCCTGTATTAAAATTTTGGTGCGTGACAACATCAACCTTCAATAGGAGTGCAAATTTTTTTTTTTTTTTTTTTTTATTCTTGACGAGAACTCTAACATAATTTTGAGACATTCAAAATTTTCTAATTTTCACTTTGAAAAGAGCAAAAATACTATGAGTTTTAATTTATTTATTTTTTCTTTGCTCGGCAAATACAATTGAAAAAGTATTTTTCATTAATAACAAGTGTGACATAAAAGCATGCATCATACATAGAGTTATATTTCTATATCCATAATCAATCTTATTTCTCTTGGGTACGGTTTTTACTGTACAAATAGAGAAGTTGATTATTCTAAAGTTTATATTAAAAATGTTGTTACCTAAATCTTAAATGATTGTTCTAACTTCTATATAACTGTTCATGTGTAAATTTATTTTTTTCACATTCTTTGTTAAAGTCATTAGTTGATTACATAACTTGAGTTGTTGATTAGATGATTTGAGATTAAGATTGGTAAATTTGTTGACTTTTATGAATATTGAGTTGAAATTTTTTGTACATAGTTTTTTTTATATAATTTAATTTTTATTCGAGTATTTAGTTTGTGGAAATAATTATTCTGTCTAAAATATTGTAGTTTATATTTGATGATTGATAGGAAATGTAAATTATACGTATTTGAGATTTCTTTGAAATAAGGACATAGTGTTGGTAATGAAAGGCATATTTTGAAGTTTTTAGTAAGGTTATTTCATTGTGACATAAAAGTTACGAGTTCAAAATAAGTAAACTTAGTTACATGTAGAAGTAAGGTTGCATACAATTGATCATTTTTAGACTCTGTAATAGCGAGAAGTAAGACTGCGTACATTTGACATTTCCTAAATCTCGCAATAACGAGAGTCTTATTTCTATGAGTGTCTAAAAAGTTTATGAAGTTCTTAATGACTAAACCATGATAGAAAAACAAAAACCAATATGTTGCACTGAAAAATGTGATACTGAAACGGAAAAAAAGTCCGTAAAACTATATGTCTTAAATCTTTATATGTTATAAATAAATTTTTCTTTATAATATTTAGACAAGTTAATTATGGAATTCTAGGATATTGGAAATAGGTTCTCTATTTCTTTGAAAAGTTAAAATTTTCATTTAATGGATCTTAAATGGAAGTAAACTAATAGAAAATTTCAGTATAATGATGGTCTAATAAAATTGTTCTAGAGTTCCTAAACATTGAAATTTCAACATTTTTTTCATTTCCTACAAAGTACATCGGAATAAGCCAAGCATAATTGCTTTTGAGTTTGACTACACAGCCAAAACCTAGACTTTTTTTTTTCAAAAAGCATGCACAAGGTGGAGGTGGTCCCTATTTGGACTACTGTTTTTCGACGTGAAATGACTGTTAAATGGTCATGTAATGTCATAGTGGTGGTACAGATTTTTTTTATCACTTGGATTGAGCTTCGTAACATCATAATCGCATAAGTATAAAATTGCTTCAGTTACACGCATATATATATATATCTATATATAGGGGAGAATGTATAGAGGCACTATTGAATAGTAGTGTACTTACTTAATTTTATATTTTTTTTTTTACATATAATAAATACAATTTTTTGAAATTTAAAATTGTGAGGACGTATTAAATCTCGAGTGATGTAACAACTTAGTTTTATAAAAAATAAATTATGGTTCGAACTCTTGCGTTCGTACATACTTATAAAATTTCTAACTACAGCCTTATTTATATATATATATATATATATATATATATATATATATATTGTGATTGATGGTGCTTTTAATTAGTTTGAATTGGACTCCTCAAATTTGAATATTGCAATGCGATGGTACAAAAAATTAAGTTGAATTCTGGTCCATGTGAAATTGACCGATGACTGATACTATGAAGTGTGAAAACTTTCTTTTTCTCCCTTAAAAATATTCAAAGGGTTGATTTATTGAATGATAAAAAGTTGAATGTAGCATAATGACAATCCAAGCTCCTTCAATGCATTTTCGTGTTGAAAATTGATTGAAGCAATTGCTTTTCAGTCTTCATAGGATAGCCACTACTTTTTTTCCCGGAAAATATACAGCAGTTTCCTTTTCCTAACGAAACTAGTTGGACTAAACAAGCAATGCTGGCTCAGCTCTCAATTTCCATTCAATTTACTTCGAAAAGTATTACTACTTTCTTAGCCTTTTTAACAAGGTCTAGAATCTAGATACAAATTATCATTAGACTATAATATATTTATTTTTAGGATAAATAAGACTGATACTCCTTGAGATTTAATGTATTGACACGCAGTTACAACTTTGTGAATTTTTGTCACTAATACACTCTGTGATTTGAATCGTATATCACATATACCCCCTCTTGTCAAAACTATTTTGTGTCAAAGCACTTTTTGATGGTAAAATGATCATACTGTCCTTTAATTTTTAACCTAATCCATTTGAATACTAAACTTACCCATTTAACCCTATCTAATGGATCAAAATACTCATTTGAATATACCTATATATATTATAATATATGTAATCTATATATAATTATTTATTTTTATAAATAATAATGTTAGCATAAAATAAAGAAATAATTAAATTTCTCTTTCTTTTTCTCTATCTATCTATCTATATAATATACTATAATATATATATATATATAAACTATATATATAATTATTTATTTTCATAAATAATAATGTTAACATAAAATAAAAAATTTCTTGTCAATGCATATTATTATGAAGGGTATTGCTGTCATTTTTTTATTATGATATTTTTATATTAAAAAATATGTAAATAATCAGAGGCAATTAAGACATTTTATATATTAAAAAAATTTTGGTGACGAAAATTCACAAAATTATATCTACGTGTTAGCACATAAAACTTCCGGCGGAGGGGATAGGGGGATTTCAATTATATTTACTCGTATTTTTACTGCCGAAAGCATGTGAAGGTGACATATATTCAAGATGGGTAATGCTACTCAGACAGAATTCATAGACAGAAACATTTACATCCATTAGATGCATGTGGTGAGTGTATATGGTGGGGTCTACCACATACATCTAATGGATGTAAATGTTTCTGCTTACGAATTCTGCCTAAGAATTCTGTTTGAGTAGCATTACCCATTCAAGATTGGCTGTATATAGGCTACGTGAAGTGAAATTGTGGGGACAGGAGAGTAGGTCTTAGAAATCACAATATTTGAATTGGGTTTTGCAGTTTAGAGAGGTTACGCGACAATTAGATCAGCCACAATACTTGATTTTATTATAGGAAAATGATACAATTGACGACAATATTTACCTGATTGTATTACCGACTGATGTGAAAAGTAAAGTGTCAAGACACGTAATTCTCATACTTTAAGAGTAGTACTACATCACCCAATTAAAAAACTCTCTTGTCTCTGCTATGTTACCTCTCATACTTTAATCGTATTTAGTCGTTGACTCATCTTCCTCAGATCTCTCAAACTAATTTGGAGTCCTAACTCTCTTGTGTCTGATCTGTTCTATTGGTTTTGGTTTTACGAAGATTTTTGAGAAAAATATGAGTTTGTAACTTTGTTTCTTCACCTTTGTTGTTTCTTGTTTCTGATTATTTTTGCTTTATTAGAATATATGTAATATTTTTGAGATTTCAATTTTTTCGTTTGAGATTTTTTTTCTTGAAGCATTGGTTCTTCAAAGCGTGAAGCAAATGAACTGAGAGAATAGAGATGAAAAGTTTTATTTTTTGGAAGGTAGGGAAGATGAACAGTTGCCAGAATTTGAAAATATATTTGTTTTAAAAATGAGTCCCACTTTATGTGACATATGTCCAACCACGTAAGCAAGTCGGTAATAATCGATTTTTTTTAATCGGGTGATGTAGCACTACTCTTTATTATATGATTTGAATTATATATTATCCCCTATATTTTTACATGAAAAGTGTTTGGGTTTCTCTCTTCATTATTAAAACTGAGCAGCATTCTATATTTCTATATGTACACATATGTACGTTTGTGTGTGTATTAGAGGATTCATAGCAGTACAAGGACACACTTGCTCTGGTTTGCTCCCACGGACCAGTGACCTACATCGGAGCAGCATTGAAGGCCCTAAGTATGATCAAACACTTCTTACTACAAATGATCATAGCTCCACTAGTAAAATTCACATTGTTGTTGCTCTACACAAGACTGATTGACAAAATATTTGATATTAAATAACAAATGCCCATAGCTAGAATCAGAAGTCCCTCTTTTAAAAGTTCATTTGTTATAAAGTGTCATTGAAATTTCTCCAACCCATCACGGAAAAGCAATGATTGATGAGGAAAATATGAAATATTTCCATTCAATAATTTCTTAGATTAGATATTATTATACAACTGCGAACCAAATATTCTAAAAATGACAGATTTTACAAGGAGAACAAAAATCAAGAGAATACATTTCAGTCCAAATCTGAGTCCGAGTCCGAGGTGAGATGTTCAGCGCTTATATCTCTCAAAGACATGGCCAAACGAGCATCAGAAGCACGAATCCGGATCAATCTATCCTGCATATCCCGGAACAAAGGAAAGCTTAATATACTGATTATTCTATCACGCATTAATGGGTTCTCAGAAAAATTCATGAGGGCTTCTGCAATATTATCCTTCAGCTCCTCCGACTCTGTATGCAGCATATCAATGAGAATTGGAATTGCCCCGGCATCAACAAGGGTTATTCGATCCTCCTCATTGCTACTCAACAGAGAAACAGCCCCAGCAACTCTCTCCCTAACATCATCATTCCCATTCCTCAAAAGCTCAACCAGAGTCGAAATTACACCAGAATTTCGAATAATAGATAAAGAGTGCTGATAGCCTGAGAGATCCCACAGAATATCAGCAGCTGCACCCTTGGCTTGATCATCTTCTCCTCTAAGGACTCTCACCATGTGTTCAGTAATTGCAACAGCATTTGCTTTAACAACAGCTAAAATACAAAAGACATCCTCTGCAATATCCTTACCCATGGGTTCAGGTCCTTGAAGAAGCTCCACGTATAAAGCAATGGCTCCAGCATCAGCAACTGGCCTAATGTAATCAACATGAGATGAGATAACACCAAGAGCATTACCAGCTACCACTTTTGTTGAGCTATCTCCACCCCGAAGTAATTCAATAAGCACCGGTATCACACCCAAATCAACAAGCATCCGCCTCGCTCTTCTAACCAGTCCAAGTAGCCCAATTGCCTGAGCAGCTCTAGTTCTGGATATCATGCTGCCACATCTTGCAGATTCAACAAGAAAACAAAGGCCTCCTAAACTGACAATGACCCTCCTAACCTCTCTCAAAAGAGCCAATGCACTTAAAATTTCTAACAAGAAGCGCCTTGAACCATCAGGGCAGGAATTCAACATATTAAGGATAATTTCTAGCCCACCGTTTTGAACTAGAATTATGCGATTAAGGTCACCAAATGTAACAATATTTCGAAGGCATTTTAAAATAACTCTTTGTAAACTACCATCAGATTGAACTAGTAACCTCAAGAGGGATGGCACAGTGCTAGATTGGCCAATGAGAACAGCCAATTTTCCCTGTCCTTGGCAAGCAATGCATTTAAAGCAGTACACAATCGCTTCCTGGATGGAAACACTCAAATTACCAGGACTACCAAGAAGATCTACAAGAATGGGTATGGTACGTGCCAATATATCCTCAGGTGCATGGTCAGCAAGACGTGCAAGCTTGATTATGGCTCGTATTTGCAAAGCCTCATTCCCACAGGCTATCACATTTTCATATACTTGGAGTGCTTCCTCCCAATCTGTT
Organism: Cornus controversa; assembly: GCA_026545225.1. Classification (NCBI taxonomy): domain Eukaryota; kingdom Viridiplantae; phylum Streptophyta; class Magnoliopsida; order Cornales; family Cornaceae; genus Cornus; species Cornus controversa. Next base: position 42,212,341 of record CM048852.1, on the reverse strand, counting down.
CTTATTGCTGCTTCAGTCCTCTCTAACTCTGACAGATCCATAATGAGAACTGAAGCCTAATAATGATCAACTACTCCATTCAATCTTGGGATTTTAAGGAAACAACAAACACAATTTCTTACTACTAGAGCAACACCACTGCAATATAGTATAAAACTAGAAATTAAAGACACTGTTTTTTAATACCCCACCTGAACAAGATACTTACATATACATCCATAATATGCTAAAATGTTTTTTTACAAAAAAAAAAATCATTCAACCTACGTCTTATTTAATCTTTAGATGCATTTTTGCTGTTTTTTTAAACCTAAAATCCAATAAGGCGTCCAATTGGTAAATATCTATTCGTCCAATGAAATGACTTGAAACAATAAGTTATCCTATTTTACACTAAAATTTTCACTATACACTTCAAATAAAAAATTCTTGACATAGATAAACATTAAACATTATAAAAAGTAATAGATTCTATTAATTTATCAACTTTTACTTATTCTCATAAGGCACGTTATTTGTGCCTCCTGTGTAACAATTTTTGTTATCGATTGATGATTTGTTAAAAGAAAACTCAAAATTAAAAGCATTTTACCTATCCTTGAATACTGAAAGTTGGCTATTCAGCTTTTTCCTAGAGCATGTGTTTTAGTGAGAAGCAGTTTCTACAAATGCCAATCCCTTGAGAGAGATTCAAATACTGGTCTTATAATTTTTATCTTAGAATATCCAAAACGAGAAAAATAATCTTAACATATATAACATCATTACAATTCTAAACAATTTTGTAAGGCTTTATAACAGCAAATTGATCAAATTGTTCTGGGGTTATTATTAGAAGGCAAAAAATATAAAATTCCTTAAAGCAAAGAGTTTTGATCTCATTGATTAAAAAATGAAAAGTTCAAAAAATGGATAGAGAGAGAGAGAGAGAGAGAGAGAGAGAGAAGCAATATATATCTGAAGTAATACCCTAAAAATTATTTGTAATCTGCAGATTTATATAATCAATTTAATATTAATCATTGACTCCCAAAATTACTGAACATATTAGATAGGGAAGACTGTCTTCATTGCTCATCGTTTAATTAATATTATAATTATCAAACCAACCCATTGAAGCATATGATATAGACTAAATGCTCAAAAGCCAACAAAATTTCCCTATTACAAAAATTATCCACATCTAGGCATACTTGCTTGGCAGACAGTAATCCCCATTGCGCAATGCTATAGTCCCTGTTTCATTTTACATATGCATTTCAAAGTCAAAAGACTAACTTCCCAAAATCAATAATAAAAAATAAAAAAAACCTTCTATCCAAGCCTACACATCTAGAAAAGAGGCCAGCCATTCCAGCAACCATCAATAGTTATGTTCTCACTCATCATGAAGCCACTTGTATGTGAGGGATCTTATTGAAAACTCTAGTATATAGTTAACTTATGAACTTGAAGTCCACTTTATCATCCAATATTGATGAATTATCAAGTTTCAAGACCAAATATCCAGGGAAGAAATATAAATTTCAACATAAACTTACCATACAACACAACCATAATGAGTAAAACAGGTTTCAACACAAAGTACCAGAACTTTCAGATTTGAGCACATAATGAATGCGGTCAATCAAAAATATTTAACAGGATCGATTTTGATCAAGTAATATTTAAAAGCTCATCTATCACTCTATCAGCGCTTCATTGTTTCCTAAAATAGGTATCTCAAATTTGATTGAAATCACTAGAAATTTAAAATTTTTGAGCTGAAACTAATTTACCAACAATACAGATGGAATAAAAAAATTAATAGGAATAAAACTAATGTCAAATGGAATTTCCATCTTTATTGATTAAGCCATGAAGCAAATATGTTGCAAGAGAAATAATAGCCCAAACATTAGTACCAGCGCAACAATGAATCAAAAAAGTTTCACGATAAATCTAAAATTTGCCGGGCATATATGCATATACGATTATATGTATGCATCTATATATATATAGAGAGAGAGAGACTCGCCTTCCTTCCTAGAGATTTGCCCTTAAATCCATCGTCGTATGGAAACAATTATTCAAAGCCGATATATCTGATGAAGAAAGGCGGTGAGAGTTACAAATCCCCATCTTGCTGTTAGCTTGATGCTAACACGTCAGAAGATTGCATCAGCAAAAGATTGGAAGGTTTTGTGAAATAAACTCAAATTACGTATTTTTTTATTAATATAAATTATGAAAAAAATCATCATATTTTAATGACATATTATTTATTAAATTTGCATAAATTTACCTCTAATTTCTGAAATTAATTATTTTGAGAAAAATCTTAAATAAAAAAATTAAAATAACTTTTTAATTTTTATGAATATACTGCATGAAGAAGAGTGTATTTTTTTTTTATTTAAGTAATTTTTTTTGAATATATAATATGAAAAAAAGGTTTAAACTTTAAACTGGGTGTAATAAATTATATTATAATTAGTAAAGTTTTAATAATAAGTTAATCATTTTAGAAAATAGTTTATACTATTAATAAAATTAAGATAAATAATATAATTAATATTTAAATAAGAAAAAAGATAATTGAATAAAAGATGACACATTAAATAAGAATGACTAAAATTATCTTTTTTGATTGGCATATCATTAATTGTAATAAATCATTAGTGCATGAAAGCAAATTTGTAATTTAGTTAAGAGTATTTTGCATTTGACCCTATATTGTAGATATAAAAAGATAACTACAAAGGCGGTCAAAGTAAAAAATAAAAAGTTCTTTGATTGTTTTTAAAGACAATTTTGCAACAAATGAGTTAAAAAAAATAGTAGTGAAATCAAAGGAAATAATGATATTAATTGTCACGACTTATTTCATAATAACGACTGAAAAATGAAAAATATGGCTATAAAATTTTGTCTAGTTTACTTATATAAAAAAAATTAGTGTATTATATTTTGCATCAGTGATGAATAAAAGGAAATGACTATCTTGTAATATGAGTCAAAAAAAATTATTCTATCAATTGTTAAAAATAGGGTCAAAATAAGAAATTACTAACTCCTTTAGTCTTCTCTAGTAAAAAAAAATTACTTATGAAAGAACCGAAACACTATTATAAGCTAGCACGACACGACAAAGTTACGGGGATACGAAAGATCTTAAAAAACAAAATATGGTAGGATACGAAAATATAAAAATAATAAATGCATAATTTTCATAAATAAATTTTGAACTAAATCATGATATATATCTCAATACTTCTTTTTTAAATAAATTTTAAACTTTTCTCAACAGTTATACTATGATATTATTCTTGGAAAAAATACATTTTAATGTTTAAAATTTGTTCTGAAATATCTAAGAAGCATTGGATACGTGGTGAAAGTATCTGGGAAGAGTCAGATACATGTTAAAAATTAAAAAAATATTTTAAAATTATAAATACATTTAAAAAATATCGAACACGTATTTTTAAGTATCTGAAAAGTATCAGTATCCATTCTTCCTATATTATAAGTGTTAAACCCGAAATTTTCTTCACTCACTTCCCATTTTAAAACTAAACAAAGGAGATAAGATATTCCCTTAATTTTTCTTTTTCTTTTTCTTTTTCCTTTTCCTTTTCATTTTCTTCTGATTCCTTCAATTCAAACACACTATGAGAAGTTCTCATTGCGAATCCTTTACATAAATGAAATTAGGAAGGAAAAGAAAATTTATGAACCACCTTGTTACCTTCTTGAAATTTTGTACGGTTAAATCATGAGCAAATGCACAACTTATATAATTGATGGGCTTTACTTGACTTGTACTTTGGTTGGGCTTACTAAAGTGGACGGACCTGATTCAAAGTTACTGCGGACAGAGATACACATGGTCTACATGAAATTTCATTCAATGCATGCACCTGGCAAGAACATTTTCGAGGTAATAATATGAATGGGGTTTAATTTGGGCCGTTGACATGACATCATAATCACAAAGACTATATTCATGGCACATGCTGTGGGCCTGTTTTTCAGGTTATTGTCACCCGCACGGAAATTTTTTATTACACAGTAAGGTTATCGTTTGATAATTTAATTAAGCATTTAAATCTCAATGAATTTAACTAATTAAATATATTTGATAAGCCATTTTGAATATTACTTAAAAAAATGTCACTTAAATTAGGTAAAATTTTAAATAACACTAAATTCAATACTAAAAATTTAGCTTCAGTATTATTAAATGAACTGTTTAAATTGTAATTTGACGATCTCAAAAGTATTTATGATGTAGTATATGTTGGACCATTTTTTGTTTGGGCAAATTTTGAATTCAATTTGTCAAAAATCGTTAAGTATTGAATGAGAAATTGACTTTTAAAATCCTCACTTGAAGCCAAACGTGGCCTTAAGTAGTGGTGGATTGAATTTGAATAAAACACATAAATATACCTGATTGTACTGAAACAATTATGACTCTTCAACAATTATAACTCTTCAAGAACAGACATGACTGTTGTGCAAAAATCATAACTCTACATATATGTATACTTCGAGTAATGCACATGTTTTCTAGAAGACAATGGTTCATCGCCTTAAACAAGGAACAAATTTGTCTTAAGAAAATTGTGTTCTATCATTACTTTGAATACTAAAAGGGAACAAATTTGCCTTAAGAAAATTGTGTTTAAAAAGACTCAGGATTCAATTTAATTCATTATAAGTTGATTGATAATTATTTCTGTTATATTTAACTTTCTAATTTTGTTTATATTTCTAAGTATAATTATTTCATATTTTGCCTATTTAGTGTACAAGAGAATTGGATTACAATATATATATATATACTGGCAACAAATTCACACACATTATCATTATGGGGAGAAAATAACACTGCCACTGCTGGATTGTAACTTCTTACATCATACCTTAGGGGTCTATAATAAACACCTTATCCACTAAACTAAAACTCAGGTAATTCTTAAAAAAAAACTCAAATTTGTTGCTTTTGTAAATTACGTTTATGAAGAAATAAAATTATCAAATGAACAGAGTACATTTATGAAAACTATTCAAAAGGGCTTATGATGGAGTAACTTCTTACCCATATATATCTTGGCAACAAACTCACACACATTATCATTATGGAGACAAAATATCAATGCATTACCGTTCTTGATGGTAATTTCTTACATCATATCTAGGGATCTCAAATAAATATATTGTCCATGCAATTCGTAAACTAAAACTCAAATTTGGTAATTCTCAAAAAAAAAAAAAAACTCAAATATTTTGCTTTGTAAATTATGTTTATATAAAAATAAAATTTACAAAATGAACGAAATAGTATATTTATGAAAACTAATTTATATACTGCATTTTATTCTTCCTTCCAACAAACATTGCCTTTTGGCATCCAAAAAAAACTGTTTTATTAGAAGTTTGAGTAATACCACTGGACGAGAGGGAGAGAGATTCGAATCCCAACCTAATTAAAATGTATATATATATATATATATATATATATAAAGTGTAATGACAGAGAGGCGGAATCACTATCTAAAACAAAAAAATTCAAATGAAAAATTATAATCTATGAATAAATAGAAGGTTAGAGAAGGAAAAAGGTTGTTTAGTATCAAGAGTTTAACACATTAGACTAATAACAGAAGTAGTTTTACAATATTTTGAGATTTCTTAAATGTAAAAATTTTATTACTTATAAAACACTATTTTTTATTATTATAAAAAATCATAAAAATAAAATTTTAGCCGTGGTGAATTCTCATCTACATAAAATTTTTGTAATAATTAATAACTTTTTCAAGAGTAGACCATTTTCCAATGATTGAGAAGTTGTGTAAATTCATCAGACACTTAATTGCCTTCCATTAATTATACTGATTGGGGGCCCAAAGATTTGGGGTAAGTGGACAAAAACAAGTGTCCATTGACATTTGGATATTAGAGTTGTACTAATCAAACTAACATTTTGAATCCCATATTGCATAGGATCAACATCTCATAAAGTCAACACACAATAGTGGAGATACACAGTGTGATACTCCTACTAAGAAACAGATATATACATACATTACATATATATATATATATATATATATATTCTACTAACAACTTGCTTTTTTTCCTTTCACACCTTCCTCTCTTTTGCAATTTTTGACTAACTGCACCATATGTTACCTGGAAAGCTAGTATTGATTAGGTGAAAGCATGTGAAGCAGCTACCACAAAAGTCACCTTAATTAGTACACCTTAGTGTTGATGTTGGATTTTCTGCACTATCTGAATCTTCGCTCTTTCCCGCAATTAAGGGATACATTCTTGTGATCGAGTCCGTACTTAAATTGTATATATAAAAAAATTATATTTATTTTTTTTCATATATGTTTGGTTGATTGACCTCTCTTATATTGGATTAATTGACGATTGTATAGTCATGAAACTTTCTTTCATAAGAGAGACTTTCAAGAAGACCTGATCGTTATCTTTAATTATAAGAGAGACTTTTGAAGAAGATCAGATCATTATCATCAATTGACTTGATCGGATTAGTTTCTATTTCCTCAGCCTCCTTATCACCTTATTAGAATTATTGGCATCAACTAAGCTCCCTGAACGGTTGAATTACCCTAGAACCCTTATCACTTAGTATATTAAAAAACGTAACATATCATATTAATAATGTATAATTTAAAAAGATTTTTAACGTGTGAGGGGAAAGATTAAAATTTACATGGAATGATGTAATAAAAAATAATTTTAAAAAAATTAAATTTAAAAGAAGACCTGTTATATAATTGACAAGAAGGAGAGAGGAGGAAAGATGACTATGACGACCATACTAAAATTTTTTAACTTATCTTATTTTCTTTTTTTAGTATTAGTTATTCTAATTAATTGATCCCAAATAGTTAGAATAGAGTTATTGACCTGAATTAATCATTTACTTCTTTCTTTCTTTTTTAATTTTTTTTTTTTAGAATTTAGGCCTATTTTTTTTCTAGCGGGTCAGTGATTGTATTGCATGGATAGTATATGAAGGAACAACTAAATGTTATTCAAGAGAATGATTTACTCAAAAATATGTGTTGAGTAACATATTTTAATTTAAAAGAAAAAAACAAGAAGAACTACCAAATGGCAAATACTAATGATTTTACTCAAAAATATATGTACTGATTGATTGATGTATTTTAAAATTTTGCTAATGAGCGATATTTTTGAGTTTGCATGTTCAACAATCATGTTGATAAAAAGTTGTACGAGACGTTGGGTGGTCATGCCAATCAAATAATATATATATATATATATATATATATAAACATTACATTAATGAATTGACGGAGGTTTAGGTTTTATCTTGATTGAAACGATAATCTTATAAGTGACATTATGACATAGCTTCTTCTCTGTCACGATTTTGTAATTATAATATACTGTATATATATATATATATAGGAGAGAGAGAGAATGTGGTGAGGGGATTATATACTGGCAATATAAAACAGACTATTTTCTAAACGTACACTCTACAAGCATGAAGCTTGACGCTCAAGGATTTTTTTTAATATTTTATGACCTTATTATTGGATGTGAACAAAAAAGAAAATAGGTGACACCAACTCTATTTTTTTTAAGTAGAAAATCAAAAGTATTTACTTTATATTTATTAATTTATTTAATTTTATTTTGATATACGCTCATATATAGAGAAATTATACGTTACAATCATTGTACAACGTTATTAGTATAACAAACTAATAAAAACACACTATTAAAACAAATATGTTGATTTCACATCAAACATGTGAAACCACTTTGCTTTAATGGTGTGTTTTTATTGATTTGTCGTATTAATGATTGACACAACCGTTATAACATATAATTTTTTACTCATAACTGTCGGTACAGTTAAATCTTTCCCTCTAGAAGATTGCACACTATTAAAACATATATGTTGATTTTACAGCAAACATGTGAAAACATTTTGCTTTAGTGGTGTGTTTTTATTGATTTGTCATATCAATGATTAGTACAACGGTTGTAACGTATAATTTTTCACTCATAACTTTCCTTACAGTTGAATCTTTCCTCTCGAAGATTGATAAAGAGTTGCATTTCTCGTTGAAGGCCAAAAGTCCAAATTCTTATTACATTTGGCCTTTTTTTCCGGTTACCATAAAACTTTATTTTTTGAATTAGACAAGCTTTAATATTTCAACTCATTAGACTAGTGAATAAAAGACATATATGACTAATTTATTAATTAGTTTCTATAATCAATCCCAATTTTAATATTGAATCAAGTTTATAATTGTAATATGCCAAACAAGTAGAGGCCGAGACAATGATTTCTCAAATAGACTCAAACAACCATTAATTTTTGCCTATCCAAATGTTCAAGTAAATATTGGGTGAGCCGAGCATATCAGGTGATTGATTCGCTCACCTAATGAAAATGCATCATTCAATAAAACAAATCCCACCTTCATATAAAAATTGCTCTTAACAAATTAAAATGGTGCATTTTTATTCGTCGGTATTGAAATAATGTGATATAACTAACTCACCCAATATCTTCTCCAAATACTCAATAATAATTTAGCCCTAATATATAAATGTAGCTGATGGTGATTGTTCATGATGAAAATTACCTATTATGACACAATGTTTTGTTTTCCATATTATTTTATAGCATTACTTATCAAAACTTGTTACTAGTATTAATTAAAATGATTAGTTTCATTTACATAAGCTAGTTTTTTAATATGTGGCCCACCTAAGGTAACCCACTCATTTGGGTACCTTTAGACACATGAGATAATGACCCATCAACCAAGATTAGCTAGCACAGCATGTTAGTTGTATTATTACATACTTCAATCATGTTTAAATTATAAGTTTTTAACTTATCAATTGATTTTAAAGAACAATATTTACTTTATCTAATGCTAATAATGTTTTCTTCTATTATTGCTTTATTAGCTTACCCTGCAATTGGAAAGTTAGAACTATAAAAAATAAAAAACAAAAATAAGACAAGTAAATAAAAAATGGCAAATTGATTAAAATAGTGTAAACAAGGTACTTCATGCATTTAGGGCAGTTTCAAATGGTTCCATAGCAATTCTGTGCTCAAAAATCAAATTACAACAAATAATCTAACATGAATTTTGCATTTCTGAGAAAAAGAAAAAAGGAATTGAGGGAAAATATAAGATCCACCAGAATATATCAATTGATCATTTTTTTTTTTTACTTTGTAATTATACCCAAAAAAAATTGTAAAAGATAAATTCTTGAAGGAAAATTGTATCTTTTTTTTTCATTAAAAAAATAATAAGTGAAATATAAGTGTACAAAAAATACAATGTAAATCTTATATATCTATAAAGAAATATTCAAACCAACAATGACTTAAATGGGCCTTCAATTGGAGCTCCGATTCCGAGTCAGGCATTGCAAGCGGGTCCTACCATCTCTCTGGGTCAAACCCATTAACGATAGACGTTGAGTCTGTGGAGATGAGATGATAAAGGAAAGCCCGCTTCTAAGGGAGATCCGGATCGTCACTCCCTATAACCCCCATCTCTCTCTCTCTCATTCAAATCTCGATCAAGCTCTCCAGATATATATACATATACATATATATATATCTCCCAAATCCCATGTTTTACTCATCGCAATCTAACCCGTCAATTTCTCTGTATATACATATATATATATATATGTATATAATCTCTGTAGACTGATCTCTCTCTCTCATCCTTTGACGGTATGCTCCTATCGTCCTGCCGGTTGAACCGATCACTCCATGATCAGTAGACGCGTTATTATGTATTCATTCATTTTTCAGTTACGCAACTTTTGGTTCTATCCAAATTTATTTTTTTCCATTACGTTAATTTATTTTCATACAATTCTTATTCTCTTTTAATTTATTTAGAAGCATTATTTTTTTTCTTTCAAAAATACCCTTCTTTTTGCTTTTATTAACAACCCATATTCACTTCCTTGTATGTGTATATATATATATATATATATATATACATACATACATACATTTGTGTGTGTTTCATCAAAATCTATTTTAATTACACTCCTAATAGAAAATATAATCACATCAGCTATTAAATACAGACATGACCAGTCATGTGTACATTATACTTAGACTAGCATAGACTACACTACAATAAGACATAAATGCACTCATCAATGGTCCACTTGATAGTGATGCAACAAAAAATTGGAAGCAGCAGGACTCATTAGTGCAAGTGGTCTGGTCACTCCAATGATGGTTGATGGCCCTCACTGATCAAATGAAAGAGAAAATACTAAGATTTTATATTTCAAAGATATGATTCTTCATTTCTGAATTAATGTTATCTGTTTTTTTCGTACCGTAGAGTACAAGTACACTGAAAAAAAAATTTGATTCAATTAAATGATCTTTTAACTCGTAAACTCTAAGTTTATATATCATGTTAGAATTATGAATCTTTTTATTATCCATTGATTTTCTTTCAATTGCATTGACTTTCTTCACTGAAAACAAATTTTCTATGCAAAAATTAAACTGTATACACCATTTATCTAAAATAAAATATTAAAGTCCTCAAAGGGTATGTTATGTCCATTCCATTGTCTATTCTGAACTGTGAGGGCAATAAACGGTCTAGATGATCCGAGGCCCAACCTATCAGAAGGGACAGAACCCAGGTTTGTGCCACTCCAGGAGATGCTTTTGGCCGACATGTGTAGTTGAATTTATGTTTTCAACACATTGGAGTTTCCATATTATATTATATTGTCATTATAATTTGATATATATGTACCTGGGTTATTTTAATTAAAGAGGGGTATATATGTAAAAATAGTTCGAGCTGTCCTCAACAAATTCGTAAATCTAGGAAATTTTTTTATTTAATTGTTGATTTTCTCACCATAACAAATTTATTTCTCTTATAGTTTTTTTAAAAGTAAAAATATAGTAAGAAATAAAGTCCATTTCTTTATAAATTAATACTAATATTGATGTAAACTGAAGCTACTGTGCCTCTTTAAGCCATCATTTCTATCATTTTGGCTTTCTGGGACTAAGATGTGTCTTTTGCAGAGGATTGAAGGCATGAAGGCGCGGAGAGAGATTTCATAGGGAGGGAAAGAGAGTGATGCACAGAGACTAATAAGCATGGTGTGTGTCTCTCCATGTTTGTCCTTCTGAGTTTTGACTCTTATATTTCTCTACTTTGAGACAGAAAGATTTAGTGGGTATGTGTTATTCTTATTCAGTTTGCTATATAATCTTCTTTTGTTGATGGGTTTTTTTTAAAATTAGATTTTTTTCTCAAGATTTAGTATTAAAAATTAGAGTTTGAAAAGTGTTTTTTCCTTATTTATTGAAGGAGTCCAAAGACTACTTTTGTGGTTTTCTAGTTGTGATATTTATATTTTAAATATCACAACAAATTTTTCTTTTCATTCACTTGTATAGTGAGAAAATTTTCTGTCTTTGTCATTTTTTTTTTTGTATTTATCTATTAGGGAATAATTGTTCTTTTTTTTACATGTGATTCTTTGAGCAGAAAATGAATGTTGATTCTTTTTTCAGATTTAGAGAGAGGTTCTCTGACACACCTTACAGCTTTATTTTGACTTCCATTTTTGTTAATATACTTCCTTCTATAGTTTGAAATTTTGAAAATGTGAAAAAAATCACTTGGTAATTCTAACAAGAAAACAGAACCCTAAATGTACAAGTTAAATGTGCTAGTGTTCTTATTTTCTTGTTGAATTCTTATGGGGTTAGTTTTATTAGATCTGTCATTTTTTCTGTCTTGCCGAACTATTCTGTACTATTAATATTTTATTGCTATGTTTTTGTTCTTTAGAAACCATATCTTATTTGAATATGTATGTCTTCTGTTTCTTTTATATGTACTATGTTCGTTTTATCTAATACTGCTGTGTTAAATATATACTAGATGTGAAATGGATTCTTTGGAGGCTTCAAGAGTTCTGTATGGTAGAATCCGGAAATTAGAACCAGAGAATGTTACAAATAAGATAATTGGGTCTCTTCTTTTAAAACATGATGAACAGGAAATGATTCGGTTTGCTTTTGGACCGGATCATTTAATTCACAACTTGATACATAAATCCAAATTTGAACTTTGTTTAGGCTCAAAAACTGTAGTCTTACCTCCAATTTCGGCAGCTTTTGTGAACCCAACCCCCATTTCGAATCTTCCCCTATATACTCCTTTGTCACCGGCTTCCTCGCATTCTTTTTCATCTCCAAAGCAACCGAAACATAATTCAGATTTCATACCGTTGTGCTACTCGGATTCGGCCCCTGAAGATTATAGGCTCCAAAATCGTACCCCATTCATGTTCTTGGAGGATCAAGTAGAACCTCTTAAATCAGAAATCTCGGGTTATCCAAGTGATTACTACTATCCGGAGGTTGTATTTGATAATATGACTGTGAGAAGGAGGCAATATTCCGAGGCTGCATTTGGAAGTATGAGTGTGAGTTGCGGCCCACGATCTCTAAGCCTACCCGATTTCCCGGTCAAGACTTGTCACTATTTCAATAAGGGGTTCTGTAAGCATGGAAGTAGCTGTAGGTACTTTCATGGTCAATCCTTTCCGGAGGACTTCTCTCATATGTTTGCTCTAACTCAGTTTGAAGATCAAGCTATCTCACCTGGGTCGCTTGAAAAGTTAGAATTGGAAATCACTGAGCTGTTGAAATCGAGAGGAGGTAACCCTGTTTCAATAGCCTCTCTGCCCATGATTTACTATGAGAAATATGGGAAGACTCTTCAAGCTGAAGGATACCTCACTGAGAGCCAGAGACATGGTAAAGCTGGGTATAGTTTGACAAGACTTCTTGCTCGATTGAAGAACAGTATTCGGCTTATTGACAGGTGTATTTTTGATCTTTCAGGGCATTCTCTATATCTGCATTTTTAATTGATGATACATGTTACACAATGTGTGAACCTTTTGTGTGGTTGAGTTACAGGCCTCATGGCCAGCATTCAGTAATTTTGATGGAAGATGCACCGAAATATATGGAAGATCGGAGTGAAAGAAATGACCCAGGTCCAATTGTTAGTGGGTCACGGCAGATATATCTAACTTTTCCAGCGGAAAGCACTTTCACAGAGGAAGATGTCACCAATTACTTCAAGTAATTCAATCTCAAACTGATATTTTGCCGGGTTTTTTGTGCTCAATTAATTATTCAACATTCAATAATTTTTTAATTCTTCTTGCTTTTTTTGTAGTACCTTCGGGCCAGTTCAAGATGTAAGAATTCCGTGCCAACAGAAACGGATGTTTGGATTTGTTACTTTTGTTAGTGCAGATACTGTGAAGATGATTTTGTCAAAGGGAAACCCACATTATGTTTGTGGGACTCGTGTTCTTGTGAAACCTTATAGGGAAAAATCAAAGCTCATTGACAGGTAATTTTTTCCTTCTCTTTTTCATTTTTTACAAAAAGAACCCAAGTCAATGTCTCGTTTTTGTTACTTCTTATGGGTCAGAGATTCTGCATCATCGGTTTTTCCAATAAAATAGACAACTGTGCCTATTTATATGCAGTTTAAGACCTATGTATCACTTGTTACTTTTAATGTTTATATGTTTATTTGACAGAAAATAAATTTATCGCATGTTATTTTGAAAGTATGGCCTATATATGATGCTGGGATTATGTTTATACGCCGTTCAATGTATTTGTGGATGCAATATTGGTAAAATCCAGAATATCAAACAGATTTTCATTCTAACTTTTTATTTATATAGAATTTAAACTGTGCTTGTTTCAAATCCCCTTGGGGACAACCCTAGGAGTTTCCTGGTAATTGCCTGGTGCATGTGGGATGGGAGGGTTGCATGTGTCCAATGGTGGAGTATGGGGTGCTCTAAGAGATGCAACGCAACCATCATCGAAAAAAAAAATTGCATTATATCTATTTCATCTACCAAAACCTCAAGTATAAACATAATCCCACCATCATATATCTATTTCATCTATCAAACAGATTTTCATTCTAACCTCAAATGTTGGCTATTTTTATTACTCCCAAAAATGGTGTGATTTCTAAAAAATATTTCATGTTATCTAATGCCACCAGTTGCTTGTTGGAACTCGAGAGTGCTTTTCCTACCGTCTATAATTCTTATAATGCATCTCTCTGTCTATCTATTCCTCTCACTCACTCACTTATGCTGCTTTATTTTAATGCAGGAAGTACTCCGAGAAATTTGAGCCTCCACTATATTACCATTCACACCATATAGACATGGATTCTGAGCTTCACTCAAGTAAGAATTCTTAATGTGCTGACAAATTTTCATATACTAAAACCCAAATCCAATCATATCACTTCATTGTTTGTCCAGATATTTTTAGGGCGACCTGAAAGAGTATATGCAAATTATTGTTTTCTGTATACCCTAATATAACCAATTTCTGCTGAAGACGTTGAGATTAATAGTAGGATGTAGATTTTCTCATTCTCTATGTAGATTTATACCATTACAACCAAATTATCTTCAGCCTGCGTCTTCTTTGCACCCAACTGGTTTCTTGTTGTGTACATTTTGACTCCATTAGCATTTTTATATATTTCATATTGTTTTCTTTTAGAACCAACAGGATGGGAATCCCCTAGATTGCTCAGGAAGCAGCTTATGGAGGAGCATGAACTGGTCCTTGAACTTGAGAGAAGGCGTATCTCAGAGTTGCAGGTAGCACAAAAACCTCAGGCAAATCAATCCTATATTGTCTACTCCATGGATGAGCTGAAAGCTTCAGAAGGTCTGTTACTGTATTTTATTTGTTATTTTGCTTGCTTCCCATCTTTCTTGATTTGCTTTTCCATCGTCACTTTCTTTTGTTCCTCTCCCTGGTTATTTCTTTTCTTTGGTTCTTATTATAACCATAGTTTGTGCAGATCATTCCAAGTTCCCGTCAGCTGAACGTTTCAACCACCTGCTAGATGTTCTGAGCAGTGGCTCCACAAGTGATGACAACCCCAAGCGTATGGGTGCTAGTTGCAGCACTGACCAGGAGAGGTATGAATCAACCTCTACTAGGATGCCTCTTTTTAGCACTTGTGGCTTGAGGTTTACATGCTGTTAAATGATAAGGATTCTTTCATCTCTTTTCCATGGGTACCATGGTTCCTGTCTTTCGCTCAATCACCATTACTTGCACCACATTAATACTAGGATTTCGATGATTTATCTTTTAATCCTTCCTTGTTTGGTGCTCTCAGTCATCCAACTTAACTAACTTCAACTCTGCTGCACTTGTGCCATTACTCACTCACTAGCATCATACCAAAATGGCCTTTTGGAGTAAATAAATGAATAATGCTTTGTTTGGTAGGAAGGAAGGATGAGGGAAGGAGGGAACAGATGGTAGAAAGAAAGGATGAGGCCAGGGAAGGAGGAGGGATGGAGCAAGGCTCTATCTTTTGGTTGGAGGGAAGGGAAGGGTGGAGGGATGAGTCATCTCTCCACCTTTGCCATTTTTGTTTCCGTCCAAAAGTGGGAGGAAGAGGGGAGAGAGAAATTAAGGGAGTTAGATAAATCTGAAAAGACATCCTTAACCTCATGTTATTGTTATAATTTATATATTTTAGGGTATATTAGTAAAATAATAATAGCATCTATTTATTTTCCTTCCATTCAACCAAACCGAAGTAGGGATGAACACCATCCCGTCCCTAGGGATGCCTCATCCATCACTCCCGTTCTTCGTTCGATCCAATTTTTCATCCTTTCTACCAAACGGAGAATAAATAAACAACCTTGCCCTAGTTTGAACCCAACAGCAAACGTGATTATTTTGGATTCACTTATGATTGTTTACCCTAGTTTGCCCTATAGTTATTTTCTTGAAAGTCCTTACATAGGTCACATGGTCTTTGTCGCATCATATTGTCAATAGCTTGGTTTGCATAGGACATCGAACAAGTAATCATTGTTTCTCACAGTAAGCTTGACACCGTGTTTCTGAAATGGGGTTTTTTGTTGTCTTCACTTAAACAGCAGTCAAGGACTTGATCTCCCAGAGAGCCCATTTGCTGCATCTCCAATGGCAAGCAGGTTATCCACAGCTATATAGGCTATACAAAGAAGAAATACAGTTTATAGAGTAGTGGTTTTGAAAGGCAACATCTTTGATTTGCCACATACAGCTCTTTTATGCTATTCTAAACTCGTTCTATCAATCAATCAAAAGTTCCTGGCGAGTACATACTAGGTAAGGAAGAAGCATTTCCTCCGGGGTTATTCGGGTTGAAGGAAGGTAGGAAAGAAGAATATGACACATAAAAGTACATGTAAGAAGCTTTTTCTTTGTTAATGTTAACTACAGAAAGAAGGCAAAGAGGTTTTTGGATGTGTAGAGAGAATTATAATGTAGTCTTTAGTTGATGAAAGAAGCTAGTATATGTGGAGGGTTTCAGAGAGGTTAAAATATTGTTTAGGATCTCTCTAACACACAGCAATGGATGAAAAAAATTTACCTGAAACAAAAGGTTTAGTAGCAATTTATTTTGTTGGAATTTTTGTTTCCTCCATGGTTGTTGTTCGAACTCCTCCCCTATCTTAGTGGTAAATCAAAAATACTAAAATGAACATCTTAGCATGATTCTTGAATAGATAGTTGTTTCTGAATGTGTTTTTATATGATATATATCAGAAATATGAGATAATTTTTTAAAAACTGAGTTAAAAAAATGATTTAATATTAGTATTTTCTACTTCTGGAAAAGATGTTTTATTTTTTTCAGTTTTTACCAAGTTGTCATGAAATTGAGCTAAACAAAGGTCTTTGTTTCCACTGTGATTCACAATACAAAGACATGGTGAGCCTTTCATTCTCTAAACGGACCACTAGTATTAGCAATAGCAAGCTGTTTCGCAACTGTAAGTAAGACGAGACATATACATACATACATATATCAGATAGGTATATACAGGGGATCCCTTGATCAAGGCTTGGCAAGCAATGTGATTTTGTGAAAGTGATATGCATATGATTACAATGACCCAAAGCAAGTAGAAGCCACATTCATATTATCAAATACATGGATAGTACTAGTAGTCATAAAATCTATGATTGTGCTCTGAAAAGTTTTTTTCCCTCGTCTTTCTCAATCTCTCTTCAATATTCTCCTTGTTAATCTCTTTGACTAATTGGTCAATCCTCTTTTCTTCGCCTATCTCAAAAATCTTTTGACAATTTGAAATCATACAAATAATGACAAATTTTCTATATTAATAACATTTGTGACTGGAATATATGAGGTGGGATTCCCTTTCTTTCTTCAAATCATAACTTAGATGCTTCCGAATTAAAACGTGTCTTCAAATTAATGTTTTGTTTGGTAGAAAGGAAAGAAGAGGAGTGGAGAGAAGATAAGAGAAAATAAATAAATTTTCTTTGTTTGGTAGAGAAGATGCATGGAGGGGTAGAGAAAAGAGGATGGATGAGCCATTCTTTTTCTTTCACAGATTTTTATCCTTCCAAATTTGAATGAAAGATATAAAGGAAGAAATGCAAGGCTATTATAAATATTTTAAATTACAAAATTTTCCTTATTTCTCTTCTCTTCACTCCTAACAAACAAAGTAATGTATTATTTTCTTTTCTTCTCTTCTCTTCTATCCAATCAAACAAAAATAAAAAAAAGACACATTCTCTTTTATAAGGATATCTCATCCATCATTCCTCCTCTCCCTTCTATCCAATTTTCTTCTTTCCTACCAATCGGAGCATATAGCAATTTGAAGCTTTTAACCTCTTCCCTCAACACAGACCAAATAAAACAACTACATGTATATTGAAACACATTAGCAAATTATTGATTAATCATCATTAACATTTTAATGTCTAAATATTAAAATAGTATTTCTATATACAATAATTATCCAATATTAATTTTTGTCATACAAAACGAATCATTTCATGCTCATCAATTATCTTACATATTCAAATAAGAAATGGTACGTACATATAGAGGTGTACATGATTCGGTTCCTTACGGTTCTTAGTGGAATCAGAATCGCAATCGTTCCCAACGGTTTCTTAATTTTGGAACCGAAACCGTTGAGTTCGGTTCTGGTTCTTTGCGGTTCCGGTTTCGGTTCCTCAATAGTTCTTTGTTAACTTTTTTGTTTTTTTAACATTGACAAGATACACACTCATACTTATGCATCCCTAGTTATAACAATAGATTAGAAGTTATTAGAATTTATTTATATATATTATATTATATAAATATATAGAATATTAGAACTTATAAGTTATTAGTATTTATCTATATATTATATATTTTATACTTTATATATAAATATAACACTAAAATTTAGAAGGTATTAATATTTACTTATATATTATATATTTTATATATTGTATTATATATAACACTAGAACTTAGAAGTTCTTATTATTCATTTTATATATATATATATATATATATATATATATATATTAACGGTTTCTTTCATTGACTTGGTAGCAGAACCAAAATTACCGTAATCGGTTCCTAAAATTTGGAACCGAAATCGTAGTGAATGATTCGATTATTCTATCCTTTTTTTTCTGTAACCCTGCGTACTTATAAGAGAAGACTTGCATATTTAAGTAAGAAATGGTCCCTAAAGAACAAAAACATAGCAATGAAAAAAGAGAAAATAAATGTAAAAGTACAGAATAGTTCAACAACACCAAAAAGAAAAAAAGAAAAATAACAGATCTAATAAACCTAACCCCATAAGAATTCGACAAGAAAATAAGCATCACAAAGAAATGTACAGCAATGAATGCTAAAGTATCAACACAATAACAATTTTAGTATTATAAATTTAATAAGACAAGTTTAATGATCTCAATCTCACCACACACAAAATACCACTTTTACCCCATTTAAGGTTTGGAGTTGAGAAAAGTTACAACCACAAACTAAAAAGGTTACAAACACAAACATGCATGACTCGAAAGAAACGAAAACATTTTTGATTTGAAAAAACATACAAACATAAATAAATATGAAAATAAATCATGTATGCGCCAGCCAAATGTAACAAACAGAAGAGGAGAGAGAAAATGCTTATAATATGGAGTATCTGCCTACTGACCTGCTGCTTAGAGAGAGAGAGAGAGAGAGAGAGATATGGGAGCTGGGTTTGTTGGGTGCTCTGTTTCAAACTGTCCTCAACAAAAGTTAGGAGAAGCAAACTATTGAGAATTTTGATTTTTTGGGTGCTCTGCTCAAGGCAAATGATATGAAGGTATGTATGTATGTATGTGGAATCTTGCCTATATATATCACGCTTCCTAACAAGGACGGTGTCCTTTTCTGTGAAGACCACATGGCCACATGCTCTTTGCACTTCTCCATACACTTCATTTTATATATATATATACTAGTGTATGCCCGTGCCTACGGCACTATCGCGCACTCATTACCGTAACCGTTAGATGAAGTGATTGTGAGCCGTTGATAGCGAAAGACATTTTAGACCGTCAGATTCAAGCTTAAATGTAATATAGATATATACACTAGTAAAAATGTATGTGCATTCAAAAAATTATAAATAAATATATATATTATGACTAAATAATAAAACCAAATGAGAAGAACATGGAAAAAAAAACAATAATAAAATGAAATGGGTATGATAATTACTAAATATTTTAGATATGGAAAGAGGCTGCAAATTTTCAATTGAAGTGAATATTTAGTTAAATAGAACATATTTAGAGTCGACTTATAAATTAATTTGATTCCAGTAATACCAGAAAAGCAGATAAATATAAATATAGAGTTACCACCACATAAATGATTAATGCGAGAATAAAATGGTGACCGACAAAACTTTTTGGTGAAGAGAAATGTGCAAGTCTTATTCCGATGAAATTGAGTTTAATATAAACAATCCAATATAATTATTTTTTATCTACGGTCCAATAAGAATTTTTTAGTCTAAAAGATACTATAAAATATTATACTATTATTATTAAAAGTTATAAGATATTATTATATATATATAATAAATATTATAAATTCTAACCGCATTACCTCAGATTGGATCGGATTTTTGACCCTTCCAATCCGTATTCCGATCTGTGACTTATGAATTCTTATTTTTTAAATTCACAATCGATCCTTTAGTCATCCAATTCGATCGGCACGAATCAGATCGGATTCACAAATTGACAGATTTTTGTGCACCTCTAGATATAATATATGAATAATGTTCCACAACGAGTAGTCTCACACTATTAATCGTAACCTTGGGATATAATTGGCCGGATATTAATTAAACAATCATTCTTTTCATTATTTAAGGAAATTTACTGATTTTTTCAATTATCATTAAATTCATATTTTTCCTTTTTGTGGGCTAAAGATGCTAAACAAAGTGGCAGGTAACAAATGAACATTAAGGTTCCAAATATTCTGCTTTTCCACATGTTAAATATATTTTTCCACACGTTTAAAATTGACTGAAATAAATAAATTTAATCAATTGTGTTGAAAACCCCAACCGCGCAGGTCATATTTACAATTTTTTTTTTTTTTTAATTTTCTGATTGAAGCTGAATTGTAATGATGTTTTATGTTAATGACCTTTTTATGCACAAATACATAGTCAAAAACCAACCCTCCTCGTGAATGTGCAACATAAAATTACACTTGTTCACCAAAAAAAACATAAAATTACAGTTAAATTGTGTGTTTTCTTTTTCAAAAAGGACTGACCAAGTAGTGGAAAGTCGTATTGATAGATCCCAATAACAAGGTAGTTGAGTATGACATCAAAATTAGCCTGTTTATACAATATAATATAATTTACTGCTTACACTCTCTTAATTTAGGTCACACTTTCTTAATTGAGGTCATATTCAACCCCCCTCAATTTTAAATTCAAGTATCAATTTGTTTCTTTTGTTAGTGCGGAAATCTATTGACATCAACAGCAACAAAAAATAATAATAATAATAATAATAACACTTTTTTATATTTCTTTTCCTTCTGCTTCACTCTGTCCGATTCTCTCTTTTTCTCTCTTCCCTGCTCCATTCTCTCTCTCTCTCTCTCTAACCCTTTCTCTCTCTACAATCTCCAACTTTTATCCTCTTACTCTCGACTTCAATGGTGGAGTGTGTGAGGACTGTTGTGGGTGGACGTCGACGCGTGGTGGAGCGTGAGACTGTTTCTGGTAACGGAAAAGGTTGCGCCTGTTAGAGAGAGAGAAATCAAGAGTGGTGAGGAAGAGTTAGACAGGGAAAATATGTTAGAGAGAGAGAAACTGAGAGTGGTGAGGGAGAGTTAGAGAGATTTTTTGAAAAATTGTTAGAGAGAGAAACTGAGATGGAGATGGCCGGTTTGAGTGGTGTGCTTTAGACATGGTGGAATGGGTCTTGGACGGTGATGCAGCTGGCCATGGTGGTTTTTGGAATGTCAATATCATTTCTCTTTTCCAAAACTATCTTAATTAAAATGAAATAACTTTAATGGAAGGATATACATGCAATTTGCTTGTCTTAATCATGTTTTCTAAAAGTATTTTTGTTTTGAACATGTTTTGTCTTCTTTGCTGTAGAGTCACTGTCTTTTGCTGCAGGAGGCCCATCCAAGATTTGTACACACACACACACACACGAATATATCTTATTACTATATATATGCACTTTGAAATAACACAGAAATAAGGAATAATCATAGTTTCTCCATAAAATTATAATATTATCATGGAAAATAATAGTTTTCTTAAAATAATTTCTTGATTTATAAGATGTTTTTATTATCCACCAATTTTTTGAACTCATGCATTAAAACGTCATATATATATATATATATATATATATATATATATATATATATATATATATATATATATATATATATATATATATATATATATATATATATATATACTGTGCACAGTAAAGATAAATCTTATGATTCTTGTCATTACCCATATATATATTTTGATTGTAGTAAAATGCCAACTTATTGAATTTCGTAGAAACTGGCTACTCCACCTTTTTCATTTATGGCCAACCAAATATACATATCTTGGTAACGACAATAGGTTGTGGAGACGAAGATGGTTGTTGGAGTTGAGCCTCGACAGTGAGAAGCAAATGGTTCCGGTGGAGAATTGGAGGTGATCGGTGGTTTAGTAGAGCTTCGGTGAAGCTTTATTGGTGGTGGTGCTTCGGATGTCTAGAAGTCCTGGGTCACGACAGTAGGTTGTGGGTCTCTTTGCATGGAACTTTAGTTGGTTCCGGTGAAGTGGGTCTTAACATGGAGTTCTGACGGACATGAAAGGAACTCGGAGGAGAATTGAACGGTGGTGAGGTTGAGCTTCAGACCGTAGCGTTGGGCTACATTGGTGGTGGAAATGAAATGGTCTTCTCTGGTGGATCTAGAAGTTGCTCTATTTGGTAGAGAGGGGGGGGGGGATAAAGGGCATTTAGGTCAGAAAAATTATCAATTTTTATTAATTAAATCAAATATATTAATTGAGGATAAATTTGTAAAATCACCAAAAACACTTTTAGTAAAACCGATGTCCATTATTTATAAGGGGTGTAGTCAAAATTATTAAAAGTAGAGCGAGTGTAATCGGAATATAACTTAAACTGAAACTGACAGAGTGTAAGTGATATTTACCTTATAATTTATTCTCTAAAATTTGAACAGCAATACTTCTCAAATATAAATCTATGTTCCATTCATACTTTGTTCATCTAAATATCTATACACTAGCATTCCATTCATTGAAGCTCTTGATACATGTACTCTTCATGTAAGACAGGCTGCAAGTGAAGTGAAATAAAATAAAATCGTAAACAGGTTCAAGATGGTCTTGCTAAGAACTCATAAAGCCAAATTCAATCACCATTTTCACATTACGATACGGGTACAACGATACGACAAATTTCAAAAAATTAAGATACGAATACGGACAAGACATGACAATATAAAGATAATAAATTATATTTTTATATATGCAAAAAATGAGTTATTAATATTTCTTTATGAAATATTATCACTAACAAACAAAATAAAAATCAAGAGTCATTGTATAATTAGCATGAATAAATTTTGTACTAAATCATGATATGTACCTCAACACATTTTTTTAAAATGAATTTTAAACTTTTCTTAACAATTATAATATGATATTATTGTTAAAAAAATTACATTTTCATGTTTAAAACTTGTTAAAAATGTATTTTGAAATATTCGACAAATATTGAATACGTGGTCAAAGTATCTGAGAAGTATCTCAAATATCGAATACATGTTAGAAATAAAAAAATCTATTTTAAAATAATAGATACGTTTAAGAAGTATCGGACATATATCCGGAAGTATCCGAGAAGTGTCCGTATCGGATACGGACACGATACGGATAAGTTACTCTTGTAGAAGTATCCATGCTTCCTAGTGAATGAAGAACTCAAGTTCATCTTGTCAAACAGCTCGTAAGCCAAACTCAAACAGGATTTTCCAACACATGTTTATGAGCTTAACTTGAGGTTCCTCAAGCTCAGGCAAGCATGGTCAAAGAGTGATTTATAGCTCAACTCTAACTCAAACAAAGCTTGATAACCACCAACCTTTGTCGAGCCAAGCTTGAGTAACCAAATACCTAGCATGAACATGATACTTGAGTATGAACTAACTAAGATAAGACAACTAACCTTTTGAATTAATTAGGAAACCAAAATGTGTAACATTTCTTTTTGTAAGGTCAAGAAGATATACAACTGCAATTTATCACACTAAAGCAAACATATCTATTTTTTACTTTTCTGGCGGAAGCAAGCATACCTAAAGCATTTCTGTAAATTAATAAACAGTGAAGCAAAGCAGATTGCAACAATGTGATTGGCTGAACATTTGAATCACTTTCCTCAACTCATCCTAGCCAAACATTAATCAAAACATAAATAAAAAGCTAATAATATTTGCACAGTTACACATTCAGACAAAGAAAGCACCAACTTGTGATTTTTTTCGGGAAGGAAAAAAAAAATCATAAGTTGGTACTTTCAAATTTGAATGAACTTTTTTGCTTTACATGTATGACGAAAAAAAGAAAAGAATCAACAGTTTCTTACAAGTTACAAGCTACTACACCTTCATCAATGCCCAGTCTCAAAAGCAGAACAGGAAAGAAAAGCACATCTCAATTACCTAACATGGATATGAAAATAAGTAAAACAGTTTCAGAGAAGGGAAAAGAAAAGAAAAGAAAAGAAAAAGAAACTAGAATACAAAAGTGGCTCACCTACCAAAAGAACTGAAACATTTATAACTTGATACTTCAGGGCTATCCTCCAGAGAAGTTGCAGTTCAAAAAAAAAACTGAAATGAGTTATGTAAACATTAAGGAAACACAGGCATAACCAACATTGAAAAATAGAAAGATCTGAGACAGATGTGAACACTTTACATTAAATTTGTGTAAACAGATTTGGGACAGAAATTTTCTTCACTATGCAAGATAATTATCTAATGTTAGACCCAATCTCTGGCATGTAGCCACAGTTCTGCAGCTGAGATACTGCCAGTATGCTATCATCCAATTGACTTGATAGTTCAATGAGCAAGAACCAAGCTTGAAAGCTTGGGTTTGGCAATGATGTCATTTGAACATTTATGATCACCTTAAGCTAGTAAAGAATCCATTTTCCTTGCCTCGCACCGAAAATGTATATACTAAATGGGGAAACAAAACTGGACCAGTTCCTGGCATAGATTAAGAAAGTGAAACCAATTCATATTACTTGGCATTCTGTGATAAGGATAAATGAACCAATTCTAAGGAAATGAAGCAATCCAGATTCTAGCTTACTGGGGTTCTGAGATTTACCTTAGAAGCTCCTGGTATTTCCAATTAAAATAATTATATTAGTTGCTTAATATGTCAGAGAGACCTTTCTGCACCTACAAAACCTGTGTAAATAGACTTGGGGCAGACTCGAAGTCGATACGTCATTATTTCCTTTCATATTTTTTTGCGAACTCCTTGAGTAGTAATCTCTGCCAAAACGCTAAATATTTGTCCAAGTACATCATTATTTTCTTTCATATTTTTCTGCGAACTCCTTGAGCAGTAATCTCTGCCGAAATGCCAAATATTTGTCCAAGCTTGTTCCAGCCCATTGCTGACAAAAGCTTTCATCAGTTGGAACAAAGGAACTCAGAGGAAATGGCCCCTTTGGAGCTTTCTTTAGCGCAACCAAAAACCTGTGGCGGGGACGAATTCTCTGGTCTAGAGACAAGCTTAGGTACATAGGATATTTGGTCAAGGATTGCACCTCATTTCGAAGTTCATTGATCAAGTACATGTACTTCGGCTTCAGATTTCCCTCCAGTGACAGAGAGAATACCTGCATATACGATCAACATCATCTGAATAAATTACAACAAATAAACTCGCATAATGAGTATGGAATCAATCAAATAACATCCTTCAGAATCACGTGATAACGTCAAGAGATAAAATTATTTGTTTTTTCTTAGAAAAATGCTAAACTTCTGACTATAGTAAGCTGAATGAGTTAGCCAACT
This sequence comes from Cornus controversa, assembly GCA_026545225.1. NCBI lineage: Eukaryota > Viridiplantae > Streptophyta > Magnoliopsida > Cornales > Cornaceae > Cornus > Cornus controversa. The sequence continues at coordinate 42,186,707 of CM048852.1, read as the reverse complement.
AATTTAAAAAGTGTTCCAATGCATTTAAAATGTTAAAACTGGACCCTACTTGTGATATTGCTTAGACCAATAAAATATATTCGCACAGTTTAGTCTACTTATACTTTCGGACCATGTAAGATAACTCTTTTTCTTATTTATGGCAACATTTATATATACACACACACACATATACCCTCACAAAAAATTACCATGTATTGTCATAATATAAAATTAAAATTTTTATTATGAATATTCTAAGAAAAAAGAAGACAAACAGAAGGAGATCAAAATGTTGAACCACTTTTTGCAACATAAGCCCAAGTAACCCTAATTGTATAAATAATGCAATAAACATCAATGTGCATAAGAGAAAGCAAAGTGACCTGCGTAAGGCTAGTCAATACTTTCAATATGTCAGAATTACACATCCCAATACTCCTTAGAAAATTAATCCTTGGCAGTAATCCATCCTCAATGCTGTAGTGAAGGAGTTGGGGATGTTTTCTGACCATCTTCACTATACTATCTCTGGGTGCTCCTAACTCCTTTGTAAGAAAATTGAAACGCGTGTTCCATGTACTGTCAATCCGCTGAACCAGGATTTGAGGGCTCAGCTGCACAACTTTACTTAGATCATTCTTGTCAATACCAACCTCTTCAAGCAAGTACCTCACAGTGGGTTTTAACGAATTCTCCACACTATAAGAAAATAGGGATGGTGTAGCAGTGATTATATGCCCTATTCTGGAATCTTGAATTCCCAAACTCAACAAAAAAGCAACATGGGATTTCAGATTGTTCTCCACAGTATACTCTAAAATTTGTGGTTGCCTCAAAAGTACCTTTTTAATGTCTTTATGTTTGACACCGACACTCAACAAGAACTCCAATCTTTCCTGTGCAGAACCCACATTTATCTGAAGTGAAGGCATATGCCTCTCATACATTTGAATAAAGTGTGATTCCGTAAGGCCAAAAGTGCTCAGGTAATCAAGAAGTGGAAACCATTTCTCATCTAAATCCAGTTCTTCTGACAGCCGCCAAAATCTGTTATTTGTAGATCTCCCTGCCTCCAGCTACAATCAGAAGAGGGGGGAAGGGGTGTTAAGTATGCCATTCCTTACCATCACAGTAAGATTTGACAGCTTAATTATGTTATCAAATAATACCTTTTCACTACCCTCTGCACCTAAGTAAGCAATATTCTGCCGTTTTTTTGATGTATGGTAAAAATTGCGAAGATTTCTCTTCTCTAAGGTGTTCGTGCCATTTTTCATGTCCCATCGGCCTTCCGTAAATTTAAGGTTTTGCCCCGACGTTAATGATCTTGAACCCCACCCCTTTTCCAAATGTCTGTGGCTGCCTGCACAAACAGATATAACCTTAGTCAATCTCAATCTAGAAACATTTTTTAAGCATTAAGGCATACTTTGACTTGACTTGAAACTCTGTCTATCAGCCTCAGATTCTTCCAATTCAGCAGACTCATCCTGCAGAAACACCCGACAGTTAAAAGGACACGATGTAGACCATGAAAAAGCATACTTGTATAAGTCAGCCTAATTGCCAAGAAATCTTCTTAACATGCCAGCAGCAAATATCAAATAAAAAAACAAGGGGAACTACAAGTACACAGGCCAGAAGTTGAATCAGTTAGCATATGAAATCACAGCAAAGGTGCTTGCTGGTTCACAATATTGCAATATCATTCCTCAGACACGAATGCACAAAGAATCACCCAAGTTCTTAAGCTATTCTGCAAATAGACATGCTCAACTAAGCTGCAACGACCTAATCAATAATAAATGCATCCAGAACACGTCTTCATCATTGTATAAGTAAAAGGATTTAACTGACTTTTGTCCCCATAAAGTACATAAAACTTTATGGCTTCATTATCCTCTCTTTTTTTGGTAGATACGAGCAGATCAGTACATAATAATGAACTACACATCAACATTTAAATGTTGCACCCACCTAGGGCTATAGCCTAGAGATATCTCTCTCAAAGTGAGAGGTGAGGGTTCAAGTCCCCATAGAGGCAAAATGGGTGTGAGTTTCTTGCCAAGGAAAAAAAATACATTTATATGCTGCAATAGATGTTTTGTACTCTCTCTGTTACAATGCATTAGGCTTATATTGTACACGAGAAAATACAATACTTTTTGTGATAATTTTCTTATTATCCATCTGAATGCATACTATTCTCCAATTAAATAGTTCTTTTTTCCCAAATAATTTTTATTTTATTTTTTTTTAAGATAAAATAAGAAAACCCAAAGAAATTTAAAAAAATTAATATCCAAAATTATTCTCTAACCAAAAATTATCCGATATAATTCAATCACCAGAACACTAAAAGGACTAACGAACTTAAAACTTAACCCTTTTTTATGGTGGGGTTTGTGGCAAGAGAGGAATAGGAGGCGCTTTGAGGATGTGGAGTCTTCTATTTGGTCTCTCAAATATAAAATTCTAACTCTTTTATTTTTTGGGTATACGGAAAAAATTGTACATCGGATGGTCAAGTAGTGGACCTTCTTGATAGCTTTAGATTTTAGTCAGCCGGTTCCCGGCTCTTTGTATATCCTCAGGTTCGCTCCCCTTTGAGCGTCTTTCTAATGGAATTTTATTTATCAAAAAAAAAAAAAAAAACTTAACCCTTTTTATATAGTAAAATCTTACGTTTTTTTCCATGATGTGAAAATTTTAGAATGAACAAAGATGGAAATTTTTTAAGCAAAAATGAAATTTTACTCCACTTGACATTTGGCTTAATCATAGAACTGATTTTTTTTTTATCAAAAGTAATTTTTTGTCAAATTAATAAAAATTAAATCCCATTCTTTAAAAACTATGACTTTCTTTGAATATAAAATCGTGAGAAAATTGAAAAATAAAATGAAACTTAGTCTCCTAAGAATGAAATAAGAGAGAGATAACTACATCAATAGGGCTTCACACTTTGGATGTCCTTCTTGGTTGGTGACTTTTAAGATATTGTATGCCTCAGAGAGTATAAAAAATTTCATAGCAAAACAAATTTACATCCAAAATGATATTTAATTCTAGTTTGATGGACATTAAATTAAAATTCTAAGTAAGAAGTAGATACATTCACTTTGAAATTTCTTGGCTCCGGCCCTAGTTTCAGCAATGAGATAGATAACACAAGGATGGCATTCTGATCCTGTTTAATTTTATAGTCACCTCCTCCAAAGAATGATCATACTTTTGAACTACAGTTCATTTTTCGTTCTTTTGGTTTCCCTTGGGAATACGGAGTAACTGAAGCAGAGTTGTATTGGCATCCTTTGCTTATTCATATTATTGCTTTAATATATGTCCAATAATATTGTGTGTGACTCAGTTTGACATTCAAATCCAACATGAATATCCCCAGTCAACATTACAAATGATAATTTACAATTTCCAAAATAAAAAGATAATTAACTTCCATCCCAGAATTTGAGTTAAGATAATAAATAAGTAAGGCTTGAACAACATCCAACGCAAAAATTAGTGTGAAAAGTAATTGTTGATTCATTTCCAAGTACCAACTGGTAGTCATTTCTCTTCCCGTGAGAAATAGTGCATATGTTGCATTCAGTTTCCTATTCCACACCTTCATGATTCTTACAGAAGACCCACAGAAAAAAGAGGATATTTTGTTTTTTTTAAATAAAGCATTTTTTTTCCCCTGTGTGGCATATTTGAGAGCCGAGCACCCAAAATCGTTACTTCACTGTCCCTTGCTCAAATTTCGTCCTAGTTCCACAAAAAATCAACAAATCCAAACTACATGTTTAATAATCCAATGTAAATTGAACGACTCCTTTGTGTTTCTATATGGCAATTTAACTCCATAAGAACATCCAATTCAAGAAACTCTTAGATCGACAAAAAATAATAATAATAATAAATCAAATCAAACAATGTGAAAATAAGAAAAATAACAAGTGTGAGCTCAAGGAGAAGAAAACTTACATTAGAAAGACAATCATCATCCGAATCGTCGTCGTCGCCGTCTTCCTCATCAACGCTATCGTAAGGGGACAGAGTCTCGCCGTACCTAGACCTGCGATTGGACTTGATAGTCTTAGGGTTTGAATGGGATGACAGAACAAAAACCCTACTGGAACTGCCTCTTCTGGGTTTATCAACCCTTCCTCTGACGTTGTTGTTACTGTTAGAGTGTGGGTCTCCATTGAAGTGGGAAGGGTGTAGATTCAGAGAAGAAGAATGAGGAGAGCGAGAGGGGATAATGGGATTGGATGGGTAGAGAGAGATAACGGCCATTCTAGAGAGAGAGAGAGAGAGAGAAAGAGAGGGTAGTACCCTAATAAGTAAAACCCTAATTTGAATATCTGGCAATGCTATCCAACTGGTTTGTCTTCTTCCTTTCGCTTTCCATATTTGATTTTTTTGAAGCACTTATTTGCTCTGCTTCGTGTCCGATTTAGTTAACGAGTGGTCGTTGGTAGTTCTGGTTTATGATCTTATTATCCAAACGACACCGTCTTAGATCCATGCACTCCTATTTCCAACCAGATAGATTTGTGCTTGATTTGTTGTCAAGTTTGCTGAAACTTAAAACTAATAATCACAATTAAAGAGGAGTGTGAATTACTGAATTTTCATTTGGCCTTTTACATATTAATAAATTTTAATAAAAAAATATTTGAATGAGCTTTAAATAAAAAAAATAACTAAAAACTGTAATATAGTGATAGTTGCTCAAACTTCAAATTATCATTGGAAAAAAGTGAATATGCGTCTACTTGTAAAAAGAAAAACACTTATTTAAATAGCAAAATGATCCTATTTTTCTCAATAAAAGGTAACCCAAAAATAATTATTTCTTTTTTCTTTTCTGCAAAATAAGGTATTAGAATATAGTAATCATAGAAATTTTACTCCTCCAGAATAAGGAAAAAATTATTTGCTAAAATTATATAATTGTTGTAATTTATAGAAAGGTGATGTACATTTTGTGAGCGATAAAATCAAAAAATCATCGCACATAAGTCATAAAATTATGAATGGTAGGTGAAATTAAAGTCAGAAATAGTGAGTTGTAATACTATATAAAAATATACATGTAATACTGAGTAAAAGATGTCTCTGAATTGAGAAATGAAAGAGAAAATTGATAAGATTTAAGATCATATTCTTCTTCTCTCTATTTTTTTTAATATATTATTCTTTCATTTACAACAATAATATTATAAATAGTTTAAATATTTTATAGTTGTACAGTGACTAGAGTCAACCTTTTTATCAACTTTTTTAATTAAAATTATATAATAATTATTAAGAATGAAGAAAAAAATCACACGCTCTCATAAAAAAGAATTAAGACGGGGAAAAAAAAAAAAATCACTCTTAATGCCACAATGGGGTAAGTTTAATATTTTGGATCAAAGGGTTATACAAGGTGGGCCGGCAGGCCCACTATCGAGTCTTTAACCCATACCCACAAAGAGAGGCATGTCCACATTTCTGTACTGGTATAGTGTATGGTGAAAGTTTTGGTAGGCGAAGAGTTGAAGACAGAGTGAGGGTTGAAGGAAGCAAAGCAGAAGAAAGATGAACACAGACATCACAGCATCGGCAAAGCCTGAGTACCCAGTCATAGATCGAAACCCTCCCTTCACAAAGACCGTCGCCAACTTCAACACCCTCGATTACCTTCGCCTCCTCACCATCTCCGGCGTCTCCGTCACCGTCGGCTACCTCTCTGGTCAGATTTTCTATGAACCTCTCTCTCTCTCTCTATGTACATATATATGCTTGATGCACGTGTTAATGATCGCTAATGGGTCAGCGTCATTGATTGCAGGAATTAAGCCGAATATTAGGGGTCCTTCAATGGTGACTGGGGGTCTGATCGGTGTCATGGGCGGTTTCATGTACGCCTACCAGAATTCTGCTGGGAGGCTGATGGGTTTCTTCCCCAATGACGGAGAGGTAGCTCGATACAGAAAATAGGAAAATTGTTTGTTCTGTTTTCCTGATTTTTCATTTGGTAGATAAACTAAAACGAACGCATTTGGTTATTTCATGTTTCTGTACGAGGCATTTGGTGGTATGCTATTAATAATCACAAGACTGTTGTTGTTGGTGGTGCTTGTTTGCTGTGCTTGTTTTGAATTGTATGCTTCATTTCATTTCGTTGTTTTGTTATGCTATTAAGCATCAGATTGTTATTGTTATTTGTTCCCTTTGTCTGCTCACCCTTACTCCAAGCATATCATTGCATCACCGAATCAAAATTGATGATAAAGCCATCTTTATATTATATTTAGGGCGGAAATGCTTATCATCTCTTTCAATTTCTGAAATTTGATGGTTTCTGGCAAATGATAATGGGTACTTCATATTTTTTTAAGAAGGATCTTTTGTGCCAATTACTAGAACCCAGAAGCTGAGGTTAAATTCCTTTAGATGAAGACCAGCTGGAGTAGATCTGGGTGCTTATAAAATGAAAATTCCAATCGGTTTTCTCTTATAATCATCAATTTCCTAGTTAACTACTCAAACCTATATCACACACTAAGTAGAATTTTTGTCTGATGGCTACAAAGTTTGTTCTCTGCAATTAACTTATTGTGGTAAAGTTGCTGCTGTTCATTACTTTTGGTTCGTGTCTAAGTTGATCTAAAAGACTGAAATGAGTCGGAAGAAATCGGTACCCTTTTATGCAAGGTAGATTGTTGCTGTAGTAAGTAATAGGAAAATAGTCTCATATAGGTTAGACACGATTTTCTCCATAGAGAACATTTCTCATGAAGCATTCCAGATCTCCTCAGACATGTTTATAATATGAGCACTGATAATAGGTTCCCTGCTCCACAGCCAAGTTGTACCTAATGGATTATCATGATATCATCCATCCATTCATTCATCATAGCACTTTCTGTTACAATGGTATGGGTTTAGACAAAATATAATTCAATCTTTTAGAGCACCCAGAGCCACGTTAAATGCTTGAACCCATAACAAGTAAGTAGCCCCATTTAACTTGGTGGTAGAATTCGACATCAGCATTCTCATACATGCAAACTTCAGTACTACTAATACTACTTTCAGCCATGAAAGCAACCACAGACCCTCTACAAAATATGCTGCCCACTAATTGAGCAAATAATTACGTATACTTGTTAAAGGTGCACGTAGGCCCCAAAAGCCCCATGCTCATCAAGCTTCAACCGGAGGGACTCAAAACAATTACAGGCTAGGCTCCCTCAGTCAGACTCACATAAAGCCCTTATGGTCACACTTTTTAATAGGCTCCAGGCTCAACAGCGTGTTTTATATTTCTTTTTGTTATTCATTTTTTTTTCTTTTCTTTTTTAATGACCATTAATTAGCATTTTCTATGTCATAGCCTGATCACATTTGATGGTTCAAATTGTCCAATCTTATCAAATATTTGATGGAATTCATAAGGTTATGGTTGTCAGTTCTTAATACTTAAATTAATTGTGTCTAGTGCTTAGTTCTTATTTCTTAATATTTATGATAACAATATATTTTTAAATTCTACATGATTATATCTTTTATTGTTTCACATTTTTAATGGCATTTAATTTAGTTAATGCATATGCATATGCATATCAAAAGGATGCATAATTTTACCTGATCCTCTTAGTTGATATGTTAAAAGTACCATTTTTAAAGAATTTTTATTAGTTGCATTGATTTAATTGAATTTATACGCGAATCGACAAGATTTATATATTGATTTAGCCAATAGGATTCCATCGACCATATCCCACCATATGCAGATTCTATAGCAAATGACAAACCACAATCATAGTCATATAAACCTATGTTACATGGACTCTTCAAAGTAGGTGAAGTATCCGTGTCCGACGCATATTATTCGGACATGGGTATGGGATATGTGTCCGACACTTTTGGTTTGACATACACGTAAAAAATATATCCAATAATTCTATTTTATTATATTATTACTTCAAATGAGTGAAATGTTTATTATGGTCACTATATTAACATAAAAACATTATTTTTCTCTAAAGAATAAAATAAAAATATTAAATAAAATGAATATTTAGCAGTGTCCATGTGTCCGTCTGATTGGGATTTGACACTTTCTTTCGACGTGTGGATACATACCCGTACCCGACACTCGTACCCGAGTCCATGTAACATAGATATAAACCACACCATAAAGCGATCAGTTGAAGTACATATGTTGCTGTCTGAAATGAATTTGATATTAAGAACCATAACAGCTTCAGATAAAAGCGTTGCAAAACTCACGGATTGAGGTCTAGCACAACTCAACTCATTGCATCTCTTTCTAGTATGGTTCCTCCATAAGAACACTGAAGTAACACCCAGCTTCGCAGAGCAGCTCTCTCCCCAGCCCACAGCATATTGTGAAATCTGGATCGTTTTTATCACTATTAGTCACTCATTTTTTTCTCATGTAATGCCAAGCCTCCTACTGTCTCTTTTGATAGAATAAAAAAGATACCAGATGGGGCGATTGATCAATATTAGTAGCTTACGTTGTTGTTCTATATTATTTTCTTGTGTAAATATGGTGTGCACAAGCACAACATGCACTAGTAGTTTGGGCAGGTGGACATGTTGTGGTTGTTTACATGTGCTTTTCTGTTATTGAAATATATCATTTTCCTCTGAGAAGGGAAAATCACATTAGTATTTTATTTTATTAAATATAATGTGATTCTACTTTTGATTTGGCAATTTCATGCAGTTGTACCTTTCATCACTAACGGTTAAACAAGTAAATTATTGTATTAAACTATTCCTCATGCTAACTTATTGGAATTGCGAACATTGGGAGAATATTATAATACAGACATAAGGAAGCACTTTTTAGAGAAATTCTATTTCCACAGCCTTTTTGGTTGCATTCACAGGCACACATATGAGTGGGAGGAATGTGGATACAACTTTTTGGGCTTTAAAGTAGTCTCTCCCAATTTTTTGAATTTGATTTGGATGAACGACGTTAAGCATTTTGACTTGGAGTGGGATTATGATTGCAAATGTTGATTCTGAAATGATTTATTAAAAAAATAAAAAATAAATTATGTTGATTATGAAATGAGCTTCAGTGTGAAGTTGTGAAGACTGGAGATTGATTTTGTTTCACAATTTTCAACTTGTATCATCTGAATGCTTTTGAGGCCTAGTGTAATATTAAAGTAGCCAAGGAAATTGAAAGTATCTGCGAGCATAGTTTGAACTTGGAAGCAACGGAAATCACATTTCCCTTAAAGGATTTGTTGTTTTCTGCTTTCAGAGTATATGTCCTTGGATATTTGAATCATGAAAATGGGATTCATGTCGAGTGGTTATTATTATAGCTTTATCAATTATCAATTCAACTCTTCTACCAACTTTTCCCAAGTTATTGGTAATTAGTATTACCGTCTGTTTCACTATTATTATCTTCGAACATTGCTATGATTGGATGATCATTTTAGACAGTGTTCAAGTTACAGTTAATCCAACTGAGCTGATTTTTGATATGGGAGTAGTGAGTTGTTATAAGTAACATTGATATGGAAACTTCATTAATCTGCAATTGAAAGTTGCTGAGGTTGTAGATTATTCTACTTGCACATTATTATGCTGTTTCCTGCATTTTGTGTCTGCCTGTATTGTGTTGTTGCAGTGGTTGAGTATTATGTTTCATGGAGCAGAGGAAAAATGTGAAAATGTAGCCTTCAATGACCAGATTCAAGTTCCCCCACAGGAAAAGGGAAAAAAAAAAAGGAAAGAAAAGAATGTAGCTTCATGGGCAGGATAGAAAACTGCACTCTTTAGGTGCCATTTAGTTTTCGCCCAAATGCCCAATTTTTTTTAGAAGATTTCTCATTGAATTTGGTTCTAGTGCTGAGTTTTCCTTCATCTCCTATGTACTATTGTAACTACAGTATTCTGTATCTGTAACTCTACACTCTACAGTGTCTGTACTCTCTCTCTCTCTCTCACACACACACACACACATCACCACCACCCAAGATGGTCAGTAATTTTTTAGGTTAGGGATTCAAAACTTTATGCATGGGATGAAGAGTTGATTCTTTCTCTCTTTTGTTTGGCACATAATTAATAAATAAATAAATAATAAATTACTGTATTGTATATGGATGGACTCTCTAAACATACTTTCACGAGTGGATTCTATTTATAATTAAGTCGGCTTGAAAAGTTGGTCTATAAAATTCTTCAAGATATATATATATATATATAAAATAAAACATGTACACTAGCTTTTCAAGTAAATGCTTGTGTTCAAATTTCATTATCAAATAAGCATTGTTGAAATCCCATTAATGACAAAAAATAGTAAAACAGAGTTCGCCTTGTGCGGGTTCCCCATAAACACATTACAAAAGATTAAAAATACATTAAATATGTTTTGTTGCATGAAATTGGTGTTTTAAAATTAAAATAAATAAAAAAATTAGTTTAAACCATTTTTGTTCAGTTTCAATACACTAATTTTATATTTCAATTTTAAAACACCAATTTAATGCAACCGTGATATTATTTTGCATATGTTATTTTCACACTCAAATACATTATTTTGCATATGTTATTTTCACACTCAAATACATTTGTCCCTAGTTTGGCAAAATTACTGAATCAACTTACAATGTTATGATTTATCTTCGATTAATGATCGGGGTACTTTGGTCATTAAGGATTTATGTAGTGTGGTGCCAAAGCCAACCCAACCGGAGCCACACGATCCGAACCAACTGTGTGGTTGGCGCGAACCCGTAACGAATCGACGTGGTTCAATTCGAACGACACTCACACTCTCAAGTCCTCAGTCATGTCCATTAATGTCAGATTACTCACCGGCGTAGATCAGCTTCGTCGACGGCCTAAACGCCACCGTTCCGTCGACCCATCTTTTTACTCTGTGAAAGCCAACATATGGAGGCTTCAATTTCTTCACCATTTGTGGTCTCTCCGAGCTCCAAGGCCTTGCTCTCCAGAAGCAGAGTAGCAGAGCACTCCAAATATGGCGTCCATTTCATTGCTAGAGAGAGAAACAATCGATTCATCAAAACCCATCAATTCAATACAGCAAGAATCGCCGCCATTAACGATGTTTCGGCTGTGACAGATCCAGCTCAGCTGGGAATCACCTGGCAAATCGTCGTTGGCACTCTGGGTACTATGATTCATATCTCCCATTATGCTCTGTTTGGTCACTAAGAAAATCATAGAAAAAAACTGGGTTTTTATAGCTTTAAATTTTGATTTTTTTAAATCAATATTTTGGCTTATTTCAAGCGTTTTCTAATTCTGTTTTTCTGTCCAGTTTCTTAGAAAACCAAACAGTGGCTGAATTCTGATCACTGGCAAATTGTCTTTGGCGCTTTACTTACTTGCTATCTCCCAATATGCTCTGTTTAGTTAGTAAGAAAATGATTGAGAGAATAATTAAATAGAGTCTTTCTACCTTTAGATTTTACATTTTCATTATTAATTCCCTTTCTCTCTCTCTTATGATCGATCCAAACAATGGCTAAATTTTGATCATCTTTATTTTTCTTTAATTTTGAGTTTGATTTACTTTATTTACTAATATTTCAATGACAATTGTGCAGCTGGTGTAACCCCTTTTGTGGTGGCAGGCATTGAGTTTAGCAAAAGAATTGTAAGTTCATACTTTTGGCTTTATTGAGTCAATCACTGTTTGATCACCTTTTGACACTTGCAATGAATTGAAGCAACTCTCACACCCTTATTATTTGCCAAAAGGAACTAAAACCCAAGTAAGCATACAGAATAATTGAAGGAAAAGTGTATGCCAAACTGATTGATCATCAATGTGTTTGGAATGCTTGGGAAGAAAGAAAGAACTAATCTCTTTAAACAACAATGATATTGTATTCTTGATCACACTGGTCTTTTTAACATCAAACTAGATTGCTTTTGTTTTGTCCAATATTGCTCTTGTATGGATCATGTTTATGGAGTAAAAGCCTTTAAATTGTATAACAGGTAGCTCAAAAAAGATGCGGCGTATGTGGAGGTTCTGGACTTGTTCTGAGGGACAAGTACTATTTCCGATGCCCTAGCTGTGGTATGATTTGATTTTTACATTGCAATTCAATATAAAGCTTTTCTGTACAAGTGAATATCATTGTGGCATGCTTGGTTTGTCACTCAGAAAACATAATTTTTTCCATTTTCAACTGTACAAAAACTCTGCTTGGTTCAGTTTTCAATTTTGAGAAATGTTATCGTGGTGAGCTGAATAGCATATCTTTCTTTGGCAGGTGGATTTCTCCCGTGGCAGTCATGGAAAAGATTTTTTTCTGGTTGAAGTCCTTTCTATCTTGGATGTTTGTAACATTTTCCAAATGGTTAAATCAATAGCTTCTGTAGGTTGTTATGGATTTCTATTAGCAAATATAAGATTTTAGGAGCGTGCCTTGTATACGCGGTTGGTCTATACATACAGTTATACCTTTCGTCATAGTTGCAAAGAAACTGTATATGGAAGTTTGAATTTGTTAGAAGGGAGATTTAATGTGTCTCATGTTTTCACTTGAATGAAAATGCAATGCTTTAGCACTTCTCTAGTGTGGTTATAGTCACTTAATTCTCGCTTCCCCCAGTTTCTAGGGTTTTTGTTGTTTCTACTTTTTGCTTCCTACTCCGTGTTAGAGGTGTACACGGTCCGGTTCGGTCCGATTTTGGTCTTTTTTGGAACCAAACCGTATGGTCCGGTTCTATTAAAAATAGAAGCGGACCGAACCGTTTGACTGTATGGAACCGGACCGGACCGAACCGCGAAGAATCGGTTTGGTCCGGTTCGGTTTCACGGTTTACCAATTTCAAAGTTTCAAGTTTAGGATCAGATTATTTAAACCATTTTGTACTGCTTGTTAATAAAAAAAAAAATTATTTGTTTCAAGAAGAGGTGGCTACTAACCAGTAGGGTCACTCTCCCTTGCAGTGAACAATGAAAAGAACCTAACCATAAATAGGGTCACTCTCCCTTGGAGGATCTGCCGAGCCTGGAGAAGAATGGGATGTAGATTTCATATCTAAATATTATATCATATACTATTATATACGAGTCTTGTCCTGGCATATATATATTTATTATATATTAAGTACATAATAGGCATAAGGGGCTCATAGGTGTGAAATCTAAATATTATATCATATATTATATATGAGTCTTGTCCTAGCATATATATATATTTATTATTTATTAAGTACATAACAGGCATAGGGGGCTTATAGGTGTGAAATCTAAATATTATATCATATATTATATATGAGTCTTGTCCTAGCATATATATATTTATTAAGTACATAACAGGCATAGGGGGGAGCCTGTGAGGTATAGGGCCATATCCTGGATTGGCCGTGCGCGAGAAGTAAAAGAACAGCAGGGAGTGCATTTATTTGTTTGGTACAAATTAAGTACTTGTGTAACTGTATAATACTAGGTATAATATATATATATATATATATATATATATAGTAACGGTCCGGTTCAGTCCAGTCTTAAGTGACTTGAAATCGTAACCGAATCATTAGTTAACGGTTCCAAAATTTTAGAACCGTAACCGAATCGGACCGCGAAAAAATCAGATCGAATTGTCCAATCCGGTTTAATTTTACGGTTTGGACGGATTTTTGTGTACTCCTGTCCCGTGTATATTTTGGCAACCACTTTGTACTGGTTAGAAGAGACATCATTTAGACCCCCAACCTCCTCCATGTGATAAAGGAAAAGATGGAAAGGTTGTGGCTGATTTTGATTTCAAACTTTCCTGTTTTTTTTCCATGAACTGATTGAGAATTATTTGGTTTAGTGGGTCCAAATAGGACTTCGCTTTTGATAGATAGGCTGATTATGTTTCTCGTCTCTTTATTTCTCTCTCTTTTGTCTTTGACAAACTTTATGTTAAAATTGAATCACATGGGCGTGCCTGAGATGATCAAAGTATATGGCGGTTTGGTTGGAGGGATGGAAAAATAGATGGGAGAAAAAGGAATTGGATGGTTGAGGCATTTTAAAAAAAAAAAGAATGTATTTTCTTTATTTTTTGTTTGGTTGAATGGAAGGGATACTAGGAAGGATGAATGGATGAAATGATTAACTTCGTTTAATTGGAGGGATGAAAAAATGGATGGAAGAAAGAGGGAAAGGTAAGGGAAAGTGTCTCTCTCAGTTGATGTTTGGTTGAATAGAAGGAATAGTAAAACTGATGCATAGAGTAACACTTTTTTTTTTTATATAAGTTGAAAAGAAATAAATGAGAGTTTTTATTTATTTTTTACCAATATACCTTCATTATATATAATTATAAAAAACTAAATATTCATTCCAAAGCAAAGGTGAGATCCCCAAACCAACAAGTGTGTTAAACATATGCCATGCATAGCGTCAACAAACTCATTAAGCTATGTGTTGGATTGAAGTTTATTAAACATAAAGTGAGTGCAAAAACAAAGAAATTAAAATGACTCGATTATGAAAATTGAAATAGAAGCTTAATCAACCAACAAATGATGAAGACAAATGGGTCAAATTATTGAAGATTAATCAAAATTTGATAATTTTTACAAGGATTTTAAACGGTGTAGAATATTAATTAGATTTGCTGAAGTAATCATTGAGTCCAATTTTTGGCAAAACTAAAGAATAATAAGTCTATCACATGCTAAGTCTACGTGTCTTACTTTATTGTTTCTTTAATATCAATATCAAGATAATTAAAATAGGTTTTTTATTATAATAAAAAAAAAGGAAAAGAAACCAAAAATAAAATTATTTACAAGAATGAAGCTCATACTAATTAGTGCACATGTTCACTCAAGACTCGTATTCATCGCAATTTTTGGAGTTACTGGCAAAACGATCAAGCAATTGTTATTTAATGTAGTCGGGTTTAACAAGAATTTTTTTTGAAAAGGGTAAAACAAGAATTAGATATTTTTAAGTAATTATTATATCTTTTCCTCCTCTCTTCCGTCCAATTTTGGACTGATAAAAAAACTCAAAGATATTTCATCCCTTCTCATTTTTTTTCTTTCTTTGAACCAAACACAAAAAGGTTTTCTATCCTTCCTCTCTTCCATTCTTATAACCTAATAGAATTTGAAAAAACTCTTTCTGATTTCGAAGCCTAAACCTCAATGCCACAATGGAAAAACCTTAAGCCAAAGGCTAACAAGTCTAAATCCCGAGTACTTGACTCCTGATTTGCTAGTCCTCTTATAGTGGTAGGCTATGACCATAGGTCTTTGTCCACATTGACCAATTGAACATGAACAGCTGAAATAAGACTTTGTTGTCCACTTGCATGGATGATCGACCCTAGGCAAGCAATTCCGTCTTACAATTTTCATCTTTTTATGAGTTTTATGTCAATTGTCTATTTCGTATCTTGACCTTTGATTCGATTTCATTTATATTGATGCTTACGGAGTTTTTGACTATCAAAATATATAATTAATTTATCGGTTGAATGTGTAAAGAGAAATAATATTTCTAAAGTATTCTTCAATATTTTCTTCAAAAGACGATTCACATTTTCTTTCTATCAGATTAAGGCTAAAAATGTTGCGCAATTTTAGCATATCAAACACCATTTGTTCTTTACAAGCGCGACACCATTTTGTCTTGTTTTTTATTGACTTGTTTGCAGTTGGATTCTATGCTTGACTTTGTGCCAATTCTATACTATTTAATTAATTAATTAATCCCTTTTTTACTTTTAATCATGCTTCTATTACGAATTAATGTGAAAAGGCTTATGGCATGATTATCATTGAATTTTAAAGTCACTTGCATTGAATTGATAAAACATTCTTCTCAATACATTTATAGGAGAAAAATATTGAAAAACTTCCCATCATCTTTAGTTTCTCACAGTAGGTGAGGGAAGCTTTGAATTTGTAGAATTGAAGGCTTGTTGGTGGTAATTCGTGTTCGAGTTTCTCTTCGAATCAGATATGGGTATTCTGTTATATGAGTAACACGATTATTATTCGTGTTAAAAAATTTTAACATGAAAATGATATGATTATTACACGAATAACACGACACGACATGCGTAACCCGTTCAATAAATTGATCAATATTTAATATGACACGTTTAGTTAAGTGGATAATTTTTAAAACGAACACGACACATTTATCTAATACGTTTGGCTAAATAAATCATTTCTAACACGAACACGACACATTTATCGGACACATTCAGCTAAACGAATTATTTCTAATAAGAACACAAGATACATTCATCTAACACATTTAGTTAAATAGATTAGCATATCAAATATAAACACAACAAATTTAA
Source organism: Cornus controversa (assembly GCA_026545225.1). NCBI lineage: Eukaryota > Viridiplantae > Streptophyta > Magnoliopsida > Cornales > Cornaceae > Cornus > Cornus controversa. The sequence goes on along the minus strand of CM048852.1, from coordinate 42,170,370 downwards.
TTATCATGTCAATTTGTGACATGGATAAGATAAGGCCAAATTCAAACTTAAACCCACTTATCTTGTATTGTGTGTGTGTGTCAAATATCCTGTCACTTGTGTTTAAGAAGGTAGTATTCTGCTTTTTTTTACCTTATTCTGACTTCCACTTTGAATTGCTAATAAGCACTAAATAGAAAGTAAATACATTTGAGGTTAAGCACTTTTATTTCCCTTTTTTTTTTCACCTTAGCAAAAAATTCACACACTTTTACCCCCACAGTGATTTCGTAAAAAAATGATAAACTTTTTTTTATGTTTCAGGTTTAACTATCAGGTACTTGATGTTCAAGATATTATAAGTTATTTTCATCCACACATACATATATACTATATTTTTTTTTTCGCATAACTATAACATAAAATTTATTTTGTATGTTAAAGATTAAGTTTAAAGAGCACATAATATTAAAAGATGACTAGTAATCTATATATATATATATATATATATATATATAATAAAACAAATAATTATGATGACAAAAATAAAATCACAAATTTACGATATCTTAAAGTCTTTGTATTCTTCCTACACACAGGTGGTAATGGACGATAAAAAGTCGATGATACAGTTCCAAACTCGGAATCAAATGCAAAGACGAAATAAGAAGTCTTTATCTCATTATCCAGGAAACATATAAAATATGTAAAAATGGACATTAGGTAAAAATATTGCTGTAATATAAATATAGTCCAACGGCTATAACACTCAAATTAAATGGGCTCCAATAGGAAAATATATTGCTGTGATATCAATATAGTCCAACGGCTATAACACTCAAGTTAAATGGGCTCAATTGGAAAAAATATTTCTGCCGAGACTCAGCACGTGTAGCAGTGCTCATAGCAAAATAAATATATAAATAAATTAGCATACATACACCAAATAGATGGACTAAATAGGCTACTATACACCTGCCCAATAAAAACAAATGAATAGGACAATATAAAATCATAGTAACCGCACATTCAAATCTTTAATACTGCAACTGCATCATATTAGATTTGCCTTATGCATTTGTTAGGAACTATTGCTCATATTCAATGTTTAATTAGATTTTTATTCGAGAGTTATATTTTATTTGGTAATTTTTTGTTGTTCGGTAAGTCTTGGGGCAATTATAATTCTTATTCGAATGAGTATGGATATCTATAAATAGATATTTAAGTTAGGGTTGAAACTAATATGAGTTGATCGAAAGAGATGTAGCCTCATGAAAAAGTTGTTGGGTAGAGAAAGGTGAGGCAAGAGCGTGTGTGCACAATTCGGTCTTGTATATTCCCTACTATTATAATATCTCTATAGAATTATAGTGAATCTCTTCTCATCTGTTGATGTAGGCTGAATTGTTCTTAACCACATATATCTTGTTTTTTGTTTGTGGTTTGTGTGTGATTGGTATTGTTGCTTTCGCTTCCACTAGCCCCAACAAATGGTATTAGAGCCGATGGTTCTTCGACCTCCATTTGATAAAGATTCAGAAAACACAAGGAGTCAATCGATTTCAGATGTTGGTGGAGTCAACCAATTGACTTGTTTGGTCACGATAATCAAAAAATCGTGATGTGTTACATGGCATGAAAGTCGAGTAGGCAATGTCAAGGTGGAGCTTTCGAGGTTTTAGTGATCTAGCAACATACAATTGTAACAGTCAAAGTTTTGCAAGAGCATTGTCATGATTAAAGCTGCATAAATTGCTCTAATCGATGCCGTGGGAAGTGAAGATTGACTTGTTAAATTTGAACCAAGATAGAGATTGTTAGGAATTATAACTCATATTCCATGTTTAATTAGATTTTTATTTTAGAGTTATATTGTATTTGATAACTTCTTATTTGACAAGTCTTGGAGTAATTGTAATTTTTGTTCAACAAGAACTAATTGGAACTCTATAGCCTCACGAGGAAGTTGATGTGTAGAGAGAACTACGAGTTCTTAGTAGAGTAAAACACTAAAGGCAAGAGGGGGTCTCGTGAATTGGTACACTGTAAAGAGCTCTCGGGCAAGAGCTTGTGTAGAGAGTCCGTCCAATCTTGTGTATTCTCTACTACAGTAGTAAATATTTCTAATTCGTGGACATTGGCTATATTGTGTTGGATCACAAATATTTTTGTGTTTTGTTTGTAATTTGTGTGTGATTGATTTTGTTACTTTAGTTGTGTTCAAGAGCCTTCTTCTCGTGATAGCTCATGCAAAAAATAATACGCAGTGCAAGCTATATACATGGCCGTACGGGATGATAAAAAAAGGTCTGTATTTTTTAATTCTTTTTTTTATTAAAAAAAAAAAGTTTTTATCCATTGTTATTTTAGTCCAAATGGATGGATGAATAAATCAAACAAGAATAATGATAGATAAAGTAAAAGTTATCACTGAATTAAAAAAATGAATCACTTTCATTCATTAAATTGTAAGATTATAAATCTCACTTGCAAAGATAGTAATTTATTTTTTTAATTCGGTAATAACTTTCACTCTATTCTTCACACAATTAACATACTCCTCGTTGGAAATAAGGAATCTATTGGCTGACATTGATATTAATTTGTACAAAATGATTGCTTTGATTTGAATATACAATTTTTAATCTAAATTTCAAACAAAAATCAACGACAATGATTCACACATTTTTATTCAGAATTAATTGTGTGATTTATTAAAATATACTGTATATGTATGTATGTATATATATATATATAGGTAAGCAAGCGTGTAGCAGTTGTTTCAACTAATATATATATTGAAATATATACATTACAAGTAAGTAGTTGTTTTGGCATGAAAATTAAATTAAATACTGCGACAGCATGACGATTGCTGATGAAAAACTTTTTTGACCATGACAATGGTGTGCATATATTATATATATATATATATATGTTCTATTAGTCATATATTATATTATTCGCTTGTTGAAAGGATCAAAAGTAGACAAATTTTAAGCAAATGAATTCAACCAAACTCAAGATCCTCTGGGAATGCTACGCTTTTCAGGGTCAAAGAAAGCGCGTGTACGGATATCCATTCAATGAACCTCAACTTCGAACAATGTTGCGTTTGCCATGCCAACTCATTCCTGTTTTTCTCTTTTTGGCTAATTGCGGTGTTGGAACTTTTTCCTCTTACTAATTTTCAGGTTACTGTGCAAAACATTTCTTCATTCCGGTAATGTAAAGCTCAACTTGTGCAGTCATAGGTCATTTTTTTTAAATAAAAAATAAATAAATAAATTCCAATAGTCGATCATTCTCTTGGAATAAAAAAAAATGATTCCACCACCGTTGCCTTCCTCCACTACTGTCACCTCCTTCTAGCTTCTACCATCAGCACCGCTACCATGTACCTTCCACTAGGGACTGAGCCAGCATGGACATTGAGGACAGCTGTCCCCTTGGACTCATGCTAGTCCATTAATTTTTTATATATATATTATGTATATATTTACGATAAATTACACTAGATGTCTTTCTAAATTTATTTTTTACTAAATGTCTTCTTTAAAATTAGTTTTTTCAATATATGTCCTAATTATTTTTCTTGCTCATCTTTTTGCCTTTCACCACCATCATTCTAGTGTTTGTCAAACAGAAAAAAAATGAGAATGATCATTTTATTCTATTTCCATTCTTATTTGTATTTCATTCTATTATCGTGTATCAAAAGTAGTATAATAAACTTGAAAATTACGAGATTGTCAATTACCATTGTTTTGATATTGACTACTGATCTTGTGACAAATCATATATTTAGTTAGCGGTTTGGACCCTTACTTTTTCATTTGTAATAATTATTTATCAGGAAAATAACAGTAGTATACGAAGCTTTGGAATATCTAAAGAAAGAATCTAATTGGACCGAGCCTCATTTTATCAAATTGGAATATTTTTCAATTATCTATGAATTACATGATCAAATATAAATCAAGTCCATAAAATTCAACTCAAATTCAAATTGAAATACAGATAATGACATTAAGATATTAATCAAAACTTAAATATATATATATAGAGAGAGAGAGAGAGAGAGAACAGAAGGCTACAAAATAACAGTCATATGAGTCACGACTATTAAATGGTAAACAATAAAAGTGAGAAAATGACCATTAAATGGAGTCAGGTAAGCCATAAATGAAGTTGAGTCGACAACCATTACAGCATCATCATCTTCGTCATCATCACCACGGGTCTACGAGTGTAGCGTGGACCTGTGGTGTGGATGAACCGTGTGGGCCCATTTGGGACCTATCCATTTATTCTGACCTTTTGTCAATTTACAAAAACACCCTTTCTCTATGGACACACACCATTTTATGACTGTTTTCATATTCTGCTTAACTTCATTTTATGTCGAATTACTTTAATAGCCTCTCAGCCTTTCCTTTTTTTCGTTGATAATTTTTCGGCTAACGAGATCTCTCTCTCATCACAAGAATTATCAACTCTCTCAATCTATTGACCATTAAATTATTCTTTGACTCTTTTTTTTTCACAAATTTTGATATATTTATTAATTCAATAATAACTACAGAGTTAATATACACTATTGATTGTTGTAGTGTAAGTTACACGTGTGTCACATTAAATCACACTATTAAAAAAATTAGTCCACGATTCTTTTGTTATTGCAAAGTCTAAAATCTTGGTTAAAGAGAACATTCTTAATGATATTACTATATAGTAATTTCAACGTTGATACAATTTACTATAATTAATATTCAGTGTTATGTATGCTTTTAAAATTTAATCAAATTTACTTCTGAAAGAAAAATGCTTTTAATCAAATTTGTAAATTTAATTGAAATTTTGGTGTTATGTATGATTTTAAATTTTAATCAAATTTACTTCTGCAAGAAAAATACTTTTAATCAAATTCGTAAATTTGAGCTTTCAATCTAAGAGTTGACCCCAAAAAAAAAATTACACTTTTTACTTAAAAGTTAAAACAGTGATGCTTCAAGTTCGACTTTCCTTCTTCATCATCAATCAAATTCATAGAATTTTAACATATATAACAATGTATGGTTCATGAAGACCATGATCACAATGTCGTCCATCTTCTAATGGCTAATATTGACTTGAATATTGTTAGTCAATTGAAAAGTAAATTATTTGTTCAAATGCCTAGAAATATCCTATTGTCACTATTGTTTAAATAAGAAATTATATTATATATATCCTCGTAAACCACATGATAAATAACATATATATATATACACACACACACACACACAGAAACACACACATGCACATAATGTACGCGGATGACTAGAATATGCAATAAAATATCTTTCATAGTTTGTGGAATGGTGAAGGATGTATTTGACCAACTCCCAAACAAAACATAGAATTATATACATAGACATTAACAGGCAACAAACAAATGACTGCCAGAAGCAAAATAAAGTAGGGAAAATGCACTAAACTCCCTTATGTTTAGTCTAATTACACAGGAATGCTATATTTGTATAATAGTTACACTTATATATTTTTAACATTTTGAAATGACTATTATGTTCTCATTATTAAAAATGATTGTTTCTTATTATTTAATGAATTGGAGAGTATTTTGGTCAATATTTGGACAAGAGAAAAGTAAGTGTAACTTTTATTACAAACATAACACGTTTAATTAAGACAAATCACATGAGAAGTTACTGTATTTTACCCTATAAAGTATGCAAGAGATTGTGTAGTTTAGGATGTATTTGACCACATGATGTTTATCAAAGGTTTTTTGGTCATTAATGTAAACACTTGAAAATGAGAGAGAGGTCCAGAAGTGTAATTATGATAAAGAATGAGGGCAGTGATGAAGAATATTTACTATAAATTTAGAGCATAATTAGTTGTGTGTGGGGTTACCCTCCAGGTGATACCACTCAGTGGGCATTGACGAGATTGTTTTCAACTTAGAAGCAAAGCACAAGAAGAAAACCTCAGGAAAGAGATATATACCAGCAAAGGTATGTCAAACCCACCTATCAATTTTCATGTTGAATTTTTTATGTGAGTCTTCATTAGATTGCTTCTTGTTATGATTTTCAATCTGACTTTTGTTCCTCAACCAAAATTCTATATATTTATGTTATTTAATTCACTTCTCTGATTCATAAAATTTGCCAAGTCTGTTTCTTATGAGAGTTGAAGTGTCCTCTGATGATTAGCTTTATGGCTATTTCCGATAGCTTTGGTCCAGGTTTGGATTTTTTATGTCTGTTTTTTCAATAAATCATGGTTTCTGAAATATGGGTTGCTCATAAATTTTTGAAAGATTTGTTGGTGAATGAAAAGATGGAATCTTTTTAAAGTGACATTTGAGAATCACATTTGATCTTATGGGATGCTTTATAGCCTTTTAGAGTGGATATATCTTAGCCTTTATGCTTTACATTTGAGCTCTCTCTCCCTCTCTCTCTCTCTCTCTCTCTCTCTCTCTCTTACACGCAGTTATAGTCTAGGAGTGTTTGGCAGATGCATTGTAGGGCTTTTTGTTATTCTACAAATTTTCATTGAGGTATTCTTACCTTGTAAAGTATTCTTTTGGTTGATTTTCTTATGCATCTGTACTGTAGGGCTTTTTTTTATTCTAAAATTTTCATTGAGTTACTCTTACTTTGTAAAGTGCTCTTTTGATTGATTTTCTTGGAGAAATCTATGCCATTTTAGTACAGATTGAAGAAATTTATGAACTGTTTTTCGTTGATCTCTGAATATTGTAGGTTGTCTAAAGAACTGTTGTATCTAAAGTTTCATTTTTAATTTTGAAGATATATTGAATTGAAAATGTCTAGGTTTTGGTCCACAAATCTTTTGGATAGTATTGCATTAGGGCTTTGTTTTGTTTTGTATTGGTAGTTTTTGGTCTGAGACTCTGAATGGAATTATTTCAGTGTGGGGGGGTTTGTCATCTCTTCCTGTGGTACACGTGGCAGACATGCAGTGATTGTTGACCCGACCCTTTGTATCTTCTAGGTTGCCTAATGACATCATCAATCGTTAGCATCATTGAAATTTTGCAACTTCATTTGTGCTAAAACTAAGATTTCAAGTAGTTTTGTATATCTTTCATAATCCCTTTTCTTTTTTCCTTTTTTTCTTTCTTCTTCTTTTTGGTTAGACATATCCCCTTTACTTGATTTATTAGTAATGTTCTTTCTTCCAAAATTAGTAGTTTAGATGGGTTGATAGATCAAACCCTATATTTTTCATGCCTGAGATATTTCCTTCATAGTTCAAGAGTGGAGATTATAGCAAAGAATTATTAGTAATTTTAATTCTTCCAGAGGCAATGGTATAGATAAGATTAGATCCAACGGTTTACTTGCCATGCCCAAGATATATCCTTGATGTGTGGAATACTATGGTGGAAATAATAGTAAAGACTAGTAAAGAAGTACTGATAGCAAAAAAAAATGTGGAGGGGAATGGGGAGTTAGGAAAGGAGCGGGAAGTTCTAAGCTCTAAGCGCATATGCTTGACTTGTAGTCATTAACATAGTTGTCAGGATTGCCTACTGAGTGTTCCACCAGCAGTTTGGGTTCGTGGCATCTTTCTTGAATGTGGTTCCACTTTGTATTATCCTCCTGTTCTTATATTCAGTAATTGTTGGCACGTTATTACAATATATGACTTAAAACAATGAAATAGCATTTCTAGCTTATATGAATTTCACAATTCAGTGGAGACAATATTGAAATTCAAAGAGACCATTATAATTGCAACAAATTAATGTCATTTATTTAGATGATTCCTTAGTCATGTTAAACATTTAGATCCATATAACATTTGAAATAAACAGTTAGATGCAAAATCTTGCTGAATGTAGGGGGCATCAAATAGGAACCCTTTAAACGTGACTTAGTCAAGTTTTTGCAGAAGGGAAACTTGATGTGTGGTCACATTTGATGTCCACTTCTTACAGCAATAGAGCAATCTTAACAATGTTCCATTGTCATTTACTTTTGAGATTTAAAAAAGATTTTTTCTCCTTTTTTCTTCATTTTATCATAATGAATGAAGGAAATGAAAATGCTAAAGAAATCTTTAAAATGTAATTATTTGTATGTGTTTTCCTTTACTATTTGATTTGGGAACCGCATTGGAGATTCTTTTTTGTTCAAGTAAGAGTGTAAGACTTTTATATATGTTGCTGGTCTTCAGTCTTGACTCTCCTGACTAGTTTGTCAACTTACTCCTACCTCTTGTGTATAAACTCAAATGTAAACATAGTCATGTGATGCTTATTCTCAATGTAATCCTTCCGCAGTATGGAGCATCCATTTTGCCTAGGTTTGTCGTTAATCCCAGTAATATAGAACTTCAGAGTTATTAGTCTCCAGTGAATCATGATATGTGATTTTTTGGGTGTGTATCAGAATCCAAATCCAGGAATATGCTAAGAGTTTCAGTTCCAAACTTCATCCTTCCCATAGACATCTAGTCATCTAAGATGTCAAAATGAGGTGCCTCCATGATTAGCCTTCCTTACGATGCTTAGCTAGCATATTTAGTCAATTGAAACCTATTCCCTTTTGTGATATATTTCTCCCTTATTCTGGTCATTATTATGGAGTCCTGGTAGACCACTGATTGTTACAAGGAACAGGCTCTACAGATATTTTCTTCTTAGAAGAACTGAAGTGAATGTTTCTAATCCATTTTAAGAAATTTTTTGTCAAAGGAAACTGCTAATTGAATTACGAGTCACCAATAAAATGGTTCTACACTTCATACATGCCAGCATTTTTTTCTCTATATATATATTTTTTCCTGCGGTCATGATAGATGTAATTATCTTGTTGACTTCCCTGCAGAAAGTATCAATTTGAAGATGTATGGAATGCCTTAATGGACTTCATCTAGAAATCGAAAAAATGGAGTTATAAAGTGGGTATAACCAATCCAACAGCTGAGTTCCAAGAACATTCCACTGGAAAGAATTCCTGCTATTGGTGTGGATATTCATTGCTTATGCAAAATCAGAGAACGGATTATTGTTCGATGCAGGCATCTCAGAAAGATGGAAATTCAGATGGGTCCCGTAGGTTCTACAACCATCATGTGAAAGAGCCTGAGTTCTATTGCTCAGCGTCTTCTGAGAGTCTAGATCACCCTGTATGCTCTGATGATGGTAGCCAAGGAACCCACGTTTCTGTTCAGACTTCTGATCGGTACTGCACCTTTGAACCATCCACTGTAACTGGTGGTTATCCTGTTTACAATTCTCCATCTACTGTCAGTTTCTCTCCCAATGGAAGTCCTTTGTCACAGCCAGATTCTCAGTCATACCCATCTGACGCCCGCCATTCCCCTGACAATACTTGCTTCACAGATGATGTTAACGACCTGAGGCACAAGCTCAGAGAACTGGAAACTGCTATGCTGGGACCTGATTCAGATAGTCTTGAAGTATACAGTACTGCCATTCCGAGTGGATCCAATCAATATTCATCAGAAACAGAGAAGTGGAAAGAAATTATGGAGATGCTCTCCAGAAGGGACTTGAAAGATGGGCTAATTGCCTGTGCAAAAGCAATAGCAGATAATGATCTATTGACAGCTGAATGGTTGATGTCAGAGTTACGTCAAATGGTGTCGGTTTCTGGTGAGCCAATTCAACGTTTAGGAGCCTACATGTTGGAAGGACTCATTGCAAGGTTGGCTTGCTCAGGAAGCTCCATATACAAGGCCCTAAGGTGCAAAGAGCCTGCCAGTGCAGAACTCCTATCATACATGCACTTACTCTACGAAATTTGCCCCTACTTCAAGTTTGGGTATATGTCTGCAAATGGGGCAATTGCTGAAGCCATGAGAGATGAAAGCAGAATTCATATAATTGATTTTCAGATTGCTCAAGGCAGCCAGTGGGTCAGCCTTATCCAGGCTCTTGCAGCTCGGCCCGGTGGACCCCCACGGTTGCGCATCACTGGAATGGATGATTCCACTTCGGCCTATGCTAGGGGAGGAGGACTTGATATCGTGGGACAGAGGTTAACTAAACTTGCAAATTCATGTAAAGTACCATTCGAGTTCCATGCTGCAGCCATTTCAGGTTGTGAGGTTGATTTTGAAAATATTAGGGTCCAGCCTGATGAAGCATTGGCTGTGAATTTTGCATTCATGCTCCACCACATGCCAGATGAGAGTGTTTGCACTCAGAATCACCGAGACCGATTGTTGAGGCAGGTTAAGAGCTTGTCTCCTAAGGTTGTGACTCTTGTCGAGCAAGAATCTAACAACAACACTGCTCCTTTTTTTCCCCGATTCCTAGAGACAATGAACTATTACATGGCTATTTTCGATTCAATTGATGTGACTCTACCGAGGGAGCACAAGGAGCGGATCAATGTTGAGCAGCATTGTCTGGCTCGGGAAATTGTCAATATAATAGCATGTGAAGGGACAGAGAGAGTGGAGCGACATGAGCTTCTTGGAAAGTGGAGGTCACGGTTTGTTATGGCTGGGTTTACACCGTACCCTTTGAGCTCATTAGTAAATGCTACTATCAAGTGTCTGTTGGAGAACTACTGTGAGAACTATAGGCTCCAAGAGAGGGATGGGTCTCTATATCTTGGCTGGATGAATCGAGACTTGGTGGCTTCTTGTGCATGGAAGTGAAACTCCCAACTGTATTTGGTGCATGTTTTGTAAGTTTCAAGGTGTTAAAATGAGGTACATCCTTTTTTCTTTCCTTTAGAGAGTCTGTGATGTTGTCTTTCTTGGATTATGTTTTGTTTTGTAATAAATAAGCTTTTCTCCAGTCATGCCTTGTTTTATAGTTCAAACGTGATCTTCAACTGTCTGATTCATTATTCAAGATGTAAAATACATTGGGGCACTATAACATTGATAACTGATAATGGCTCCGTACTTTTTACAGGTTAAGCACAAGGTATAAAAACTGTGCACCAAAACGATTGATATTTATAACACTATGTAGCACAAATTTGATTTTTCTTTTAGTTTATTATATGATATATGTGCTCTTCGTGGGGAAAAAAAGAAATATGCTAGGGTTGAACCAAGAAGTGCATCAAAACATTTTAAACAAATAGTTAACAGGTCAGGGGAATACAGCTCCGGGATTTTACACATGATCACGTTCTTCCAGTTCCATTTGAATCAGAATCAGCTTCGGTTATCCCATTAGCCATATTAATTATTCTCCGAGCTATTGTGTGGTTGAGTATTACTGCCCATTTCACAGTCTCCCCCCTTCGTAGTGTAGCCATGTTCTCTCTCAATTATTGCTGCTTTCGCTCAATTGAGTTCCATTTTTCTTGATTTTTTCTGGGGTGCAATTCGACCGGATCATTCTGCATACTCAGAAAGATCAGATACGGCACCCCTTTTTGGGCGTCCTCTGCTATAAATCATGTCGTGGCCATATAACCATAAAGTCCATACCAGCTCAGTTGCATCTACAATGCATCTGGGATGCCTCTTATATTGCCAATATTTCACCGTTTTGTTGTACTTTTCGAATCTTACTAGTATCTTCATTTAACTGCTTCCCTGAGAACTTTTTCCATCTTCCCCAAATGCTAGGGATTGGTAAATGTTGCTTGGTTGATCATCTCAATGATGTTGCTTGATGGAGTTCCAATACCGAGTCCAGTTTGTATTCAGCAAGGATTACCTTTCAAGTGTTATTTCAATGTGCAAGTTGTTTCTTGAGGTTTTCTGATTGTGTCGTACCAGTTCTTTTTATATGCACTCATCCATCCATACATTTATAATTATGTATTATGATTGACACCGAGGGAGATTTAGATCATGAAGAACAAGAAAGTCTACAATACTCCGGAATATTTTGCCACTCCTTCCAATGAATACTCATCATTTTCATTAGTAATAGGGTAAGGGATTTCACATGGTAAAATACCCCACCCCTGAGGCATTGTAGAATTTCTCTCAGAACATACATCTTCCCTCTCATGCAATACAAATGTGCAGCTGTAAAGGCAGTTCCAGGTGTTGCAATGGACTCGCCGTTTATATTTGCCTTTGGGTCCTCAACACATGCAGGATTTCATGCATAATATATGATATGACTCTGCTGATTATATGATACACAGGTATTAAATTGGTAAAATGCGAACCTTGTCAAATCAAATTGAAACCTTCTCAAATGAAATCAAAACTTTCACATACCTTTAGAAGCCTTTTGAAAGACTAATACAAGTTCTTTCTGCAAATACATCCCATTTCAAACATTCTCGAGTTACAACTTATGGTCAGTTAGATCACTATCCTGTACTGATTTTGTATTTGTACAGAACTTCTGGGCTCCAAAAAGTTAATGCAAAATATAAACACCTGGATAAGAAGGCGGTTGCAAAACAGATAAAAGATACAGCAAGAACGGCTCTAAATACACTTCTACAAAAAGGATTTATATATATGTATATATATATTCTATCTCGAGAATGGCCGATGTGATGTGATTCATAAGTCTGACACTTGGTATTATACCCTATTGCGTTGATTCAAACTGTACTTCCATCTCGAGATTATTGTACTTTATCCATTCAACCAGCAGGAAGCAAGAATATTCACTGCGTCTTCATTTTATTTTTCCTTCAAATTCATCGAAACAAATTTATGGGCCCAAAAGTATTCTTCCCAAATTTTGAGGATATGGGTTAGAAGAATAGTTTGAAGGTGGATTTGCAAAGCTATGGCTTTCAACACGGTTTTCCATATGTCCATATGGATTGGCGCCACCATTAAAGACACCATAGTATGCCGAAACTGGTGTCATTTGAACTACCTTAAAATCGGAACCAGTATTGTGGACTTGACTTTGGAAAGGTTCAGCATCCAGTGTTTGCTGCTGCTCAAGGGATCTATTTTCAGCACGGGAACTAATTCCTACCCCAAGATCAAGGCTAACTGCATCATTTTCTTCTGGTCTAGTTTTTGATATTCCAATCACCGCCATGTCATGGCTACTAGTCCTTGCAGTAGGTACATCATGATTGTGTTTACCTTCGTATGTGGTTATAACTGCTTTGGGATCGTGGGATGCCCTCTCCACGTGTTTTCTAACCGGGCATCCAGCATTGGTGCACTTGTAATAGCTCCTGCATAATGTGCAAAAATGGTGAGAAACAACCGTATATCTCATGAGAAAGATTGGGTGAATAAAAAGGTGAATGAAGAGCAAAACAGAAAAAAAAATAACACGTTCCTTTCAGAAGATTGGGCATGCATGTTAAGGGTAAATGCGCAAGTTGAAGTCATTACAAAGAGTCCTTCCGCATGAAAAATAAGAAATATTACCACCGGGCCATTAGCCCAGGTGGTATTAACTCTCCTCCCCAAAGGGGAGGTGAGGGTTTCAAGCCTTGTAGTGGGGCATTTGCGAATCTCTATGCGTGAGTATTTACGTAACCAAAAAAAAAACTATTTCCAAATGGTTAGCTGATAAGTAAAGGGCAAACCCAGTGCACGAGACTCCCGCCATTGTACGCAGCCTAACCTCCGCATGTAGAGAGGCTATTTTCGTGTTTCAAACCTGTGACCTTCAAGTCACAATGGACCAACCTTACCATTGTACCAAGGGCAAAACTCCCGCCATTGTACACAGCCTTACCTCCACATGCAGAGAGGCTGTTTTTGTGTTTCAAACCCGTAACCTTTAGGTTACAATGAAGCAATCTTACCACTGCACCAAAGCTCACCCTCTGATGAGTGAATATAATTAAATAAACCAAATGAAGATAAAATCAATACTTACAATAACAAGACAAAATTACACAGTATCACATCATATGTCAAGGTAAACTGTAAAAACCATCTAAACAAGTTATGGATCTTTTAGTTTCGGAATTTTTTTTCTAAAAAAATGGTGCACATAATATAAGATTTTGCGATTGATATATATAACATGCAAAAATTCCATGCAGGGCTTAGGATACAGCATCTGAATTATGAGAGATAATATTAGGTCTACAAATGCATGTCTGAGGTCAATACTTTCTTCTTTTTCCCTAGTTCAGGAAACTCTTATATTGAACCTCCCATCTAAAAAAATTTTATCTCTACCTCAGAAAGTAATTGACTGGCAACGGTTGGGTCTAGGTTATACTGAAAATGCCTTAACCTGAATCCCATCAGCTCATAAACCGTCACGAAACCCACATAAAACCAAATTTTTTCACATTTAAAAAATACTTTAAAAAAATTGCAAATAATTAATTAGTACTAAAACATACCTAACGAATTTATATCTGGCTCAGGTCAGAATCAGATTGCTCCAATTAAAGAAAGGATGATTATTTATAAGCCTGCACATTTCAAGTAATTGGCAGGTTGGGGTTGGAAAAAGTGTTGGCTCCAGTTGGCCATAATGTTGGCACTTGCTGAAATGCATTGATCATGACAATGCAATTTAAGCAAGGTTTTCTGGATAAATTGATCTTTTAAAGGTTTAAAACGGAATTTGAAATACTCATAGCAGGTCTGCTTTACGAGCACAATCTTCTTCAGAACAAGGTATCTATAATATTACATAAATGCGAGGGCTGCTCTCAGTGCCCACCCTTTTACTCAAAAGAATAGCTCATTTTTCTCTCGCTGGTATAATGAATGGGCATAATGGAAGGGGTAAGTCACAGAACTGTATCAACTGCATCACAAGCTAATTAAAATTAGTCTTCCTAATTTCATTTTTTTTTAACCACCACTACAATATCCTTGATCCATGAAATTAAAAAAAAAAGATAATAAAAAATTCAGTAATATCCCACATCCCACATGAGTATCACAGCTTACATACTGCCAGTACCATCACAAAAGAAGTCAACCTCCTATTTTAGTGCAACACGGTACCAATTTCACCGGTTCTCTGGAGAGTTCACCAAAGAATTCCATTAATAACTCTTCTCAAGCATTTTTATAAATCTGATAACCTGCACCCGTCTAATATAAAAGGTAGAAAGAATGAAAACTAAAAGTTAAGCATATCATTTCCACCAACTGCCTCAAGTAAGGAGATTTTAATAAATATTTCTGACACCCTACAAGGAAAATAGGAGGAAAAAGGAAAGAAAATTTCGCTCACACTTGTGCTGTTCGGATCACGTAAAATGGAACTCCAGTTGAATCCAGTATGATAGTAGTACAAGGCTTTCCCAAGTTTAGTTTTCCCTTTTTCTCAAAACTTGTCAGCTGAAAATGTAAGATTTATTTATTTTTTCTCATTCTTTTTCTAGCAATAAAATGGGGAAGAAAGCTGGAGGCATAAAAGAAGATCAGAACTTTGTTTTTGTTTCAAAAGAAAATCCAGAACAACTAAAATTCCCGGCAAATCCATCTGAAAAAGAAAGGAAATGAGAGGATAGTGTTGACTCTCCGTGTGTTTGGATAACTAAGGAGGGAACATGTGTTTGTTCTAAAAAAAACAAGCAAAAGACAAAATGGGTAACCACTCTCCAATATTTTCCTTCCAAATCCTTCCACTTTAGGAAGGATAACCAAAATACTAATCAAAGGGTTAGGCACTTAGGCTATCTATCCTTCTCCCTCCTAATCCTTTCATTTTCCTCCTAATTTTTAAATAAGAGATAATTTATCCCTCCTCTTCTTTCCTTTCTTCCAATTCCCTCTATCCTAGGTGTTAAGAATAAGATTTTTAGTTATTTATGTGAAAATACCTTCCACCAAGTTTGTTGAGTGATAACTAATTAAGTCTTATATGTCCGACTGCAAATTCAAACTCCTATATGTTAAAATCATGTTTGATGGGGTTAACTAAATTTGTGCAAACTCCATCAACTGACAAACAGATAAAAGTTCTTGGTCTTTAGCAAATAATAGGGGTTATCAAACAGCACTTCATTTTATCATTCATAAATATGCCTAATGAATGTCCATTATTAAGAAATTTTAACAGCCAGACCGTCTCTCTAAATTATTGAATATTAGGTGTTCCTATAACAATTTGACACTATATGATTGTCCTAGGTAATCAGCAAATTCAAACATGCATTAACTTATTTGGTGGGATTTCTAGGAACCCCAGCAACTTCACTAAGCATCATTTTATAGTACAACATATAAAGCACGGCATTTGTGATGCACACTTGCTCGTCTGATACAGAGACTTCAAAGATCCCGATTATGACTTTCCAAGAAAACCAGGGAAGAAAGAATGCAAGACTTTTTCTAAATCTACTTCTCAATATTCCAGAATGATTAAATGAAAATTAGAGATTAAATGCAGAAATAGAACAAATTAACAAAACCAGAAACACACACTTCTTGAAACTGTGTGCCTGGTTACATACCTTGGATTAGGATTGCCTCTCACCACTTTCTGCCCATATTTACGCCATCGATACCCATCATCTAGTATGTCAACCTCACTCACAGTTTGAACAACAACACGTGGCTCACGAATAGGTTTAACAATTGGTGTGACATCCATACCACCACCATCTATCTTCCTGTTTAAAATTTTGGACAGTTAATTAGAAGTTGGCATATGGATAGAAGTACAATAGAATAAAATCTAAGGCATTTTGACGAACTAGATGTATCACCTCCGCTTCGAGAATGGATCATCTTCATCAACCTCATCATTAGTGCTGTTCAACTGTGAACCTGCTGCTTGTACACTATCATCATTTGCTCCACTGGGAGATAGCTCAGGAGTGCCATTTGGCTGACCATTATGAAATATCTGGGAATTTATGATGGACTTGTCTTCAATGAAGGAATGGAAAAAAAAAAGGCATCAGCATATCATTGGTTTTAAAAGAAGAAGAATAAATCACACAAGCTCCTTCACTTACCTTCTTGACCAGTTAACGATGAAATCTTATCAGTTTTTTCTTGGATGGACATAATAGCACCAGCAGTATATCTACGGCTAGGTTGTGGTTTAGGATGATCATGTGTACCCTTGTATACAATCTCTGATATCTGTCCATCATGAGAGCGTTCAAAAATCTTTTTCACCTCGCAGTTAGGATGCGTACATTTGTAATAGCTGCGTGGAAATTCACTTCCCTTGACAAGTTTCTGCCCGTATTTTCGCCAGTTATATCCATCATCAGATGACCTCTCAGAAGTAACTGAAGGCACAATATCTTTATGATCAGGCTTTGATGCCTGGACCCCCCCAGTATTGGGAGGCCCTCTCTGGCTCAATTCATCAGAATCAACAACTTCAGCAGGTACAATAACCCTTGAATTAAACATCTGAACAGATGCAGATAGGTTCAATTCTTTTGAGGAGGCTGCCATCTCACTTTTAACCGAAGGCAATGATGGAAATGGTTGAGACTGGCATTGACCTTGAACTTGTTCAAATGTTTCACTTTGCTGGTGGTTCATACCTGTAGAGATCTTGAAAAACGACGTAAAGCGTTAGATAATTAGTACCCAAAATCAGTTCAAGGATACTCACCAACCGTGTGGAACTGAAAATCTAGGAAATTACAATTTCAAATTCTATATATAAAAGAGAACAAAAAAAAAATCATTTATAGGTCTAATAATAATAATAATCTTCATATATGATAAACGGATTTATCATCCAACATTTATGTCCTGTACTTAACAAATGCAAATAAATCTAAACTCCTTTCTAAAACTCATCCATTCACATAGCACCAACATTATATATTGTCTAGTGATTCCGACCAAACTTACTAACATGCTAACGTTTTCCAGGTGGGTATATAATTGTCATCATTCTAATTATTCCTTGAAATGCGCAAGAACTTTAGAGGAAACAAAATTCTGAAAAAGATTTAAAGGCAAATCACATGGTTAAGACTCATCTTCAAAAAAAATTCTGATTTGCATAATCCAGTAATCAGGAACCATGAAGGTATATACAACCCCCCTGATTGAAGTTATAATAGGTACCATGGTGTCAATATATTAAACAGGAAAAATTATGTATAATTAACCATTTGATAGTTCATCAGAGTATTACTGCAGGTCTTACCGATGATAATCCTGAAACAGAATATGATCCAGTGTGGGGTTTAAACTCAAAGGAGCTGGTTTTCCTTTCATCAGAGGTGTTGCTTTTGGAACAACTTTTAGTTAATAAGAAAGCAGCGATGCTACCAGATCCATGCGTCAAATGAGGCTTGAATAAGGAACCTGTAGTTGGAGAAGGCTCTGCCTGCAAGATTAAGAAGGAAGCTTATAAAAATTATCAAACAGGATGTAGATTAAGAAGGAAGTTTGTAAAAATTATCGAACAGGAAGTTTCTTACTTTAAGCTCCAACTGCCAGAACAATAAAAACAAATACACACTTCCCAGAAAACAATTTAGGGTGGTGGGGTTGGTGGGGGTTAAGTAAGATATAAGCAAGTTGTATTCATGCTAGCCTTAAAGGCCATCAAAATTGGCACTAAAAACCAGTTAAACTTTTGGGCACTTGCTAATTGTCATGAAATTAGTGCTAATTGAGCAAACATTCAAAAATCCCTCTTAAACTTTTGGGCACTTGCTAATTGTCATGAAATTAGTGCTAATTGAGCAAACATTCAAAAATCCCTCTATATAGATGCAAAGACATGTATCAAATGCAACAAATATATATTTTTTCCCGAACACATCGAATTTCAAAAGGCCAAGCACCATCAAAAAGGGAGATTCATGCTGTGAAAAAACAACACTGAAGTTTAAACAATAAAAAATTCAAAAGAATAAGCAGAAAGACCTATTCTAGAACAATTCATACAAGCATAATGCCATAAAGGAGCTAATAATGAGTACTGTAATAGAGCATCAGAATCAAATGGTCCCAGCATAATATATACTAATATATATAAATATATGTATATGCACTCCAAAGGAGCACCAATTTAAACAATTAGGCCAACAAAGGGCGAAGTAGTGAAAGGAACCAAACTTCCGATCAGAATTTCAAATTGTATTTGAACTAAAGAACCTTTTTTTAGGTCAATAAACACCATAGGTCACGTCACTCAATTCCCACAAATTCTCCACTAAAGAAACTGTGACGTAACCATACCCTATAATTGGTTGCTGAGATAATATAATGCAGGAAAAGGAAAAGAACTTCCAGTTTGAATCTCACTCAATCAATGGAGGCTAATACAACAACTTTGCTTGAGGTTAGCAAGTCCTTCACTTAATTTCTAAAACCAAATCGACAAAAGAAACACAAAAAATGCGTAATTTTATTTTCGTTTTCTCAACAACCAAACACCTCCTAATAGAATTCGGACATCCGATCTACATCTGCATCTAAAACTACTGAAATTTACGGATACTTGTGAAAGATGCCAAGCAGTGAGAATACATACATATATATATATATATAGAGAGAGAGAGAGAGAGGGAGAGAGAGAGACATAGAAGTGACCTTGATGTTGGAGAGAAGAACAGGGGACTCGAGAAACGAGGTCGGAGTGAGAACGGGAGGGACGGTGATAGAGGTGGACCTGGAGATGGAGAGTTTGGCCGGCGTCATGAGTCTGTACTTGGCAGAGTTGGATCCGGTGCCAGAGAACAGTCCGGGCTCCGGAGTGGCGTCGGTCACGTGGGGAGAGCTGCGAATCACGTGACTTTCGACGTTGGAGCTGCCAAGTCGAAGCTCGGAAGGTGTGGTTAGGTCTTCTTCATGTAAAGAGTGAGAGAGAGAGTTAGAGTCCTCCATATCCATTGAAGAGGAGGATTCAGAGAGAGAGAGAGAGAGAGTGAAAAGAGTGCAGTTTTCTGAGAGGAAAGGATGTCTGGGAGGGATCGTTTGGGAAGTTGTAAAGGGTTGAGTGTGTTTGTAGCCTTGTCAGAGACGCTTTGAAAGGGAGGGGGAGAGAGAGAGAGAGAGAGAGAGAGGCGAAGTTGACTTGTTTCTTTCTTACATTGGATCTGGATGTTAAATGGGGTCGTCGTTATCCATTTCTGTTTCTTTGTTTGAGAGAGAGAAGAAAAGAAAGGAGAGGAAAAACGTGTGTGGTGTTTGGATTAAAAAGTTGAGAATGAAAGAAAAGGAAGATAATTTTTTTTATAAAAAATAAATAACAGAAAAAAAAGGATAAATTATAAGCAAAAAATAGTATTTGTATTTGTCAACTATTAACATTACATTTTAATACATGGGCATTAGCCCAGTTTGTTTGAACCTTTTTTTTAAAAATAATACATTTTAGAAAATAGATAAAAAGAAATGTAGAAGATAACACAGGTTAAATGCATGAAAGGATTGGAACTTTGGTCACGTTTTAAAAATAATAATTATAAAAGGAGGAGAAATCAATGAAGAAAAAATAATTATTTTATTTTGTAGAAGGATAAAATAAAAAATATGATTTGTTTTTAAAAATAAGGGCAAAATAGATGAGTAGTAGTTATCACAAGTAATTAGTAAGCCCAAATCGGGAAAGAAAAGTACGGGTATTATGTACTACAGTTAAAAATTCACCATAAAAAAAAATTTGTAGATGAGCAATAGTTATCATAATTAGTAAGTACTAAGCAAATCGGGAAAGAAAATTACGTATTAATTATGTACTACGGTTAAAAATTGGCCAAAGTGCATCCATTTATGCGTTGTGTAGAAGCAATTTATAAAGAGTGGGACAGGTTTAATCCAATACAGGGGCATTACTCGAATGTTATGTACGTACATGCGAATAAATGATAAAATGGATTGTATTTGCCAGAGTGTCGAGTCCTTATTATAATACATGACTATTTATAAGGATATTCGCTGTAAATATTAGTTTGGCTCATTATTGTTGAGATAATAGTCCACCGTGCAATTTATGGAGTTATTGATAAACAGAAGAATCACTGAATACATTTTGCTGGATTAGCTAGAGTCGTTACATGTATCCTGTGAAGATGAAATTTATTTTGGTACCATACTAGATAAACTTGAAGAGGAAAGAGAGATTGCGTTGGGCTTTTTTGATTATTATATGACAATTTTATTGAAAAAGACCAACGTCGCGGTCTTTTTTCACTCAAGATTGGGTCTCTCTACCAAGTGTTCTGCCCATGGCTTCGGGGTATTCACGTTTGGCATATGCCTGTTTTGACCAAAATCTTTGGAAATGATTATGTACTACAGTTCGATGGAGGAACTTTAGGACACCCTTGGAGAAATGCACCGGGTGTCGTAGCTAATCAAGTAGCTTTAGAAGCATGTGTACAAGCTCGTAATGAGTGGTGCGATCTTGCTCGTGAGGGTAATGAAATTATTCGTGAGAGTTTTAAAGAGTTGTAAAATACCCCCTTTTACTATTTTCTGTGGTAACAAAACCTCTCAATTTGACAATGGTTGTAGATTACTTCTTTTGACTGATTGAGAGCTACAAAATTATGTGATATTACATCAATACCCATATACCTAATGAAATAGAATGTGTGTATATATATATATACTAAAACCACACAACTAAATCTAGAGGTGGAGCTAGAAAAATCAACAAGAGGGGGGGGATGCCCCCCTAGCCCACCCTTGGGTCCGCCCCTGACTGAATCGTCGGAGAAGTTTCTGACTCACTCCAACCAATTCGATCGAACACAATTGATTGGACCTAAGGTATATAGAATAGTTTCATTGCCAAAAATATTTCAATTCGTTCTGGTGGTTATCTGAAGATGGATTACATGTACAATCTGAAGACTAACGCCCGGTGCGGACAGTATAATCTATGCCCCGAGCCGTATGCTTTTTTCGACGATAGTCTGATTCTAATCGGGCTGATCAAAGACGGAGAAATAATTGTTATTGTTATATATAGCTATGTATATATTAACCAACGAAATTAAATTGTTTCAATTAATTGTAACCTCTAGGGATTGAGAAGTGAAAAAAAGATAAGGTGGGATTGAAACTTGGAACATCTGGGGATTTAAAATCGAGCAACGATAAGGAGAGAAAAGTAATGAATCGTATGTAGAACTGAACTTGACAAACCAAGCTCGAGGTGTCTGTTTAAGACCACACAAAGCACGTCTAAGCCGACAAACCTGATGAGGTGGATGATCAAAACTTGTAGGAGGCTTCATATAAACTTTCTCGAGCAAATCACCATTGAGGAAAATATTTTTGACATCTATCTGAAACAGTTCTCAATGACAGGAAGCATCTGCAGTAATAAGAGTATGAACAAAATGAAGACGAGCAACATGAACAAAAGTCTCCTCATAATTGATGCCATACTCCTGTGTGAACCCCCTTGCCGCAAGTCGAGCTTTATAGCGTTTAACAAACCTATCTGAATGAGTTTTGATTTAATAGACCCAATTACATCCAATGGCAAACTTCCCTAAAGATAATTCAACTAGATCCCATGTATGAGTCTGGGCAAGTGCTTATAACTCTTCTTTCATTGTTTGCTGCCATAAAGGGTTAGAGAAGGCCTCACAAAAAGTATGAGGTTCATGAATGGTTACAAGAGCATGATAACAATGATAGTCATGAAGATGTGCAGGGGAGGTTCTTACCCGAGTGGATCAACGAGGATCCAAAATAGTGGCAACATCAAAAGCCTCAGGCAGGACAAATAATTAGAACTCAACTGCAAGAGGGTCAACCACATATGATGAGCTAGAAGGGTCAACTGTATTTGATGAGCTAGCAGGAGGAGAATCAGGAAAAATATCTGCATATGTATCTAAATGAGGAATAGGAAATTGGTGATCAGAAATACTAGTAAATTTGGATAAGTTATGAAACATTTTATGTTCCCAAAAAATAACATGACGAGAGACTCTAAGACGTCTTGCAACTGGATCATAGCACATATATCCCTTTTGTTCAAGTCCATACCCAAGAAAACAACAGAGCTGAGTACGAGGTTGTAATTTTGTTCGCTCATGAGGATGAAGAAGAATAAAACAAGTACACCCAAAAACTCCAAGATTACTATAGTCAGGAACCTACTTGTAGAGACGCTCATAGGATTTTTGATTTTGTAAAAGTGGTGTAGGTACACGATTCATGGTATAGACAGTAGTGAGAGATGCTTCACCCCAAAAAAATGATAGCACGGAAGAATAAATGACAATTGATCGAAAAGAAGAATAATATATATTAAGTGAAGGCCGAAAAGAAGAAGAATATCTGTTGAGTGAAGGCCTAAACTAAAATTTCATTTTGAAGTGAGAAATCTCATTTTGAGCCATTTAGAAATTCCAAATAACAAAACTGACTGAAAAATTGGAATCAGTGCAAAATTTTAAACAAGGTAGGCTCAAAAAAAATGTTAGGTGGTGTTGTAGATGTGGCAGTGCCATTAACGTGGCAGGAAAAAGGCTGATGTGGCAGAAAAGGATGACTGGCGTGGCAGACACGTGTCAGGAAAAAATGGTGTGGCAAATGGCAGAAGACATGAATGTTGACGTAACAGTCGACGCAACAGAAAAAGATGACATGTCAGATGATGTGTCGTTGACGTGACAGTCAACGTGGCAGCAATAGATGATGTGACAGATGACATGGCAGATATTATGCACGGTTGGTGCTAACATGGCAGATGATGTGGCACATGATGCTGAGTCAGCGATGACTTGGCGCACGTGAAGAAGTGTGGAAGTGCATGACGACGAGTGCCGATGCATGATAACCCTGGAAAAAAAAAAACAGAGGACTCTAGCGACACGTGGAGGCTTCGTTCGGGCTGAATTTTGCGACGTCTTGATCGTCTGGTCAAGGGCTTCATTCTGATATATTCAGAAGATCAAAAAAGAGTTTCATATGATGGATTTTCGGCACCAAATAAAAAAGATTTCTCATTAAAAGATGAGAACAATTAAGCGAAAGAAGAAAAGGAGGGTTTTAAAACCTTTGCTCTGATACCATATTAAAATAAGAGAAAAATAGACTGAATTATCTCTGAATTATATTAATGAATGATATATAAAATAATATACATTTAGAGCATATATATAGAAGAAGGAAAAGAGATAGGTGAGTGGGGAGTAAGTTATCCTATACATGGTAAGTCTCCAATCATAGGAATCCTAATTTGATATGAAAAATGTTAAATATAAAATATACTAATATATTTCAACAAGGAAAAATCTTTACAGATTATTGTGATGACATAACGTGCTTATGTGTGGATATTGGATTTTAATGCTTTGCGTTTTGACTTTAGACATGTAATTTGTTTCATATAATTTTATTCTTGCTTGTTCACTTTAATGTAAATTTTTTCCTCTTCGATACTGAAGCTTGCTAAGCTATGCCAAATTCAAATTTGTTTAGACCTAGTTGTAGGAGTAGTTTAGGAAGTCCATTGAACTGGTCAATTGGGGTGGAATCTTGCTTGAACCGTGAAACCAAACTGAATCAAATCGGTTCTTCATGGTTTGGTTCTACTATTCCTAATGATTTAGTTTTGTTTCCAATTTTAGTGAAACTGTTAAGACTAGTTTGGTTCCAAAAATCTCCCAAACTAGTCCCGAATCGAATAATGTATAGCACTAATGAGGATTACATGATGACGGTGATTTGGACATTGGCTTTGATGGGTGATGAGCAATTGGTTAGTTTGTACAATGGAGAGCTGTAGATGAAGTGGCGGGGAGGTGAAAATTTCAAAATTTGATACTGGTGGCATATATTTTTTTATTTTTCAAGTAGAAAATTAGTTTTTTTTTTCCATTGGATTAGCTATAGGTATGTATGTAATTTCACATCTTTTTTTTTTAACTCTAATTAGTTCTCAATCAGTCAAAAGACACGGGATACGAACATAGACACGGGACACGAGTACAACACAATACAAACACAAAAAATTCTAAAAAAAATGATAGGGGCACGACAAAGATACAGCTATAAAATAATAATATAATAATATAATATATATTCATTATTTAACAAAAAAAAATATTACATTACATAAAAACTTTAATCAATCATCAAGTAATTAAGAACGAAACAAACTTATAAACAAAAATAGACAAACAGATTAAAGAACCATACTTATTCAGCTATGATGCTTCAATTTTTTATTTATTTTTTAGTCCTCTACATATATTTAGCTTAGATTGTTCATCATAACTTAGTTGCATATAAATTCTTTTCAAAATACTTGAATACACCACAAAAAATTTATTGTACTTTGGCTTTAAAAATTCACCACAAAAAATTTATTGCACTTTGGCTTTAAAAATTCACCATAAAAAAATTATAAACCTTAAAAACTACCCTATAAAGATATAATAAGAATGCTAATAAATAAAAACATGCTAACAAACAAAGTAGTATTTATATATATTTTGTGGTATAAACATTACAAATATTATTATTTTAATGTTGTTTTAAATCATATGTTAGTACTAAATCAAAGTGAATGACTTCGTGGTAGTAAAAGTACCACAAGGCAATTATAGAGTTGCATAATTTGATTAGATATATTATTTTTTTACTCACTAAAAAGATACCTATGGTATTTTCTATCTTGAATATTAATATATAGTTCAAAAAAAGTACATATAATCTCATGATTGAATTAATTCATCATCATATTTAAGACAGTATCTGGATATATGGTATCAGATTATACTAGTTAGGACTCACAAAGAGATTGATCTAAAAAAACGAAATGATTAGGATAAATTGGATTATTACTAGTTAGAGATTGATAAGGGCAAAATTGTAATAAAAATTATATTATTAACTAATGTTCTTTCCTTTTCATTTCTTTTTATGGTAATTAAATCTTAACAACGAAGTTTAGAAAATCTGTTATTATCAAACATAAGTCTATATAATATTTAAACAAAAAAAAGGTTATTTTAAATTTGTTTAATATTGAATATTTCTTATAAAATCATGCATGATGGAGCCAGCCAACCTTGATGTGGGATGAGGTGAGGTGGATTTTCAGAAGATATTTTTCTTTGCTGAAGGATTTGGGATGTAGGTGTCTCATCCAAAACTTGACAAGTTGACATCCTAATCATAATTGTGACCAACATAATTCTTTTTATTTTTTTACCACGTGACCAACATAATTCATTTTATCTTTTTACAACGTGACCAACATAATTCTCATAATTATAAATAGCATAGTTCAATATTTTCAATATATATATATATATATATATAATTTTTTTTTTCTTCCTTGAATCATTGGTACAAGATCCCACCAGTTCAGTTCTTCATATGGATACAACTTGAGCGGGCAAAATCTGAATTTAATTTGGACGGGCCTTTGTTGATGTGGGCAAACCACCCGCTTGAATTATAAACTGACATTTTTATATAAAAGTGATGTATAAATTCAAAATTTAGAAGGTGTAGTTGAAAATATCAAAATTAAAGAAGGTTTAATCGAGATATTGTCTAAACTGATAGAGTGTAAATAATATTTATCCTATTATATATATAATAATATGATGATTGATATTTTATTCTCCAATTTATTATTAAAGAAGAATTGATTTGTTGTTTATCAATCATTTATATTTTATTCGTAAAATATTTTTGTCTAGGAGAAAATTTTATTTATTATTTATTAATCTTTTATATTTTATTTGTAATTTTTTTTTATATATATGGAGAAGATTTACAATATAATCAGTAAATTTAAATATTACGTGTTTACCCTGTGTATTATATTCGGTCCAAATTCACCTTGCGTAAAACATACATATGAAAGGACTGCAGAAGTAGTGGTGTGTATGACCCGAGTTCAATCGAGAATATTCTGAATACGGGCTGAACTTGAATTAGGAACTGGGTTGAAATTAGGATTAGATTATACCGAACTGGGTTGAACCTGGATGAGCACGTCAATCCCCGCCCGCCGAGTTGAACCCCGACCTCCCTCTGGACTTGTCGTCCGATTGGGAAGCAGTCTCTCTCTCTCACACACATTTTTCATGGTTTCAGAAAAGTAGGGTTTTATAGTTTTGTTTCCTGAATTCTACAAAATGGCGACAATGAAAACAATCGCAGCAGCTCTGAAACTCATCGACGCGAAGAAAGAGAAGCTCCGAAAGGCCTTCGATGACCTTCAATCTCACTCTTCTTCTCTCTCCTCCTTCACTCTCACATGGTCCGACCTCGACTCCCACTTCACCTCCCTTCAATCCTCCCTCGAACGCAGATTCAAACTCCTCCAATCCCAACCATCGCCCGAACCACAACCCCCATCTTCTTCTGCGATCATCACCAAGGACTCGTCCGACTCGCGCTTCCCTCTGGCTCGGCCCGAGTTGAAATCGTTCTGCGAGAAGATGGATGGGTTGGGTTTGAGGAAGTACATAGTCGATCGTCCCCAAGAAAGGTCCGTCATCAGGATTGAATTGCCCGACGCGCTGCGGTGCGCGCCGGACGCGGCGGCGATGGTTCTGGATGCGATGGAGGGGTTTTACAAGCCTGATTCGGAGGGCGATAAGAATGTGAAGTTGGGTGGTGTGAGGAGGAGCTGTGTGGCGTTGTTGGAGGGTCTGATGGGGTTGAAGCCAGAGATTAAGGCGGAGGTGAAGGCGAGGGCGATGAATTTGGCGGTTGAGTGGAAGAAGAAGGCGAGTACTAATGAGGAGTGTATGTTGGAGGCATTGGGGTTTTTGCATCTCTTGGCCACCTATGGATTGGTGGATGGTTTCAAGAGGGAGGAGCTTCTTGATTACGCCTTCGCTGTTGTCAAGTACAAACAATCCATCAAGTTGTATGGTGTGCTCGGTTTCACTGATGTGATCCCCGGTTAGGATTTTCTTCCGAATGCACTTCTCTGTTTAACCATTCTTTGTGTATGCTTTATTGTATCATTGTTCTGCCTGTATTTGGTGTTTTTTCTTTTACTGCTGTGTTTAAATGATATAATTCAGCTGACGTGCTAATGCATTGCTGTATTTAAAATACTGAATGCATGATCAATAGCCTTATATATTTCCGAGATATAATTTTTTGCTGATCAAGTGTTTTGTTAATTCTGCTTGTATAACCTTTTCTGTTTTTTCTTGTATGGACTACTTTAATTTTTAAAACACTACAAGCAATTGGGACCATGATCTATAGAGGGGAAGTACTGGTTTGAACAGAAGAGAACAGTTTTCTGAGAGTAAGAACATAGAACAGTTTTTTTTGTATGAACATGTAACCTTTTTCCCTATGCAAGGAGTTTCTTTGAAGGCAAACGTCCAATCACTCACATGTGTTCCATCGATCACCCATGTACATTTTTACATTTAATAAAAAATATAATATAAATAATTGAAAATATAATATAAATAATACATCCGATTAAATGAAACATTACTATTACATTGAATCATGGATAATACTTGGGATTTTGACGAATATGAGACGGTACATCATCGTTACATAATGGATGTATGAGTCTCTTCCTAAGGCGAAATATTGCTTTCAATTCAACCTTAAAATATCTGGATATAGTTTCACTCTAGTACTGGTATCATTCAGCTATAATTCTGCGATGAATACTGTGCCCAAGTATTAGTAAAAGTATTGCTTCTGCCTTCTCATTTGAAATTGTGCGAGTATCCTCTAAATGTTTACTTCGACTGGGTATGCGACAAATGTCTTTAAACACCACTTAATCCATGCGCAAAGTTTAATAGTACTGACCATGATGACCATTTAACAACTCTAAGACATATTTATGAGTTTTAACTGAGAGGGTCACATGGGTATCTTGGGATATATATTCTTATACTCTATTGTCTTATTAATCGTTAATGGATCGATAAAATCATCCAAATCATCACTTGAATCACTTGATGGTCTCAATGAATTCTGCATCTTCCATCTTCATCTTGATATACTAAACACTTTTACACATTTACAACAAGCAACATGTTGTAGTGAGCGTATAATTAAGGGGCATGCTAAAATATCATGATGTAACATCATGAGAGAGAGAGAGAGAGAGAGAGATTTAATAATTTATGATTTATGATAAAATCATAGTTTTAAATGATTTTTACCCCATAATTTTTTTTTTGCTTGCTTGCTTCATTTGCGGTCATACTTTTTGTTTCTAGATCCCAACCAAAGCCAGTGGGTTCATTTGGAAACTTATGAAACTTGTGCTTTAATTTCTTCACACTGTAATTGTGGTCTGTCAATGTTTCATTACCCTTTCATTTGTTTCCTGCCCTTACTAGTAAATACTCTAAATTGTGTATTTCCCTTCTTGACCTCACCCGCCATTATATGAGAAAAAAATTTCCATTTGTGAAGGCCATAAAGTTCCCTCTTCCATATCAGTAATTTTGATGTCTTCTAACAAGGATTGGATAAGACAGACAATATATAGAAAAATAAATAGGGAGGAATAAAAGGAAACAAAATTGAAAACGAAATATAATAGGCCATGCACAATAAATGAATGGTCGCATAATAATGTTGCTAAGTCCAATCTCAGGTTATTCCTTCACCAACCCTTATGTACATTCTGTAGTTTCTCTCAATTAAATTCAATCTTGAAATGGAATAATTCTTGACAATGATTCTAATATGAGCTTGGTTTCTTTTTAAAAACTTGCATGAAACAAAAATGATAGATGAAAAAAAGTACACACCATATAAAAACCCAACTAAAAAATTTAGAAACCTCTAAAGGTATAGTGATTCATTGACCAAAAGATGGTTTAAATGTATCCTCAACTAGAGAAATGTATTAATTAAACAATATGCATATCTTCTTAAAGTAGAGGTCATAAGTTTATCAAAAAGTAGAGGTCATAAGGGTCATTATCCAGTGTGACCCCCCTAAATCAAGGCAGCTGGGAGGGACATACTGATATGGACCTAACTCTGGATTTGAATGCACATTATCACGCTTGGTAGACCAAGTATTTTACCACTGCACTAAGCAATGGTTCCTTCATTTTTTTTAATTTTTTTTTCTTCTTTCGGTAAGAGAAAAGATGGCCATGGCCCTTTCTTAAAGAATGGAGATTTTTGTAATTCATATTTTTAAGAAATCAAGGTTTTCTTTTGAGGATTGAGGGAGATAAATAAGTTGGATACTTTGAAGGAAAAAAATCTTTCAGCTTCAAGAAAAAAAAAGAAGCAAATATGATTTATGATTCTGGAGAAACTAACTGGAATTCTAATAGAAAGGACAATTGTTGTGGAAAAGAAAATATTCAAGCACATTCTTTCTTGCTTTAGGCACTAGCTTCTTGTTGAAATTAAGTTAATGTTACTAAAGATAAACTGGAAGTTGGAATTGAAACTGGGGCCAAATCCTGTCTGTATTGATCCCATCATATGATTTGTCCCTAAATACGAGAGCAGGTAATGAATCTAAATTAGAGAAGACTAGAATCTGAGAGGCTGATCAGCCTGGGGAAGCCTAGATAAAGGAACTTAATGGGTGATACAAAGAGCTTATGATTATGATCAACACACAATTCGGAATTGATTTAATCCAGCATGGTCAGAATTTACATTGAAATATCTGTTGTTGCTTCCTTTGACTTTTCTTTTTTATTTTCTGCACATCAATGCCACTAGAAAATAACCACTAATAGGAATTAGTAGGAAGAATATGAATGTGGCCCTAGGTTCAGTCCTATTGAGTGAAAGAAAGGAAGATGCATGGAATTGTGTTTTTCATATCAAGGAGGAACTCTGATAGCACATGATTGAAACTTCTAAGGTCTGGAGTTGGAGTATAGGACTTGCCAGTTCTAGCTAAACCAGAGTTGTACACAGACTTGGTCATTTAATAGTTCTACGATGATTAAAGGAAGTTCATCCAAAACCACAGCTTCCATTTGTGCCATACATACCAAATAAAAATTGCCAACTTTTCAAAATTATGTAATTTTTTTTTATAAGGTCAAAATTATTTAACTTAACCACTGACAATTACAAGATAATAAATATATCTGATAGTTCTACTTAGTATTGGTCTCATCCACATCATATTTTCAAAAATCATCTCACCAAATGCTTTTATATAAAATAGAAAGAAGCATATTCAATTGATGTTTTGTGTATTGAGCTTAAGTCAACTCGCTATAGCATTACAAAATCTACTTGAGTTTTGCCCCTTTTACTCTATTTAGGATCATATAATGTGTTAGCTCATGGGCCATGCCTTTTTCCACATCCTTGAACCATTCTTTTATTCCCTCTGTTCTTTTCGTCTTTATGGTTGCAAATGAACCAGGTGTCATGAACAGTTTAGGATTTGATTCGTTTAAACTCGTTCAATGACTAAATGAAATGAGTTTGAGCTTAGATTCCTAGCTTGTTTATTAAACAATTCAGGTCTGAATTGTGTTCATCCATTAGATTATTGTATCAGATTGGATTTGGATTTTTTGTACCAATATAAATCGAATGACCCCTGATCTAGTCCACATGAGTCATATGACCCGTAAGCAAGCCAAACCTCACATGTTTCTCACTCCAGGAGTCAGCCCAATCCAAGCATCAAAGTTGTTAACCTGGATATTCGATGTCCATATTACTGTAGACCTTTCAAATCTAAGCGAACCAATACATAACAGTGCATACTTAATGCTCAAAAACCCAATATCAAGTAGTGATCTTTGGTTGTCATTTTTTGCCCCCTTTGGAACAGTCTGATGCAAACAGTAATATCGTTTTTTTTTTTTTTGCAGATCTTATTCGAAAACTTATTTATAAGGGCAAACAACTTCTCGCCGTCAAATTTATTTTTGAATTCAAGCTGACTGACAAGTTCCCTCCAGTACCCCTCTTAAAAGACTACGTGAAGGAGGCAAATAATCTTGCCCACAAACTCCGCAGGGGTAGAAAGAACTCTCTTCAGTTAATGGTAATAGCACATCTCCTTCTATGACTTTCAAGATTCTTGTTTCAAATTCAAAATCAATTAGTCACCTTTACGATATTTGGTTACTTTCTCTTGCAGAATGAGGCCACAATGCAGGAAACTGGTGCATTGAAATCAGTAATCAAAGTCATCGAGGACCACAATCTTGAATCCGAGTATCCAAAGGAAAGCATTGTAAAGCGTATTGAGAAGCTAGAAGAGGAGAAGGCAAGCAGGAAACGCCCTGCCCCAAAGCCTCAGCAGCAGTCAAAGCAACAGAAGCAGTCACAGCAACAGAAACAGAGTGGTGGAAGCAAGCGCCCTCGAACTACTGCATCAACTGGTCCAGCAGCAATTCCAATTATTGTTGCTGCTGGCAATTCAACTGCACCCCCATTTCAACAACCTAATCTACAGCCAGCAGGTTTGTTGCCAGATCATCCTGCTCCGTACTTTAGTGCCCCAGCTGGGCCCTATGGCTTGGCAGGCTCCAATCTTGCCGTTGCTCCATTTCCAGACTCATCTGCTGGGCTGTATGGTTTTTCTGGGTCCTCTTTTGGTTACCCTGGGAACCTACCTCAGTACCCATCAGAATCATACATGCCGCCTGGTTATTTTGATAGACCAGTTGCTTATGGTGGATATGGTTTGCCACCACAATACCGTCCTTCTTACCATCCACAGTAGTTCCTTGTGCGCTTCTGTGGTTGTGGAATTATAGCTTCGGTTGGTACCATAGCTTTTACCTACACCAATTTCCTTTTGGTGGTCCAGATGTTTTAAATCAATCATGAAATGTTTCATGTTGGATTGTTTTCGGGCTTCTGGAAACTGGAAGCCACAAGGAAGCTTTTATTTTTTGTTTATTCCGCAGTAGTTGTGTCCAGCATTTTGTCTCTTGGAGGAATTAAAATGATTTTATTTTATTTAGGTAGTATGTTAAGATTTTGTTCTACATTTCCAAAAGTAAAATCATTCTTCAATTACGCTTCATTTTTTTTGACATAAGTCACATAACATGTCTTGCATTGGAAAATATTTTTTATGTGACAATTTACATAAAAAATAATATTCCTTCTTATTTTCCTGTATTTGGTTGAAGTTTTGATATTTTTTTAATGAATTTTCAGAAAATAGGTGATAATACCTAATATATGTATGTAGAGTCAAAAACAAGCATAAGTTGGTTCATGGGCATGTATAAACATACACATTATATTTATTTATGAGTGGATATATATGCAATATATATACTTGTTTATTGTTTGGCCATATGAGTTCTGAATTTCACTCGGAAAATGATTGTTTGTATGTGATTCGTTGTAATGAGGAGTCACGTTTGCACAATGGGTCCACGGTGAGTTGAAGACCTGATGGAGGCCTGAGCTGTCACAGAGGGACCTGCAGTAGGAGTAAAGAAAAGAGCGAGGAATTGTTTAAGCGATCTCTTAGGAGGTTTTGGAATGGATTGATTTCTATCTTCTCTCTAGCTCTCTCTCTCTCTCTCTCTCTAAGTCTTAAAGTCTGAGAGCTGTGGTTGGTGAATCCCTTAATGGAGCATCAAGTGCTCTCCATATACTACTTTGGCAAAGGACAAAGACCTCTAGGCAACCATCATCACCTTTGGATCAAAGGAGAAGTGAAAGACTGAAAGATGCCTTTGGGGGTTAGGTAGGACAATCTTGGGGATCAAGGGAAGCTTGTCAGATTGACAAGTGTCTTGCATTTATTGTGATTGACCTACATTTAATGAGGGTCCTCTACTTTCCTAAGGGGTTAAGATGCCTCCAGTGAATCTTCGGTACTCAGCCACCAAAGCAACACTCCCAGGGTCCATCTAAAAAGATGAATCTTCCCTTAGAGGTTTTCCCTGCTAGACTTGAGAGGGTCATCCTATATTTTACCTTCGAGGTTTATCCGTTGGGAGGAACTCCCTGGAGGTCTTAAGCTGATCCTTGAGGTTTTATCCGTCGGTAAGAATCCTCCAGGCTTCGAGGTTTATCCGTTGGGAGGAACTCCTCGGCAGATTTACCTTCGAGGTTCGTCCAATGGGAGAGCTCCTCTAAGGTACAAAAGTGAGACTTATTCATCAGGAGGAGTTTCTCACGTCTGGCTTTGAGGTTTATCCGTTGGGAGGAACTCCTTGGTAGAAGAATTTGGTTAATGCCTCGTGGGAGAGGCGGGGGATCCCCTTTGGAGCTTCAATGCTTCACAATTCATCTAGTTCCTTTTTCCTGGGCATCATCTGAAAACACATTATCATCTACATCATTTATACCAGGATGGCACATCAACACACACACACACACACATATGTATAGACATATGCATATACATGTATTTATTCATACGCAGTTAGACCATGACCTGGAGGTCATGGACCAGAGGTACCTACATTTTGCCCCGCTGAGCGAGGGCTTGGGGACAAGTCATTGCCCAATTTATCTGGTTCACCTCAAGATACTAAAACATTTGATGTTTGCTCGAGTCTTCGCACATATTTGGTTTGTCATGTTTAGCATCCACTATACATTATTATCATCACTTAGATTTTTTTTTATTTTTTTATGTGCTCATCATAATTTAAAACCATTCCCATTTTTTTTTATATATACGTTTCATATAACATATACGGTCCATTTACACATATTTTAATATCGCATATATCTAGATATATTTATTTCCCCCCTTCGGTACTTCTGACAAATGCACGGATGGGATAGGACTACAATGGGTCGCTTCCTATGGCAGCCTTGGTGTTAATTTCACTTCTTCAAAAAGCGTTTCACATCAAAGATCTATAAGAAAGGACGTTTCAGGGTTTCCTTAGGGTTTCTTCCCTTGCTGTAAAACAAAGGACTCAGTTTCCTAAATCCTCATTTATTTTCTTGTTGCTGCTCTTCATCCTTGCTCACCAAAAGTTTCTCACTCTTCACGTTTAAAGCTTCTCCGTCTGAACAGCATTGCCGCGAGCCGATGAGAATTCCGAAGATGATGGCGTCGTTCCTGTCGACTCTGAGTGGCAGGTCGCTTCTTTCTTCGGTCAGGATGACTTGTTTTGGACTGCACCTCGAGGTTGGGCAGTTTGAGAGAGTCTTCCTGGCTCCATGGATGTGTTTTGCATTCCTCCGGATTCAGTCCTCTGGTTCAGAATCGAACGATTCATATGCCTTACTCTCACGTCGTCTTTCCTAGTCACACGATTCCTTGCATGGGTTGGGAATCGTGGACCGATGAGATTGTGTCGAATCCTGATTTCAAGAGGTATTTGAAGGTGGCTGACATTTATGATGCGATAATGAAGACTCGTCAACTCACCGTCCATCGGGACGCCATGGGCTTGCAATTGCTTTTATTTTTTGTTTTTGTTTTGTCTACTTTGTTTAACTGTGATGATGGTCCCCCAAAATAATTCTGTGCATTTAAACAAGATATTCACCCGACTTAGCCTCTCAAAAATGGAAATAATTGGGTAGATAATCTTCTATCATGAGTCCAGTTGATTTTATGCTTCTAATTACAATAGAAAACAAAATATTGAACTTCCTTGTGGTTTCTTTGGCACTTCTCTTGTATTATCATTATAATTTAAAATATTCCCTCTACACTATCTTTGAATTTGCCTGGAGCTCTGAATTGGATCTCTGGGACAATTCTACCATTATTTTATAGACCAGTGAACTTAATTGTTTGAGGAGCTTCCCCTCTCTTTATTTCATTTGAGTTGATTTTTTAGAGCTGCTGTTTTGGAGTTAGAAATGCTTGTCTAGTTTAATGAGTATATATATTATTCATAATTATAGTTGTTAGAGTTGATTAGAGGTTAAGTTTGAGTGCTGATTTGGAGTTAGAAATGCTTGTCTAGTTTAATG
The DNA here is from genome assembly GCA_026545225.1 of Cornus controversa. Classification (NCBI taxonomy): domain Eukaryota; kingdom Viridiplantae; phylum Streptophyta; class Magnoliopsida; order Cornales; family Cornaceae; genus Cornus; species Cornus controversa. The sequence continues at coordinate 42,134,721 of CM048852.1, read as the reverse complement.
AGTAGATATAATATTCATAATTATAGTTGTTAGAGTTGATTAGAGGTTAAGTTTAAGTTGGTAGGGATGATATTGTGTCTAGTTTAATATTGATAATTATAGTTGTTAGAGTTTATTAGAGGTTAAGTTTGAGTTGGTTGGGATGATAATCATGATACTGTGTATTCTTCTCAGCTACCTGCTTAAATACTAGGCTATTTGGTTTGTCTACTGAATGTATGAATTATTTTGGTGATTATGTACGAGATAGATGCAACAAGTTGATGTTGGTAGCACTGTCATGGTGGACCATGACACCAGAAACCAGTCCTCCCAGGGACCATAACTGCCCCTTCTGTTGCCATTGGGTGCTTAGATATCCTGTTGAATGCCATAGGAATATTGGTCTGGAAATGCCTAGTTAAATGCTTACAAGTCACAACACTGTTGAAGTTGCTGTGGAGTCTCTGAGCAGTGAGAACTACTGCGGCATGTGTATACAGTAGGTGGAATGGTTTTACCTTGATGCATTTGATTGGAGGACAAACTGTTAATTTGGGAGAAATGAGTTACACCAGTAGATTGTTAGGATTTGAACTCGTCTTCTTGATTAAGCGCACAACAAATGGATGGGGCTTGCTGGCTGGCGAGGAAGTCATGTGGTTTGTTAATGCTTTGTTATTGTTATCATTGTAGTTTTCATATCCTTCTGATGATGGTCTAGGCAGAACAATTCTGGCAATGCACAGCAGGTCTTGCTTATTTCCCGCAGTTTCCTGCTGAAACAATTCAATGGTTGATCTTTAGCCTACTGTAGGGGAAACAAGAAAGCATCTAAAGGTGAGTGTCATTTTGCTGTATATGTCAACTCATGATTGCTCTTGCTACAAATGAAACAATGTGGTTGTAACTTGTAAGTATACATTGATATGTAAATTAGTCCAACATCTATGTTGTACACAAGGGAGTCTCGTGCATTGAGTTTGCCCTTTTATGTTGTATACAAGGGACCAATGTTTGGTGCACTGGTAAAATACGTGGGCTGTCAAGTGAGCATGTTGTCATAGATTCTTGTCCCGTATCGGATCCAAATGGGGGAGGGTCTTGGGCATATTAGGTGTTTTGGGTCGGATTGGAAGCACCCAGTCAGTGACAAAGTGGTGTTAGAGTGGGTCCAATCCTTGATCCGGTGTAATGCCAAGCGCCCACACGGAGGTGTCCGGGTCAGGTATTGGGTCCCCCGCCGTTAGGATGGACTACCGCAACGAGGGCATTGCAGATTGGGTCGGATAGCAGACACCCAGCCTGTGACAATGTGCTCAATGTCTAGCACCCTCGATTAACAGGAACTACACTGGTTAATGTTCCTTTTGACTCTTGTATATGTTCTATATGCATATATAAATTAAGGTGTGGACGAATATGGATTTGTCCGAGTGCTAGTGTCATGCTAAAGTTTTAACGAAATGTTCAACTAGCTTCTTGATCCTAATCAAGTTTACTTTCGAGAATAAGAAGTTTGTTTAGATGAAAGTTAGCAATGTGTACACTAAGTTGAGTGTGTGATGAACGTACTCCAGATGAGCTTCACACTGGTTCGGAGAGAGAGAATCAATTTAATCTCACAATTTGGTTTATTTTCCTAATCAATCACAGCTTTTTTGTTTTGTTTCTTGATTACACATTTTTTTTTTGTTTCTTTCATTCTCCTTCTTTTTGAACTTGTAACTATTTCATTGGTATTCTACGATGAAGCCTGTAAATCCCCTGCATCTACTGAAATCTTATAGTGCTTGATTGCATTGACATTGTTAGTTGTGTATGCAGAGGTCTTGAAGTTGGAAGTATTGACCTGTACTGATATATGTATTGCCCATTTGTATGACATTACAGTGTTCTGTGATACATATTTGCCTATATTGTTAAGGATTCACTGAAACACAATCAATGCACCCAACAACTAACTCTAGCTCTTAAAACTGTTGTTTTTTGGGGACCAACATATATATATATATTGGTAGATATATTTTATAGTAAAAATCTTTTATAGTCCCCATTTCTTAACCACAAATCTCATATTTTTTGGTGTTAAGTAGGATAGATGAAATGCCTCTTGTGCTAGTTGGTCATTAATTTAAGTGCTTATGGGCTATCATTGTTTCCATTTAAAGGATTGTGCAAAATCATCCATATTGTAAAATAAAAAGAATTCTGGAATTATACTTTATACGTTGAACCAAAGAAATCGAAAAACCAAAATTACATGAATACTAAAAATTTTATTTCATTCAAGTGATGAACAAATAACAGCATTTCTATTATATTTGTATATATGTGATAATTTCAATGGTAAGAGTGTGTATATGTAACAAATTGTTTTCAAAGAATGCACAAAGATCATTGTTGATTTTTTCAACTTCTTTGTCAGAGTATGTTTTTTCAATTTTTTTTTTTTTTTTTATATCTGTGAATTGTTGTTAACAGAACAGGAAAAAGTTGCATAGAAATCGGCAAATGGTTCGCCCGTCTAGAAAAAATGGGGCTCAGGTCTGCGTGGTCCTTGCCCATGCGGGCTTAGACCTATCTGGCATGGGTTCCACAATTCAAGCCCAATCCTGGCCCGATGGGCTGGTCGGGCCAAGGAGTGTAACAAGTCTGTTATTATTTCAATATGCATTTTGCATACAAGTTTATCCAGAAAAGCTTTCTTAGAAGGCTTTAAAAGGGCATTTTTCGTCCAAATAAACCACCCAAACCGTCTTTGATTGTTTATAACACAGATCTCAAATCTACCCAAAATAATAACTTATCATTTAATTTTATCTCCTAAAATAATGGAGTATATCACTTGCCACATAGATTCGAGTTAAAATTCTTGATATTTATTCGAGACGTGTAGCATTGCTCTAATAATAATCATCGAAGCACAAAATTATGAGTCACTTATGACCATAAAATGTTTTTGTCACACAATGAAAAATAAAATAAAATAAAGTAAAATAAAATGTGATATTATAAAGTAATTAGGGGCCGGTGTCAAAAATCAAAATTATGTGTAACTAATTGCCCTCTTTTCTTTTCTATTCTTTGTTTTTTAATAAAAATTTTCGAGCCTGTCAAGCGATGTCAATGGTCAGCCTAGCCTGATAAACCTTGTGGGCTAGGATGCCAAGCCCATGCTTGCTTGATAAGATACGGGCCGAATGATGTTGGTTATATGCCTAATAATATCCCACTATTAAAGCTTGTGGCCTACTGATATTTTCTCTGAATTATAATATCCCTCAAAACAAATTAAATATGAGACACAATTGTAAATAAAATTCACGTTGAGCCTAAATTTAGTAAACAGAGGATATGTCTTTCTAAAGACTAGGAATTTTTGTTACCCTTTTGTGAAGTGTGTTGGGGGCAAAAAAATAAATAATAAAATAAACAAAAATAAATAAAGAATATAAATCTCTAATGGTTTGCTTGGTAGGAAGGAAGGAAGGAAGGAGGAAAGAAGAGTGAAGGAAAGATAGGAAAGAACAAATTTTCTTTATTTGGTAAAGAAGAGATAAGAAGGGAAGGAAAAAGAGAATGGATGAGTCATTTTTTTATGTTAACAAATTATCATCACTCATATATAGACAAAAGAGAGAAGGTTGAGAAGCACTGGCGAAGCCAATGTGTGCCCAGGGGGGCATATGCCCCCCCTGAAATAAATTTTTTTTTTACTACTATATATATATATATATATATATATATATATATATATATTTTGTAAATCTCAAAAATGCCCCCCCTCAATTTTTATTTTGCTCCAATAAATTAGTAATGGTTAAGATTTAAGATAAATTATTGGTCATTTAGTCTTGTAATGTGTTAAAAGATAAAGATACTACCCAATCATAAAAATACAAGAGACAAGTAATAAAACATGTATATATGAATATTTGAATTTTCTTTATATTTCAATAATTCGTAACATTTTCGTCCTAGGTCATAACATAGTGAAAGTTATACTCAAATGAAAGCTCTCAAAATTCTCTATTCAATGGATTTCGTTTCATCAAAAGATTTTATGTATAGTGAGAGTTATGAGACTTGAAGTGAGACGAAGAAAGAAAAATATATATATACATTCACTTGTGTGTTATACGTTGAGGAATAGTGAAAAATGGGGTGTATTATGTGTAATTATTTTTTTAAATTTGTTTTATATATTCTTTTTAAACTTGAAAACTAATAACTAATTGGCAAAACTTGAGCCCAAATTAAGTACTTCGAAGTCGTCTTTTCAATGAAAATAGTTTTCGGAACAAATTCTATGTGCATAGAGCTTAATTATTTAAATCTTGAGAAAAATGAATTTCTTTTATTTAAAGGAAAAAAAATAATTTGACCAAGTTTCAAAGGCATGGACAATTGAGTTTCGATTATTAATTTAATTTTTTTTTATCACACCGGGTTTGAAAATTCGGGGTGTGACAACGTGGTATCAAAGCGTAGTTATACCTTTTAACTTCTAAAGAAAAAAAAACCTTCAAAGTTAACAATAACTCATTCTCTCTATTTGTAATTTCACTCCAACGGCCTCTTCATGACTGCGCTACACTTTCCTCTCTGAGTTTGCAAATGATAAATAGAGAGAGCAAATCAACCTTTTGTAATTATGTTTCTCTGTCACCAACTCACTGCAAGCTTGATTATTCGTTTCTTTTGCAGTAAAATACATTTATTTTTCATACAATATGAAAATCCTAAATGGCTAGATGTAAATCTTTCTTTAAATTTAATTTTTTTTTTAAGCTTTGATACTTTAACTCTCTAAGGATTCTATTTCTAATTTTCTTTCAATAACATCAAATTACGTTGCCTCTGTTCTATTATATTGGTTTTTCGTTTCCTAGTTGATAATCATTATATCTAACAAAGAAGCAAAATTGACTAAATTCATTTTTTTAGGTAAATTGAGAGTCAACATAAACAATTTTTGTTGTGTAAATTTGTTAAACTTGTCAAATAGTTTGGACACAATAGATTAAAAATATTATATTACTCATTGAAAAAATAGCGATTTTGTTGGTGTTTTTTCATTTTTTTTAGTCTTTTACGTGAAAAATTTATATTTGTCATTATTTTTTTTTCTTTACCAAAATACACTACGCCCCCCCTAACTGAAATCCTGGCTCCGCCCCTGTTGAGAAGTAATATTGTTATAAAAAAAAATTTAAATTAAATTAAATTACAATACTACCCTTCATCATTATTAGATAAATTCAATATTAGCCATCTCTTTTTCCTTCTCTCCTAACAAATAAATTAAAGTATTACTTATTTATCTTTTCTTCCAAAAACGATTTACCACCAATATCTAACCCAAGTGGTATCTCATTTCCCTAATTTCTTATGAAATAAAATGAAATGAAAATGAAAATGATTCAAGTCCCATTAATGATGATAATAGTACACTGCTGCATATGAATAAATAAATAAATAAATACAACTATAGCACGTTCAATCTTCATGGTCCAAGACTCAAATTTTCATTGTCCTTAGATTTTACCACGTTTCTATTGTGTCATATAAATTTGTCCCAAAAAAAAAGAAGGCAAAAACACTTGTGTAAAAAGTTGTCACGGGTCTTGTTTCACACAAGACAAGGACGGGTGGATCTTGGGCGGGGGCAAATAGCACAACCAAAGTTTAACACTTTGTTTGGAATACCGATTTGAAATTAGAAAAGGAATTGAATTGGATTTGAAATGAAATGTCATTTGTTTGTTTGGAATAACTTAAAATTTAATAATAAAGGAAATATTACTTTTATCATTTTATCCTTATTAATTAGAATTACAATGCTACATTTCACTAGAAAGAAGAGTGGGTAAATTACAAATCTACAACTAAATTAGTTTACAAATTTCATCAAATTCTACCATTTTTCATGAGATTTGAGAATACTATATTTTGGGATTTCAAATCCAATGAAGTTCAATTCTATTTTAAATTCCTTTAATTTCAAACACTAGGAATTCCATTTTGAATTCCAAATTTCATCAAATCATAGCATTCCAAACACAGTGTAAGTTTTTGGGTTGTATAACAAATATCTAACCCAATCCATTACCAATGACGCTTTTAAGTTTTTTGGTCGGACAACAAATGTCTGACCTAGTGGTATCAGAGCAAATTCAACCCTTATTTGGTATCTCTTAACCACACACAAGTGTCTGGGTTATTATTATTGTCTCTTTAATTTTGATTATAATTTTTTGTAATAAGCATTATTCAATTAGGATTTTAAAATATTTTAAAAGTCTTGGTGTATTTAATCCAGACTTTTAAACAATCCATACAAATCTAACTGTATTCAATTATGATTTTAAAAAGCTTGCAAAAGTCTAGGTGTATTAAAAAAGTCATAGGTTTTGAAGGATTTCATTAAGTGGTGAATTTTGAAAAATTTGGGGGTGAAAAGTATAAATACCTAAACTCATAACAAATCTAACATTTATCCCATAGATTTTGGTGAACTTTTTTTTCTGTATAATATGAACAACCTTTCTCCATCTCAAGGTATACTCTTTTTTTTTTCTCTTTTCAAATTCTCTCTCTTTCTATTAGATTAGGAAAACATGTAAAACTCGAGTTTTCAGGCAAGTTGATTAATCTCTAGCACTATGGGAGGGATTAATCCCTCTACACTGTTTGTTATTGATCAATTCCTTAAGCCACAAGGATTGATCATGAAATTCAATTAATAATTCAATATAACTTATGTTCAAGGCTCTCCAATTAACTATCTAATGATTTAACCTAGATCCTATAAGTAAATTTTGTACTTTTTTTTCATAATGTGTGATTGAAATTTGAGAAAAAGTCGATATGTAATTTGTGTTAACAAGTGAGTTACTTTATTATCCCTGCTTTTTTACTTGTATGCAAAAATAGAATTCAAGGATACAAATAAATAAAATATGTTGAAGAAATCAATATAAGTTTATAAAAGTCCATCAAAGTCTCTAATAAAAGTTTATACAAATGAATGAAAGTCTGTAATAGAAGTTTATAAAAATTCACAAATTCACATAAATTTGTCACTTAAAAAATGTCTCTCACTTAAAATCCTAATGGACTATACCCTCCTAAATTTATAATACAAATTAGTAATTAATTGAAGGATAAAATAGTAAAAAAAAATTATTACATGTAGAGGAAAGTATATAAGATAATCTCTAGTGGAACATAACAAACGATGTTGAATCAAGAGTACCTTCATTCCTATATAAATGGTGGATGTAAGAATCCATAATGCATCGTGTCCTTCAAGTCGCACGTTACTTTCTAACAAGTGGCGGAGCCACCGTGTGACCAAAAGGGGCACATCCCCCACCACCCCCCCCCCCCCCCCGAAATAAAATTTTTTTTTACTAGTATATGCATATTATTTTTGTAAATTTCAAAATTACCCCCCTTAGATTTTTCTTTTAGAAGACCCAAGAGGACATATTGGTCATTTAGTCTTGTAATGTTTTAAAAGATAAAGCAACATAATTTCTTTGCATGTAATACATGCACGTGTATATATGAATACTTGAATTTTCTTTAAATTTAAAAAATTCGTAATATCTCCATTCTAAGTCAAAACATAATGAAAGTTGTACTTAAATAGAAACTTTCGAAATTCTTTATTCAATGAATTTAGTTTCATCGACAGATTTTATTTATAGTGGAAGTTATGAGATTTGAAGTGAGATGAATGAAGAAAAATATATATACATTTAATTGTCTTGTGCTTCACTTGTGTTCATTATATATAGGTTGAGAAAGAGTGAAAAAGGGGTTGTCTTATGTGTAATACAAACATACATATATTTGTATACATGTTTTCTTAAATTTGTTTTATATCACTTTTTAAACTTGAAAATTGATAACTTATTGGAAAACTTGAATCTAAATTGAGTATATCGAAGTCGTCTCTTCAATGAAAATAGTTTCTAAAATAAATTCTAAGTGCATGGAGCCCAACTATTTAAATATTGAGAAAAATGAATTTCTTTAATTTTGAAAAAAGAAAGAAAGAATTTAATCAAGTTTAAAGGCCGTTGACAATTGAGTTTTGTCTTTTAATTTAATTTTTTTTATCAAAAATTAATCGGGTTCGAAAATCTAAGGCGTGACATCATGGTATCATAGCATAGTTATACCTTCTAATTTTTAGGAAAAAAATAAACAAAAAACTCCTAGAGGGTGTTACTTAAATATATAAATCATTCAACGCGTCCTCTTCACGTGTGACATTCTTTTGGTTGAACGCGTGTTTCAATTTTAATTAAGGTTTGAACTTGAAACATTTAACTTTTATACCATATTGACAACTATCTACTCTAAAAGCTTAAGTTATTAAAAATGATGTAACTTAAATATATAGATCATTTAAGAGATACTTTAGCTCTCTAAGAATTCTATTTCTAATTTTCTTTCAATAACATCAGCTTATTAGCTATGATTCTTTATTTTTTGTTTTGGCAATGAGTTTTGTGATGGACTGATGGTCAGATTATTAGCTATGATTCTTTATTTTATTTTTTTTGGCAATGAGTTTTGTGATGGACTAATGGTCAAATTATGTTGCCCCCATTTCATGATTTTGGTTTTCTATTTTTTCATTAATAATCATTATCTCTAACAAATAAACAAGATCAAGTAAGTTCACTTTTTTAGATAAATTGAGAGCCAAGAACTGTTTTTGTATCATTTAATTCATTAAAAAAGATTAAGTACCATAGTGATTTTGTTGTGTTTTTTCATTTTTTATTTGTATTTTGACATGAAAATTTTATATTTGTCATATTAGTATTTTTTTGCCACCAAAATGCACTGTGCCTCTAAATTGAAATCCTGGCCCACCTTGTTTCTAACACATTGTTTCAAATGAAGTTTTGACATAACATTCCTCTGAGCTACAACCGGTATGGCGGTATGGATGTGTCGGTACATACTAATCAATATTTTTTCTCTGCGGCATAGATTGATATTTTTGTCTCGATGAGTTATTTCTCTTTCTTTAGAACTATTTTTTTCTATATGGAGTGAAAATATACTAGCTCCTCTAACTATAGCCGTAATTTCTAGAGTTTTTCTTTTCGTACTAATAGTCTATTTTTTTTAATATGGCTCACTTGCCCTAATTAGCTAACAACACTATAACTTTCTTTCAAAAGCTAGCTTCAAGAACCATTGTTTTCGGAAAACATGTCTGAACTTCCAAACATTTAGTTCACAACATTGTAACTTTCTTTGGAACCCATTTTTTCCTGAAAAGGTTATTGCAGGGCCAAGCATTAAAAAAAAACTTAAGATACCAATCATACCATGTTTATGGTAAACTCGAGTAATGTGTTATATAGAGTTTGAGTATACACAGGAGTTTGTACAAGAGAAAATCCAAAGAGTATCAGAAGAGTTGTTACACGATAATATCTAAATCTTATATATATAATAAGAGAATATCTGAAAAGTGTCATACTCATCTCTCTTAAGCTTTGGGCAAATTACAACGTTTGGACGTTATTACTTTGACATCTCATATGGACCTTAAACTTTAATGAACGTTAAGTTATAGTACAAAGTGTCATTTTTACACCTAATATTTTAATACTTTTAATATAAATAACATGGGTAAATTATATTGACCTCCTCTGAAATTTTGCTAAATTATACACGGGTAGAGCGTCTAAAGTTTATTACTTTGACCTTCTTATGTTTTTGCATGTGTGCTTAATGACATCCATGTCGTTTTTTATCCAACAGAATCGTGAATGAAATTTTAGAAAATGATCATATTTCTCTTCCTTTGTATGAAAGACAATAACAGCCACCCACCAACACTCATCCTCTCTATTTTTTTATTTTTTTTTGCTATTGATCCACTTGCTCCACAGCGGCTGACCTCCATCTCAACCACTAGTGAATAAGTCGCTTTTGTTGTAGAAAGAGAGGCACCATGGAGCTTTAAGTCCATGGACACAGGGGAGTTCTTGTTTTCTTTCTACTAAAGAAACAACACACAAATGTCAAAGCAAAAGTGTGAAGAGAAATGTTTCTTTGCAAAAGATGGGTTAGGGTCCTCTATGTAATCTGGGAGCTTGTGATTGGAAAAGTGTTAGGTTCGGTTGGTACAAAGAGAGAAAAACCAATCATAGCCTTTTTTTTTTTTTTTGGGGGGATGAAATCCACTTGCTCCACCACGGCCGACCTCCACCACAACCACTTCCATAACAAACGGAAGCCTACATTAAAATTTCTATCTATCTAGGAGTAATTTGTATTTATATACAATAGATCCAACACCTATACATATATATTTATATATATCGCATATTCAAAGGGCATAAAATACTTTTCACTTTAACAGATATTTGCACTATTATTATAATTTTAGGACGTTATTGACTTTTCACACTCAATTTTAATGTCCGTCAGCTCGCTAACGAGTTTAGTAGAGCTCTAAATCTCAAAAGAGATTGGTGTAATTTACCCAAATATCATTGAAGAAAAAGATAAAATGGTTATTTTTAAAAAATTGGTTAACAGTTCCTACGAAAAGAAAACATAAGTAGTGTCTTTGAACACATGCGCTAAACCTCAGAGGAGGTTAAAGTAATAAACTTCAAAAGCTTTATTTATATGTAATTTGGCCAAATTTTAGAAAAGGTCAGTTTAATTTACTGTAAGTATATTTATGCATTTTTTTTCTTGACACTTGTTTTGTATTATTATTATAATTTAAAATTTTTAGAGTTGTAACATGAAAATATCTAAATAGTATTGGTACTTGATCCGTCTTTATACATGACCAAGCATTTTATAGATGTGTTACATACATGTTCTGTTAAGCATATCTATGTTTTTTGTTTCATGTAGATCTGAATTTGATCTATGGTACAATTCTACCATTATTTTTTATAGATCACTCAACTCAATTGTTTCAGGAACTCATTATACACTCGGAATCTTGACCGTTAAATAGTTAGATAAAGTAATTTTAGATCGTAAATAAGCAAAGACATTGCACCAAACTTGGACAAAGACGTGCGGACTTGACCTATCAACGACTAGCCTGGGTTCCACAATTCAAGCCTAAGCCTGGTACGATGGGACTAGACTATGGGAGCAAGTGAGGTAAAGGGGCTGTTATTAATCGAATATGCATTTGAATACAAGTTATATATAAGTTATTTATTTATTTAATTTAATTTTGTCGTGGAGAAAGCTTGTTATACGGCCTAAAAGGGCATTTTTTGACCAAATAAACCACCAAAACCCAATACATAGATTAGATTTCAAATGTACCCATGTCAATTGCGGGCTAGCCCAGCCCGATAATTTATTGTGAAAGGTATAAGAAGTTCTCTCTTCATTGTGGACTCTAAATTTATTAAATAGAGGTTACGTAGACTCCAAAAATTTCTGTTACCGTGTTTTGGAGGATAAAATAAAATAAACAAAATAGAAGAATGTAAATCCTTAAAACGTTTTAAGTAGTCTAATACAATTAATTAGTAATTGGCTAAAATGCCTGCTAACCCCACACTTAAACCCAAGTTAAATTCATTCTTAACTCTACCTCCAACCCTATATATATATATATATATATATATATAAAATTTAGTCAACTCTGAAAGCATTCAACTTTCCCATGTAACTATTGATGACATATAGTCACATGTTTTACATGTGTAAAATTGGAGACATTCACTTAAAAAAAGAAAAGAAAAAAGAATGACATTCACTAGAAATTGTCACATGTTCCATCATGTGTTTGTATGCATACGTCAGAGCCAAAAACCATAGATGCATACGTGTCAACACAACTTCGTGACAAAAAAATGGATGGCCACTTCTAAGATATGATATAACTTTTTATTTTTATTTTTATGAATAAGTACTCTTTCTATAGCTATCTCTTTGCAAACTTGTCAAAAAAAAAAAAAAATTATTCACACCAATCATAACGAAGCTTGGATTAATAAAAAATTAATTATTACAAAAATATATATATGACAATAATATTGTGGATAATTTTTTGCTCTCAACGATATTTCCGTCTCGTATTATGAGAGAGATATTGAAACACATGATATCTTTAATTATTAAAATAGTAATTACTAAAATCTAAAAAATTAATTATTACAAAAATATATATACGACAATCATATCGTGGATAATTTTTTGCTCCCCGATATTTCAGTCCAGTATTATGAGAGATATATTGAAACAAATGATATCTTCAACCATTAAAACTGTAATTACTAAATCTAAAACCAATTTTAGAATGTGTTTTTTGGGGAAACTATTCATTTACTAGACACCAATCATTTTCAACTTTTACTTCACTGTAGATAAATGATATAAGATGTTAACTCTTTTTTTTGAAAAAACCAAAAAAGTAAGAAACACTGTTTGAGCTATTAAATAAAAATAATTTTTAGATATTGTAATATAATTAAAAATAAGATAAATTACTCTAATCTTTCTTGAAATTTAACCTAATTACCCTCGAATTAAAGTTTTTAATTTATGGTGGTCAATCTTCTAAGAGATTTGATTAACTTTACTCTGGATATTCCTGCCTTTAATTGGCAGTCAACTCCTTTAAAGATAATTAACATAAAAAAAATTAAAATGTCAAAACTACCCTTGATGTAGGTAGTATTGGTGTGGCATTGATAGAGAAAATATATATATATATATAACGTGTTAATCTCAATCAAAGGATTAAAAATTGATGTTATTTTTGCACAACAATATTATAACTTGAGGGTACTTTGATCATTGTATATTAGATGTGATTTTATTTAACGGATCGTTAATCTAACAGGGGTTTCATAGCCCAAAATTCGAGTCACCGGAATTGTTCCGATCTGTGCCCAAACTCCGGTTCGTGAGGCGCCACACTAGACCGATCAACACCCTTATGAACTCAGACCAATGCGGCAATCTCAAATTATATCCAACAACCTCGGCTCTGATCCGAACCACCAAGATCACCATTCATTGTGGAAGCCTTTTTATTCTCATTCTACCAATCTTCAAACTGGAATGTCACCTAATACTAATTAATTTAAGTTTTAGTCTCACAATCTTGCAAAAGCGTCATCTCACAAGTTCGTGTTGTTGTATCCTAAGCTATCTTCACTAATGGATCCTATAATAATCATCGAGTACAATCATTCACTCACCTCAACTTAACTTAGCACCTGGGAGTTACGATACATCGTAACCCTACGATGCATCGCACATGTATCGTAATATTTTGAATTTGACAACAAAACTCTCTCAATTTTACGATATATTGTAATGCAGCATACGATCCATCGTAATATTACAATGCATCGTAATACGCATTACGATTCGTCATAGCTACTCGGACAACACTTCTTCCTTACAACACTTGATCTAATTGGTATCTAATAAATCCATTGTCTATTATACACTTTTTTTCCCATAACCACACACACACAAATGTCCATATCATATAATTATAAAGACCGAATCGCGAAACGTCATTCAAACGAATCCATGTCCGACATACATGCATTTCATTGGATTATGTAAACATTTAAAGTTTATACATCAAAAACTACATGTTCCCAACTGTATAATGATTTACATATAATCAATAGCATTTGGTCCACATTCTAGACATGCTTCATACAAAAGAATCAAAAATAGTCTCTCGTTTTCCCTAGGCTCCACACCAACTCAAGGTTGGGAAAATTCGGCTACTCCCTTTGTCATGACCTAAAATGTTTATATAATAAACGAGGATTGAGCTCCTGTATGCTTAGTAGAAATTCCTAAAATATGTTCCTTAAGGTCCCGTGAATACACACACTCGAAGAAAAAAATCAACATCCACCATGTATCACATGCTAGCAACCTACCATGAATTGACGCATTATGCCATGCATTCATGCCCTTCTCATGTCTCGTACACACACAAAAAGCCAGAAATCCAATGAAGGCCCACCCGGTTAACATTTGGAATCCATGTTTTGGTCCATCTGAGGCGTCTTCTACAATCTTCCCACATACACGCCCACTATGTATATGTCATGCATGAACATTTCATTTATACATATATGCTCATTTTCACATTTCCTCATGCTAAATGCATACACAAGGATCCTAATTTCATGTCTTACACATAAAACATGTTTGTAGATTTTCATTGAGGCATAATATCAAACACATGGTAGCATTTATCATATATTAGCACCAAATATACCGTTAACCCTATTTTCCCACATAAGTTTCATACAATGCATATAAACACATAATCATGATTTTTATCTTTTCAAATTACACAAATACTACATTTACACATGTTTTTACATACTAAATACGCATGAAAATACACCAAAGCCTAGTTGTATGCCTTAGGCATCAAACCAACTCACCAAAACCCCATAATTCATGGGTTAGAGATCCCTACCTCGATTTGGAAGAGTTTTCAATCCAAATTCTACCGAACTAACTTCACCAAAAATGACTTTTGTTCTAATTGAATTGAAGCTCTCAATGTGCACAACAATCTTCTTTTCTTCGATGCCTTCCAAATCTCACCTTAAGCCCTTCAAAACCTAGAGAAAAGAGAGAAATGTAGAGAGAAGAGAGAGAGAAAGAGAATCGACTGCCTTAGAGAGAAAAAATGAGTGGCTGAAATGTTATGTTTTGATATTTATAAGCCCTAACTCGTAAAATGATCAAAATGTCATTTGTTACTTAACGTACTTTTTCGATCTCCGTTTTTGATTCACTAAACTCCTACGTTCCCGAAATCAATTCCTTTCCTCTTGTAATATTTCAAATGGCTCAAAATAAAAAAGAAATAATTTTGGACAAATATGATTTCCCAAGCCCACTCTACCCGCGTCCCGAACCCCATCGACCTGAAAATCCCAAACTAAGCCAAATGAATCCAAAACTTTCTCAAACCTAAAACAAGTCTTCATAATTCAATTTTATCATTAAAACTCTTAAAAAATCATTTCCATGCATTAAATTAATAAAAAAAAAATTGGTCCAAAAAACCCGATCTTTACAGTGTCAAGAGTAATTTTACAAAAACTTTAATTTGAGGGTAATTAAACAAAACCTCAGGAGAGGTCAGAGTAATTTACCCTTAAAAATATTTTTCAAATAAGAGGAATAATGTTTTATTGGATTTTTCAACTTTGTTTCTAGAAAAGGTTCTTCTAAAACACTTCAAGAACAAACTTTTGAATTCATTTTTTATCTTTTTTATTTAATCAAAAATGAAATTTTTGTTAGGGTAAATTACTTCAATCTTTCCGAGGTTTGGCATAATTACCCTTGGATTAAACTTTTGAAAAAAATTGGTCGACTTCTCTCAAGATTTGTTTGAAATCACTTTGACCTCTCCTACGTTAATTTAACATTAAGTCCCATCAAATATAATTCTCAAATTTCAAAAATACTTTATATTCAATCTCCTTACTTTTTCACTGTCTTTTTATTTTCTCTCTCTTCTCAATAATCCCATGTGCATACATTGATTAAATATAAATGATTAAATTATATATACACATACATATATATGTGAAAATTGACAACACAAACGAGCTTTTGTCTCTTTGATCTGACAAGTGGAAGAGAGAGAAATAAAAAGGATAAAAATGGCATTGAAAAGGAAATAAACATATTGAGAGTTGGTAAAAGTGTAAAATGCTTTGTAATGTTAATTGACTAACTCTAACGGGGGTGTCAAATTTAATTTTACGAAACTTTAATATGAGAATAATTAAGTCAAATCTCAGAAGAATTCAGAATAATTTATCATTTTTTTTTATTATAGATAGCAAAATAAAGAATTACATGAAAAATTCTATAAACAATATATTGAGTTTAGGATTGCAACTCGGACTAATTAGACAGGCTACAGGTACAACTTAGGTTCAATACGATATATGAAATGTTCAACTATAACTCGATATTTAATCCTAACTACTCAACTTAAACCCAACTCATTTTTGAATTTTTAAACATGAGCTTATAATTCGGACGGAGATTTCTGATTAGAAAACTAGGTTAATTCAAGTTAGTCACATGACCAATCTCTACACTGAAAATTTAATGTGATATTGAATTAGATTCAAGTTAGAGCAATCGTAAGTACATAAAATTTTGAAAACTTAATGCAAATTTTTAAAAATTACAAATAAATTCTTAGAAAATCAGTTCTCCAAATTATTAACATACAAAAAATTAAGATTTAAATAAAGAAAGATAAGAAAAAAATTATCACAATTTTGATATTTAATATAATAATTTAAAATAAAAAATATAAAAAATAAAATTCCTTTTTAGTTATGGATGATATATAGGCTTCCTATGTGATCCACGCGAGACTCGCATCATCTAACTGCTGTGAATGAATTGTCGTCCAGCTGTGATTGGTTATAATACTTTTCTATCTCGAATACTCCGTGTATGACAAAAATATCCCTTAAAACTCAACAACAGGCAACAGCTGACATAATTTCAGTGAATACCGACTACATATCATATATATATATATACACACACACACGTACACATGCAGTCTTTCTTAAGATTCTCTCTCTCTAAGAATAGTCCACGTTACCCACTTTCCGAGAATTTAAAAAAAAAAACACAAAAATTAATCCACAAAACGTTTTAAATACCATTCTAATCCAATTAAGAATAGTAGTTGACTTAACATAAACGACCACTAACCCCTACACTTAACCCTAGTTAACTTTACCTAATCCGCAGTCAAACCTAATTACCTAACCCTACTCTAACCCCTATATATATACCCAACTCTCAGTCCCTTTCGCTTTTCCATGCCTCGTCCTCTGTTTCGTCCCCGCATAGTTTGAAATTTGAATACACTGTGCTTCGTGTATCAGAGAAGGCGACGACCTCTAGCTTCGCCTTTTTATGGTAAATCTTTTGATCTTTCACAATTCTTCATCGTTTTTGCTTCCAAATTTCCCAAGTTCTTTTCAAAGAGCTCTTATTTTGCTTAATTAAAACTCTTAAATATATATATATGTATCTATATATATATGTATCTATATATATACACATAGACATGTATAGAATGAGAAAATGAGTTTTTTGGGATTGATTAAGTTTTCGGGAATTTTTGGGGGGTTTTATGGTCATTTTTTGCGAATAGGTTTGATATTGTTGCTTTAACAATGTTTTCTTGATTTGATACGAATTTATTTTGTATATTTAGTGTTTGAAATTGTGTTTCTATATGAATGCTGATTTTCACTCACTAGTTTAATGGAACTATTATAGTGTTTCGTTTGGTTTACTTGGTGTATAGTTTTGAAATCTGTGTTTTCTTGAGTTCAGATATATTGTTGCTTTGATATAATCTTGTTTGGTGTATTAGTGTTAGAATTTGTGTCCGATTAAAATTCTGATCTTTATTCACTATTCTAATGGCTTTACAATCTATGGAATAATTCTTTTCATTTTGATAATTGTGTTTTTGATTGAGCTCCGATGACTTCTCGTGATCTTTAGGGTTAAAGACTATGAGTTATTACATTATTATCAGTTTTGCATTGTTTTGATTTGTTCTGTGATTGATTGATTACGGTGTAAATCTGTTTGAAGATGCCGAGCATGAACTCTGATCCGGCGGATGAGGACTCGGAGCCGTTTATAGAGGTTGATCCATCGGGCAGGTACGGCCGATACAATGAGCTTCTAGGTTGTGGTGCAGTGAAGAAGGTATATAGAGCATTTGATCAAGAGGAAGGGATTGAGGTGGCTTGGAATCAGGTGAAATTACGAAATTTCTGTGAAGATAAGGCGATGATCGATCGGCTATACTCGGAGGTTCGGTTGCTGAGGACTCTGAAGAACAAGAACATCATTTCTCTGTACAATGTGTGGAGGGACGATGATCGCAACACATTGAATTTCATCACTGAAGTGTGTACCTCTGGGGATCTGAGAGAGTATCGGAAGAAGCACAAACAAGTTTCTACCAAGGCATTGAAGAAGTGGTCCAAGCAGATTCTTAAGGGTTTGAATTATTTGCACACGCACGAGCCTTGTGTAATTCACAGAGATCTTAACTGTAGCAATGTTTTCATCAATGGCAACGTTGGTCAGGTACCAATCTCTCTCCTCTCTCCCTACCTGCCTTGTCTCCTATTATGACCATATGTTTGTTTGCTGAGAAAATTGAGGAGAGGAGTAGATAATTACAATACGAGTATATGCTTACTTCTTTCTTCAATTAGATTAATTCTGTTTACTTGGTTAGAAAGCTATTAAGCTAATATCGATTATGTTTGCTTTTTTTCTTAAATTCAGTTCTGTTTGGTTGCCAAGAAAACTAAGAAAAATGGTAGCGCAGAAAATTTAAATTCTTTACTTGTGTATTTGGTTCTTAGGCAGAGAAAATTTCTGTAATAAAATTTCCTGATTGAATGTTATGGCAACTTATGGGATTAAAGGAACGACCTTTGGTGTGTTATGGCAACTTATGGTGTGTTATTTAATTTGATTTCATTATAACTTATGGACTAAATTTTGGTAGTTTAGTTTCAAATTGTGATATTGGCTTTCTATCAACTTGAGCCTAGTTTTTGTGTCATCTTCAAACAGGTGAAGATTGGTGATTTAGGGTTAGCTGCAATAGTTGGGAAGAACCACTCTGCACATTCAATGCTGGGGACACCAGAATTCATGGCGCCCGAGCTATACGATGAGGACTACACAGAGTCGATTGATATATATTCGTTCGGAATGTGCTTGCTTGAGTTGGTGACACTGGAATTACCCTACAGCGAGTGCGATAATGTTGCCAAGATATACAAGAAGGTGACTTCTGGGGTGAGGCCTCTGGCCATGAACAAGGTCAAGGACCCAGAGGTGAAGGCCTTTATCGAGAAGTGCCTTGCTCAGCCGAGGGCGAGGCCCTCTGCTTCTGATCTCATCAACGACCCGTTCTTTGATGAGATCAATGACAATGATGATGTTGACGAAAATGGTGACCATGTTTGATTTTTTTTTTCTTTTCTTTCAATTTGATGGTGACTTTGGAGTTTGGAGGGATATGGGGAAGGTGATTTCTGGGTTTGAAATTTTCCTATATATATATATTTTTTTGGGTTTAATTGTTGATACCAACGAATTGGAGTGAAGATCTGGGGGGTGTTCTGACGCTTGTTTTGTAAATAGAGTGATTGCACAACAATTACAATTTCTCAACATATTTTTGAACTACAATTCATTCATAGTAAGTTTTTAATTGCAAAAAAAAAAAAAAAAAAATCGTTTCTTTCTGTTTTACTTATCCAAAAAAAATAAAAATTGCTGCTTTTAATTAAAAAGAAAAAAAAAAACTCCAACTTATGAGAATTAGCAAATAATCTTGGATGGAATATGAAATCATGGAAGTGTCCTCGTATCTAAAAAAAGTCATTAAATAAAAAATGAGAGCTGATATTGACACTTCATCAATATTTTCTCACGTTCCCTCTCCCCTCATTGTATGAGTCAGAGGAAGTCATTAAAATTATTAAGACAAGTAATATTGATTTTAAAAATATTATTTCTTCTTGTTGAATTAATTTATCAACATTTATTTTAGAAGTAGAAAAGTTAGGATTCAATATAATGATTTACAGAGTATCGGAGGTGATTAGTTAAGTTGAGAATAAATTATTAATAATAAATTACTCAGATAAATATTAAAAAAGTATTTGAGTTGGAAACAAATATTATATCAATGAACAAAACCTATTTGGAAAAAAATTAATTTCATTTTAAATCAAAAGAAAGTTTAATTTTACTTAAATAAAAATTATGTTATATAGTTCTTTAAGAAAATCTTTTTTTATTTTAACAGGGAACTTTTAAAAATTAAAAGATGAAAAGAGAAAAACATGACTCTATAAAATCCTTTTTCAATTGTAACTGTCTTAATTTAGCCGAGAAGCCTTTGCATCAAAATTTAAAAAAATAAAAATAAAAGAATTAATATAATATTTTTCTTCCTTTGCCTTTTATTTTTCCTATTCCTTTATGTTTTGTTTATTCACAAATTGATGGTATGCTTTTAATTTTTAATTTATGTTATTTTATAAATAAGACACATGAAAAATAAATTACACGTTCGGTGAGTAAAAAAAACAATATTTTAAAATTTGAATTCTTTTACTTGTATAGAATAGGAACACAAACAACAAGTCTTAATTAAAAAAATTAATATAATGAAAATTATAAAAAATATATAACACTTTCAATTAATTCTTTTAATATTGTAATAGTATTGTAAATATTAGATTAGAAGAGTCAGTCTTATTTAGAAGTGAAGTCAAAGCATAGAAAATGTAAAGTCAAAGTCTTGAATAAGTATTGGATATGAAAATAATAATAATAATAATAATAATAATAAAAGAATTGGATGTGTCAGGGTTGTTTGAGATTGACCCATCAGGCAGCCAGGCAGTTTTCACACTTTGGAAATCGTCTTTGGTGTTAGTGGAACACCAAAACGGGTGTAGGAAGTTGGCGTCGTGCTGTCACACACAACTTTCTTGGATATAAAGGAAAATATAATATTTGATGGCGTCATCTGACTTGGTCCTACAAAATTTACTAGAATTTATTAAAATAATAATAATAATAAAAACAAATGAAAGTGTGTTCCACTGCTGATATGGTTTATATATTTTGATTAGACAAATGAAAAATCTTTCGAAATATGAATGGAAATTAGTCAAAAATTTTCATTTAAATGAAAGATGATGATGTCATCATGTAACGTATGTAATTTTATGACGATCTCTTTTAGTTAAAAATTAGTTACAACATATAAATTAATTGGGAGCTGATATTGGCACTCCACCAATATCTTCTGACACTCCACTTCTATTTTTTTGTAAATTACAATTGCAAAGGTATCCCTCTACTATACAATATTGATTCTTATATTTTTAATATCCTAATTGCCCTTATTTGATAATGTTAGAATTCTTAACTCTAAATTACAACTTCTATCTCACGTTCTTTTTTGGTGTGAAAATACTTCTTCGTTGATTTTAAAAATATTCTTTTTTCATGTTGAATCAATTTATCAATATTTATTTTAGAAGTAAAAAATTTAGGATTGAATATAATGATTTAGAGAGTATCAATCAAATGTATGTGATTCGAATAATAAAAGTTACATGATTAGATAAGTTAAGAAGAAGTTGTTAATAATAGATTACCTAGAGAAATATTAAAAATGTATTTGACTTGGAAACAAATATTATATCAATGAATAAAACCTATTTGAAAAAAAATTAATTATATTTAAAATCAAAAGAAAGTTTAATTTCACTTGAATAAAAATTATGATATATAGTTCTTTAAGAAGACTAAGGAAATCTTTTTTATTTTAATAGAGAACTTTTAGAAATTAAAAGATGAAAAGAGAAAAACATGATTCTGTGAAATATTTTTTCAATTGTAGTTGTCTTAATTTAACTAAGGAACCTTTGCACCAAAATTTCAAAAGATAAAAATAAAAAAATTAATATGATATTTTTCTTCGTTTGCATTTTATTTTCTCCTCCTTCCTTTCTATTTTGTTTGTTCACAAATTGATGGTATGTTTCAAAATTTTAATTTATGTCATTTTATAAATAAGATACATGGAAAATAAATTACACGTTTGGTGAGTAAAAATAGAATATTTCAAATTTTGGATTCTTTGAGTTATATAGGATAGAGACACGAACAACAAGTTTCAATTGAAAAATGTCTAAACTATAGTATTTGGGTGGTAATAAATAGATTGTTATATTGTAAACCTAAAGTAAAAAGTTGAAAAAACTTTTTTTTAAGAAAAATAAAATAAAATTAAAATTGAGTCTTGAATTAGAAGGGCAATTAGGGTACTAAAAATATAAGAATCTAAAATGGTATAACATATGACCACTTTTGTAATTTTATTTTAAAAAAATATAGAAGTGGAGTGTTAGAGGATATTGGTGGAGTGCCAATATCAGCTCCCAAATTAATTTAACAAAATAATACGAAATATTTGGTGAAAGGAAGAGAGAATGGTGATTGGGGACTTTTTTTTGGGGTTCAACGGGTATTTATTATATTTTATTAATAGGAAAGTTGAGGGGAGGAGCGTGAAGGAAATGATTTCTTTTGTCTGCTCTATTTTATATATAATATGAAAACTCAAAGGAAAAGAGTTACTTTGATTTTGCCACTTTAGCTTAAAGCAATCAATGAATTATGTGAAGTAAGAATGGAGATCTTTCTAGGTGGGGTTCAGTTGCAGAACGATGTTGACCGTCTCAAGTGCACCTAATTTTTTTTTGAGTTCAGAGTGTTGGAGGGACAACCCATGTTAGGCTTTGTTTGAATAAACGAGAAAAAGAAAAGAAAAGAAAAAATAGTAATAACTTATTTTTATATTTGGATAAATTATGAAACAAAAGAAATAAAATAATAATATTTTTGTTTAGAAAAATTAAAAGAAAATAAAAGAAAAGAAAGCATTTTAACTAATTTTTTATCATATCCTTTTTTATTTACGATCATACTCTTTTGTCTTTTAAAATGTTATGATTATTTTTGGTATTAAATTTTTTTTACTTAAACCTTATCATTTCTCTTTAAATTTTTTCACTTTTAAGAGATAACATATCAGAGATTTGCAGGGATAAGTTATCCCTCCAAATCACTCGTAATCTCTTTTTTTTTCCTCTCTTTTTAACAAATCAAAAATAAAAAACACTATCACGCCCTTTTTTTTTTTTTTTTCCATTTCCATCAATCCAAACTAGCCCTTAGCGTATAAAATGAGTTTGACTTGTGATCCAATTCAAAACATTAGTAATGAATTTGGATGAGTTCTAATTTTGAATCCAAATTAAAAAAGAAAAAGAAAAGAGTATATATGTGAATTTTTCTTCAAAGATTTGTAATGGATTCAGGTCAGATTTGGATATATATAAAAATGAATTGGATCAAACTCAACCCTATGATTCTGATTCGGATTGGAATCCAAATATGAATTCTTACACTAAAATACAGATATATACTAGGATTATATGAATGCATTGGTTGGCATTACACATCATTCTAATAAATTCTGACACTAAAATACAGGATTTGGAATATGAATCCATTGGTTAGCATTACACATAATTCCTCTCTCTCTCTCTCTCTCTCTATATATATATATATATATATAGGTATGATGATAGCATTTCAACCTACCCTCGTTTTCTCCCTTTTAATCTTCCACTCTTTGATAGAAAAGAAGCATTAGGTGCATTGGGTGGACAAGTTCCAACAACAACGATGGAACTCAAGCTCTGTGATAATTTCAAAAACAATCTTGGTACCATTTAGGTTTTTCAATTTTCTTGTTTTTTTTTTCATTGATTTTATTAATTTTACACAGGACAACATATGTATAAAATTATGATTTGATAACTTAATATATTTGGAAATTTACATTTTCAAGATGAATAACATTCGAAACACTATTATGTAATTACAAATAAATTAGAGTACAAGAAGCAAATATATCAAATCAATGGTTCATACAATAATAATAAAAATAATTTAACAAAATAATTCAAAATTAATAATAATAATAATAGTCTCGCTAAATGAGAGATGTACTTGAAACTGTTCTAAAGTCGCATTATCTTCGTTTATGTCATTATTATACGAAAAATAACTTAGAGACAGAAGGTATAAACACAAGGATATAAGAGTCCTCCAGAAGACTCCATATAATTCTAAATTTATATATGATGGATGACATGTAGACAAGTGATGTGTCGTCTTGCAAAAAAAAAAAAAAAAAAGAGGCGTGACAATTTGTTCTCTTCATCTTTTATTGGGTGAAGATTAACCGTCAAAATCAGAATGTGTTAGAATTAATGTGTTTGTTCAAATTAGGTTATTAAGTTGTAATGTGTGTGGCTTTTATAATCTGTAAAAAAACATTGGAGTTGAACCTTGTTTTTTAGCTTTAATTTTCATTGGCAATGTTATGATATATTGCTATTGCCACCCTCATTTTGGGCTTCCCAAATCTAACCCTATCAACTAGAAGTAGAACTTTCAAATCCACCGTGGACCGTTCGTAACTAAAACTGGAGTGTAAATACAGTAACTCACAACACAAAAAATTAACAATCATATAGAATTTCTTTATCATTCATGTTAAAATTATGTGAGACTAAAAAGTCATTATAAAGTTCTAATTCCATTTACACCATATTAATGTTAGAAAAAATTAACTAAAATAACATCATCTTCAAGGAGTTGGGCAAATAATCACATAAATATAGAACTGAGCTAGTGTAAGTGTTTTATAGAACTTTCTTTCCAATTCTAGTAGGTTAAATCGATGATAACATGTTAATTGTGTGAGTAGCGTAGTGTGGAAGTGAGTGCAAAAGCTTGATTAAAATTTAAAGAGAATTGATTAGATTTGCTTGTCCGTTTGTTTAATTTTTCAGATTAATTCACTTTCGAGTCTAATTAAAAATTAATCAAGCACATAAAATAAAGTACAAATAAAGTAACGATTACAACAAATATACGCGGAAAAAAAAAATCACGAGTGAGGCTTGTAACCTCGGAGAATCAAATCTACTAGGGTAATGCTACTCAGGCAGAATTCTTAGGCAGAAATATTTACATCCATAGGATGCATGTGGTGAGTGTATATGGTGGGGTCTACCACATGCATCCAATGGATATAAATGTTTTTCCCTACGAATTCTGCCTGAGTAGCATTACCCAATCTACTATCGTCGAAGCAAAGTACAACTGACTATGTCATAAACTTACACACACTCCACTCAGCCAAAAACTTGATGCATGCCTCAAGCTTACTCTTGCGACTCCTCGTCCAAGAGTTGCAGACTTCCAACTAATATCACAATTCTTGCAAAATGGTAATTAGATGAACAACAACACTCCCCAAGTACTTTGTCTCATTCGTAGTGCGAATGTCTAGGAAGCACGGATACGGACACGTAACGTGAGTACGATACAACACAACACGAACACGGTGATATGAAAATTTCTAAAAAAATATGACACAAACACGGCGAAGATACGACTATAAAATAATAATATAATATATTAATATAAATTAATTATTCAAGAAAAAAAAAATACATTATAGAATACTTCAATTTATCATCAAACAATTAATAACCAAACAAACTTATAAACAAAAATAGACAAATAGATTATTTAGTCATCTATATATATTTAGTTTAGATTTTTAATCATAACTTAGTCACATATAATTTTCTTTCGAAATATTTGAATATACATCACAGTTACGAAGTGTCCGACACGTGTTCAAAGAATATTCGAGAAGTGTCTAATAAGTGTCCTAAAAAGAAAATGTCAGAACACTTCTACGAAGTGCCCGACACGTGTTCGAGTGTTTGACACGGTGTTTGAGTGTCCGACATCACTATGGCACCTTCGGTGAAGTGTCCGTGCTTTTTATGCGATTGCCTTTTCCTTCCTCGCTAACGAACATTTGAGAAGAAACCAAAACCGAACCAGTGCTTGATCAACAAATAAATTCTGAAGTAGTTTTCGAACAATTGATCAAGTAGAGAGCATTATCCTAAATCACTTAGTGTATATATGCATGCTCTCAAAGAAAAATAAACAAAATCTATGAGGAATTTTCTGCTCTAATACTTTTGAAAAACTCTCTCTAAATAATGTTTTCTGAAAGCATAATTGTAGATAAAACATAGAGTAATATTTATAGAGGGAGAGTTATAATATTACTTGAAAAAGAAGTTACAATTTAGGATGTTTCCCAAAGTTTCAATCCAAAAGGAAACAAAAATTCGTGTGAAAACAACTTTCTTTTTGAAACAAGTTAAGTGCAATCGGTTCGACTTCCTGCCGGTCTCAACTAGCGAGACTCGTTGGACCGTTGCAAAGAGTGCGACCGATTCGACTAATTTGGGAACCAAAATTCAAAATTCTATTAGGCTTATTGTAGAAACTTGTCCAACCAACTTTAGAAAACTAAATTAAAAATATCTCGGCTTATTTTTCAAAACCAAATTACCATGCGTTATGTCCACACACACTATGTTCTCTGCAAATCGAATAAAAATTACAACTCGATCAATAAATTTTGACACAGAAATTTGCCAATTACAAATATATACATCACGAGATGCACTCATTTATTTAATCCATCGTGACATGAATCATTAATTTTTTGTTTATGGTGAATAACTACGCTTACATAACAAAATTATTCATTTTTTGTATTTGTGGATTGTCAATCTTCACATAAATTATTTTTACTTATCTTAAACTTTCTTTTAGTTGTAGATCTTTCCTCAAAACCTCTTATTCAGCATTTACCCATTCTCTAATTTCATCAAGTAAAATAATAAAATAATATAATCAACAAATACCATACACCATGAAATCTTATAATTGAAAATTCACTTATTTTCTTCGGCCGTTCTAACTAGTCACACATTCATCATGCATGTACTTTATTATGTTAGTGTATCCCTTTGTTACTCATTTATTTCCAGTTAGATATATTTAGAGTTGCACAAAGAACCAGTGGAACCAGTATGAACAGTAGTATAACTATATCATGAAACTGGAATCGTAGTTTGAGGAGAGTTTTTTTGGACTCTTATTATGAAAAATTGTTGCATTCAATGTTATATGGTTAACAATAATATTGTTTTCATAATGAGAGTCAGAATAATAGAATATAACATTAAATGAAACTAAAAAAAAAAAAAGTCCCAAATCAGTCTTTCACGATTCGGTGATTTGGTTCGATTTCAAGTTTCTAGCAATTTTGATTTCAAAAATAAAAAACTGTTGAAAGCGATTCTAATTTCAATTTCAGTTTTGATTTAACATGAAATTGTACCCAACATAACCGTATAAGCACCTAGATCTATTTATATGTGGTACTAGATATTTGTTGTCTTGTCTCGGTTATTATCATAAATTTAACTATTATGGAATGGACCCAAACCCACTGGGAGTGAACCCCACAACTTTTATAAGATCTTGATCCTTTTCTTTCCGATATTTCGTCATGATGCTACATCCTATAGTTTGAAATGCGTTACAACAATTCACTTTTTATCGAGGAATTAATCTCTCGCATTCTCAACAAGAAAATTAAGCATCACATCACATCACAAAGAAAAATAAAATAAAATAACATTTCATAATCTCTTTTCATATAATCAACCATGTCCTTGCTATATGTACACACTATATTTATTATAGAGTGGGTTTTTGGTTAGATTTTAAATTTCTTTTACCATTCCACGGTAACAAGTAAGTGTCATAATTTCTCATTCCCTTCAATCATTCGTATTTCGTATACGTTTGGCGTTTTGAATTTTTAAAATTAATGGGCCAAATTCAAATTTATCTTCTTCCGCTAAATTTTTTTTTAACATTATTTTAAAAATGATAAATTCTTAATAGTAATCTATTGGTTATCAAAAGATAAATGAATGAAACAAATAAATTTGTTTAATTAGATTCGAGTTTATGTAATTTAAATGAATTGGAACTTGTTTAGGGGTATGATGATTCAAGTTTATGTAATTAATTTAAATTAAATTAATGGAATAAATATTATTGATTAGGAGTAATTAATTGACATTTTGTGAATAGTTTTAACTTTTAAGTAATTGACAAATAGAACAAGTTAGTTCACCCATCATATAATTGTCAACTCAATATAACTCCAAGAGTTGGAATCATTGATCAGATATTAAGCCTACAAAGACGAATGGCATGGGCTCGATTCTTCTCCCTTAACTCAAAGACATAATGACATAATAAGACTTATATATAGTGGTCGAGATTCAACTGCCCATTAGGACAACAAAGGGCATGTGTTGGATATATGGCTAAAAATGACAATTTGGAATAATTCATTAATTTGTAATTATTAAAGTGACCGTAAAATTTAAATTCAGCGTGTAATTTTAATATTTAAATTCCTCCGTAATAATATAGCGCTAGATTGGTGTATGGTATAAGAGTATTAAAAATTAATTTTTAATAAATAAATGAATTTATATATATATACTCACATTTTATTTCAAATCCATATATTTTTTAAAATAATCATTTTTCTGTCATCTGTCATCTTTCTTTGCTCCTCCTAATATTCTTACACCAGAGGATTGCCCAACTCTCTCTCTCCCTTCCTCTCTCATATACATTGTTTCTTACCCATCTCTTAAAAGGAGTGGAATAACCAAGAAAGTGAAGGAAAGGGAGGAACCTTTGCAGAGAGGATGGGCACCTCTTGTTAGATCCTAGTTTTCTACAAACTGGTGAGTTTATTTATTTATTTATTTTTATGCCTGACTCTTCCTCTGTTTCCTTCTATTTATCAATTTCCTTTATTGGGTTTCTGATCCACATGATTTTTGGATTCTCAGAATTGTTGGATTGAGACTTGATTGATGATAAAAAAAAAATTGATGTTCCTGGATTTAATTCGACTATACCCACCTTGTATTTGATCGGTGTCCTTACTGAGTTCTGTCTAATTCTCTGGACAAGGTATCTTTTCGCTTTCTTCATTGTTTTTTATCTATATTTGGATCTGTTGAATTGGCTTTTGATGATATACTATTTTTTTTTATAAGTGTTGTACAACCATCAATTTTGTGTAGTCAGATTGTGTCTAATGCAAAAATTCTTGCCTGTAATTAATGCATTTCAGATGCAAAGTAAATGATACAAAAAATTTATTATCTTCTTTGGGTTAAATTATAAGCGAATTTGACATCTGCGTCTTTAAGTTGTTTAATTGCAATGATGAGAAAATTGACTAATTTAGCAATTCAATGTGGTGTAGTAAAAGAGATGGAACCAGATCTAAGTAAGCTCTTCATTGGTGGGATTTCATGGGAGACAGATGAAAATCGCCTTAGAGAATATTTTAGTGCATATGGGGAAGTAGTGGAAGCAGTGATCATGAGAGATCGCGTGACAGGTCGTGCTCGTGGCTTTGGTTTCATTATCTTTGTTGATCCTGCTGTTGCCGATAGAGTGGCTATGGTGAAGCACATGATTGACGGAAGAACGGTAAGTGATTCAATTGCAATAATTTTTGGGTTGCTATTATTATTTAATTTCAGCAGTGAGGAACCTTAAATGCTCCATTCCTAGTTGTCATTATGTATTTTCTTTCTGATTGACTCTAAATTTATTTCTGTAATGAGATGAAGATAAAATCATCTACTCTTTTTATTTTATCAAACTTTTTGCCACAAATATGAAAATGAGAAACTTCTTTGTTGCTCCGACCTTGTAGAGTGATGAAAGACTTGAACTTTTTTGCTTATATGCAATGGCAATTTATAATTTACCTGTTTTCAATTTTCAGGTTGAAGCAAAGAAGGCTGTTCCAAGGGATGATCAACACACGTTAAATAGAAACAATCATAGCATTCAAGGATCTCCCGGTCCTGGTAGCACAAAGAAGATTTTTGTTGGAGGTTTAGCATCTACAGTCACTGAGAGCGACTTTAAGAAGTACTTTGACCAGTTTGGCACAATAACCGATGTTGTGGTGATGTATGATCACAACACCCAGAGGCCAAGAGGCTTTGGATTCATCACCTATGATTCGGAGGAAGCAGTGGATAGGGTGTTGCATAACACCTTTCATGAAGTCAATGGTAAAATGGTTGAGGTTAAGCGGGCAGTTCCCAAAGAGCTATCTCCTGGGCCCAGCCGGAGCCCTTTGGTTGGACATAACTATGGTTTCAGTAGGGCTGACAACTTCATAAAAAATTATTCTCAGGGATATAATAATCTCAGCTCAGTCGGAGGCTTTGGAGACCGGATGGATGGTAGATTTAATATGGTTGCTAGTGGTCGTCTTGGTTTCTCTCCGTTTGGTTCTGGGTACGGGATGGGTGTAAATTTGGACCCAGGGTTGAGCTCGAGCTTTGGGGGGGGTTCCAAATTTAGTAATAACCTTGGATATGGGCAGGTTTTCAGTCCTTATTATGGTGGCAATTCAAACAGATATAATACTCCTATTGGATATGGAAGGGGTAGTGGCCGATGCAATTCTATTTTAAGCTCCTCTCAGAATGTGTGGGGAGATATTGGCCTTCACAGTGGTACAAATGTTTCTAGCCCTGGCTCTTACTTGGGCTCTGTAAGTGGGAGTTTTGGGGTTTCTGGAAATAGTGGAGAGAATTGGGGTTCTCCTCCTATTTCTGTTCAAGCTGGCAGAACTGCTTTTAGCCTAGCAAGTGGAACTGTTGGGTATGGGGGTGGAGAAAACGGCTTTGGGCTAGGAGAAGGTGGATTTAGAAGCAACAGTGGCACTGGTGTATCAACATCATCCTTATCTGCATCAAGTGGTGGAGGATCCTATGGGGACTTGTATCGCGGTGGTTCTGTGTATGGTGATTCAACTTGGCAATCTGCATCTTCTGAGCTGGAAGGTTGGGGTTCATTTGGTTATGGGCTCAGCAATGCAGCAGATGTCAAAGCCAAAGGTTCCGAGGGTTATGTTGGAGGTTAGAGCATTGCAAATAGACAATCAAATAAAGGTACCATTGTTTGTTATCTTCATTTAAGCGTTCTGGATTATCTTTTTATTCTTGTAGTTATCATGGGGGCTATCCTTGCCATGTGGAGGTGAAACAAATCACTAGATACAGAAGGTGGTCAGCAAGTCCCATAAACAAGGGCTAATCCAATTAAAGAGTTGGATATAGGACATCTGAGTTAATTCCAAAGCCTCAGACCAACTATGCTACACCTGTACGGATGTGCTCTCTCTTAAAGCATCATGTAGTTTCTTGGCAAAATCCAATAAAAATGTCATAGGCATTATAGATTTAACTTAATTAACTAGGAAGGAAATTCTTATGGAAACTAAAATGTTTAGGTTGAATATTGGAAAAACTAGATATTGAACTTCTACTGACTTCAATTTATTTTATCTGGCCAAAGCTATAGTATTAAAGTCAGGGCAATCAAATAGGGTGATGCTTCCAGACCAACAAAATAAAAAAAAAAAGTGGAAATAGAGGTAACCCTTCTCGTATCTACATCAGATGTTCTTTATTGATCATTTGGAAACTTTATTATATTCAGGTCCTTGAGCCAACGAGAAAGAGATAAGCATTATAAACATCAGTTTTGTGTTAAACTTGCAAGCCACAGAACTTATTTGGCTTTAAAATTTGTTGCTTCAAGTGTGGTTTACTTGTGGATTTGTTTAAATTTCATTCGGCAACAGGCTTTCACATCCTTTAGCTGATACTACTAGTGACTTTGGGTTCCCTGACTTGTGCATGTGGTACATGATTATCAATCTAAACTGCAAGTAATCGTTTGAAATTAGTTTGGAATACTGCGAGGATTGTACCTTGAGACTTGCCTCATTTAAGGCTTAACGAACATGCCTCTGTCACTGTGTAGTGTGTCAAACACACTTGAGGTTCAAATTCTGTGATACTATTGCATCAAAGTGTAAACAATCTTGAGGCACATTCTCTCCTCTTTAGACTCGTCTTAGTCCTGCAATACGTGCCTTATACTAGAACCAAAAATAGGGTTATTATTGATAATATTGATGCTTAGAAATTGAATATTCTCTGCTACAAATTCCTTTAATATTTTGAAGGATTTTGAAGTGTTAGTTAACAGAGTATCTCTCGTTAAATTTTAAATGCTTCTTGGAATCCAATCATACATAACGAGCTCATCATAAATTCAAATTTTTTTTTTCATTTAGTCCTGAAGTTCATTCAAGTTCACTCTGTAATAATTTTTTTGAGTGTGTTATTGATTTTATCTTTTAATCAAAACAAGATTCCCCCATTAAATTTTATAAACAATTTTGTATTTAAGTGAGTTTGGTTTAACATACGCATCTAATACATGAACCATTTTTTGAGTTCTTTCCTTTTCAAATGCTATTTCCTAATACTAATTCTTTTTTATTCATCACCTTCTTCAGGAATTGCTACATAGAAGATCCATTATTATCATATCAGAAGGTAATTGTTGGTAGAGAGATTCAAGTGAAACAGGTTAAAGGTCTGTGAGCTTGATCATACATATCCCTGGTTATTATACATTTCAGCCTGTAAATCATATAGAGCTAACCGAGGTTACACAAATTCAGGGAGAGCAGTCACAAGAGATATTTTGAAGGTTTGAGATTTGATTTTTCTTAATAACTTAGTTTCTGTTCTTGGCTTGTGATTGAGATGTAGAGTCAGATTGCAGTATATACTTAGAACGATCCGCTTCAATTAATGTGTTGTGCATCATCAAAAATAGAGTATTAATTTTTATTTTCTTTTTCGTTCGCTGTAATGTCTCCCCATTAAATAAGTTACTGAACATTTTGATTCTTTTCTTATGGAGATTGTGAATTCAACATGTTTAAACTTCATCTGTATATGAAATAGATGCTCATTTTTACTTTATTTTGCTTGCCTAGCTCTACCAATATGTTCTATTTCTTATTCTTGTTGTTTGTAATGTGGCTATTTAGAGTAATTCTGACAAAACTTTTGCATACACATTTATCAGGTCACATTAATTCTTCAAATTTTCTGGTTTCCCATATGCTAATTGATTACTTTATCAATTTCTGAATTTCAAGCTATGCTTTGAGGGCATGCCATCATTTTTTTTATAGTTCAATAGCAGAGACGCTAAGTCATATAGTTATTTTAAATGAGTGTCACTTTTGCGTTCTGCACACGTTCTCGTGCTCGCTCCACCATTCTCTACGTATACATAAAATTTACTGTTTTTGTGCTTCCCTTTGTGTGACTTAGCAGAGAAGTCTTGTGTATCCATCCCTTTCCATTTTAATTCTTTTTCCCTATAACTTTTTTCAATTTTATTGAAGGAGCAGAGAAAATGTGAGGGTGAGACATTTAAAAGAAATCATGTCATCACTCTCTCAAAAGCAATAAATAAAAATAAAAATGAATCCATTTTACTTTTTAGGGTAAATTTGGGTGCCAATGAATATAGGATCGTATCATTGGTAGTTGTCTTTTACTAGTTGAACCAACTTTGTCATTTGCTGCAATTGTCAGATAATGAATGGAAAACTATATCTGCAAAGCAAACTAGCCAGCCTAGCCTCGTAAGAGTTCTCACAACAGCCAAAAATAAAAAATTTCTTCACGTTATATATATATATATAATTCCCAATGATGGGAATTGGGCGAGTTGGATAAAATGGAAGCAAGTTAGTGAAAAATTGTGTGATTAAAGAATAGCATACAGGTTAAAAGGTAACTTTTATAGAACCGTTATTAGACCAACTATGTTGTATGAGACAAAGTGTTGGACCTTAAAAAAGGGATTTTAAGAACAACGCTTTCATATAGCAAAAATGTGAAAGTTAAGGTGGATGAGTGGAGTGACTAAAAAAGATAAGGCGACTAATGAGAGTGTAAGAAAAACTATAAAAAAAGTAGACTCAGATAGTTTGAACACATATATCGGAGACTTGGAGATGCGGTGGTGATTGAAACAAGAAAAACTAGTTACAATAAAAGGTAAGAAACAAAATAATGTTTAAAAATAACATGTGACGAGATTATTAAAAATAACTTGAAAAAGTTAAATATGATAGGAGAAATGACATATAATATAAAAGAAATAGAGAAAAAATACGTGTGGCCAACTCCATTAATGTGAGAATAAGACAATAATAATGATAACGATAACAACGACGACATCGATGTTAATGTTGATGATAATAGGTATATAATTCAGAACTATCTTATTATGCCACGCATGGCTTTTGTAGCCCATTACCAACAATGATTTAATGCTAATTGATATAATAAATTGTATTGCCCATTTACAATCACCTAAACCACTCTAGATAATTAGATCATGAAACAGACTTACTTTCCAGGAGATTAGATCGATAATTTAGAGATGGTGGTTTCTAGAATCTTGCATGAAAATTCGATCCAAAGTAAATATAGAAGTATTCTTGTGCAGTGAGAAGAAAAGCTACTCAATTTGCGTGATTCACAGTATGAAA
Organism: Cornus controversa; assembly: GCA_026545225.1. Taxonomy (NCBI): domain Eukaryota; kingdom Viridiplantae; phylum Streptophyta; class Magnoliopsida; order Cornales; family Cornaceae; genus Cornus; species Cornus controversa. The sequence goes on along the minus strand of CM048852.1, from coordinate 42,100,592 downwards.
ATTAATAACAAATGGTGGTGGAAAGGGTATCATTGGTAATTTGCTCGAGTCTAAAGATGCAATTTTTTACAAGTCTATATAATTTAGTGATTCATTTTCATGTCCAAGTTCAAGTTCTCAATTTGTGAGTATGAGTTTTTTGCCCGGATAAAAAAAATAAAAGAAAATTAATAAAATAATTTATAATTTTTTCAATATTTAAAGCTTGAAAATAAAATGTTAAATAATAATTCTTAATCTTTTTTTTTCTAATTTTTTCAAAGTGTGAAAGGAATTAAATGCAAGTAAAATAAAGCAATAATGTGTGTGTATAATTTTAAAGCTCCTGAACTAAATTAAGTTTAATATTTATAGTTAAAAATATAATTTTCAGTTATATTTTAATTTTAATGATTTATAATCAACACTTCCTAATAGCAAGAGAGAGAGCGCGCTAAGATGAGGGAGGTCAGAAACAAATTTCAAAAAGTTTTATTTATAGGTAAAATTTTTAAACTTTTAAGGGAGGTCACCCCATAGGTGAGCCAAATAGCTCATACACGTTGATGGTGGAGAGCCATGTGAGAATGTCCAATTTGTGACCGCGTCTTTAAAGTCCTTTATGAGAACACATGAGGATTGGGCTGTCACTCTTAAACTGGCAGATGCTGTGATTTTAGCCATCCTTTCGGTGATCCGCTCCGCCCTTCTGTTCCTAACGGGTCACAACGGTTATATATTTGAATCTTTTCGGGGGACCAACATACGCCCCCCTCTTCTACCGGAAAAGTACCAAAAACTCCTTATTAATGAAGCATCTCGGATCGTGGAGCCCAAAAATAAGCCCATAATTGCAATAAGTCGACCATGTATATAAAAATCATGTTACGGAGACTGGATAGGGATACAAGGGACACGTATATGATACGAAAAATTTTAAAACAATAAAATGCATGTACGGTTAGGATACAATAATATAAAAATAATAAAATATATTTGGATAAGTACTATTTATATTTTTTCAATTTAAGCAATATCCCGACTAAACTCCTTCTAGTTTCAATAATTCTAACTACATCTCCTGTAACTAACGTCTGTCAATCAAACTAACGATTTTTGGTGATTTTACGAATGTATCCCTGATTAACATATTTAATTTTATTAATAAAAATTAGTAATGTTAAAAAGACAGAATTGCCCCTCTCTCTCCATCTTTTTCCTTTTTGTTTCTCTTCCTTTCTCTCTCTCCACTACCAATGCACACCACCAAGCTCAACCGGCCACCACCACATCCCAGAGCACCATCGCCGAAAAAATGGAACCCCGCCAAGAAGGGATTATCTGTCGAATAAACCTAGCACCGAGCAGAGCTCCATGGACGTGAATTACACCAGCTGGAACTCCACTATTCACCACCATCTTCACCACTTTCCACTACCAGACCCAATGGTATCATCATTGCCCCCTCTCTCTCCATCTATTTCCTCTCCATTTCTCTTCCTTGTCATTTTCACCACCAGATCGAACAGAACCCCACAATCAACCGAAAATCGCAACCAGTCAACCACCATACCCAAGCAACCCAATATCTTTACAAACACAATTACAAAACCTAGATCAAGAACCCCAACCAGCCCACCATCTTCATCGCACAAAACCACTGTCATAACTCGAATACCATCGATTTCTCACAAAACCCCCCAAAATCCAACCAGTTAAAGCCATTGCAAACAACCGAATGAGATCACGTTGTCGCCGAAACATCATCAACTTTGCAGTCAACTTCGTTGTGCATCACCATCCTAGATCAGCCTTCGTTGCCATGGCCCCCCCCCTTCTACTGGAAAAGTACCAAAAACTCCTTATTAATGAAGCATCTCGGATCGTTGGAGCCCAAAAAAAAGCCCATAATTGCAATAAGTCGACCATGTATATAAAAATCATGTTACGAAGACCGAGCTTGGATAGAGATATAAGGGACATGGATATGATACGAAAAATTTTAAAACAATAAAATGCATGTACGGTAGGATACAATAATATAAAAATAATAAAATATATTTGGATAAGTACTATTTACATTTCTTCAATTTAAACAATATCCCGACTAAACTCCTTCTAGTTTCAATAATTCTAACTACATCCCCTGTAACTAACATCCGTCAATCAAACTAACGATTTTTGGTGATTTTACGAATGTATCCCTGATTAACATATTTAATTTTATTAATAAAAATTAGTAATGTTAAAAAGACAGAATTGCCCCTCTTTCTCCATCTTTTTCCTTTCTGTTTCTCTTCTTTTCTCTCTCTCCACTACCAATGCACACCACCAAGCTCAACCGGCCACCACCACATCCCAGAGCACCATCGCCGAAAAAATGGAACCCCGCCAAGAAGGGATTATCTGTCAAATAAATATAGCACCGAGTAGAGCTCCATGGACGTGAATTACACCAGCTGAAACTCCACTATTCACCACCATCTTCACCACCTTCCACTACTAGACCCAATGGTATCATCATTGCCCTCTCTCTCTCCATCTATTTCCTCTCCATTTCTCTTCCTTGTCATTTTCACCACCAGATCGAACAGAACCCCACAATCAACCGAAAATCGCAACCAGTCAACCACCATACCCAAGCAACCCAATATCTTTACAAACACAATTACAAAACCTAAATCAAGAACCCCAACCAGCCCACCATCTTCATCGCACAAAACCACTATCATAACTCGAATACCATCGATTTCTCACAAAACCCCCCAAAATCCAACCAGTTAAAGCCATTGCAAACAACCGAATGAGATCACGTTGTCGCCGAAACATCATCAACTTTGCGGTCAACTTCGTTGTGCATCACCATCCTAGATCAGCCTTCGTTGCCATGGCCTTGCTAGCCGTACATCGCCGTCACTTCTCGCATTATCGTCCCCGATATAAATGTATATATATATGTGTGTGTGTGTGTGTGTGTGTGTGTGTGTGTATAACAGAACATAAACTCCAAAATTCAGCAGGGAATTGGTTATGGGTCTGTCAGATTTTCTCTCCTCTCTCACTCCCTCTTCCATAGCCGGACGGTGGTCCTCAGCGAAGGTCGTTCAGGTGATAACGTTGACTGCAACGGAGAATATATATATATAGTATTATATATACATATATAACAATATTTTTGGTGATTTGACAAATATAAATGTATATAATATATAAAATATAGTATATAGATATTATACCATAGGAAGAGAGAGTGTATAGTGTATATATATAATGAAAGTGATGAGGGCATTTATGTACATTTATTTTATAAGTTAAGGGTTTCGTAATTGAGCATTGTTTAATGATGTTAAAGATGCTAATTTATGTATGAGAAAGGCAAAATAGACCATTTATACACTTTTTTGGTGTTGATTCTGTTTGTTGATGACGTTACACTAACAGATGGGGCAAATCGATACGCAAACTCAAAATTGAGGAGGTGTAGTTGAAATTATTGAAACTAGAGGGGGCTAGTTGGGACATTGCCTAAACTGAGAGGGTGTAAATGGTATTTACCTAATATATTTTTATATATACAAAAAATAGAGTTATTAACATTTCTTTATAAAAAATTATGATTAACAAACAAAATAAAAGTTAAGAATCATATTGCATAATTTGTAAGGATAAATTTTGTACTAAATTATGATATATATCTTAACACTTCTTTTTCAAATAAATTTAAACTTTTCTCAACTATTATACTATGATGTTATTGTTAGAAAAACTACATTTTAAGGTTCACAATTTGTTAGAAATGTGTTCTAAGTATCTGAGAAGTGTTAGATACATGGTCAAAGTATTTAAAAAGTATCAGATACTTAGTTATAAATAAAAATATATATATTTTAAAATTATGGATACGTTTAGGAAGTATCGGATACGTATCCGTGAATATCCAAGAAGTATTGGTATCTAATACATATTCGATACAAATACGTTACTCTTATAGAATTATTCGTGTTTCCTAGTCTATTACTAAGTAAAAAGAAGGGAAGACTACACTTAAATAAAGGTAGGAGACCTAAATTACAAAGTGGTCTATTTTAAAAGTTTATTTTCACTTTGGTTGAATTAAATAAAATTATCACATATGCATTGAAAATTATTATTCAAGTCCAAAATATCCTTAAATATCTTATTCCAACCTACACTAAACTCCGTTTAGTTCTTGTGCGATTGAAGAAGCATTGTGCGTGACTAAAGAAAATTCAACAGATCATTGTCTTTTTGTCTTACTGGAAGAAAATTGAATTCATTGCAAAACATCACTGCTTAGATAACTTATTGGTCATTGATTATCTCTCATCACAAAAATATTGTCTCTTATTTTGTTTTAGTGAACTGTTATTTTTACTTTTCAAAAAAATAAAAATAAATAGTGAACTAATTTTTGAATTGTATGGCAAATTCATTTGCCAATGGTTCTTAATTTTGAGATTTTTTAAATGTAATGAACAATTTCACTAGTTACTTTTTTCAGTTGTCATTATCAACTATCTAATTCATATTTTCTTGTTTAAATATGTTCTTAATTTGATTTAGTGAACATACATATTCTATGTAGAATGATTCAACTTATTTGTTGATAAAGCTCAAATTTTGTTTGCATTTGTAGGCATACTTGAAATTTATAGGAGTTTACTTGTGAAATTTGAAATTTTCTTATTTTTGTGCCTCATGTTTTGTTGTAATATCTCTTCCTGATACTCACATTTTTTTAGGCATAACCAATTACATCTAGAAAATCTACTTCATTCACATCTAGATATAGTTAATGTGTTGTGAATTCACAAGTGTATCCACTCGCATTAATTTAAGAGAAAGAAAAAGTTGACCACCACTATATCAGACGATTTAATTTTGACTACTTTACGACATAATAACATACTTATAAGTATTTGTAAAACGTATGTTTTGTTTTACTTTATGATTTTGTTCATTTTTACTGCATTACTTTTATATTCTTGCAATTTTTTAGAAACCAAATGATATTCAAGATATTTTCTTAATTTATTAAGTGAATGGATTATTTAATTTAAGAAGGATAATTTAATATTTTGGAATAAGAGATTGAATGACATTTTGGACTGAATAATAACTTTTAATACATATGTAATTATTTTGCTTAATTCAATCGAAGTGAAAAATAAAATTTTAAAATAGACCATTTTGTAATCTAGGTCTCCTAACTTTATTTAAGTGTAATTTTTTTAAAAAAGAAAAAAAAAATCTTATACTTGGAACAGTTGTTATTAATTGAAGAAATGGATCATTATCCTTGGTCCACATTTGAATGATCATCCTACTTTTCTAGTAACTATCAAGATCCTATTTATGGGCATAATGGGCATTGGGCTTAGCTCATCAGTGGGCCAACACCGTAGAAAGGAAGAGGTGGGAGGTCATTTTAGTCATTTGACCTAAAATTGGAAGTTTAAAATTTCAAACCTCATGGCGTGCAAAATCTATAGCCCAACGGTCATCACACAACCAAAAACGTTTCTCTTCTTCCCTCTTTGCAACACATTGAATTGAAGGCTCTCCCTCTCTCTCTCTGACCACACTCTTTCTCTAGCAAACTTCTCTCTCTCTCTCTAGAATCATGAAATCGAACACAGAGATCTCAGAGAATCGATTCTTGGGAAACATTTCAGCCTCATCCATTCGGAATTTTCTACCCAAATCTGTCTCTAGGAAGCAAAAGATGAACTCAATTCGTACAAAATCGAAGTTGAACAGTGAAAACATTCCACCAATCGATCCAAACATTCACGTTGAGAACAGCCCAGTTTCACCTACTATACCTAAACAATCACCGTCGAAAATGGCAATTTCACAGAAAGAAGTCACCACATCAGACGGTCAGGAAAAAGCGCCGATGCCTCCAGATCCGCCAGTCAAGGTTGGTAACACTATGAGATTGCAATTCTTTGACTTTGTTTGAAATTTCGTTTAATTAATGGTTTATAATCAGTATTTATACAATAATTGTGTGTGTTGTGTTTCTTTTATAGGTCGTAGTAAGGATTAGACCTTCTAAACATCATGAAAGAGAAGGAGATCAGACGGTTAGGAAGGTTTCTGATGATTCAGTATCTATTGCGAACCGAAAGTTCACCTTTGATTCAGTTCTCGATTCGAATTCAAATCAGGTTCTATACTCCGTTTCCGCAGTTCTTTCTCTGCGAGACCACATCTTCTGTATTTAAGTCAGCACCATGTTTGCTTTCCCCGAATTTTTTTTATTAAAAGAAAAGAAAATTTTGCATCTTATTTCACACTTTTTATATCAAAGTTTCAAAAAGAATTTCTCCTTTCCTACCATTTTATTTGGTTAACAAGGGGATTTTTATTTATAAGGTGTTGTTTCTTCTACCAGGAGGATATATTTCAGTTAGTTGGTGTCCCTCTGGTTAAAAATGCATTAGCTGGTTACAACACATCAGTCTTGGCCTATGGACAGGTAACTCATAGATTATGTTGTAGCCATTTTTCTTAGATTCACATTTCTATTAGAATCATATGATTGTATATGTACTCTGTGAAGTAACTTCTGATGAGTTCTCAAACTAGACTGGAAGCGGAAAGACTTACACATTGTGGGGTCCTCCAAGCGCCATGGTTGAGGGTCACTCTGTCAGCAGTCATCAGGGCATTGTTCCACGCATCTTCCAGATGCTGTTCTCCGAGATTCAGCGAGTAGGTTTTATTTCTTAATCTGGGCAAAACCGAAGCATGAAAAATGTTAAAGTTAGTGACTAATGGTTCTCTGTTTTGATTTATTAGGAGCAGGAGAACTCGGAAGGTAAACAGATAAATTATCAGTGCCGTTGTTCATTCCTTGAGGTATACGTCTTGATATATATATATATATATATATATATATTCAAGTGTATGTGCTTTTCACTTTACTTGTAGAAATGTTAATTATGTTTTGATTTGTTATCACAGATATACAATGAACAGATTGGGGATCTACTTGATCCAATTCAGAGAAACCTTGAGGTGGAGATTACTATCCTCATTTTTAACATCATGGGTTAGTTCAATGTCCGCTTAATGGTAGTAATGGCTTGACTTGTACTGTTACAGATCAAGGATGATGCCAAAAATGGATTTTATGTTGAGAATTTGACTGAGGAATATGTAACTAGCTATGAGGATATAACCCAAATTTTGATTAAGGTATGCATTAGTGTGGATTCTAGATTCTGTTATCCATGGATACTTTATTATGCTCTATATTGTTAAATCCTATTTTGATGCAGGGTCTTTCAAGTAGAAAAGTTGGAGCAACAAGCATAAATTCAAAGAGTTCACGTTCACATATTGTGTTCACGTGCGTCATTGAATCCTGGTGCAAGGTAATATTGAACATCGGAGTTCAGAATCACCTTCAATTGCTATTACAAATTATCTACTGTTTATGAATGACATTTGTGTGGTGCTTGTGTCTATCTGAATACCGTACTTTAGTTTCTCGTTTAAAAAAATTGTTTCTATATTCACATCGTACTATCTTTCCTTTGGATTTAGCATTTTATCAAAATTCGCAGCAACCATAAATTCAAAGAGTTCACATTACCATATTGTTGTCATGTGCATCATTGAATCCTGGTTCAAGGTAAATATTGAATTGCCTTCGGTCGCTATTAGAAATTATTGTTGAATCCTGGTGCAAGGTAATATTGAACATTGGAGTTTACGGTTGCCTTCCATCGCTATTATAAAATTATCAACTTCTTATGAATGACACTTTTCTGGTGTTTGTGTTTATGTGAATATCATACTTCAATTTCATGTTTAAAGGAATTATTTGTATATTCACATCACTCTTCCCATCATCCATGTTCATGCCAGAAGTTACTACTTTTACTTTGGATTTATCATTTTATCAAAATTAGCAACAAGCATAATTTCAAAGAGTTCACATTCCCGTATTGTGTTCACCTTGGCATCATTAAATCCTGCTTAGAAAGTTGGAGTTTAGAATTGCCTTCAATCATTATTAGAAGTCATTATTGAATTCTGGAGCAAGGTAATATTGAACATTGACTTTTATAAATGACGTGCAATGTAATATTGAACATTGTATACTTGCCTTCAATCACTATTAGAAATGATCTACTTTTTATGAATACCGTACTATAATTTCATGTTAATTTATATATACACACACACAAACCTCACTCTACCCATTATTCATGTTCATGCAAGAAATTACTATTTTTACTTTGGATTTAGCAATTTATCAAAATTAGTTTCATTTTTGGGTATGCTAGAGTTACAGATTCACTATCAGTACTGGTATTTTGATGAACTGTTCATGCAAGAAATTACTATTTTTACTTTGGATTTAGCAATTTATCAAAATTAGTATCATTTTTGGGTATGCTTGAGTTATAGATTCACCATCAGTACTTTGTATTTTGATGAACCGTGGAGTCTTATGATACTCCTATATAATTTTTGTGACAATTTACTGTTTATAAAAGAAGCACATGTTTTCTATGACATGATATAGTTGAATTTTGCTATTATGTTCGTGTTTGTTCATTTTGTGCTCTGCTCGGAAAATAGAAACTTATATCATGAATGGGAAGATTTCTTGTCGTCGCTCTTATTATCTTTCAATCATCTCCTTTTACCACATACACGTGCCTTATTCACTGTTGGTTCTGATATTATACATTTATCTTATGCCACAGGGTTACTCATCAAAATGTTTTGGTAGTTCAAAGACAAGCAGAATCAGCTTCGTTGATCTTGCTGGACTTGAGAGAAACAAGCTCGATGATGCCAGTAGACAGTGTGTAAAGGAAGGAAAAAATGTAAAGAAGTCCTTATCACAGCTTGGGTACGATGCCATCAGCTTAATAGATCTTAATATCTTCTATTACTAGCTGTATGACTGATCCTTGTATAGTTCTATTGTCCAGGTGTAAACAAAAACCAAAAAAGAAACCTCAAACTAATAAGGATCATAGTACCGTCACGACATATTGGCATATTGTTTTACTGGAACGTCATTTCTTTTATATATTTATCTTAATTGAAGTCATTATTGTTACAAACCTTGATATTTCGTAGTATTTTACCATATTTGAATTAACCATGCTTGCTTATGTTTGTTTTCGCATTCAAAAATAATTAATGTAGAGTAGTGATCAAATGCTGTCAAAATAAAGTTCACGAATCAATAAATCTTGTGGATATCCAGAAATTTGGTACTGAAGTTGTGATTTAATTCATTATTTTCCCTTTTCTTGTTATGCTAAAGATATCATTTTGCGAATTTGCAACACCTCAAGCCTGGCTGCTTTTAAGAATAGTTTGTAGCCCAATACTACTTGGTTGTTTTCCTGTAACTCGTAATGAACAAGTTATAGTTTGACTTATCTGCTGCTTCTTTTTGTTATGGTTCTCTGTTAATTTGGCGCAGGCACTTGGTAAATTTCCTTGCTGAAGGAACTCAGTCCAGAAAACCTGAAGACATTCCATATAGAAGTTCCACTTTAACGCATTTACTGAAAGAATCACTCGGTGGCAATGCCAAACTCACAGTTATATGCACCATCTCCCAAGACAACAAGTATTTTTCACTTTCAAAATCTTTCTGCATTCTATTTATAAAAACTGAATTTATAGTGTTGTGAACTGGAAAATATATTGTCATGCTGAAAGCTGGTGTCCTTGGATAGGATATCATTCCACTTGAAAATGGGCCTTCTGAATTCCTAATTATATTAGTGTACGAGTAAGATTTGATGAATCTAGTTAGTACCTTGCAATGATTTGATTTCTATAGTCATCAGAATTAGGGATGGCAACGGGGCGGGACGGGGCGGGTTTTGCCTTCCCCATAACCGAACCATGTATAAACGGGGCGGGGCGGGGCGGGTTTTGACTTGCCCATTCCCATAACCGTTTAACTTACCCCGTCCCGCCCCGTTTATACTTTTTTTTTTTTAATGCAAATTTTTTTATAGTAATAAATATAATATTTTGATACATATACACCAAAAACACACATTTAGGAACTTGCAACACAATGGATAATATTGAGTCATATATAATAAACTTGTATAGTTGTATGATATATATAATATTAATATTTTCTTTATACATTATTAATATTTTCTCTATATATTATATATATAAAAGTAAAAACATATATATACTTAAACGGGACGGGTACCCGTCGGAGTAGGGTCTTACCCCCATCCCCGCCCCGTTTAAACGTGGGTTATTTTCTCTAACCTCATCCCCACCCCATTTCCTTAAATGGTTCTGTAAACGGGTTTTAAACGGGGCGGAGCGGGGCGGGTACCCGACGGAGCGGGGCAAATTGCCATCCCTAATCAGAATCACTCTGATATAGGAAACCCAGTGAACCGATCAAAAATATTTCTCTTCTACCAAAATTGCACCTGAATTCTGCAGGCTCCATATTTTCCTGAAACAACGGCCATCTCTGTTGAATGCAGGAGCAATGGTGAATCACTGAGCACACTCAGATTTGGACAGCGAGTAAAAACTGTACAAAATGATCCAGTAATAAATGAAATAACTGAGGATGACGTTAATGGTCTGAGCGACCAGATTCGCCAGTTAAAGGTAGTTTTACTCGTCCTGCAAGGGGATGCATATTCTAATTCCATTATGGAATATTGGAGATACTGAGTTGGTGAAAGTATTTTTTTTTTTAATTGCAGGAAGAACTTATAAGAGCAAAATCAAATGTGTGCAATTCAGTTGGAAGTAATTATGGATACTTTAAAGGTCGGAGTGTGCGTGGAAGCTTGAATCAACTGAGACTGAGCCTAAATCGCTCCTTGATCCTACCCAGAATAGATAATGATTCTGAGGAAGAAGTTAATGTTAATGAGGATGATGTAAGAGAACTGTGTCTGCAGCTAGATAATTTGCATAGTTCTCATGAAGAGAATTCAAAAGATGCATCTGAAAACAAAGACTGCGTCCAGTTTTCTTGTTTAGAAGAAGGTTCTGAGACAGACTTGACAAGTGAACATGACATAAGCCATTTAGAAGAAAGTGAAACTGAAGAAATTATTTTGGAGAAATCTCAGGCTGAATCGCCACGGATGGGAAAATCTGCATCTGTTGTCAACCTTTTAAGTGCCCCCAACAATTCAACGACCATTGGTCCTGGACCTAGAAGTACCTTTTCAATTAGTGCATGCCATCAGACTCCAGTTCTTGATGATCCGACACTCACCGAGTCCCCAAAAATTGGAAATACCCAGAGGAAAAGCATTACAATCTCATCAGATTTGGCTAGTCAGAAGAAATCCATATCAGATGTATTATTAAGGCAGTCACAAAAACAAAGTGATGTTCAATCCTCTTTGCGGTCGAGCAAGATCTTTCCAGGCCCCACTGAATCCTTGGCTGCTAGTCTTCAGAGAGGCTTACAGATTATAGACTATCACCAGCGGAATTCATCATCAAATAAATCTTCAGTTGCCTTCTCTTTTGAGCAGTTGACACTCAAACCTTGCCTGGCTGTTGACAAAAACAATGCTTCTGTTCAAACACTGCCAGAAGAGAGAGAATCTTCAGATGGACCACCTGTTTCTTTCCTATGTGCATCTTGCCGACGTACGGGACTAATTGGCTCCAAAGAAGTACAAGATAGCTTGAAGTCATGGATAGTAACAGTGGATGGGGCAGGGAATTTGAATGGTCTGGCAAATCAAGTGCCTAAAGTATGTCTATATTCAAATTTTGAGTCTCAAAAATGCCTTTATTACATATTTTCCCTTAATTGGACCTCTTTAATTTACTTCTTGTTTGATTTCTTCTTCATTAGGATGCCGGAAAAGATTTGGATGGTCTGGCAAATCAAGTGCCTAAAGTATGTCTAGATTCAAATTTTGAGTCTCAAAAATGCCTTTATTACATATTTCCCCTTAATTGGACCTCTTTAATTTACGTCTTGTTTGATTTCTTCTTCATCAGGATGCCGGAAAAGATTTGGCAGAAGCCATCCAAAGAAGAGACGAGCTAGAAAATATTTGTTCGGAACAAGCAGCCAAAATTGAGCAGCTAAATCTTCTGGTGATAGTTTCTTGTCCTCTACAAAGTATGAGATGGCCACAACAAGGATTTAACTATATTAATAATCTGATATTTTTGCAGATAGAGCAGTACAAACACGAGAGAGAACAGAACTCTACAGTAGAACATAATAATGCTCTTCTTCTTGGGGGCTTGAAGAATGAAGTAATACAAACTGATGAGCTAAAAAATGAGAAGTTTCATTCACTAAAGGATGAAAACAAGGTTAGTTTCTGTCTTGGACATCTTTTTTTATCCATCAATCAGCCTTGCATCCATTATATAGATAATTAATCTATAAGTTCATTTGTCATTGGTGATTATCAGCTTTTGAGATGGGATGATAACGAGTATGAAGAAAAATGTGAGATAAAGGAAGTCCGGGAAGAATTGGCTAATGGGTGCAGGAACGCATCCTTTGATATGAACGAGAAGGAAGCACTTCTTAAGGAAATTCAAATCTTAAGAAGTAAGTTGCAGTCATATACTGAAGCATCTCCAAACATGTCTACTGAGAGATTGAGATCCTCCCTTTTATCACAATCGATTCAATTGAGAAAAAGTGGTGCGTATTCTCAAGGAAACAGTGAGGAGGAACTCGAGAAGGAAAGACAGAGATGGATGGAAATGGAGAGCGAGTGGATTTCTTTAACTGATGAATTAAGAATTGATCTTGAGTCCATCCGCCGGCATGCAGAAAAGGTGGAGATGGAGTTGAGATTGGAGAAGAACTGCACTGAGGAGTTGGATGATGCACTTCGAAGAGCCGTTCTTGGGCATGCTAGAATGGTTGAACACTACACTGACCTACAGGAGAAATATAATGACTTGGCTGGAAAGCATCGGATGATTATGGAAGGGATTGCAGAGGTAAAAAGGGCAGCTGCAAAAGCAGGAAATAAAGGTCATGGCTCTCGCTTTGCCAAGTCCCTTGCTGCAGAACTTTCAGTCATGAGAGTTGAGAGGGAAAGGGAGAGAGAATTATTGAAAAAGGAGAACAAAAGTCTTAGAATTCAACTTAGAGACACTGCAGAAGCTGTTCATGCTGCTGGAGAACTTCTTGTTAGGCTAAGAGAAGCTGAAGAAGCAGCTTCAATATCCGAGGTATATTGCTAGCTTTTTAAAATTATACTTCTTGGTGGTCTGACAAGTGCTGAGATAGTCTTTATTGATGCTTTTTTTCTCTATATTTACAGGAGAACTTCACAATGGTTCAGGAAGAGAATGAGAAGTTAAAGAAGCAAGTGGAGAAACTGAAGAGAAAGCACAAAATGGAGATGATCACCATGAAACAATACCTTGCAGAGAGCAGATTGCCGGAAGCTGCACTGCGACCCCTATACAGGGAGGATTCTGATATAACACACAACAGTATATCAGGATCATCTGCACTGCCAGATGATGATCAGGCATGGAGAGCAGAATTCGGAGCGATATATCAGGATCATCATTACTGAAGCTCAAATTGGCCATGGAGAGTTCAGTCCTGGTACCTGCCAGTTTAGCTTTCATCAGAGACCCTACTTGGGTCCCCAGGAAATGTATAATTTGCATTCTTGATTTTGTCCCTTTTTTTTTTGTTTTTTTCATATATTTGCTTTCGATACATTTCATGTCCCTCCGAATGCTATTCTATATTTTTTTGTATTTGCCTCGAGTGTTTGTGCGCTTACAAGATTGTAAGTCCTCTCATTTGTTTCTGAAGTCCTAATGATAAATAAAAGTATATTTGGAGTTGCCTTCACATGTAGTTGTTTTGTCTCATCTCCACAGCTTGCGGTAGTTTAGTTTTGGAATGCTTTCATCAAATGCAGCTCCTTGTGATTGATTATATGAGATATAAGCAAAAATGTATATTGTCACAGCTTGGTCTTGCTAATGTTACCTTAAATTGTATTTGGAAAAATTAGAGGATAAAATAAAGAAAATGATGGTAAAACTAGAATTCACTTGCTATAGAAAGCATGGTTAAAAAATATAAGGGTAAATTACTTTGACATCCCATTAAGTTTGACTTAATTACCTTCAAATTAAAGGTTTTGAAAAATTACTGTGACACCCTATTAGACTAATGATCCGTTAAACAAAATCACATCTAATATATAATTACAAAAGTATCCTCAAGTTATAATATTTTTGTGCAAAAATAACCTGAATTTCTAATTCTTTGACTGAGATTAACATATTTTATATACGTATTTTCTCCATTAAAGTCATTACCAGCACTACCGTCATCGAAGGTAGTTTTGGCATTTAATTTTTTTTTATACTAATTGACTTTAACGGAAGTGACTGTCAATTAACGGCAGGAGTATTTGAAGTAAAGTCAACCAAATCTCTGAGTGTAGTTTTGAGATATTATATACTATTATCCGTTGCATAGGGAAGCAACACAATAAATTTTGCTTGCCAACCAAAATAGGAGTAAAATAAAGGGTAAATTACAGTTACTTCTCTGAGGTTTCGTTAATATATACTTGTCTCCCTTTTTGTTTGCAAAATTATACCGACCTTTTTTTAGGTTTGTATTTTTGTAACACTGATCTTCTCTCTTATTTGTAAAATTACACTAACCTTCTTTAAGGTTTGTGTAGTGGGAAAAAGAGCCGTTATGTGACACGTGTAACCAACCCAATACGTGGCATCCACGTCACCATCCATGTCACCTAATTTAGAAACGCGAATATCGAAAAGAATCCCAGAATTTCCTCTAACTGCACCTACGATCAAGCAATGAAATGGGGGAGGAAAGAAAGATGTTATTCCGTAGATTGAGATAAAGAGAGAGATTAAAGGCGTGAGGATTGTATTTAAAAAGATATAAAAAGGCCAAGGAGAGGGGAAAGAAGGGGGATTTTATTTTGCAATTTTTCTGTACCTACACTTTGGCGCCGTCTGTGGGAACGAGCAATCCATAGATTCCTTGGGAGTTTATGCCTATACAGCTACGTTTCGGAACTATAACGGGGCAGCAGCCATCCACCCTGAGCCACTCAATGGATCAAAATCAGACACAGGAACTACTATTGCAAGAACTGCGAAGGCAGTTGGAGGAATCCAATCGAAGGAACGACCTACTGCAAGAGAAGATCACGCGGCTCACCGAAAAACAGCCGGAGGCTGCCCCACCCGAGAGGGAAGCATCCGTGGAATACAATTCCGCTCGAAACGAAGGACGAATTGCGGAACCTCCAGAGTCCCGTACCACCAGACCCGAAGCCAACTTCGATGCACTGACCCGACGTCTGGAGGAAGTTAATGCCGACATTAAAGACCTGAAGAACATGACCCCAGCAGATCTAGCAACACAAGTTGCCAGCAAAGTGATACAATCTCCTTTTTCAGACGAGATAAGGAGGTCACTGAACCCAAGGAAATTCGCACTCCCAAGTTTCATCACCTTCGACGGAACGACAGACCCTGTTGACCACCTCTTTCATGTGCAGCAGAGGATGACTTTGCACGCAGAAGATGAAAACCTCATGTGCAAGGTTTTTCCAACCAGTCTGTCCGGCGCTGCCCTGACATGGTTTAAACAGCAACCTTCGGGTAGCATACCCAGTTTTACGAAACTATGCGAGCTTTTTATCGCACAATACATTGGCAACCGAAGACAGAAGAAGACAATTTCCTCTCTTTTCACCATGAGGCAAGCAAAAGGAGAACCATTGAAGTCCTTTATGACCAGATTCAATCTGGAGATGTCCCTGATTGATGGATGCGACCAAGCAGCGGCGGTGGAAGCGTTCAAAATAGCCATGATCCCTGGCTCGAAATTCCATTCAGCTCTGGTCAGAAAAACCCCCAAAACCATGGGGGACCTGAACGCAAAAGCTCAAGGGTACCTCAGTCTCGAGGAAGATGAAGTTTTGCGCTAGCAAAGGACAGCTCTGATAAGCGTCGGCCCGTTACCTAAGGAGAAAGGTGATAAGCAGAAAAGCAGAGTCCCGCTTCCACCCCCAACGTCAGGGAAGCGTCCCAAATTCGAGGAGAAGAACACACCTCTGAAGTGCACACTGTCGAGGCTGTACCAGGAAAACAAGAGTAGGGGCATATTTCGAACACCCCCACCCATCAGGATCCCAGTCGAGCTCAGAGATAAGAACAAGCATTGCGCTCTGCATCAGGATTATGGGCACACCACCAACGAGTGCCACAATCTCAAAGGACAAGTAAAGGCGATCATTGCAAAAGGGGGACTGACAGAATACGTGGTGAAAGATCAATCAAGGCCGAATGAACGCATAGGGCCCGAACGAAGAGAAAACCCAAATCCAAACACGGTCAGGATGATCAACACAATACATGGTTACGCTACCCGAGGAGACCATGGATCGTCCAGATCGGTCGTACGCCAAGCAAAAAAATTACAGAAGATGACGGAGATCAATTCCGTTCAAGACATGGGGGCCGATGCTCAGATCACGTTCGGAGATCCGGACCTACTAAGGGTGCAGCTCCCCCACGAAGATCCATTAGTAGTCAGCCTACTAGTTGCAAACTGTTGGATAAAAAGGGTGCTCATTGATGCCGGATCAAGTGCGAATATAATGACATTGGAGGTTTTCAAGCAAGTGGGAATCGGGAGCGACCAGATCAAACGAGCCGACGGGCCGCTCGTGGGTTTTGATGGAAACAAGGTGCTACCATGCGGAACGATCGCGTTGTCGGTAACGGCCGCGCAGAGAACACTCAGGGAAACGTTCGTAATAGCAGACGTTCATTCGTCCTATAACCTTATAATGGGAAGAGGTTGGATACACAGGATGCAAGGGGTACCGTCAACCCTGCACCAAGTGATGAGATGTCTTACCCCTAACGGAAGGGGAACGGTAGATCTTCGGGGAGATCAGGTAGCAGCAAAAGAATGCTATTCGCTCACTATCAGAAGCACTTTGAAAGGTACAGAAGCCGCAGGGGTTAACATCCAATAGCAACCATAGAGATCGGGCACGCCGGAACTGCCGGAGGCCGAAAGTATAGCCCAACCCACGGAGCCGCTCCAAACAGTTCAACTAGGCAGCCTGGGTGAAAACAAATGTACGCAGATCGGGACGATGCTGCAGAACAAAGAAAAGGAAGAGCTGATAGAAGTATTAAGAAGGAACAGAGACGTGTTCGCCTGGACTCACCTTGACATGCCACGAATGGATCCCAATCTGGTGAAACATACCCTGAACGTGGACCCCAACAGTACCCCAATTAAGCAAAAACAGAGAAGATTTGCCCCGGAAAGAAACCAAATAATAGCCGAGGAGATCCGTCGCCTGCTCCAAACTAATCTTATCAGGGAAGTAAAGTACCCAGAATGGTTATCCAATGTTGTGGTGGTACGAAAGAAAAATGGAAAATGGAGAGTTTGCATCGATTTCACTAACCTGAACAAAGCTTGCCGGAAGGATAGCTTCCCATTACCAAAAATAGACCAGATGGTAGACGCCACTACAGGTTATGAGTTGCTGACCTTCCTGGACGCCTATTCAGGGTACAACCAGATTCTGTTGGATCAAAAGGACGAGGAAAAAACTTCGTTCATTACCGAACAAGGGACCTTCTGTTATAAAGTAATGCCCTTTGGTTTAAAGAATGCAGGGGCAACATATCAGAGAATGGTCAGTCACGTCTTCAGAGATCAGATCGGAGAGACCGTGGAGGCCTACATAGACGACATGGTTGTCAAAAGCAAAAGAAGGGAAGACCACGGGCAACATTTACAAGATGTGTTCGACACCCTTAGGAAACATCGGCTAAGGCTTAATCCATCGAAATGTTCGTTTGGAGTGCAATCCGGACAATTCCTCGGTCACATGGTCAGCAGAACGGGGGTAGAAATGAGTCCATCCCAATCTTCGGCGTTGATTCATACGTCGAAACCAAAAACCCAGAGGGACGTCCAAGTCCTCACTGGACGGATCGCCGCCCTTAGCAGATTCATATCACGACTCTCGGACAAATGCAAGCCATTCTTTGACGCTATCCGTAAGAAGAAGGGCGAACTTTGGGGAACGGAACAGACGGAAGCCCTAAAAAGGTTGAAGCAATATATGGCCTCAGCACCAATACTCTCGATACCTAAGCCCGGAGAAAAACTACTTTTATACTTAGCCATATCAAAGATATCGACAAGCGCAGCGCTGATCAAAGAAGAGGATGGGAAGCAGCGCCCGGTGTACTATTCCAGCAAGACAATGACTGACGCCGAAAAAAGATACTCTAAGGCTGAGAAGCTGATTTTAGCTTTAATACACACAAAGAAGAAGCTGAGGCACTATTTCGAATCACATCAGATAGTTGTCCCCACAAATTTGCCGCTCAAAGCCATCCTAAGCAGGCCAGACATGACAGGGAGGATGATGAAGTGGGCCATGGACCTCAGCGCCTATGACATCCTCTTCATACCCCGAACAGCCCGCAAAGGGCAGGTGCTGGCCGAATTCCTATTAGAATACGACGAACCAATGGAAGAGAAAGAAGAAACACCCCAGTGGAAAGTTTATGTAGACGGCTCGTCCTGTCACACCGGAGCAGGGGCGGGAATAGAGGTGAGAACTCCCGATGGGATTACGCTCCACCATGCCATCCGATTTGATTTCGATGCCACAAACAATGTAGCAGAATATGAGGCTCTGCTTGCGGGTCTCCGGCTAGCTAAATCTTTACAGATCAGAAAGCTAACATTGTTCAGTGACTCGCAGCTTGTGGTGAGTCAATTTAGGGGAGAATTCCAGGCCAAGGAAGATAAAATGAATTCTTACCGAGAAGCAGTACTTGAAGACATGAAAAACTTTCACGAAGTGATCATCAAGCACGTACCACGTGATGAAAACGAGGCAGCTGACAGGTTAGCGTGCTCAGCCTCCAACGCAGATAAATCTATGACCAGGATATCCTCTGTAGAAGAGCTGAGAGAACCAAGCATCGAAAAACCAATAGAAATACTGGCCATCCCACGGGAGCCAAGCTGGATCGACCCGATAGAGGCATATCTTATGAATGGAACCCTCCCCGAACAGAAAATAGAGGCAAAGAAGATAAGAATGAGGGCCTCAAGATATTCGATCGTCAATAATAACCTCTACAGAAGGTCATTTTCGGGACCGTTGTTAAAATGTTTAACGCCTTCGGAGGTCAACACAGTATTGAAGGAAATCCACGAAGGGGTTTGCGGCAATCATTCCGGGGGACGATCGCTCGCCCATAAAGCTCTGTCGCTCGCCCATAAAGCTCTGACGCTAGGGTACTTCTGGCCGTATATGTCCCGTGACGCTGCAGAAAATTCCAGAAATTGCGACAAGTGCCAAAAACACGCCTAGCTGCTGCACCAACCACCAGGGAACTTGAATACAACGACCAGCCCTTGGCCCTTCGCCCAATGGGGGATAGACATGGTGGGACCCTTGCCGATCGCGGCTCAAAGGAAGAAATACGTTCTCCTGGCGACAGACTATTTCACCAAGTGGGTCGAAGCAGAAGCTTACGCCTTTGTAACCCACACTCAAGTCAAAAAATTCATCTGGAATAATTTGATATGCCGCTTTGTCATACCATCGGCAATAATTATGGACAATGGTAAAAATCTGGACAATCAGTTCGTCCAGAGATTCTTCGCCAAGTATGAAATCAACCAACGGTTCGCTTCAAGATCCTATCCACAAGGAAACGGGCAAGCCGAGATCACCAATAAAACCATCTTCGAGAATATCAAGAAAAAGTTAGAAGAGAGGAAAGGGCGCTGGTTAGAAGAACTGCCGAAAGTGCTCTGGGCCTAAAGGACAACCCCCAGAAGATCTACGGGGAGTAGTCCCTTCAATATGACATTTGGTATGGAAGTCATAATCCCGATCGAACTACAGGTCCCGACCGAACGGATTGAATCGTTCGATGAGCAGGAGAACAATCGCCTGATCGAACACAACGTCGAGCTACTTGACGAAAAGAGAGAAGCTGCACAGATAAGGGTAGCAGCCTACCAGCAAAGACTTCGCAAAGCCTACAACAAGAAGGTCAAACCTCGTTCGTTCGAGCGAGGGGACTGGGTCTTACGCAAGGTCACCAGCAACACCAAGGAACTTAACGCAGGAAAATTTGCAGCTAAATGGGAAGGTCCATTTGAAATAGTCGAAGCCATTAGAAACGGGGCATACAGACTACGAAGAATGCACGGCAATGGAGCCATGGTTGAAAAACCTTGGAACGCAATGCACCTGAAAATGTACTATATGTAAGCCCTAAAGCACTTTTGAATAAAGAACTGAAAGTATGTTACTCGAATTTGTCCCACACCGGGTGATTGCCAGGCCTTTTTTCGTTTTATATAATAAATCCGGCACATCCCAAACAAAGGCAGTGGCCTTGCGCGGCGGTAAAAAGTCGCGCAATGCCACTGTCTTAAACGTTTTATTTTTCAAAAAAAAAAAGCCGAGCGACACTTCAGCACGACCAGCCGAAGGTCCTCGATGAGAAAAACGGCCAAGGCATGAACAGCCGAACGCCATAAGAAGCCGAACGACACTTCAGCATGACCAGCCGAAGGTCCTCGATGAGAAAAACGGCCAAGGCATGAACAGCCGAACGCCATAAGAAGCCGAGCGACACTTCAGCATGACCAGCCGAAGGTCCTCGGTGAGAAAATACGGCTGAGGCATGAACAGCCGAACGCCATAAGAAACCGAGTGACACTTCAGCACGACCAGCCGAAGGTCCTCGATGAGAAAAACGGCCAAGGCATGAACAGCCGAACGCCATAAGAAGCCGAACGACACTTCAGCATGACCAGCCGAAGGTCCTCGATGAGAAAAATGGCCAAGGCATGAACAGCCGAACGCCATAAGAAGCCGAGCGACACTTCAGCATGACCAGCCGAAGGTCCTCGGTGAGAAAATACGGCTAAGGCATGAACAGCCGAACGCCATAAGAAATCGAGCGACGCTTCAGCATGACCAGCCGAAGGTCCTCGGTGAGAAAATACGGCTAAGGCGTGAACAGCTGAACGCCATAAGAAATCGAGCGACATTTCAGCTTGACCAGCCGAAGGTCCTCGATGAGAAAATATGGCTACGGCATGAACAACCGAACACCATAAGAAGTCAAGCTACACTTCAGCATGATCTGCCGAACGCCATAAAGAAACGAACGAGATCTCAGCATGATCAGCAAAATGTCTCAAATAAAAGAAGGCATGAACAGCCGAACAATATATAAAGTGGGGCGGCGAAGAACTGGTCATCCCCAAAGGCCAAGAGTGGCATACGTCACAAAATGCAAACAACATACAATCATGTGAATTCTTGACAAATCAGAAGAACATCCTCTATTAATATCAAAAGTTTGTTACAGACTAAAACTATTCTAAAGAGCATTACAAAATAAGATGAGACTATCAAGGACCCGTAGGAAATCCTATGTATTGGCGAGATCCCCACTGGGTGGCACCACATCCTGTTGAGAAGCGTGGTCATCTTCGAAGATACTGGCGATCTTTTTCTCCGCTTCTCCTTCCTCTGGATCCTGATAAGGGGGTCCCTTTAATCCCATCTCTCGATCGTACTCATCAGGTCCACCGGGGTAGGATCTATCAGCTTCGGGCGCCACAGCATCCTCAAAGCCTTGGCGATAAGCCTCCGTATTTCGGATCTGAACAGTAAGTGACAGGCGGTCAAACAGAGCCTTGGCACCCTTCTCCAGTTTAACCGATCTCTCCTGTAAAGAGCTGACGTTCTGCTCGGATTCAGCCGTTCGGGACTCAGCTAGTGCTCTCTAGAATTCAGCCTCCTCGGCCTTTTTGGAGAGATCCTCCACTTGGGATTTGAGTTGCTCATTCTCTAGCAATAGAGCCTGGGATTTAGTCTTCTCATTGCTGACCTCGCGCATGACAGCCCCGAAGTCTGCCTCTGCCCTCCTAACTCGGGCATCTGCCTTTTTAACCTTAATGGTTGCCTGCTCGACCAGTTTGCACATGGTCATCACACCAAACAGGCTCTGCAAAAGAGCACAAAATTATCATAAACAAGTAACAGAAGAACACTTGACGAAGTTGAAGGCATGTCTTTTACCTTGAGGGTGGCATCAGGACATGACTCCAAAAGATTGCCAACAGAAAGCTCCATCATCATCTTCGCATCTCGTGGAGGCCACATCTCTTTCAGAAATGCCTTCATCGATTCCTTGCTTTCGAGAATGGAATCTTCGACTGATAGAGGCATGCCATTCTCTTTTACCATCCGATGAATCCACGGATCCACCGCTGAAGAGCTTGGGACATCAGAACCCAATCCAACCGCCCTAACGGCTGGAGATCCCCTAGGTTCTGGAACCGAAGGAGAAGCTGAGGCACTTGCCTTCTGGGACTTCAAAGGAGGGGCAGACTCCTCTATTTCTATCACTTCGGCAGGAAGTGACTTTTCAGCCGCCACCTCCTCAGCATGTCTTTTGCGCAAAACTGAGGCCACTTCCGCTTCAAGGTCGGTCGGAGGACCGGCAAGGCTGTTCCCTTCAGACAGCTTCTTCGTCTTGGTGCGAGTGGTTTTGGGAAGCTTCATTTCCGCACCTCCTGCGCTTTCAGAAATAGCTTTAAGTACCGGAGAGCACAGGAGAAGGGAAGACTTAGGTACTTTCTTCCACACCTTTTCGGCAAGGGTCTTCAGCCGTGCCGCTAGCTCCGAACGGGGAAGGAGATCCCTAACTGCGCCAACAAAAGACCTAATTTCGTTAAAAAGCATAACATCGCATATAATACATCCACAATGGGGTTCAGATAGAAAACCAGAGGGCGGGATACCTAATCCACCGAACTTCCGAGGGATGGGAAATGACTTAGAAGAAGAGACCTTCCAGTTTCCCCCAACCACCACGAGTTGGGCTTTCCAGCCCTTGTCAGAAGAGGGATGACCGGTGCAGAGCGATCTGCCCGGACGTGGGAAAAAGTGAAACCGGTTCCTCTCATTCTTTGTGGCGTAAATCTGGTAACAAAGAAGGAGATCGTCCAGTCCCAACTCCAAATCACGAGTGTGATTAAGAGCGAGAACGCTTGATATAACCCTAAAAAAGTTAGGGTTCACTTGCAGAGGAGCCAAATTCAATTTGTTAAGCACAAGATGATCGAAAGGGTGAAGGGGGAGACGAAAGGCAGGAAAATGCTTGGCTGAGAAGAGCATATCGTCATCACCCAGACCATATCCAGAGCGAAAGTCGAAATCAAGAGGATAGTTCCTAAGAGTAACATCGGACGGGATTTCACAGTCAAGTCTAAGTTTTCCCAAATTCACATGAGTTCTAATTAGGTCTTGATCAGCGTCCCCCAAATTAGAACCCGAAGAACTCTGATCTCCTGAAGAAGAGGGATTGGCTGATGTAGGAGGAACAGAAGGAACCTCGGGGAGACTCAGGTCGCACTCATCCTCACCAAGAAATTCGTCGATAGATTGGTAGCGGTTCAGTGGCCCAAATTCATCAACAATCTCCACACCTCTCGCCTTACCCATAGCTTCAAAGAAAAGAAAAGATGAGAGCAGTAGAAGGAGGAGAATAAATCACTAACCTCAGCAGACGAGAAGATATTCCCAGAATCGCCCAAAATCTACAGCAATCTGAAAAATACAAGAGCAAAAATAGGCATTTATGTGGAAGTGACATTACGGCGGCCATCAGGAGCGCGAAATTCGAACTCAACCTGGCGGAACAAACGAAGTGACGTCCAAAGCAGAAAAAAACCCTTTCAAATTCCAACTAAATTTGGAAGGGGTTTTTGGGGCAAAGTGTAGTGGGAAAAAGAGCCGTTATGTGACACGTGTAACCAACCCAATACGTGGCATCCACGTCACCATCCATGTCACCTAATTTAGGAAACGCGAATATCGAAAAGAATCCCAGAATTTCCTCTAACTGCACCTACGATCAAGCAATGAAATGGGGGAGGAAAGAAAGATGTTATTCCGTAGATTGAGATAAAGAGAGAGATTAAAGGCGTGAGAATTGTATTTAAAAAGATATAAAAAGGCCAAGGAGAGGGGAAAGAAGGGGGATTTTATTTTGCAATTTTTCTGTACCTACAGTTTGTATTTTTGTAACACTATGTTTAATTCTGTTAATGATCAACGTGATCAACGTGTAAACAAGAATTATTAATTTGTGTGATGTTGTAAAGATAGAAATGTAATTACACAAAAATTGTTAAAGACATCCTCTCAATAACTCTAACAGGGGAGGTCAGTGTAAATTTGCAAATAAGAGGAGAGGTAAGTGTATATTAATGAAATCTCAGGAATGTCAGTGAAATTACACAAAAATTGTTAAGGCATCCTTTCAATAACTCTGACTGGGGAGGTCAGTGTAAATTTGCAAACAAGAGGAGAGGTAAGTGTATATTAATGAAATTTGAGGAAGGTCAGTGTAATTTACCCTAATATATATATATATATTATAGGTAAGTGAGAGTTGGGCTCAATTGTTTCTTTATTTTAGGGTAAACTTCATTGACACCCCTTGAGGTTTGATGTAATTTCACGCAGATACAATTTTGTGAAATTTCGTCACAAACATCCCATGTCAGCTTTTTTATTAAAAAATGTTGTGAAATGTTCTTATTGCCCCTTATTATTTAATTGTTTTATAATATAAAAATATCATCTATGTAGGATTACTAAAATGCCCCACAAATAACCACTGCGCACTTTTTCCTATTATGCGTCCGTCTTCTACTTCTTATTCTTGTTCATCATCTCTGAGGAAGAAGAGCAAGAAGACGACGTCATTCGCGATGACACCAACACCACCAACAACGGAATCTCAAAGTTGGTTCACGCCTTCGAACCCCTCAAGCCTCAACTGCCTCATAGTCGTGTCGTAGGTTCTCGTCGCCTCCTCCGCCGTGTTGAACGTCCATAGCCAATGGCGGCACCTCCCGATATGGTCCCGTATCTTCGCCGACTACCTCCCCACAACCTCTTTCTCACACCTCTGTAACTCTTCTGCACCGAACCCAACTTCTCATCATCACCCACCACCACCTAGAACAATTAATAGGAAGCGAAAATGGGTATCGTTTACATATAAACAGTTTTTCTATTGTTTGTTAGGGAAGTTTTTATTATGGTCTGGTTGATTAATTTTTTTAATTAAGAAAATATAAAACATATTAAAAACTTGTGGTGGTGGGGCTAGAAAAATATTGGGGATTTTGGTGTGTTAGGGTTTTGAGAAAAAGAAAGAAAATTTTAATTACTTTTTTTATTTTATGTTAACATTAGTATTTATAGAAATAAATAATTATATATATAGGTTATATATTATAGTGTGTGTATATATAGATAGAGAAAAAGAAAGAAAATTTTAATTCTTTTTTATTTTATGTTAACATTAGTAGTTATGAAAATAAATAATTATATATAATTTATATATTATACTATAAATATATGAGCAATGCTACACGTCATGAAATTATTTTATGAATTTGTATCATGAATGATGTGACAGGTAACGTGGAGAGTTAATATTGGTGGAATTCAGTGATAATATCATGGGACTCCGTGTATGGGGGGAATTCCACCAATACTAACTCTTCACGTTACCTGCCACATCATTCATGATACAAATTCATGAAATAATTTCATGACGTTTAGCATTTCTCTAAATATATATAGCTAGAGAAAAAGAAAAAAAATAGTTCCTTTTTTTATTTTTTGTTAACATTAATATTTATGGAAATAAATAATTATATATATAGGTTATATATTATAGTGTGTGTATATATATATAGATAAGAGAAAAGAAAGACAATTTTAGTTCCCTTTTTATTTTATGTTAACATTAGTATTTATGGTAATAAATAATTATATATATAGGTTATATTATTGTGTGTATATATATAGAGAAAATTTTAATCATTTTTTATTTTATGTTAACATTATTATTTATGAAAATAAATAATTATATATACATGTTATATATATTATAGTATAATATATATGTAGGGTCGATGAAAAGGACATTTTGGTCCATTAGACATGGTTAAAAAAGTAAATTTAGTATTCAAATGAGTTAGATCAGAAGTGAGAGGACAGCATGGTCTTTTCATTATCAAAAAGTAATCTGATATGGTGTACTTTTGAGGAAAGAAAGTATATGTGATATACAACACCAACTATACAGGGTGTTAGTGACAATTCCTCAAACCTCAAGGGTTTCAATGAGTTTACTCCTTTTTTTTAATATTGAAAGAGGAAACCAAAGCATAACTTAAAAAGCCGGAACCGGATCAGATCAACTGTACAGCTTCATTTGGTTCAATTTGGTTAAGCAGCTTTAATGAATATTTTTTTTGCCTAATTATTTCCCTATGTTGCCGACCACTTTTGAAGGGATATATAAATTATTGTTCAAAAGTTGTGAAGCACGAAAATTTCCATAAATGGAATATACTCATATTCAGTCTTTGGATACTATTAAATAAGTGCTGAATATTTTATAAACGTATTTATAAATTTTTAATCATAGTATAATTGTACAAAAAAAAAAAGTTTAAATTTTTTTAGAAGTAGTATTGAGATACATATGAGGATTAATTTAGTCGGAAACTTATTTATGCAATATAACTCTTAATTCTCAATTTGTTAGAATCTAGAAAGTATAGACACTTCACCGAGAGTGTTGTACCCATGTCGAACACTCGAGCATGTGTTGAACCCTAAGTGTCTTGATATTTTTATTTTTTAATATTTCTCGAACACTCCTCATGTCGGACACTTCATAGCAGTGATGTATATTCAAGTATTTTGAAAAAAATTTATATACGACTGAATTATGATCAACAATCTAAGTTAAATATATGTAGATGACTAAATAAGTCAAGTTTTTTAATTTATTTATTTATAAGTTTATTTGGTTCTTAATTGATTGACGATGAATTGAAGTATTTCTGTAATATAATTTTTTTTAATAATAAATATATATTAATATATTATATTATTATTTTATAACATTGTTATCGCCGTGTCGTGGGAAGTAATAAAAAATATTTTAAAAATGTAAGTTTAATAGGAGAAATGTCATGCGAAAGAAGATTTTTTTTTTTTAAAAAGAAAAATATGCGGCCTTTAATTAATGATCAATTTTATTTTATAAGAATTGTGTCATGTGGATATTCTTATCAATGTCCATTTGTTTTCATAGAGTATTATTATTAGGGTTAAATTCATAAAACCCCCCTCTATTATAAGAAATTTTCATAAAACTCCCTAAATTTTCAAAAATCTCCATCTACTATCAATTTCTCTCATATAAAGACAAAATTAAACGACTCCGTTAGTTTAATTTCAAAATTACCAAAATATCCTTATTTTATTTTATAAAATAAATACAAAAAAAAAACCAATTGTAAATGACATATGTGACCTTTAATTATATTAGAATGACATATGTGACCATACATAAATGTTGTTGTTTTAGCCTAAACAAAAAATATTAAGTTAAATAGAAAACTATAATCGATATATATGTGGATTCGAGTTAGTGAGCCGCATCTGGTTTATAAGGGTCAAGTTTTTTATTAACTCAAAATTGAGAAATGCTAAACGTCACAATTTTATTTCACGAATTTTAACTCGAATCTATGTGGCAGGTGATAATACCATAAGAACTCCGTGTATGGGGAGAATCTCACCAATAATAACTTACCATTTAATTTTATCTCCTAAAATAATGGACTATATCACCTGCCACATAGATTCGAGTTAAAATTCGTGATATTTATTCGAGACGTGTAGCATTGCTCCTCAAAATTTTCTCTCCTAAAATCGATCGTTGCAAAGGGGGACATGAGGTTTTGCAGTAGCACCAACTAGGCCGATAAGCTTCGGCTTCGGCAATGGCTGAAGATGGCGAGGACGAGGATCGAGGAAGGCTCCGATTTTGGCAATGAGAAAATCTGATGGGCTACAAGAAGCTTTGTTGGTCACTCCCACCTCTCTCTCTCTCTCTCTGTGTTCAAACCAACCTCTCCCCTCTTTCTCTCTCATGCAAACACAAAACCCTTAGGGCTTATCTGTGTGTGACACCATGGACATTGTTTAAGTGAAGCAAAAAGTGATCAAAGCTTCAAATCCTAAGGAGCCAAGCAACAAACCAAAGCCTTTCAAGCCAATGTTTGTGATCGATCACAGAACCAGCGATTTTTCCTCTGACAACTACGGTATACTTGGACTTATCAGTGTACAAGTTCGACAACGGTGTACAAAGATGCGGTGACTTCGCCACCTCTACAATAGATGCCGTTGGATGACAAGGAAGAATGGAGGTCGGTTGATTCAGAGACGTTGACTATGTTCATCACTGACTCCATTAACACCTTCGTCTTCGTCGTCAAACTCAAAACTATCACATAACTTGCCATAGGCCACCACCCAAACAGCTTTCACCATTGTTTTCTTCTCCGCCGAAAACCATTAGCCAACTCAAACATCGCCACCATCGAACCCCAAGCCAACAACCATGGTGAAACCGAGTCGCCACGAGTCATAATTTCCGTCTTCATCCTCTGTTGGAGCATTTCTGTTAGCCACCCTCTCTGTCGTCTTCGCCGGTATGCCGTTGCTCTCACTGTCGACATGCCAGAGCCTTGCCAACTTTGAACCAAGAACTTGGGTGGTTCTAAGTCTCTGCAATGGTTTCGCGAGATTCCTCTTTTCGATTGATTTGGAGAGAACCTAGTTAATTGAGTTTTGTCTTGTAACCTAGATCCAACTTGACACATATAACCAATATCCAGGTCCCACTCACATACTAAGATTTTGACCCACCCACATGACTCATATAAGGGTAATATTGCCTTTTAAAATTAAATGAATTAGTCAAGGACAATTTAATTATTTTAATATCATTTTATAGAGTACGTGACATGCATATGCCAATTTTTTGTTTAAATTAATCAAAAATTAACGGAAGGGGACAATTTGATTGAATTTTTAAGTAGAGGCAGTTTTATGAATTTAATCCTAATTATTATTAAGTATTATTATTTTCGGTTATGGAACCTATGTTCGAAGTTGATAACGGTGTACCGTGTACGTGTAGAAGGCAAACGACGTCGTCCCTAGAATTAATCCTAATTATTATTAAGTATTATTATTTTCGGTTATGGAGCCTATGTTCGAAATTGGTAACGGTGTACCGTGTGCGTGTAGAAGGCAAACGACGTCGTCCCTCAGAAATGACAGCATATAGATTTTTCTTTCAGACATTTTCAGCCAAAATATCATACAGTATATTTTTCCGAGTTCGAATTCACCTTACTCATTAGGGTTCAATAGATAGATATGGCGACGATGGCGGACTCTTCAAGCTGCGACTCCGATTCCGAAATCGATAACAATCCAAACCCTAAAACTAACACTAACACTAATCCTAACCCTAATCTCACCCTAGACTTATTAAACTCGTCGAGTTCTCCTGTCGTTTGCCTAGTCAGGTTCGCCGGCGACGCTGCCGCTGGTGCTTTCATGGGCTCTATTTTCGGCTACGGTTCTCTCTCTCTCCCTCTCGTGTATCTCATCTGCTTCAGGAATGTATTTTGTGTTTGCATGTCTTTGATTTGCTCTTATTGTTTTTTTGAGAATTGCTGTTATTGTTTTCTTCATATATTATAGTTCGAACCTTTGCGTGACGATTTGATTTGGGGTTTCGAAGTTTCAACAAGAACATTGTATAATTTCTGTGATTTCTATAGTTTATAGGGGATTTTTTTTTTTCTTTGAGTAGGTAAATTCAAATTGAATTTTCTTTGTCTTACAAAATAGTTTCAATTTGATATTTATATTGGGTTTTCTTTGTTTTTTAGAAGTTAATTGGATGTATAGGTTCTTTTATCACTTTTGGTACGGGGTTAATTTTTTGTGTTGGTGGTAAAATGATATTCAATTTATGCTATAACCACTACGTTAACAATTCTGATGGTTGGAGTTGTAGGGGATCAGAGTTGCATATGTGGTCTTCACTAGGAAACTGGTATAAGTATGACATAGTAGTGTGTTGTCATGCCCGAATATGTTGCATACTTGCATTGTAGTTCATCACGGATTTAAAGCGTATGTTTAGATTAATTGTAATTGCAGGTCATTCACTTTTGGCATTGTTACCTTAATAATTAACAATTAAGTACAAAGTGTTGTTGTGTAACTTTGAAAAATTCATTTCTGTCGTCAACTTCGAAACTGTTTATGACGTGCATGTAGAGGAAAATAATTTCAGTAATGTAGTACCAGGAGCATTGTGTAAAATCTCAACACATTTGAAAGTATCTATACAACATACAGGTAAAGATGGTTTGGGAATTATTTTACTGCCTGCTACATAGAGGTCTCACAAATTTCACTGTAGGAGCAATATTGACCTTTATAGTTATACTAAGCTATTAAATCTTTCTGGTTGTAATTTGAATTCGGACAATGTAGTTGCTGTTAGGATCAGAACTGAGGTATGAATATTATACCAGTGTATTGTTTACCTTATGTTTGGGAGCACCGAATCGGATTGAATATTCCCCAATTCCAAATCCAAGATGTCAATTCAGCGCTCCCAAACACAACATTAGTTTTCACACGTACGTGATACAAGTGTCTGTATACCTACATAGAGATGCATTAATAAATTTGCATGTCTTTTGGTTTCTTCAAACTAAGGGAAGCCATTAAATCTTAGTGACTTTTAGTCATACCTTGAAATTAATGGAAAAAATGTTCTGTATAAAAGACTGTGGCCATGTAGGTGACGCACCATGGCTTTTGTCTGGTGCTGTTCGGGAGAATAAGGAATGATATGGTTACTGTATTCCAATTCATTAGTACCTATTAGAGGATTGAACTCTTTATGGGTGGGTTTCAAGTTACCCGCATTAAAGTTTACTTGGGAACCCACAGAAAAGGAAAAAAATTAGAAATTGTTTGTTAAATTGGACTGTCCTACCATGAACTAGTCGAACACTTCTGGGTGATTTAGTCATCATGTTAAAATTGATTGCTTTTCTTCTATATTTAAAGAATGTACTGAAAAGTGTCTGATATGAACATTAGGTACGGGATTGATTAAGAAGAAGGGCTTTAAAGGATCTTTTGCAGAAGCAGGATCTTCTGCTAAGGTATGAATCTTATAATTTTAGAGTAATTTGATTGGATGAATGAAATCTGTAGTTTAACACCCAATGGTTTAGGTTTAATTGGCATCTAGCTAAATATTGAAGTTCTTTATCTCACCTTTGTGATTACCAGACATTTGCAGTTCTGTCCGGGGTTCACAGTTTGGTTGTTTGCTTTATGAAGAGGTTGCGAGGGAAGGATGATGGTATGGCTTTTCAAATTTACACTCGCACTGTATATGATTGTTCCCTATTAATGCATCTTGCATTTTCCTCTTGCAGTCATTAATGCAGGAGTCGCTGGATGTTGCACTGGCCTTGCTTTGAGTTTCCCAGGTATTTTATACTTCTATTAACGTATTTGCAATTAGTTCTATTCCATGACTAGGTTCCCCAACTTTTAAATTATGTTTCTCATTGATTCAAAATTTTTGATGTTGCATTTCTTTTTTCTTCTATTTTCTTTTTCACAATTCAAATATTATCCTAATTATGCTGATTGGTTAGCCAGTTTAGACTTTAGATATTATGAATATGATTTGCACAAAACAATCAAGGTGCTGTAGCTTTGTACCTGCAGAGCCTCCTAATTGATTTTTAGGATTCTGGAGATTGAGCTAAGGTAGTTTGGATGAGGGAGGTTAGGTGTGTGAACGATGTAAACTTGTATATATCCTTCTAATTCTACTGAAAATTTAAGAATGGTATTGGCTTAGGAGGGAACTAAGTGAGGGGGAGAGATAAATTTACATGTACAAAAGCAAACCAATAAGTCGTAGCTCAGTTTATATCTAGATTCATCTCAAGTGGACCATAGGAAATTTAAGATTGGGAGTTGAATTACCCGAGATACGGGTTAGGAATACCATATTAAAAAAAAGAAAAACAAGAAAGAAAGAAAGAAAAAAAAAAAAAACCCAACAGCAACACAAAATGGAAAACACACATTTGCATTCGCATATGTGGGCACTTCATTCTTTGTAAATTGAGCATTGTTTTTTGGTCTCATATGTAGGTGCGCCCCAGGCCCTTCTTCAGAGCTGCCTCACCTTTGGGGCTTTCTCATTTGTCATTGAAGGGCTTAACAAGCAACGGCCTGCACTCGCCCTGGCACATCCATCATCTGCGAGAATCAAAAGTAGGCACTATGGGTTACTTCCTCCGTTAGCACTTGAACTTCCGAGTGAGCTTAGAGATTCCTTTACTTTCTTCTGTCAATCCATAAAAGAACGTGGCAAGGGCAAATTTAATGCACGACAATAATCGAGGTAGGGGTGCATCAACTGTGCCTGTTGGATGTTATGTAGAATGTTAGTGTGGCTATGAAGTTCAATTTGTAGGGAAATTCTGAAACTTTTCTTCCCTAAGCTGTTTATAGCTTTATTCAAGGAAACTATGGAGTGGCTCCTTTTTGTGGCATGTCATTCGAGGCATGAAGTAATATCAGTTACCAGTTTTTTGTGTTGTGGAAGTGTTGCAAAGTTGGTTCAAGTAACAAAATTATGAAAAAATGGGTATATACTATATATTATAGTAAAGAATTCCTGTTCTGTGATATGTCTGTAATCTGTATATATTATACTAGTAAAGAAATTCTAAAAACAGAAACAGAATAAATCTTAAAATCTTCCAATTTGGCACTCTCTAAAATTATGAAAAATGGGTTTAAGAACCTAATCACTAAATGAGGTAAAATACTAAAAAAATTAGCTAGATCAATTCCAATTCCATGCTGCCAACATAGGGCGTGTTTGGCATGTGTTTTGTTTTTTGTTTTTATTTTGTTTCGACACGTAGCAAAAAATCAAACAAAATATGTTTGATACCATCCGTTGTGTTTTGAATAGTGTCAAAATGTTTCAAAATTTTGGACCGAAATTGAAAAAACATTTCAAAAACTTGGGTCAAAATTGAAAACACCATTTTGA
This sequence comes from Cornus controversa, assembly GCA_026545225.1. Taxonomy (NCBI): domain Eukaryota; kingdom Viridiplantae; phylum Streptophyta; class Magnoliopsida; order Cornales; family Cornaceae; genus Cornus; species Cornus controversa. The sequence continues at coordinate 42,067,442 of CM048852.1, read as the reverse complement.
TTGTGTTTTGTCAACTGTAGCAAGAAAAAAATAATTTAAAACATATTTTTATTATGAAACGTGTTTTTCAATTCCTACCCAAAATACTCGTAACAAAACTAGAAAAGCAAAACAGAAACACTTGCAAAACATACCCACAACACAGTTTGGAAATTCTTTAGTAAGAAAAGACTGGGTTGGTCTGTGATCAACACGGAAACACTATGCTCTGCATTTTGATGCACATCCATGTAACCTTATATGTATTTCTGTTTGGATTAAAACTATTCTTGTACATTTTCCTGCTTATAAAATAAGAAAGATGTGATAAAAAAAAAAAACCGTTTCTTATAGCATTTTTTTTTAACAATCCCTCCTTACATTTTTTTTCCCAAGGTGGAAACAGATTAACAAGGAGAGAGGTAAGACAGCAAAATGCCATAATAACATCTAAATTTTAGGAGCCAACATTTAAATTTTAGGAGCCAACATTGTGGCCATCTAAGCGAATAGATATTCCGTGCGCATCTAAGCTGGTGGTACACTACACGTGCCGTGAGTTCTATCTAAGTCGTTGGTGCACTACACGTGTCGTGAATCTCACCACGCCTGTAAGACACTATCGGTCTAGATGCGTCTAGTACACGGTGGGCCGGTACAACAAATTCCTTCTCTATCTAAGCATTTATGAGATACTGGTGGACCCATAAGTTTTGAGCTTATGTGTGTGTCCACTGCCCACTAACAATTGAAACCAAGCTTGAACTCATCTCCCTAAACTAATTACAAACCCTAGCCAGTATGAGTCGAATTCATACATGAGCAAGTCAGGAGGTCTTTAGCACTCCTCAACTTTGGTCCATTGAATGTCTTGCATACAATATAATAACAAAACAATCACCCGCAAAGAGCATATCACAAAATTGTTAAATCCACGCAGATTTAGGCCTTTGATTAATTTGTCCACTAACACATCACCTAAAATTATTCAGACAAAACTAATAATATCATCAGAGTCTCATCATGAGCTTCTGCGCTCCGCCGTGGAAAGCCTCCATCCACGGATGAGATTACCTTCATTATAGTTTTTTTTTTTGCTTAAAAAATTAAATTTTTAAATACTTACATACATAATGTATAAATGAAATTATTTATATATAAAATTGATACATATTTTCATGATATACAGAGCATGTGATAACTATTCACTGTACATATGCAGTCCCCCTTCCGGACAATAATTGATAAAAATTTTCGAAATAGCTCCAAACATTATCAAGTATGTACTCTGTTAACTCCCTTCCCATCATTGTAGACAAAAAAAAAAAAAAATAGAGGCGAGGATATTAAAGTAATTTCATGGATTAAAGTAATCTCACCGATTAAGATTTTGAATAAAACCTTTTAATAACTAAAAAAATTTCCTTAAGAAATGTTTGGTAATAAAAAAAAAGCGTGCTTATAGAGTAAAATTTTAATCTAAAACATGCCTTTTTGATCACGCTCAAAACTGGCTTATAAATATCAATTCTCACTCTAGCATCATTGAGCTTATGGTTACAAAAAGGGACTCCAACTTATATATAGGTTAATATAATTCAAGTAAAAAAAAGTTGTAATAAAAATTCAATAGTAATAATAAATAAATTGAAAAGACATTACATATTTTTCGCATAAATAAAGAAATAAAATAAAAATACATTATATATTTTCTCACAAATAAATAAAAAACATTACATATCGCCATCTTTTAGATCTAATTTTCTCTAAGATTTTCTTTTGTTGTTTAATGATTCATGTTTTTGTTTCTGATGTTGCAACCTTATTTGGATCTTGACGTATTATATCTCTTTCAAATTCATCTTGAATCATTCTTTCTCTTGATTATATCTCCAACTTTTTAGTTTGTTCTTGCGCCAATCTCATTTCGACTTTGGCTTGGATTTTTATTCAATTCCCTTCGAGTGCTGCTTCGATCACCAGACGGTCCTGCTCTTTCATATCTTAAAATTTTATCATAAACAAATTTTGCATTTCTATATACGATCTAATTTTTTTTTACCCATTGTCTGATTTATAAAAAAAGAAATCTAAAAATCCATTTTGCATTCATTTCTGTCCAAAATAAAATAGGTTTAATAACGTCATATGCTATTACCAAATAACTTTTAAAATATTTTATAAAATATATCACGCCTAACATTCTTTTTAATAATAGTAATTTTATGAGGAGAAACAAAAAATAAAAAAACTGAGGATATTAGAGTAATTTAACGCGTTAGGGTTTTCAATAAAATCAGATAGACCACTCTCGCACGCTTTTGTGTCCTCTATCAAACCCTACTTTTCTCTGCAACAAAGTAACCCTAGAATCCTCCATCCGCGGCAATGGGTATCTATCGATTCGCTCTGATTTCTATCGATCTCTTCTCAGTTTTCACGATGCTAATGTTAAAAATACCCAATACTTTACAGGTATTTCTCGGGATTCCATGCACAAGAGGCGTGCCACTGGAGGCAAGAAGAAGGCTTGGAGGAAGAAGCGAAAGTAAAACGCTACTACATTCTCTTCAATGTGTTTGTAATGATATCAAAAACAGTAAAGATTCTTGTTGTTTTGGGTTTGTCGTGATCTCCTAACCATGTTAGGTTGCATAGTTTAAGTGTGCGATTAATTGGTGTGCCATGTTTGTATAGCTTGAAGTATTGGGATTCGACTAGTTTCTTTGACTAACGGGTTCGCCGTGATTTCTGAAAACCTTAGTTTATCTTTGTATTTCCTCTTTGATGTTCGTCTTAGTTTACGAAATCAGACTTATTGAGATTTGTTTGTTGTCTCTGATTAGTGGATCTGCCGCAATTTTGTGAGCATGAACTAGTTTGGGGTCAATTGGTTTCTCTATTGATTGCTCCGTAACTTTTTGAGCATGAACTAGTCAATTGGTTTCTCTATTGATTGCTCCGTTACAGTGGATTCATCATTTATGGAAAACCTTGATTTGGTTGATGTTTCTTGGTTCATAAACTTCCTCTGATCAATTGGTTGGTCATAATGCCCTGAACATTAATCTGGTTGAATTCATTTTGGTAGCTCAAATTTTGTTTTCATATCTCATAAGTTATAAGATCTATGTTTGTCGTAGTTTCCAAAATCTATTTTTTGCATTTCGTATTTCATAAGTATATCAAAATTCCTAAGTGGTGTAGAGTTATTTTCTCTTTAATTAACATCCAGGATCCTGATGGCTTCAGCTTTATTTAGTTTGCTTTGATGAATGTGGTCATAACATCTGAGACTCGTATCATTAAACTTCAACAATTTTTTCAGTTGATGGGCTTGCTGTGTTTCTAATATCCTAATAAGTTCAGATTCAGTTCAAATGACACATTTCCGATTACGTGGGTCATTTCTTATTTTTGAAGGTATGAGCTTGGAAGACAACCTGCCAACACAAAGCTGTCAAGCAACAAGACAGTTAGGAGGGTTAGGGTTCGAGGTGGGAATGTGAAGTGGCGTGCATTGAGGTTGGACACAGGAAACTACTCATGGGGCAGTGAGGCTGTGACCCGAAAGACTCGTCTCTTGGATGTGGTTTATAATGCTTCGAATAATGAGTTGGTTCGGACCCAAACTTTGGTGAAAGGTGCAATAGTTCAGGTTGACGCAGCGCCATTTAAGCAGTGGTACCTTCAACACTACGGAGTTGACATTGGTCGCAAGAAGAAAACCACTGCTTCTGCCAAAAAAGAAGGAGAGGTATGAAAGTTTCTTGGTTTTGTTTGATTGAGTTGGGTTTGCATTTTAGATGCAGTGTATTACGGAGGAGCCAAATCCATTTTAATTTTCACACGTCAGCTGCTTCTCAACTCATATATGATATTGCCTTTCTGACCTTATTAGTGTTCTCATGTACCATAAATTTAAAAAATATGAATACCTTTTTATCCTCTATAATTCTCTTTTTGCTGTTTTCATGTTGAAATGGTGTTCCTCCTTCACCTCCTACATGATCCACCAAGATTTAAATTTATGTGATTTTTTCATTCTTCTGCTGATGTTGACAATATGATAATCTAATTTGGTTATGATATCCTTTGTTTCTTAAGCTCTTGGGGGAACATGATTTAATTTTAGTGTCCCCCTATTTATGTAATTAAATATCCAATATTGACTTGCATGAGACAAAAATGCATAACTTCATTAATAAATAGTTGAATAATTAAGGTCTACATTGTAGACAAGATTCTACTGTGCATTATATCTTTTTGGGATGTTATGTAAGTAGGCAATAGTCCCAAATGTTGTAGAATAGCAATATTTTAGGTGTTTTGGAATTATTAGTGGTATTTTGTAGCAAATCCATTGGATAACTATTGTTGATGAATACTGTTTCATGTTTTCTTCTTAAGATGTGCTCTTTAATCTGTATATAGGAGGGTGAAGCTACTACTGAAGAGACAAAGAAGAGCAACCATGTTGTCAGAAAACTGGAGAAGCGTCAACAGGATCGCAAGCTTGACCCACATGTCGAAGAGCAATTTGGGAGTGGTCGTTTGTTAGCTGCAATTGCATCACGACCTGGCCAATGTGGTCGTTGTGACGGGTATATATTTATCCTAGGCTAATTTTCCACGACAATATTGTGTCATTTGTTACATATGCATGCTTCCTTTAGCTTCCTTTAGTTGGCTCATTAAATTGCTCACTCAGAAGCACGGAAATACAGTTATGGCTTCTAACAACGAGAGAGCCCTTCATACAGCCATTTTGTTGGAGTATAATATCGTAATAACACCTTAGTAGACCCACCTTGACAACCTTGATCCTAATTAGTATGGAAGATTGATGAGAGTGGCACAATTTATGATAAGAGCTGTCTTGTCTTTCTCTAAACATTTCTTAGATCCAATGATGCTGCAAGATTGCTTTTTCTTATATTTTTATGGGTTTCCTCTTATGATGTGTGGTGAAATTGCTTCTGACAGATACATCTTGGAGGGCAAAGAGCTGGAGTTCTACATGAAGAAGCTCCAGAGGAAGAAGGGAAAGGGCGCTGCTGCTTAAAATTTTGCCACCTCAAATTCTCCTTCGAAATCAGAATTTCAGTTTTCCCCTATCAGTTTTTATTCTCAAGCCATAGAACTGAAAATTGGTTGACTGATAAAGTTAGCTTGAACTCTTTTTGTTATATCCTTCTATGTTTTAAAGTTAAACATCAATGCAAACCTTTTGTTTTAATCAATGGTCTTATTGTTATGTGGCTGTTGTGTGGGATATCTCATTTGTTAATTTATGTATAAATGTTAGATGGTCCTGTAAGAGAGATATGGACGTCAACCTTGTCTCATGATGCTTTGAACCCAGCTTTCAGCTCTCTCAAAAGTATATTTTGTGAAGAGCGAGAGCACATTGGGTGCAATTTTACAGCCTGAACTTCCTAAGAAATTGATGATGTTACTAGACTTGTCCAAGAACCATGAAAGTTGTGTGAGTACGAAATATTTCTTCTCTAAACGAACTGAGCTACTCTAGTTGGTCTTGGTGATCTGACTGGGGGTGGTGGCTTTCTAATTTTCACAATGTGTAACCAATGTGAATGAATTTGGAATAAGTTCATTTTCTTCCTCTACCGCGCGTAGTTGAACGTGCTGGTTACAGGTTTGTTTGGTTCAGTTCTGTAATCAGACCATAGTTGCTAGTTAAAGATCCTGTCTGCTAGGGCTCTAGCACGGATCAAGGATAGCTGAACTGTGTGATAACTCTCCCATTTCTACACATTGACATTACTTTATTTAACCAGGAAGTCGGGTATAAAAAACCTCAGCAGAACCCACCATGTCGAAAGTCTTTTTTAGACATTGACATAAACATTCAACTTGGTTGAAAGGAACCACCCTTACCCGGTTACCCTCATTTTGTCACCTCAATAGAGTTGCAAAGCAAGTTGTTCAAAGAGATGTAATCCGAGTCGATTTTACTGTAATTTAGCTCTAGACTAGTACGTTTTAATTACTAAAGAAATATTAAGGTCACGGCCAGAAATCAATCATCATAAATATTCCAAATTCACAGTAATCTTTTCAAGTATCTCATGCAAAGATAAGAAATTGAAAAAAAACAAAAAAGGGGAGAGAATGAATGAAACAACCACAATGATAAGAGCGATAATTAGTTTTACTCTTGTGAGCTACATACATGGGTAGCAAAGCAATCAAAGAGAAAATTGACTTTCTGACTGGCAGATACAAAAACATGGATATTTGGTATCTTCAGTGGAACCTGTTGAACACTCTCCACAGCAGTATCTGAAGAAAGAATTGATGCTACTCTCTGACAATGTCATTGATTTTCCAGTCTACAGCCAAGACAGCATGTTATTATGAGTAATTCAAATCACTTGCCCTTGCGTATTATAAGAGACTACAGAGAAGGATCTGCTCAAGACATTTCATTTAGCCAGAGCACCAAATTATGCTCAATAATTAATTGCAAATTTCTTCCTCGTCTTCAGTATAACAGTACAAAGAAATTATAGGAGAGATCCCAAAATACCATTCTTGACAATTTCCCTGCATCATCAACCTTGAGAAAGAGAGAATTTAATGGTAGTGAAATCAGCAATTCCCAAGTCCAAATTATGCAACGATTGAAGATTAAACAAAAAATTGGACACACACAAACGTGTGTGTTTGTGTGAGACTGTTTTGCAAGCACAAAAAATTGCATAAATCAAAATCATGTAATGATATTTCATTTTTTTCTTTCTTTTAACTAATGGATATTAGTGTTGAGCCTTAAAAAAAGAAACAAGAACAAAAAATTCATATAGAGGAAATGAGGATGTTAAGGTGGATGATAGGAGTGCCTAGAAGAGATAAGGTTACTAATCAAAATGTGAGAGAAATGAGGAAGGACACCTATTAGTGATAAGATAAGAGAAAATATACTTGGGTGGTATGAATATATCCAAAGAAGACTTATAGATGCTCGGTAAGAAGAGGGAGACTAACATGGGATGAAATCATTACAAATGATTTTAAGAAGTTAAAATATTGTAGGAGAGATGGCTAGTAATATAAAAGAACGGAAAAAGAGAATTTATGTGACCGACCGTATTCATATGGGATTAAGGCAAGGATGATGATAATGATGATGATGAAATTGAGCCTCGAATCACAAGAAATTGTGGATAAAATTTTTGGAAGTATTATTATAGATCATAATGCATGATTTTTGTCAAAATGTTACAAACAAATTGTATATTTTCCAAGGTGTTGTAGAGAACACCAACCACTACAATATCACAAAATATAAACTATATCAACATCAAAAGTATCAGTTACTTTCTCAATTACCATCTAGAGGGACTTAAAATTCCATTCATGAATGCTCATAGTGGCGGGCGTAGCCAAGAATTTGTTCAAGTGGGTACGAACGCAAAAGTTGGGACTATAATTTGTTTTTTATAAAATTAAGTGCGTTCATCACTCGATATTTAATAGGTCATTACAATTTTAAATCCCAAAAAATTACATTTACTATATATATAAAAAAAAATTATAAAGTTAAGTGGGTACTAATGTACCCATTAGTGCCTTAATGGCTACGCCCATGCATAGTGCTATACACATTTCATGTGATATTCATTAAATCTTGTCAAATGGTCGATGTCTTTCCAACTCCACTTTAATAGCCTTACCCACCAATGTCCTTTCCATAACTACACGGAGACAGATTCCTTTTTTGCCTATATTCAACTAAATTGTACGATCCATGTTACTTTCATATTTATAAGGGTTTGGCTCTCTTTAAGGAATAAAAGTAGTTTTTAGGATATAAATGTAGAGCATGAAAAGTATAAAAATTTGCAATATAATGTGTGATATATTGCAATAAATTCCAACTTTATGTCAATATAATGAGAGTTCCATTTGCAATGTAAATATGATTGCATGTAAATATAATGTGTGATGTGATTGCATGATTGAAAAAAACTAAAAAATAAAAATGTATGAGAATATCCATGTTGGAAATATCCTTCGATATGTCATGGTATTTTTTGACTGGCAATGAGCTCTCTCTAAGATGCTAGTTCTATTAACGAGCAAGCACTTCTAAAAGTGTTCCGTCGAATAAAATCATAAAAGAAAAAAAAAAAGGAAGGTGATGAATTTCTAAAACTCTTAGTAGTGCAACTGTACAAACTTTATAAATAATTTGATGCTACTTACGATATTTTAGAAATTTTAACAAATAAACGACCATACCTAGATCAACGAGTCGAGTGCCCTTCTTTCACTTGCCATATTTCTTTCTCAATCGTTCTTTCACAAAATCATTTCGAGCTTTTGTCCGAGCTTGTTGAGGGGCAATGTTGACATATGAAAGATGCACACCAATAGCAAAAAGGGACGCGCCAGCAAGGAAGCATCCAATGGTCATCGCCAATTTCTTAGGAGTTGAAGGAAAGCAACAAACCATCTGATTATAGTTCAGGACACCAAGAGGTAGGTTTTATTGAAGATCTGACAGCAAAATCAGCCATATACAGCATATAAGGAGATCATAATTGAGGATTTCCAACAAGGAAAGGCAGAAGATTCTCACATATTTCAAAACTAAGGGGCCTTCTAAGAAACTCGGACATGGACACGGGTACGACAAGACACGGATACAACGACACGGCAAATTTCAAAAAAACAGGGCACAGACACGGCGGAGATACGGCTATGAAATAATAATATATTAATATATATTCAACAAGTTAACCAATATTCACAATACCATAAATCTAACAATAAAAATAAATAAATTACACAAATACTTGAATTTATTATCAAGCAATTAATGTATTTTCAAAATGAGTGTTTTCATTGTATTTAAACCCACTACTAGAACCTTGCACGTTACTCATTTTTCTAATAACAAACAAATAAATTTAAATACAAAATACCAAACAAAACGACATGACTTTATGTTAAACAAAGTTATATTGGCTTTTTTATTTTTTTGTTGCTAAATTTATTATTTAGAAATTTTATCTAACTATTTTTTATTTTAGAAAACACTATATTTATAAAGAAAAGGGCATAATAGTCATATTAAATGGTATATATGTCATTATAGTTGGGGGTCAAGATGTCAATTTTTAGAAGATGAGGGACTTAAATGCTCAAAAAAATAGTTCAAATGAGTCTTTTTGCAACTTTGGAAAAGTTCAGGGGTTTTTTTTGCACTTCTAAAAATTACAAAATCTACCCCGTTGTGTCCTCATAATGTCCTATCCGTGTCCTCCGTGTGTTCTATTTGTGTCATTGGCGTGTCTCCGCCATGTCCCCCTCGTGTCCAAAAAAAAAAAATCCAGGACACTTCTAAGGAGTGTCCGACACGAGTACAATAGCCTTATATGAAGTGTCCGTGCTTTCTAGGGGGCCTTTATGTCATAAGGATGTCATGAAACAGCTTTCAAACGAAAGTTCAAATCTTCCCACACATTAGTAATTTTGAAAGGACTCCTTGTACAGGGAAAAAAAAGTAGTGGGCCGATTGCCGTATCTCCCAAAGATAGATCATTACAAGCCAAACTTGGTACTCTTATGTCTATTTCAGAGGAAACTTGTGATATTTTTCAGTCTAACCGATAGATATAAGAACCCCTTATTCCTTAAGTTCTGGTATGAAAATGGAATAGGTGACAACAACATCCCAGCACTTCTAAAAAGGCAACCCAAACGCTCCCTCTCCCTGACCATCAAACAATGTGATTTTCACATCCGGTATTCCGGTAACTCCTTAATCCTTCCCCAATAATAGAAATCTCAGTACTTCAACTAATTCCCATGTGCCTATACAAGAAATAGGTTATATTAACTTCAACCTATTAGTTGTGCTGAAATACATAAAAAAAAAAGGAAGTTATTCATAAGCTCATGGAACAATCTTGCTCCTTGAGTTCTATATAGCATCTCAAAGAAAAAATCTCATTACAATGCAGAAATAAAGTCATTGGAGTTGAACAAATGAAGAACATCATGATTTCATAAAAACCTGAGAGTTATAATGTTCATTGCATAATAATAATGATATCATTTTTAGCATTAATACCTACCACAAGCCTAAAACTAAAGCATACGCCATCCCTTAAACTCCCAATGGGTTCGGAGGACTCAAACCCTCAATCCTCCCAAAAGAGGAAGCAGCTAAAAGAATATTATTTCAAATTTCACAAAGGAACACTAAATGGATTCATTTGAAATCTTATATCGAACACCACCAGTCATAATCCAGTGGTGCCTACTCTGCCTCCCAAAGTGGAAGATTGAGCGTTCAAGTCCCCTAAGGGCAAAGTGGGTGTGAGTTATTTGTGGTGACAAAAGGTGTGCGTGTTGAAACAAAATCAAATGAATCAAAGACTAATTGGCTCAAAAGCCATAATATACAACACTGGCATCATTCATAATAACGTCCTTGTGAAAAATGACACTACAACAGAACAAGAAAGGAACGCATCGCAGTGGCATTTGATCAAACGTGTGACAGGCATTCTTCATCCACCCTCCAATTTTAGTTATAACTATGACCCGCCAATATTGTTTCATTAAATCCAAGAGAATATAAATAAAATGAAGAGTTACAACACTTCCTCAATATATATATATGTGTGTGTGTGTGTGTGCGCGCGCGCGCGCGCAAGATGATTAAGCTTGAACATCTACTAAATTGATGATAATTGATTCTTTAGGTAAGCAGAAAAAAGGAGGCAAGAGTGTCTTACATTTGATGCAGGAAATGGGTTGATTTGAGTGCGTCTTTGCTTTCTGTTGCAAAAACCACAGAGACAAAGGTATGGGTATCGTCGATCAAAGAAAACGAACAGAGAAATGGAGAAGCAAATAGAGAGCTGTTCTGTCACGTTTTAAGGTACAGTAAATGGAATGCATTGCTGGCTTTTAAACCTTATATATATGTATATTATTCTCTCTCTATAAATAATGGAGTATATAACATTATATATATTATTAAATAATATATAATTATATATATCATTAAATAGAATTATAAATTATATATAATTATAAATAATTTAATAAAATATAAAAATAATACTTTCTTGTATTGTGAATTTGTGAGGGTATGCCACTATGCCCTCACTAATCTTATGTAATAATTCTTTCCGCCCAATAATAACATTATATAATTATAAATCATAACATTAAATAAAACTATATAATTATAAATAATATTATTTTATATAATATTAAAAATTATATTTAAAACAAAATATAATTATATATAACATTAAATAATATAAATAAATAATTATATAATTACATTCACACAATATACTTTAATAAATTAACTAAATCGAAAATGCAGCAAATTATATCATCTATACAATAATTGTAAATCAACTTTGCAACAACACTATATCAGGCTTGCAGGTGCTAGAAATTGATGACGCAAGAAGATTACATATAGAGCAAATGCAATGCAACAAGATTACATTATGTATGTAACTACTAACTAGTTTAAAGGCACAAATTTCCCGTATTCAAATGTAAAGAATAACCTAAGTTATTTTTGTATATGATTCAAGAAGCACCTTCTACTTTATTGAAACTCTAAGCATATTTTCTTCGCTTCAAGTAAGAGTTGTTAGTCAAGGTCTTGCATTTTTAATTTTAAAATATTGTTTATTCAATTTAAAAGTGTTACAAACCTCTATTTAAAATAATTGCATAAATAATGTAATCATGTTGGTCAAGGTCTTGTAATTTTTTATTTTAAAATGATGTTTATTCGATCTAAAAGTGTTGCTTATTCGATATAAAGTAGTTGTATGCATGATGTAATCTTGTTGCGTCATCAATTTCTAGTAGTTGCAAAGTTGATGTAGTTAGGACTTAGGAGTGCATACGGTACAGCTCGATGCAGTTCTAGGCTAAATTAAAACCAGAATTGATCTCAACTGTTCCTTAATTTTGAAATTGAAACCGTTAAGACTTGGAAGTAAACCGTCAATTCGGTTCTGAACTAGTTGTCAAAAAAATATATATATTACAACTTGTTTCTTCTATTACTGTTCTTCTAATGTGAAGATAACTTATTTTCTTTGTTCGTACAAGCCTTACTCTCTCTGCATATCTGCAATGGATTCCTTTAAAGAACAACGAGACATTCAGATGCTACTATCAGCGGAACAATAGGCTCAACAAATTGAGTCCGCGGCTAGAAATTGTAAAATTACATCCAGTGTGTGCCCGGGGGGGCATATGCCCCCCCTGAAATAAATTTTTTTTTTCCTACTATATATATATAATATATATATATATATTTTGTAAATCTCAAAAATGCCCCCCCTCAATTTTTATTTTGCTCCAATAAATTAGTAATGGTTAAGATTTAAGATAAGTTATTGGTCATTTAGTCTTGTAATGTGTTAAAAGATAAAGATACTACCCAATTATAAAAATACAAGAGACAAGTAATAAAACATGTATATATGAATATTTGAATTTTCTTTATATTTCAATAATTCGTAACATTTTCGTCCTAGGTCATAACATAGTGAAAGTTATACTCAAATGAAAGCTCTCGAAATTCTCTATTCAATGAATTTCGTTTCATCAAAAGATTTTATGTATAGTGAGAGTTATGAGACTTGAAGTGAGACGAAGGAAGAAAAATATATATATACATTCACTTATGTGTTATACGTTGAGGAATAGTGAAAAATGGGTGTATTATGTGTAATTATTTTTTTAAATTTGTTTTATATATTCTTTTTAAACTTGAAAACTAATAACTAATTGGCAAAACTTGAGCCCAAATTAAGTACTTCGAAGTCGTCTTTTCAATGAAAATAGTTTTCGGAACAAATTCTATGTGCATAGAGCTTAATTATTTAAATCTTGAGAAAAATGAATTTCTTTTATTTAAAGGAAAAAAAATAATTTGACCAAGTTTCAAAGGCATGGACAATTGAGTTTCGATTTTTAATTTAATTTTTTTTATCACACCGGGTTTGAAAATTCGGGGTGTGACAACGTGGTATCAAAGCGTAGTTAAACCTTTTAACTTCTGAAGAAAAAAAAACCCTTCAAAGTTAACAATAACTCATTCTCTCTATTTGTGATTTCACTCCAGCGGCCTCTTTATGACTGCGCTACACTTTCCTCTCTGAGTTTGCAAATGATAAATAGAGAGAGCAAATCAACCTTTTGTAATTATGTTTCTCTGTCACCAACTCACTGCAAGCTTGATTATTCGTTTCTTTTGCAGTAAAATATATTTTTTTTTCATACAATATGAAAATCCTAAATGGCTTGATGTAAATCTTTCTTTAAATTTAATTTTTTTTTAAGCTTTGATACTTTAACTCTCTAAGGATTCTATTTCTAATTTTCTTTCAATAACATCAAATTACGTTGCCCCTGTTCTATTATATTGGTTTTTCGTTTCCTCGTTGATAATCATTATATCTAACAAAGAAGCAAAATTGACTAAATTCATTTTTTTAGGTAAATTGAGAGTCAACATAAACAATTTTTGTTGTGTAAATTTGTTAAACCTGTCAAATAGTTTGGACACAATAGATTAAAAATATTATATTACTCATTGAAAAAATAGCGATTTTGTTGGTGTTTTTCATTTTTTTTAGTCTTTTACGTGAAAAATTTATATTTGTCATTATTTTTTTTTCTTTACCAAAATACACTACGGCCCCCCTGAACTGAAATCCTGGCTCCGCCCCTATGTGTATTCCTAAGGTTATAGCTAAAATATTTGTTGTGGAAATTTTGACATTTTTGAGTTTGAAACAATCTGATAATAAAATTCAGTGTCTTTATAGGTGTGAATCGAGTTTTATTTCTATGGAGTTATGTATTCCAATTTGTTTTTTTAATTCGACCTGTAAAAATAAAATTATATATATAAATATATATATATATATATTTGGTTCGGTTCAGTCTTAATAGACCCCAAACCAAAACGAGAACTAATCCTAATTTTTTTTAAATCGAAACCAAATTCGACAGTAAAAGAGTCTAACAAATGGTTTGGTAGGTTTCAACGATTTTTTATGCACCCTAGTGTTGCAAATAATTATTGTTTATATAATATGAATGTAATTATATAATTATTTATCAATATTGTGTAGTTTTTAGACAAATGACATACAACCAGTTTTGATTTTGTAACACCACATCAATGATTAACCTAACTCTCATTCCATTTATAACGAGTCGGAGGCTTGTTATTTAACTCAAAAACTTAATTGAAATTATTTGATAATTCTGTGTCCCGTCATTATTAAATGCAATAGACCTTCTCCATCCTCATTTGTTGTGGGACTAGAACTTCTAACAATGATTTTGTGAAGGACCTGATGGCTGATACTTTTGTCCAAATGTCTCTAAACACTCACTTACAAATGACCCCTCGTCCTCTACTGTATCTTGCACCTCTTCTGGTCCCCAACTTCAATTTTCTATTAACTTTTCAATTTTGTTACATCTTTGAGTAATTATTAGATAAAATGGTATTGGTAAAGAAGTTTCATTCTTTGATTTGTTTTGAAAGAAAAATTAGGTGACAATAACCACTTGTGAATTAGCCTCAAGATACGAACGTGACTTAATAAAATCCATATGGTGTGATGGTGTGATTCTCTAATGCATACTAATAAAAATTTAAAGACCGAGAGAGTAGAGTTGAAATGCAGAGGATGATCAAATATGAATTTTTTTTTAAAAAACTATATTGTATAGAGGTCAAATTTGATGAGTGATTCTAAAATGTTCTGAATGATAATTTTAGATTGCATTTTTTTTTTAAAAAAAATTCTTTGAAAAAATATTAGATAAAATCTGATATGTGCATTTCAGACAAAAAAAAAAAAGAAAGAAAGAAACTTCATTTTCCTATTGTTACTATTAAAATATCACGCTAGGGAAAAAGAAAACATGGGCTGCCTGGCAAGATTAGAACCCACTACCCACCCATTTTCCTATCGTTATCAAAAAAGTTGCAAGAAAAATGGCAAATTATATTTTAACCCCCTCAGACTTGTTCATACGTCAACCTGACCCCCACATTTGTGTATCTTTATTTTCACTCCTAAAGTTTGAAATTATACATTACTTTAGTCCCTCGTGTCATTGTCAACAGTCAGATTACTTACATCATGCAAACAGTAGCAAAAAAATGCTCAGAATATACTTTTACAATTTATGCGTGTATTGTGAAGCTCAAACCCATTAGCCATGGCGAAACAAAACGAACCCATCATCCTTCACCTCGCCTCTCTCAATGCCATACGTCGACAGCAAAACACTGGTGCCACACAATTTGCTGTGATCCCAGTGCCCTTCAGCTCCTTTGCCAGAATCTTTACCATTGCCTCCATCGCAGATTTCTAGACCTCAAATACCCGACCATCTCCAACACCTCTCTGGAGCATATTGATAGAACCTTCAAAATGAACACCAGAGGAGCTTTCTTATGCTACAAAGAGGCGGCGAATCGGCTGAGACACGGCGACAGTTGAAGAATCATTTGCTTATCGACATCACAAGTGGTGGCGCTGTGGCCTGGGTTTGGGGCATACACGGCATCGAAGGCAGCGGTGGAGACGATGGTAAAGTGGCGAGTTAAAGGCCGAATTGGTGACGTCAAAGAGGGATTTGATTTAGGTTGGGTCAAAAATGTCGACTTTGACAATGATTGCGGCGACAAGTTAGGATTTTG
The DNA here is from genome assembly GCA_026545225.1 of Cornus controversa. NCBI lineage: Eukaryota > Viridiplantae > Streptophyta > Magnoliopsida > Cornales > Cornaceae > Cornus > Cornus controversa. Next base: position 42,051,712 of record CM048852.1, on the reverse strand, counting down.
AAATCAAATTAAGACTCCAAGAAGTGACTTTGTCAGTGGTGGCTATGGGGATTTTATTGCAAATGGTGGCAGTTGGGTTGGTCTTTGACAGAGAATGGCAGAGGCAACAAATGGTGGGGGTTGGGTTGGTTGTGTGGTGGGGTTAGTGGTTGTTGCTCCTGCAGGTTGTGGTGGTGGTGGTGTAAGAGGTGAGTTTTCAGTGGTGGCTATGGGGATTTTATTGCAAATGGTGGCAGTTGGGTTGGTCTTTGGCAGAGAATGGTGGTGGCATTGGCGGTGAACGATGGTGGTTGGGTTGGTTGTGTGGTGGGAATGGTGGTTGCTGTTCCTGCAGGTTGTGGTGATGTAAGAGGTGACTTTGTCAATGGTGGCTCTGGAGATTTTACTCCAAATGGTGGTAATTGGGTTGGTCTTTGGCAGAGAGTGGGGGTGGCATTGGCGATGAACGACGGTGGTTGGGTTGGTTGTGTGGTGGGAATGGTGATTGCTGCTCCTGCAGGTTGTGGTGGTGTTTGGGTGATTGTTGCTGCTGCAGGTTATGGTGGTGGTGTTTGGGTGATGAGCTGTCAAAATGTAAGTGATAGAGGGGTGTTTGAGAGACAGAATAACTATAATTTGGACAAGTATAGTGTATAAGTAGGATAGATTAGTCAATAGTCATTCAGTATGTTGTTGACCAAAGTCAACCAAAAACTACTGGTGAATGAAAATAAAGATTCATAAATGAGAAGGGTCAGATTGACGTATGAACATATGTTTGGGTGATGGATTCTGTCAAAATGTAAGTGATAGAGGGGTGTTTGGGAGACCGAGTAAATATAATTTAGACAAGTATAATGTATAAGTAGGATAGTTTAGTCATTTTGGTATGTTGTACCTCATTGAGTCAAAATGTAATTTAACCCAAGAAAAATTACTCTGTACATTACTTTTGTAGGTCGAGACTTGTATAATAATACTTGGCGAACGTTCAGATTACACAAATACATATATATACTATTACAAAAATACATATATATACAACGTTCATCTCAAGATTCAAATTCCGATCGTTATTCAAGATTCCGACGAGTACCAAGATTACACAAACTCAAATTCCGAGTGCAACGGCGGAGACAATCATCACAGTAGGTCACGGTTCCACTAAACACTCATCTCAAGATTCCGAGGAGTCCCAAAAAAACACTCCACTGCTCCAAGGGATGAAAGAAACCGTCAGATGTTTAAATACAGGGAACTTGGGGTAGGTCTGAAATCTGAACATCTTCAACTTTTTATGTACTTGCATTCATTAATTATTACCAATTGATGTTCTGTTAGAACTGGAACTGAAACTTCTTGGGTGGTTGATCAAGATGGAGGAACAAGCAGAGTCGTCCAGCATATTCATACCCCCATAAACTTGTCATCAGATGATGAGAAAATATTTACCTCACAGAAATAGTCAAACCTAATTATTTGACTACAGACACAGATAAAGGAATGATTTCAGATACAGCTCTAAGAAGGCTTTGTTGAGCTGCAAGTAAATAGCACACAATCATCCAAGTTCAAGAAACTAAAAGATAAAGACTGTAATGGACTGATGATGCATAACCAATAGAAGAACATTCCAACATGAAAATCAACAACCGAGTTATTCTATTAACAATAGGAAAACTTTTTCGTGTTCGGTGACAAAAAGAATCAGTTTCCAAGAAAAAATGATACAAACAGTACAATGGTTGCCAAGAAATACACCGTTGTTGCCGTTTTCAGATATCTATCATCCTCTCACTTGTAAAATCCTTCACTGCCTGACAACAAGAATGTCCATCTATTTTTCCATTGATAAATTAGACCCAAGCCCTCTAGGCTCTAGACCTCCCCTTTCTATTGCCACAGCAGCTCCTGCTTACTTGGCCAACAATTACTAGAACAAAACGTCTAAAGTTAAATCCATGTCTGTGTACCTTCTTCTTTTTCTGTGTTTGATCTGATAACCCAATTGAGATGTGTAGACTAGCAGTACCACACAAACCTAATACCTAAACAAAGTCAAATGATTGAACACACGAATCTACAGATCCCAGTGTTTGATTGTGAATGCAGAGAGGACTTCCTGTCGCATCCTTTTCACTTCACAGCAATGGAGGGCAGCCCCCATTTCATCCGAGATATTAAAAATTTTCAGCATCCAAGACTCTTCAATATGCTGCTGAGCTTATCAATAACCACTGGAGGTTTGGCGTATGATCCAACTAGATTTATGGCATGATACTCTAACCCTTTCCACTGGGAAATCAATCGAAAATGTGGGCGCCTGAATTCACTGCTGATGATCTCTAAAATCACTGTTTTCGGCGTTGCTGAAACTATATGAGTGAGACCTGCTCCATGAGCACCAATAATGACAGAAGCATCTTGAATGGCTCGGACTTGCTCTTTCATGGACATGTGTGCAAACAATCCGTTGATCAGGTTTGCTTTGCATTCCAAATGATTTGATAGCCAGTTCTTTAAAGAATCAAACACCTCTTGTTCATTGCCAAGCCTTGATTGCACTTTCCCGTCATGTCGTGGATGAGCTAGATAATCCTCTCTCCGAACAAAGAGGATGTTTTGACCTGATACCGGCTTTGGGATAGGGTGTCTATCTACTGGAAATCCAAAAGCTGCTCTAATCATTTCTCCAAATTCAGATAATCGTGCCGTTTTCTGATTATCAGGTTTTTGCCACAAATCATGTGCAGAAGCCCCGCTACACTTTACATCCTCAGACAGCCCCTTAAATAGGGCAGTTTCATATCCCGGAGGAGAAAGGATTGCATGGCGAAAACAAACAGGACCGCTAAAGTTTTTGGCATATCTAAAGCCTGAAAACAGTGCCTTCCATGTTTCTTCCAAAGGTGCCTGAATTTTTTTCCCAAAGAGAGATCAGGTATTGTAACTTTTGTGCAGCATAGACTACTCTATTATTAGCCTCACAGCAGAGAAGTAAGAAACAGAGTAAATTGGGTGTAACAAGTTGAATAATTTATATATATGTAGAAGCTGAGAGAGACAATATTAGTGTTTTTGTAACCTTTACAACCTTAGCACAGCAAGGCACAGTTTCAGAGATGGTGAGTTTTGCTCTCCAAAAAGAGATTAGAAGGTACATGAATCAAAATGAGTGGTTGAGGAAGAGATGAAACAAGTCAAGCAGTGATTGCTACATTTGCTACATGCATTCATGATTTAACCATATCACAAGAAGCAGCTAAAATTTCTAGTTTCCACTCAAGGTCGACAACATTTCATCTGAGACAGAATATATATCAATGAAAAGAGTAATCAGGAACAAAGAATGCGGAAGAGGAAGAAAAATTGAGATATGCCATCATGTAACTAAAATCATCATCATCATCATTATTAACTCTATTATTTTTAATCTTTTAAAATCATTTCAAATTACTTTATCCCATGTTAGTTATATTCAGACCTCTTTATCTCTTACCTTCTATGCAAACTAATCCTCTTTTTCTTACTAGTGCATCTACTGGTAAGCTCTCTAATTTTATCACTACAAACTTCGCTCTTAATTTCTCCCTCACATGTTGATTATTAACTCCATCTCTTCTAGTCTCTCCTATATATTTCAACATCTTCATTTTGGCTACATGAATTAGTTTTTCACTGTCCAACACTCTGCTTCATATAGGGATGGCAACCAGGCAGGTTGCCCTAAACCCTACCCCGCCCCGCTTATCAATTCCCAAGCCCATCCCCGTCCCAAACCCGGGATGGGTTGCTACTCTAAATCCCATCCCCGCCACACAGAAGGAGCTTGCATCTCCTCCGTAACCCGTCCTGGCCTGGTACCTCTTAAAAATTAAGAACGAAAGAGATCATATAGTGAGCTAACATCCAAAGAGTTCTTAGTATGAGAGGGATGTATATATATATATTTACACAGTTACATATAAAATAAAACATAAACCCTATATGTATAATTGTGTGTGTGCGTGTGTGTGTGTAGAGGAGGGGATTTTGCTTACCATCATCGTAAGCCAGACCGTTTGAAGAAAAGATTTAGGTTTGGGTCTCTTTGAGAAAAGTGTCAATTTGGGTCTTTTGGAGAGCAAATCATCATAAGGAGCTTATGGGTTCGGGGTTTTTTGATTTAGTGAAAGTTGGGTGTGAAAGCTTTAACACCATGATCAGCCATGTATTAGCATGAGAGAGAAAGAGAGAGAGGTGAGAGCAGCTGCCTTGAGATGAGAGTGAGGGAGTTAAAAACCCAATAGATTATATAAATTAACGATATTTAAGGAATATAAAAACTAAATAAAGGTACAATTTTCATTTCTTAATGTCATTAGGGCAAGATGGGGCAGGATACTTGCATATGGGTTAGTCTGCAATGTCTACAGAATTAACATTGCACCAATCAAGCACCAAGCTTGATTGGTGCTTGAAGCTATTGAGGTAAACCCTTTGGGGGTTTTTGTGGAGAAGACATGAAAGAGGATTTCTGTTTCATTAGGCTTGATACAGTTCAAGCCAAGGTGGAGATTGTGTAATGGTGTCTTAAAATTCTGTATCCTAGATACCTTCTATGGAGGTCGAGAAGGCCAATGGACCCATAAATTTTACAGTGATATGGGTATTTCTCTTGTATAATAGGATCAAAGTATAGAAGGGTCGCATCAGGGGTTTTTTGTGAGCACGGTGAGGTAAAGAGGGAACTTAGTATAAATAAAGGGAGGCTAGAGTTTCTAAATTTTGGGACAGTCATCTTATAACCTTCATCTTCCACAGTGAATTTCTTTGTCGTCTCAGACCCCCTACATAGGCTTTAACCCAAACCACCTAAACTGGTGTGTGTTCTTGATAATTTTCCTTTGATGTGTCAAGACCCAGCATTGTGAGTAAAAAAATTAGTGTAAGTTCATCAATAACCATAAGCTATATATCACGAGTCCTACAACTATCTACTCAATCACTAAAATGGTGGAGATAAACCTGTTACCCTTTAAGAATAATGAGAGAAGTTTTTAAAAACTGATTGATTCTGTTAAGAATCGAAGCAGAGTATCTGTTGGATACTTTGCAAGCAAACTAATACAGAATGGTATACCTCGTAGATTAAGATTCTAGTACTGATAACACATATCACAAGGCCTTGACACAGCACAAGACTACTCAAAACATGGAAATGGTTTGCCGTGATAGGTAATTCACTGTATGAGGGCACTCTAATTTGATAGTTTACATGCCCGCTATATGCTTATGCATGATTCTAGTACTAAATTTCTATTTAGGACACCTTGACTCTATTGCTTACTCAACAACACATCGTAATGAAAAAAAGGATTTCTATTATGACCCAAAATTTTCTATTTTATAATAAACAAGACGCCAATAGACAATAGAAAATATGAGCAAAGTGAAGTTGAACACACATACCGTACAATGGCCATCTACAAAAACCACATGAGGTCGATTAGGCAAGCCAGTAACTCTAGAAGCTACATATGCACTGTACCAATCTGTGACTGTGTGAAAAAGGTTTGCATACTCAAAACGCGTGACAAAAAGTGTTGGCTCCTCAACCCACTGTAATGAGAAACTTTGCATCAGATATTTGAAAACAAAAATAAAAGATGCTAAAAACAATAATAATGAATAAATGCATCATGACTGACATGAGAAAAGAGTATGTATAATGCTTCCACGACAAAGTTGTCCTACTAATTTCGCATAAGACATAATTAAGGAATGGCATGTATTATGTGAAAAAAATAATGAAAGAAAGAAAGAAAACAAACAGTCTTAACTCTTAAGATAATAATTTAAAATACCGCTTCTTCAAATAAAAGGTAAGTGTTGACATAGGCAGAACATTTGCTCTTATTAAAGCATAACAATTCTAGATTTAAGTTTTACAGAAGTTCTGAAACCATCCAGATTTCCACCTGTCCATTGCCTGATTCCTGACCAAAAATCCCCAGAGTCCCATGGATGTAAAATATTCTCTAATCAAACAAGCAGGTGCTTTTTCTTTTACTTGTAACAGTGCAGAGATTCACTATCACTCTCAAAAAGGTACGAGCCACATAGCCCAAAAGCCAAAATCCTAACATCTCACCCAATAATTGTCCTCAAAAGGCAATGTATGTACCATGTTGCAGCTAAGCTCTGGACATATAACAACTTACTTAGAAAAGCCCTTCAATCCTAGTTTTAAGTTGAAGAAATTGAAATATATCCACATATCATTCCAGTTGAATTCTACCAATTAGAACTCTAGTCACTTCTTAAAGGTTTTCCATTAAGAAAAAATATTGTAGCAAGTAACGCTTTTTTTCCCCTTCAACTGCATACTAATCATAGTGAACCTTGTTCTTATAACTTTTTCCTGTTTTTTGTTTGTTGGAAATAACAGGAGGCATTGTTTAGTGCAACCGAAAAAAGTCAGACTTGTGTAATACAATATCAAATATTATGTTCTTATCCATTTCCCCACTCAACCTGTATGGTGGACCAACATTCTCGATCGGCCTTTCTTCTCTGGATATCATAGGGGTTTCAAGTGCAGAAAATATTGTTGGCATTCTTGGCTCTGCCCTTCACTTAAACCAACCAAACCCTCAATACCCCCTTCCCCTCTCTTAAAAAAATAATAATGATGCTGATTCAATCAGTACAGGGAAAAACAATGTCTGCTATATTTTGAACTATAGATTCTTAGATTCTAAAAAACTGTTAGAACAGCACATCCTAAAGTAAAAAGGTAATCTGTAACCACATGAAGCCATCAACATTAAATTCAATAGTATCAAAATCAATTTTTCGAGTTCAATTCATCAACTTCCATATCAGGATATCAATATTCATTCATTTAGCAACATATTCAATCCAAGTCAATAAATTTAACCTCCGTTCAGTGAAAGCAATTAAATTTCTATTATTAGCAGCAGCCAATCCAAGTCAATAAATTTAACTCCAGTTAAGTGAAAGCAAGTTTATAAATTTTTTGCATTTAAAGTCCCACATAAAAGGAAATCATTAAATTAACACCAATATATCATCAAAATTGATAAAAGGGAAACAAAACCTAACCTCCGAGCAAGTAAAGTCATCGGCGCCAACTAACACAATCGAATCCATCAAACCACGCATCGTGTGCTTCGAAATCGGGCTTCGCTCCACATACCGATCAAGAAAATCTCTATCCGCAAGCTGCTCTCGTCCGTGACTCGGCCTCTCGGCAACCTCGATTTCGAAAGCTCCCGATTCGAACACCGGCATTTCCTCCTCCTCTGTCCTCCCGATCACCGCATCCAATCTCTCTCCTCCGATCGACATCCTTATCTTCTCCGGATGCATCCGAATCCCCCCTCCTTCGCATATCGAACTCCGCAACGTCTTGCTATAGAAGCACCTGAACCACCCGCCGGATCTCCGGTGAATCTCCGGCGAGGGCTTGAGGACATCGAGGCGGTGAGTGAAGCCGTTGCCGAAGTAGCCTTCGCATGATCTGACGGGGACGTTAGGGTTGAGAGACCAGGGAAGGTAGGAAGGCAAGATCGGCCATGGCTTGGCATGGGAAGTAACGGTCGTTAGGAAGTGGCGGTTTATCGTCTGAGATTGGTGGTTCTCCGTTGGGGATTTGGGATGGAAGTGGTCGGAGTAAGAGAAGAAGTAGAGGTAGAAAGAGATTGAGTTGAAAGCGAAGAGAGAGAGAAGGATTTGAAGCTTCCTTCTGTTCATATTCTCTCTCTCTAGTTTCTCTCTATAGAGCTGCGTCGTAATTGGGAAGGTAAGGGTGATTTAAACAAAGGGAAGTCTTTTTTTTTTCTTTGCATTGACTCCATTGACGACCAGTGGTGCGCCAAGGCTTCGTTTGCATTGATGGAATTGTAAGGGCTCGTTTGGATTGATGGAACTGGAAAAAAAAAGAAAGAGAAGGAAGGATGTATTTGAATTGTTATTAGTAAGAGAAAAGAAACGATTATGATTGATTTGGAGGAAATGACAATACTTACCTACTCACGAGTGTATAGGTGAGCCCTCTTGACTGCCGATGTGTTCCAATAAAAAATAAACACATCATTTTTAAAATGTAATAAATAAGTATAATAAATGAGGTATTTATTATACTTATTTATTGTATTTTAAATTTAATTTTGTAATTAAAGCTGATATGTTTATTTTTTATTGCAACACATCAAGAGGCTCACCTACATACTGGTGAGTAGGTAAGTATTGTCCTTTGGAGGAATCGTTTATACCTCCAAATATCTTTTATGTTATCCTCTCAAAAGTGAAAAGATTGGGAGAAAAATGATAAGAATAAGTGAATCTTTCATAATACCAAAAATAATTTTAACATTTTAAAGAACAAAATTAAAAAGACATTTGACTAAATCTTGTAATATAAACATAAAAGGACATGATAATAAATTAATTAAAATAATTTTTTTTCTTTTCTCTCATTTACCTTTTTCAAATAAGAATGCAATTATTTCATTTCTTTTTTTTCCATAATTTATCATGTTATTCTCTCCTTTCTTTTTTTCTCTTCTCTCTCATAATTAATATTATTATTTTTTTCTTTGCTCTCGTGTTTATCCGAGCAAAGCCTAACATAGACAAAAGTAAAGTAAAGAGAAGGGCTTAGGGGGATATGTGGCACAGTAATCCCTACAAATACTATATAATATAATTATAAATAATTTTATTTTATATAACATTGAAAATTATATTCAACACAAAATATAATATAATTATATATAACATTAAATAATATAAATAAATATATAATGACAATCACATTATATATTTTAAAAAAAATTAAATGGCAATGTAACAAACTTCTATCTAATAACACTTCATCAATTTTGCAACTACGGGAGATTAATGTAGCAGCAAGATTACATCATGTATGTTGTATTCATCTAGTTTAACTCGTGAGATCAAAAATAAAAAATCGAGTACGAAATAGATTACATCATGTATGCAATTGTTATAAATTGAGGTTTGCAACACTTTTAAATAAAAATACAAAATTTAATGTTAAAAATAATTATATTTTGTGTTAAATATAAATTTTCATGTTTTATCAAGTAATATTAATTCTAATTATATAATGGTATTTAATTATATAATTTATATATAATTTTTAATGTTATATATATTTATATATTATTTAATTTAATGTTGTATATTACTCGTAGAAAGAGAGTAATTTTCACTGTATCCGTAGAGGGAAAGTGAGGTAGGATTACTGTGCATTTTTAAGGCACAAGACATGGTACAGATCTCCTCCAACAAGGGCGGGACACCAACCCCATGCCCATTGACGCGTGGGCGAGGGCAATTTTTTTTTTTTTAAAATTTTTTTTTTAGAAGAATACTTTTGTAATTATTATTTTTTTAATCTTTACACTCTTATGTAATAAAATCCATGGTAATTTACATATATATTTCCAATAAGATTTAAATAAGTAAAGGATTATATATATAACGAGTAGTGATCTCTTGCTCAATAGTAAACAAGAGATTTTATTCACACCTTTTATGGTAGCTGTTAGATTAAATCTATCGGTCACGTGTTCGAAACTTACATTTCTATTTCCAAAAATCACAAAACCATTATCTCTAATTTAATTTTTCAAAATTAATTCTCACGATTGTTAAACCAAGATAATTACCAAAAAAGTATTCAAAATGTTCTAAAATATATTTAAAACACTAAGGAATTGGAATCATCAAACAAATGTATTTAAAATATTCTAAAATATATAAATGCTTCATTAGAAAACTATTAAAAGTTTTTTTTTTCTCCTTTTTGGATTGATCAATTTTAGTCTTAAATCTTAACTCCAAGATTAACAAAAATGGTAGATATTAGTGTCAACTCTAATAATAACAAAGATCTAAAAAGAAAAAGAAAGAGAAAGTATTCATGACTGAAAGTAAATTTAGATGAATAAAATTCACATATGTAATTCTAAAGATTTGATATAAAAAAATAGAAAAAAGTAGAGAAGTTTAGAATTTAAATTATATTCACATTACAATTTTTTAATTTTTCAACAAATTTAGTAGTGAAACAAATAATCTACGAGGCAAATTTAAGAATTATATGTACTATTTACTTGAATATCTACTAAAATATATGCTAAACAGTATAATGAGATATATTGTTTACACATCTTAAGAATGCATAGAAAATCATCGCCTTTTTTTCATTGTTCTTCTAATAATATATTAAAAAGTTCGAATATTTTTTTGATAAACTCTCTTGCTCACCGGTGAGCAAGAGATCAGTACTGTATATGTAACTATATAACGATAATTTGGTATACGTATAATATATCTAAGGGTAATATGGTAAATATATAATATAAATGGGACGGGCAACCCTTCTCTGTTCACTCCAAAATTGGCCGGATTTTCACTTCCTAACATCACTTCCATCTCTCATTTAAATAAATGATTCCCATAACTAGTTTAACGAGGCGTTGTGGGCCAAATTGCCATCCCTAGAGGGGATAGTGAAAGTAAGGATAATGAAAGATTTAAAGGGATTTATAATACTGAAAAGAACCTTAATATCATAAATAAATAAAAAATTAAAAGACATTTAAGGTATAATAGTAAATTAGATAAAATAACTTCTTTTCTATTCCAAATAAGAATATCACTTCGTTACTTTTTCCTTCCTGGTTGTCCAAACGAATTCTAAGTAATGTGTTTATTTATTTATTTTTTATCAGCTAAAACAATGTAATGATTTTGTTATTTGGTCTAAGGAAGTTTTTTGTTTTTAAAAAATTTAAAATTTAAAAATTGTAAAAATACACTGTTTCGGAAACTGTTGAGTTTCTTGGGAAAAAAAACAGGGATCAAAAACAGTTTTTCTTTAAACTATTTATTTTTTAATTGAATTTTTAGAAACAGTCAACTAATTAAATATTTGTATTTTTAATTATCATAAAACATTTTCAGAAAACTAAACCAATAAGACCGATTTTTTGAAAATAACTTTCTTATTTTCTGAATTCCTAAAATCTATTCCGGGCAAGTAGGTTAATGGTATCTACATGTGAAACTTTCTTCTTCTTCGGGGCTTTGGATTTTAGATTGAATATCACGCTCTTATCAACCTAAAAGATAATTGTAATGGCAAACAAATCATAGCATTGGAAGATTCCTAACGTCTGTTTTCAAAACTGGTAACGTCTTTCTAAAGTAAAGGATAACATGGCTCCTTTCCAGGAAATATATATTGACATTATATATCAACACTATTTAGTTGACCAAACTCATTCATTCATATACCAGAATATCATGTAATCTGAACTATAGTCAATGTGAACCAAAATCAGGCATGTAGGTGGCTTATATCCTATTGGGAGAACTAAAATCATGGCATTGGTGACGCTGTTGTTATTTTGTTTTTAATTTTAATAAAAAATGAAAATAAAAAAATATTTGTGTTGTCATTTATGTCAAAAACCGAAAACATTTGCTAACGTTATCTATTTGTCAATTTTTTAACATTACTACACGGCTCTTAAAAATGAAAACTAGAACTGAAAGCTTTATTTTGAAACTTTCGCTTAATCGATTGTTAATTTTTTAAGGTTGTTTTTATTTTTTTTCCTAGAAATAAAAATGTGTTGCCAAAGACGTTTCTCGCCGTGACTTCTTATTTTTTAAAAATAACAACAGATAACAAAAAAATATCAAGTTACCAAACAAGCCCTATGGAATCCAAACATGTGATTTTATTACCAGCATGCATCACAAGATGTGGTATTAATTATTTACTCCAATCAAATTCTCTTCTCATCATATATATCATCTTGATCCTTGTGATCAGATTGCATTATTATGTCCTCATGAGCAAATTCAAATGTTGATTTGGGAATGATTCGTACACCCCTTTCTTTTCTTTAATCTTTTTGTGATTCGGCTAATGGCACGTATTCAAGGTTAAGACCGAAGGACCGGTGGTTAGAAGAGTTCCGGTTTAAAAATATATATATATATTTTGGAGATAAATACAGTTGATATAAATTATATAATAAATAGGTTCTTTAGAACAGAAGATCCTAATGTTTCTTTAAGAACCAAACAATGCAACAAGTTGGAACTTTATAAAACTCAAACCCTAGTTAAAAATGCAGACACTGAGTTCTGTAAACAAAATTTATCCAACAGCCAAGACTTGGTCAATTGGTACATTGATTGTGCTCCAAATGACCAGAGTTAAGAACTAAAAGGAGTCCAAGCCAACCTGAACAACATAAGGTTTGGGCATTCTCAAGGGTGCAAGGTGCAATTTTTGGTTCTTATGTGTATCCCTAATTGAATATATGTGTGCGTGTGTGTTTAGAGAGAGCAAAACTTCCTTATTTTATTATAATTTATGATTATAAAAACCTTTAAATAGTTGCATTCTAGTTCACATTTAAAATTTGTTCACATCTCTAAAGTTTTGACAATTGATGTTTGGTCCTTTATCTAGAACAAGAGAAAATCTCATGGAAAATTGGGATACATTCATTCACATGTATAATTAATATTGATCATTCCTCAAGTGAAAGGTACATTCTGAGACACAATAGCAACTACTCTTATTTCCCAACTCATCTTGGAAATCAAACAATTAACATGAAGAAAAAAAAAAAGGAAAAATGAAAATATATTAATAATCAAGGCCAAGTGTGGCATCAGATCTCCAATGCTTGGCATTCTCGAATCCATTAATGCAATTCTCAAAATCTTCAATTGTTTGGTCAATTTCTTCTTGAGTGTTCATCACAAAAGGCCCCAATTGCACCACAGGTTCCCCCAAAGGCTCACCTCCAACAAGAATAAACCTGAGAGGTTTGGAGGACTTGTTCCATGCCTCGAGCCCATCTCCGGTGCCTAGAAGAAGAAGGTGGTGAGCGCTTACAGGCGAAGATCTTGAGTTTCCGAAGACACCATCGCCTTCTAAAACATATACAAACGCGTTCCACAATGTCGGTATTGGCTGCTGAATATGGGCTCCTGGTTTCAGAGTGAAGTCCAGGTACATAGTAGGGGTCCTTGTGTAGATAGGTGATTTAGTACCCAAGGCCTCACCGGCTATAACTCTGACCTTCACCCCATCTTTCGCAGCTTCTGCTATGTCCTTGCTCATCATTTCTTGATACTTTGGCTCAATCCTATCATTAAGCAAAACAAGGAGTGATTAAAAATGAAGTTTGAATGCCTCTGCAAAGATTAAGTACTTAAAAGTTTAATCCCATCAATATATAATTTCTAGACTATCTTGTGGAAGTGTGAAACTATGGCTTATTAGATTGTACAAACATTATTTAAGATTTTTTAAAACAATTGTTTTACAATTGTATGAGAACAGAGAAACTGTTTCAGAAAACTAAATCAAGCAGACCGAAGAGCAAAGCCCTAGGCACGCAAGTCACTATCAAGTGATGTCGTTTTTTCAGTGTGGGATCCAAAAAAACTGAAGGCACACAATTAGTACTAACATTTTATCTTTGGAGGAGAGGTTGATCCACAACTGTAAGCCCTTTTGTATGCCCTGGGCTGCAGGCATCTCCGAGTGAACGATCCCTCGTCCAGCCGTCATCCACTGTAAGTCACCAGCTCCTATGGTCCCCTTGTGCCCCTCAAAATCTTCATGTGTTACAGCTCCCTGGTCACTCAAAAACAATTTCTTTCAACTAAGATGAAAATACATGCTAGTGGCTTATATTTCACCTCAGAAAAGCCCATATAACTACAAGAAAACTACAGTCTATATATATATATATATATAGGGGAATTATTTTCATTCTACATATTCCATGGCAACTACTAGATGAAGACAATGGCCAGACAAACCTTGGACAGTTGTAACATTTGCATGTCCTATTCTTGCCATTTATATTCTTTATGAAATACTAAGCATATATATAAGAGTGTACCTAACCAAATTTGAAACTTCCCTAATCTGGCTAGACAATTTTGATACTTCCAATTTTGAAATTGGCCTAGCCTAGTGAAACATTTTTGAATCTTAAAATACAGAGGTTAATGATACTATTCATATCATCATTATTTTTTGTCAAAACGTACAACTACTATGATTTTGTGAATAGTTGTACATTTCTTTAAGAATGGTTAATATTACTTTTTTCTTAATTAACAAAAAGCAAATGTATCTTTCAGTTAAGTTACACAATCACATCTGAGTAATATATATATATATATATATATATACACACACACACACACACACACACACAAACACACAAACTTTTGTATGTGATGAAATGGAAAAAGAAAACAATAGAGGTTGTTCCATCCTATTTTTTGTGCCTAAAATTAAGGAGCATTATGAGAAGTCCACTAGCTTTGATAAGTAATTGCATTACCTGCAACATGTAGGTGACTGTTTCAAACCCTGTCGAGAGAAAAAAGAAGAATCAGAATCAATCCAATGCCAATTTCACAGTAAGCATAGTCAAATTTTCTCAAGAAAAAACAAACTGGGATGAGAAAAAGGTAAAGAATCAAACCTCTATGTGGATGATCAGGAAATCCAGAAGGAGCAGATACTGCAATATCAACAATTCAAATTATCAGTCTATCTATATATATATATACATGTAAGGTTTTAAGCATATGCATATAAAGTCCATTACACATGACAAAACAGAAGAAAACAGAGAGACCCACCAGAGAATTCATCCAAAGCAAGGAAAGGATCAAAGTACTTTAGCTCAAACCTGAAAAATCCAAAGGACCCATTTAGCCAAACAAATTAAAATCCCTCATTTTCCATTCATTTAATGGAAATAAGAACTTTCTCTCTAGCCAAACATATATATTACCTTCCTATACTTCTTCTAACAATGGCTCCGACTCCTTCATGTTGAGGCCTGGCCTGGAACTTTCTCACCACAGAACGAGGTTCTTTAAGAACATTGGGCATAGTGTTTGTTTCTGTCATTTTTTGGCTGTATGAGTTTGAATTTCAATTGTGAGGAGGAATGTGAAATTTGTGTATGTATTTATAGAGAGAGAAAGTGTGGATGGTTTGGTCTTTATTATAAGAAGGTCAAAGGGGAAATGCAACAGTGGAACATGGGCCCACATGGGGGAGTTTCCTTGAGATGGAGGGGGGAGGGACTTTGTGTTTTTTAACGTTAATAACGTAAGCATAGCGTTGTGATGATGCGTCCTTCGCTTCTTTCAATCTTAGCGGTTCCATTCAGTGCCACGCTTCCATCAAACGGACCCTAATAATTGGATTGAAACCCAGATAAAATCTTTCTTGTTTCGGCTATATCATGCCGTGTCATCAATTATATCATGAATAATTATCCATTAAACTCTTTTAATTTACTCAAAATCTCGACTAAATCTCTTGAATTTTATTATTTATGAATAGAGTAATGTTACATCAACCGATTAATTTAACACGACTCTCAACCAACTTGTAATGTAACATTAACGTAACTTAATTTTTGCACAACATTAAAATTTTGACTAAAATATTCTTAAAATTTTAAAATATGTTGTCTCTCTTTCTTCAACTAATAAGTACTCACACTCTCTCCACTATTGATGATCTTTTCTCTTCCTATCTAAATTCATCTTCAAAACAACTCTCACGTTCAGAAAATATTCCAATAGTTGTCAGAAAATCAAGATCTAAACACAACAACACCAACACCAACATCAACATCTTGTTTTTAGAATATTAGCCATACAAAGAAATAAATAAATAAATAAATATATATATATTCACAGCAATGCAACTCAGTTTTTTAATGGCTGCAAAAATATGAGGAGTAATGGATATATAAACAAAGAAGGGAAAGAAAAGAGGATGAAAACGATGAAAGGGGTTGAAAAAATTATTTCTGTCTAAAATACTTATCGTATTTAATGTGCCTTGGAAGACTTAGAGAGTACCATTAGTTTATTGCCACTTAAAGTTTGATTTTTTTCTCAATTTTGCAGAGTCATCAATCAACTTTATCATTTTCCTTTTAATTATAGACTTTGAATTTTGGGTTCACATGTGCATTTATACCTTATATTTTTACACATAAGGAAATTTCTTTATGTGAGTCATATCACTACGGCTCTGTTTGGATTGAAAGATTTATAAGAATAAGGAGAGAAAAGAAAGGAGAGGATATGTCATGTTGTGTTTAGATAGACTTCATTAAAAGAAAAGAAAGGATAAGGAGGGATAAGAAGGGATAGTTATTCTTCCTTATCTCTCATATCCTATCCTCCCAAAAATGAGAAGATTAGGAGGAAAATGATAGTGTTTAAGTAGTACTTTCATAATTTCAAAACTGCCTTCAACAATTAAAAAGAGAAAATTGTTATTTCACTCATGTCCCATAAATATAAAAGAATATGATAGTAATTTAGTCATTATCCTTTCTCTCCCCTATCTTATCCAAATAAGAATGGAATCATTTCCTTTCTTTTCTTTTCTATTTATCCAAACATGAATAGAGTTTGTATTATCCTCTCCTCACTTTTTTTTTTCTCTCATAACTAATGTTATCAATTATCATTACCTTTCTTTACACTTGTGTCTATCCAAACGAAGCCTACTTGTCAGTGTTTAATTAATACGAGATGTATCATCACTACTCATGACTTATTAAAGTTTTTCTTTGTTAACGTAATAATTTTAAGAGTAACGCTACACGTCATGAAATTATTTCATAAATTTGTATCATGAATGATGTGGCAGGTAACGTGGAGAGTTAGTATTGGTGGGATTTTCCCCCATACACAGAGTCCTATGATATTATCACTGAATCCCACCAATACTAACTCTCCACGTTATCTGTCACATCATTCATGATACAAATTCATGAAATAATTTTATGACGTTTAGCATTTTTCTAATTTTACATCGTTTACTTAACAATTTTATGTGACTTGCACAATAATTTTATATCACTTTATGTAACAATTTTATATTATTGATTTGTAAATGATGTATTTTATTACATCAGCGATACAGGTAAGAAGGTTATTGGTGATTCCATGCCTATTATCCTTGCTGGATACAACACAGGCCAATGATATTTAATTATATGACCCACATTAATGGACCCTACTTAGGAATGCTCATCAATGAGAGAAATATTAATAACATGGACCCTAGTTAAGATATTATCACCAATGCTGTACAATGAATCAAATCGCAATCTATTTTGAACAAGACTCAATGGTCCAATCTAAGATATTAACGGCTCGATCGATCTTATTCTATACATCAAATTTAATTTCTGATATGGGAATTTAAAATTTTGAATTAACCCAAATCGAATATGATATATATATATATATATATTGATTGATCTAAATTTTAAAATTATAAGAAATTAAATGTTTCAAGAGAAGATATAATAGTAAACATACATTCTAACGGTCTCTCAAATTCAAGGTAGGTTAAAGAGTTTTCTTAAGATAGATTATATGAAGCCAACTTGAATTTGAAATAAAATCTTGAATGATGGTCTTTTACTTCCTAAAGGTGCCACTTGCTTCGATCTGAATTCCTAGATCGGTGAGTTCATGGCATATTTGAACGGCATGTGTAGCTTTAAACTTGAGAATTCGTATGAACTTGAGTACAAGTCCACAATCAAGGGTGTGATATCCAAATACGGACAAGAAATTTAGGCGGTTTAGGAAAAGAGATAGATAATCCTAAATAATTTAAGAAAAGATATAATAGTAAACATTTATTCTAACAAAAAAATTTCATTAAATTGGATATTCTTATAGAGTTTGGATTGGTTTTGATTCAAGGGATACAATTAATTCAATTTGATTCTAATTTTCAAGAAACGGTAAGGATTAATTTTGGGCCTGATTAAATAAAAAAAAATGATAAATGATCCGAAATCTCTACAAATTTCGAAAGGGATGATGACATGATAACGTCGTCACCCCTCTCACGACATTATTACCACTCTCACATTACTTCATTCAAAATTTGTTGAATTCGGCTTCTCTGCTGTCAACCAAAAGAAATGAGACTGTATATTCTTTTAATCATTACTCCTCTAATTTTTTGTTTTTGTTAACCCCATTCCACTGAATTTGTTTTACCAAATTTGCATCTTCAATTTCAATTTCTTTTTTTACTTTTCTTTCTTTAATTTTTTTTTTGCTTGTGTTAGAGGAAAAAAATTTAACAATTATTCCCATGATTTCGTTATCACCACCGTAACACGCACTAAGATCCCACAGAATTACAAAATCACAACAGGAGTCATATATATATATATATATATATATATATATATATTTCAATTAATGAGACATGAATGGATGAATAGAACAAGTGGGTGGCTACACTTAATGGGTTTGTCAATATTTCTTTGTCCACATCAAGGCCACTTGACCATTTTGGTCCCATTGCAATAAGTTACCACAATATTGTACAAGTAAACCATTACTCTTTCATTGCAATATACAAAAGTATAATCATATACAACTGTCTATAATAATACTTATTTTATAATAATTATTGTTACTTTGATAATAACGGTTGTTCCAGAAATCAAATACATCAAGTTTCAATTGGAATCAGATTTTGAAATTCCTCTTGACGGATGTTGAGTATACTTCTTTTAGAGTCGCTCTACTAATTGGTAGAAAGTGAAAACCGATCATTAAATACTCATGTGTAATAAATTTTTTATTTTGTTATCAATCAACATGTTCTTATATTTTTAAAATATTTACATTAGTGTCAACAAACAAATAAAATTATAGTAACCATAAAATATTTTTAATAATATTTTTTTATATTAATCTATATACTTATTATAATCATTTCCTATATAATTTTTTTCAAATTTGTAATTAATTGGTATATAAAATGCATGAATCTTGATTCTCAATTTAATTAAAGAATAAATTTTTCTTCTAAAATTGAAGAATCACTTATAAACATTATAGTTTTTCTTGATGACACTAATCTAAATATTTTAAAATCACAAATGTATACTGATTGATGACAAAATAGGACATTTATCACACAAAATTATAATACACTCGATGTAAATGTACTTTACATTTTATACATGCACAATATTATATGTTGTTCACGTAGAATTCAAATTTACTCCGAGATATTCCCAAATGAAGTCGAACATTCAAATCACGGAATCAAATCAAAACCATCCAATGAATGGGGAAAGATAAACATGGAAGAGAATCATTGAGTGGACGCCATGCATGCGTCAAGAGGGGTTGGGTTGGGTTATCGAAGAAAATGGAGTCATCAAGACATAAGCATGACGCAATGACAGCCGTTGGATAATACTCGTAAAACGAGTGAGTCAAATACTCTCAACTTGAGATTAAAGTCGTAATAATAATATAACGTGTTAGACTTTTCAAACCTCACAAAAGATTAATACAGATGGATCCACGTTGATGTGATGATTTCGGTTTTGTAAATGATGATGCAATGCGATGCAATCCTTACCTTGTTTATCCTTTGTGTGTGTATATATATGTATATTTGTATTATCTATTTATGATTAACGGTAATGATTAAAAGTACATACGCTAATGTGTTTTGTCTATTTATATGATACACTAATGTGTGTGTATATATATATATATATATATATATATAGTGGAGTCAAGAATTTATTTTGAAAATACATTTGATAAAAATAATAATATTTCTTCTGTCTCACATTAATTGTCCACATTTTCGTCTCAATTCAAAAGTAATGTATTATATTTTGTAATATTACCAACTTAACATTTTTGCATTCAATTTATAAAAACAATTAAGGCAACACTGTGGAGCCCCTATGAACAAATTTGATAATTCATTCACCACAAATATAATAAAAGAATAATAAAACCCACTATTTTAAAAAGTTAAATTTTCAAAAACGAACAAATAAAAAAAATGAGAGTAATTAATAGTACAACAAGATAACAAATAGTGAAATATTTAAGGTTTAAATATATGTTATTATTTGCAACAGTGTAACAGGTCGAAAAGTAAATAAATGATGAAAAGGACATGAGTGGCATTTGTTTGTGTTATGCATTTTTGTTTTTCTTAAAACATAATAACTGTTTTTGTGCATGAGTGTTTTGAACAGTAATCGAAAACATGTTTCGTAATGGAAATGTGTTTTAAGTTTTTTGTTTTTTTCACTACAATAGTCGAAACACAATAAAAATATCAAAATGGTATTTTTAATTTCAGTCCAAAATTTAAAAATTTTTGACACCATTCAAAACACAACGAGCAATACTAAACATATTTTGTTTCAATTTTTTATTATTGAAACAAAACAAAAAAAAATTAAAAACAAAACGAACAGACCCTATATTATTGTCTCTGATTTTTTAGTGTAGACCTCAAAAGGTCAAGTCCTATAGGAATCCAAATTGAGTTTAGAGGCTACATTTAAATCTTTTTAGTATTTTTTTTGTTAATTAAATTGTTTTAATTTCAATTATTCATATTTAATGAATAGGCCTATAAGAAAATAATTTTTACAAATTATTTGTTTGAGAAAAGAATAGAGGAAATGAGGGGAAACTGGAAGAGGAAAGAGAGGACCCGCACTTCGTTTCCACTCACTTCCAGGTAAAAAAAAAAACTTTTTGTCTCTCAAAAATTGAATTCTCTTTTTACTACTTTTGTTTTCAAGGGTTGCATCACTCAACACACCTTTTATTATTTCTCATTTTCTTTCTACACAACCAAGCAACATGACAAATGAAGTCTAAGTTGAGCTGGAATTAAAATGACAAGACTAAAATCAATTGATTTCGAGTTGGTCTTGGATTTTATTACTCTTACGCATAAAATATCCAAAAAACAATATAATAAAAAAAAAGAATGTAATATATAAAAAATTGTAGAGTAATTCTCAAGAAATTCATTGTCCAACAAATTAAATTTAAGATTTAATGGGAAAAAAATGGTTGATCATGATTATAGGTATATATCACACATTTAAACTTATAAATATTTAGAATTTAAGTTAATATTCAGATTTGGTTAACACAAATTCAAGTATTCAACTGTAACAACCAAATTGCACTAAACTCTCATGTACAATTAAAAAGTTGTAAAATATTCTTCCTTTCCTATTTTTTTTTGGCAAGAAAACCCCCTAAATTTACGAAACGTTGTAAATTACTCCCTGTGAGGCACAAAAATTGTAATTTTTATTTTTCAAGTGGTCTCATGTAACGTATGTGACACATGGGTTGAATTTTTTTTTGATGAAAATACAATTACACATGTACATTTACCATTTACAATTGATTTTACAAATGAGAAGTTAAGGCGTTTGTTGCATGCGTAAGAGTATTTTTGTCAAAAAAAATTCAATTCATGTGTCACGTATATTGCACGTGACCACTTGAAAAAAAATCAATTTTCGTGCTTCGAAAGGGATAATTTGTAACTTTTTGTAAATTGAGCGGAGTTAGTTACCCAAAAAAAAAGTAGAGGGAGGTATTTTGCAACTTTTTGATAGCATAGGAGGGTTTAGTGCAATTTGGCCAACTATAACTAAGTTTTCTGTAAAGGAAAATGATATATCCTCCGAAATTCCGAATCAAATTATATGAAATTCATCCCCACTCACATAACTAAATTCTAAAACTTCCGAATTCAGACTCCGTATCACATTTCTTTGGTAAAAAAACCTATAACTAATTTAGATTTAAAATTTCTAAACATAGCTGTCCAGATTGCAAGTTGCACTTCTATGTATTTATTGTGATTGCCCAACCTAAATGGTTAGATGAGGTGAGTTTAACAGTTGAGGGTCACATAAAGGTCACCCCTATTTACTATATGAGAGTCTGCAGTTGTGATTGTTCAAATAAATTTGCGAAAAAAAAAAAGATTGTTCAAAGAAATGGCTCCTAATTTTTCTGAAGCATATCCCTCCCATAGCTTTAGTCCATTAAAGAAAACCTTTGTATTTGTATTATTCAACCTTGCAACTAATTACCCTAAATTAAATTTCTCCCCAAATAATTCCTTGATTATTTAAAAGTTATAGAGAACCCTTTATCACCATATCGCCCCATGTTGGTAAAACACTAATATATACAACATGTAATATACATATGTTTTGACATAAAATGATTTTCCAGAAAATATTGTTTTATTTTTCCTGCATAATATATATTTGATAAAAGGTTTTCCTTTTAAACCACAATACATTCTCAGCAAGATCTTGATCTTGATCTTGATATCGGTATGATCATATAACAAATTGCAATGACTACTACTTTTGCCCATGAAAACCCTTATCTGTGCCACATCCATTGAAACTCACTGTCATGCCGTATATACATCTATTTACAAATAAAATAGAAATGAGCCTTTCGTAAACATTTGAAACTCATCACCAACAATATCCTAAAAAGTAACATACAACTTATAGGCTGCAGATTCCGAGTCTAACATAGTATTTTGCGACCAACGATAAAGTTAATTAATTATCTTTTACAATTCCCTTGCTCTCCTATGGTCTGCAATTTTACAAGTGTTATAAAGTCCCAACAGAAAATGGATCGATCCTACATTGTCAAGTAAGATAACCATAGACCTTGGACTGTGGTGCCAACTACAACACAGGACTTCCCAGTAGCCATGATACAATTTCATTCTAGTCGTAACTTACACGGTTAAACATTAAACAGAGAACATGACATCTAAGCATTCACAGCAGAGAAGCCAAATGAACTGATCCCAGAAACTATTTGATACAACGTCGAAACACAGTAGGTTAGCATGAACACCATGTACCTGCAAGTCACATATCCCATTAGTAACTGCGAGACAGAATGTCAGATGAAAATGGCAGCAACATGTTCAAGCAACGTGAATAATTCTAAACTACAGGGTAAAAGAAGAAGAATTCTAGAGAAGTGAGTTATTGCAGAGAGTGCAGAAGATATTCTTTTTTTTTTTTTTTAAATAATAATAATTTTGGACAAAATAGTGAAACACTAAGGAAAAATACAGAGATAAATTGAATATATATCTTAGTGCTTCACTATTGAGGCACTGATTTGCAAAAATGACATACTACAAAGGAGTCTTGGCCAAAATAAAAATAGAGTTGATTCTATATATACTAACATGCCTCCTATTTCAAGCAAGCCCGGACAGTTTAAGCACACCTGCACTTCGTGCTCTGCCTGAGTGGAGAGGAAACAGGTATGTAGGAAATGAAACAAAAGGAAGAGGTTGCATTTCCAAGGAATGAACTAAAATGACTGCCCTTAATTATTATTCCAAAGCCATAGAAATGATGCTAAAAATTTAAGAGAATGGTAAAGTGTTAAACTTCATGCTGATACTCAGAACTAAGCAATTTACATGAATGAATAATTGAATTGTTTGCACAAAGTGCATTGAGATCAAGCACATAATGATAAATAAAAATAAATAAATAAAAGCAAAGAAAAAGACACCTTGAAAATATTATGTTAGTAATAATAAGCAATTGTGACTTTATAATATAGACTTACCAGTCAGCGTGATAAGTTGTTATGATCTCTTAAATAGATGATGACGTGCCAACATCTCAGATATCCCCAGTGCAGAAATGCTTTGGCATCCAAAAAGCTCTTGAAGTTTTGCATCACATTGTATTGCCATAGAATTTAGAGGATCCTGTGAGCAGTGACCAAAAAAAAAGGTCAATACAGTTTAAATCTCAACAACTATATTTTCTCTCACCAATCATTGACAGCCAATGACCAAAAATTTAAATTAACATTTATGTGGGAATCAGAACTAAATCTCAAGATAATCTTAATATTTAATGTAATCAATGATAAATCAAGTCCCTAGTCATATAGAAGAAAATATTAATTAACCATGTTTTGAGAAAACTGGTCCACATGCTCAACTGAACAAGCCCAACTAATAATCTATTTTACCTGGACTCAGATGTGTGAGAGTGTGTGTGTGACATGTGTCAGGTACATGTATGTGTTAGATCGTCATATGTATCAAATCTCCGAATTGAAGGATATGTATGTATTGAAATAGAAGGAAACAAAGAGACATCTAAATATTCATTTTATTTAATATTTTTCTTTTATTTCTAGAGTAAAATAACATTTTTATGTAACATAGTGTTCAAAATAAGCATTTAGCTTGTTTTAAAGCGTCAATCTAATAAAAATAAATTATTGGATATGTTTTTCAGGTACATGTTCAACCAAATGTGTCAAACACATATCCCTACACTTGTATGAGTGTCTTGTGTTTTACATAGGTATTTAATATACTTCTAAAAATTCCATGTAACATAGCTAATAATGTCTACTAGATGAATAGTTTCTTGCAATTGAGCTCCATTTAGAGCCTTACTTTCATAAATCATTGGTGGTGTTTTTTCTCACTGCATCAACCTAAATTCTATTTGGCCTTCCTCTTGATCTCATGGCACCTTCAACTTGAATCAAATAAGCCTTTCTTTCTGGCACATTTTGTTAGACATAACAATTGATAACAATAGCACCCTCTCACCATGTTCTTAAAATGGTGCTATCTCTAGCTTATCACAAACGTTCTACTGCTCCTCATATATCTCCACATCCCCATTCAGCCACTTAAATAACAAACCCTTTGATTATCACAAGTATATAGTGACAACTTGGCCATAGTTTACTTACATTTAATGTAAAAACCTTGTGTGCTAGAAAATATATGATTACTTTGATTTTAATAGCCAACAATCAACAATGAAAACAAAGACAAAAATGAAGAGGAAAACCAACATTACAAAAAGGCAGTGGAAGTACTTATCAGGAATAAAAAAATAAAGAAGGAAGAGGAAGTGCAGTTAATCCTTTTAGGAAGTGCAGTTAATCCTTTTAAAATGAAGCACTTCCTCAACACTCCACCTTGTGAATGACATCTACACAATCAAAGATCATCCCAAACATGGCACTCAGAAAAGAAAAAAGTAAACATTCAAATTGGAAGCCAATTCATCAGATATGTTACTTGGACTAGAGTATGTGCGTAGTGCGGGTATGCCTCTAAGAATGGATTTATCAAATTCCCAAATCTAAAGACACAGACAGTTAAATATTCATACTGTTTGGTTTCTTTTATTTTCTAGAGAAAAAAAAAATGTTTTTACTTGTTTTGAAGCAATAATGTAACAGAAAGATCATAAAAGAGTTTTATTTACAATTATATTATATACTTGTTACATGGATACACTCATTATTGCTGTGGGCGAGGCATGTGGAGGATTTGTGGGGGTGGAAGCCGATGCTACAAGAGATGCCACGAAGGTTACGATTTCGATAAAAGAGGGTGGCGTGATCCCGGATTTCGTTTGGATTGAAGACGACCGCCTCTGCTACAAGGTGGCTGTCATGGAGGAGAAACTGCCGGAGATGGTGCCTACTGTTGTGTCTCTTGCAGGGCGAGATGAAAGGGAGCTCATGACAGAGGACGAATGGTGGAGATTGAGGGATGAGGGTGTTCATCGAATTAGTTATGGTGGTTCAGAGTGGGTTAACCAAAGTAAGGGAAGTCTGAGGATGGATATGGCGCAAGGACAAGAACGAGTGGCTTAGCACGCGCTAGAGACGCGTGGATTCGAGGGTAGAAGAAAGGGGGCACGTGGGTCACTTGAATCTAACTGGCGGAGGATGTGGATGACAGCTGGTGGGCTAGGTGGAGAAAGAAGATTGGGCCACATGGATAAACGATCACGTGACTGTGGAGGCTGTGATTTAAATTCAAATACAGGTGGGCATAGTCTCAACTCATTTAATCGGTTTGGGCCGCTTTCAAGTCCAGTAAACGAAGAGGAAGGGAATGGAGATTTAAATCAGTTTGGGTTGGGCCAAAAGACAGAACGACTGGGCCTATCGAGTCTGCAGGAGCATCAGTATCATTTTGTTCGAAAGCCCAAGGAAGGTAAAGGCACTAGTTTTTCGCATGGGCCTCTAAAGTCTGGGCCAACGAAAACGGGCCTGTTTTAAAGGAGAAAACTCTGAGACTTATGGATCAAAGAAGAACAGAGCTATACACAACAATCGGCCTCTCCTTCAGCGCATCTCACAGAGTTTCAATGGCTGCAACTCAGTTGACGACGTGGCAATGCTGGAGAGGAGACATAAGGAGGCCGATGAGAGTGGGGTGGTCTGGCGTAGGTCGGGGTCGAAGTTCAATAAAGGTGGGCATGGCAGAAGCTCTGTTTTTAAAAGTGATCGTAATTCTTCTTATGCGAAGGAGTTCCAATCTCTCTCTAAAAATTCTTCCACAGGAAAGAGATGGTCAAGAAAAGAAAAGCAGAAGTGGGTTATGAAGTCGAGATCGGAACAAGGGCAAAAGAGTGAGGATGTACAGGGTAGGCCTGTTTACAGGAGGTTGGTCCCTACTTCTGTTCTCTCTTCTCCTTCTTCTTCTTCTTCTTCTTCTTCTAAGGGGAGAGAGGGAAGGGAGTTTGCTGGTGATTGTTCGATTAATGGAGGAAGGAGTGGGAGGGGTGTGGCTTCCGGGCCTGTGTTGAGGCAATTTCTGACAACAGAGAAGGTTGGTGGGGAGCTCAGCCTGAGGGATAATGATCCTCAAGAATTTTCAATTAAGTCGGACAGAATGTATGGTGGAATTATTCTGTGTGTTGGGAAGGGAATTCAACTGAGCCTTCAAAAAGAAGCTGTAGCAGCTTTAATGAATGAGATGAAGATGCACAGTGGGGTGGAATTTGGGAACGAATTCAGCTCAACAGAGGCTGCTGAACTTGTATCAGGAGAAGGGGTTCATGCTGTTTGGGGGATGGGGGGGATGAGACTGAGGGAGATCGTCCTACTGATCCATTTGATCTCAATCATGCCATTGTGACGCGAAATGATGAGAAAGGGGAAAGATGGGGCCTGACACACCCTTTGGCAACTTTGGGCCCTGAAGAAGAAGGGGATTATGAGGGGAATTGAACTGTAAATGAGGAAGTGGAAAATTGGCTGAGGAGTAATGTGGAGGGGATGGGTCAAAACCTTGGGCTGACATATGCAGGAGAAGAAGAGAGGAACATTGGAATTTTTGGTGTTCTTTAAGGGAAACAGAAACTTTCTGGGAGAAAGAAAAGCTCTTCTTGGAAGGGAGAGAGAGAGCTTCGTAATCTTATTTCTTATGTTAATTATGAAGGGAGGAGTGGGTCGGAGAGGGGAAGGAGTCAAGGGGGGAGGAGGGAGGAGGAGAAAGCCATCATTTGCCTATGAAGATGCGGATAGTGTCATGGAATGTTCGGGAGCTCAATGACCCGAGCAAGAGGAAGGTGGTGAAGTTGGAACTACAAAAGTAGGGGCTCAAATGATTTGCCTTCAAGAAACCAAGTTGAGTAATGCGTCTAAGGAGCTTGTGAGAAGTCTTTGTGAAGGGAGATTTTTGGAATGGGAGGCGCTTGATGCTGTAGGGACGGCAGGAGGCATTTTGGTGATTTGGGATAACAGATGGATGTCTAGAAGGAAAGTGTGGAAAGGGAGATTTTCCATCTCTTGCTTGTTTAAATTAGAAGATGATGGTGCCGAATGGATGTCCTCTGGAGTGTATGGTCCAGTGGAGGATGTGGAAAGGGGTGCTTTGTGGGAGGAACTGTCTGATATTCGTAGGCAATGGAGGGTCCCATGGTGTGTGGGGGGAGACTTTAATGTTGTTCGATCCCCGAATGAGAGGTCTTCAAGGGGGAGATGGACGGCTGCCATGACTTCCTTTTCGGAATTTATTGATTACGAGGGATTGATTGACTTACCTTTAGAAGGTACTCGCTTTACGTGGTCTAGTGGCAGAGAAGAACCGACATTCTCTCGGTTGGATCGATTTCTGATTTCGGGAGACTGGGAGGAGAGATTTCCGGATGTGGCTCAAGTGGTAATGGCAAGGCTTACGTCTGATCATGTACCGTTGTTACTAGACTATGGAGGTTTGAGATGGGGCAAAACACCATTTAAGTTCAAGAATATATGGCTTCGGGTGCAAGGATTTAAGGAGATGGTGCAATGATGGTGGGCCAGTTATGAGATCTGGGGTAATCCCAGTTTTGTGCTTGTGGGGAAGCTAATAAGGAGATGTTTGGGAATCTTGAATGGAGGAAGAACAGGATTATGAGAGAGTTAGCAGAGTTAGATAGGAGGGAGAGCGTGGAGGGTTTAGGGGAGGAGGAGAGATTGAAAAGGGAGGAGTACTAGGCGGAAATGGAGGAAATTGCCGTAATAGAAGAGACCTCGTGGAGACAGAAATCCCGGGCTTTGTGGTTGAAAGAGAGGGATAGGAATACGAGATTCTTTCATAGGATGGCTAATGCCCATAGGAGGAGTAACCATATGGGGAGGATCAAAATTAATGGAACTGTGCTGAATAAAGAGGAAGAGGTGGCGAGAGGTGTGACGTCTTTTTATCGGCAGCTATATAGGGAGACTGTGGATTGGAGACCCCTTCTAGGGGGCTGGAGTTTGACATGATCTCTGCAGAGGATAGGGACCGATTGGAGAGACCTTTTGAGGAGGATGAGGTGACATATGCTCTTCAGTGTTGCCAGGGGGATAAAGCACCGGGTCCTGATGGATTTTCTATGGCTTTCTTTCATCAGAATTGGGAGGTGGTGAAAAGGAATGTGTTGGCAACTATTCATGCTTTCCATGTTCATGGAAAGTTTGAAAAGTCCATGAATGCTACTTTCATTGCTCTGATTCCGAAGAAGGGAGGGGCCGATGATATTCGGGATCCCCCTGCCTCAATCCTCTCAAGCTCCCAAAGAAACCAAAAGGAACGACATTGACCAAAACCGAGAATCTCACTGTGGAGATACAAAATCTAATCCAACCTCTCCATCTCTCCCCAAACCCCATCCTCTCGAGAAGGTAGATCAAAAAATCCCAACACACATGGTCATACGCTTTTTCCAACAAAATCCCAGCACACATGGTCATACACCAAAAATTCTAGCACTAAGATTGAAGGAAGTGATGAATGGAATTATCTCGGAATCGCAAAATGCTTTTGTGGGAGGTCGTCAGATCCTGGACTCAGTTTTGGTGGTCAGCGAATGTGTGGATGCTCGATCTTGCACCGGTGAACCGAAGGTGGTTTGTAAACTTGATGTGGAAAAAGCGTATGACCATGTGTGCTGGGATTTTTTGATCTACCTTCTCGAGAGGATGGGGTTTGGGGAGAGATGGAGAGGTTGGATTAAATTTTGTATCTCTACAGTGAGATTCTTGGTTTTGGTCAATGGCGTTCCTTCTGGTTTCTTTGGGAGCTCGAGAGGATTGAGGCAGGGGATCCGTTATCCCCTTCCCTTTTTATCATTGTGATGGAGGCTTTCAGTAGACTGATGAAGAGAGCTTGTGATTTGGGCTACTACAGAGGCTTCAAAGTGGGGAGGAATCTTGCTTGCCAAATGAAGGTGTCTCATTTGCTCTTTGCGGACGATACTATTGTGTTTTGTGATGCTGAGAGGAGACAGTTGAGATACCTGAGAGGGACGCTGCTTTGCTTCCATGCA
This sequence comes from Cornus controversa, assembly GCA_026545225.1. Classification (NCBI taxonomy): domain Eukaryota; kingdom Viridiplantae; phylum Streptophyta; class Magnoliopsida; order Cornales; family Cornaceae; genus Cornus; species Cornus controversa. The sequence continues at coordinate 42,022,148 of CM048852.1, read as the reverse complement.
ATTTCGGGCTTAAAGGTGAACTTTGGAAAGAGTGAGATTGTTCATGTGGGGGAGGTGGAAGAGATTGACTATTTGGCAAATATTTTGGGATGTAGAGTGAGCTCTTTTCCTTTGAACTACTTGGGTCTTCCGTTGGGGGTAAAGGCGCGGAGAACCTCTGTTTGGGATCCTGTGGTGCAACGGTTTGAGAGGCGGTTAGCTGGGTGGAAGAAACAGTACCTCTCGAAAGGGGGTAGAGTGACATTGATAAAGAGCACGCTTTCGAGTCTTCCTATCTACGTCATGTCCTTATTCCCTCTGCCGATTTCTGTGCTGAGAAGATTGGATAGGTTACAAGGGAAGTTTCTGTGGGGTGGCATGGGGGAGGAGACTAAATATCATTTAGTCAATTGGAAGCAGATTTATCGCCCTATTCAGAGGGGAGGGCTAGGGATGCGTAAATTGAATTTGTTCAATAAAGCTCTTTTGGGGAACTGGTTGTGGCAGTTTGGGACGGAGAGGGACAGGTTTTGGAGGTGGGTTATTTGTCTTAAATACGGAGAGCATAGAGGTGGATGGTGCTCCCTAATGCGGAGGACACCAGTGGGAGTAGGATTATGGAGGTATATTGCGAAGGGCTGGAACGAGTTCTCCAAGCACATCCGCTTTAGGGTAAGGGATGGTCGGTTTGTAAGTTTCTGGAATGATCATTGGTGTGGTGATAAACCATTGGGGATGCTTTATCCGAGACTTGCCAGAATTGCATTGGATAGACAGATTATGGTCACTCAGTGCTATCATCTTGATGGCGGACAACTGATTTGGGATATTCAGTTGAGAGATTTCTGCACGATTGGGAGGTGGAGGAGATGACGGAGTTTTTAGCCTTTCTTTACAAACAGGTCTGTCCTGGGGTGGGGTGTGATGAGCTGGTATGAACCGGCTCGTGCCATGGGAGATTTGAGGTTCGGTCATTTTATTGCAGTTTGGTGAAGTCTCACAGCCTTCCTTTCCTTGGAAAGGAATCTGGCGTTCTAAAGTTCCTTTGAAGGTGGCCTTCTTTGTGTGGGCGGCATCTGTGGGGAAGATTTTGACCATGGATAATCTAAGAAAGAGAGGACACATCTTAGCGAATTGGTGTTGTATGTGTAAGCGGGTGCAGGAAACTGTTAATCACCTTCTTTTTCATTGCCCTAGAGCGAGGGAGGGTTGGGATTTACTTTGTGTTATTTTTGGAGTTCAGTGGGTCGTGCCTACGTCGGTGGAGAGCTGCATTACAGCTTGGGATGGATTTCAGGTGCAACGTGACATTAGACATTCATGGAGGGTTGCTCCTCATTGCTTATGGTGGGCTTTATGGAATGAGCGGAACAATAGATCTTTTGAAGATACTGAACATCATTGGGGAGTTTTTAGATACTCTGTTCTTAGCTTTCTTTTCTTTTGGTTAGGGGCTCCTTTTGTAATTCTTCGGAGTCCCTATTGACTTTTGTAGATAGTTTAAAGCTTTGACCTTTGCGTTGTTCTTTGGGACGCGTCCCCCATTTGAGCGCCTTTCTATGAAATCTTTACTTATCAAAAAAAAGAAATTCAATCTAATAATTTAATCTCACAAGTCACAAGAGAGACAATTATCAAACCAATCACCAATCACTAACCTTAAGATGAAATACAAAATTAAATCAAATTCAACTAAACCAGGCATCTTCAATGGAATATATTTCATTGATTCCATGTCAAGTTAGCTAATGAACAGAAAATTTTACTTTGTCAGGATAAATTCCAAACTAGAAAAATTGAACAGTAAGGCATCTCGTTACCCACCTCCAGTTGATTGACCTTTATGTACTCCCAAACATGCCTTAGAACCTCTGATTGCAGCATCTCCCTTCCATCAGTACCAAAAAAAGTTGCTAGTGCTTCAGATATTATCACAACTGGACCAGATTCGGTAGTTTCAGTTCTAGATTCCACTTCTACCTTCAATTTCTTAGAATTTTGACCTACTTGTTCTGCAAGCATAAAACATGTATTCTTAATCCGTGCAATTCTTTTTCGAAATTAAATCAACACAGTTATATAAATCACCCAATATATATATATGTATATATATATATATAAAAATTACATACTTGTAGGCTCAAGAGGGATAATGTGTTTAGCTAGCAACTTATTCATCTTGAACATATCAGTACAGTCAGTCTCAAATACCAAACGAAGCTCATCATTGCAAATTATCTTCCTTTTATTACTTGGATCTTGAAGATTGTTTTTCCTTATGTACGCCCACAGCTGCTTCACAATCTGAACCCATAGGAATGCATATTTAAAAAGAACAATATCCAAAATGACAACAATTCAAAAAAAGATTGAAAATCTTATCTACGAGTCTGAACCTCAGTCCTTGGCATTTCTGGTTGGCCAACAATGGCCTGAAGTTCTGGTGAAACACCACAAAGTTTGTTCAAACCCCCTGGACCACCTCTCCTTTTCTTTCCTGTTTTAACACTGCAAAGAGATAATAAATAGTAAAATCACATCAGGCCAAGCATCAAACTGCACAATCTATTTAAAAATGTAACAAGCAAAAGTTGCACATACACAATGTTAAGAAAAGCATGACTCATCATGCAACTAATAACTTGTTAGAGACATTGTGTCAAATGTCACACAGGCATCTTAGGTCGTGAAAGGATGGCATCCAATAGAGCAACCAATGATGGGAAAGCACCCTCAGAAGAACGGACTTTCTGGCTTAGAACAAAAGGATTGACAACAACAGGGTGCCTGCCAAGGGGCCTGGGCGGAAGGGAGAGGGGAGACACCCAGGAGAAAAGCATGACTCATCATGAAACTAATAACTTGTTAGAGACATTATGCCAAATGTCACATAGGCATCTTAGGTCGTGAAAGGATGACATCCAGTAGAGCAACCAATGATGGGAAAGCACCCTCAGAAGAACAGACTTTCTGGCTTAGAACGAAAGGATTGACAACAACAGGGTGCCTGCCAAGGGGCCTGGGTGGAAAGAAGAGGGGAGACACCCAGGCTGAGAGAGCCGAAGCCAGGAGAAGGTTAGGTTTTTGACAAATTTGCAGGGGCTAAAGGAATTGGAAAGTTGTGTTATTGATGAGGCTTCTAACCTATAGATAAGTGCTTCAATTAGGTGTAGACAATGATTTAGCACCAGCAGCCATTACCATCAGTTAGCAAAATGTCTCACTGAAACAAAGCCCAATATGCTAGCTGATTACAACTGACCACCTTAAGCAAGCATTTACCTCATTTCGACTGCAAGTTGTGGCCATTTTAAAAAAATGAGGTCTTCCCAGCTTATGTCATAGTTTTACCACATTAACCTGTGTTAATTGGACTATCCTATTCCTTCAACGTATGTATGTCAACATGGCACGTCATGGGTATGGGTTTTAGGCTGTATATCCAATGGACAAAGCCAAATCGGATACACAATCCCCTACATGTGATGATGGAAGAAAATGAAATGCTCAAATTTGAAAGCAGAGACGATTTCTTACTTCTGAGAAAGATAGAAACCCTTTTTCACTAAATTCCACTGAATTTAAATTCTAACAACTATGTCCTTCGAAAAACAATAGCACTATATTTTACATTGTTATAACACGTAATGTATTTAAATGTGCAGGATTGTCTATATACTCGTACAAGTCATACCTTACTTTCACACACATTTCAAGCCAAGCTCTAATATCCTAAGATTGAGGTTCAGGAAGGTCGGACGTATACCCGCCACAACTGACACACGTACCCTAGTACATATAACATAGACATCAATTACATTCATGCTCCAATGTTTGCCTCTAAACCCATGCATTCCCTTCCTAGAGCTTTGGCACAACCCTGCTGTTCAAGAGGCATGGATGATGAGTGGACTTGTAGGTCACCACTGTAGTGGAGCTGAAGTTATTTGCAAAATTTGGCAGAATCCTAGAGGGAAACACAGTGCATGAAGCCACTTGGATGGAATAGGGAATCTTACATGATTGAAAAGAATGGAAAATCCTCACTGTGGGTTTTTGGTCTATTTTTCATACAAACATATAGGATACTAACACATGGCCCTTTGGCATGCTAACATAACAGAACACAAATTATCATTGAGATAATCTTAGCATGTCAGTACTATTCACTAGAATCCAGAAGAAATAGAATGCTACCTATCAGGGGAAAAATATATATATATTGTTACATAGTGCAAAAATGCATACATATCATCAGCACAAGGAATTCAAAAAGAAAGCTCAACAAGTGCATGTGCCCATCTATTTCTTTCTAATTTGCAATTATTTTGGACTGTATTAGCACCATAGGGGAGATTTGATTGGGTTCTGACTCCATATTTCTTTCTCTCAAGAATATTCTTTAGACGAACACATTTTTATATTCTTTTTTAAATAGGATATTATAGAACATTTAAATCTCCATTTCACCTAATGCATGTAAGGCTTATGGAATTGCCATAGCAATAAATTACCATACATACTACGAATTCTATGTTGTGCGAGCCTAAAGGATCATATGCGATTGAACCGTTGTTGGAGGTTGTCTTAACTTTGAGGTCAAAGGCTCCTTCACACTTCAGTCAACATGGGAAAAGCTGACACATTTTTTTTTTGATAAATAAAATTCCATTAGAGAGACGCTCAAAGGGGAGCGAACCCGAGGATTTACAAAAAGCCAGGAACCGGCTGACTAAACTCTAAAGCTATCAAGAAGGTCCACTACTTGACCATCCGATGTACAATTTTTTCCGTATACCCAAAAAAATAAAAGAGTTAGAATTTTATATTTGAGAGACCAAATAGAAGACTCCACATCCTCAAAGCGCCTCCTATTCCTCTCTTGCCACAAACCCCACCATAAACAAAGGGGAGTGACCCTCCAAGCATCTCTGACTCGGCTGTCCACTGTACACCCTCTCCAAGCCTCGATCGTATCCTTCATGGATCTAGGAAACACCCAGTCCATACCAAACGCTACCAGGAACATAGACCAAACGTCCCTCGCTACTGTGCAATGTAAAAGAAGATGGTTCACTGTTTCCTCTGACCTCTTGCACATGCAACACCAGTTTATCATAATGCAACCTCTTCTCCTAAGGTTGTCAATGGTAAGGATCTTTCCTAATGTAGCTGTCCAGGTAAAAAAGGCCACCTTTATGGGGGCTTTTGTTCTCCAAATAGCCTTCCAAGGAAAAGAGGGACTCGTGGAGTCCGAGAGGAGTCTATAATAGGAACGAACCTCGAAGGTTCTCCTCTTGGATCCTGTCCACTCCATCTCGTCAATCCCTTCTCCCTCGATCACCTGAATGTACAAAATGGAGAGAAATTCCGCTACCTCCGAAAGCTCCCAATCATGAAAAGCCCTTCGAAAGCTCACATCCCAAGACGGTCTTCCGCTATCAAGCTGATAACAGTCGACCACTAAGGCTTGCTTGTTCGAGGCAATCCTGAAAAGCCTAGGGAACCTACATGCCAAAGATAGATCCCCGCACCACACATCTTCCCAAAAACTGATATATCTCCCGTTTCTAACCTTGAATCGAATGTTTTTGGAAAATTCATTCCATCCTTTCCGAATACTTTTCCAGCCCCCCACCCCCGCAGGGAGGTTGGTCTCCGTGGACCGCCAACCACCAACATCTTCTCCACCCCGACTAACAACAACCTTCCTCCACAATCTTGTTCGTTCAACTCCGAAGCGCCAAAGCCATTTGCCCAACAACGCCTTATTGAACAGATCCAATCTTCTTATTCCCAAACCGCCTTTTTGAATCGGGGTGCACACCTTCGCCCAACTCACTAAATGGTATTTGAACTCGTCCCCTAAACCTCCCCACAAGAACTTGCTTTGAATCCTCTCGAGCCTCCTCACAACTGACATCGGCATCGAAAATAAGGACAAGAAATAAGTTGGAAGATTCGAAAGAGTGCTCTTCATTAGAGTAAGGCGCCCTCCTTTTGATAAGTACTGCTTTTTCCAACCTGCAAGTCTCTTCTCAAACCGCTCTACTACAGGGTCCCACAATGATACCGTTCTCGTTGACACTCCCAACGGTAACCCTAGGTAAGAAATTGGAAATGAGCCAACTCCGCAACCCAGAATGTCGGCGAACTCGTGAATTCTGCCCACTTCCCCGACTGGCACCAACTCACTTTTTCCAATATTGATTTTCAGGCCAGAGACCGCCTGAAAGCATATCAAGATGTACTTCAAGTGCCTCAGCTGATCCTCCCTTGCCTCGCAGAAAACAATGGTGTCATCTGCATAAAGCAGGTGAGAAACCACTAAATGATTAGGCTCTCTCCCTACTCGGATCCCTCTAATCACCCCAAGCTCTTCTGCCCTTTTCATCATCCTACTAAAAGCTTCCATGACGATGATAAACAAAAAAGATGATAACGGATCCCCCTGTCTCAGGCCCCGAGAGCTAGGAAAAAAACCAGCTGGGGACCCATTCACCAGGACCGAAAAACGGACTGTCGAAATACATTGATGGATCCATCTCCTCCATCTAAGCCCGAAGCCCATCCTTTCTAATAAATACAACAAGAAGTCCCAGCTTACATGGTCATATGCCTTTTCAATGTCTAGCTTGCATACGATTCCAGGTTGTCCGCTTCTTATCCTTTCCTCCACACATTCACTCGCAATCAGCACAGAATCCAAAATCTGTCTACCTCCCACGAAAGAGTTCTGTGAATCTGAAATCACCACGTCTAAGACCCTCTTCAACCTATTAGCAAGAACTTTAGCAAAGACTTTGTAAATCACTCCTACCAAACTAATTGGCCTAAAATCCTTAGCATCAACAGCTCCGCCCTTCTTTGGGATAAGGGCGATAAAGGATGCGTTGAGGCTCTTCTCAAAGTTCCCTGTTGAGTGGAACTCGCTAAGAGCTTCCATCACTTCCGATTTAACCACTTCCCAGTTTTGATGCAAAAAAGCCATCGTGAAACCATCGGGCCCTGGAGCTTTATCTCCGGCACAGCTCCTTAAAGCCTCCCCCGCCTCCTCTTCCTCAAAGGGTCTCTCCACCCAGACCTTATCTTCCTCTGAAATGCTTGCAAACTCAAGGCCTCCCAACAGCGGTCTGTGCCTAGAGTTCTCTGTATAAAGCTGCTGATAGAAAGTTACAATTCCTCTCTGAATATCCTCTGCTCTAGATAACATATTCCCGTCTATTCGGATCTTGCCAATGTGATTTCCCCTTCTGTGAGCATTCGCAAGTCTATGGAAGAATTTAGTATTTCGGTCTCCTTCTTTCAGCCATAGTGCTCTGGACTTCTGTCTCCAGGAAATTTCCTCCATCATTGCAATCTCCCCGAACTCTGTCTTGCACTCCTCTCTTCTGCCAACCTCCATTTCGCTGAGACCCCCTTCTCCCTCTTTTCGATCAAGCTCTGCAATTTCAGAAAGTGCTCTGTTCTTGCGCCAGTTAAGATTTCCAAATTCTTCCTTATTCCACTTTCTAATATCTTCCTTCAGCCGCTTTAGTTTGTGAGCCAATCTGTAGCTTGCGTTACCCCTGCACTCATAGCTTGCCCACCAATTTTGTACTTTATCCTTGAAGCCCTCCGCTCTTAGCCACATGTTTTCGAACCGGAAAGGAGATCGACCTCTCCTCAAACCCCCGCAATCCAGAATGATGGGGATGTGATCCGACACCGCTCGAGCCAACGCTACTTGAGCTACATCCGGAAACTTCTCCTCCAGATCATTCGAAATTAGAAATCTATCGAGTCGAGATAGTGTAGGATGCTCTCTTCCGCTCGACCAAGTATATCGAGCGCCTTCCATAGGGAGGTCAATAAGCTGAAGAGCATTAATGAATTCGGAGAACTCCCGCATCGCAGTCGTTCTTCTTCCCCCTGAAGATCTCTCACTAGGATCTCTTATCTCATTAAAGTCTCCTCCCACACACCACGGCCCTGGCCACCTCAATCTTACTGACTCTAGCTCCTCCCATAACCCTCTCCTCTCCACACCCCCTATCGGACCATACACCCCGGAGAAGGATAAAAGGGATCCGTCCTCCTCCAAAGAAAACAAAAGAGATAGGGAAGATCTCCCTTTCCACGAATCAACTTTTGAGACCCACCTCTTGTCCCAAAGAATCACAATGCCCCCCGAAGACCCTATTGCTTCAAGGACCTCCCATTCAATGAATCTACCTCCTATGGGAAAAGCTGACACATATACTTTTGTGATCACATACCATGATTTTGCTGAAGTATATATAAAATCAACCTTAGAAGTCTATCTGTATTTGTTAAACTTGGCTTGATAAGGACCTATTTGTATTTCAATAAAGGACCTATGTTCTACTTTATTGTTTTCTTCCAAAAAAATTACAGTACCCCTTATTTAGTGTTTATATGCTATGAAAAGTAATTTAATGAATTTGTCTAAATGGGCTATCCAAATTTCCTCTTAGTGTTTCCCAGGAGATCAACTTTCACCAGTGAATTCCAGTTGCTTAACTATTATGTGGAGAGGAGCAGTACTATAATTTAGTTTCTGTTTGTAGATAACAGGGTCTGTATTGCCGCATTACATACAGAGTAAATAATTTTATTTTTTATTTCTTATTCTTTGATAAGTAAGCAGCATTTTGACGCAAAAAGACTTACAACTAGGACTGCAAATGAACCGAGCTATTCGTGAACAAGCTCGGTTCATGTTCGTCTGTTAGTGAAGGGACCAAGTTTGAACAAAATTCTAAGGCTATTTCTTAAACGAGACAAGCTCAAACATCTATCTGATCGGCTTGTTTGTATGTAAAAAGGCCCAACTCATATATTTATATCCAACTAGCTATAGATAAGAAGTAATCTTCTCTCTCTCAAATCTAACATCTCATGTCTCTCTCTTCTGCCCCTTCATCTCTTTTGATCACCATCTCATCTATTCATGTTTTCCAATTTCTCTCTCTCTATCTCACTTGAGTCAATTCTGATGCTCTTCATTTTACTTTCCTCTCTTTCTCATACATCCCTTTTTCAACCGAAGTTGGAGGAGATCACAATAGAACATCAAAGGAGGCTAAGGAGATCACAATTGGTAAATAGATCTCATCTCACTATATTCCTCTTTGTATCATATAAATGTATTGTAACTGTGTACTATGTAGATAACTTATGTAATATTCTCCATGGACATTTTTTTTGTATTATATGTATAGAATCGATATATACACAATGGAAACAAATCAATTACCAGACTTGCTTATCAAAGGATGCTAGATATCCTAAGGGCCTCTAGCAACATCCAGCATTGGTCATCTACGCAAAGGCAATCTAGTCTTTATGAAGGAAAGTCTTGACTATTTAATCAAAAAGAAGGAAATCTCTAGTTTGACGCAGCACATGTACTCCCCCCATTACAAGTTCTAATCGCAGGCCTTAAACATCCAATTTCCTAGCTATATATAAGAAGAGAGCTACTAGCAGCAAGGCTACATTCCCATCTAGCTACTAAAAAGGAACATGAATAAAGAGCCTTTTCTATTTTCTGTTATTGGTTGTTTTTGTGATAGGTTTCAACTTAGTTTGACTTTTGTGAAATTGCAATACAATTATACCGTATTCGGTCTCATCATGTGATAGGAGAACAAACCATACAAGCCGATTTCTAGCATAGGAGTGACTTTCTGCATGACCTGGGTAACCTTATATTGGCTTGGAGATATGAGGGAGCACACCAACGCTATGGCAACCACACCAACCAATGGATTCCTCTTTAAAACCTTATATTGGCTTGGAGATATGAGGGTATGGGAACCACACCAACCAATGGATTCCTTTTTAAAGATGGGCTAGTTGACCCGTCAACAAATGGGCCTAGAAAGTAAGAAGATAAAAGAAGTGAAGCTTTGTAGTAGTATTTCTTACTCAATTTCAAGTGCTTTATGACTCTTAGAACAGGCAAGCAAAGGAAGATCACTCTCAGGCCGCAATAGCTCCAGACACCACCGGCGTGACTCCCCCGCTGAGACAGGTAACCCTAGAACCTTCTGTAAGTGCCCAAATTGGGGATCCTCATACAATCTCTCGAATTGGGAAAGTAGCAAATCCCAATATGAGCCTGTCGAACCCGAATGATGGGCTATATATCTTCCTTGAATGGTGTATTTAGAAAGCAATATCTGGAGGGGGAAAAAAAGAAAAAGCAAGAGCTCGAGCTTAATTGAACAATGTCGAGTTGAGCTCAAGGCTAGCCTAGCAAGCTAATTGGAACACAAGCCGAGCTCAAGCACTCCTCTAAGTATGTCAAGTGATCCCAAACAGCTCAAAGCTCAACTCGGTTCGGTTCATTTATAGCCTTACTTACAAACTGCAATTTTGGTTAATTGAAATATCTGGAGAGGAAAAAAAAGAAAAAGCAAGAGCTCGAGCTTAACTGAACAACGTCGAGTTGAGCTCAAGGCTAGCCTAGCAAGCTCATTGGAACACGAGCCGAGCTCAAGCACTCCTCTGAGTATGTCAAGCGATCCCAAACAGCTCAAAGCTCAGCTCAATTCGGTTCATTTGTAGCCTTACTTACAAACTACAATTTTGGTTAATTGAAATGCAAGTAGAAGATAATCTTGGTGTCCCATGATTTTTTAAAAACCACAATAGTGGAAAATGGTCCATTATGGGTGGAGCAGAGAAAGGGAAGGCAATGTTCTGGAATGTCTCCTTACTCGAACAAAAGGGTTAAGCTCTCATTAAGTCAAAACATCAAGAGTCAAGAAAAGTAAATGCAACATAGGATAGGAGAATTGTTTTTAAGATGTAGATTTTAAGGTATACATAGCTTTCTTACTATGGATTATTCTAAATGATTAGATGATGAAGGTATTACATGTATGGACGGTACGTGAACAACACTACGTGAAAGTAAAGGCGGACTTGATAGAGGCAGAATAATAGCAGAGAGGCCACCACGTCAGCTTGACCTTTTCGGAGTCGGTCTCAGTTTAAAGGGGTTGGTGTCTATCTAAGTGTTCCCAAGGAATTTCAAGGCTCTATATTATTGTTCCATGAGGTCTTTCCTTTGATGTAAGATGGTCTATTTATAGTTTAACAGTGAGAGCTTGCGGTGCTCATGCAGATTTGGGCTCCTTATGGGGTACAGCTAGGCGTCCCCGCTAATATCGTTTGGGATGTCATCACATGTAGTAGGGGTGATCTAATAGGATGTAGCATGTGTTGTTAAAGCAGTAGGGAACGCGTTGCGGCAGTAAAACAATGTTGTCGCAAAACAATGCTAAGGCGACCAAGCATAATTGGCAAGAGATTGCACAGTCTAAGGGGATGCCTTCACGTGTCAATGGGGCAATCCCATATTCCCATATGATAAGTGCGGTCTAGCAAGCTACTGCTATTTCTTGGGGGCATATCTTATTCAAAAGTCATGTAGTGTCTTTCTTTCTTTAAGATAGGTCAATCTGTAAATTGCGAAGGGAACACCTCAACAAACTCTGGATTTTAGTCACCAACCCAAATACTGCTACGATATCTGCCAAGCAATGACATAACCACGAGATGGGCCACTCCACAGCTTGCAGATGGGACGACAATTTGACCCACTCCAGCAAGTCCCCCACCCCCCTCCCCCCCTCCTCCTTCCCTCTTTCTCCCAATTAGGATGGTTTGGGGGTCTTTTAATTGGGGTTGGAGCGAGTAAGGTGGGGGAAAGTAAAAACCAGAGCAGGTTCGCAGCATGATTTGGGATGGGTCCCCTGCCCCTCCCCGTTTACACTATGAAATTACATTAACCCTTATATTTTATCAAATATACTAAAAAAAATTAGCCCTACTTTTCCTCATACTCTACCTTTCTATCTCACTCTCCACAATTTCTCTCTCTCGTTCTTTTGAAATCCCCAAACCAACCAAAACATGACTCATTCAAATCTCCAAAACTGTACAAACCAAAGAAGCTATAAATCTTACACCAAGTTACAGGATGTTTACTGGTGGAGGTATAAGCAAGTTTATTTGTCTACTTGTTAGAAACCATTCTTGCAAAGATTATAAAATTTTGCACTACAAAGTTACGAGAGCTTTTATGTAGATGCAAGTAACTAGCTAAAGATGCCACGTAGACTGGTAGCTCGACACTGCATGGAGTGGTGGATCAGGACCATCAGGTTACCAAATTGCTAATTAAGGAATGTTGGAGGATTGGTTTGTTTGGCATTCTTAAGGGTCATGGTCCATATTTATATAGGATAGAAAGCTTATTTTGAAATTTTGGGAAGTGTGAACCATAGAGTCAGGGACTTCTGGGTTCTCAGATGAGTTTTCTGTAGGATGTTATGATTCAAAATGACAAGAAGCAAATGGGTGACAGTCAATTAGTGCCTTCTTTTTATGAGTTTATAGTAAGAAACATAGTAATAGACTAACGGGAAAAACTCACTTATTATTATAATCAAGACACACCGACTCTTGGCAAAACAATGTTTCCAATTAAGACTAATCCACCTCGACAAAACACCAAATCTCTCCATCCCGGTGCTTAATTTTGTTCATCAATCATCATATATTCATATAAAGTAAGCATACTCTTAGGGGGGAAAAAACCCCGTTTTGCATGTAAAATAATCCACGGTCTATACAATTTATTGAAACCCTATAATAATAACGCGCGCTAAATGGTCAATTTCTGAGAATTAGACACCCGAGGATCAAAACAATAGAATTAAAGTGTCATTCTTAGGGTGAAATTTAGATCATACGCAAACAAAATTCTCCTTTTGGTTGGTGAAAAAATCTAAGAAACTTTCAGTTTCTGGTTCATTTCCTCTATTTCTTACCAACCAAAGCGACTGTTCAAAGAAAACACACCTCTCTTTGGGGGCTTCAGCAGGGGCGTCGGGTGCTGCGGTGACGGTGACATCTGTGACAAAGGCTTCAGTTTTCGTCACTGCTGGTGGTTGCGGCGGCCGGAAACCAAACTCCTCGGCGCGTTGGATGGCGAAATTGGGAGGCAGCTGAGACGAAGTGGCGTGGAAATTAGGGTTCTGTTGGAGGGCAAAATGGTCTTTTGAAGGGTGGAGGTGGTGGTGGAGGTGTTGTGGCGGCGGCGGCGTTGGTTGAGGTCGGAGGAGGAGGTGGATCTGGTTACGGATAAAGTCGACCTTGTGGTTTAGGACTAACCCTAGCTTCGACTCCAACTGCTGAACGACGCCGTTTAGGGAGGTTAAGGTGGTGTTAGGGTTGGATTCACGAAGGAGAGACTCCAATGCTTCGGCTATGTCCTGGTCGGACACCATTGTTGCCCCTCTCTCATTCATATATACTAACAGAAATTAACGGACTATCAAACTCTCTCTCTCTCTCCCTCTCTCTCTCTTCTCTCTCTGTCGCTCTCTCTCTCTCTCCTATCTCTCTATTTGCTTCTCTCTCTATCTCTCTCCTTCTCTTTCTTTCTCTCTCTTTATGGAAACTGAAATGACGTAACAGCCCTTAAGAAAAAGGTATATGTGCACAGTAGTAGCTTAAAATTAATTTAACAAACCAATGATATATAGCCACGTTATGAAACTTCAAAATCATTGATATTTCTACTATGTATAATTTAAATAGTTAAATATAATCCTAAACAAATTCAAAATAGAACTTTTTAGAAAAAAATTAACAACTATAATAATAAATTTTGTTATTTTATGATTATGAAACCAAAATATCATGAAAATAATGAAAAACAAAAAATAAATAATAAAATATCTATTTATGTATATTATTAAAACTAAACAAGTTGAGAGTGTAACGTTGGATTATCATGTTCCAGTTATCATTTTCAAACCCTTACGGCTGTTGGTAAGTATGAATTGTTCATAATAGTTTTCATATATATATATTTTTTTTTGAAACCTTTTTTTTAATGCTATTTCTATGACTATTTAGATGATACTGTAATTATAATTGGGAATACAGATGATAGGTTATGATATACGGAGGTTAATACTAAACAAGCTGAAAAACAAAAACGAGTAAATAATGAAATGACAATAACAGATATATATATATATACAGTTATTTTATATATACACGCGCGAAAATGAACTCTTGCTCCAAATATTTTAATAAACTTTTAAATTATTTACCTAATATTAATATATCTTAAAGAATTGTGTTATGTGAAGATGGATGTTTTTATTAATTATTCTGTGTACACGTCTCATTTCACTCTCTGTTTGTTTCTTCAATTTCTCAAATATTGATGTAATCTATTTATGAGTAAGAAACTAAACTATAAATTATCAAGCGTAAGAAACTATTTTGTGTACCACACGCTCATATAATAAGTAATTTGGGTTTTTTTCGAACTTAGATTAAAGTATAAAAAAATATCTTTATTTATACATATAGTACGTTTGTGTTTTGTATTTTTATTTTTGTCTAAAATAACAACTGATTTTGTTAAGTGCAACAAATTCTTTTAATTTACAAATTGTTGCAATTTACTTGTATTTGAATTAAGGAATGACATTAAATGATATAAATACCCTTGCAAAGAAACATTAATTTATCAAAAAATATCAAAAAAAAATTATAGAAAAAATACTTTAATTCACCAATTTTTTTCAGTATTTTTCGGTAAATTAAATCAATCCTTTTTTTTGATAATTTTTTTCGGTATTTTAAAGCTAATTAAAGCTCTTTTTGGACAATTTTTGTTGGTATTTTGGATAAAATATATATTTTTTAATTTTTTATCTATGAAGGTATTTATGTCATTTTACATCATTTCTTAATTCAAATGGGAGTAAATTGCAACCATTTGTAAATTGATAGGGGTTTATTATACCCAAAAAAAACATGAGAGGGGATATCGTGCAATGTTTTGAAATTAGATGAAGTTTAGTACAATTTGACCTTTTTTATTATTATTATTATTATTATTATCATTTAATAGATACAAAATTATAGAACGATAGTGTACAATATTGCAATATTACATGTCAACAAACTAGTGCAATACCAAAGTTCATAATTCCGAAAATATCAAAATAAAACTAGTAAATTTATGGTGTTGTTTGATAAAATTGAAAATTAAATTATTAAAAATTTTAAGAGTTAAATTTTAAGCGTTGAAATTCTTAACTGGTAATTAATAAATAAATATTTTTTTGATTTTCAGCATTTCATATTCAGTGATAATGACTCTGACACTTACAATTTTACTTCATTTTAAGTAATGTATATAATTTTCAGTGATATTTAAATTATGTTATCAAACATACTTAATTAAATAAATACTTAATTTGTCCATAATTAATTGCTAAATTGAGTTATCACTTACTAACAATGCAATATGTGTCAAAAGACTCTAAACAAAATGTGAAAGAAAAAAAAAACATTTTATGTTGTCTCAATATACCGAGGGTGTTATATGGTACTGCATCGAAAATCGAGGAGCGTACATTGAATGGTGTTTTGGGAGTTAAGGACTGACTCTTGGTCACGTGAGACACACATGTTTGATTTAACAGCTAAATTCTAAAAGTCGAAGATAATTAATTACGTGCAACATTTTCCCAAAGCCATGCATGTGGCCATGTATTCTCAAATTAAACTGATGGGACAAAAAAAAAAAGAAAAAAAAAAATTGAAATTATGAAAATCACACACCAAACTAAACACAAATTTTAAGTTAGTTTGGCTTATATAGTGCCAACCGATGAAAACAACAACAAATTGTTACTATACAAATTCGAAGCAGAAAGAATTTGTACTAAAATAAAATTAAATATTAAATATTGAAAATTTTAAAAATTGAATTTTAAGTGATGAAATTTTTAAGTCATAATTAAAAATAAATAATATTTATGTTATTTAAAATTTTGTCTCATTTTAAGTGGTGTTTATTTTTTTTAAGTGATATTCAAATTACGTTATTAAATGCACTTAATTAAATAAATATTTAATCTTTTCAAAATTTAATGTTAAATTGAATTATTAAACAACACTTATCTCAATCAATCAAACTCTATTCGTTGTGCTATTTTGGAATTCTCAAAATTGCATAAACAATACAAACTTTATCTTCGTTGTATATATTGAAAACCGGGTTGAAAGCCACACAAGACCAATTGAGTCAAGAATAAATAAAATAAAAAATCACATAAGGCACATGTTTCAGACAGCAACTGGACCAAACAAAGTAAAAATAATAATAATAATAATAATAATAATAATAATCAGAATTCAACATATCTTTATATGGACTGTGAAATGCACACCACTTTTAAGAGAATAAAATATAAATCTATATTTGATTATACCTAGGAGTTCATTCTAACGTTTCTAGAGAGCCATGTAATAATAAATTCTGGTACATATTCTGTAATTCTATATTTAGTATCGTTTCCAGCGATTATTCCATATTTTGACGGTATATGAAACCACTGTAACCCACACAAAAGTGAAGTACTCAGGCTTTGGACCATGAAATATTATTCCCCTCACATTTTTTCTACACACATTCCTTTCACTCATGTTTCTTGTTTATTGATGACAACTGATATATTATATATTTTCTATTATATTTACGGTTATATTATATATATATATTTTTTAAATCACATAAGTTTTTTATACCTTGTTCTAAATCATCTAGGATTAGAATTTCTTATTTCTTATATTTACTTAGTCTCAAAGATTAACTACACATTTGCTAAAAAAAAATAGACGGTTTGTTTTAGCGGTTTATTCTTGTAAAACAGAAAAACAATTCAAAAATTTTGGCGACAATTTTTTTAATATTGTTCTCGTAAAACAAGTTACAAAATTATTTAGTTTTTAATTTCTGAAAACTGTTTTCAATTTCCATTATTATGAAAAAAAATGTTTTAGAGAATTGAACCAAAGATGCTTCTTATACTCTTCAACTGTTGATTTGAACATTGCTATAATTGGTTTGTGAACCAATGGAAAAAAGAAAGAACAAAGGAAGGAGATGAGTGGATGTGCTTGGTTTGTCAGTCAGAAAACAGTTTTTTGTTTTGAAAATCAAAAACTGCACACCAATTATCTCTAAGCTTATATCCAACGGATATAAAAACACCATTGTATTGTCTTGTTTGAATTAAGTTAAGTATGAAACTAAAACATAGTGAGTAAATACAAATGATAACGTGGTACAAAGGATATAAAAGTGCCACAATACCAACTTGTTTTTAGCCATACATTTCTAAATCTCATCTTAAGCCAAACAGGTCAAGCTCGGGCCTATTCAAGTATGACAAATTTCAAGCTGGATTGAGCACAAATTCTCATCTTGACTCAATCTCATTACAGTCTAGCATTAAACTTATTTTTGTTATTAGCTTTCATAATTAGTGCTAATGAGATTGTTGCCTCAAATGATTATTGTTGTGTTTTTACTAGGAATATTTACCTTCTGCTGCATACTAGATGTGAAGAGAAGATAAAAAGAGGAGAAATATGGGGTTATTATTATTTTTTCCGCAAGAAATATGTAATAAAAAGAGGATTAAGCGCATAAAACACTCCTCTACCATCCACACAGTGTTTCCCTTGTGTTTCCTAAACCTCCTCAATAGTGATAGAGTCAGAAACTTCTGAGAAGGTGTTTGTGAGAGCATACTTATATATTAGGGTATTTTTAAAATTTTAGTGGGGACGTTTGTGTAATTTTACAAATTACAGGGACGTCCGCCCTCGCTGGCCCTTCCTAGCTCCGTGTCTCCCCTCGAATTTATAAAGTGTTAAAATAAGCACCTCCTAACACATTAACCTCGTACAAATACTTAAAAAATATATATATCTAAATAGAAAATGACAAAATTGGACATTATTTACATCATCAAATGAGCTGTATTTCAATGGGTAAGAGCACTCATGATTCCATCTTTCATAACAACCATATTGATACAATTTGACACATGGAAGATTTTTCCTATGAACATGCTGATGATATTAAACATACATATGTGGCTGTGGGTGTTTGTGTATATCTAAACATGTGATCTTAGCATGCTTTTGCTTTTTTGGCTCTTTATATTTTTCGGTCATTTGTATCAAACTATAACAACTTACAACATGAGTCATAAATATTAAAGGCATGGAGAATTTGCTAATAGAATTGAGCTCATATGACTATTAACTTAGATGATGCAGAATGGACTTCAAAATTCAAATTAGACACGAAACATCACATATATATAATATATATGATACCCTTTTTTATTTGATAGGTACACATTTATGCTAGTCTTGGTAAGAAAATCAAATTATGTAGAAAACTCCACTGATTTCTGAGAGAGAGGTACCAAGCTTGGAGAGAAAGGGACCATGGTTGAGTGCTTGCTGAGTGTTTAAAATTTGAGAGAGAGGGACCAAGCTTGTGTGTGTGAGAGAGACAGAAAGTAGAAAGAGAGAGAAAGGTTGAATTTTTATTTTTTAAGAGGGGTTAAATTTGAAAATTAATATAACAATTGCAAGAGGGACATTTTTGACATGTTAAAAGAACAAAAATGGAATAATATAAATAATTTATGTCATATGTCAAAAGTGGTTTGAGGGAGTATTTGATAAAGTAGGCTCTAACACCGCACAACTTAAAAGGAAGGAGTTATTGTGCACAAAGCTATATTAAAGGGATGTTTTGTGCACTTAACCTTAAAATAATATAAGTGAGATACAAATATATTATATATATGATCGTGATAACCGTGATTATGTTAGTGACATGACATTGCTTGTGAAATTGAGTAGACGTTGAAAGTTTGAAACTAATCATGTTTTCTTACGAAGTTAGTATTTGTGACAAGGAGAACATTGCTCGAGAAATTGAGTAGACCTTGAAAGTTTGAAACTAGTCATGTGTTTCTTATGAAGTTGTATTGTATTGTTGAATCCGATCAACACAACAATATCCATGACTAGTCTTAGAATATCTAGCTCAAACTATATTCTCTCACTCTTAGCCATTGCTCTAAATTCTCTCACTCGTTGTACCTCATATTTAGATTTGTAAATGGATCGGATTCGGATTCGACCAGGTTTAATCCGATCCGAATTCGATAAGAAATATAGGTGATTTGATTCGATAATTCGACGGATTATATATAATTAAATTTATATCCGATTTGTTATTAATCGGATATCCAATTTGATAACCCAATAAAAATATATATATATTTAAAAAAATAATAATTTCAAAAGAGATTAACAAATAATGAATAGGAAAAAATAGGGAAGAAAAATTAAATATAAAGAAATAGAATAAGAAGGAAATAATGATAAAAAATATTTAAATAGTATGTAAATATTATATGTTATAACATTAGATAATATATTTAAAATAAATTATATATTAAATTATTTCGGATTGAATTATTATCGGTTCAGATCAACCATAATCTATATCCGATTTATTTAGTTATCGAATTATCGAATACGGATCGCTAACAGATTATCGGAATAAATGTCCAATTCATATCCTAATTATTTATTCAAATTTGGATCAAAATTCGATTCATTGACAGGTCTACTCATATTTAGATCTAATTAAAATAAATCAACCTTGATCTCAAAATGAATTGGGAATTTCTTTCTTTCATTTTTTGGGTAATGGTTGGGTAACAATTAGGAATTATTTTATTTTAATCTTAGTTGGACCAGTGACTAAGAGTCTTGTCATTAATCGGGCTTGGTTAGTCTTTATATGGTAAAATTATGAAAACCTATGAAGTAAATTAGTTTTCATAGCAAGTAAGAGACAAAAAAAAAAAAAGTGATCAAATTTATCGGAAAATGAAATTATTAAAAATAATATTAAAAAATTTATACAAGAGAGATAGCTTTTAGTTAATTCACATCAGATTAAGGTAAGAATAATAATGAAAAATTTTTAAAATACAAAGAAACAAACCTATCAAAATTTATTCATGACAGGAGCTGATGATATTATATTTTTTAAATAAGATTTTTTTTGTAATATAAGAAAACAGATATACAAAAGTCTACATATGTACACAAAATTTAGATCTACTTTTGCTTGAGTTGAGGGTGGGTACAAAAAGGACAAAGTAACTGCAGAGGTGGCTTACATTCGTATCCTCATAAGATGAGTTGTTTAACAAAGAAAGCGCGTTTATTTCACTACCATATACTTGCGCTTATGATTCTCAATGTCTCATTTAGCAGATTGTCCTCCAAAGCCAGTACGATCTTAATTGGCCCCCATGCCTCATGGCCTTAGCGTGTACATACCCCAAAACCGCTCTTCTCTCTCTCGCACGCACTTTGCCCTCTAACGAAGCAAATATCGATCCTCTTGCTCTCTGTATTTGCTGTATCATAATTGACAAATAGTCAAACCTTGAAAAACCAAAGAACCCATTGATCTGAACGTCAATCTCTTGTTTCTCCTGGTATGTGTTCTTGGGTTTTCTTTAATCTCAAGCTTTCTTTTATGGGTTTCGATTCACTTTCATATTATCATTAGCAAACAACCACAAAACATTATATATGCATACATACATGTGCATTCGTATGATTTTAATTTTGTAAGAATTCATTTTTATGATTATACTTATCAGGGGATCAGGGATAGAGGGAGAAGTTTGGAGATTCTTGCAGATTGTGCTGACTACTTGAATGGTTTGACAGCTGGTTATTGTTATCTGTATGCGTATGTTATCTGAATGTATGGTTTTGATCTTAGTATTGGTTATTGAATTCTGGGTTTGAAGATTCTTGTTGGGGTTTTGTCAGTTTAGTGCAAATTGGGAGTAGAGATTTAGTGGGCGATTCATTTTCTTCCCCGCTGTTGTAATTTTTATTACCGCGGGCAGAAGAAGATGTCTAGTTTTGTGGGTGTTCTTGTTTCTGATCAATGGCTTCAAAGTCAGTTCACACAGGTTGAACTTCGCAGCCTCAAATCCAAAGTAACTATTTCTTGGCCTTTTCTCGTGTATTATTTGATTGGATTGTTGGATTATTCTTGAATTCTGTTTTTGAATTGATTTGATGAACTTATTTAATGATTGCTTGTGGTTGTTTATTAACGCATGCATTGGGTTCTTGTTTTTGTCTTCTTCTGTTTTGCTTTGTTTTTAGTTTGTTTCGCTAAAGAATCAGAATGGTATAGTTACAATTGGAGATTTGCCGTCTTCTATGGTGAAATTAAAAGCTTTCAGTGGGATGTTTAATGAAGAGGAGATTAGGGGGATATTGGGCGAGTCAGGTTCTGATACGAGTAACGAGATTGATTTTGAAGGTTTCCTCAGGGTGAGCTACATTTCCTGTTCTGTATTATGTTAGTTGCATTTTCTTTTAATATTTAACTTATGGATTATAGATGTAGCCTCTATGAAAAGAGCTGAAGTAGGGTGTGATGGGCTTTAATCCGGTTTTTATGGAATTAGAAAGGTGATATGATCAATTGAATTGAAATGGGAATCGGTACTTTAATTTTACTTGTGTTGGCATTTGAGGTATGGTAGGTGACATGTTGATTAATTGCATTGAATGGGCAGACATATTTGAATTTGCAAAGTCGAGGTACGCCAAAAAAGGGTGGTTCGAAGAATACTTCATCCTTCCTCAAAGCGACCACTACCACCCTTCTTCACACTATCAGTGAATCAGAGAGAGCATCTTATGTTGCTCACATCAACAGCTATCTCAGGGATGATCCATTTT
This sequence comes from Cornus controversa, assembly GCA_026545225.1. Lineage (NCBI taxonomy): Eukaryota > Viridiplantae > Streptophyta > Magnoliopsida > Cornales > Cornaceae > Cornus > Cornus controversa. The sequence continues at coordinate 42,000,458 of CM048852.1, read as the reverse complement.
TGAAACAATATCTTCCTATAGATCCATCTACAAACGCTTTGTTTGATCTTGCGAAAGATGGTGTTCTTCTATGGTATTTAAACACGGTCTGCTTTATGGTACTCTACTTTGTTATGTTGAAGCTTCTGTTCTTGTGGTTTAATGAATCTCATGGCGGCTTGATGCAGTAAGCTTATCAATGTTGCTGTTCCGAACACAATAGATGAACGAGCTATTAACACCAAAAGGGTTCTCAACCCATGGGAAAGGAATGAAAATCATACCCTTTGCCTCAACTCTGCAAAGGCTATTGGCTGCACAGTAGTTAACATTGGCACCCAGGACCTAGTTGAAGGAAGAGTAAGTTGAGCTAATTAAGCCAGCCATATCACTCATTGTTATATTCTGGGAGTCAAAATTTATTAGTTATATTTTCATTTTGCAGCCTCATCTGGTAGTTGGGTTGATTAGCCAAATCATAAAGGTGAGCATTTAACTTCATCCTTTCTATCATTCTTTCGTTTGGCCCTTATAACTAATGAATAAAGTAGGGTTCATATTATAACCATAGAGTAGAGCTTCCAGTAATGAATGTTGATCATTTGCTTATATTTTCCCTCCTGTTTCTTGTATTAACTTGCTAATTGTGCCAACTTCAGATCCAACTCTTGGCTGATCTCAACCTTAGGAAGACACCACAGCTTGTGGAATTGGTGGAAGACAACAATGTAATTAAATGTTAACCATTTTATATGTCAAGTAGAGCATCAGATGTGCTATTGATTTATGTCATATTGTATGGTTATGCATCTCAAATATGTGCAGGATGTTGAGGAGCTTATGGGATTAGCCCCGGAAAAGGTCTTATTAAAGTGGATGAATTTCCATCTCAAGAAAGCAGGCTACAAGAAACCTGTAACAAATTTCTCTTCTGACCTGAAGGTATCTGCTCACCACTACTGTCTTTCTGTTGCAATGGTGTTAACGATTTTAGGTTTGATTTGACACACACACAAACATATACATATTGGACTTGGGAGTTGGAGCCTATATGAAGCAATCATATTATCAACAAAATTCTTGCTCAAGAATCTTACCATTGCCCATTTTTTCCACCTACCAACATGTGCCTCTTTCACTCGGACTAGCAATCATCATCAAATAAGGAATACTTCTTAGTGTGGATAAAACATCTGACTCTGTTGGTTGGCATATCTAATCCAATATACCCGGAGAACTTTTTAATACTACTTTCTTTGTAACAATATCATATGTATATCATTGCAGGATGGAGAAGCTTATGCATACTTGCTTAATGTTCTTGCACCAGAACACTGCAGTCCATCCACCTTGGACACTAAGGATCCCACTGAAAGGGCTAATTTGGTACTTGAGCATGCAGAGAAAATGGACTGTAAAAGATATCTTTCTCCGAAGGACATTGTTGAAGGCTCACCAAATTTGAATCTTGCATTTGTTGCACAAATATTCCATCAAAGGTCGGAAATGATCATTCTTTTTGGCAACAAGCTTGATGCAATTTTTGTAAAATTTTCGTAATTTTAACTTTGTAAGAGTTGTTGGGATAAATTGTAGGCCTTTGGTGTATTATAGGAGTTGTCACTTGTGGCATTTGCTCATGGGCGAATGTTATTAGTGGTTTTAGGGCCAATATGATCTTTATGGTGCCATTGGTGTCATTTGTGCGAGTTCGAACCTCAAAGCAGCCACTTTGTAGGATAGGTCTGTCTGGAGTCCTCCCCCCAAGGACCCTTCTGTGGCAGAAGTAATGTTCCTTATGAGCTTCATGAAAATGTTGTCATAAAATTTCTCATGATCGATGAACAAAATAAGTGATATCTTTTCTTTCCCAAGCATTTAGAATTTATTATGGAACTGTTGGAAGATACATTCTCCCACTTGCATTTTAAAATGTTTATAGTGATACGGATTTTTTTCCTTGTGAATTTTCTCTTTTGTTTTAGCTCAAGATTGATTATAGTTAGACGGTTAGCAATGTTGATCTGTCAATTTATTTTAAGTGTTCTATGCTGGTCTGGCTATATATTTTTTTATTGTCTTTAAGTGTTCTATGCTGGTTCTGGCTTTATATTTTTTATTGGATTTATTATAGAGGCAGTTCGTGTATTGAAGAATACAGATTTCCATTGCAGGAATGGCCTCTCTACAGACAGCAAAAATATATCCTTTGCGGAGATGATGACTGATGATGAGCAAATATCTAGAGAAGAGAGATGCTTCCGACTATGGATTAATAGTCTTGGAATTGCTACTTATGTTAATAACATGTTTGAGGATGTAAGAAACGGGTAAGTGTTCAATTTCTATGCAAAATTTCTTTAATTATGCCTTGGTATCCAAGAATGCAAAGTCCATGTTATTTAAAAAAGAATTTACCTATACCAATGGATTTTTTCAGGATGACGATGCATGTATTATATGTTTCTTTTTCTATTTACTTGGCTTTCTACTATAAAACTTCATTCTTAATTTTTTTGCAGTCTTTTTCACATTTAATCATTACTGCTGCTATTCAACTTTTTCTTGGTGTGTTTACTGGTTGATCCTCAATTCTGAAAATATTGCGGCAAATAAATTTTGCAACCTGAATTTTTTTACCATGACATCACAAGATTCTTTTAAACTTAGTTAATGTCTACTCCTCATGTATGCAGATGGATACTTTTGGAAGTGCTAGACAAAATTTCTCCGGGATCCGTGAACTGGAAGCAGGCAACAAAACCTCCTATTAAAATGCCATTCAGAAAAGTAGAGAATTGCAACCAAGTCATTAAAATTGGAAAGCTATTAAAGTTTTCCCTTGTAAATGTAGCAGGAAATGATATTGTACAGGGGAATAAGAAGCTCATACTCGGTAATGTGCTCCATCTCAAGTTATTTTTGTTACTCTGTATTCATATGGACATTGTGGTTTTCTTACCTGATTTGAGTTACTCTCTCTTATTTGCTGAAATTGCTTCCATGCTTGATTCTGCCATGTTGTATTATCAGTAGTATAACAGCCTGATTGATTTTGTTCTCTTATGTAATTTTAGGTGTTGTGGTACGTCTACTGTACTACATTCCAAATTACAGTTCCTTTTATATATATATATATATATATATAATAAATAGAAGACTTTATTGTAGAACAGAAAAGATTTATAATAGATGTACATGAAGGATCAGGATTCTTCACAAAAAGAAAGAAAGGCAAAAAGGATCACAAAAAAGGCCCCTAGCCCATTCAAAACAATTAAGCTCACTGGGATTAAAGTGCTGAATGGCAACCCAGGCCAGAAGAACTCATGGGGTAAAAATGACCTCTCAACAGGTGTAAAATAGATGTCACCCTTTTCAGCTAAATCTATACCTCCGTTTTGCTGGTCTGGAGTTTCCTACAATTGCTGGTCTTAAGAAATACAGAAAACCTCAACTGCTAAGAAAGACTTAAGCATTGCAATAGAGCAAGGATCATCCCCTCAGATAGAAAAATCAGAACCTGACAGTCTAGGGAAAACAACTGAAACTTCTCCATTATGTTCTTCTTCTTCTTTTTTTCCCTGCTTTGAACTGCTCCATTATGATTTCTGAAGATGGTGCCAGGACCCAGTTGACTAGGATCGTCAAGATTGCCTCCATCAAAACTGAACTTGATCCTTCCCACAGGAGGAGGGGACCAAGAATCTCTCTGTCTGATAAGTGGAGGGGATCAAGACTCTTGACTGGTACAATATTTTATTGGAAGAAGAACCACATGCTGATCTCTCATGATCAGCCCCAAGAACACCTTTGAAAACTTTGGTAGTTGAAATCCAAACAGAGGCTAAAGAAAAAATTCTATCCCAGATGTAAATGGACAGATGTTTACCAAATAACAGCCAAAAAGTTAGTGAGCACAGAACTCTGCCCCTGCTCCTCCTGCTCAAATCCGAAATGAAATCGTCATGCGAGAAGCAGTATGTAATGTGATCCGACTTGTGCCTGTTAAAGCAAAGAGCCTCTACCATAAGGTGCTTAGAACCTAATGACGGATAAACAATTTATTTTCAGTTGTCTCACATCCGCTAGCACACAAGACGCACATCTTTGGGCTGAGAGCAGTTACAGGTCCTTGCTTGAAAATTGTCAATAAAGTGCCACCACTATTTGTTCAATCAGGACCAAACCGCTGCATAAATCTGCATTTTGTCTCCCCACCACAAGTCCACCAGAATTGAATCTTAGATGCATTCTTTAACATGATGGAAGAAACTAGTTTCCCACTGGCTAATGGCCTTCCTAGGGAAGAAGTGTATCACTCTAGCAACCAAATTTGTGTCCAATTTCCTTGGGTTCTATAGTTACTTCTAACAATCATGTTCCAGAATGAGTCAAACTTCCTAAAAGATCTCCACATCTATTTGCCATGAAGAGCTTGGTTCCTGTAACCCAAATTATCCAAATGGGACAAACCCGAACCACCCTCAACTTTAGATGTCCCATCTCACCGAATGAGCTCAAATGGACTCTCCAGTACTAGATAATAAAAAATCCCTTTCCATTTTCTCATTTCTAGCCACAAACTGCTCTGACTTCTTAAACAGGGAGAGAAAATAGGATTGAATATTAGCTAGAAAAGCCTAGATAAAGGCGATTCTACCATCCAAAGATATTTATGTTTTCTTCCATCCATCAAGACATTTTGACACCCTATCAATCATCCAATCTCAAAAGCAGGAGCTCTTCCATTACATCAGGCAAAAGATCGAAATACTTAAGAGGCCAACCACTGACGTTTCAACCAACTTCGGCCACACCATCGACTAACTGGTTTTTAGAGTTTAATCTCTGAACCATTTTTCCCAAAGCTCTCCAAATCTGTTCCTTTATAGCACCAGATTGAAAAATTGACAATCTACAGCATCACATATTTTACTGAAATCCACCTTGAGGACCCTTCACATCTGTCAAATTTTGATTAGCTAATGAACCTGTTAATATGAAGCCAAGCTCGTGCATAGTTCAGGGGTTTCGTGCAATTAATCATTATTTTTTTTTCAAATGACAAAAGTAGTGATTTGCTTTCAGTTAACGGCCGTGGCCTTATTTGCAACTTTGTTATAATTTAGGAGGGTTACTTTGAAACATTCAGGGGTTCTTTGCAACCCTTAAAAAGTTCTGGAGTTTACTGCACTTAAACCCTAAATGAAACTAGATAAATATATACACACTACCAGAATGATGGCTGGGAGGCATTTCTCGGCAATCATCTATTGAGAGATTATTCTGTCCAAGTGTTAGTTGTGGCTACCATTGCATCAATATGAATTCCTTAAGGGCCCGTTTGTCAACCACTTTTGTTTCATGTTTTTGTTGCAAAAATTGTAAAAAACAGAAACAAATGGCACAATTGTAACAGAATTTTTAAAAAAAGACCAATATAATGTAAATACCATAGTTTTTTTAGAATCTTCATATTTTTTTGGCTTTGAAACATTATGCAACAAATATAAGTTACCGATCATGTTTGTGTTTCGGATGAATCACAGCACAACAAAAACACTGCTTCTGCTTCATATGAAATCTAAAATGCAAGACAGAAGTGGTTGCCTAACAGGTCCTCAATTAAATGTTATTATGTTAATTCCTTCTGCCTCTGAATTAGCTTCAGGTTCGTTTCCTTTATTTTCCTTAACTTGTTTACCTCTTTTTCAGCTTTCCTATGGCAATTGATGAGGTTTAATATGCTTCAACTCCTGAAAAACTTGAGGTCTCGCTCCCAAGGAAAGGAGATTGCTGATGCTGATATCCTAATTTGGGCAAACAAAAAAGTGAAGAGCACAGGCAGAACTTCTAAAATGGAGAGTTTTAAGGTTACAAATTTGACATTCTTTTCTCTTTTAATTGTCATATAAACGCTGACTGACTGGTGGTGTTATGTTTTCCGGAACTTTTGTCCAGGACAAGAGCCTTTCAAGCGGATTATTCTTCCTTGAACTTCTCAGTGCAGTGGAGCCGAGGGTTGTGAATTGGAATCTGGTTACCAAGGGTGAAAGTGGTATGATTTTTGCAGCTATGAAGTTATTGAGAAAGCTGTTAGTTTTTGTTTTGTTGGCCTTGGAAATGGTGGACCCTGATCTGCTGTCAGATTTTCTGACTGATGAAAGAAAAAGAAAAAAAAAAAAAAAAAAGAGGAAAAGAAATGATTATTTTTATATATTAATTAAATTCTTGATTAACTAAGACTGCGAAGACTGTGGGTGTCCAGGTTTGCATTTTCTGCAAGTACAGTCATCAGAAAATAGTTGAAAATAGTTTTGTGCTTTACCAGAATATCTAGTGTCGATTCCATTTTTATCATTTTCAATTTCTCAACCTCCAAATTGAGGGTTAAGCTTGCATGGTTACATTTGTTTTTTCTGTATTTTTCCTATAAATGTACCTATGCACTAAATTTCGCATATGGAGAAGAAATAATGATGGGAAAAATGACATTGTTTTGTGTTGATATGATAGATGAGGAAAAGAAGTTGAACGCTACATACATTATCAGTGTTGCACGGAAGCTTGGGTGTTCCATTTTCTTGTTGCCAGAGGACATCATAGAGGTAAGAATGCAACCGTGATGAGTTCTTATATTTGTTTGTTTATTTGTTTTATGTGTCAATTCAAAAATGTCTACATGTCCTTTGACAAGATACCGTGGTATTCAATTATTCATGGAGATTTAAATTGTCTGCGTGCGCAGAACCCTTATTACTTGCATTTTCAGTCTTCTAGAATTGCCATTTTTCCCTGTCATTTTGCAAAGGAGAAATGAATGAATAAATAAAATAGAACAACAAGCCCATGTATGGTTATTTCATATAAAAAGCATGACAAATACTCGGGACATACTATAGAGTACGTAAGTGGAGTTGTATTGGTTGCCTTCAATGGAATCATCAACATTATTAGTTTTAGATTGCAATTTTTATCCTTGTGTCAAAGTTTGAATCTATCATGGAGATGCTACATAGGATTTAAAGGGATTTGTATTGGTTATCTTCAATGAATACATCAAGTTTTAGAGATTGCAATGTTTAGCTTTCTGCAAAAGTATGAGTTGAAAGATTCGAGAAATGGATACTTCTTTTCTCATGGAAGAAACAGAGGCATTAACTTTGACCGTATTGTGATGTTACTGCAGGTAAATCAGAAGATGATCCTTACTCTCACAGCCAGCATCATGTATTGGTGTCTTCAGCAACCAGTGGAAGAGTCAGAGTCATCTCCATCCCCTGCTGCTACTACCACTCCTGATGCATCACCGGCACCATCCATTAATGGCGAGGATGAAAGTTCCCTGAGTGGTGGAGTCTCCAACTTAACTATCGACGACACGGCCTCTGACACTACTGTCTCCTTACAGGTTGTAAATGGGGATACTCATGTAGCAGAATAGAACAGGAGGTTGATTTTGTTCACTTCACGAGATCGAGATTTGGTTTGGGTGGAAACAAAAAACAAAATGACAGGAAAAAGAAAATGACAGCAGAACAGAAATTAAAATATGTTTTTTACTTAGGTTGTGAAATGATTCGTAGTCATTTTTCAACCGAAAACAAATAGCAACCTTAAAGAAAAATGTTTTGGTCATGAAAAGTGAGAAAGAGAGAGACAAAGGAAATAACTCTTGTAAAGTTTCCTAGCTTTTGGTAAAGTTGTCCCCCATCTTCTTTATTTTTTTATTTTTTTGACAAGTTTGTTTATTTATAAATCCCCCTTTTCTTTAATTTTACTTGTATTTTAAGGAGACTTGGGCAATTTAGATGTATTTCATTGGACTGATGTTTAAATGGATCATGTGAAATAATATTACGCCAGTACAAAATTTTGAATGTGAGAGGTGAGTGTCCTTGTACATTGTTTTGAATGCTTTTTTTTAATCATTTGGTATTATGTTGCTCCTTAACCCCAAAAAAAAAAAGAAGTGTAAATCAATAAATAAAGGAATGAGAGAGAGAGAAGGGGCCATTATGTAAAATTTGAATTATATAAGTGCCATTATGTGGAACTTAAAATATAAAAAATGAAATTGCTAAAAGAAAAAAGTATAGTGGTCAGGGTAGAGCCTTGCTCATTTTTTAATTACAGCACGATAAAACTGTTAAATCACATTAACACTCTTTTCTTTCCTTATTGGTCATAGCTCTCGTACATTCCATTTTTTCTGATTTCTAATTCACTACCAGTCCTGTCAAGTGAAGTACAAAAGATAATGGGTCAGACAACATGATGATCCCCTGCATTTGTAACCACTTATTACAGTTCATTATAATTTGGCTTTAAATCGTGTGCAATGAGAGAGAGACATTGCCTGGTTCAACGATTTAACATCTGAACATTAATGTAATTGGTGAAAATTCGAATTTTAGAGCACCACCTTGTGAATAATGCGAAAAAAAAAAAAAAAGGGAAAATTGTGAAAAGAAGGAAGGAAGAGAAAGTGATAATTCTTCCTTTTTAGTTATCCGGCAAAGTTTCGAAGGTCATCATCACACTTCTTATTTTGTTATTTTTTAGAGGGAATCTAGAGCAAAACAATAAGGGTTAATTAGAACGACACTAATCTAATTTGACCTAATTTGGCACGAAAACAAATTTTTGTTTTATTTATCAAATAGACTCCAAGTGATATTTTTATCCCTAACTCGGTTACTATGGTTCGATTGGATTTTGCAGCTAAAATTTTCTAAACAGTAGGATTGTTGCGATGGAGAAATTAGTGTTCCAATGGATGGGGTGTGGGTTTGGCGAGGGTGTTTCTATCACTAGTTCTCTCTCATCAATTGTTGATTTTTTTTTTTGGCTTGGGTACAACAACTGGTGTTTAGGCTGTGGGTTTGAGTTGCGATTGACTTTTGGGTTGTGCGTTTGGGTTAACAATAATTTTCCAACTGAGGTTTGGTATGAGGGCTGTGGTTGGTGGTTTATACAGCAGTGATGGGTTTTGGCTTTGCGATTTAGTTGTCACGATGGGATTTGATGGATTGCTTAGTGTGGATTTGGGAATAGTGATTTGCAACGGTTGGGACTTGTTTGGTTGGTGGTTGGGTAGTGATAGGGTTTGGTAGTGGTGGTTTCGAATGGCTTGGATTTTGGTGGTTGTGTGTGGTACGAGGATGATGGTGGCATGTAGTGGTTGTTTGGGTTGAGAGAGGAAGAACGATGCGCGCGTTAAAGAGTCAAAGGGGAGTAAAGGATATCCAAGTCTTTGGGGGTAATTAAGTAATTTTGTAAGTAAATGGAGAGTCAAAGGGTATACAAGTCTTTTTGCATGACGTGATAGCAGTCTATACACAATATGGGGTGTTTGTGTAAAATGAAGCAAATAGAGAGTGTTAGAAACAAAATATTTTTCTTTTTTTATTATCTACATAAAAATATATATATATATATATATAAGGCGAAAGATATTTTCTACGATTTTCGTTGGGGATGAAGCGGATGGTGTCATCTAAATTGATGACTTTGATACCATGTTAGAAATATGGAAAGATAATTGTGTGTTGAATTGAATTGATTGTGCGAACAATATATAAAGACCTATTTATAATCACATAATTTTGGAGGCTAAGTAAATTTAAGAAACAAGAAATCTTAATCCTAGATGGTTTAGGAGAAAGTGGAAGACACTTATGTTACGTTTGATACGCGTGAATGGAATGATCATTCTCATTCTGTTATTTGGTTGCAAATATGAAGTGAGGTGGGAATGAAATAAATTTTAAATCAAATTCTCCAAAATACCCCTCTTAGTGGCAAACAAATTAAACCAACAAATATGTGGTGGTGGAGGTGGTGGCGGTGGAGGAAGGTGGGGATGTGGAGTGGTGTGGTGGGGGTGTTGGCGGCGATGTGGAGGTGGTGGAGTGGCGTGGTGGGGGTGGCGATGAAGGAAGGTGGCGATGTGGTGCTGCTGTGGTAGGGGTGGTGGTGACGATGTGGAGGTGGTGGTGATGTGATGTGGTGGTGGTGTTGATGGTGGAGGAAATGGCGATATGGAAGTGGTGGTTTGATGGAGTAGGAAGGTGGCGATGTGGGGGAGGAGGAGGTGGTGGTAAAGTCGGTGGAAGTGGTGGTGGTGGTGGCAGTGATGGAGGTGAAGGGTTTTTTGGTCATATGATTGTTTTTTTAATCTTAATGAGAATGGAATGCCCATTCTACAAGTTTAACTATGGAATGAATTTCCATGTCTGATAATAGATTTTTATTCCAAGAAAATGATCATTTTCACTTTAAAATTCATACCAAACAAAAGAATAGTTGGAATGGACATTCCATTTCATTTCATTTATGGGTACCAAACGCAATTATATATAATTTAGGAAAAGATATATAGACCCTGTTTGACAGAGTTTTTTTTTCGACTTTTACGTAGAAGAAAAAGAGAAGAATAAACTAAATGAGAAAGCTGATACTCACTGGCTTTTTCTGAATGCTTTTTTTGGACTCTAAAATACTCTCAAAATAACATTTGAACTTGAAGAGTCAAAAATCAATTTTCAAAAGACAATTCAAAGAGAGCCATAACCTAATCACATGTATAATAGGAAATATACAATCAAATAGGGAGAATTCATACAAGTGTGATGGTGTGTGACCGTGTGTCATTCTAATTAATCCAAACAATAAAAGAAGTCGCACGGAGGAAGTCATTTTTCCATATATATCCCACAAAAATTTCCACACTTCCCTTCCCGTCCCTTGTCTCAAACATTTGGTAACAGAGGTAAACAATCATCAATTGCAATATAAATGCGCGCACACATATATAGAGAGGGAGAGACGCACACATACAGTAATGGTATATTCGCGCTCTGTTTATTTATTTATTTTTTCGGAAATCAGCGCTCCGTCTATTTGCACACTTCATTGTGTTGCAAGCCCAGAGATAAGCCTCGCTTCATCTTTAGGGCAAAAATTAGGGTTTTGCCATTTCTCCGATCCGGTAAAGCTTCATGTCGTTTAATTTTGTGTTTTTAATTCCCTGTTTTTACAACTTTGGAGAATTAAGTTGTTAATTGAACATAGGATATTGTTTAATCGTTTGAACATTTAACTTTACTTATGACCTCATTATATCTATGTGTTGCATCAAATCAGCATATGAAATGAAATTCGTTATCTGTTACTTGTTTGGGTGATGAGAATACTTGAGAGTAAGAAATAGAAAATTGAATTTTCAATTCGTGTTTTTAATGTTGTTTTGAGCCCTTAACTAAGCCGAATTACTATATCAGACCAATTTGGTTATCAAGATGGGATGAAAACGCTCTTCAACCATGTCAAATGGTTGGGTTAGGCACAGTTGAGTGAAATTTTTTGTAATTTTGGGCCCCAACTCATGCATGATGCAAAGTTTGAAAACAGAAATCGGAAGGCTTTTCTTTTCTATTCTTTTTTTCTTTCTTCTTGTTTTGCTGCAGCTTCCTTCGACCCAAAAAAAAAACAGAGAAGATTATCACTACCATATTCTGGGATTCCAAGAAATTATGTTATAGTTTTAAAATTAACGTTTGGCTTTACAATGATATTAATTTTTCCACCACAAATGTAGATAGATATTAATGGGGCGTCTGAATTTGTGCTTATTATGGTTTTGTTTCTGCCTTTCATTTTTACTTATATTTTGTTTTCTTGTATATGTCTTTTAGGTCGTTAAGTAACTACAGTGTGACTTGAAGAAAAGAAATGACATCTTCAGATGATGAGTCAGAAACTGTGCCACATACTGTTTCCAATTACCATTTTGTTGATGACAAGGATGAGCCAGTTTCTTTTTCAGAATTGCCAGTTCAATGGAAAGAGGGTGAAAGCCCAGACAACAAGGGAAAACACATATTTTTGCATGGAAGTACTGATAATGGGCTTCAGAAAATATATAGGCAGGTTACAGCATGGAAGTTTGATCTTTCGGATGCAGTGCCGGAGATATTGGTGCTATCTAGGGAAAATAATTGGATCAAGCTTCAAAAGCCAAGAAAGAGTTTTGAGGATATAATTAGGACCATCTTGATCACTGTCCATTGCCTACACTTTGTGAAGAATAATCCTGAAACGTCTGGGAGATCTTTGTGGGATCACTTGTCCAAAGTTTTTAGGTTTTCATTTGAATATCCCTACCTATTCATCTTTCATTTCGTTCGTCTTTAAGTGCACAATTTACATTTTTATGTCATTTGCAGCTTGTATGAAGTCAGACCTTCACAGAATGATTTGGTGGATCACATAAATTTAATCAGTGAAGCTGTCAAAAGGGATGATACCTTAGCAGAATCCAAGGTTTGAATTACTTTTCCATTAAAATCATAATAGAAAGCATGGCAAGACTTATGATTCTTTTGTGGTTGTTTCTGAAAACTTTTGCCAAATTTTCTGTTATGTATTATAAATATGTCTTTATATTATGTATCTATAATATACAAGACTTCCTATGATTCTTTTGTGGTTGTTTCTGAAAACTTTTACCAAATTTTCTGTTATGTATTATAAATGTCCTTATAATATTATGTATCCATAATATACATGATTTTGATGTTTGAAGCTTGAGTTGGAGGAAAGTAAAAGTTATACACTCATGTAGATGAACATGGGTTTTTTTTTATAATTGAATTCATTTGAAAAAATCACCATAAGTTATGAAACTCTTTAGAGTTAAATTAGTTAATGCATATTCACCATACATGTAATATCACATCACTCTCTTTTTGAAATAGCCAAAATTACTCACAAACAAGCATATGGTCATATAGATGCATATGCATTAACCTGTAGAAATGTCATTATAAAACACTATATTCATATAGATGCATATGCATTAACCTGTAGAAATGTCATTATGAAATACTATATATGTGTCTTACTCACAATAAATATATGGTCATATTGATGCTTATGAATTAACCTGTAGAAACATCATTACGGAACACTATATATGCAAGTGTTTGTCGTGCTTTTCTAAGAATAGAGAACTAAACACTGTAAAATGAGATTAAATTGATTCCTATGGTCTATGAGTTTTATGTTGAAAGTATTCTCCCATGTAAAACATTATATGTTGAACAAATAGAGCATAAATTCGAAGTATTCTTTCTTGAAAATATATTAGGATTGATCTATGATTTTCTTATAAATATTCAATGTTAAAGTTAACTTAATTATTGATGAAAATTTGTGTTGAACAGTTTTTAGTTCAATTTCTTGAGGAGAAGCCTGGGAAGAGGAAAGCTGTTGATGAGGTTATACTCTGTCCCTCTCTATTTTTCTCTGTCTTCACATCAAAATTATTCATCATTTTATTTTGAGTGTGTTTATTGGTTTGGCAGGATGTTCGAAATACAGTAATGTCTGGGTTCATAGTTGATGATGATAATGATGTGATTGATAAAGTTGAAGAAGACGGTTCCGATGAAGAGGATGACCTTTTTGATTCTGTTTGTGCAATTTGTGACAATGGTGGCAACATTTTGTGGTACAAATTTCTAGTTTTTGTTTTATCCCTCCTCACACATGATCTTTTAAGACTTTATTGTAATGCATATCATTTAGGATCATCAGTAGGTACACTAGTTCTAAAGATTTGCGTCATCCTTAATGTCATCTTCGTTGTAATTGCTTTTCCTGTGGCTACGACTGTAAATGATAATAATTATAATTATTCTTGCTTTTTCTTTTTTGGTTTATACTTACCAAAAGAATTATAATTATTCTTCCTACTATTACTATTTATTAAAAACTATTTTTTTTATGTTAATATCTTCAGCCTCAAATATTGTTTCATGCTTATAGTTGCATAATTAAGAGGAAATATTTTTATCATCTAAGAGATGTACAGATAAAGATTTATGAACTTGTGCTAATTATGAAACATTCTTTGAGAAAGCAAAGAAGAAACTGGGTGCTAACTATTTGCAATAGAGTATTAAGGTGTGAAGATGATAATCTTATGGAGGAAAAAAAAGGTGTGATAACTGATAATACCTTCTCAGCTTCCTCAGTACAGTTCTTTGAATGAAAACATTTTAGGATCGCAAGTGAACAAAACCTTTTTGATTGAATCAGTTAGTTTGTTTTGTTTTGTGTTACCTTGACTTAAACTACTGCATTTAGATATCATTAAGTTCAATAGGATCAAGTATCGTTTATATGTTTAGATAAAATTGCCTGTATATTTAATTGGTACCGTAAATCTTGTTTGCCATTTCTATGTGGCACTTTCTGATAACTAACTATCTTTTTTCAAAGATAAACTTGGCATGGTTTACTGCCTTTGTTTACTAATACCGTGTATTGAAGTTGGATATTTTTTTGTAAATATGTGCGAAATAGGTGAGTTATTATCTATTTCTTTTTCTCCTTTGAGATTCTTTTGGAAGGTCTGTTGTAATGGTATGTCGTTGGAGAAGCTCATTACAGTTTGAATAACTTCATTTAAAAAGTCATGGTGTCATCTGTGATCTTGTACAGTTGTGAAGGGAGATGCATGAGGTCGTTTCATGCAACTGTAGAAGCTGGTTCTGAATCAATGTGTAAATCACTCTGCTTTTCTGATGACCAAGTAGAAGTACGACATTTTTTCATATTACTTGTTTTTTTTTCCCCTTTACTTGTTCTTCTTCTTTTTTGTTATATGCAGTTGTTCTAGTTGGTGTCATGTTTTCGGTAGATTTTTAGTATCTTTTAAAATATATTCTATATTTTGCAGGCAATACAAAATTTTTTCTGCAAGAATTGTCAGTACAAGCAGCACCAGTGCTCCTCTTGCGGGGAATTGGGCTCTTCTGATAAATCGTCTGGTGCTGAGGTACAAAAAAACATTACTACTATTATAATGTTGGTTGTTCATGATCCCCATTTAAGCTTTACTAAATGCTAGTTGATATACAATAGCTTTGCTAGATCTCGTAATGTCTAATCTAATTGGCAATCATTAACTTTTGTTGTTCCTCTTGTGGGTGCATTTGAGTTTTAGCAATTGATAACAATAGTCACAACCCTAATTTCTATCAGTTTGTTGTGATAACAACTAATTGAGATCAACTATAAGAGTGTCAATGTTACATCACCAGAGTTTGCTGTCAAAGGTTTCTCTTTATAAATCAATCTTCATCCACGCTATTCAAATTTTCTGATTCGCAAACTTTTATCAGGTCTTTCCCTGCGTTTCTGCAACCTGTGGTCGTTTTTACCATCCACATTGTGTTGCAAAACTGCTCCACCGAGAGAGTGAAACTGATGCAGCAGAGCTTCGGAAAAAGATTGCTACAGGGGAATCTTTCACTTGTCCTGTCCATAAATGCCATGTATGTAAACAGGGAGAAAATAAGACGGTTCCTGAATTGCAATTCGCTGTTTGTAGACGTTGTCCAAAGTCGTACCACAGAAAATGTTTGCCTAGGTATTCCTTAATTGTTTCTACATTTTTTCTTTTTCAATATTTTTATGAACTTTTATGGCCTAAACATGATTAGTAGTTTAGATGGTTGATGTTTGGGTCACTTTGATCAGGAAGATTGCTTTTGAAGATCTGGAGGAGGAGGGCATCGAACAGAGGGCTTGGGAAGGTCTTCTGCCCAACCGTATTCTGATATATTGCTTGTAAGTGTTTTCATGTCTTGCTTTTCTTGTTGGTTTTTGTCCACCAATAACTTGCTAATTATTAACTTAACTAGTTTTTTTTACCAGAAAACATGAAATTGATGATGAACTTGGGACTCCTGTTAGAAACCACATAAAATTCCCTAAGGTTGTAGAAAATAGGAAAAGACAAGCATCTGATTTTCTCTCAAACAGAGAGAGAGTTGCACCAAGGGAGAGTAATCTGGCTTCGGAAGATGCTTCCAGGAAGAGAACTGCTGGGAAGACACTAAAAGGGTTTGAAAAGCTGTCTTCTGCTAATAAGGAGGGTGATTTTTTCAAGAAGAGCGAGAGAAGATCGAGCGGATCTGATTTCTTGAAGAAACAGAAAGTGATGGATACTTCCAGGAAGCCTTTGAACAAGAGTGCCTCTGCAAAATTCAGTAAGACCACCACCAATGAAGGTGGGACCTCCTTGGGCGAAAGGTTGTTTGCCTTGATTGAAAAGGGTTCTGAGGCAGTTAAGTCCAAGAAGGAGGGCACACCTGACAGTGAACCCAAGGAAACTGTGACTGTTAAGCCTTTTGCAAAGGAAACAAGCAGTTCACTGCCTCTAGATGCTGATACCAAGAGAAGGTGTCACACATTTCTTTCCATCACTGCACTCACATCCTTTATGCTCTCTCTCTCTCTCTCTATATATATATATATATATGTATGAGTGTATATATATTAATAGATTAAATGTGATTTATGATATTGCTTCTCTTTAGTTGAAGTCGGTGTTCTCAAGTGGTAGTTTGTACAGTAGATTGTGTCATATTAACATTTATTTCTCGCATGCAGAATAATGTCTTTGTGGAAAGATGCTTCATCGTCAATAACACTGGAACAGGTCGTAAAAAAGCACAAGGTGCCAACGACCCATGCATACTCATCAAAATACGTTGTTGATAAGACCATTACCTTGGGAAAGGTGGAGGGCTCTATTGAGGTATATTTTTCTAATTTGTTGTGTCCATCTTGGTTATAAATGGCATTAGTTTTCACTGAAGTTTCTTGTTGCGAGTGTTTTACATGATCTGCTATACATATGCAGGCTCTCCGTGCAGCTCTAAAGAAGCTGGAAGAAGGGTGCAGTATTGAAGATGCAAAAGCGGTTTGTGAGCCTGGGCTCCTGAACCAGATAGTTAAGTGGAAGGTGATTGCCAACTTGATTTATCTGCCCATGACCAATTGATTTAGAATTTGTTTGTCATGTTTAAACATTCATGTTTCATCTATTCTATTATATAAAGAGGAAGGTCCCTTTTAGTCTGTTTGGTATGTTTTTCTTAAAAATCCTACCACTTAGCAATATGAGAGAAGTTCTGATGAGTAAATACATTAAATTAGAATATAGAACAAACAGGAAGAAATATGATGGGGGTATGGAACACTCGCATGTCGCATGCGCTTTGCTCTAGTTAGAATTAAATGAGGAGCTGTTTATTTGTCTTTTTTGCTTTAACTGTTCATTTTTGGTTGGTTAAGATGCATTGCAGATTTGACGCCTGTTTTTCAGATTCAATGTATCTAAGCTTACAAGAATATTCCCTTCTACAATATATACCATTCATGTGAATGGATCTTTATTGAATCTATAGGTGATACAAATTGTTTGAACATTTGTCATCTCGTTAATCTTTTCAACAGAAGTAGATGTTTACAATATTTAGTTTTTTTGACTGTTGAAGACAGTAGCCTGTCAAATAAGCTTTTTCCTATTATTTTATTTTTTATTTTTTTGGGGGTAGGTTGGGGGTAGTGGATTTGATTGAACTTATCTTCAACTTTGAAGATTTGCTCTACACTGTCCACTTTCTGCGTAGCTTTGTCTCCAAAATGATTGTCTCTTCTCTTCCCCACTTCTCCATCTTGTTGTACTCCTAAATACAATCATAGGATGAAATTATGCTGCCGTTGGGATGCTGTTAGCTCAAAACCTATTGTGAATCTTATGAAAGGAGAGTAGTGGATGTATGTTTGGCAATTGCCGTCCTGCCGAGGGAATGTTTTGTGATAGATCATAATTTATTCTCTGCTTGGTGCAGGCAGGCCCTTGCCCTTTGTACTATCTTCTAGATGGCTATTGTCAGTAAAATATTATTAATCACATAAGAAATTATTGTGATTGTCGATTTTATACATATTAGCATGGTTATTTTTATCATTTTAATTTATTTTGATAGATTTTAGATACTTATATAGCTGTTGTGGAAGAAGTAGCTTGGTTGAAATAGTTTGTCCTTCCTTCGTATTATATTTTTTGAACATAAATAGAAGTTCATTGCATCAGCGCGTGCAAGATACTTGCGGGACCACTTGACATTTCATATTGCATCAAGCGTGTGCAAGATTTTTTTAGCATATTTTATTTTCCCCCCTTATTGGCACTTGACATTTCATATGGTTTCATGGATTTTATTGATTTTTATTGATACAGAACAAGCTAAAAGTATACCTTGCACCGTTTCTTTTTGGAATGCGCTACACATCTTTTGGTCGCCATTTTACAAAAGTGGACAAGCTGAAAGAGGTGAGTTAATTTTCTACAATCATTTTTCATGGAAACATGTACTCATTTCAGTAGATGTGATTAAAGTCATCTTGTTATGTGCAGTAGGATCATCTAGAACAGATATTTTCTAAACTTTTTACCAATTTCATGGTTCAGTTGTTGATACCAGCTTAGAAGAATTGATAGACATTAGTTGAATTAGCTATGTGGATAATGAAATGTGTGGCTTTTGCCTGGTGTCAATCATATGAATTTATTACTAAATTAACATTTTGGTTGAAAACATCAGTGATTTTTTTTTTCTTTTTTTACATATGTACTTTCATAAACTACAATTGGTTTTTTGCCATGGTTGGTTTATCCTCGTTTAGAAGCTGGAAGCAGTTGGGAGAAGAGATGCTGGTTTGTTTATTAGAAACAATGGTGGATTTGATAGGAGTGATATCCTGGGAAGGGAGAGGGAGGATGAACTGTGGCCACTGATGCTTCCCCTTTATCCAACAACTTTGGGGAAGTTGATTGAATGACAGTAACTTTACCCTTCTTGTAGACTTTTTGCCATCCTCCTTATCATCTTGATTGGTTTACAACTTTGGTTTTGTTGTGGGCTTTAGCTTGTGCCATTGTTGGCATTCATGCGAACATGACCTAGATCTGGAGTTGAATCTGTTCTGACCATAGGCTTTTCTGCCCTTGACCACCAGTCCGTCATTGGTAAGAGCCTCTTCCACTGCCAAGGCAACCACTCCCACGACCACTGTGCCGTGACCACCATGGGAAAGGGTTATGGAGAGGATTGTTGCTCATTCACATACGATTATTAGCTGATTTGGCCAACTCAAGGTTCAATTTGAGGAATTTGACCTTATATTTCAGGTTCTCAATTGTTTTTGCTAGGATTCCTTTAGTGATATGAACTCCATAAACCCCAGCTGCTTATTCTGAGTTACTAGCGATTTCCTCAAGGATTTGGTCATACTCAAGCTTGGGCTCTGGTTGTTTAATAAAATGAATCGGGCTCATGTTTAGATCAGTTCAGGATCGTTTTCAAGCTCGCCAGGCTTGTTTAATAAATCATTGTATATTCACTCCGAGATTAAAGAATTCCAATAGAAAAAAAAAAGAAATATATAAATATAAAATATTCATCAACTAAAAACATTAGCAGATTATTGCCCCCCACCGCCCCTAAGTATGATAATTTTTTAGATGAAAAAAGATTCGTACAGAAACAGGGGCATACACTACCAACAACAGAAAAGCACAATAGATGAGCCTATGTTCACAAACATATATGATCCTATATTCACAAATGTATACGAGCTTATGTTCACAAGCTTACAGAGCTGAGCCCAATACTGTCCGGGATTGGTTTGTTTACTAAATGAGCCTAGAAATCAAGCTTGGCTTGTTTGCTTAACGAGCCGAGCCGAGTTTGAGCTGTTCATGAACATCTCGGTTCATTTGTAGCCCTATCCTCCGGCTCAGAGGAGATTTCCTCGGCATCAATAGGTTCTTGGACTGAGACGGGGAGGCAAGATATTTCATTGCTGGGAACACGAATGAGATCTCCGCATTCGCCATTAGAGAGCCATTGGAAAGGGGGGAAGGAGGGAGGAGAGAAAATAATGCTGCTTTCCCGGCAGGGGAAGAAGACAGATTTGTTGAATTTTAGTCCAACATGTTGAAAAAATGTGATCTTAATTATATTAATGTTTAAAGAATGTATATTGATTGCTTGAGTTCTCAAATTGGATGGTGATTTTGATTCAGTTTTTGTCATTTGTACTTGGAGACAAGTTATTTGAATTGATTATGGTGCGAGATGCGCCTTTTTTTGAGTTTATTATAACATATTCTTTCCATTTTTTTTATTTGGATTTTAATATTGTACATGTTCTTTATTATAGTTGAGCATGAATTTTTCTGTAACCACTAATCTCATTTTTTTTTCCCTTTTTGATTGCTGAAAGTATGATTTTGGATGTGCAGATTGTTGATATGCTCCATCGGTATGTACAAGATGGTGACATGGTAAGAATTTGTGCTAATCTTTTCTACTTTTTAAAAAAAAAAAGAATATACTATGATTTCACTGTTATTCTTGCCTTTATATGGAATATCTTACGGAATTCTATATGATTCTAAGAAGGGAAGAAGATATAACATATACAACAACAACCACCAAGCCTTTTGCCAAGATCTAACCTATCTGTAATATTTTTCAGTCGTGATAATGATATGATCGAGGCTCTTATATCCTTGAGAGTCATTTACTTTGGGAAAAAAATTGTGGGGGGTGGGGTGGGGGGAACCCTAGGTGGACCAAAAAATTGTGGCCGACAGGATACATTCGAGGGAAAGCATCTGAAGGTAGGCAAGGTCCACGAAATGGAAGAATGCAAGGTCCTCAACGTATCTTAGGGTCGAGGCATTTTTTCAGGATTGGCTAAGGCATGCAAAAGCATCTGTAGTTGGTCTCATGCCTTGCTAATCAACATCCCTTAGACAGCCACATTGGTTGTCCACAGGGGAAATGGGTAAAGAAGCATTTCCACTATTCCACAGCCCAAATATTGAGGCTCTTTTAGTTTCTCCTGGTGGAGTGTATTCAGTGTATACTGTGGTGCGGTGCCATGGGAAACTTTCATAAGTGAGGGATAAGTTGGCTTGTGCAAGTATCACGACATGGTGTGATGCTCGTTGCGTGGGACCATTGATCCCAAATGGGATGGTAGTTTTGTTGTGGGATGGAGGATTGGAGAGCAGCTTGTTGTGAGGGAGTGTAGTTGGGAACTTGTGGACCGGAGTGTCTATGCCGCAGTTGGAATTTGTACGAGGAACACAAAGCTTTTATGGTTACTGCCCTTGAATATTCCGTACCACGGCACGTGCCTGGGACCTATAAGTCCCAGAGCCAATGCGACATGAGGATGCATCTTTTTTGGCCTGTGGACTCTATCCCGTCTTGATTTGCTTGTCCTGCCCAAGTTTTCTCCCTTCTGTCACACTCTCATTATCCTTTCCATTTCCTGTTGTTTTGTGAGCCACTCATCCTTCTGGCTTCTGCTTGATCCCTTTCTACAGAGATGAAATTGGACATAAGATGATACTCTTCTTTGTTTACTATGGAAAGCGTTCCTTTGGAGTGAGGTAGAGAACTGCTTGATAAGCAGCTTTTGTGACCTGAATGGATATCTCCCTATGTGTTACTGAAACGTTGTACTGGGATTTTTTCCCCCTTGATTTATTGAGAAATCATTTTCTAAATGTGTTATATTAACATGTTAAATTATTATTATTATATATGTTCCTTTGGAGCGAGGTAGAGAACTGCTTGTAAGCAGCTTTTGTGACCTGAATGGATGCTCCCTATGTGTTACTGAAATGTTGTACTGGGATTTTTTTCCCCTTGTAGAAATCATTTTCTAAATGTGTTATATTATTAGCATGTTAAATTATTATTGTTATATGCATTTATGTTATATATGTCTTTGTGTGTATTTTTTTGTGTACATTATATATAGGTACTAAATTATTATTTCTTAGCACCTGACTGCTTACCGTTCCTGTTAACAGATAGTTGACTTCTGTTGCGGTGCTAACGATTTCAGTTGCCTTATGAAAAAGAAGCTCGATGAGACAGGAAAGAAGTGCTCATACAAAAACTATGATGTTTTACAGACAAAGGTGATCCCTAGTTTCCTAATAATAAGTTTTTCAGCTTGGCAGCTCCCAATTGTATGATTGATTTTTTTTCCTGTTCTGTTTTTCTTTATTTTTTATTTATGATTAAGTTCTTGATGTGGTTGAGTTGCACTGTCAAACTGGACTTTGAAAACGGTTCTGTATGCGCATGTTTGAGACTAGTGTTTGTGTATGTGCTTGTTTCAATGTATATGCATCTGCATAAAATGTGCGGTGCACGAGTTTTTGAACAAGGTAAAGGTCGATTATTTTGTGAGTGTTTTAATCAGTGTTGGAGATGGGCAGAGATAGGGGTGGCAATTCGTGTTCCCGTGTCGTGTTCGTGTCGTGTCGATTTATAAGTAACTAAACAGCTCAACCTTGACCCGACTCATTTAATGATCGTGTTAGAGACCCTCAACACTAACCCAACCTGTTTATTAAACGTGTTATCCGTGTCGACCCGTATAACCCGTTTAATAAACCTATCCTATAATGACACGACTTGTTTAATAACCTTTTTAATCCGTTTAACTTATATCATATGAGTTTTTTCATCCCTAAAAATCTTTCTGAAGATCATATAAAAATAAAGTACATATCAATACATAAATCCTAAAATCAAACAATATTATAAATTTTGTATCTATATATAAAATCAAAAACATACTAAAGTGATTCAACAACTGAGAAGACACCATAACAATCTTATCATTGCGTTTTATGGCTACATCAGTCTTGTAAACAAACAAATAGATAACAAATAATTATAATATATATAACTATGTATATATAAGTTTGTATAAAATCATAATATATGAATAACTCATGTTGTAATCGTGTCACGGGTTAGACAGCTTAAACTTAAACCCAACCCAATTTTTGCGTGTCGTATTCGTGTCGACCTATTTATTAAACGTGTCGGCTTACCTCAAACCCAAACCCGCTTAATTCGTGTCGTGTTCGAGTCGTGTCCAATTTTGCCACCCCTAGGCAGAGACATGGCAAGAAGTGTCATAAGCGCCAACTATGGTTATTCCAGAGTTCTTGGCGTGTCACAATTTATTTGTTGAAGAGGTATTGAGGTTTTGTGATCTGAGTTTTTATGTTGAATAATGTTATCCTGTAATTTTAAGGCATAAAATGGTATTTCATATCATACGATTTATTATTTTTGGATGAATTCCACCTTTATTAGTGTTGTTCCCACGATGGTTATGCAATGATATACAAGAGGTTTATAACAAAATGAAGATGGCAGGACTTCAAATAATTACTTAATTGGGAATTTGGACTTGATGTTCTTGGAGAGTGATTTGCATTAAGACTATCATGTTGGCTATGATGTTCAGCTCAGGTAGTTCCTAGTCACTTCCTATATTGGTACATTTCTACCGATTGCCGTTAGGGTGGTAGCTCTGGTTTTACCCCCTTAGATTATCTTTATGATCTCCTTTTTGGATGATCACAGCTTGTTCTCATATAAATATTGTCCAAAACATAGCCATTCTATTTTGTATATTGGTATGCTTGAATGGTTGGGGGTAAATGTGTACTGTGTGGATATGATCAGGGATGTCAAGTCCTTGCTATATTTACTAAAATGACCTTACTTGAGTTAGGTAGCGGTATAGTAATGTTGGTTTTTCTTCCTAATGTTTGTTGCTTGACTTGCCTCTCTCTCTCTCTCTCATATTTGGTGCTGTATGATCTTTTTTTGTAGAATGATTTTAACTTTGAGAAGAGAGACTGGATGAGTGTCCGTCCAAAGGAATTGCCAACAGGGTCACAATTGGTGAGAAAATTTGATTTCATATAATACTCAAGTTATCTGAAGTCCTTGGTTAATTCACAATTGCTTCACCATATTTCTTGTTTATTGACTAGATCATGGGGCTAAATCCTCCTTTTGGAGTTAATGCAGCCCTAGCAAACAAGTTCATTGATAAGGCGCTTGAGTTTAAGCCGAAACTCCTCATCCTTATTGTTCCACGGGAGACAGAAAGGTAGTTCCATGCATACTTGTTCTTCATGTCTCTCTCTCTCTCACACACACACAGATACAGCCGGAACTTGTCATATTGTTTCGCGGGAGATAGAAAGGTAGTTGCTTTCATACTTGTTCATCTCTCTCTCTCTCTCTCTCTCACACACACAATCTGCTCTTCACCCAGGTTGGATAAGAAGGTACCCCCTTATGATCTAGTTTGGGAGGATGATGAGTTGCTAGCTGGCAAGGTGAAATATGGCATTTTATGCAGTTCCCTTGTGGCTAAAATTGAATTTTTTTTTTTTATTATTAGAATTCAAGATTGTTTTGGTGGCTTATCTGGTATCTTCTTCCTTTCCAGTCTTTTTATTTACCCGGATCTGTTGACGTAAATGACAAACAAATAGATCAATGGAACGTGAGCCCACCACCACTCTATCTTTGGAGTCGCTCTGATTGGACTGCTAAGCACAAGGCAATTGCTCAACAGCATGGTCACTCATCCAGGGTACGGGATGAGCCATGTTTGAATGAAAATCAGTACGAAATGCTGTTCAATGATAATTCTCCAGTGGAGGATCATGGTCTTAATGGTGAAACTTCCATGGTGATAGATGATTATCTTGTTCAAAATGGAGATCCAGAACAGTTCCAAGAAAGAGCAAATTTGACTACTGGTCATAAAGAAGACCCTTGCAGTAATGGTGACAGAGAAGCCCAGAAGAATCACGACGTTAGGAAGAATCATGACGTTAGGAAGAATCTATCTAATGAGAATCCAAAGAAGAGGCAGCGTGATAAAGGAAAGCATGGGGAAGGATCAGGTAAAATTACACCAGAAAACAAACAAAAAATTCGAAGTTCTTCTGTGAGTGTGATGGATAAGGGAATGGCTCACCATTCCCCACCCAAGGTGACTGGTGGTAAATCATTGGATGGTCACCCATCCAAACCTCTTGAAACACCCTTGCATACAGAGGTTGGCAACGAAAGACAGTTAAACCAAAGCGGTGGTGGATCCAGCTCACAGTTTCAGCCGGGATATGCGGCAGATGACTTGGGAAGGAGGTATAGTTTGAACACCGAGGAACATTATACAGGTGTAACCCATAGATGGTCAAGTGGCGCTAGTCCTGTTCTTGACTATGGGGTTAGGAATTCAGAGGAACGGTATCCCGGTTACCACAGAGAGAGTGCAGATAGATATGGTTATAGATCTTACATGGGTGAGATGGATGATAGGTATGGAATGGAGTCGGATATAAATTCACAGATGCGATTTTATGGGCGGCAAGAGCATGATTCTTTGAGTCAAAGAAGCAGCTATTTAGCAGGTCAGGGTCCTGGGTTTCCATCTTCCTTTGGCCAATTAGGTTCGGCAACTGAGCCATCTTACAGTACGATGGGCACATCCACAATGCAGCGATATGCACCTCGACTGGATGAATTAAACCATACGAGAGTCAACACTTTAGGGTCTGATCCATCTTTGATGCGTAGAAACGTCGGCTACGACCCTCTAGCTCCCCGACCAGGATTTGGAGCTTCCCAACCCGGATATGGAGCTGACCCACTGGGCTTTGCGCCTGGCCCTTATCGTCCCTTTTCACAACGGAACTCATCAGGCTGGCTCAATGAGTAGACACAGTCTAGCATATCATGCTTTTTCTCCAATAGGATTTACTAATTTTTGTGAATATTATGTTGCTACTAAGACATTATTGGTGGTGTGTCTAAGCTTTGCTTCATGATAATTAGTTATTACATTTTTAAATTGTATAGCAGATTACAGACTTTACAGTCTCTAATTTACTTGCAAACAAATTGCTTTAACCTCCTTCCCTTCAAAATTGACGTTTTAAGAATAGTAGACTTTGGGTGAAAAGAAAGGTAGTGGTTACGAGTTATTATCAATTAAACTAATCTACTTTCAGCAAAATTCTACTGTATATATATATATATATATATATATTTTTTTTTTTTTCCTTTTCCCTACGAGGCAGACTTACGGTATGGTTGACTCATGTTGTTACAATAGGTGATTCACTCATTTTGTAATGTGTTTTATTACTACTAATTGATATTATCCATTATAACAATGTACCTTGTCACTTCACAGCAAAGGAATTTAGTCTTTTTCCGGCACTGTGAATGGTAACTAATTAATGATGATTAGGTATTTGTTGGGTTACTATTTAGTACTAGGTTGGGTAAGCAAACTAGATTATCTATAACACATGGGTTATAGAACTGTATTATACAATCTCATTTCTTCAAAAGTTCATGAAAATTCTTTAAAGTCTGATTGAAGATTAATTTAGCTATTAAAGTTTTTACTTTTATATATGCTGTCCAACTTCTTGTTTGTGAATTTCATGGCTTAAATCAAGTTCGAAGACAGTGAAGTCTCTTTTGCTAATAAATTGTTGTCAATGCTAATCTTTCTGTAAAATGAAACGGACAAAGTGGACTAATGTTTCAAATAATTACATTATTAAGAACTGATATATAGCAATGTGCAGTCCAAAAGAAACGTGTTGAGAGAAAGCAATGCTATAGGCCTATAAGACTCTCTCTCTCTCTCTCTCTCTCTCTCTCTATATATATATATAGAGAGAGAGAGAGAGAGAGAGAGAGTTTGTGGTTTTTGGTAGTTACAGTTGCATGTCCTTGTCGCTTGCCCAATGCGTGGTATGAAGTTTTACATAAAAACTAGGACGCATTACATTTTAGTATATAAGAGTAGTTTTGTATAAAAATTATGTCAAAAGTTTGGTTTGTCTCTTTGACTTCTCATAAATTGTATCTTAATGAAGTTGTTTTGATAAAAGATTGTCACTGTGGATATGAGATAATTAAAATAGTTTGGTCATATGTGAATGGTCTTATGTTGGTACATGCATTTAAGATGAAATTTTTGAATCAAATATCTCAAAAATGTACAAAATATATATCACTTTTGGATTCGTATTGTATATTCGTTACATATGATTTTTTTTAACTAGATAATAAAATACCAATATGACATGTTAAATGTAGCTTAAACTTTTATCGGTTTAGTTCACTCAGCTAACCCTTGAGAACAACATTTCTAACAGATACGTCAATCTTTGACTACTTATATATATATATATATATATATATATATATATTATTGCACTATAGTTTTTTAACCTTATTTTAATGAAAGAATTATGATACACTCCTCCGACACCGATTTTCCTAACTCACTCACCACATTTGTGGTGAGTCCACAAATCATCACTTTGGAGAGCAAGTAATACATCAAAGATAGAAATTCAGCACATGAAGAAGACACACAAACGGAGTCGATCTTGGGATTAAACTGTTAAATTCTTGATCTCTTCCACCAATGGTACTAATATTGTGGCAATTTCACACCATGCCTTATTCACATACAACCATACATACACATGCTTATTAATTAACTAGTTTTCGCGATACACACATATGACAACCATTGGGGGTGGGAGTTATCTAATTCTCGATAGATTCGGTTTCTTCATCACCATGTCCATGGTGACCACCATGACCAGGTTTGCCATGTCCTTTTCCTTTTCCTTTTCCTTTTCCTTTACCCTTTCCCTTTCCCTTTCCGTGTCCATATCCGTATCCGTATCCAGTCTCATGATTCTTGGCCTCCACGCTCTCCTCTATAAAATATAATCAGTCTCAAAATTAGTTGCGATCCTACCTAAGATATAATTAATGAAACACTCAATATTTCTTTACTAATATATATGCTACTAATAAACTACAAAGCAGCAATAGTTCTCTAGCATTGAAAATGCTTGCAATATCATGCTATATAGGAGTATATATATAAATACATAACAAAATCGTATATATCATAATATCTATATATATTCAATGGTTAAAGTGAAAGAAAATAAATTTAAATAGAGTTGTTGAGAAGGTGTGCGAGTAACTAATCTTATAATGAATGTGGATTCATTAATTTTCTGGTTATATGTGTGTGGGTGCATATATACGCAAACAAACAAACACACACACACACATATATATATATACACACATATATATGTATATACATATAATGTATGTGATATAAAAATTAAAAGTGAAGAACTCACGTGTTTGGGTTGTCTCAGCTAGTTCTCTGGCTGAAACATGGGTGGATACGACAAGCATGACAGCAAATACGAGTCCAAGAAAAAGCAAAGTCTTGGAGTAAGCCATCTTGAAATGAAATGAAGAGTATTCTACCAGAAAATTAAGCAAGAGAGATGTTCTGCTCGAGGGATGGATGAGAATTGCATTCTGACTCTTCCTATTTATAAGCATGTAGATAGAGAGAGAGAGAGAGAGAGAGAGAGAGAGAGGGGTGTCAAAAGGTCCAACTAAGAGTATGATAAAGCTGACTTTTGATACACAGGACTCCGGAGTCAACATCTTGAGTAAAGTAATCAAATACAATATAAAAGAAATCATAATCAAGTACAATATAAAAGAAATCATTAACCAATTATATATATGGAAGCGGCAAATTGATTTGTTAGGAAGTTTTTTTTTTTTTTTTCCCCTTCTTGCATCATTTATCTTAATGTCATTAATTATGTGAACCGCTACACGTATTCTCTCTTTAAATTTTTTTTTATTACGTATCATATCATTTACAATATTTAATTTTTTAAAATTATTTTTAAAAATCGGAAAGATCAGATATTTTTAAAGTATTATGAATGACACTCTTAATCTTCAAATGTTGATTGATCATTATTATCCTTTAAAATATGTATTATTATTTGTATAGAATAAAAAAGTCATTTATCACCGAAGGTTGTAGTCTATTGATATCTCCTCTGCTTTTCGAAGTGGAAAGTGGATATTTCAAGTGGAATAAAGTGGAGAAATTATTAAATGGTATTTGAGCATCTGCCATTGGCAGTAATCATTTTCCTTTGTAATATATTATTATACTTTTGTGGATCCATTTTTCTTTAACGAATAGTCTGGATTGGGTAAAATTGGTGAATAGTATAGAATAGAAAATAGGCCTCAATTAAGAGGTGGGGGATATAGTCGAGAATATTGAAATTAGAGAGAGATTTGGTCGGGATATCAGCTAAGAGGTATTTACCATACAATTACACTTGAATTTGCAAAAAAAGAGAGAAGAAAATAGTCCAAAATGAAGCAACGCTTCAGGATTCCATCAACCATCATTGTCCAGCCTACCATAGAACTTACAAGCATCTTAAGGTTATACAGATGCCAGTGTTTCTCTATTTTCCTAATCAGGTTACCATTTAGCAATTTAATAGAAGCTAATCTCCACTTAGTGGTGTTCTTAATCAGCTTTTGCATCTCTCTCAAGCCAAATGAAGTAGATACAGGCTGTGAAAATCAGCTTGTGGATGTGAAATATGCTTGATTTTTCATTGGACTTTTTTTTTTCTTTTAATAGAATAAATGTCTGACACCAATAAGAATGAATTGCAATCAGAATGGTTCATCCCTCTCTCTCTCTCTCTCACACACACACATCTTCTCTTCAAGTTTGTTTTGGTGGCTAATCTGATGTCTTCTTCCTTTCCAGTCTTTTTTATTTTACCTGGATCAATCTGTTGACGTAAATGAAAAACAAATAGATTAGTGGAATGTGAGTCCACCACCACTCTATCCTTTTAAATTTTCAAATCATCACTTTGGAGGGCAAGTAATTCAAGTCTTGTATTGATATATAAAAGATACTATAAATTAAGCACATGAAGAAGACATACAAACGGAGTCTTGGGAACTAGCTCAACTCTTACAATATTCTTCATCTCTTCCACCAATAGTACTACTAATATGGCATTTTCACACCATGCCTTATTTGACATACAACCATACCATACACATACTTATTAACTAGTTATCTTGGTATACGCATACGAGTACCATTGGGGGTGAGAGTTGTCTAATTCTCGTTGGATTCAGTTTCTTCAGCGCCATGTCCAGGGTGACCACCATGACCAGGTTTGCCATGTCCATGTCCTTTACCATGTCCGTGTCCATGTCCATATCCGTGTCCGTGTCCGTGTCCGTGTCCATGTCCATATCCGTGATGCTTGGCCTCCTCTTTGAAATCTCACAAGAAACGGCTACCCTAACCTCTTTCACATATAAAATCCTAGATGTCTATCTATATAGAGTACTAAATCAGGGATGTGATTCAGGCTCTACAATTAACCTCAACAATGTTTATGTTTAATTATTAAAAATTATAATCATTTCTCAGAAAAAAAAAAAAAAAAACTTTTCTTAAAGGGTAATATGATGAACTGCAATTTCTCTATTACCAAGCACAACCTATCAATAATCCTGGTGGTTTTTTTGACATCGCACAATATGATTAGAGAGAGTATACATTCGGCAATTGGACTAAAAGTAAAGGGTGCTCACTAGCTTGCAATATCATGCCAGATGTATATAAATATAACATTCATTGATATCTAACATACATAGAAAATGCTTATACAGCATATATATACACACACATTCAATTAATGGTTGAAAGAAAATAGATTTAAATAAGTTAAGAAGGTGTGGGAATAACTAATCTTATAGTGAATGTAGGCTCGTTGTCGGTATATATATATATATATATATATACCAGTGTGATATCAAAATTAAAAGTAAAGAACTCACGTGTTGCCTCAGCTAGTTCCCTAGCTGAAACCTGGGAGGATATGACAAGCATGACAGCAAATACAAGTCCAATAAAAAGAGTAGTCTTGGAGAAAGCCATCTTGAAATGAAGAGTATTACTGATCTACTAGAAAATTATATAAGAACACTAGCTAGCTAAGAGAGAAGTTCTGTGAGAGGGATATATGGATGAGAAGTGCATTCTGACTCCCCCTATTTATACACATGCATGTGGAGAGAGAGAGAGAGAGAGAGAGAGAGAGAGAGAGAGGGTGTCATCCACCTAAGAGTATGATAATGCTGACTTTTGATACACAAGAGTCGAGATCGATCTTGAGTAAAGTAATCAAATACAATAATAATAATAATAAAAATACATTCATCAATTATATATATATATGGAAGCGGCAAATTGATTGTTTGGGAACCTAGGCCAAGGGCCCTCCCAAATGAGCTCCTGTCTTCATCCGTTTAATTGCATATATTATTGTCACATTATTTATACACTCCATGAGATTAATGGATTGCTTAGCAATGTTGAGAGTGTCTGTAATTAAACTTACTCTTTTTTTTTTCTCTTACCTTCTTTCAAAGTATCAAATTTATTAAACAGATCGGGTGTTTAAATAGCTTAGTGATCATTATTTTTAATTTCAAAAATTTGTTAGTAGGTCAATGTAACTTTTTTCTTGCTCCGGACAAATAATTCATACATTCACTTCACCTGCCATGAAAATTTGAAGCTTAACCGTCCACTTTCATGATTAAATTATACAAAATTGATCACTTATACAATTATTGGGACTCCCTCCAGTGCAAAATTGTAAGAAATACTTCACACACACTTACCCCTAAACCACGGCCAACGTACCATGAAAAAATATACTTTTTTGTAGCCATATGTTAATGTTCCATCACCATCACATTGGACTTTGACCCTTGATATTTTGCTTGCACCACCACGTGACCCTTGTTTCTTGCAGTGGTTTTGTAGAGGGAATAACAAACAAGATTCGTACTTACCATACATATAAGGAACAATGTTACACATCATAAAATTATTTTATAAATTTTTATTTAAATAATGTGACAATTAAATGGTAAACTAATATTAGTGAAATCTTCTCCATTCATAAAGTCTCAATGATATTATCACTGTCACATCATTGATAATAAAAATTTATAAAATAATTTTATGAAATTTAGCATTTTCATATATAAAACTTGAAATAAGTCTAAATGTAGGGGTAAGAAATGCAACTTGGACTCTATCTCATTTATCATACAAAATATGTTAGTAGTAATATTTTTTTGAGTCGTACATTTTTATTTTTTATTTTTCTAGATATCTATGACCACTTCCGGAGTTATCTAGTTTTTTTTTGAGTCGACATTACTTTTTAGTATAGGTGATATCTGATACAAATGTATGTGTGTGTATATATATATATATGTCATACATGACGTCAAATGAGTCCTATAGAAGGGAGGGTGTCCCTCAGACTAGATCTTATTTCCTGATCCCACCCAAAAAAGAAGATCGAAGGCCTTGTAGTCCCACAGGGTTGACTAATTATACAGATCCAAAGGTGTCCTGATTCGCATCTGATTTTATTTGCATGGTTACGTCCTCTCTCACGTCAGTCTCCTATAAAAATAAAATAAAAAAATAAAAAACGGAAAAGTTATGCTTAGAGAAAGATTTGGATGGGGGGCTAGGTAGCACCTATATATATGTATTATATTTTGGTTGAGTATGCATGAGGAAGATAATTAGGAAACGAGACATTTTGTAAAAAGTAGTCACATGCAAATATGCATATATAATTTAATTATCATATGCTCAGTGTTTATTTGTATCTGATTTAGTGTATAACGTTCCTTAGTTTAGTGTGTTGGAAAGAGACAAAATTTGACTTAAAGTTGCCTTTTTATGTTTGGCAATTAGACCATTTATTCCTCCACTAAGAATGCTTACTATTTTGTCAAAATGTGAAATTAAGTATTTGTTTTTTTTTTTTTTTATAGCTGACAATATGAGATCAAGGTTTTATTGTTATAAATTTATTATTATTTATTTTGTATTCCTTCTTGTTTTAAAGGAAAGAACTAGAATCTATTAGCTAAGTTATTTTCATATGTCTTTTTTTACATATAGTGAATACAATGTTTTAGGAGTTTAGAACTCAGATGACGTATTAAATTCTAATGACGTACTCACTTAATTTTATCAAAAATAAATTATAATTCGAATTTTTGCGTTCGTACCCATTTGTGCAAATTCCTGACTACGCCCTGCATATGTCTATATTATTCTTAAAATTTTATTTTTAGGATCAATTTGCATTTATTATTGCATTATAGCTATTTATAGTTGTACTACAAGGAGGAACCTTTTAACAATTTTTTTTGGATAAATGCAAAACTCTTAATTTTGTTAAGGTGTGTATATATATATATATAAGAGAAATCATTTGAAAGTTGAAGATTGAAAGAGAGATGGGACAGCATTCCACGTGCCCTCTCTTCCGTTTCTTCGATTTTTCTATCAGTGCTCTCTATATATAATTTGAAAAAAAAAAAAAAAAAAAAAAAAAAACATGATAGTTAAATCGAAGAATTAGACTGAAGCGGTGTACATGCATAAAGAAAGACCCATGTTTGGGTTCCACTTAATGTTACACAGAACTTCTTTGTCTCATGAGTAGAGTTGAGATGATGATATGAATGTCTTCACTTCTACAAGTACACAACTTTGCAGCGTTCACTCTACGGTTGGAAAATGGACATAAAATAGGATGTCACGCGTGACGCATGAAGCGATGGCCTTTTGCTATCCCAGCTCAAAATTTTACTGCCCAAGACATGCCACGTACACTTGCTCGTAGCCCACAAAGCACAACATACACTTTAATTAAGGTAATATAAATTAAAAACGGAGGGATACACTACTTGCCGAATGAGTCCACTGAATTGCAGAGACCAATATCTCTTCATTTCACGCATTTCACTT
Source organism: Cornus controversa (assembly GCA_026545225.1). Lineage (NCBI taxonomy): Eukaryota > Viridiplantae > Streptophyta > Magnoliopsida > Cornales > Cornaceae > Cornus > Cornus controversa. Next base: position 41,966,930 of record CM048852.1, on the reverse strand, counting down.
GAAGATAAGGCATATAAAACTTCGTTAACTTGTAACGGCACTTTTGAAAGATGACACCTTGACAGTAAAAAAACCAGCCGACATGTTAACTAACGTTGCGATTACTAAAAATTAGAGCTGTGCTCAGCTTTAGTGGTCTTCTAATTTGAGAATAGATCGAGAGATGACCGCACTGATTATTGATGGAGTTAGTTTATATGTGTTTCGGACTCCAACTAAGAAATGGTTGAAGTTGTGGAACCTGAATCACAAATTTGAATTTTGTTGTCACTCTTGATCAGAGGTCAAGCTCTATGAGATTTTCAAAGAGTTCTCTATTATAAACCCTCCATTATTGTTGATAGTGAATTTTTCAATGCGTTTCATGGATGTAGGAAATTTTTTTTGTCGAGCCATGTAAATTTGTATATCTCCTGTGATTATTTCTCTCTCGCTTGTATTTTCAATTTTTCATTTATTCCCAACAGCATAGTCTTCCGTTTCATAATTCAGCCAACTCCTTTGATTTATATATCATCGCTCAAATAAAAAATGATTCATAAGCAAGATGGTCTAAGCAGACTCTAATACAGGATTACGAGACTGACTTATAAATCAGAAAACTCATTGTAATACATCATTTTTTTTTTATCTTTTATCTTTTTTTAAAAAATTATTAATAGAAGGTAAGAGATGGAGTGGACGACCAAAAATAATATAGGATTGAGATTATTAAAAATGACTTTAAAATGTTAACATGGTAGGAAAAATGATATGTAATAAAATAAATTGAAGATAAAGAATTTATGTGACCGATTCCATTTATATGCATAAGATTAAGGTAAGAATGATGATGATTTTTTCTTCTTTTTTAATATTATTTTTTAAAAAAGAATCAACTTAAGAGTTTGGCAATTATGAAACTTTACAAATTATAAAGCAGAACATATTTATTGCTTTTCGTTGGTGGACGGTATAACTATGCAACTAACTAAATCTAATACTAGATAATTAATGATAAATAATTTAATGGGAAATAATTAACATATATAACATATAAGGAGTTGATATTTGCACTCCATGTATATGTCCAAGTTATCATTTTTAATAAAGTAAATTACGTAATTGTCCTTCCTTCTATTTTCTCATCTAAATTAGTCTTCTCCTCCTGTTGGCCCCTTCAGATATCTTCCCCCAACAACTTCACGGCAACAATACTGATAAAACACTCAGTTTAATTTTGAAAATAAAAATATAATAAATCTAAAAAACAACAAATGAAAATCAGGTGGTACTTCTTAAGTTAAAAGAGAACGAAAATTTCAAATCTAATAGAAGTTGGGTCTTCACATATTCATTTTTCAGTCTTGCGATTTAGAACTCCTCTGGGTCTCTCTTGCGTGTTCATTCGACTAACAATCAAACAAAGTACTTCTTAGGCTCTTCATCTCTAATTTTATTAGCTTCAAAACTTGTTCTTTCTTTATCTTGGCCAAATCACAAAAGGGGTCTCTCTTTCTTTCTCTCTCTTGATTTTTTTCTATGCATTCCTCTTGTTTTTAGTTCTGTGAAAATCACACACATATATATGTATATGTATATGTATGGTTTTGTATCATCAATGTGGAAGAAGTTTTGAACTTTTGATGAATCAAGAATTTCTTCTCTTTCTGCTCAAATGGGTTGGTTAACAATTATTCTCTAATAAGAGTCTAGAAAATAATTTATCTGGTAAGCTGTCGAGCATCAATATCTGAAACAACCATCTCAGCGGTTCAATCTAGGACCCCTATCTAAATTTCCTGACTGAAATATAGATCTCTGTTGTGGTTGAAGTCTACTCGGGAATTTGGTTCCTTTTCTTCTCTTTACCTCTTTTTTCGGTTTTCCCTCACTTTCTTGTCCTTTCTCGTTGCCCAAATAGCTTCAAGATCACAGTTATAAGGTCATATCAGTTTTTGCTAAGACTCGGTATTCTTCTCCGATGAAGACACTTGTGAGCAAAAGAGGTTTAATTAGGATGTAAAATAAAACTCAAGGGTAGTGATGTAATTTAATTTATTAAAACTAAGGGACAGAGCGCTAGAGGTAAAACATGAAGCGCAAATATCAGCTCTCTAACATATAATGATATATATACGCACACTAATTAACATATATAAAATACATATATAGTATATTGTAATGTAATATATATATATATATATATATATATATATATATATATATATATGAAATTTTAATTGATTATCTGTAATCGATATCCAATTTGTTAAGGTAATAAGTTATTGAATTTGGAACATTATCAATTTATTGAATATTTTATTCAATTCATATCGGATTCACTCCAAAATCTATCTATTGATAAGTCTAATATCAATACCATTAAACTTGAATTATAGAAAAAGAGGGAAAAAAATAGTCAAAAATGAAGTAATGCTTCAGGATTCCATCAACCTAGTCAAAAATGAAGTAATGCTTCAGGATTCCATCAACCATCTCTATCCAGCTACCATAACATTCAAGCTTCATAAGGTTATACAGATCCTATTGGTTCATTATTTGCCTAATCAGTTTTTTGCGACCATATTATATAGTCGCAAAAGAAGATGTTTTTTGCAACTATCTTTTTTGGTCGTAAATTCACCAATATTTTGCGGTCAAAATATATGGTCGCAAAAGGGGTCATATTCTACTACCAAAATATATGGTCGCAAAAGGTTAATTTGGTCGTTATAGCCTTTGGTCACTATAAGTGGTTCATTAGCGATCATATCATATAGTGGTCTCAAACCAAGAGATGAAACTGATTTTGGGTATGTGAAACCTAAACCAGATGAGGTGATACCAAGGTAAAAAAGGGGTAGGAGGAGAAATAAAATATAGGGTGTGAGAGAAATAATAAGTTCAGGATGGAGAGAGGGTCGAAATGACTGATCGAGTCCCTCTCAGGAGAGGGTGGTCGAATAGAGTTCGGTTGATCGAGAAATATTAAGAAGGGGGTTGTTGAAGAATGGACTGGCCGGGAGGGGGTAACTCATTGATTGTTGAAAATTAGACTATCAACTTTGACATGCAAGTTGAGGGTGAAGAATTTCCATATCAGATGAATTGAGCTAAGAAATCAATGGACCATTTAGTAACCAATAATCAATCCACATCATGGTATCAGTCCCCAAATATACTCCCCACTTTATTTTTAATCAATCCTCTAGCCATATCCCTTAATTTCAAAAGCTTCATCCATGAGCCTGAACTGAGAGTAGAAGCTTAAACAAATCAAAAACTCTTGTGCTTAATAAGATAACTTCTTAGAGAGAATTTTTCAAATATACCTAAGGTTAACAACCTTATTGGCCAACTCAAGGTCAGGGAACCCCAATCCCCCTTGTGACTTAGGTCTGCATACTACATTGTTATGACACTTTAGCTTTAATGCTGGTCAATGATTATTAAATGTCTTTCTTGTCATTATATTTGTTACTGTACGTTTAAACCTTTTTTTTTTTTTGTTACTTTTACTGCCTTAATTTTAGGATTCCTCCTAAATTTTCAAAATCATCACTTTGGAGAGCAAGTAATTCAAGTATTGCATTGATATATAGACGATAGAAAACACACGAAGAAGACACACAAAAGGAGTCTTGGGAACTAAACTTTTACATTCTTGATCTCTTCCACCAATAGTACTATTAATGTGGCATTGTCACACCATGCCTTATTGACATACAACCATACATACACATACTTGATTAACTAGTTTTTGTGGTATACGCGTGCAAATACCATTGGTGGTGGGAGTCATCTAATTCTCGTTGGATTCGGTTTCTTCAGCACCATGTCCGGGGTGACCACCATGTCTAGGTTTGCCATGTCCGTGTCCGTGTCCATGTCCATGTCCGTGTCCGTGTCCATATCCGTCATGCTTGGCCTCCTCCACATTGTCGACTGTAAAATATAAAATCAATCAGTCTCAAAATTAGTTGTGATTCTCTTTAAAAAGATTCTCAATTTTTCTTTTTTTGATCAATCGATGCTACTAATACTTATAAATTAAGGAGAATTAGTTCTCTCGCAATAAAAATCGAGAGAAGAAAATCATGCAACATGTATATATATAAACATAACATTGATTGATATCTAACATGCATAGCAAATTCTTATACAGCATATATATATATATATGATAAAAGTGAGAAATTGAGGATTGAGGAACTCACGTGTTGCCTCAGCTAGTTCCCTAGCTGAAACTTGGGATGATACGACAAGCATGACTGCAAATACAAGTCCAATAAAAAGGGTAGTCTTGGAGAAACCCATCTTGAAATGATCTACTAGAAAATTAAACAAACTAGCTAAGAGAGAAGTTCTGGTAGAGGGGATGGATGAGAAGTGCATTGTGACTCCCCTATTTATACACATGCATGTGGAGAGATAAAGAGAGAGAGGGTGTCAAATGGTCCACGTAAGAGTATGATAATGCTGACTTTTGATACACAAGAGTCAAGATCTAGAGTAAAGTAATCAAATCAAATCAAATAAAAATAAATACATTCATCAATTATATATATGGAAGCGGCAAATTGATTGTTTGGGAAGCTAGGCCAAGGGCCCTCCCAAATGAGCACCCGTCTTTATCCGTTTAATTGCAGGGCATATATTTCAAAATTTGTTAGCAAGTCGATGTAACTTTTTTCTTGCTCCCTGCAAATAATTCACACGTTTACTTACTTTCAAAATTTAAAACTTAACCTTCAACCTTTCGTGATTAAATTATATTAAATTTATCACTCATACGTCGATTGTGACTCCCTCTAGTGCAAAATTCTAAGAAATACTTGACACACCCATTCACCCCTAAGCATGGCTAACCACCAAAAAAATAATAATTTTGTAGTGTTTTTGTAAAGGGAACAAGTTCAAGCCCTACATTTGCATTTGTCAAAGACTAACTTGTCTAACGGCATAAAAATCTCTGTTTTTTTTAAAGAAAGATCTAGAATTCGAGTCTTAGTAAAGACATGTATGCGTGTATGATTCTGCTTACCTAAAAAAAAAAAAAGAGTCTGCTTACCTTAAAAAAAAAAAAAGAGTTAAATAACAAACAAGATACTTGAAATAAGTCTAAAAGCTGGGTAAGAAGTTATAGGCCACTTCTTTTTTTTTTTTTTTGACTATTTTATTATCATGTTACGTCACTTTTCACTGTCCAGATATCTAATTTTTCATACAATACATGTTTGTAGTAATATTTTTTCGAGAACATTTGTTTTGTTTTTTTTTTTTTAGAGTTATCTATGACCACTTCCAAATTATCTCATTTATCATACAAATCATGTTAGTGGTAATATTTTTTTGAGTCGGACATTTTTATTTTTTCTTTGTCGAGATATAGTTTGTTTGAGTCGACTTTACTTTCTAGTGTATATATATATATATATATGTCATACATGACGTCAAATGAGTCCTAAAGAAGGGAGGGTGTCCTGCAGACTTGATTTTGTTTGCATGGTTACGTCCTCTCTCACGTCAGTCTCCTATAATTTCACAAAACGCCAATGCTTAATTTTAAATGAAATTTGAAAATTTGAAAGAAAAGGAAGGTTTGAAATTAAAAAAAAAAAAAGGAGTAGTTATGCTTAGAAAAAGATTAGGATGGTTTTGGCTAGCTAGCACCTAAGTATAATGTATTATATTTTGGTTGAGTATGCATGGGGAAGATAATTGGGAAACGAGACATTTCGTCAAAAGTAGTCACATGCAAATATGCTATCATATGCATATATAATTTAATTCTGATTTGCTCAGTGTTTATTTGTATCTGATTTAGTGTATAATATGCAATCATATGCATATATTATATTTTGGAAGGTGTGAGAGAGAGAGAGAGAGAGTGGCATTCCCCGTCCCCTCTCTTCTGTGCCTTCGGCTTTTCTATCAGTGTTTTATATGTAATACTTTTTATAAAAAAAATAATAGTTAAATCGAAGAATTAGATTGAAGCGGTGAGTCAAAAGACTCAAAACTTGTTCAACCTTGCATAAAGTAAGACCCTATGTTTGGATTCCCACTTGAATGATACAAAGAACTTGTTTGTCTCAGTAGAGTTGATATGATCATATGAATGTCTTCACTAGTACAAGCCTACAACTTTACCACGTTCACACTGATTTTGGAAAATGGACATAAAATAGGATGTCATGCATGACGCATGAAGCAATGGCCTTTTGCTTTCCCAGTTCAAAATTTTCCTGCCCAAGACATGCCACACTAGCTCGTAGCCAACAAAGCACAAGATACACTTTAATAAAGGTAATATAAATGAACAACTGAATTGTGTGTTCACGTGGCAACAAAATTCTCTTATGTGAAAAATTTTAGCACTTCTTTTTATCGTCAAAGAACTGCAAAAATTTTCTTACATGAGAGTATTTTGATCTGTTCACGTGATGTGTTGATGTTGTGGAACCCGATCACAAGTCTGACTAATGTAATTTGTTGAGTTCGCCTTTGGCGACTTTAGCGGTTGCCTAAGACCCCCAATTTTTCTTAATAAGACTTCTTAAAAATTTTATTTTCTAATGTTATTAGACTTCCAAAAATTTTTGTTTTCTTATATTGTTAGACTTCAACAAATAGTAAAAATTTCATAGTGAGCCCAAATAATTTATTTTCTAATATTATTAGATTTTCTAAATTTTTGTTTCCTTATATTGCTAGGCCCCAACTAATAGAAAAGATTTAATAATGAGGCCAAATAATATTAGACTTCCTAAATTTTTGTTTCCTTTGGCCCTAATCAATAGTAAAGATTTAATAGTGAGTCAAAATAATTAAATACATTTTAAAACTCTTGATTTTTATTCTTATCTCACCAACTCACTCTTTTTTCTCCCTGTCTCTCTCTCTATCCCACATTTTTATGAATGGTTGAATATGTACTTAATTGATAATTGTGAAAATTTGGGATTATAAAACTTTCCATCTTTTCTTATAAATTTTTATCTTTTTTTTTTTTTCCTATTCCTCTCATTTTTTCTTCTTCTTTCATTACAACGCCTTTTGTTATAATTAATAATCAAACAACAAACAAAATTAGGTGAAAATTCAACAAATGAACAACCAAGCCATTTAAAAGAATTAAAAGATTATACAATAATGAAAAAAAAGTTATTAGTGATTTAGATTCATAATAATAAGAAAATGTGTGATAAGAAAATCCTTCATGAAGAACATCAAAATAAAATTAGAAGAAAGTGAACCAAGTAAAAAAAAATGAAGATCTTATTCAAAAATCATATTTTATTTTCACAAATATTTATGCATGACAATGAAAAAATATTGACAAAAAATTAAGAAAATATATTAGTAGACAATGGTCCACTTAGATATAATGATTTCAATAAGAATAATTTTTAAACAAACATTATTAACGAGAATTTGATATTAATATATTACATGTTAAAATGTCACTTTTATATTTTTCACCTAAGGCCTTAAATTATATTGAGCCGCCCTTGCCAGATACAGAAGATAGTAGCATTATCCAATACAAGATTCAGAGTATGTGATTGTGGCTGAGGCCAGCAAAGAGATGATTTGGTTACAAGATTTGTTGGCAAAGTTGGGTTTCAGGCAAGTGAAGAATGTTTTGCACAGTGATAGTCAGAGTGTTATACATCTCACAAAGAATTAAATATTTCAATCCAAAACCAAGCATATAGAACTTCGTTATCATTTCGTCATATTACTTTTGGAATATGGGGTATTGACATTTGAGAAGATCCTTGGTAGTGAGAATCCAGCCAACATGTTAATAAAGGCAGTGACTATAGAGAAACTAGAGTTGTGCTCAGCTTTAATGAGTCTTCTAGCTTAAGGACAGAGATGAGTGCACCGTTATGTACCGATTATTGATGGAGTTGGTTTAGAAGTGTTTCAGCCTCTAAGTGGGAGATTGTTGAAGTTATGAAGCCTGAATCACAACAAAGTCTTCCATTTCAATGAACTCTTTTGGTTTAAGTATCATCGTTCAAATAAAAAATGATTCATAGGCGAGTTGGTCTAAGCAAATTCTAATACAGGATCATGAAACTTGACATATAAATCAGAAAATTCATAGTAATAGATCATTTTTTATCTTTTATTTATTATTTTTGTGATAGAAGGTAAGAGATAGAGAGGATGACCAAAAATAACATGAGATGGAATTATTAAAAATATTGAATTTAAAAATTTAACATGGTATAAAAATGGAATGTAATAGAAAAAATTGAAAATACAAAATTCATGTAGCCGACCTTATTTACATGGAATTAAGGTAAGGATGATGATGGTTTTTTCTTCCTTTTTAATATTATTTTTTTGAAAAAGAATCAGCTTAGAGTTTGTGATTTTGAAACTTTACAAATTATAATGTAGAACGAATTTATTACTTTTTTAAATAAATAAAAAAATCGTTACTTTAAGTCACTCTGATTCATTGTTTTTTTTTTTTTTGGCAGTTGCCTTCAGTTTTGTTTTAATTTTTTTCTCTCTTTTTATTTTTTATTTTAAGTTTTCATTCAATAAATTGATGGCTTGTTCCAGGACATTTCATTATTTATTATTTGTATAGAACAAAAAAGTCATTTATCATTGAAGGTTGTAATATAGTGATATCTCTTTTACTTTTCAAAGTGGAGATTTCAAGTAGCCATAGGAATAAGAAAAATGATCAAATTTACGACTCTACAAAACCGAGAAAAAATCGACATTTATGTGGCAATAAGCTAATGGTACTCTCCAAGTCTTCCAATGCATATTAAATACGATAAGTTTTTTTAGACAAAAATACTTTTTTTACCCCCTTTCATCATTATCGTCCTCTTTCTTCCCCTTCTCTGTATATCTGTCACTCCTCATCTTTTTTTTGTCATTAAAAGACTCAGTTGCATTGCTGTGAATATATATATATATATATTTTTCTCTTTTACCTTCAACTAATATTAGATATGGGTAATATGGACCCAAAAAATAAAAATTAATGGGCTTTGTCTTCAACCAATCATTGCCGGAAAACATTTAACTCCACAAGTTTGTATCAATTTTGAATGAGTTTTTTTGGTGGCATTATCCGAACAAGTTGTTGGTGGTGTTGTGTTCAGATATGAGTTTTTTGACAACCATTTGAATATATTCTAAGGATGAATTTGGATAGGAAGAGAAAAGATGATCAATAGTGGAAAGATTGGTGTACTAATTTTAGTTTAATTTTTTTTTATAATTTTAATGTGCTGCAAAAACTAAGCCACGTTAGTACTTCATCACCAGTCGGTTGACGGTCGTGTTTAATTAGTCGGTTGATGTAGCATTATTCTAGGAGTAAAGTGCAGAAATTATTAGATAGTTCTGAACCATTTGACACTTGGTGGTCAAGTTCAATCAAAACTAATGTTTAGATTTATGTGTAATATATTGTTATACTTTTATGAGTCCACTTTTTTAATCGGAGATCTGGATTGGGTAAAGTAGGAAGTAACATAGAATAAAAATGAGAGAATGTATAATCAGGCCTCAATTAAGAGGTACACAAAGGTAATAAGGCCAAACAACAAAGGCAAAAAAAAAAAAAAATACAGCAGAAAGAGAACAACATAAAAGAAGAAGGGTTAAATGCAAAAAATACTCTCGCTATATACAAAATGTGCAAAAAACACCCTTACAGTTTAGTGTGCTCATATAACCCCCCACAAGTTGTATCTGATGAGCAAATACTCTCCTCCAACTAATTTTCGTTCAAAAATAATTGTTGATTGTCATGTTTGACTTTTTTTATAAAAAAAAAAATTTGAGATTAAGCTTTGCACTTTATCAAGTGATGTGCAAAAAATCCCTCGCTGTATAGAAAATGTTCAAAAAATACCTTACTATATAAAAAATGTGCAAATAGCCCCATTGTTGTTTGAAAAGTCCCTTGTCCATTTTGGACATTTTAGATCTTCTCCTTTTTTTTCTTTTTTTTAATGTTGTAAGGGTATTTTTGTCAATTTTTAATTATGGTACCGAAAAATTGATGATTTGACTGTTGGGAGTTAATTGAATATCAAGAGGCTATTTGCACATTCTGTATATAGTGAGAGGATTTTTTACACTTAACACAAAGAAGAAAACATTCGAATTGTTATTTACCATTACAACTTTAACAGGTAAATGAGTATTGGACCTACTCTTGGGCCTGTTAGTATGCAATCTTTTGGAATGTATTGTTTAAAAGTTATCTTTTGATATGGTTTGGCACCTGAATAGTGTTTGGTAGCCCAAGTCTTTTAAACCACACCTTGTAAATTTTACTAATATCAATCAGACCTTTAAACGGATCAAATTTGGAACGGATCAAATTTGGACCTGATTATGGTTGATCTGCTCTGAATCCGATAAGCATAGTAGGCAATCTGATCCAATCTAATAATCTGATGGACTCTTACTTAATGAATCCATATTGGATTCTTAGATTGTCGGATGTCCGATCCGATAATCCGTTCGAATATGATAGTAAAACTATACGTATACTTTTGCATATCTGTTACTACTCAAATAAATTAAACACAAACTTAACTTGTGATTTTGTGAACTTCATTCACAGAATTATCCAACGGAAAGAAAAACAACACAAACCAGGGCTTGTAAAAGTTGCAAGTTGTAACACAAAAAGTAAGAAGGGAAAAAGGAACATTGTAAATTGTACTAGAGAAAAAGAAAAGGAAGAAGAGATGAAAAATAAGAGAGAATAACATAACTCAGATTTTACGAAAGGGAAAAAAATTGAAAGTTGTAACAAAGAAAAAGAAAAGGAAAAAAAGACATAAGAGAGAATAACAAAACTCACCGAAGATTCGCAATTCTAGTGACCGACGAGCTCCCTCAAGTCTCACAGCTTCGTTGCTCTAGAACATTAGTCTCTAGAGTCTAAACTCTTCTCTTTTGAATATCTATCTAAGTAATGGATAGTTATTCAATCTAGATTTCTAGAATTTTAGTTTCTAGATAAGTTTAGGAGGTGGAGAGTTTTAACATGTTCGTTGGTGTATGGTATAACTATGCAACTAACTAAATCTAATGGTAGATAATTAATGATAAATAATTTAATGGGAGATAATTAACATATATTGATTTATATAATATATATATATATATATATATATATATAATTTTAATCGGATCGGATTATTGTAATCCATAGCCGACCAATTTGTTAAGGTAAAAACTAATCGAATTTGGATCACTGTCGGTTTACCGGATTTTTTATTCAATTTATATCTGGATAATTAAATTGGATTCAGATAAGAATCTGATCTATTGATAAGTCTAATATCAATACTATTAAACTTGAATTTCAGAAAAAAAGAAAAAAAAATAGTCCAAAATGAAGCAATCCTTCAGGATTCCATCAGCCATCTCTATCTAGCTACCATATCCTAGTGGTTCACTATTTGCCTAATCTGATTTTTGCGACCATATAATATAGTCGCAAAAGGAGAAGTTTTTTGCGACTATATGTTTTGGTTGTAAATTCACTAGAATTTTGCGGCCAAAATATATAGTTGCAAAAGTGGGTGATGTATGGTCGCAAAAGGTTAATTTTGCCGTTATAGCCTTTGGTCGCTATAAGTGGTTCACTAGGGATTATATCATATAATGGTCGCAAATAAGCAAATGCGTCCCAACTTTTGGCAGTCGCTAAATACCTATTGCGACCAGTTCTGTGCTATTTGCGACCAAAAATTTGGTCGCAATTCGCAAAAGAGATATTTTGTTGTAGTGCATTTAGCAATTTAAGGGAAGCTAATCTACACTTAATAATCTTCTTGATCATAGCAATTATTGCTTGAAGCAGAGAAGCTAAAAAGCTCTAACATTTCTCTCAAACCAAATGATGTAAATAGAGGTTGTAAAAATCAGCTTGTGGATGAGAAACCAAATAACTAGATCAGACCCACTACTTGGAAGAATATGGAAACTTGCTGCATACTGAAAGTAGTTCTGAATGAAGGAAGAAAACTGGCATTGAAAAAATAGATGGTTTATGGACTCAGCTTTTGACAGGCACAAAAAAGAAGCATTGGGATTAATGTTGAAAAATGAAGTAGCAGGGTTGTCAAGTGTGTTCGATCAACTTCCTTTTCAGAGCAAGCCAAGAGATGAAACGTATTTTGGGTATGTGAAATCAAACCAGAATAGGGTGTGAGAGAAAGAATTAGTTAAGGATGGAAAGGGGGTCCAAATGACTGATCAAGTCCCTCTCAGGAAATGGTGGTAGAATAGAGTTTAGTTGACAAATATTGTGATGGGGTTGTTGAAGAATGGACTGGGAGGGGGGTAACCCACTGATTGTTGGAAATTAGACTATCAACTTTGACATGCAAGTCGAGTCGAAGAATTTCAATTTCAAATGGATTGAGCTAAGACTCCAATGGACCATTTAGTAACCAATAATCAATCCACATCATGGTATCAGTCCCCATATATACTCCCAACTTTATTTTTAGAGAAATGCTAAACGTCGTGAAATTATTTCATGAATTTGTAGCATGAATGATGTGGCAGGTAACGTGGAGAGTTAGTATTGGTAGGATTCAGTGATAATATCATGAGACGAGGTGTATGGGGGGAATTCCACCAATACTAACTCTCCACGTTACCTGCCACATCATTCATGATGCAAATTCATGAAATTATTTCATGACGTGTAGCATTGCTCTTATTTTTAATCGATCCAATAGTCATATCCCTTAGTTTCAAAAGCTTCATCCAAGAGCAGGAATATAGCTGTCCAATTCTTAATTAACCTACCCTTGTTGTGATTCTATTGATCAATGATTTGCAGTCTTGTGCAAAGATGATGAGTTGCTTGCTGGCAAGGTGAAATAAGGCATCTTATGCAGTTCCCTTGTGGCTAAATTAAATGACAAACAAATAGATCAAACGGAACTTGAGCCCACCAGCACTCTATCTTGATCGAGGAGTCATGTTTGAATGAAAATCAGTACGAAATGCTGGTCAATGATTATTAAATCTCTCTTCCTTGTCGTTATATTCGTTACTGTACGTTTAAATCCTTCTTTCTTTTTACTTTCACTGCTTTAATTTTAGGATTCGTCCTTCTAAATTTTCAAAATCATCACTTTGGAGAGCAAGTAATTCAAGTATTGCATTGATATATAGAAGATAGAAAGCACACGAAGAAGACACACAGAAGCAGTGTCGGGAACTACTCAACTTTTACATTCTTGATCTCTTCCACCAATAGTACTATTAATGTGGCATTGTCACACCATGCCTTATTGACATACAACCATACATACACATACACATACACATACTTGATTAACTAGTTTTTGCAGTATACGCGTTCAAGTACCATTGGGGGGTGGGAGTCATCTAATTCTCGTTGGATTCGGTTTCTTCATCACCATGTCCAGGGTGACCACCATGTCCAGGTTTGCCATGTCCATGTCCGTGACCGTGTCCGTGTCCATGCCCGTGTCCATGTCCGTGTCCATAATGCTTGGCCTCCTCCATGCTGTCCGTGTTTTCCACTGTAAAGTATAAAATCAGTCTCAAAATTACTTACAAATTAAGGAGCAATAGTCCTCTAGCAATTAAAATCCAGGGAAGAAAATCAAACTTCTTCAATTCCATCCAGTACTACAATTAGGGGAGAGGTTTATCTTCGATTATTAAAAATTATAATCATTTCCTAGAAAAAAAACTATCTTTTCTTAAAGGGTAATATGATAAAGTGCAATTAACAATTAAGAGAAATAATTAAATTCTCTACTACCAAGCACAACCCAGCAATAATATTCCAGGTTTTATGACATTGCACAGTATGATTGGAGAGAATATATTTTGGCAATTGAATTAGAAGTAAAGGCTGCTCACTAGCTTGCAATATCACGCAACATGTGATATCTAAAATGCATAACAAATACTTATACAGCATATATATATATATATATATATATATATATATATATATATATATATGTACTCGATTCGTGTGATATCAAAATTAAAAGTGAGAAACTGAGGATTGAGGAACTCACGTGTTGCCTCAGCTAGTTCCCTAGCTGAAACTTGGGAGGAAACCACAAGCATGACTGCAAATACAAGTCCAATAAAAAGGGTTGTCTTGGAGAAAGCCATCTTGAAATGATCTATTAGAAAAGTAAGCACACAGGCAAAGAGAGAAGTTCTGCTAGAGGGGATGGACGAGAAGCACATTCTAACTCCCCCTATTTATACACATGCATGTGGAGAGAGATCGAGGGGGAGAGAGAGAGAGGAGGGAGAGAGTGTGTGTCAAAAGGTCCACCTAAGAGTATGACAATGCTGACTTTTGATACACAACAGTCAAGATGTTGAGTAAAGTAATCAAATACAATATAAAAGAAATTATTAATCAATTATATATATGGAAGCGGCAAATTGATTGTTTCTACACTTCATTTTTCAGATCCCAAATGAGCTCCTGTCTTCATCCGTTTAATTGCATATATTTTCACATTATTTACACTCCATAGAATTAATGGAGGGATTAGCATTAATGCTGAGAGTGTCTATACTTAAACTTACTTTTTTTTTTTTCTCGTCCCTTCTTTCCAAGTCTCAATTTTATTAAAGTGTTTAAAGAATGATCAATGGCACTCTTAATTAATGTTCAAATGTAATAGCTGAGTGGTCATTATTTTTTATTTCAAAATTTTGTTAGTATGTCAATGTAACTTTTTTTTCTTGTACCCAACAAATAACTCTCACATCCACTTACTTCAATAAAGCATATGTGGCTATTCATGAAAGAAAATACATTTTTGTAGCCATTATATATATATATATATATATATATATATATATATATATATGTTTGTTTCTTAGTATTGTTCAAAGAAACACGGATACAGAATACGGGTATGACACGATACGGATACGGTGATACAAAAAATTTTAAAAAAAAAATAGAATACGAATACGACAAGGATACGTCAAATAAATAAATAAATAAAAATATAATATTATACATAAAATAATAAGTTTTATTCTTCAACCATACAATAAATATACATAAAACAATTATATAAGGGAGGCGATATTTGCACTCCCATTTTCTACGTTTGCACTTCCATCTTAGAAGAAATGTCACTTCTAACCTTCACTTCAAATGTGAATGATTAACTTTTTTCAAAATATTAAATTACCCTTTCAGACATCCTATTTGTCTCTTATCTTTAATATTTTTCATTTTTTTTTATTGGATCCAAAAAAATGCTTGAAAAAAATTAATCAAAAGAAAAAAATCTCTTTTTACAAGACCCAAAAGGTTATGTATGTTGAATAAATTATTTCTTTTGACAAGACCAAAATATATATAGATATATATCTGTTAAAGAAATTATATCTTTTGGCATTAGATAAAAAAAAATATCTCTGTTGAATAAATTATTTCTTTTGGTAGGAATTAAAAATTAAAAACTACCTACAAAATAGTTGTCCTTGTTAAATAAATTCTCTTAACAGGACCCAAAAAAAAAAGTACATAAAAAAATTTATTCTTGTTGAATAAACAATCTACATTAAGAGTATCCAAAAAAAAAAAGTACATAAAAAAATTTATTCTTGTTGAATAAACGATCTACATTAAGAGTACCCAAAAAAAAAATTATTGTTATTCAATAAATTAAATCTTTTGATAGGTTAAAAAAAAGAAATTATCTCTATTGAATAAATTATCTCGATTGGAAGAAGAAAAAAAAAATATTTTTGTTAAATAAATTATTCATTTTGACAAGACAAAAAAAAAATACTAAAAAAAGGTAAAAAAAATTATTTCTTTTAATAGGACCAAAAAAAACAAAATAAAGAAACTAACGACAGTAAAAAAGAGTTTAACTTGATAGTATAAATGGTAGTTGTGGCAGGGACGGACCCATAGCCACTCCAGTGGGGGCATCCGCCCCCACTGAAATTATTTATTTTTAAGCATTATATACTTCTGCTTTTGTAATTTGTCCCCCTAAAATTACCAAAAAAATTCCACTAGGCCCACCTACTTTTTTTTTTTTAAATCTCTCTCCCCCATCTTTCTCTGCTTACTCATTTTTAAATTTTTCTCTCTCTCTTTTCCCCTTTCTCTGTGTCCCATTTCTCTATCCCTCTCTGTTCTCTATTTTCCCCCTCTTTGTCCTCTCTCTCTCTCTCTCTCTCTCTCTATATATATATATATATATACACTATCTCTCTATATCTATAAAAATATTTTAAAAATAATAAATTCATTTACTTTTTTAATAAATAAATTAAAAAAATAATAAAGTAAATTTTTTTTTGAAAATTCTTAATAAATAAAATAAATTTTAGTAATGAAAGATGATAAATTTACTCAATAAAATTATTACGATAGTTTGAATTTTTTTTTTTGTTAAAGGTCGCCCCCCCCTCACAAAAATTTTTGGGTCCGTCACTAAGTTGTGTTATTATAAAATAAGTGATGATGTATTAATTAGTTTAAGGACCATCTTGTCATTTTTTTAAAAGAAAAAGGTAGGTGAAGTGCAATTGTAAAAAAATGGAGTGTTAATATCTCCTTCCTTATATAAAATATAAGAAGTTAAAATCTCCTATTTTTTCTAATATTCTTTATAATGACTCACTTACGTGAGAGTTTTATAAATATTTTTATTTTATTATAAAATGACTCTTATTTTCTAACTTATAAAGTTTTTTAATATTACAATCTCAACCTTATTTTATAGAACAAAAAATTAAAAATTTGCTTCGAAAAGTATCCTAAACATATCTCTGCGTATCTCAGCCGTATCCCTTGTGTATTCAACCGTATCCGATATTTAAAAAATAATTTTAAAAAATGGAATACTTTTTTGGAGTATCGGATACGTATCCAACCGTATCTGTATCGGATACATATCTGATGCGGTGACGAAATTTTTTTCAAAATATCCATGTTTCCTAGGTGTTGTTAACGTTCCGCAAAGGGAATTGTAAACAAGAATATATACATACCATATATTATAACTTTGAACTAGTACAAGTGTAGGGTAAGAAGAACAACTTGGACACTGTGGGGGGAGCTTTAACTGAGGGGGTTGTTAAAGTGTGTTATATCTTCCATTGTTTCAAACGACATGAAATCTAGTAGACCTCTAAAGATCCATATCTAGAAATCTTTGTATTAAACTATGTTTGAGAGAGACTGATGACCATTGATTTGATTCAAAGGAAAGTATTGTTGATGGCCACTTTTTTTACTGTCATTGGATTTCATCTTATCTCTAAATTATTCATGTAGAAGTTATTGTCAAAGTTTATATGGACCATTTAGACCACCGGGACCCCAGAAGATTAAATAGGCGGGGTGACGCAGATTTTGAGTTGAATCTTGACTAGTCCGTTTTGATAAAAAAAATAAAAATAAAAAAGGCCATTGTCTAATTGAAAACGGTTCAATTCACACAAATCAGCAGTTTTGCTCCTGATACATGCTCCTTTTATGGCAAATTTTATCCCTCCGAAATATATTGTGTTTTTCTATTTTTGGCATATTTCAAAGATTTTATTAGATGTCTAAATAGACTCAAATAATCACGAATTTTTAGTGATTAGGTTTTTTATTTTACTTTTTAGAATTTTTGAAAAAAATTTAATTTTGTACAGTTCCTTTTTGTGAATAGTTTTGGTTGAGGCCGAACATTCATTCAATTATCAATCAAAGTTGTTATTTGTTCATTCGTGAATATTTATAACTTTCATTGTGTTAATTATTATGTTATGTCCTCGGTACTTCACACAGACCACTTTCAAGTTATCTCATTTTTCACACAATACATGTTAGTAGTAATATTTTTTGAGTCAGAATCTGTGACCACTCTCGAGTTATCTCATATTTCATGCCATACGTGTAAGTAGTAATATTTTTATTTGTTAGACAATTGTTTTTTTTCCCTAGTATATGTTATATATGCGACAAATATTTATATATAGTATTTCAAATTAAGTTATTTGACAACTTTTTATATTTTAAAAGAAATTATTTAAAAAAAATACAAAAAAGAAAAAAAATAACAAAACTTGTCATTATAGAATCCAAATCCAAACATAGCTTAATAACGTAGAATTCAAATTAAATTTTATGCCAATATCTTCGAAAAGATCTTTTCCATTAAATCTTCAAATAATTGAGACAATATTTATGCCTTTTTTTATATTGTCACGTCACATTCGAGATACACATTCAAGATGTGTAGCACTGATCTCGATCAATGCTTTCAAAAGTGAAGTGATCGATTAGCCAATGTGAAATTTTGAAAGAAAATGGAGGTTTGAAAAGAAAAAAGAAAAAAGAAAAAAGAACAACATCATTAGAGAAAGATTAGGATGGATTGGTCTCTTATATATGTATTGTATTTTGGTTGGGTATGCATGAGGAAAACGAGACATTTTTTCAAAAGTTGTTACATGCATATATAATTAATTATGAGACACTCCACATTTTTTCAAAAGTTGTTACATGCATACATAATTAATTATGAGATGCTCCACATTTTTTCAAAAGTTGTTACATGCATATATAATTAATTATGAGATGCTCCACATGCTTTTATATATATATATATATATATATATATATATATATATATATATATATATGATATGCTCAGTGTTTATTTGTATCTCATGTAGTGTAACCTTCCTTAGTTGAGTGTGTTGGAAAGAGAGAAAATTTGACACTTAAACTAGCATTTTAATGTTCGGCAATTTGACTTCTTATTACTCTACTGAGCATTCATGTACTGCTATTAATTAGAGTACAATTTTGTCAAAAGGTGAAATTAGGTATTTAATTCTCCTATACCTAACAACATGAGATCAAGGTTTTATTGTTATATATTTATTAGTTATGATTTATTTTATGTTTCTTCTTGTTTCAAAGGAAAGAGAATGGATTAGCTGAAAGTTAATAATTTTCACCGGCAAGGTATATATATATATATTCTTAAGGGTTTTTTTAGGAATAATGTGCTTTAATTATTGGACTATATGATATAAATGTCTTAGACAACTACAACTTTACAGCCGTTTGGAAATGGACATAAAATAGGATGTCATGCATGACGCATGAAGTAATGGCCTTTTGTTTTCCTTGTTCAAAATTTTCCGGACCAAGACAAGACAAGACATGCCATGCCACACTCGTAGAAACAAAGCACAAGATCATACACTTTAATAAAGGTAACATAAATGAAAAGAGTAGTGATACGTACCCTACTTGCTAAATGAGCCCAATGGAACTGAAATATAAATCATTTTTTATCTTTTTACTGTAAGAGAAGGTAAAAGATGCACGATCATGTTAAACACATGCACAAAAAATGACGTCTAATAAAAAATAAATAAAATACACTTATATTTTTTTGAGATTTGTTCTAACTATACATATATCTATAATTTGACAAAACCTACCTTCACACTTTCTAAGGTTTGGCGGATGATTACACTCAACTTCAATACCATATGTATTATCTATTTTACCCCTCCATTGATTGAAAAGACATTCTTGATTTTATTTTTCTTTTTCAATTAGACAAAGTTACTCTTATTTTTCTTTTAACCTTAAGTCTCTCTCTCTCACACACACACATGTATATATTGTTGCAGCACTAAAAATATATTGAAAATTTTATTAAGTATATTTTTAATATATGTTATAATACTTCTTTTATTATAAAAATAAATTTAAATAAATAAATAAATAAATTTAGTAAAATTTCGTATATTACAAATTAAAAAAGAAAATTTTTAATTTAATATATGTTATATTACATATATTAAAAATTTTACTAAAATAAATAATTTTTTAATATATTGGAATTCTTATTTTTTTAGTAAAATACGTAATATAACATATATATAAAATATATTTAATAAAATTTGTAATATATGTTTAAGTCATCACCAAGGTTGTTATGATGTTTCTGATTGATAAATATTGGTGGAATCTTTGTAACTCCATCATCTACAATTCCCTTAACACTAATTTTTTATCATCAAAAGTTTTTAATTCGCTATTAGGGTCATAACTGGTTTAACTTGGAGTCTGATATTTGAATGTGATTTATACACTGAAATGACACTATTTCGATGTACAATTAGCACACGAGGGAATTGGAAATTTTGGTTCCTTTTACTCACAATGATAGTGTGTGATGTAAAATAGTTTAATTAAAATGAAAAGAGATTAAAGCAATCAAATGTAACTTTAAAAATATATTACAAATTTTATTAAATATATTTTTAATATATATTATGTATTTTACTTAAAAAATAAGAATTACAATACATTAAAATTTTATTTATTTTAGCAAAATTTGTAATATACATAATATAACATATATTAAATTTTATTTAAATTTAAATTTATTTTTTTAGTAAGATACGTACTATAACATATATTAAAAATACATTTAATAACATTTGCAATATATTTTTAGTACTGCAACAATATATGTGTGTGTGTGACTTAAGATTAAAAGGGAAGTATTGGTAGCTTTGTCTAATTGAAAAAGAAAAATAAAGTCAAGAATGTCTTTTCAGTCAAAGGAGGGGTAAAACAGACAATACATATAGTGTCGGGGTTAAGTGTAATCATGTGTCAAATCTCAAAGGGTGAGTGTAAGTTTTTGCCAAATTATAAATATATGTGAGTGTATTTTGCCCTAAAAAGATTGAAAAAAAAGAATTCATGTCGTTAACTTCATTCATATGGGATCAAGGCATGGATGATGACCATATTTTTCTTCTTTTTTAATATTAATATTTTTAATTTTTTTGAAAAAGAATCACGTACCTTAGAGTTGGCAATTATGAAATGTTACAAATTATAATGTAGAACAAATCTATTACTTAAAAAAAACCGTTATTTAGGTCACTCTGATTTTTTTTTTTTTTTTTTGTATTTGTTTTATTTTCCTTAATTATTTTAAGTTTTCATTCAATAAAGTGATGGCTTTTACACGACACTTCCATTACCTTTTTCTAGAGATTTTAAAATATTTATTATTATTTGTATATATAAAAGAGTAGTACTGTACTGTTTTTTTCGCACTTCAATCACTTGTGTACAACAAGGCCTCTTAATAAGTAATAGATAAAGATAATGTCTCTCTCCTCCAAAGTGTTTAAATGAATAATTGACACATCAGTCGGTAGTAATACATATTATGGTGTTTTATCATTTTCCAATATAGAATAGAAATGCACTCTCAGTTTTCTTAGAGAAAATTTTCAAACATGTCCGAGGTTAGAAACCTTATTTGCCAGTTCAAAGCCAAGGAACCGCAATCCCTCTTGTGACTTGGCAAATGAAGGATCTAAGGATATGGCTTGACTTGATCAAGGATTTTTTGTGGTAGAATAAATGCATCAGACCAATAAGAATGAATTGCAGTTCCCTTGTGGCTAAATTTGAACTTATTTATTTATTTATTATAATTTAAGTTTTTTATTTACCTGGATCCATCTGTTGAGGTAAATGACAAACAAATAGATCAATGGAACGTGAGCCCACCACCACTCTATCTTTGGAGTCGCCCTGATTGGACTGCTAAGCACGTAGCCATTAAATCTCTCTTTCTTGTCATTAAATTTGTTACTTTTCAAACCCTTCTTTTCTTTTTTCTTTCTCTTTTTGTTATTTTCACTGGTTTAATTTTAGGATTCGTCCTCCTAAATTTTCAAAATCATCGCTTTGGAGTGCAAGTAATTCAAGTAACTCAACTCTATCTTGCATTGATATATAGAAGATAGAAATTAAGCACATGAAGAAGGCACACATTCAAACAGAGTCTTGGGAACTAACTCAACTCTTACAATATTCTTCATCTCTTCGACCAATACTGCTACTAGTGTGCTATTTTCACACCATGCCCTATTTGACATACAACCATAGTATACATACTTGATTAACTAGTTTTCGTGGTATTCGTGCACGAGTACCATTCGGGGTGGAAGTGTCATCTAATTCTCGTTGGATTCGATTTCTTCAGCACCATGTCCAGGGTGACCGCCATGACCAGGTTTGCAATGTCCATGTCCTTTTTCGTGCCCATGTCCGTGACCGTGACCGTGTTCGTGTCCGCCATGTTCATGTCCGTGACCGTGTCCGTGTCCGCCGTGTTCATGTCCGCAGTGTCCGTGCCCGTGCCCGTGTCCGCCGTGTCCATGTCCGTGCCCGTGTCCGTGTCCGTGCCCGTGCCCGTGTCCGCTGTGTCCATGTCCGTGCCCGTGTCCGTGTCCGTGCCCGTGATGCTTGCCCTCCTCCACACTGTCCAAGCTCTCCTCTGTAAAGTATAAAATCAGTCCCTAAATTAGTTTTTGACTCCCTAATACCAAGCACAGCCCAGCAATAATATTCTAGGTTTTCTTACATCGCACAGTATAATTGGAGAGAACATATTTTGGACAATTGGATTAGAAGTAAAGGGTGCTCACCAGTTTACAATATAATGCAACATGTATGTATATAAATATAACATTGATTGATATCTAACAGACATAGCAAATACTTATTTAATGATTAAAGTGAAAGAAAATAAATTTAAATAAGTTAATAAGACGTGGAAATACTAATCTTACAATGAATCTAGACTCATCGTGTGTATATATATATATATATATTCCTGTGTATTCAGTGTGATATCAAAATTAAAAGTGAGGGACTCACGTGTTGCCTCAGCTAGTTCCCTGGCTGAAACTTGGGAGGATACCACAAGCATGATTGCAAATACAAGTCCAATAAAAAGGGTAGTTTTGGAGAGAGCCATCTTGAAATGAAGAGCACTCGATCTGCTAGAAAATTAAGCACACTAGCTAGCTAAGAGAGAAGTTCTGCCCGAGGGATGGATGAGAAGTGCATTCTGACTCCCCCCCCCCTATTTATACACATGCATATGGAGAGAGAGAGAGAGAGAGAGAGAGAGAGAGGGTGTCAAAGGGTAAACCTAAGAGTATGATGATTTTTGATACATGAGTCAATAAGATCTTGAGTAAAGTAATCAAATACAATAATAATAAAAATAAAAATAAAATTACATTCATCAATTATACATATGGAAGCGGCAAATTGATTGTTTGGGATGCTAGGCCAAGGGCCCTCCCAAATGAGCTCCTGTCTTCATCCGTTTAATTGCATATATTATGTCACATTATTTATGCACTCCATGGAATAAATGGGGAGGTTAGCATTAATGGTGAGAGTACTGTTCATAAACTTATTTATTTATTTATTTTCAATAATCAACTCTTTTTTTCTACCTAGTTGGGTCGATTTTCTCACCCTTTCTTTTCGATCAAGCTTCACAATATTCACTTGTTTTTGATGAAAATTTGAAACTTTAACATTCGATTATACAGAATTTACTATCACTCATACTTGATCTTACGAAAGTTACCAGCTCACTCCCCTTATTGTTGCAAAATTTGAAGAAAATATCTGACACGCCCACTTATATGCTTGTTTGTTAGTGCAGTTGTTTCGTAAGGGGAATAATAGCAAACAAGATTATACTTACCATACAACTATATATAAGTCTAAAAGTAGGGTATAGCAAACAAGATACTTTATCTCCCATTGTTGATGGCCACTCATTTTTTATTGTCACTTGATTTCATCCTTATCTCTGAATTATCATGTATGTCCTCACTTCTCACCCACCACTCTCGAATTATCTAATTTTTCATACAGTACATGCTAGTACGTAGTAATAATTTTTCAAGTGACTCTTTTTTTCCACGCAACCTACGGTCACCTTCGACTTATCTAATTTTTTTTTTGTTCTTAGTTTCTAGTATATATATATATATATATATATATATATATATATATATGTAGTACCTGACGTCAAATGAGTCCTAAAGGAGAGTGTCCCACGCATGCTTGATCTTATTTACTTATCTACGGGGGGTGTCTTGTAGTTGGAGATTGTAGTCCCACAGGGTTGATCTAATTCTAGTGATCCAAACGGGTGTCGCATCTCACATTACGTTCTAGTGGCTGAGTATGCACGAGGAAGATAAGGAAAGCAACCAGAGTGGCGCACGTGGCTGCCACTGTGACAATGATTGGGATTGTGAAACGTGGATATTAATTCCAATGATACGTCACACATAAAGGTTGTCGGTTCATTACCGATAAGAGACAAGGTTGGGTTTAATGGATAAACATGCAAATTCGAAGGATAAGCTTCAGCATATAACTTCAAGGTTTGGCCTGTAATATTTTCGGCCCAAGACATGCCACGTCACACTCATAACCCACAAAGCAAGATACAGGTCTATTAGAGGTAACATATATAAATTGATACACTTGCCAGTCCACTGAATTGGAGAGACGAAGATTACTCCATGTGGTGCATTTAAGTGTGTCATTTATCACTAAAGTGTGCAGTCTAATCTAATCGTATTTGAGAAAGTGAAGTGAAAAGTTGAGCGTTGAAATTGTGAATAAAATGGGCATAAGAGTTATTTAATTATTTATCTTGATTCAAGCTTTTATTTTGATTTTTTTTTTTTCTTAAACTTTGTTTCATTGTTTGATTAGAAGGAAAAAGATACTAGAAAATAAAAGAAAGAAAAAAAAGTAAAAGAAGAATTTCTTGTTTCTTTGACAAAAAAATTCACACTCATTTTGTCCTTCAGGTATTGTGAAAACATTTATTTAACAAAATAGTTAGATTTAGAAGATGATGATGAGTAGAGACGCAATAGAGAAGCAAAACCGCCCAAAAGAAGAGACATAAAGTGAGAAACACTCGGACATTTTAGAAAGAAAAGGGGGAACCAAATCATGTATTTGGAATTTTTAATCTCACACATAATAATTTTCCATAAAAAGCCCCTTTTTAAGAAGAATCCTAAATGTGTATTGAATGAAAATTTTTATAAAATCAGTTATGTTGTATGGAGCAGAGTGTCAAGCCCTAAAAAAGAAAACCTCAGTCCAGTAATTTGAGAAGTGTCTTAAGCGAGAACAATGCCTTCATGTAGCAGAAATGAAAATGTTAAGATGGATGAGTAGAATGACTAGTAGAGATAGTATCACTAATGAAAGTATGAGAAAAAAAAAATTAGGTATTGCGATGGTAAGAAAATTCGAGATGGTAGACTTAAGATGGTTTGGACATATATATCAGAGATCTAGTGACGTATCAGTAAAACGAGAGGAACTAGTTGCAAAAAAAGGTAAGAGACGAAAAGAAAAACTAAAAATAACATGAGATAAAGTTATTAAAAATAATTTTAATAATTTAAATATACTAAGTGAATTCACATGTAATAGAAAAGCTTCAAGGGAGAATTAATATGATTCACCTCAACGGAGGGATGGTAACGATGATGGTAACGATGATGAATGTACCCATACTCTCCAAGTCCTTTGCCGCACAGTGAGGATAGAGATTCTTCAACCTACTCCAAATGTGAGACCTAATAAACCTCTAATTGGAAAGGAATTTCAACCCGCAATGAACTCATCTTCCAAATTTGTTTTGCAAAAGGACAGAAAAATCAAATGAGCAATTGATTCAATTTTCATAACATAACCCATTGGTCAAGGAGACTTTTAAAACACCCAAACTTAATACATTAAAAACTCTATAAATTAATATATTTTTTAAATAATAAATTATGTGATTTGGGTCAGGTTCCAAATTAATAATTTTATTAAATTTATAAGATAATACATTTTAAATTCCCTTATAAATTTCTATAAGTCTTACTTATTACATAAATTAATAATTTGGTAAGAAATACATATAGGGACTGAATATGATGTTTTCTTGAAATATGAATCTAGTGTTGTTCGTCTATTCTAGTTTTATGCAGATAATAAAATAGAAATAGAACAACCTAGTTCAAGTTCAATTTATCGGCTCCTACTAGCATCTATGTGTCAAAGTTGCTAATTTCAATGACCTCCTTTTTTTGATTTTTAAATCAGTTTTCACTCTGGCGAGCAAATTTCGGTCTTACCGTCGCTCCAACGAGTTCGCTCTTTTGCAGTTTATTTGTATATGTTTCTCAGCCATTATTGGTAACACTACCAGATTGCTTTCACGAGCTATAACATCTGTGTGTCAAAGTCGTTGATTTCAACGAACTCCTTTTCTGATTTTTAAATTATTTTCGCTCCAACGAGCTGTTTTTGGTCTTTCTGGCTCTTTTGCAACTTCTTTGTATGTGTTCGCAACCACAATTAGTTATATCACAAGATTACTTTCGCAAATCCCATTCAAGATTTTGTCTCCATACTCAAGTTGACTTCATATGACTCACATTGAGTTTGCGGGATTGTTAGATTATATATTTTCTATTATAGATTATATATTTTTTTTTAATAGGTTTCTTGTACGTTCTCGTAAACCATCTAGGATTAGAATTTCTTATCTCCTAAGTTTACTTGGCCTCCAAGATTATGTACCAATAAATAAGCTTTTATATATCATTCGTTAAGAACAAATACAATTATTTTTCTATATTTCTAACAAACATGAAAAGAATTCTGAAGTGTGTTGTATTACACAATAAATAAATTAATCCAGCGACCAATTTTTAATCTCAAATTATCTAATTCATGATGGACGTCACTTAATACGAGTTGCTGTGAAAAATGGACTCGTCAAAATTTTATTGAAAAACGTGTCACACGAGTCACTACAAATATAATATGTACAAATAAGGTGTACATACAAACATATATTTAAAAAAGAAAATACAATAGATCCTATAAAAAAAAAACTCATTTTTTTATTGAATATGTTTTCAGTTGTTGGATATGAACATGGAAATACTTTGGTGAGAAAAATGCTTGGACAGAGGATCTTGACCAACACAAATTTATGGTCATATCCGCAGATCCAATGGATTAGAGCTAAGTAGACTGTGATGTACCAATATTTTAGTACTAGGCCAAGCCCAATGGGCTAAGACTAGTACCCGTATAACGGTCATATATTTTTCATAAATGGGCTGGGCCATCTGGAGCTTCTGTAAGAAAACTCTCTGTGAAGATAGTGAGAGATCATCGTCTATTAACTCCTCGAACAAAAAGGTCAGTTTAATCTAACGATCGATCTAGAAAAGCAAGTTCGGGTCGACGAGCTTCAAATCACCGGAAGAAGCATTGGCGGTCGCCGGAGATCAAGGTTTCCTATCTCTCTCTCTTCTAATATATAATTGTATATCTATATATACTTGACATTTATATATTTCAGGTTTTAGATGTAATGTTTCTGATTTACGTATTGCAATGCAACGCGAGATTCAAGATATAGAATATAGTTTTTGTATATGCAGATCGGGGAATATATACGCTATATAATTCAATTTCTGACTTTCTCGTATCCTAGAAAATGGATTTTGAACTGAGATTTATTGCAGTATTTGCGCTGCTTGTCGGTCGGTGAGATTAAATTCGACATGGGGTTTTTGGTAACAACCCTAATATTCCTTGTGATCGGAATCATTGCATCTCTTTGTACAAGAATCTGCTTCAACAGAGGGCCTTCTGCAAATCTGTATGCCTCCATTGTCAATTATCTTTTGCTTAGTTAATTTTTGCCTATAGTAATTTTTTTTTATAACGTTTTTGTTTTTTGTATTTTAAACAGTATTAAACTGCTGCAATTGCATTATAGACTCACTTGCATGAGCTTTTATGCACTTTGCGGCTTTAAGCTAATGATTTAACGAACTGTTGTTTTGCTTATTGTTTTCTTGTTATCTCAATGTAGAGGTCATATCTTGGTTCTGAGTAGGTCTCTCTATCTGGAAAAGCATCAGATGGCTGGGTTTCTAGTTCTTTCCATAAAACATGTTTAAAATTATTCTGCAAAAGCCTGATTTTTTGGAAAATAGTGCAAGAATCTTTTCTTTTTTTTTAATCTCGTCAAAAACAATATTGTTATTAGGAAGTAGTAATATTGAATATACTTATCTTTTTTGTGACTGTAACATAAAGAATCCTGTTTGTTGGGAGGACATTTTTGAAATGCAACTTTCAGCCAGTGTCAATCCATCTGCCTTTATGTACTTGATAATATAATTTGGTGCTTAACCACGTATTGGGAATGTATCTGTGTTCTATACTTAGCATTGACAGTTAGGTTGAGTACTTGTTTTGTTACATCTAGGATCATATATTCATATGATACTTCAAAATGTTGTATCAGGCATTACTTTTTCACTTATCTTGATATTGGACAATGGATACACATATTCATGCGTCTATTACAATGCATACAGCCTTGTGCCTTAATATCTTTTGGTAAATAAAAGCATGTTTATCTGATGTTTAATTATTTAGGTTTTTTTCAGCTTCATAAAACTATTTGGAAAAATGATATATTATTGATAGTTTTTTAGTCTCTTCTAGACCGTTATCTCAGAAAAGCTGTTAAATGATCCTTTTTTTTTTCCTCCTTTGAATCTGCATATGGCTAATTGTAATCACATGATGCAGGTTCCACCTAACATTGGTTATTACTGCAACAGTATGTTGTTGGATGATGTAAGTTCGATTTTAATTGAATTTTGTCCTTTCATCAGCAAAACCAAAATATGTTTTTTCTTGCATTTAAATCTTGTTTCTTGCCCTTGTTTGGTGTACTGTTCAGAACCTTATCTTTCATAATGCTAATTCCAAATTGAAGGAAGGAGCGGGTATATATATGAATATTGTAAAAAGTTGGTCACATTTTTATTGATATGAATTGGATAATTTTGCAATCTTAGCCCATCAGACTAAAGGGTAAATTCGATAACAATTTTGTAAGGGCCACCATGTGGATCATTGGGTAGGTTAGGAACATTGTATTCATTAATCAATTACAGCTGAAGCAAAGGTGTTGAGATTGATCAGTTGCAATACATGAAAAAATTGAATTAATAAAATAATGCATTCGTGAGAAGTGGGTGGCACTTATTAAGAGCAATACAGGAGAATGTTAGCTATGTTGATAAGTTCTTCTTTTGTCATTTGTTTCAAGTTGAATTGTTACAAGTGCGAGAGGAAGGCCTAAAAGAATTCCTTCAGCCCGTAAGAGGAGACGCAATGGTTTTTTTATTTAATTGAATATATGCATAAAACTAGAGCAGAACTGCATAAGGGCTCATTTAGTTACCCCCAAATTCTAGGATAGTGGCTTGTTGAGTTGGATCCATCTCACATTTGTGTGTCCATTCTGGAGAAAACGCCCTCAGAAGTTTGTTACCCAGATTGTACTCATTTTTGGTCCATGTGTTAGATGTGATGTTGGTCCTTGTTTGAGAAATTTATGCTGAGTTAAGTTCTTCGTTTGCTTCTACTCCTTTGGTGCCCCCTCCTTTTTTTGGGGGTGGGGGTGGAGGAGGGGGGAAGTGTGGAGGGTGAGTCTAGTAAGGCAGATACAGGTCTCAGAAGGAACCACAGATGAGAACTAAGTTACTTGTATTGTTGAATTGTGAAACTGTTTTCACTCTTCAGGTCCTTAGTGTTTACACAAAATTTACAGGGAAGTACATCTCACATTTATGTGTTCAATCTCAAGAAAAGCCCTCGGAAATTTGTCACCCAGCTTTTAGTCATTTTTGTCCAATGTGAAAGATGTAATATTGGTTCTTGTTTGAGTAAAGAATTTTGGTTGACTTGGGTCGTCATCATCTTCTTCTTACGTGGCTAGGTGGGGTGGATTCTAGTAAAGCAGATCCATGTTTTAGAAGTTCCTGCAGATGAGAGAACTAACGTACAATTGTTATTGCTTTGTGAAACTCTCTCCAGGTCCTTGGTAGTTACATGGCATTTGCAGAGAAGTGGTGCATCTTTTTTTCTTGTCGCTCAATTTCTATGTTCAACAACAAACAGTCCACTTTTATTAGGTGGGGGGTCAAGGGGGTGAGGGTGGTGGGGGTTTGTGCTTTACAGTTTTCCAGGGACCCCATTAGAAATTTGTTGGGTAGGGCTCTATCTTTGGTCCATTTTTTACATTTTGAGTCAATCTTGAGAAAAGGCTTTTAAAAGCTTGTTACCAGCTTTTCCTATTTCCCGTTTCATGAGTTAGATGTAATATTGAGTATAGAAATTTGGGTTGACTTAGGTTTCCTTTTTTCTTCTTCTATTTGGCTGTGGGGGTCTGTGGAGAAGGAGTCTAGGAATACAGATCTCGGTCTCAGAAGTTCCGACGAGGTAGAACTATGTTAGAGTTATTATTAAATTGCGAAGCTGTTTTCAGATCCTTGATGTTTACTCTTAACATTTGTAGAGAAGTAGAGCTGTCTTTTTATTCACAAACAGAATTTTTTTTCTTTTTCTTTCTCTGAAGTGGGCGGGGTTGAGAGGGGTGCTTTGCAGCTTTCCAGGAGCCTATTAAGCTCTCTCTCTTTGCTTGTACCCACACCTCTGCACCTCTCTGTTGTTCTCTCTTTTTTCTATTTTTCAGGTAGCTCTCACCCCTATCTTTGTACATTTATTCTTTCCTCCTCATCGCCACCCTCTTCTCTTCTCAATGAGTTTTTGTTCCAGTTGAGGACTAAATACTGTTCCATTCTTGATCATGATCTCTAAAATGATAAGACAGAACATACAGTTCTGTCAGTTATACCTTTCATACGACTTGGTTGAGCTCCAGATGCCTATTTTGTGAATATGATATGCTACACAAGAAATCTGATGAGCTTATGTGGAACCCCTTTATTGGAACAATTTGGTTTCGGAGTATTTAATTGTTAAAAGAGAACAGAAGCATTGACAAAATTCTGTTGTATAATAAATTTTTCTGTTTCCTATTTGTATGTTTTCTTTGATGCTTATTTGAGAAGTGAACATGTTATTGTGTTTTGCACCCCAACTTTTTGTTATCTCTCAGTGACAGTTATATATATTTCTTTCACTTGGCCAGGTGGGCGATTGTATATCTTGCACAGATGAAACCTCTCATAGTTCCAATTTTGAGTGGAGAGTGAGATGCTCAGTGGAAAAACGTATACTATCCTCTGGGAAGCCAACATTATGGATTATAAATGGGTTATTGGAGAATGGTCATTATCTTAGTAGAGTACGCAGTCATCTTTCTGCATGTCTTATTGATGCAAAGAACTGTGAATTGGTTTTTCATT
Organism: Cornus controversa; assembly: GCA_026545225.1. Lineage (NCBI taxonomy): Eukaryota > Viridiplantae > Streptophyta > Magnoliopsida > Cornales > Cornaceae > Cornus > Cornus controversa. The sequence goes on along the minus strand of CM048852.1, from coordinate 41,935,754 downwards.
TTGTGCTTGATTCAGCCATTGTAAAACTGTTATTATTGCCTATTATTGTTATTCTTTTGAATACTGACACTATGAAGCTTGTAATGCTTATAAACTGAAAGTTTGGAAAATGTAGATTTTTAGTTGCTATCATGTATTCCTTGAATAAGGATACCTCAGTTACTGAGAAAATTATGGAAATTAAATAATTCCGTGAAATTTGTATTCCTGACCTCTTCGTATCTGCTCACTGTCACGGTGGACTGGTTATCACATTGTTTGATTTTCCCAGTTATTGTTTGATCTGTCACTTGTTGTTTAAGATGCAATGTTGGAATTATTTTCATGAGGCGAATCTGGATGATTTTTGGTGCTGAATGGCTCACCAATTTCATTCATCTTAGATTACTTGATGGTCGGGCAAAAATCCTTGGTTTCATTGTAAAATTTCATTTTATTGGGATGATATTGAATTGCTTTGATAGTCGATAGTACTGAATGTTGTGACTTGGGGCTTTCTATGAAATTAACTTGTAGACCGGTTATTAAACAAGAAAACTGACCATTGAGATCGATTAGAAATGAACATTCATAATGTTTCCAGGAATCCATTGAGATTGATTAGACATGTACATACATATAATGTGAATGTGTATTATATTATAATATATGCATGCAATATGTATTGGGGTACAAAAGGCTCAATTACACTTTATGATAATACACTATTATTTTGTGTCACATAATTCCTTGAACAATGTTTTGGCATTTTTTTTTTTTTATAGCAAATGTTTTGGCAGTTAATTCTCCTGAACTATCAAAAAAAATGAACATTCCCTCTTGTTAATGGTTGTCCGATTAAATGCCTTTATTGCTCATTTTGTTCATATAGTTCAATTTTTTTGTGCAATTAACCTAAAGAAAAATTTAGTGACTTTAAATATAGATTTAATAACCACCCAATGATTGTTGAACTGATGACTTCATTCTCAAATTTTCAGCTGTTCATGGGATTAATACTATTCTAAAGGTATAGCATTCAAATGTTTAAAAGTTAGAAGGATTTTATGCATTAACTGATTAAATTAGTATACTTGTGTGGCTCATCAAATATCTACTCTGGCTCCTAGACTTCTAGGATGTTTGCAATTACATTGTCTATGAATCATGCTTAAAAAAAAAAAAAAATCTATCTATAAACCATGGTTTATTTACAGGGTTAAATGCAGGGATCTTCTTTGAGGTTTGGTAAAATTATACTAGGAGAGACCGTTTGAACTTTATTTCTTTCACCTCTCTTAAATCAATTTTTCCAATAACTGGAATAAATTTTAAGGGTGAAAAAATAATTTTGCCCTTACATTATAACATCACATTATATTTTAAATAGGATAAAATACATTGACATCCCCAAAGTTTAACGTAATTGCACTGACCTCCCCTAAGATTTGTTGCAATTGCATTGATTTCTCCTATGATGATTTGAAATAATATTTTAGGATAATTTTACCATTATACACCCAAATAATTTAATAAAAAAATATATAAAAAAATTTGATTTCTAAAATGATACGTACACTTCCACGCACACAACGTCACCAGCCCGGTCATTTTCGTCAACATGTACCCGTGACTCGCGACAAAACTCAACAACTCAGTCCACAGATCTAATCTTATGTATGTGTTTGTATATTGATTTTTGAAACAAAATTATGTGATAAAATTTTTGACAATTGATCAGAAATGTTATGAGCAAGATTGAAGATCAATGGTGGTCATGGGTGGTGATGTAGCAGGTGTACAAAAGAAGAGTGAATAGAAAGAGAATATAATGCGGGCAAAAATATCATTTTAAAAATCAGATTTTTTTCAGAGGAAGTCAGTGCAATTAGAGTAAACCTTAGGGGAGGTCATTATATTTTATAATGTGACATTATAATGCAATGGCAAAGTGTCTTTTCACACTTAAAATTTACTCCAACTACCCGAAAAATAGATTTAGGGGAAGTGAAATAAATAAATACTAAGCGATCTCCCCAAGTGTAATTTGATCAAACTTCAAGTAATGTCAGTGAATTTAACCCTTATTTATAATTCGCATTTTCAAATACTTTGATCAAGTGTTTAATATGTTCAAATACTCATAATCACATATTTAACAAATTTTGAAAATTAAAATATAATATTTTTCAAATAAAATATCATAACATTTAATTGCTAGGAAAAAAGTTTATAATTTATTCAAAAAGACTAATTTAGTCTAAACTTTAGCCATAGATATAATTCTCAAATCTGTACTTGTTTGTCATAATCTTTTGGCACAAGGGCCAGAAATCCTTCTGTGCTTTTTTTTAAACCACATTACACCCTCACATTTGCAAAAGTGAGCAATTTACCCCTTCTTACACATTATATTTTTCTATGACCATTTTACCCTTTCTATTATTAAAAAAAATGAGGTTTTTTTTTCGAAAATAATATCTGGAGAAAAAATAAAATATGCACAATTACTTAATAAAAATTTTCCAGAGGAGAGGGCTTTTTTAATATATATTAAGTTATATCTATTTACGGAAATAAAATAAAAATGCACAATTACATAACAAAAAATTTCAGATTTTTTTTCCCGAAAAATTTTCCATTAAAAAGAGAGGTTTTTTTTATATTAAGTTTTTCTTTACCTTAATAAAAAAAAAAAAGAGGAGTTTTTTTCTGAAAAAAAAATTCTGAAAATTGTTTCCAGAAAAAAAAACTAAATATGCACAATAATAATAATATCTAGATTTTTTTTTTCAAAAATTATTTTATTTTCATAAATTCTCTCTCTTTCTAATGAAAAATTTTCCAAAAAACAAAAAAAAAAAATTTATTATGTAACTATGCATTCTTATTTTTTTTGGTAAATTGATATAACTTAATATAAAAATAAAAAATAAAACCTCTCTTCTCTCAAAATTTTTTATTAATTAATTATGCATATTTAGTTTTTTCCCCTGAAATTATTTTCGATTTTTTTTTGGGGAAAAAAGCTTCCTATTTTTTTAGTAATAGAAATTGTAAAATGGTCATAGAAAAATACAATATGTACAAAAGGGGGTAAACTGCTCACTTTTGCAAATGTGAGGGTGTGATATGGTCCCAAAAAAAGCACAGGGGGTTTTTGGCCCTTTTGCCTAATCTTTTACATGAACATGTTACTATATAGTACAAGTACACATCATAGAATTATTACTTTAATTTTATACATGGAAATATATATATTTGTAATTTCTACACTTATCTACGTTGATACAATTATGTATATTGACGTGTAATTTATTTGCATTCAAAATTATTAGGGTAAATTACACTAATTTTTCTTGAGATTTGGCTTAATTACACCCGGCATCAAATTAATGAATTTTGTTACAATGACCTCCCCTGTAACACTGAACTAATAGACGTTAACTTTTGGGTGAACTGTCTATTATACCCTTAATATTATATTGATATAAAAATTATAATATTTATATATATATAATGACAATTTTGCTCATCTAATGTAATAATATTTAGGGTAAACTTCATTGACACTCCTGAGTTTTGAGGTATTGTCATAAAGTTATAACTTTGTACAATTTTATCACCAACACCCCCTGAGATTTGTACCGTATATCACATACACTCCTTCTTACCAAAAGTAAGTAGTGTCAAACCACTTTTTGATGGTGAAATGACCATAATGCCCTTTGAGTTCTGACCTAATCATTTTGAGTAGTAAATTTACTCATTTACCCCTATGTAATGGATAGAAATACCCATTTGAATATATATATATATACAACTGTCACTGGGTTAAATTAATCACCAAAATTTCACCGCTGCGATGGCACTTGGTTGCGCACCAAGTCTCAACCAAATGCGCACACACAATATATATAATAAGGCACAAGGGACACATGATTTACAGAAGGCTTTGCCCTCTAACCTTTCACTATAAATCATTAGAGCAATGCTACACGTCTCGAAAAAATATCATGAATTTTAACTCGAATCTATGTAGCATGTGATATAATTCATTATTTTAAGAGATAAAATTAAATGGTAAGTTATTATTGGTGGGATTCCCCCCATACACGGAGTCTATATGGTATTATCACCTGCCACATAGATTCGAGTTAAAATTTGTGAAATAAAATTGTGACGTTTAGCATTTCTCAAATCATTAATAGATACAAAGGAATCCTCAAATGATGTCTACACAAGCTTACATGGCAACTCTCAATTATCTTCTTGTGCCTATGCAAACTACCAAATGAGATTTATACAGGCTCTCAATACTTATACATATCACTAATTTAATGCTCACTAATTTAGTGGATGACACTCTCATCCGTTAGAATTGTGACACCAAATGCTAGGATAATGTTGAACCATCAAGATCGCGTCACATGTCAAGGAAGTTGCAACCACTTGTTTTGACTCTTCCAAAATAGTACTTGTGGAAGATTTATTTGTCACCTCTTGCCCTATAACATATATAACTTATATAACTTATATATAATTATTTATTTCCATAAATAACATATAAAATAAAAAATTTGAGCCGACACCACTAATCACCGCCTCCAACCAACATCTTCTTTATATACTAAAAACCTTCTCCACCATTTGCAACAAGCAAACCATAACCACCTACCAAACAGAACAAGTCCAAGCATAAACCCAAGTCAACGACCATTAGTTAGACCCAATTACTATCTCGCCGGAACTTACAACCATCTCACACCCGAGACTCCACCATTCACCATCGTTGCCACCGAACCACAACCACCGCAGCGAGTCTCCACGATGAACCTCTTCTGCGCTGAAGACCCGTGTCCAAAAGCTTCGCCGTCCAAAACACTTGTACAGAGACCCATGTCCAGAGTGCCTTTGTAAAACACTGTCTACCATCGACACTACTTTAGTCTCCACCACTGTGGCAATACAATCGTCTTCACCATTCAAAGCTCCAAAATCAAGTCATCATTGTGCCACAACCGTTGCTTATTGCTGCAGTCGAAGCATCGCTGGTCATCTCGCCATAATCACCATAGTCACTGGAGTAATTAAAACTTCAGCAATGGATGGAAATTAGGATCCTCGTGAAGTAAATTTAACAAAAAAAGGGAAATTTTGGCTACTTGAGTAGCCTGTCAATTATCCGTATGTGTGTCTATATATATATATATATATATATATATATATATATATATATATAATAAATTCAAAAGAAAATTAAATAATCCAAAATTTGATTAATTCAAGAGTAGATCAGTGAGACTCTTCGCAGATCTTCAGATCTACAGAATTCAACCTCCCTTCGCGAGTGAGCTCGATCCGTTACTTGAGCAAAAAGACGTCAAAACACTACCGAATCTATCACTTAAACACCGATTGTCTGTTGCCGTCCATCGATGTTTGGAATTCGCCGATGTTAGTGGCAAAACTGAATTCCCTCGACGACTTCTTAGTTGGACTAACGACAGAGAAAACTTCAAGTCTCCACCATTAGCCTTCCTCCTCTTGGCGATTGTCGTCACCACTGTGAGAGCTTGAGCTCTCGTCGTTACAATGACTTGATCCATTTCCATTACTGCAATCTCTTTACACTTCCTCATATATATATATATATATATATATATATATATATATATATATTTTCTAATATAATCTGGGTGCTGTTTTAAGGTGTGTTCTATAGGACTATCTGCTAGGCGGTGGTGAGGAGGCGGCGATGGCCATGATGGGAGGAGGTGACAGTGTAATGGCCGTAAAGAGAGAAAAGAAGAAAGGGATAAATAAAGAAAAAAATATTTTTTTATAAGGCTATTTTGGTCAATTCATCGTTCTGATATTTTAATATAAGAAATTATTTAAATAATTAGGAGCAACCAAGACCTTTCACATATTAAAAAAATGAAAAAACTAACAGGGAGTGTTTGTGACGAAATTTGATGAAGTTGTTATTTGACCACACCACCATCGTCGTCAATCATTCAACATCAACCACCAACCAACTTCTCCAATATCCATGGCCACTGCAGAACCCAAACAATTCCATGACAGTCAAGGCAACCAGAGAAGACCCACGAGCAACAACATCTCCACCATAGAAGCTCCATCTTCGTCGAAATTGAAACAAACACCAATGCAAACGAGTAGCCGAAAGCTCCACTTTGCTATCTAAAGCTCTACTTGAGAAGACCCATTACAGCCACCATCTTCACCGCTGAAGTGCCACCATGAGAAGTCACACTGGCATCATCATGAACAGACTCATCATAAACCATGAACAACCAAGCTTCGCCAAATGGGTCTTCGTCACCATGGCCATTCCAAGCATCGACCAAGCTCTATCATTCCCGACGCCATGCACAGTGCATCTTGCCCAAGTTCTGTTACCAACCTCCATTGAAGCAACATTGAAACTCAAACCATACTCACTAGCACCGTTATATCCGTTGTGAACTACTACTATCGTTATCTTAACCATGTCCAAGCTATCAACCACTGCCTCCGTGAAGATCCACCACTCAAACTCCACCTTGAAGACAACCACTGCCACCATGAGAAGTCACACCGCACTACCACATAACTGACCCATCACCATCCACCAGTTCCAAGCTTCACCGTTGGAGCTCCACCAACATAACCACCTAGAATTCACCTATGTTCTCACTACCGAATCAACGTCGACACCATTAAAGCACCATCAACCGTCAACCTCCATCACCACACCACTATAATCTGAAATTCATATATGTGAATATATATATATATAAAAGTTGATGAGCATTTTGGTCCGTTCAACTAATTTTTTTGACAAAACTAACGAAATTTTGGATAGAGGGGGTGTTTGTCATTACAAAACAAATCTCAGAGGAGCACGGTGCAACAAAATTCATTAATTTGATATTGAGTGTAATTAGGTCAAATCTCATAAAAGGTTCCTATAATTTATCCAAATTATTAAGAAAAGGAAAAAAAAAAAAAAAGAAACGAAGAAGGAAAAGAAAAAAACAAAAAACAGGTGGCTCCCTTACCCAAAAAAAAGAGAGAGAAGAACGGGTCTGAGGCAAATTTTCATTCTCGTGTGATTTTAGAAACCCTAAAAACCCAGAGAAGTAGAGTAGTGTAATTCTCATTTTTATTTTCGTTTCCATTTTCTCGGAAACCAAACAGTCGTATTGATGGCTTCACTTCGATTCACAAGCCCAACTGAGTTGTTCTCCTCATCTTCTCCTTCTTCTACGATTTCCTCTGGGTTTTATGGGAAGAAACTGTCTCCGTCTCCGTTCGTCTCGAGAACATGGTTCTTTCCGAGGGCTCGACAGAGGAGCTTCTGGAAACGACACCATTCCGGAGTTTGCTGCACTTTTAGCTCGTTTAATACCCAGATGGAGTCTGCCAAGATCAAGGTCGTGGGTGTGGGAGGCGGTGGCAACAATGCCGTTAATCGCATGATTGGTAGCGGTTTACAGGTGGGTGTTGCTTCATTTCGATGGGTTTATCTCTTTGAAGATTAGGGTTGGCTGTCTTGCATATTGGGGGTTGTCTTGCATGCGAAATGCTATATTCTGGTGTTACCTTGTGTTGTTTACCGTCTACTGATGTTTTTATTTGGATTCCTGTTTATTTTGTTTTCCAATTTACAATTTCAGTTCAGTATTCCAAAGCCAAACGATCTGTCACGTGTTCTGTTGAACAACCAATTCCCCTAATTTTGTTTTCCATTTTGTTGAATTTAAGAGATTACTGAGTTTTATATACTTTTACTTACAGTACTGAAATGCTGAAGCTTTGATATATATGAATATATATCAAATAGTTTCTAATATTAACGTGTCAGCTGCTGCTTATTTTGTTTAAAATATAATTGCCTAAATATTATCTTAATAGAGACGGAATATCACTATAAATAGATTGGAGCCAATTCAAATATTATTGTATTCAATATTCGATAATGTACGAGCAGATCATATTTTTTTGAAATTCTACTTGAGCTTCTTATCTTTAAGAGCAAAGTATTAACTAAAATAACCAGAATTGTCCAATTGAATGTTAAAGTAGTTGATTAATGTTAACCTGATTTTAGTAATTGAAATGTTAATGGACCTTTAGGGTTTTTTTTCCGCATAGAAAATAGAAATTGGTCTAACATTATTGGGTTTGGAATACAGATGCAAACCAGTTTGCATTTGACAATGTCAAGTATTATTGGTATTTCAATTGTAAATCATCATCATCTTTGCCCTTTTCCTGTACAAACGGGGTCGGCCACATGCATTCTCTTTTTCCTCTCTTTTCTATCATAGATCATACCTTCTACTAGATTTAAAAGTTTGAAATCGTTTCGACAAGAAATTAAGAAAATGATCTTGTAATTTATGAAGTTTTGGCAAATAGGATTTTTATTATTTCAAAAGATCTATCCAATTTTAAAAAGTTCAAAATCACATGTTTCAATGATATTCCAATTGTTCTAATATGTTATCATTTCTCCCTTGAGTTTTTTGAAGCAAAAGTGAACTACCTATGTCATTTTTATGTCTGTTAAGAGTTCATTTCCCGCAATTTGTATGTTGAGATTAAGGCCTATTGCTCCAATTAGATACTTCAAGCCTTCAACTCTCTATCATAAGTGGTCCATATATGTACATATCGAGTGCATGTGTGTGTCTAAGTATTGGACCTCCCCTAATACCAAATTTTAGGACATGGGAAATGTGTCCAAAAATTGAATACGGGTAATATAGACACTAACTACGCAAATAAATAATTATATTTATATAAATAGTTTAATGTCTTGTATTATTGTTCTTTAATATACTCAATTATGATTTTCCATTAATGGCAGGGGCAAACATTATTGTGAAATTTTTCCAGGTGTGAGACTTACTAGCTTTGTCAATTGAACATATCAACAAAATATTTTCTGATTTATGCTTCACTATCTATTGGCTGGCCTCCTTTAGTATTTTTAAGATTTAAGAAGACTCCAATTATGGCTTGCTCTGGTAAAGCACATTGACTGGATGTTAGAGTGGTACTTTTATTTGATTCTACCTTTTTTTGAATAATTATTTTGGTGGAGAACTTAGATTGCATTAATTTAAATATCAATATTAAAATGTTCCTAAAAACATCACATTCTGCAGTCTTTTCTTCTTTTCTGATAAGTATACACACTCGGATACCGAATATATATATATATATATATGTTTTATTTTGATATGCACCTTGAGGTCCACTTGCATATTAGGGATAACAATGTTGTTGCATCTTCAATGTTAGGGTGTTGATTTCTATGCCATAAACACGGATGCTCAGGCACTATTGCAATCTGCTGCTGAGAACCCAATTCAAATTGGAGAGCTTTTGACTCGTGGACTCGGTCTGGCACTCGATCTAATAAGTTTTCATTTTGGGACTTCAAACTTTAGCATAGTTTAACTTTATGTATATAACCCAAAAAAAAAATTTGAATCCTGCTTCTTCTTTTTCTCCCCTTCCCCTTTTGGTAAATTACATTGACTTCTCATGAGGTTTGCCATAATTACACAGGCCTCCTCTCTTGTTTGAGAAATTACACTGATCTCTCATGTCAGAAACTTTCGAAGTATGTAATTTTATATTTTGGCCCATGAAATCTAAAATAATTTTAATTAAGCAAAACTATTTTACTGGAACTGGTATTAGCAAAAATCATTGTTGACTGATGTTGACTGTTAACAAAGGGGGGAATTGTTTCAAAACTATATCTGACCGGGAAGGTTAGCTTAGTTTTTCAAACAAGAGGGGAGCTTTGTCCGGAAGGTTGCTGTAATTTAACCTTTTTTTCTGTTAAAGGAGGTGCAGTGCCCATACCATTGGATCATCAAGCCAGTGTTCCAATGGTATCATCACTGTTGCTCTATTTGTGTGATGGTTCTATTGTGGCCTTTGATTTGAATCACGTAATAGAGATGCAGGTACAGGCGGGGATCCAGTTATGGGGGAGCAAGCTGCTGAGGAATCAAAGGAGGCCATTGCATCTGCTCTTAAGGGCTCTGATCTTGTCTTTATAACAGCTGGTATGGGCGGGGGTACAGGGTCTGGTGCTGCTCCAGTTGTTGCTCAGATATCAAAGGAAGCAGGTTATTTAACTGTTGGTGTGGTCACCTACCCATTCAGCTTTGAAGGACGTAAAAGAACGCTGCAGGCAGGTGCTATTTTTCATTTTCCTTTGGAAATATGATAAAATGATATGCTTGGGTGTTTATTATACGCTATTTGACGATCCAGTAGTTTCGAGATCAAAGTCCTACTACAATGTGAACGAATTCCCTTTCCAAACATTTCTTGAAATATACGAAGGATAACATGTCCTGCTACTTTTCATGCTTATTGATTACAAAGGTTGATTCTGTTGACATGCTTCTTTTCGGGTTTCATTTGCTAGATGTTGCATCGACTTGCTTATCATGTTATTACTAGTTGATGTATATTTATTAACAAAATATACTTGCCTCCCTTGATATTTCTGAAAATTTGTCAAAATTTACATCAACTTCACCTCTGTTTTGTTAAAATTATCACCACTTTCTGTTATTTGATTATGGAACCTATTTATGGTAGTTGCTAATACAATGATGTTTTGTCTTTATTTTTTCTTTCTAATTTAACTTGAGGCTCCAATAAATTTACTCATGTTTGCAAGACCATGTTTAAACCCCCACTAGAGTGATACAGTCCACCTCTGTTATCATCTTTCCACATAGCCAACATATGCCAGTATGCCACAATCATTTGAACCTACATCACAACTCTACAACAGGGGGTGAATGACACCTCCTGTTCATCATTATCATCGCCAACACATTATGTGTGTGTCACTAGCTTAATAAACACTCCCCGCCCGCCCACACAATCTTTAAACCAATCCAGCACCTTCTTCACTACTGATGCAATCACCTACCATTGAGTACCTCTCTCTAACACTCCCGCCATCGCATTGACCCATAGTTCATCACCTCCACTGGCTGCCACCTATCACATCTGCTTGGATCTTCATTAAGACAATCTAATATCATTTAATTATCACCTCCATCATCCCTTATGGATGGTGTGGTGAATATGATGATGTTAGGTTTACTGAGATGTTGATCTTTATTGTTTGAGGGGTGGGGTGGGGAACAACACTGTCTATATACCGGGACAATAGAAGTGATGACTGGTAGTTTATCTTTTACTAAAGCTATATAAAGTTGGTGGTTATAGATGAGTAATAGGGTTGCTGCTATGGCAATGATGGTGGTTGGATTTGGTTCATGATGAGACTTGCAGAAGAGTTGGGGCTGGTGGATTAGGGAGTCATTACAAATGGCAGTGGTATGGTGGAGTTTCTTGAGAACAAGGCTACTGACTGCGTATTATAAATGTGTGGGAATGATTTTGAGAGAAAATGGCACGTGTGTGCATATGTGTTTCTGAGAAAGAGAGAGAGAGAGAGAGAGAGATTGGTTAAGAGCAGAAAGAAAATAAAGATTACACAATGGGCAAGGGAGAATTTTTCAGTTAAAGAATTATGTTTATGTATTGCTACTAATCTTCAAGAGTAGAGGGGTGGTCTGTGCGATTTCTTTAATTCCTGGGGACTTCGAATAAAACTCTACCACACTACTGCTGTCAAATAAAACTCAGAGGAAGTAGGTATGTGTAAATTAACCTAAACTAAAACACCTATTATCTTAACAGCTTATTGTATGTTCCTTAAAAGGAAAGTACACATTTCACCTAACATCTTTAGTTTGATTCTTTGAGAGAGAACAAAAGGGGGGGTACTTCATTATCAAAATGTTTTGATGCAATATCGTTCCCCAATTGTTCCTTATTTTCCTTTGTTTTTGTGATTTATGATTTATTTTATTGAGGAGAGCTCCTCTTTCTTTCTTTTTTCTTTGAATTGTTTTTCATCTTTAATTGAATATCTGTTTCTTCTTTCTTATGTTTTCTCTTTCAAAAGAATATGCTGTTTTTGGCAATGACTTCCTGTATTCTTTATATATATATATATATATATATATAAAGAATACAATATATATATATATTTCATGGGAAATTGCAAATAAAGGATTGAATACAGGTTGCTAACAAGATGCACAACTGCAATTTTTTTGTACTAATTAATTTCACTTGTGAATTGGGTTACATAAAGATAGTTTAATTTCTGTTCTACGAAGTTAAAGAAAACCATAGAGGGTTTCATGGTGTAAGTTTCCATCTGGTATGAAAGGTTTTAGATGCATTACTACTTGAATTAGGGTACAAATCCAGCATGCATGAAGCATGGTAACATTCTTTGAACATGGTCGTTAGAGATTTCTTTGTGTTCTTAGTTTTACCTGTTTAAGGCTGGAAAGTGTTCAATCTAATCAATCTGTTGGTATCATTTTCATAGGAGAATGTGTACTGCATATATGAAAGTTTATAGCAATAGTGCAGGTCATTCTTAATGATCTGAACCATATACTCTTTTTATACATATAGTAGAACCGTTGCTCTAAGTTAGATATCAGATGAGCTCTTATGAATGAATTACTTGTATAAAAAAAAGGTTATCAGATGAGCACTTGGACCAGTTCTGCAGCAATGGGATTGCATAGATTGATTAGATTGATGGGGTGATTAACATGCATTTATTTTTGTAGGATGATCAAGAGGCAAAGGGTAGTAGTATAATGTACAGTTGAGACATGCTGTGCATTGTTTATCAGTCATGTACTGTTGAGATCAGCATCAAACTTTGGATGTTACGGCAGTATCTTAAACATCATACTTCCATTACTACCCAATATTCTATACAATTAATTCTTGTGTTTGCTTCTTTTTTCAGGCATTAGAGGCTATTGAAAAGTTGCAGAAAAATGTTGATACTCTTATAGTTATTCCCAATGACCGTCTGCTAGATATTGCTGATGAGCAAACACGCCTCCAGGATGCTTTCCTTCTTGCTGATGATGTCCTACGCCAAGGAGTGCAAGGAATTGCGGACATAATTACGGTGAGAGCTCTTTCCTTAAGACACTGAACTTTATCTTCCCATTCATTGACCACTGACTGTTCACTCAGTATTTTTTTACTATAATTTCTAACGGTGTTAAGATGTTCCAAATCACACGTGGCTTAGTGACAATTTTAAATTAAGCATCCTATAATAGGGCATAGATTCCCGTCGCCTACTTGCTGAAAGCACAAATGGAATGGCTGATCATTTATTGTATGAAGTTAGTGAGTGGTGAATTTTTCTCCAGTTATGCATGAAATATGCGAAGTATAGCAAGTTATCTTTACATGGTCACTTGTATTTTTTATTTAGCATACATTGTTTCTAATATAATTCAAAACATTCAAGAACTTTCCCAAAAATAGCTGTTGGCTTCCCAACTTTTCGTGAGCGTTTTCCTATACCCTACTCCCTTTTTCCATCATTGGGTTGAATAAAATGACGAGATCAGTGCAGGCCATATTGGGTGTGGTGACAATGCCTTCACTTTTAATTGACAGTCAGGAAATCTTGCTGTGGACCGTTTTAATTATTTACAAATATTCCTCATTCAACTTGAAATTCTAGAATTTACCTATGCTGCTGACCCATATAGTTTGAAGATTGAGGTATTGTTTTCTTTATGCAGATACCTGGACTGGTAAATGTGGACTTTGCAGATGTAAAGGCAGTCATGAAGAACTCTGGAACTGCAATGCTTGGGGTGGGGGTTTCATCCAGCAAGAATCGTGCTGAAGAAGCAGCTGAGCAAGCAACTCTGGCTCCTCTGATTGGATCGTCAATCCAATCAGCTACTGGAGTAGTGTATAACATTACTGGAGGGAAGGACATAACTCTGCAAGAAGTCAATAGGGTGTCTCAGGTATGGCAAATTTTCTAAGATTTCTCTTTCCTTCTTCCCTCGTACATTTGCAATACACCTAAATTCTTCATTTTGCACTTCATTGATCTAGTTAAACTATGCCTAAAACCCCAGATAGAATTAGATAGACGCTAAATTCTCATTTGGCTGGACCTTTTCCCATGCTCCCCAATACAGCACCAAGTTACTGTACCTTGTGAACTGTGATTATGTGATTAGTAGCAATTGTGGAGCATGCAATACCATATATATTTTTATTATAAGTTAAGTTTCCCTAACCTTTTTTTTCCCTTGCAAATCAAAATGTGAGTAATTTATTTCATTATAAAATAAGTTCCCCAACCTTCTTACAAATCAAGATGTGTATGATTCTTTTTTTTTTTTTTTTTTTTTTTTTAACCCTACCAGATTGTCACAAGTTTGGCAGATCCTTCTGCTAATATTATATTTGGTGCTGTTGTGGATGAGCGCTACAACGGGGAGATCCACGTGACTATCATCGCGACTGGTTTCACACAATCATATCAGAAGACACTTCTAGCTGACACAAGGGGATCAAAGCTGGTGGAGAACGGGAAAGGAGGCCAAGAAAGCCAGAAATCACCTGTCTCATCCAAATCGTCAACCTCACCTTCCACAGCTCCATCTAGGCCACCTCCACGGAAGCTCTTCCAATTCTAATCTTTTTTTTTGGCCCTATTTTTGTTTATTCATTTGCTCTTTTTTCCTTTTTTTCCCCTCCCGAAAGGGAGGGAGATAGGGTTAGGCATTTCTGTTGTGTAATGTCCTTGATTCTTATCTATTTCAGTTGCCATTTGTTTTCTAGGTGTTGCTTCTCTCATGCTGTATTGTTTTACATGCAGTCCATTAATTTTCAGAAGGAATTTAGAGTATGAAAATTATGGTATACAATAAAAATAACTGAATATCATTGTCTAATAACCATCCATGAAATTATATATGAAAATAAATAAAATATTACAAAGTTGCGATTGATTAGTGATGATATTTTTGACCAATTGACTTTTCATGGATGGTAAAATTTTTGATTTCTTCATGTTTAGCTACCGAAAAAAAAAAACGTGATATCTGATATTGTCAAAGGAGCAACTGAATTTTTATTAATTATCAAAAGTTTTAAATTCTCGCCCTTTATATATATATATATATATATATATATATTGTTTGTGAAAATTTCTCTCTTCTAATTTTACTGTTATAAACAAATTTTAGAAGTAATAGAGAGTCTCAAAAGAGAGAAGTTGTAGGCAGCCAACTTATTAAAATAAATATACAAGTAAAAATTAAAAGAGATATCTATATCTAATCCATCACTTCAGCACGTTGACAACGGGACCCAAACTGAGTATTAACTTCTCTTTAGCAAAAAAAAAAAATTATTTCATTAAATATAATTATGGAAAACTAAAAAATACCATACGCTCGACTAATTGAGGTAGGTGCTTGAATGCCTGGAATAATATTAAAAGGTTGCTAAAGTAATCTGTTTGAATTGTCTCCCCAATCACTACCATCTTACACCCCAAAGACAAAATGAACACTCCATTATAAACTATCAGAACTCATTCCAGGTAACCAAAAAAAGTTGAGCTCAGAAAAACAATCCATTATTGCATATACACATGGGAGTCTCACAAATTTTATCCAACATCCTATCTTGATATTAGTACAATCAATTGTAAGCCAATAAGTTCGAGAGGTATCTATGCATCATGTCAAAACAAGAGTTTTAACATCTATCATCATGTCTAAACAATTACATAATTTACATTGATCGTTCAACAGCAATTGCCATTTTTCTCCAATTAATCACAGAAAGAAAGATGACTCGGGCATGGGCATAAAGGAGAATATGCTTTCACCAAAATATTCAGATAGAAATGGCAGCAAACGCCCGGCATCCATGTCCCTCAAAGCCTCAGCAATAACAGTAGATGTCTTTAAAGTTTGACCACCAAACTTCTCCCTTCTGCCATTGCTTCCTGATATGTTTTCATTTGTTAACTGTCGTGAAATTGATGGTAAATTAGCATCAGAACCACCTAGAGTATTCGAAAATACACCAGTTGCTCCTGGAATGTCTCCTGGCAAGGAGTTCGTTACACCCATTGGACCGTCTATGGCTGCTTTCTTGAGCGGTGGCTGCTGCATCAGGTTGTCCATGCTTGCTTTACGTTTATCTTGGTTACATACAGAAAGGTACAGATGTATGTGAGAAATGTGATCGATCAAAGAGGCATATATTAAAATTTTCTTTTTAACATAGCACTCATGAAAGAATATTAAAGATGGAAAAGACCTTAAAAAGTTAAACTAAACAATACAATGAGAGCTTCTTGTGTCATCAGATTTTACTCATGCATGCCAGGCTGCCAGCTGCAAAATTAAGGATATCCACGGGTGTTCCAAAGCAATTTTCAGAAAATAATGCTTCTACTGAATTCATGTATATAGTTATCGAACACAGCTAGTCACTATAACACCAACATGAAAGTTGAAACTGTCGGTATGGCATCTAAAAGGGAATGGTGGGGTTTGGGGTTCAAATCTTACTGTCTGTCCATATAATATTCTTGAGCACAAGCTCCTAGATACATTCACTTTTACAATTCCAATTTAGTTAGTGAAGTAACTTCTTATTAAAAGGAAAATCTAACAAGAAAGAAAAGGAATATTGGAGGAATTAAAAGACAAATTGAATTCAGGAACTGTACACTCAATACGATCCTACTGGCAACTAGAAGTCATTCCTCCTAATTTTCAAAAGCACCCTAAGAGTTTGTGTTACGTCAACATCACAGTTTTTAGTACTCGTGTAACTCCACTTAGCACACCATGCATGCACATGCACTAAGCAACCATAGTGCTCTCGAACTGTGAGTTTCATGTTAAGTCAATCTGAACATGCTCAATCTGTTCAATTGAATCATTGTAATTCCTTTAAAAAGGTAACTAAAGTTGATCACTAGACAACTGGCCATTCCTCCTCAGCTACTTGCAACATAACAGATGGCACAAGATTATCTGTACAATTTGGAAGTTTATAAACTGCAGGAGAAACTCTTGAAAGTTGAAACACAGTATAACACATCCACATGGGCTGAAAATGTGTGGAACTGACCACTGGAAATTATTCTACTGGCCACGAGGAGTACTTTTGGGAAATTAATCCAAAATACACCCTCAAATTAGCCTTTAATTAAATTTGGCAGTATAATTACTTTATTGCTGTATGAACAAATAAAAGACATGTATCATGTGTAATCTGAGGAAACAAGTAAATGAAAGTTATACTTGGTGTTGCAGTCAGGACTTTTCCATTACTCTTCCGGACAGCACGTGTCAACGATAGCAGATTTGGGAACATCTCAAAGCAATCATGCATGCATAAACCAGCTGCACACTAAGAGGTGTATTACTTCGTTAGTTTTGTTGCATAGCCATCTTACTGGGAATTAACAGAGGGCAAAAAAACTTCCCACCGAACTAGAAATAAAACTAACCAATAAGGCCCCATATACACGCCAAGCTTCATTCCTCTTCATTTCATTTTTTTGCTTATTAAGTTGCATCTCTGGCTCCAGAAGTTGCAAATAAGGCTCAAGATTTGGTAGTACAAGCAGACGAACCTACAAAAGTAGTTAAGAAGCACTGCAAATTGCTCAAACAAACACACAATGTTTGAATTAGAGGAAGAAAGAATTACAACAAGAAGCAGTTTGATGTGAATAGGCAAAAAATTTTTCTGAGTATAAAAACAATATTAGAGGTAAAAGGTCTTTCAAAGGTAAATATGGGAAGGATGAAGTGAAAGAGGACTCAAATTAGAGTGAATGCAAGGAAAATGAAAACATTCATAATGAAAATTAAGGTTTTCCTTCTGATTTTCTCAAATTTATCGGGAAAGGGTGATGCACCACTAAAGATCATTGTAACATTTTCATATCTAGACCTTGTTTTAAGTCTTCCACGGAACTTAAGTACCATCTTCATCAACCAACTTGCTAACTGCTAAAATCGCTTGGCAATGGAAGAGAAAGAGAGAGGAGTTCTCAAAACTATTGCTGGCTTAGTTTGAAAATTCGAAGCTTCTGTTTTTTTTCCCTAGTTGGGGGACTCTCACACACTTTTTTGCCCATACCGGGGCTCGAACCCCTCCCTCCCCTCCTCTTTGAAGATGGGGAGGTTATACCATTGGGCTACAAGCCCTTTAGTAGAAGCTACCCTTTTGATAATATATATAATACGAAAAAGATCACTTTTTATTCTTTTCCCTACTTTTGCCCCTTTTTTTTATCTTTTTTGGTTGGAGTGGGTAACTAAAACCAAAACTGCTACTGTATCCGACGAAAAAGTAAACATTCTATTCTCCACTGCTAGAAACTTGGGAACAAAGAATACCACACTAGGTCCAAGGGCTGCCAGCCCCTGAATTGCACCATAATGTTGAGTCAATGCTTTTGTCGGGTCCAAGAATGCATGGAGCAGAGTCCTCGTCACACGTGGCTGAAGATTGTGGTAAACATGACCGAATCTGCAAGAGGTAAATGGTGTCAATGAAGAAATGAGATTCAGTCTGACTACGTAAGAGGTGAATGTTAATCTCTTCACGTATAACCTACTGATGAAGCACATATTGGATAAAGGTGGATCAGGAAATCATTATGATCAAAATCTGTGCATAAATAAAATAAATTGTGTGATGGAATCTAACTTTTTAGTAAATAGTATAAATATAAATAAGAAAAGACTGAGAATTGATAACCAGGAGTTGACCAAAAGTGATCATTCTCTCTCATATAAGTAATCTCATAAAGTTGTGAGACCATCTGATGTACCATTTAAAAGTAAAAAAGGATCACATATCTTGAGAACACCAAGGAGGGGGAAAAAAACTTTTAAGTGGTATAGTGGTATATTGTGTGTTTGTGTCTGTGTAGGGAATGCCCTCACTTGAGAAAGAATTCTAAAATCATGTTTCCCTTAACTGAGATAATTGTATATGTGTATAAAGCAAATCCTCACCTCTTGCATATTGAAGCAACCAGGTTAGCTGTAAAGTTTCTAAGTTCCCAGTGATTGTCTGAGAATCTATTCCCTAACCTTTTGGCAACAAGGCAAGTCACTACAGACGGCATCAATTGGTGTAGCTGAAGAAACAAAACCTCATTAGAGACAGGCATGGTCAACCTTCAAAATAAAGTAAATCAAGATAGAAACTTTTCAATCCTAGCAGATTCAACTAGCATTGCCTGGGCGAAACCTAGATATCAGGTGCTACATTATTTTAGAATCAACAAAAGTCAAATAGTTAAATAATAATGACCAACAAGCCTTCTTCAGGATCTACAATCTTTCTTTTTTAGGCCCATCTACTAGTTTACCTGACAGCTTTCCATTAACATTGCAAGTTGAAGTAGACTAAATTAGGATAGTTGACCACAAAAATCTCATTTGAGTACTGGTAGTTACACTTGTATGTGCATTAACATTTGAATTCAATAAATTGAAATTAAACTTACATAAGGTTCAATATGTAAATTTGGATTTTGGAGAAGGCTCCTGACAAGACGCATCAAAGCAAAAAGGAGATGGAAATTATTCAAACTCCGCGTAACCTGATATAATTGCATAAAAACATCAAGCCATCATAACAGAAAATATTTTCATCCATAATATGTTAAATACAAGGTTCAAAGAATCGATCAAGTGCAAGTTGAATCCACCAAATCAACTAAAGACGACCCAGGCAACAATAACCACAATATCAGTGTGTTTGGGACCTTTGGGTGGTGTTCTTCAACCGAACCTACTCTTATATTATATAAGTTATTTCATTGGTTGTGATAATTTGATCTAGGATAGTATAAATATTTTTGTAACATTGAGAAGGCCACTTATACCAGAAGATTCCTAAAGTATTTGAAGAATTGGTGCTTGAAAATGCACTTAACCGAACTGAAAACCCATATAATTTCCATTTTCCACCTTAGTCACCCAATGTTCGGCAATGGAATAACATAATGGACTAGATAAGCGTCATGAAGAAAGAGTGGAATCAGGATGTGCAAACAGGATGAGGGAAAGAAAAGACGTGATGATGGGGAGTGAGGGTGAGGGAAACGGTGAGGATGGTGCTTAGGAAGATGATGTTGGAGAGATGAAGACAACAATGATGATAGATTAGTATCAATTTAGTTTTCTATGAATCGTAAATTTATTTTTTCTATTCTTTTACTATTTATTAGCTAATATTATGTAACATCCTAGAAGGATAATGTGGTAGCGCCAGTATTAACCTTTTAGACTGTGTTATATGTGCTAGATGGTGCATTTATTTATCTTACAGAACAATATTGTTCTTCTTACATCTTTAAAATTCATAATGAATCTTCCAGATCTTTTTGAACCTTAAATTTAGCATATTGTTGTGTGTTGCACAATAGCAACTACAAACAAATTGCTATAGTGCCCCTCGAGTCAGTTGCTTGAAATGGTATCATGATTACCTCATCAGCAATGAAATATGTGAAATAAGGAACTAATGGATGGAGTCCTGAGTCAATTGCCAAGCTCCCTAGTGCTTCTTTAAAGAGGATGGAATCAGACTTATTCACAGTGATATCCATAATCTTGTCAAAGTAGAGCTGCACAGCAAACAAAGAGGAAATTTCAGATAAACATGTTCCACCAATGATGTGCACATAATGGACGATATTCGAGATACCTGGAGCTCCCGGGACAGTACATGCTTAATGGGTGATTTAATGTCAACAGGGACTCCATCTTCTTTGTAATCAGATTTTTTGTTGTCAGGAGGCACTGCAAGTGCTACAATGAAAATTGAAAGCATAATTTTAATTTACTATTATCAATAATGATACCAGAGCAAAGAAATCCTAGATTAATTTATAAAAAAAAAATTACAATTACAAAAGCAGGAAAGGGACCGGTTTGTGTGTACCATCAAACAAAGACGACTCCACAACCAAAAATATTAAATAAAAGAATAGAAAAGAAATGAACAAGCTGGGTATTTAAATGAAAAAATAAAATCATCAACCAACTAACTCCGAGAATGCTTTACATCAAGCAGAGCAGGCCAAGCGATTCATGCAAGATATCAAAAGGCATTTGTATGTTCCTATTGCAGTTGTGTGTGTATGCTATTTCAGGTCTAGTTAAGACTAAGAAGTCCTTTGATCAAATGAATGCTTATTCAAAAGGTATTGAATACCTTGCTGCTATTAAAGATACTGCATTATTTTTAGTAGAATACCTTCAATTGGAGCATTTTCTGGAATTGCAGGCTGAACTCCTTCAATAGCTAACCAATGAGCAACAACTGCAGTATCTAGTGGTGCTTTTGGCAGAGCTGTGTCAATCACCTGAACACATCAGGCAGAAAATCAGAACATGAAAGAAATAATTCACAAAATTCAGCTAGAAGAGCAGTTACAACATGTCCAGCAAATTCTTACATCTCTAAATTCAACATCCTTGTCATCGATGTAGAACAAATCCTTATGCCCATCAGCTCTTCTGAACCGCAAAGGATCTCCAGAGGCAAAGCCATATATTGGCTAGGTAAGATTAATAAAAATATACAAGTAAATGAAAATCCAATATTAAACCAAAGATAAACTTGTCAGAACTTAATGAACATAATCATGACCACACGCTTAGAGCACGCACAAGAAAGGAAGCAGACACGTGCAAACACACATGACCATTAACGCCCAAAAGAACACATGCAGAGATGATGCAAGTGATAGTGAGCACCCATATGCGTGTACCAAGAAAGGAATTTGCAAGGAAACAAATCGTGGTATGCATAAAAAAAATATGTAGCAACAATCAGCATCAAGAAACAAGCTCTAAAAGTTTTTACCAAACAATACAAGGATGTAGAAACCCTAACCAACCCCATACAAGAAACTCCATAATTCAAGTTATCTTGAATGGTGTCACTAAACCTTACAGCAAATGATATATATATATATATATATCAAATAATAACACAAGAAAAAGTAAATCAATTAGCAATACCAACATGATAATAATAACTTCATTGTTATACATAAGAATCTTACATCCACATTCCTTAAGCTAAGCGCACTATCCACGTCATCTGCTGTCAAAATAGTTCGCTTCGAATGGCGCATGCATTTGATAGCCTCCTGAAATTACAAATGTGATACACTTTACACATACATATGCACATAATTGTGTGTATATAAATGGGAATTTGTATAAGAAAACTGGAGATTAAACATGAAGTATTTGTTGTACCTGCATGATCTCGCGAACACGGTACTCGACATCGGAAGCGAGAGCAGGCAAGACATCTGGGGACAAATTGTTGATACCAATGCTCTGAGCAACCACCTCAATTGCCTCCTTTGGCACTATCCCCATTTTTTTCTTCTTCAATTATGAAATATATAAAATATGCATATTACATATAGATATAACTATATCATGAATCTCCATGACTAGCAACAGAGAGCTTCCAACAAGATTAGGGCTTAACTTAGCTTTCTGGGTTTGTACACGGCCCAGGAAAGTCGCGAGGCCATTCAGCCCCAGACGATAACATGTTCTGATTAGTGATTACTAACTGCATACTTCAAGGCCCACTACTTTCCAAAAAAGAAAAATGGTTTCTCGAGGCCCATTCTTCGAGTTCTTTTGAGTTTGTCCTTTCATATAGGGTGGAGTTAGGGATGGCATTTGCCCCGCTCCGTCGACTATCCGTCCCGTCTCGTTTCGTTTAAATTTGTTTATGAAAACGGGATGAGGATGAAGTTAGAGAAAATAATCTGCGCTTAAACAGGGAGGGGATGAGGTAAGACCCTATCCCGACGGGTACCCATCCCGTCCTCCCCGTTTAAGTGTATATATATATTTATACTTATATATATAATATATAAAGGAAATATTAATATTATATATATCATACAACTATACAAGTTTATTATATCAGTAATGGATGACTCAATATTAGTTAATGTGTTGCATATACCTAAATGTGTGTTTTTTGTGTATATGTATCTAAATATCAGTTTATTATTATAAAATAATTTGCATTAAAAAAAAAAGTATAAACGGGGCAGGGTGGGAAAAGTTAAACGATTGTGAGAACAGGAAAGTCAAAACCCGCCCCATTTATACACGGTTGCGGGACAGGAACGAGGCGGAGAAAGTTAAAATGTTGCAGGGACAGGAAAGTAAAACTCGCCCCATCCTGCCCCGTTGCCATCCCTAGGTGGAGTGCATAAAACATAGTTCAAAAAATGTGAAATATATATATATATATATATATATTTTATCTTCACTTCCCTCTTCTGTAATTAAGGATGGCAACGGGGTGAGGCGGGGTGAGTTTTGCCTTCCCCATAACCGAAACCGTTTAACTTTTCCCGCCCAGTCCCCGCCCCACAACCGTGTATAAACGGGGCGGGGTTTTGACTTTCTCATTCCCATAACCATTTAACTTTCCCCGCCCAGCCCCGTTTATACATTTTTTTTTTAATGCAAAATTTTTTATAATAATAAATCTGATATTTTGATACATATACACCAAAAATACACATTTAGGTACTTGCAACACAATGGATAATATTGAGTCATCCATTACAAATTAAATAAACTTGTATAGTTGTATGATATATATAATATTAATATTTCCTTTATACATTATTAATATTTCCTCTATGTATTATATATATAAGTATAAATATATATATACTTAAACGGGGCAGGTACCCATCGGGGTAGGGTCTTACCCCCGTCCTCGCCCCGTTTAAACGCGGGTTATTTTCTCTAACCCCATCCCCACCCCGTTTCCTTAAACGGTTTCGTAAACGGATTTTAAACGGGGTGGGTACCAGACGGAACAAAGCAAATTGTCATCCCTATCTGTAATACACATTTTGTGCAAATAAACTCTCATGACCTATCAAATTTTCTTTATATCCTTAAAATATTTAGGTACAAAAATATCAAAATACTTTTTATTGTGAAAGAGACCAAAATACCCATATATATCACACTCTGCCTGCTCACCAACCGATGCTCTGTCTCTCTCTTCCCACTCATTTTTTATTTAACAATACTTACCTACTCACCAGTGTGTAAGTAAGCCCTCCTGACCGCTGATGTGTTCTAATAAAAAATGAACACATCAGTTTTAAAGTTATACTTATTTATTGCATTTTAAACCTCATTTATTATATTTATTTATTACATTTTAAATTTAATTTTGTAATTAAAGCTGATGTGTTATTTTTTATTGGAACACATCAGCGGTCAGGAGGACTCACCTACATACTGATGAGTAGGTAAGTATTGTCCTTTTTTATTTTATTTTTTTCTCTCTCTACAATGGTGGATATTATAATTTTGTGTGGAATAATACTTACCTACTCACCAGTGTGTAGGTAAACCCTCCTGATCACTGATGTGTTCCAATAAAAATTGAACACGTCAGTTTTAAAGTGTAATAAATAAGTATAATAAATGAGGTCAATCTCATTTATTATACTTATTTATTGTATTTTAAACCTCATTTATTATACTTATTTATTACATTTTAAATTTAATTTTGTAATTAAAGCTGATGTGGTAATTTTTTATTGGAACACATCAGCGGTTAGGAGGGTTCACCTACGCACCGGTGAGTAGGTAAGTATTATCCTTTTGTATATATATATTATGTTTATATATATATATATATATATATATATATATGAACACACAAGGAAACCAAACAAGCCATCTCCGATCATCATCATTCTCGTCGTCAACCCACAGTCATCACTATGGCTCCACCATCTTCTTCTTCACTCCCGAACTTAAGCTCCATCACCGTAACTTTACTGTTGGTTTCCATGGAACCCGAAGACCCATTCAACGGAGCCTCCACTGCTCGAGCTCTAAACAGACCACCATGGCCACCTCTATTGAAACTTCTTGGTCTTGCAATGACCCAAATGCCGAAATGGGTCTCCATCTTCACCCACTGCCGTCAACATTTCCTCCATCATCATAACCACCCGAAGCGACCATGGATACTACCGAAGATGCAGAGCGAAGATCCAGTACTGTATTGACCCGCAAAAACCCATGGCCATCGCGGCCATCATCAAGCTCTCACCACAACTCATCGCCAACCACCAGAATGACTGTCACGTTACTGCTGACAGCCATGTCAACCGAGGAGAGAGAAGAATGAGCCAAGAGAGAGAGTCAGTGAAATAAGAGAGAGAAGTTGAGGGGGAGAGAGAGAGGGTGAGAGAGGAGAGAGAAGATGGAAAAGAAAAGAAAAAGAGAGAGAAGGTGAGGGGGAGACAAACTTGTGAGAGGAGAGAAGATGAAAAAGAAAAGAAAAAGAGAGAGAATGTAATGCGGGAGAGAGAGGGTGAGAGAGGAGAGAGAAGATGGAAAAGAAAAGAAAAAGATAGAGAATGTGAGGGGAGACAGACTGTGAGAGAGTAGAGAGAAGATGAAAAAGAAAAGAAAAAGAGAGAGAAGGTGAGGGGGAGAGAGAAGATGAAAAAAGAAAAAGAAAAATAAGGTTTAAAAAAGTAATTTGGACATTTTGCAATAAAAAATATTTTGATATTTGTATTGAAATATTTTGGGGTATAAAGTTAATTTTACAAACTAAGAGAGTTTATTTGCACAAAATAGAAACTATAAGAGAGGGAAGTGAACATAAATATTATTTTTTTTTGCACATTTTTCAAAGTATAGGAGTGTTTTATGCACTTTACCCTTTAATATAAATATAAAACAATACTCTTTTTACTATTATTGCAATCTCGACTACTAATACGTTTAATAAATGAGTCGACACGAATACAGCATGCAAAAATTATTTTGAATTTGAATTTAAGCTATTTAACCCAAGACACGATTACGACATGAGTTATTCATATATTCAAACTTATATACACATAGTTATATATATTGCAATTGTTTGTAATTTATTGGTTTATTTACCGGACCAATGTAGGCATAAAATACAAGGATTAAATTGCTATGATGTCTTCCGGTTATTAAATCACCTTAGTATGTTTTTGAGATTTATATATAGATACAAAATTTCTAATAAAGTTTGATTTTAGGTTTTATGTATAGATATGTACTTTAATTTTTATATGAGATTTTTAGAGTGCCGGAGAAACTCATATCATATAAGTTAAGTGAATTAAAAAGATTATTAAACGAGTCATGTCATAAGAGGACATGTTTATTAAACGGATTACATGAATTGGGTCAATATTAAATTATTTAACAGAATATTTATAAATCGACACAACACAAACACAACACGAATAGACAATCGACAACTCCACCTATTAGTTATAACATAGATAATCTTTAGGGAAATGCTAAACGTCATGAAATTTTATCATGAATTGCCTTCATGAATGATGTGGCAAGTGATAATACCATTGACATTCCGTGTATGGGGGGAATCCCACCAATACTAACTCACCATTTAATTGCCACATCATTCAAGATAAAAATTCATGAAATATTTTCATGACATGTAGCATTGCTCTAATCTTTATGATACAACATGCACTTAAGAGTTCAATTTTTTTTCAACAACATGTATTGCGTTGCACTCTAGAGATTAGAGGCTGAGATCAATTTAGCACTGGTCAGCTGCTGCTGGGTTCATCTCAGCCCTTTCTGTGCATTGTGAAATACAGGTGCACTGAAGAAGATGTTGGCTGTACAGTTAAATACAAAAAAGGATTTCAAATTTGAAAAACAACATTCAATTGTTACTACATTGTTCCTCTAGTTTTTATAGATCTATGTTACGTCATTATAATAGTAATTCTTAATTTATAAAATAAATAAATAAACTGAATTGGATCAATCCCAACTAAACTCTTGTACTATAGGAAGAAAAAAGGTCTAGTTTTCAATAGCGGGATGGGCCTCGAGATTCAATCATATCAAAGTTCATTTTATCAGTAAAATTTGAGTTTTGAAATAATAATTATTCTTCCGAAGATATGTTGCGGTTTGTGTTGGCTTTACATATAATTTTGCATCAAATGGATTCAAACTTAATCCAAGATCCAATTTTCCCATGCCCTTTTAATTGATCAGTTAGTATGTAAAATAAGCCTTAGGCCCGAATCCACTGGGTCAGTAGTGTTTATATATAGTATTTTATTAAAATTATTTAACACAAATATATGTCATTATTAATCTAATTTTTATGAACAGGAATAATTTAAAACTCATTTTATTCTGACTTTCAAACTAGTCCAACCAAACAATAAAATGAAAATAACCATTTCTTGCATTATTCTCGTTCCATTTTCTGTTGCATTCAACAGTCATGTTCAAATAATTGAATGCCATGTGGCACACCAAGGGTCCAAAATATATATATATATATATATATATATATATATATATATCAGCTTGAGCAATATTAAGCATTCTTCTAACCATCCGTGCACCTTAATCAATTTTTTTTTTATTTGAGTCAAAAGTAGACAATTCAATCATATAACTAATGTTGTCAGTATCTTTACATTCTAAATGATGGAGTTTAGAGGTAGTATCACCTGTAGTTCCAAAATCAGGTACATTTGCATTTCAACAATGAGGAGCAAATAGGAGTTACAAGAGAAAATATCAATATCCGTGTGTCAACGACACTTGGTTATTTGTAATATTCGAGTAGTTTGGTTCAAAACCACAATCCATTGCACAAACAACCCTTGAAAGGGAATTATAGAATTCTGTTTTAACACCACCAGTAGTGAAATCCATTACCCCACACACACACACACACACAAACAACGCTTATTATTGTTTGCATTACAAGTATTTGATCAGCAACCATATAGCGACAACCAGAACCACAATCCCGACGACGGATAAAAGCAGACACAAGCAGGAGCAACCACCCTTGGTGCGTTTATTCAGGATTGCCAGGTTCTTCTGTACTCGCTGTTTTCACAATAAGAGGAAAAAGAAAAAGATATATCAGATCCCACCCTAATAGAAAATTTTAGCTGAGAAACTAACAGTCATCAAGATGGGTGTCGCCACTCCATCAAGATGGACATTCCCATTCATGATATATTATTAAAGAAGTTAACCAACAAACTTCCCTAGCAGGAAATCAATTTCAACTTTCTAACAAAAAGCTTCAATAGTTTAATCAGAATATTTATAAAATTTCCATTTTTTAATTTTCTTTCTGTCAGTTAAGCTGCAAGTTGAAGTTCATTAAAGACGGGAAATGAGACTTGCTTTCTATATTTTATCATTATTTTTCCTTCAATGTCAGCCAATTAAGTTGCAAAGCCCAAGTCATTAATGATAGAGAATGAGACTTGCTAATATGACTTCTTCAGTGTGGATGTACTTGGACGACTTTAATTGATGATGAAGCTCTAATTAACAAAGCCAGTTATGTGGTCTAAGGTGGCTGATGATCTTAGGAAAATTACATTGTGCAAAAGGCGCCATTACTTGGAAAGTCCAGGACCTTGGGGTTTCAAGCAAGAGGAGCACTTGCACAAATAAAACAAAAAATTAACCTATACCCAATCCATCCCTCCTACTCTTCTAGCACATGAATTGACAGGACTAGTGCCAGATAATGTAATGGTGTAAGAGAACTTTTTATCATCATACTGCATACAATCTTAATTCTTTCTGCTGATGATCAATTTTCCATTTTAATTGTCTTATTTGTGTCTGAGATGTTCATGATCTTATGAATGAACCTTCTATCTGATACAACCTTGCATCACCTAAAAAATTATGTAGGTTAAAGTTTCAATCGTAGTACAAAAAACAGAGGTAAAACAAAAAGGGGCTATTGCAAATATATAATCTAGCATCTAAATTGCAAATTATCCAGAACAAGATTGGTTCATTGCACTCTTAAATTATTCTGTGTTTTGTTGCTTACTGAAAAATTAAAGAAAAAGAACTGAAATCCTATAGCATAGGCTAATTACTCTTCTTTTCCTTCATTCTGCCTAAAACCTAAAGGAGCATAACCGTAATCTGATAATTTCCCATATAATTCAATAACAAAAAATTTAAAACTATCCATATGCCATTCGAACAATCTCTGAATTAAATGTACAAGTTTTAAAACTATTCCAAGTATTTCTAAATTACAAATATTATTCTTTACTTCCCCGCAACAGCAATTGTTTTCCCCACTGATATCCATTCTTGAGTATTCCAGATTATTCGTGATTTTGTGTCAATTTACTCGTGAGTTTCAAAACTATTTCACAGGGAAAATAATTTCCAAATCCCAATTTCATAACCATGGTTTGAAGGATACTAATATGCTTGAGAATTTTCATATTTAAGAAACACCTCTAACAATCAAGAGCACAAAGTAATTGCACACACTTGTTCAAAAAAGAGGGGTTTGCAGTTTTGCACCAAAAGAAGTATACTACTGGGAAGAGTGTCACCTGTAGCCGGGAGTCTGTAACTTCCACATGATAGTCCAGGTTATCCTGCAAAGTGGAAGAGCAAGGAAGCATAAAACATCAGTTCAGTTCATTTTAGTAATTAATACTTTATGATGAGAAAGTCAGAAAAGAAAAGAAATACAAATAAATGAACCAATAAACAACACATGCTCAGCAAAAAAAAATAGACAGAAAAAAACGCATACAATTAGTCTAGTGTGCAGGTCAAGTTCCTCATTTACAGCCAATGCAATATGTTTTGTACTTATTACAGTCTCCTCCAATTTCTCAAGCCCCTCGTCTTGTTCTGCTCCAAAGGAACACCCAATAAGAATACCTTAATGCATAAACCTATATGATACAAACAAGGAAAGTTTCATTCTGAAGAAGTTAGAACAGCTTGCCTTTCATAATTTGTCGTTGAAGACCAACAATGCCATGGTTGTCCAAGCCAGTTGTTCTGCTCATAGCATCAGCTGGCTTAATATCTGGGCCTAACAAGCTGTCCCTAATGGCAAAGTTTGACATGTTCAATGTGGAGGCCATCTGGTTTACTTTTGATCTCAAGCTTGCAAGTACATCCTTCCGACGGTTCATCTCTTTCTCGGTTCTGCGTAGTACAACAATACAATGCTTCAATACACAACCAAAGACAGAGATAACCGGACAGTACTTCTACATTGCAGATCATTGTTGCAGTCACCACGTTTAATTAATAAAGTGCTTACATGTAAGAAAGAAAAAAAATCAGCATGTTTATGACCTTTCAAGAAGGGGAGTGCCAATATGATGATATGATCTTGACATTTAACATAAAAATTGAGACCGTGGGTTCCAAAGGGGAGTCCCATATGAGCTTAACATAAAAAAAATAAGACAGTGGGTAAGGTGTTCTTCAGATTGGAAAATGGAGCAGATTCACAACCAGCACAAAATAATTGGGACTACATATCACTGCTAAAAAAAGAGAACGCGGGTCTAAGAAATGGGGCCTATAATACTAAAAAATATATCTAGCTACTAATGTAACAAGCCTTGGACCATATTTAGAAGATGAAACTTCTGGATACCGGCATGACATACTTGCCAGAATTTAGTCATGTCCACAAACACATGACTTCTCTTATTCTCTCTCATCCCAAATTTGTACAAACGTGTTTCTAACTTCGACCTCTGGATATAAGAGCATCACTTCTACCAATATATATTCATCTACCAAAACAACAGTTTTAAGAGAAAGTACTAGGCTGAAAGGTGGATAAGACCCTGCAAGCAACAGTATATATATAAAAATACATCTCAGTACAGGTCAATACTTCAAGACCTCTGCATACACAACTAAGAATAACTTCTAATTTCTTATATCAACCTTTCATTACCAACTTTAACAATGTCGATGCAATCGAGCACCCAAAAAAAAAAGTATGTGCAATGAAGTTGTTCAATCAATAATTTTCACTTATTGCCATAAAGACAAAAAGGAAAAAAGAACCAGAATTGAAGAGAAATCAGATTAAAGGGATGCTATATATAGCATGAATTCAAAAGCACAGTACGTGCACATCTGCTCTAGTCTGCCACATTAGTTGATTATCTGGAATTTAGATTTCATTATCATACTGAAGGGTCCAAAATACCCAAGTGATGATCATGACTAAGATTCATTGATCATTTTCTTCTCAACTTCATCACTATTAAAACACCACTGTCAACAGTAAGATCGCCACCTTTCTCATATTCAATGTCATCACAACGGTGACCACGCTCACCCTCATATCTAGGAATAAGCTCTTTCTCAATTATGAATTCTTAGCACTCCTTTGATCCACAACATAGCTAAAAGCCATACAAATCCCTCGAGCACTAGTTTTTTTTTCCCTTTAAATTCTTTTAAGAATATAAAAATCTTATAAAGCTCAAAGATTTAACTTTAGCCACCTAGTACCAAACAACATACCACACATCACGGTTTCATAAAGCTGTACAATTTTCCTGTTTTATATCTAGAAGGTTTAACACAAAAGATTTAGCTCAGCATTTGTGGTGGAATAATGATATTAATATAAGTCAGAGAAAGAGAAAATTCCAAAAAGAATCATGAAGGAATTGAAGGTACACGTGCTTTTTGAAATCTCAAAACATTGTGTGAGGATATTAGAATTTAGTGTTGGAAAATTTTGTAACAGGAGTCAAGGTCTGTAATTTTTATTTTTTATAGCATATATCCAAAAAGTTGGTTTAGTTAGTTCGGGTTAGAATTGACCTCTGATCCGTGGACACTAAAGACAAACATTTGAAGATCAAAAGGGTAAAAAGGTAAACTCACCTCCTGGATGATTAACTCACCAATTAGGGTTCGTAACCATACATTCTTATAGTTACTCATATCAAGGCACAATGCATACATGTTTTGATCATAAAAAAACATATTTTGAATTCATGATATTGTTTTTAAATTGAATATATTTGAATAAAAAATAACTTGAAAAACAGCGAGCTTCTATAGATACCTCGATCAATCGAAACTACTTCACCGCGCTGAGCAAAAATTTCAATTGAGAGGAATTTACATCGATTGGTAGATAGAACTATTTTGGAAACTTGTGAAAATAAGAAGTTTAAGTGGTTTGTTTTCCTATTCACATAGAGTTAATATATCGATTATAAATATAGGATTATAATCAGCCAAGGATAATGCTCTTACACTATATGCTCTTACATACACATGTAGAGAGATTTTTATATAGAATATATAGGCAAATAGTGTGTATATTTTTCTTTTCATCATCTAGCATCTTGTATTAGATGGTGGGTATAATTCAGAGTGTAAAAACTAGGGTTGCACAAAGAACCGTTGGAACCGGAACCGTACCTAAACCGAACCGAACCGTCGGTACAGTTCCGATTCCGGTTCCATTTTTCAAAGAACTGTTGAACACGGTTCTGGTTCCGGTTCCGGTTCCGATTCCAGGCCCAGTGGAACCAACCGAACCGAACCGGACAGTATGTGACAGTTCCAAGGAACTGGAACCGGAACCGATCCGAAACCGTTAGATTAGTTATTACTTATTAGTCTTATTACTAATTTACTATTATAATATTATCAATAATATTGTATTA
Organism: Cornus controversa; assembly: GCA_026545225.1. Classification (NCBI taxonomy): domain Eukaryota; kingdom Viridiplantae; phylum Streptophyta; class Magnoliopsida; order Cornales; family Cornaceae; genus Cornus; species Cornus controversa. The sequence goes on along the minus strand of CM048852.1, from coordinate 41,903,218 downwards.
TATTATATATTGATTCAATATACTACTTACTGTCTTGTGTTTTACCGTCTTTAGTCTTACATAGTCTTTAGTCTTACATACTAATTACTAAATAGTAATTAATTACTTCACTCACCACTCACACAGTTACACTTACACTTTGCACAAGTTGTTATAGATCTGAACCCTCAGTTTTTAAGTTCTCTTCTCAGACTCTCAGTTCTCACGCAGTGAGTTAGTGACGGCTTCCAAGTTCTCTTCCCAGTTTTCTCTTCTCAATTCGCACGCAGTGACGGGCCGACGCCGACACCGCAATGGACTCCCGCAGTCCTCACTCAGTCACTCACCTCACAAATTCACAGTCACCGATTTGGTATGTCTCTCTCTCTCTCTCTCGTCACACATTCAGATCTGGACCATCCGGTAACTCACTCTATCTCCCTCTCTCTACAACTCATGCAGCGACCGAAGATAAGCCAAAACCCCAAAGCCATCTTTGATTCTTCGGCGCGAATCTCAAACTTCAAAAATATGTGCAGATGCTTTCTTAATTCATCCAAGTATCTTTCTCTTGCTGCCCTTATTGCTTTCTCATCCATTTGGCATATGTAATTCCAGATCCATTAGTTGATCTAGCTTGCATTTTTTATTTTATCAGTGTCACTTCTTATGTTGTATGGGGCTTGTTCAATTGACACAAAAAAAAAAAAACAGGAGAACCGCGGTTCGGAACCGAACTGAACCGTTGGCTACGGTTCGGTTCCACCTCCCAAAGGTTCCGGTTCCAAAAAACAGAGAACCATTGGGACAGTTCCAGTTCCGGTTCCTCTAAGAACCGCAGGGAACCGAACCGTGTGCACTCCTAGTAAAAACATTAATTTGTGCAACCAAAATCGTCAACACCACCAAATCACACAACAAATGAACAATTAGAAGTGACTAATCATTAAAAATCAAGGCACAGATTGAATAGTGGATCGTGTGAGGAGCGGATTTGCTAACTAACATTAACAAAGATCAGAGTGGATTGTTTGGCATGAGTCTTGGTCAGAGTTCACTAGGAAATTCTTGGGTTAGAATATGGTAACCTGGGATTATATTACCTTTCTTTTTATAGTAAATTTGATCTGCCTGTACTAGGTCCCGTGGTATTTTCCGTTAGATCTTTCACATAAAAATCTTGTGTTTATGTGTGGTTGTTTATTTATTTATTTTTGTTCTCTATACTTTGTTGCGTCTAAAATATAGTTACCAAAGTTTAGAAATTGATCATTGTTTGTTAAAATTTGAACAATATCTATTCCCCCCTTTAGATCTATTTTGGACCATCAGAGCCCTGGGTAATGATCCTCTATCCCTCAATTGGTATCAGAGCGTATCAATTATGGTTTCTTCCATATTCTTAATAATGATGTATGTCAATAAGCTTTCTTATATGCACAGTTGATGCACAATCTCGTCCCGATCCGAAGGAGAAACTTTCCCTACAAGAAGCAAGAGTGGGTAACCGGAAAGGTACCAGTGTGGTACCGGCCGAGTACACTCCGACAATCAAGATCGTTAGAGGAAGGTAGAAAAGCCTATTGAATGCAATTTTTTGCATATCACTTAGGGTTGGATAACCCCCTCCTTTTATAAAGTTCTTGTCTAGTGCAATAGGTAATCCTTACCTTTTCCAATACGTAACTACCTTTTTTGGATTTAAATAACTTCCTCCTTGGACTTATCGCGTCTTTTGAGTTTCCGTATCGTTCAAGCCTCTATGAGAGTCAAAATCCCATATCAGTTGCACCCCATTCCCGAGTTTGCATGTCAAACGTAGGGATGTTAAGTCGCTTGTGTTTTATCAGTTGGCGCCGTCTATGGAAAAGTTAGTTCTCCAAACAAAACATGACTCGTTTGCGATCTAGCTTGTAAGTTTGTGGGGGAAGACACGTCACGAGCTCCCAATCACGAGAAACCGTTCAGGAAACACCTCGATGTCCTAAACGACCAGAAACGCATCGCAGTGTTGGAACAGCAAGTTCAAAATTTGAATCAAAGTTTGAACCAATTGATCCAGCAAAATGCGGCGATTCTGCAACGTTTGCCTACTCTCACAGATCTACCGCCCCCTCAACACTCGCACAAAGGACTCTCGAATCCCTCCAACCGAGAGTGAACTAATACCTTGCAAAACAATAATATCCATGGGGACGATGTTGAGCATAGTTAGGTGAGAGGTCAACATGTAGAGCAGTGACTCGATAAGGATCTAGGGTTCAAATTGTTGAACCAGACTCGAGTCGAGCCTTTCAATATGGTGGGAAAGGCTTTGCACATGACTTCATCGGATACACCTTGGAGGAGCATGAGTGCCTTGTATGTCTCCAAGTGACCGAGAGGGTCTCGGGTTCTGTCGAAACTCTCAAGAGTCGATATCTTGAACTTGTCAGGCAAAGCGCAACTCATAATAGCCAAATTGAACGGCAGGTTGGTCTTCTGTACTAGGTCATTCACTATGACAGGTTATTTCCCCTTCAATGCCTGCGTCATACCTTGAACTTTAGCCTTCAAATCTTGCACCTGCAAGTCAAAGTAAGTAACATCCTCGGTCTTGTTGCCAACGTAGATCACCGTGTCTTCATAAGTTTGCGTACTCCACTCAAGCCATTACTCTACATGCTGACCTCCCACTTAACTATGCTCAGCATCGTCCCCAGAGAGGTTATTGTTTCGCAAGGTATTAGTTCCCTCTTGGTTGAAGGGATCCAAGAGTCCTGTGTGCGGGTCCTGAGGGGGACAGTGAATCTACGAGAGTAGGCAAATGTTGTAGAATCGCCACATTTTGATGGATCAATTGGTTCAAACTTCAAACTTTGATTCAAGTTTTGAACATGTTCCAACATTGCGATGCATTCCCGGTCATTTGGGACGCCTGGGTGTTCCCCAAACAACTCCTCGTGACCAAGAACCCGCAACATGCCTTCCCCACCAACCTCTAAGCCAAATTGCAAACAAATCATGTTTTGTTCAGAGAACTAACTTTCTCAAAGGCGACGCCAACTGATGAAGCACAAGTGACTTAACACTCCCTACATTTGACATGCAAACTCGAGAATGGGGGCAACTAATATGAGAATTTGACTCTCATACATGCTTGAACGACACGAAAACTCAAAAGGCGTGATAAGCCCAAGGAGGAAGTTACCTAAATCCAAAAAAAGGTAATTACGTATTGGATAAGATTAGGATTACATACTGGACAAAACGGGAACTCTATAAAGGAGAGGGTTATCCAACCCTAAGAGGTACACAGAAAATTGCATTCAATAGGCTTTCCTACTTCCTTTAATGATTATGTTATAACTTGATCGTCAGAGTGTATTCGACCGGTACCACACCGATACCTTTCCAGTTACCCACTCTTGCTTCCTGTAGGAAAAGTCTCTCCTCCGAATCGTGACGAGATTGTGCATCAACATGCACAAACCTTTTTATACGTGTATTGAAGATATGAAAGTGTTAGGTTGGCTCAAATTCCTATTGTGATTAGGTTTCCATTATAGAGTTGTGTCTTGTTAGAAAATTTCTTAGTAGGCAAGTCTTGGTCTCAAGGAAGGAGTACTTGTTGGGCAAGTCGGCTCTAAGGAATTGTAATCTGTGTCCACCAAGGAATTGGGTTTTGGGCTCTATAAATAGTTACGTATGTTATAGCTTATAGGTTGAGACAAGTGAGAAGAAAAGAGGCAATACTCTCATTGTATTTGAGAGGTCACTCTCCTTGTTTTGAGAGGGTAACTCTTGCGTAGAACACTCTCATTGTTATTGAGAGGACACTTAGAGAGAGAATTCTTGTTTATAATTTGTGATTTCCTTTTGAGTGAGATTGGGTGTACAAGGGTTTAGGGTTAAGGGTTGAGAGTTGAGCGTACTCTTGATACAATCTTTCAACTTGTATTGTTACAATCTATACAGTGAAATCAGGCTCTCCATGGACGTAGGCTTGTTTAGCCAAACCACGTATATTTCTTGGTGTGTTCTTGCAAATTTCTTCGTGCTTATTTACTTATCATCACATCCTAATATTTGGTGGTTCGCGATTGGAGGCTTCCAACAGAAAGTTCATTGTACAGTATGATTCCACATGCATATGTGCTTTCAAATAGAGAGAGAGAGAGAGAGAGAGAGAAGTGTATGATAAAGACTTGGTAAAGGGTAAATGTTTGGTTTTGGGGTGGGGGTAATATTTTCATAAAATAATGTCCCATCTAACTGGTAAAGCATTATTATGAAGGACATTTATGAACAAAGAAACTTATTTGTCGGTATGAAGCACGGTTTATATATTTCTATTAATTTCTCAAAATAGTAAAACAACATTTATTTACAAACATAATATAGCCAAAAGCATCTTTTAAATCTCAAGAATATTGTGAACCGACAACTGAAAGTATATAGATATCAGTATATCACCAAATGTAGGGAAATTTATGTTCAACCAACACCTTAGCAGAAAGGAAGATCACACAGCAACACTAAATAGGATGCAAAATAGCATAGCAAACATAAGAGAAAACATCGAAGAAAAAACAAACTGTCTCAATTTAGTATTTAATTTCAAATAAATTATGTGATTATCTAATTAAGCGTGTTTGATAACGCAGTTTGGATACGACTAAGTTCCACTTAAAAATGAGTAACATTAAGTGACGAAAGGAAAGAAGTTCTCGATTTACATTTAGCACCTTTCAGTGCTTAATTTCAATTTTACCAAACAAAACCTAAGTTAGATAACATCCTGACTTATTTAGCTTACAAGATTTTTTTTATACACTAGTAAAATTGATAAAGAAGGCTTACAGAGGCTGCTTGCCAGGAAGCTTGGACAGAAGAGACTGTAAACTATCAAGTCTGGTTCCTAATATTGTAATTTTTCTCCGTATAGCAGATGAATGACGTTGTGCATCTGGTCCTGATGCAGGCAATGAACTCCTTTCAGAAATCATGCCATTGATATCATCAGCAAGTTTTGCTGCTTCATTATATTCCCTGATCCATGGGTCTGCGGAAGATGCCATTGATCTGAAAGACAAAAAATATTATTCTATAGCTGATTTGATTAAAAACTAATTTTATGTGCTTTTCTTATAAGTAGGAAATAAGCATTATCACATTGCAAGAGAACTTCTACATAATTAGCTTTAAGCTAACCAAGACAACCCCCTTCAGGCTTGGAATTGGCTATGTGAGTAGATAGAACACTAATAATAACAGAGGCAGACAAACAGTATAAACCTCCATTTTGTATAGTCAACTCCCATTAGATAGTAAGATAATAATGTAAATTAAAAAGAAGTATTGCACGTCAGTAATACAGCCCAATAGCTTCATGCCACAATATGCCCACAACAAATTTCATCACAATGCTGAAGAAACCCTAAATCTACAAACCCTAAACCTAACAATCAAAACCCTAATTGGTCTTATATCAAAACGAAATTAAGCAATCGATTAATACAGAAGCTGATGATCCATTGAGACTCACCTCTGTAGAGAGAGAGTGTTGCGAATTTGGTCAGAGTAGGGAGAGAAATTGGAAGAAGGTGCGAAGTTCATAACCGTGCACATGGTGGCAACGAAATTGGAAAAAAAATGTTATTTTTTTTTTGTTTACAGAGACGTGTTTATATATACACACAAACTTTTATTACCAGAATCAATGCAATACCTGGATTCAAAATTGGGGGTAAAATTGTGGATTGAAATAAAAGAGCATTTTACAACTATATATGTATATAGAACCTGCTTATCGCATGGAATAGCAGATCTAAAACGAAAGAGCTAGATCAGAGGATGAGATGAGAATCAGAATCATTGGGTGACATATGAATTACGATCATATGCAATTATTGATGGGCGAATTGTTACCTTAGAATTGTGAGATCTGATGATGATGATCGAATCGTGGTTTTAGCTGATCTAAGGAGGAGAATTCTAGTGATCTTGATGGGAGGCGACAAATTAACCGGCAGGCTTTGTCCGGCGTCGTCGTCGTCTACATCACACCATAAAAAACTATATATGCACACAATATTTTTTCAATATGAAATAAAGTAGATTTAAATTCTGGAAACGTCGTCGTATCAAAGACGTTATCGTTTATATCTTTGCAATAATAATACTACAATAATAGACTAAAGTTGTCGTTTACTCATTAAAAGCTTTATTCGTGATAACCACGGCATCAAAGTTTTGAAGCTTACATGAAATCTAATTTGTTGTTTTCTTCGCTGGCCATTAGGAGAGGCAGTATATGTTTTCATATGTCTATATGTATACGTATATATGCTTATATATACAGAAGGTGAGATCACTGCATCAAATTGCAGAGATTTAAACGAACGAACGAACAAACAAACAAAAAAAAAACCTAATTTTTGGTTGAGAAGAGGTGGAAGAGGAGATACCGACGCTAGTGTTTGGTTGGCTGCTGATGACCACTTCACGATTTGAGCTCTCTTGGTCCGACTCCGTAGCCTCCGTATGCTAAGGGCTTGACTCTACCTTTCAAATTTTTGACCCTTGTGGATAATTTATTTGAGATCAATACCAAATTGGAATTGGATCATAATATCAAAATTCGAATTCAATTTGAACAGAGAGTAACCCAAACTTACAAAGAGAGTTCACAATTTTTATATTTTAAAGGCTATGTGCTATTTTATATTCCATAAAATAAGGTTATGGTTGTATGAATTATCTATAGATGCCATAATATCATATTAAGCATTTTAACTTACAATAAGGTAGCTTTAATTTTTTTATTTAAAATTATATAATTTGTACAAATTAAATTTAAAAATAATATAATAAAGAATATGACTGTTGTTGAAAATCAAATGCAAGCCACCTTGTCTTTTCCCCCTTAAATGGTGCTTTGATGGGAAACTTTTATTATGGCTGAGTTTGGTTAGCGGGAGGCAAGAAAGTAGAAAAAAAGAAAAAAAATTAAACTTTTTAAGAGTTTGGATAACGTGAAACGAATTTTTTTTAAATTCCTTCTTCTTCTTGTGCATTATATATATATATATATATAATGAAGCCTTTTTAAATATAAATTACTTAAAATTATTGTTAAATTTGATAAATATTTGAATTTATGAAATTACCAATTTGTCCATGTATAAAAAAAATAATTTTGTCTCTTGTTCTCCTCTCTCTCTCTCCTATTCACATATAGCCATTAATCACACCATCTCCCCTATTGCCAGAAAAGCCTCTACATGCCACTAGTGAGCGTGGGGAATTTAAGATCGATGATATTCATCTCCTTTCCAAGTGAACCCAAATTACTGCTACTATTTTCCCCCACCAATCTGCTTGTTGCAGCCACTATTTTCGGCCATTGTACATAAGTTTATCCACAAAAATTTTACAAAAATTAAATTCCCATAGACTAATTAGCATTAGGTACCAAAATCATTTAAGCCATGGCCATCCCATGAACCCACAATCCACCATCTCCATTTCCACGCAGTGATGCACAGAATATGTTCATCTACTGCTCCTCGAATTTTCGGTCATTAAAACCAACTCTATCCACCATCATTCAATTAAAAATTCACACTATAACAAAGCATCAAGTAGTAATCTATATTTAGATATGAAATTCTTTCAAACCCCTCATGAATCAAACTATGTTCATAAGCAAACAAAGGAAACATTTAAGCTCATTTTGACCCACAAGCCTTCTATGTTCATGATGACCACCTATTGCTCGTATTTCTGACCACAAACAACCCTTAATCCACCCCAAATCATGTACATGTGTGTATATATATATAACATTAGCAGCAACTCAAATTGATTTCTAATGGCAATTTCTGCAACTTCTTATCTCACTCTTCTTTCTTCCACCATAACCTAATCTTTGGAACCCTAATGTTGTTTACACCAACAATACCTTCAAAAATAATTCATTCTTCAAATTAATCCCAATCCAAACTTCCAAGCAAACCACGTGTGATTGAAACCCATTAAATTTTCAACAGATAAAGGAGATTCTCTTAATAAATTCAATCTCAGATTATGTGAAATACATTCGAGATAGACATATATATATGCGTGTGTATGCACACGTGTATGTGTTTTAATCCACATGTTTAGGGTTTAATTTAGATAAGGGTAATCTGGTCCATTAAAATAAAGACTCTCTGTAATTTGATGACATTTCAAGGGTAATAGTGTATTTTCAAATGCGTTAATGGCCATTTTGGTCAATGCAATCATTTTTTCTGACATAAGTGGCCAAAATTTGGACGAAAGGAGTAATGTGTTATACGAAGCAAACCATAGAAGAGCACGGTGTAATAAAATGCATTAGTTTAATGTCGTGTGTAATTAGGTCAAACCTAAGGAGAGCTCAATGTAATTTACCTTATATTTTATGTTATAAAAAAAATTATCCTTATTGTTAGAAGAATGTTAGGGCTAGTTTGGTATGCAGGAATGAAATGGAATGGAAAATGGATAATTAAATTTTTTTTACATGATAATTAAATTAAAGTTGGCCAAATGTCCTATTTTTAAAATTAATTATGTTTTATGGAAAAATATAACATGTTGTAAGGTATTACCATTTCATTCTTACATTATTTTCTATCCGCAATCAAATATTGGAATGAGAATGGCCATTCCATTCTATTATTGTTCCTAGGCTAGTTTGATACGCAAGAATGGAGGTGGAATGAAATGGTCATTCCACATTTGATTCATTTTCTCTTGTTTGTTGTGCTAGAAAACATTCATTTTCTTGAGTTATGGAATGGTCATTCCATTCCCACTTCTTATTAAAATCATCATCCCCCCTCTTCATTAATTTCTCTCCCTCTTTTATAACTCACTCAAAATATATATATATATATATATATATATATATATATTCATGGAATGAGTTGTAAATTGCACAGAGTGAAATTAAGGCTAATTACCTAATATAATTTGCGTTAATTTCTCTCTCTCTCTATATATAATATGTATGTTATATACTTGCCACACGCCTATATATATATACATGTCACGGATTGTATATTGATTTAGAAAGTTTTAATTGAATGGGTAATTAAATTTTTTTTACCTAATAATTAAATTAAAGTTGGTCAAATGTCACATTTTTAAAATTGATTATGTTTTATGAAAAAATATAAATATTGGAAGGTATTACCATTTCATTCCTAAATCATTCTTTATCCGCAGTCAAATATTGAAATGAGAATGGTCATTCTATTTTATTCTCATTCTCATTCTATTTTCATTTCATTTCATTCATGTGTACCAAAATAGCCCTTAACGTGTATATGTTAATTCGGTACAATTGTGTAAATTTTGAAAAAAATGTAGATCCAATTTATATTTCTAAATATGAGTTTAAAATTAGAGTGGAAAATTAGAAGAAAAAAAAATTTGTTGAAATTTAAAAGTCACGTGTAAGACGAAATATTGGAATTGTTTGCTAAACGATGAAACGGGCCCAGACCCACCGGTTGCGATCCCTAATAATCATGACTACCGTTTAAGTTGGTAACTATTAGTCCTTTTAAAGATCCATATTGTATCATCAATATTGTTACATATTATTGTTGTTAAGTCATATGCTAGTATGCTACCCTTGTGTGCAGTATATATATATATATATATATTTGAAGAAAGAAGGCCAAACGAGAATAGAGGGGAAAAAATATATTCAGATTTAGAGCCCCTTTACTGTATACCAACAGGCTAGAGGTTTATGGTCTGCATAAGTTTTAATTCCATATATGCATCTTTCCCTTTACCTCCAATTTATTATCTCAAAGGTATCGAAAGAGTCCCTTGCCAAGAACCGTAATTTCGAATATTTTAAGTTTGACTCTCACGAAATACAAAAATATTTATATTTAATTTATATGTGTGGTTTATAAGTAATTGGACATAATCTAGTTTACAAATCATTCGAGAGTTCAAAATAACTAACGGGTGGCTTGATTCTTCTTTAAAAAATAAATAAATAAATTCAGCTTAAAGGCACCAAAAAATTATTCTTTAATTCGAATTCGTGAAAACTCAACTTGAAAAGTTTAATATTTTTAAAATCTAGTTCATCACTTTAAACAGTAAGGATCGATTCTCATATAAGTTGAAAAAAAAAGAAAGGAAAGGTAAAGGAAATCAGAAAAAGAAAAAAGAAAGGAAAGGTAAAGGAAATCGGAAAAATGCGAAAACAAAAGTAATAGTTAAATTTATCAGAAACAAGTTTGTATTGTATAAAGAGTAATGATTTTTTTTATTTAAAAAGTAATGATAAATATTTATTACCAAATGAAGGAAAACATGAAATTCCAATTTCCCATGGTTCCTTTTAATTTTCCTCATGCTTTTCGGAACCCAAAACTGAAATAAAAAAAACTCTATTGTGCTTAAATTAAATACCTCTTATTTTAGCACTTAAACCTACTTAAGCAATTGTTGTTGTACCAATCTTGAATTTCAAGACACCGTTACTAACTTGAATTCAACTATTGCTCCAAGGCATTACACTCCGCTTTTTCTAAAATTTCTCAATCTACAAATTTTTTTTTGACATTACGTAATGTACCCGCCAACTTGTATCAGTATCTTTTAAGTGTTTTCCTTTATGGCCATTCCTCGTTCAAGTCACTGCTCGCTCCTGTCCCTGTCCCACTCATGGTAAAATAAAACAAAAGAACAAGTCTTTAATGAAAATATGAAATGAGACGGCCTAGAGTACACTAGTAACACTATATATTAATTTCAAAGAGATGTATCTTATTTAATTGTTGATTGTATAATTAAGGAATATAAATTGAAAATATTTGATCTCCATAATTTTACAGATATATTTTATTAAATGTTAATTTTGTATATAATATATATTGAACAATTCCATTTCGATATATATTTTATTCATTGTTGATTCTATAAATAACACATGTTTGAAAATTTTTAATTTGCTTCTTTTAAATTCACAAATGTATTTATTTAATGTTGTGTTTGATATGCGGGAATGAAATAGAATGCAGCTAGAAATGGAATGGAATAGTCATTCTCATTATATTGTTTAGTTGCAAATATGAAATGAAGTATGAATAAAATAAATTTTTAAATCAAATTCTTCAAAATACACTTCATAGTGACAAATAAATTAAATCAATTTGTATGGTAATGGAGAAAGGTGACGATATGGAGGTGGTGGCAACGATGTGGCGGCGGAGGTGGTGGTGGCGGCGGAGGTGAAGGTGGTGGAGGAAGGTGGCAATGTGGAGGTGGGGGTGATGGAGAAAGGTGGCGATGTGCTGGTGGTAGTGGAGGAAGTGTATTCATGTCCAATTTTTTTAGAAAGAGCTTATTAGACTTGAAAGTCTGTTTCAAACTAACAAACCTTTGTTTTCACACCCAAGTTCAATCCAAGTCGCTACTTCTCAATCTTATTTCAATAGGACAAATGCTCTCTTTCGACCCCCAAACTAAGATGGTGAGAGAAAAGTGTTGGTTGCATGACAGAGAGAGCTACTTCGCCAACGATGGTGGTTCTCTTCCTCTTTCCATGGCATATCCTGACTCATTGTTAGTGTCGCCGGAATAAATTGATCATCAGCTTTGTTGCGATCTCCAAGAAATTGATCGTCAACGAAGATGGTGGAGAAGGCGGCGGTCGATGAATTAGAGAAACAGGATATGGTACCAGGTTGAGCTCAAATCTAGGTTTTTGTAGCTTTGGTTGATGAGATGAGAAGTGAGGGTGCTTAGAGCTGATGAGACAAGGAGTGGGAGTGAGATTAGAGTTAAAAGAATTAGGAAATATTAAAATAGTTTTATATATATGTATAATATTTGTATATAATATATATATGGTTCGAATCGGATCGGTTAAATTGATCGAGGGTTAGAAAGAATTAGGAAATACTAAAATAGTTTTTATATATATGTATAATATTTGTATATAATATATATATGGTTCAAATCGGATCGGTTAAATTGACCGAGGGTTAGAAAGAATTAGGAAATACTAAAATTATATATATATATATATATATATATATATATTTGCATAGAATATATATATAGAGTGAATCAGATATGTTACACTGAAAAATTTGATTTTTTGATGATCGAATTCACTAAAATTCATAATTGAATCGTAGGAATAAAACAAGAATTTGATCTGTCGGATTGGATTGAATCAATTCAAATTGGGGTATAAAATGAACACTTTAGATGCATATGAATATTGCTCACGTCTTCCTGCTCAAGAAAAGTAAAAAAAAAAAAAGGGTAAACCAACGACTATCTCTCGAGATATATCATAATCACACAAACCCCTTTTCTTATTTGAAAAACTAGAGATACACTGAGATTATATGTAACCATCCTTTTCACCTAACTTCGGTGCTGTTCATCAATAGAATATAGAATTTACCATTGTACTTGTGGAATTTCTATGTAACTTTTAATTAAATAAAACAAATTCACAAAAGTAAAACCGGGTTGAAATAATTATTGAAGTCAGTAAAAATTTTTTTTACCTGAGAAAAATAAAAGATGAACCCCTCCCGGGGATAGGTACATGTAGTTACAACAAATTTCATGGGAGATTACCACTACAGTATAATTTACCCTATAGAAAAAAAGAAAAGAAAAGAAAGAGAAATACAACAAAAATCAAGCGGCAGAAGCGCGAATTGCAAAAACCCCAAGACGGAGAGAGAGAGAAGTGAACCACTCGGCACTAGTATTATATAAAAAAATTAGTGTGTGTATATATATAATTTAAGTGGAGAGGAGAACAGTCTTTAGATGCAGAGTGCGAGTCTGTGCCCAAATCGGCTGTTCTCTTTCTGTTTCTCGGTCCGAGGAAGAGCGGGATAGAGAGAGAAACTAGAGAGAGAAAGGACTGAGATGTCGGACCTAGACAGGCAAATAGAGCAGCTGAAGAAGTGCGAGCCTTTGAAGGAGTCCGAGGTCAAGGCTCTTTGCCTCAAAGCCATGGAAATCCTCGTTGAAGAGAGCAACGTTCAAAGGGTCGATGCTCCAGTCACTGTAAGTCAGATTTCTATTTTGAGCTTATATTATGTACACACACACACATAGTTTGGTTATTGATTTGTTTTGATTTTGGGTTGTTGTGGGATTGATCTAGGGTTAAGTATTAATGGTGGGTTTTATGAAAATCTATCATTTTGAACCCACTCTATGGTCGTATGAGTTTTAATTCCATGGATTGGTAATTATAGACACAAACAGTGTTTCTCGATGCGATTGATATCTTCTTGGACTGTTCTGAATAACGAGAATAAAGAGTCAATTTTGGTTTTAATGTTTTAGGTATTAATAAGTAAACTTTACAGGGACTGATAAGAAAGAATGAGCTACAATTTTTTGTTGAACGATTAGAAACTATACTCTTTATGCATCAATTTTCTGTTTTCTTTTAGTGATTGCTTCTAGTTGAATTTGAATATTTAGGAGTCGGGACATTAAAAATCATTGTGATAACTCACTGTCTTGATCTCTCTATCCAGTCCCTCACTTTAAAAGTAAGTGGACAAAATAGGGGAATTTTAAAAACATTCAACCAACGAGTAATTGCTTTAAGTAATTAACCACATCATTCGGACTTCATAAGATTGTGATGCCTTCTCACCAGTTATGCACTACGACTCTCTCAGAAGTTATAAACATTCCTTGTGCGTATGCAAGATACACCCGATGGAAATGGAGTTTGAAACCTTTGTGAGGTTTAAAGAATCGCCTATCACAAAGTTGGAAAGCTTATTGGAAACAGGTTGCTTCAAAGTATTTACCATGCTTAAACATGAGTCTATATTAGGATTAAAGAACCCCACTTTATTGCATTTGAAAGAGTAGGCATCAAGTTTAGTGGTGGTTTGCCCAAGGTTCACTGAATTAAGTTGCACAGAATTAGGTTTCTCTAGTTAAGCATAGACATGGATATAACATTATACAAACATGTTAATAAAACAGTTAACAAATTTTGAAGAAATAGTGGTTGTGGCAATGGGAGGGATACAACAATAAATATATAAATCAATGTCATGATAATCAGTTGATTTGTGTATTTAATAAACATTCTAAGTTTCTAACTCAACATATTACATTCATGTGAAGAAACTAGCATTGTGTTGCATGAAAATGAATTTATGAATTGAATCAACATCATTTTCCCTTGTTATATATGTCATATTTGCCTTTTGAATTATCCAAGTGACCCTCATTATGTTTTGTCTTACGGTACACGTGTTAATGTCCAAGACATGTCAAATACGTCCACAAATATCTGTGAAGCATTGGGGATGTGTTTAAAATTAAGGTCTATATTTCAAGATACGAATGCATTTAAGAAATATCAAACATGCTGGCAGGCAAGCATATCAAAGAAGTATTGGTATATGATATGTATCTATACAAATATTGCTTCTCTGTAGAAGCACGATGCTACATAGATTGCTTGTAAAATGACATCCTCTACTGTCCCAGACTTATGTGGCAATTGAGACAGTATGATTGCTTAGTCTCTCTGATTTGTTAATGAACCTAATTTATTTGAGTTTGGGTTATAAAAACATTTTGTTGGATTTCAAATCTTTATGTCTAATGTTCTGTTGGAAATGGTGGCTGTATTGAATTTAATTCACTACTTATATTCTACGACGCATCAAGATATACATAGTACACAAAGTTCAACTTGATGAATTTTTGTTTATTGATCGATTAGGTTGGTTTTGGGTTATAATTAGTTTGGTAAATTGTACATTATTGGATGAAATCCCAATTATGTTAGGTTATGCTTCAGGATGAGCCTATTCAAGATTCTACAGATCTCCACCCCAAGCCAAAATACAGCCCAGTTGCAATCCTAGTTGTAAAAATTATTTAAAATTGTATCTGCATTTGGTATGGCTTTCCATACTGCCCACTAATATGTGTGGGACTAAACAGAACTTAGTTAAAGTTTATGCAGATCTAATATTGAGATACTTGAGTTTGGGTTATTTGATAGCATACTCAATTAGACTGAAGTGTCAATGTAATTTAGTATTGTACATTTATTGGAGCATACAAACCCCCCCCCCCCCCCCCACCAACATAATGAAATGAAACTTTTCAAAAAGCTCGTCAACAATTCCCTTCGTATTTTGAGGAAAATGTAGAGACTGCATGTCATAGTTATCTAACTGGATTGATATATGAATTATGGAGTTTTGTTTGATTACAATGTGACCCTTGCAATGTAGTAGGAAAAAATAGGATGTTCTATCAAGGATTTAATACGGTTTATTTCCTTTGATTTGAAGTTTCTTATAGTCTCCCCAACGACCCCCTCCCTCTTTTACTCTTTGAGTCTTTGAAATAAGCAATGGCAGGGTATCTCTTTGGTGTTATTTGTGTTGTATTGTCATTAATTTGAACTTCTTGCCTATTCGTTGCTATTCTTCAATATCTGAAATTTTTTTGTCTGGTATTACTTCCAACTATATAATGTTGTTGTTAGTTTTGAATATTGATATTGGTAACAGTTCTGATTTATTTATGTTATTTCGCTCTCTTTTTTGTATAGATATGTGGTGATATCCATGGGCAGTTTTATGACATGAAAGAGCTCTTCAAAGTAGGAGGTGATTGTCCAAAGACTAACTATTTGTTTCTTGGAGATTTTGTTGACAGAGGATTTTACTCTGTCGAGACATTTCTGCTTCTTCTAGCTCTGAAGGTATTGCTATATATTGTTTTTCACTCAGAAAATGAGTATCTTTTTGTTTGTGCAATGAATAGGCCTCATCTTATGAGAGATCTGCATACTTGCTCTGAAGTTTTTTTGACTTTTTAATTCTTGGAAAAACTGAAATTCTGACAATTTACGTTATAGGGTCCATCTTGTACATCTCTTTAAAAAGAAATTTCTATACATTTCCAGCAGTGCATTGTTTTCTTAATATGCATGTTAAGATGAAAACTTTCCCCTAGTAGTTCATATAATTTTACAATAACTTTAGTATCAATGCTGATGTGAAGTGTGTGCCATGCTCTGTTGGAACAGACCTGGGAGATCATTAACTTGGTCAAGTTACCAAACCAGTCAAGCCATCCAAAGAAAAGGAGTATGGCAAACAATCTCTGAGCATCATAATTATCTAGTTCTATTCATATGTATATTTGATTATTCTTTTGTAAATTTATAGGATCGATTTTGATGAAGAGCTAATTGAATAGCTCATGAAAATCCCCAAAGATGTGCCACATTTAAGGCAATCTTGTAGCTAGGTCATCTTTAAAATCCCCAAAGATGCGCCACATTTAAACCAATTTTTTAATTTCTAATTGATCCTTGGATACAAATCACAAGAATTTGTATTTTTCCTCGAATCTTTTATTTAGAGGTAAAGGATTAAATCCTTTTAAGCAATAATACAAAAGATGAAACATAAATCATGGATCAACTAAGCCCTCTCGGGGACTTGCTTATGAATAAGGAAGAGGAAGCTCATGTAAATACCATCGAATAAGGTTTGATCTTATTCTTGGAGATTCCGTAAATATTCCATTCCAGAAATAGAAAGTTCAAAACAATTGGAAATTTTTTGGAAATTGGATGCAGTTACTAATTCATGATCTGGCATGTACAAGTGTTTAAAGATCTTTCTCACTGCCCATAAATTGGTTATTGGATGATGAGCGAGGCAAATATGCCCACTAAACTTCTTGATTCCTAGCCCTTGTTGCTAGATCAAAGTTGAACCTAAAATGTTAATATCTTGCATGGATACCATTCAGCTTAACTGCCTATTTATTCCCTAAACCTGCTGTTGCTTTACCTCTACTATTCTTTCCGAACCTGCTGGCTGATCTGTGAGTTTGAAATTGAATTCATTAATCAAAAATGAAAAGTTCTAGGATTATTATTATTATTATGTCATAGCACAAGTATTTAACACATCATCCCCTTTCTTATTCTATTGTGCAAGCATAAAGACATATCTAACGCAGGGTATATAAGAAACCCAACCCGAATCTTAAGAAATCTGAATCAAGCGGAAGAACCATTTTTGGTTACAATAGAATCCTTGGTGGTTTATTCCTGTTCTTTTTATTTTAAAAAAATATAGTCTAGATCAAATTACGGATAAATATTTTGAATTACAATTAGACCTTAGCTAGTACCTAGACATTACACACAATTCTTACTGTTGTTACTAAGGCTAGTTAGAGCACTTCACCTAATTAGACAAACAACAAATTTTAGGGAGATATATTTCAATTGCTCCAGTGAAAGATTGTTTGACATCATTATTGGTTTACTCAAAAAAATAAAAAATCCATATAGTTATGCTCTTAACATGTATTTTTTTTTTCCTTTTTTTTTTCAATGTTGAAGCCTCATTAACTGATGAAAGCTATATAGAATATTTTGATAGGTTCAGTTTTTTTGTTTTGGTCTTTCAAGTTGTACAACCCGAATTAGCCCATTTTGCTACATGTGAGCATAATGGTATACATCATCATCCTTGCCTTATTCCCATGTGAATGGGGTCGACCACACTGTGTCCCTTCCTTTCCATTACCCGCCATATCACCTAATATGTTTAACTTTTGTAAGTCATTTCTAATAACTTCATCCCACATTATTTTTATCTCCGTATCTTACCAAACTTCCTTTTCTCACCGGTGCATCTATAGGTCTCCTGTGTATGTGTCCAAATCATACAAGTCTACTATATCTTATTTTCTCATGGATGGGTGCCACACTTAATTTTTCTTTTACACTTACATTTGTTACTCTATCTCTTCTAGTCAATCCAACCATCCATCTTAATATTCTCATTTTCGCTACATGAAGATGTTCTTTTTCTTTTTTAAAGCCTAGCAGACCGCTCTATAAACCATAATTGGGGTAATAACGGTCTTATAGAATTTTCCTTTTAACTTATGTATTATTCTTTTATCACATAAGATGCCACTAGCTTGTCTCTATTTTGTCCATCCTGATCCAACTCTACTAGTTATATATCACTATCTATCTCTCTATCCTTTGCATTATTGATCCTAAATAGCGGAAGTAATTATTTTGAGTAACCTTTCGATTATCAAATGTTATTATTATATTACCAAGGGTCGAGTTTTTATTAAATTTACATTCCGTATATTGCATTTTAGTTCGACTAATTTTCAATCCTTTTGATTCTAAAGCATTTCTCCATATTTCTAATTTTATTGCCAAGTTTTCTTTAGAAGTATCTACTAACATAATGTCATAGGCAAACATTATGCACCATGGAACGTCTTCTTGGAATTCTTTTGTTATTTCATCTAAAATTATTGCAAATAAGAATGGGCTTAACACTAATCCTTAGTGCAATCCTACATTTACAGAGAACTCGTTAGTTTCCGCACGCATAGTATGAACTCTAGTTTTTGTGTTCATATACATATCTTGAATATTCTATATTATTTGCATGGGAGTTTGTTTTCTTTGCAAAGCCCACCAAATTATATCTCTTAGGGCCCTATCATACACTTTTTTCAAGTCTATAAAAATCATATGTAGATCTTTTTGCTTATGCCTACCTTCTTCAACTAAATGTCTAAGTAAATATATAGCTTTCTGTGTTGATCTCCCTGGCATGAAACCGAATTGGTTTTTGGATACCGTGGATTCCTTCCTTAATCCTTTGTTCTATTATCCTTTTCCATAGTTTCATTACATGTCTCATTAATTAAATTCCTCTATAATCGCCACAATTTTGTATTTTCCCTTTATTTTTGTAAATTAGTACTACTGTGTTTTTCCTCCACTCATTTGTCATTGTACCTTCTTTTAGAA
This sequence comes from Cornus controversa, assembly GCA_026545225.1. Classification (NCBI taxonomy): domain Eukaryota; kingdom Viridiplantae; phylum Streptophyta; class Magnoliopsida; order Cornales; family Cornaceae; genus Cornus; species Cornus controversa. The sequence continues at coordinate 41,884,362 of CM048852.1, read as the reverse complement.
TGTTGTAAACAACTTTGTTAGCCACTCAATTCCTACATCCCTGAATGTTCTCCAAGCTTCTATGGGTATATTGTCCGCACCTACCGTTTTATTACTCCCCATTTTCTTAAGTGCGTCCTCTACTTCTTTATTATTCCTATTAAAATCATTTACTTCAACTTCCTCCTCTCTAGGGTATTCCACATTAAATAGATTTTGAAAGTAAATTTTCCATCTAACTAATCTCATTTTCTTTGACTAATATTGTATTATCTATCTTTAGTTGATCTATCTCGGTTGTTTGCTAATGTATAAATAGTTTTTTCACCCTCTTTTGTGCCTAATTTTTCATATAAATCACTTATCAAGTTTTGCTTAGCTTTGTTCATTATCTTCTTGGCTTCACATTTGAGTTTATTATACGTGGCTAAATCTTCTTGTTGCTTACTTCTTTGCCATGCTTTAAAACTTTTTCGCTTTTGTTTGATTATTTGTTGCACTTTCTTGCTCCACCACTATGAACTTCTTTCCTTGGTTTCTTCCAAAATATCTTTCGCTTTATCCCTAATGCAATTCGCCATTTTGGACCACAAGTTATTTACATCATCATTCCTTGTAATAATTAAATTGCGTCGATTGTCACCGCTAGTAAAATCATATCATCCTAGACTTTCACCACTTTAAGCATCAATTAATGAATTACATATCATAGGAGTTAAGGGTTATGAACCCATGAACAAAGCGAGTTCATTGAATGATCACTTCATGGTTGCCAATTACAACCATGAATTTGCCGCTGCCGCTGAACTTGTCGATAAATAGAACCTGTAAATATATAATTGTACTATAACAATAAATTTTCAAATATGTGGTGGCAGTAAATAATGCTGATCTTTTTTTTTTCAAAAATAATAAAATATGATGTGAAAAAATAGAAGAGGAGACAGAGATGGCAGAAAGCAACTTCCAAGCCTCTTCTTCACAGCCACTAGAGAAGAAGCGGAAGAGAGTGCATTGTGAATTGTGTTTGCTGCAGTTTTTTGTCCATGTGCATTCCGTGTCCAAATGCCTTGAAAGGTTCACTTGATAAGCTGGAGTCTACCTTGATCAAAGGCCTAAAAAATGAGGAATGCATCAATTAATATGCATTAGATGATGCAAGTTTGTGTCATATGTCTTCATATCATGTAATAAACGTAGTGTGAAAGGATTTTGCTCTGGCGTTTGAGGGTGATGTTGCAAGAATCTGTGGTTTTGTTTAATAACCTAATAAAGTGTTCAATACTGAAAATCTTTAGTGGTTTTTCTGTAAAGCATAGGGCTGCAAATGAATCGAGTTGTTTGCGAACAGCTTGTGCTTGACTAGATTAAAGCTTGACACGGAAGCAAATGAGCCAAGCTTGAACTCGTTTTTTAAGAGTGTTTAAATGAGCCGAGACTGAATAACGTTGACTCTGCTTGTTAGGCTCGTGAACATGTTCATGAGCAGATGTTGGCTAATAGGCTCATTACAGCTTGTGGATTAGGGCTTGTTTGGATTGAGTGACTCGTTCCCTGTGAGAAAGGATCTTTGAGTGTCTTAGGTGGCACAAGTCTCATCTGTGGGAAGGAGGTCCTCAAGCTTTTAGATGACTCGAAGCTTATTTGTGGGAAAGAGGTCCTCGAGTGTTTCTAGTGACCCGAGGCGTATTTGTGGGGAAGAGGTTCTCGAGTGTTTGATTGATTTGAATTTTATCTGTGGGGAAGATCTCCTTGACTCTGAGGCTTATCTGTAGGGAAGAGTTCCTCCGGCTTTGCCCGCTCGAGGTTTATCTATGTAGAAGAACTCTTCAAGCTTGCATCCTTCGAGGCTTAGCTGTGGGGAAGAACTCCTCAAAGACTCGGGGTTTATCTATGGGGAAGAGCTCCTTGAGTTTGTATATTTTGAGGTTTATTTGTGGGGAAGAAATCCTTGAAGTGGTTTGAGTTTATCGATGGGGAGGAACTTCTCGATCCCGTGGCCTTTTAACAGCTTTTACAACGATGCCACTGGGTATTTGCAAAAATGCCAACATGCACCAAGCTTGAGGCTTGTTTAGCCAGTTTGTTGCGGCAAGCATGCCATGCAACTTTGCAAGCAGCTTGGGCAGCAGGGCATGTCTGACCTGCAGCCCGTGATACCCAGGGACCATCCAGGCGAGAATTTGAGAACAATGATAAAAGAACGTTTGAAAACTTATTGAGCTACAGCCAAGTTTTATTGCTGAGACATGATTGAAATCAATCAATATAGCTCTTGATATATCAAAGTTCCATCATCCTCATGCAAGTCACTCCAAGTATTTGTGGACATTTTGTTGAATGCATGTTCAAAAGGACTGATATGCATGATTTTATATATGTAATTGGTTTCAGTATGCCTTGTCCGTCTTATCTTTTACTCATTTAAGATTGCAAGTGTTAATTGTTTATGCATATGTGAATTTGTTCATCAAATTGAAATGCTTATATATATATATATATATATATATATATATCTGTTTATCCTTTTTTTCTCCTTGTGGTTGTTTTCAACTTAAAGATTGTGTACAATCAGGTAAGATATCCAGATCGTATAACACTCATTAGGGGGAACCATGAGAGCCGCCAGATCACACAGGTTAAGTCTTATTAATTGATTTCTCTACTTCTAAGTTCTTATATGTTTTGCAAACATGTCAGCTGTGCTCTCTTTCCAGGTATACGGATTCTATGATGAGTGCCTACGTAAGTATGGCTCTGTAAACGTTTGGAGATATTGCACTGATATATTCGATTACTTAAGGTATTACCAATTTCCTTTAGAGATGACACAGTACATCTGTCTGATGGAAGGTGTAGAAGCCGGAGTGGCAATTGGGTTGCATATGCTAGTGACCTTAGGACATTAGGACACTTCAGTGATCATTATTCTTGCCACTAATCATTCTTCATATTCTAAATGTTCTTAATGACTGCCGTCCATGTATGTCAATCAATTTAATATTTAATATCATAAACTTGAGTTATATTAAATTCAGATTTGTATAGGTTGACAATCAAGTACATTGCATTGGGTCAGACACCAATATTCCCGTCTCCTTTACACATCACTATATTTCCAATATAAAATTAAATCACCAGACTCAACAGGTGCCCTGGTATTCAATTTTTCCATGTCATGATTTATTTGGAAGCATATGAACTGAACCTAACTGAACTTTTCCTTGCAAATTACATGCTACAGTTTCTATGCTATGTTCTAATTTCTATTGCCATGGATACCAAAAATTTCACTGTTAATTGTTAAGTATTTCCTAGAAGAAGCTGGTAACATCTGCTATTTTGAAGAAACTATAAGAAGCCATGATGAAGTTGACATCTGTTCCATTATTATTTTTTACCTTACAATATCTCCTTTATATGGATCTGAAAGAGGCCATCATCATTACTCTTGGGCTGTTGGCAAGTCATTCATTCAAGTTGCTCTCACAAAACATACTAAATTCAGGTTCACTTATTTTGTGTTTACTTATGGATTTTGAATTTCAATGTGATCAACTACAGTCTATCGGCTCTCATTGAGAACAAGATATTTAGTGTTCATGGTGGTCTCTCTCCCGCCATTTCCACATTGGACCAGGTCAGGGAAGTAAGCCTGAGACACTTTGTTTGTTATTTGAAGTTTTATCTAGGGTGTTAACATGACCTACTTTCCAGATTCGAACAATTGATCGAAAGCAAGAAGTACCCCATGATGGTGCCATGTGTGACCTCCTATGGTCAGATCCAGAAGATATTGTTGATGGTTGGGGGTTGAGTCCTCGTGGTGCTGGGTTTCTATTTGGTGGCAGTGTTGTCACTTCTTTTAACCACTCAAATAACATTGACTATATATGCCGTGCCCATCAATTGGTAATGGAAGGTTATAAATGGATGTTCAATAACCAGATAGTTACCGTCTGGTCGGCTCCAAATTACTGCTACAGGTAAATTTAGTAACTTAGACTAATTTCCTCTTTGTTTAAAGGTCAAATTTTCTACTCATTATCGGATGTGTTGCAGATGTGGTAATGTTGCTGCAATTCTTGAGCTGGATGAGAATCTTAATAAGCAGTTTCGCGTGTTTGAAGCAGCACCACAGGTTTGTACATAGAACTGTTTATAACTGATCGGAGGGAAATTTGAGGGGTTGGGGAGGTTATATTGAGCAACAGCTAGCAGCATGAAATTTATGGTGGCCATCTAATATTGTGAGTTATTCACTTGGGTTCCACAATGTAATTTTAGGTTTTAAGTTGAAATTTTGAACAGGACTAGGGATACTCCTGTATGGGGTGGTATTAGCACTTGCTGATATATATGATTTATTATCCTACCGCTGCTGCGGCAGGTAGGATTTGAGCTGTCCTTGAGCATGTGCTCGAGAAAGCTCTCCACAATCAACCCAAATAGCTAATGATTCTTTTCCGACTGAATGACTTGGCAACTAAATTTTTTTTCTGCCAATAAGTGTAGAGGAATAATGTGTCATGTTGCATTTCTGCCTTGTACCACTTCCTTTATTGATGATATATTATATAGTGAAATAGAAAATTGTGGTGAAATGCAGGAATCAAGAGGGACTCCTGCCAAAAAACCGGCACCAGATTATTTTCTATGACATTGGATAGATGAAGCTTTACATTTAAACATCCATCGTGCTCAATTTGGTCAGCAAGATGATTATATGGTGGCATGGTGAAAAGATTATCTCCTGTGAGATGCAAGGGATTGATGACTAGACTTGTCAGTGATTGGATCCTCGGATGGTCAGCAGGGATGGTGTCATTGGGTTCTTTATATCAGTTTGGATTGATGGGTTGCATTTTTTTCCTTTCATCCCCACTTATTCAATGTTTTGATCTCTCTCACTTGTAAGAATCATTGATATAGACAGAGAGTATTTATATATGCTTCACTCCCATGTGGGAGTAGGGGTCACAAAAAATGAAATTAAGGACGTTGAAAATAGGACCTTTGATGGCAAACAGGGACGTGTTTTTATGCTCATATTTTTTCACGTGCTTTGTGCTAATAAATGAAATTGTCTTTAGAAAAGGATTGTTTGTGTGGCATGGATGCATCCCAGCCGTCATAGCATATTCCACAAAAAGATTGTGATGTAATAGGAAGCTGAATGTATCAGCAGCAAGGGCAAAAGATTGCCAATTGACCTGTCTACAAATGACCACATATTAGAATGGAATTCAAGCCAAGTTCTTCCGGTTACATACTCCAGTTCAAGATACGATTTTGTAGACAGTAGGATTTCTTCCCCATAACTCACTTAGCGAGTGCCACAGACCTTTTTATTGTTTTCTCCCTACATAAAATACTCAGAAAACATACTCCAAGTGGGTGGTCATGATGCCTCTGGTCCAAAACAATTCCCAATACGGTGCCACCACATAATTGCCTTGATGAAGCTTTCCAGAGTTCGAAAAAAGTTAAGTAAACAAACTAATTGCCTTGATGAAGCTTTCCAGAGTTCGAAGAAGGAAGCATACAAGCAAAATGAACATGGATCAACCAAAACAAAGTAACCAACCAAGTTTGAGGAACAGTTTATAACATTCAAAGTCCAATGTAACAAAAATGAGAAACCTATATCAACCGGAACATGTAAAGGCAATGACTGCAAGTACATGAGAAGTAGAGGCAAGACTATGTATGGCAAGAGATAGCCTTAGTGATCTGATACTAACAGAACAAAATGGAGTTTATAAATTTTTACAAAATCTAAATTTGATCACAAGCATTGACCAAACAAATATTGGGCATCTCAGCTATCTCCTTACCAAGTCAAAATTAATAGGCATGATAAATAAACAAAAACTCTCAAAGCAATATGCAATCAACTTTAACCATCATAAACACTCCCAAATCAAAATAATGCATCCGCTAATGCGTGTTGCCAAGTAGAAAGCAAAAAACTAAACAAGAAAGAATCAATAGCTACTTTAATTTTTGTAAGAAAAGTTACAAAAGAAAGAAAGAACAAGAAAGAATCATCAACTGAGAGACAGCACAATCAATTATTATCTGCCATGAGAATACTTTTTTGCTTTACTGAAAAAAAACCCAATAGCCCAAGCCCTAAAGAATTTCTTTCCAAAATAACTACATTTAAGAACAAAATGGAATGAAAATAAGCAAATTGAAACATTCTAATCCTTTAAGCAAATGAAGAGATCATATATCAATCAAAATAGAGATCATGAGGTCATCAAAGCAGATAAAAGCATAAAATTGAAGAGATAAGGATGTCCATGAAATTGCCATCATCGCATCCAAAAAATCTTAATACACATACATATTAGCAAATTACAATATAACAAACAACACCAGAAAAACAGAAAGTAAGTTCATCAAGTAACAAAACCTATTGAGAAAAATATATCAAATTAAGTACACAATTAAACGTAGTTGCTCAGATACGTCCTAACAACATCGAGCTAATAGAGGGTCAGAATGTAATTAACTATTAATTTCCCATTCAATCCCATCAAAGAAACCCTCCCTAATCCATACCACAACACATGATAGGCAAATTTTCAATTATATTATATCCCATAATCCGAAAATAAAAGAAAAGCGAACAAATCAATTTATTTAACAGACACGAAGATAACTCAGATCTTATCAATATCTTCGTCCTCAAACTCGATATAGTCATCGCCGGCTCCGTCGTCCTCCTCGTCGAGACCTCCGGCGATGCCTTCGTTGAGCCTGGTGTTCTCCGGCAGCTCTCCGTAGGCCTTCAAGAGCCTGGCCTCGTCGGGCATGTACTTGAGGATGACGTCGGCCTTGTCGTCCTGGTAGTCCCTGAGTCCTACGAGGATGATGTCGCCGGCGGCGATCCAGACCTTCTTGTGCATCTTGCCGCGGATGTGGCAGAGGCGTTTGGTGCCGTCGATGCACATGGCCTCGCAACGGCCGTTACCGAGCATGCGTAGAACCTGAGCGTACTCTTGGCCGTCTTCCTTGAACACCAGCTCGCGTTTCTCGTCGTCGGCTTCGTTCTTTCCTCTCTTCCTGTTCTTGCCTCCCTTTCCCTTGTTCTTCGGCATCGCTGTGCTTCCCCTCTTCTGTGCTTTGCAAGAGTTGTAAGAGAGAGGATGAGAGGAATGGAAAACCCTAACCCTAGTTTTGTTGAATTTTGGAATATAAGAAGTCCCAGTGTTTTGCGAAATGTCGAAGTGCTCGGAGTTTTATGGTATTTGTATTGTGTCCCCACCCCCATCTCATTATTGTGTGGCGGTGAGTGTGTTGAGGGACTGTTTGCGGTCTTGAAAATCCACACTCACCACAAAAGTGAAAAAAAAACCATTGCAGTTTTTTCACTTAAACTATTTTTTTTATATAAATATAATATTTTCTACAAATTCAAAAAATAAAAAATATCAAATTTAAAAACATAAAAAATAAAAATAAAAGACTAATAGAACTTCATTTAAGTTTTTTAAAATAAAAGTAGTCTTGTCCAAAGCAATGTATCGTGAATTTGAGACTTAGGAGTAGTCTCTTAAAAAATTTGAATCTGAACACGACTTTTTTATTTATTAGTATAGTGTTTTATAAATAAAAGTTTTTTTTAAAATAAATAGTTGGATAAAATCCTGAAATAAAATTCTATTGACCTTTTATTTTTTTTATGTTTCTAATTGTTTTATTATTACAGTAGTGCTTCTTATTACATTTAACAAATCAAAGAAAAAAACTTTTTCAATAATAATTTTATCAAACTCTTTTTTTATTTAAAAAACATTGTTGACCAGTAGTGAAAAGGGTATATATGTTGGTTATGTTTTTATTTTTAAATTTTTTAAAATAAAGTTTTATTAGTTCTATTAGCCTTTTATTTTTTTATGTTTTAAAACTTATTATTTAGAAATTTTATTTAAGTAATTTTTATTTTTGAGAGTAGGGCACAATGGTCATAGTAAATGATATATATGTCATTATAATTTTGTAAGGGTCAAGTTATTCACTTTTATAAGATGAGGGACTGATTTATTCAAAAAATAATTTAGGAAATGTTTTTGCACATAGAAAAAAAAAATCAAGAGTTTTTTACTCTTCTGCCTAAAGAATTTTATTTCATGACACTATCAAAGGTTTTCATTGCAAAAAAATTATTAGATAGTCCCGAAACTAATAAACTACTACAGTACATTCGTGTATATGCACACTTATATTTATATATAATAGTGTATGTTTATATCTACAATAATATAATGTAAATATAATTATAACCGTTAAAATGTGTTATTTTGAATGGTAGATAAACAAACATATTTCAACATATATGATTGATTCTTTAAACTTTTTTAACCGTTATAATAGATTTTTTTGTCCTAGTGTACCTAGCTTAAACGTAATATAGATACACTCACACTGTCACGCATACACACGCGCATATATATATACCATCACCTGATTCACCTCCACCAAAGATCTCGTCGGCAAACCTCTAACTGGTGGCGATATGGAGCGCCGTCCGAGCATCAATGTCCTAGAAAATCACATTGATGCCCAAATCCAATACTTCTCTAATCCCCTCAAAGTCTATCTCATTTGCTAGATATATCAGCCTCACCCTCGAATCAATCCTCTCCATAACTTCTCTCTTCTCCACACTTAGCAAGTCGACCCCGTGGTTCGGTGTAAACGACGACTGCTTCCCCACTGTAAACCTCACAGGGTCAACGACTCCGTCGCCAAGAAAATAAACAATAATTCAACATATTATTGATTTTTAGTGTATATATATATATATCCATCTATCTATGCTACTTTTTTAAGTTTCAGTACACTATTTTTTTATTATTATTAAAAAAATAGACACAAATTATATAAGCACAAAGGTTTTTTTTTTTTTTTTACCTCTTTAATATATATAAAAAAAGTTACCAATTGTATTAGAAAATTTTTCACTTTTAACAACACAATTTATTGAAAGTATGAAAATTATATTAAAATATAATTAATTTGGTAAAAGAAAAAAAAAGAGCTTAATATATATATAAAAAAAGTAATAAAAAGTACCAAACAAATATATATATACAGGAAGTTACTAATTATTTTTTTATTAGATTTTTCACTCTTAGCAACACATTTTATTGTAAGTATGGGAATAATATATATAAAGAAAGTCATCAATTGTATTAAAAAAAATTTTTTTGTTGGACTTCTTATTCCAACGGCACGTTTTATTGGAAGTATGAGAATTATTTTAAAATAAAATCAGATTGGTAAAAGAAAAATAAAATAAAAATAGTTTAATATATATATATATATAAATTTACCAAACAAAAATAACTTATAATTCAATTGTCTTCTATTAAATAATCTACTAATAAATCATTTAGTTATATTAAAATTCTTTTGTTAATAAGCTCCTAAAAATTATCAATGGTTAATATACTCTTAAACTCTATCAATTATCCGAAATAATGATCAAATATATAAATCATTTATGACAACATGGATTTATACGTAGAGGAGTACAAAGGAATTGAAGAAGTCTACCATAAAGTAAAATTCTATTATATTTTATTTTTAAGTTCAATGATATCAGTTGCTCTTGATATTAGATAGTTTTTTTAATAAATTATTTTTAATTCTTTGAAGAATATGTGCTAAATATGGTATTTGTCACTATAAAAAAAAAAATAGTGTTGAATGAAATAACTTTGTTTATCATATTGCAAATAAAATAAAAAATAGAAAAAAAAATGGTGAAATCTAATGCTTCAAGTCAAGAATTATTTTTGTTACTCTTTTAATTGGTATAAGATCTTAATTTTCATTTTGTGGATATTTTTTTGGTAGATTAATCCGTGAGAATGGTATAGACTCGAGTTAGAGTTCGTTGGTGATTAATTATTTTTGAATCTCTTTGTTTCATTCTTAAAAAGTTCGTGTTTACCCTAAATTGGATATTTTCTAGTCACATATCCCAGCATGATAATAGACTATTCAGGACTATCCCACATTACTTAGAAACCTGAAACACTTGAGTTTCATGTTAGTATAAAATTATTTCAATTATTACAATATATGTATGTGTATATATGTGTATAGTCAAAATAGTTACTATCCCAAAATAGTGAGATAGACTATTCGGGATCAATGAAACACTTGAGTTTCATGTCAGTATAATATTATTTCAATTACTACAATATCTATGTGTGTGTATAGTCAAAATAGTGAAAGTTCAATAGCCCTCTTAGCCACTGCGTGGATGAGGGTAGTGCAACAACCCTTCCTATAGCACAAGAAAGGGTGAGTTATCTAGATACATTAATATCTTTTATATTTTTTTGATACTTGATGGTACAAAATATATACCTATATTAAATCTTTTATCTATTCATAAAAGATTTTTAATCATTTGCACTACTGTTAAAAGTACATAGAGTTTCTAGTTTTTTTATTTTATTTTCATACTGCTCTTTTAATTTTTATAATATAATTGATAAAATGTACGTAGAGTTTCCATATATTTTTTATATTTTTCATGATATTATTTAAATAGAAATTATATTAAACCCAAACTTCACCCCTTTCTATTTAATCCATTTTGGTAGCATTACAGATAACAAACAAATAGGAATGTAATTCAAAAAAATCATAAATCAATTCAATGCAGTAGTTTGGCAACATCACGAAAAACAAATGAATTTGTACTATAAGAGGAGCAACCTCCAAAATCTAACACCAGTTCCATGAATTATATATATATATATATATATATATCTTCAACAACATTTTTGAATGGACTTGGTAGTGTGATTTTTTCTTTAGCAATTTTTTTTATTGTTCTAATTTGCTTATATATATATATATAATTTTTGTTTTGTTTTTTGGGGTGTCCATAAGGAATACAATATGTTTGTTGGCAAGTCAGACCCGAGAGTAATGAAAATTGTAATTTATTTTCATTGCTTATAAAGAAATGATTCAATATCAGGAGTATATTTGTCTTCTCATTTTTTTTTTAATTTGCGTTATTACTTCAAAGTTAAAATCTGTAATTACATGTAGCAATGATTGCCAAGCCTACATCACAAATCCGTAACTACACGTAGCAATGATTGCCAAGCCTACATCACGAATCCGTAACTACACGTAGCAATGATTGCCAAGTCTACATCATATTTCAAGATGTAATAAGGAATTTATATCACCATAAACAGAGACTAAAGTGTTGATTGATGTTAAATTGATATAATTAGGTAGTAAATATATCAATTTAAGCTATATTTTATTTATTTGTGCAAATATAAATTTAAGCTTTATATTTAAAATTTATTTATTTTATTGTTTTGATAGCCCTTAACATTGTAATGCTATATGTATTTCTTTTTTTTGTGTTTTATTCATATCTTAATCATTTTTAATTAATTACATCTCATGTTTGTCTTTTGTTTCAATTTAATTTTTTTCTTTTGATTTTTGATTTTCACTATTTAAAAAAATGTGTAGAAAATTTGGCCTTTAATTAATAAAAAAAATTTAACAATGAAGACATTTTTCCACACTGTAGTTTAAGAAAAATCACTTTATAATTGTTTTTCTTTTTCAATTCAAATGCGTAAATATTCTGTTAATCATGTTGAATATATTTGACTCATTATATTTTTCATTTTATTCATGCGTGAATAATTTTCTTTATCAAAATTTTGTTTTACTCCTTGATATGATATTCTAAAATTGTTATAAATATACAAAAAAAAAATAATTAAAGTTTTAAGTTGACGTTTAACCACATGCATGGCACGTGCCTTTTACTTGTATATATATATATATACTAGTAAAGTAAACGAGCATTGCACGTGGGTGAAATCTAGTTTGTAACAAAATTCTTTGATTCAAAATTTGCATCTGTATAAAACTATAGAATCAAAGAAAATTGTAAAAAATTATAATTAATTTTACGATTCTCAACTATTAATAATATGAAATATTGAAAAATCCTAATTTGAGATGCAAATTAAATACCAAGAATCCTGCAAAATTGAGATAAACAAAATTAATCATTAGAAAAATGATCAAAAAAGGGGTTATATCTAATTGTAGATAAACCTTATAAGAATTTTCATTGAAAGAAAAAACTGAAAAACTAAGGCAACAAATATGAGATAAAATATTCAAAATTTACATCTTTATAAAATTAAGAATCAAAGAAAATTGTAGGAAATCATAATTTGTTTTTCAATAATCGACTTTTAACAATCTGAATGATTGGAAAAGACTAATTCGGAATACGAATTGAACTTTCAAATAACTTACAAAATTGAGAAACTTGTAAAATTGAGATAAAACATAAAGAAACATAAGACAAATGATCAAAAAAGAAATTATATCTAATTCTAGATAAACCCTATAGATACACTGTTTTAAACTAATTTCAATTTTGAAACCCTAATTGAAAAACCAAAATTTCAATTTGAAAAACTCCTAAATTCATATAATCGTGTTGATAACAAAACTTAGACCACGTTTTTCTTTCTTCAAGACTTGAGAAGGGTAACAAAGCGGGGCTGCTCGGACGTTCTTCTCACTAGGGTAACAAAGAATTTATTTAGGAGGCCAGAAAGATTTTATTTTTAACCTATAATACTTTTTTCTTATTCTCATCTTTTAATAGTAGTACAGATTTTACATTTTTTTACCTATAATACTTTATTTTTAATTCTAATCTTTACTATTTAAAAAATAGAACTCGTATCAAATTTGTTTTCTCCAAACAAACTATGTTAGTAATGTAAAAGGCATATTATTTTATTATACTTTTCAAGAGAAAACTATATTTTGCTATTGTTATGAGTAATAAACCTAATTAAAATAATTTTCCTATTTCCTAGCACTATTATTCTATAGGACAATAGAATATATAAAAAGGGAGTGTACAATCAAGCTACGGAGGATCAACAATGTCTTCCAAAGAAGCAAACAATATGAAAAGTACAAGCTCCAAAGGAGTACAATGCAATGAGAAAAACTAGGTTAAAAAAATAAAACAATAATAATTCCTACTAACAACAATAATTCTACTCCAACAATTTCAATTAATGAGTTGTCAAATTATTTATTTTTCATTCTAAGTGTTTTAAAATATTTTTTAATATGTTTTATTGTATCATTGAATGAACCTAAATTTGTTATAACTTTACAGTGAATGATGAACCTAAACTTGTTATAAATATCATCTCCACAGTGTATGATCAACTTTACGGACCATTGAAATTTTAGATTTGATATAGTTTGTGGCTCCAATGAAATTAAGAGAGTGAAATTATAAATTAAACAAAAATTGATTTTTGACATATATAGTAGAAAATATAGAAAAAGAAAAGGAAATCGGCATCTTAAACTAAAAATCTCTTCCTTACTTTTCCTTTAATTTTATGTTCCTATTATTTTTTTATGTAAAATAAAAAAAAGAAAAGTATTTTTTTTTCCTTTCCTTTTCATCACGTGTTTCTCTTCCCATTACAAAAATGCAAGGTCTTCTAAAATTCATCAAAATTCAATAAAAACTATTACAGACCCATGCCAATTTTTTTAACCAAATAAACTACGCTAATAGTGTAAAGAAAAGTTGATGTATCCAAAGCCATGTATTATATCATTTTATTTTACTTTCTAGAAGAAAACTATAACCAAATTATCATCTGTGTAAACCTAAGATGTGTAAAAAGGCATATATTATATCATTTTATTTTATTTTGAAGAGAAAGCTATAACCATTTTTCTCAATAATATTATAAAGAAAATTGTATTACAATTAACTTATAAACTTTTTAAAATTTTAATTACATAATACTACTTCACCCGTAACCAAAATTTTCAGCTCACTGTTTCTAACCGTAATAAAAAAAAATGTATGAATTTTTTATATATACACACATACTTGCATTCATATGAAGACCAAAATTGATGTTGACACTCTGTTTTCAATTTGGAATTAGGGTTTTCAATTAGGGTTTCAAAACTGAAATTAGTTTTTTTCAATTAGGGATTCAAAATTGAAATTAGGGTTCTAGCCTCCAAGAAGATTGGTTGATTTGTGTGCGCATGCAAGCACACAACATATATATTGATGTTTGATTATGTGGTATTTTATTTTTTGGTTGTGACTTTTTACATAGAAGTCATATATAAGGATACATAATTAATTAATCAATTATGTGAAATTAGTTAGATTAAAATTAACAATAATTAACTAAAGATTGAATTAAATATATTCACTTCGTCTAGGTCCTATGGGAATCCATTACCCAAGACTCCTAACCATCTTTTCCTTGACACATGACTGTAGTAAAATATAAATATGGATAGATGATTAATTAATCAATTATTTTAAATTAGTTAGATTAAAATTAACAATTATTAACCAAAGATTGAATTGAACATATTCACTTCGTCTAGGTCCTCTATGAATCCATTACTGTAAGACTCCTAACCATATTTTCCTCGGCACATAATTGTAGTTAAATAGAGAATAATGAATACTTGGGATACATAAAAAATTGTGGAACTGAAACCAATCTTCGTGGAACCCTAATTTGAATTTTGAAACCCTAATTTTAAATTGAAAACCCTAAAAATTCCTAAATTACATGTATGAAAATTAAAATTATTGCATAAATACATTAATATGCTCAATTGAAAATTATAAGTATATAAGAGAAGTGTTGAAGAGAGAGAGAGAGTAAAAAAAGCCCTTTGTACATGCAAATCTATATTCACTTGATAAAACACGTAAACAAGAAAAAATCAGATCCAAATCAAATTATCAATACACAAATTCACACCATACCAAAACATCTAGTCTCTACTCTTAAAAATAAATCATAACACAAACAATAATTTAGATAAAAAAAACTTGACTAGAAACATGAATGGAGCAATAATAGACATTATATTAAATTGAAACAGAAGCAAAAGAAAAAATTGAAGATTTTTTATATTAGAGTAAATATACTTCTCTATTGCTCTTTAGATGGAAAAAATTAAAGAAAACAAATAATGTAAAAAGAGAGAAAAAAAAACTAACATGAGAGTTGATGTCAGCCGATAAGAAACTGAATTTGAATGTCAATTGATAAGAGCTAGAGGCCGCTTGTTGATGGCAGCTGTATTTGTATTGGTGTTTGTGGTTTTAGAGGTTTTAGGGTTTTGTTTAGGTTATAACTTTATTTTTCTATTTAAAAGTAAATAAATAATATAGTGAAACAAAAAAAAATTGTTTATGTTATAATTTTATTTTTTTAATTTAACAATAAAAAATATTGTACTAGAACTAAAATATCCTTTTGAACTTTTAAGAGTAGTATAAATAAAAATAAAAAATAGTGTACTGAAACTAAAAAATCCTTTTGAACTTTTAATAGTAGTATAGATATATATAATATTGTTCAACTGCTCCCTCGTGAGCAAGGAATAGTCTACACACACTATTAATATTAGCATTAGAATCTAATCCAACGGTTAATAGCTATATAAGAGTCTTTATTTGCACTGCATTTGGAAGCTACTCATTTTTTCCATTTTAAACATTACCATTAAATGACATTGAATGAGTGAAATGACAAGAATGGACAATTTGTTAAAGGAAAAAACTTTGAAGAAACTGATGATTTGTGTGGGATTGGGACACCAATAGAAGTATGCAATAATCAAGCAATTTTCATGAAAAGGATTCTCCAATTTGTCAGAAAAAGAAGAGCAGATTGAAAAGAGTAGACCATCATCTTCTTCACATGAATCACAACACACCACAACCACCACCCTTTGTCCACCACTACCATGGATATTGAAGATGATGCGATGTCATGAAGAAAATAATCAAAACTCAATCACATATTTAGATTAATATTAATGTATCTTTATGTGATTGAGAAAAAATCAAAGCATGGAGCAAATTAAAGATCATAAATTTCCAATCAACTGAGTATTTTGAAGATTAATGAGAAATTGAATAACTAAGAAGAGCAAACTTTGTGATAACCATGCTTGTTGAGCGATAAAAGCAGTGCTCCTTTGTTGGGAGATATATGAGAATCACAGTACATTCCTCATTTTTTTTTTTTTTTTTTGTTGTAAAAAATTGGTAACTCTTTCATGATTTATTTGAATTTGTTTTCCTTTAATAAATTTTCGTCATTCACATCTTTAATGTCATTTAATGATAATGTTTATAATGGAAACGATTAGTAATTTTCAAATGCAGAACAAAAAATGACTCATAACTTTTATCCGTTAGATTAGATTCTGTGACTGACATTAATAGTGTATAGACTGTTATTTGCCTGTTAATAGTGTATATATTATATCGGCTTTTTCTACCATACCTAAATTTGTTTCGCATGGGTTTGGGGTTTGATCTTTTGTTTCCTAGTTTGCATAGATACGGAGTATGTAAAATAGAGGAGAGAGATAAACAGAGGAGAGAGAAATGAGTTCGGATATGACCGAAAATTAAAGAGTAGTTTTGTTCATGTAAATAGTCTTATTAGGGTAAATTGGTAATTTAATAAGTCAAAGGGCATTTAGGCAGTGCTGACCCGATGTGCAAGTGGGGTGTTTACGGATAAAAACTTCAGAGGATGGTTAGACACCACGTGACAAGTTGTATTTAAATGTCGTTTGGACAAGTCTCAAAGAGCTTCATTGTAATTTATCTTTTTTTCACCTAGGCTAGTTTATTGCAGTATTTTTTAAAAGCGCCACTTGTTCTCCTTTAGGCTTTAGCCAGTAAAACTAGAACTCAATGTCGATTACTTAAAAAATATAAGATAAATATCACTTATATTCCTTTAATTTAGGCAATATTTGACTAGACTCTCTCTAATTTCAATATTCTCAACTACATCTCCTAAGTTTTAGATTTATGTATTAATTTTTTTCTTTCGTTAGTGTCATGTCAGCAAATAAAAATAATTGCTGACGTCAGCAAGAAGAAAAAATTGACGGATGTTACTGACGGAGGGTGTAGTTGAAAATATTGAAACTAGAGAGAGCCTGGTCGGAATATTGTCTAATCTGAGAGAGTGTAAATGATATTTACCCAAAAATATAAATACACGGCTTAAATGATGAGGCGACTTTAACTACTATCTTTTGCATATTGACTAAAAAATTTAGAGAAGAAAAATATTCAACGAGTTTACCATAAAAGAGTTTTCCATGTGGATCAACTACTATCAATTAGAGTGGTGGCTTAATTTTTAACAATTATATTTGAAAGGGGAGAGGGAGAGAGTTCGAGTCTTTTTATTGTAAGAGTTAATTAAATTTATACTAGTACTATAGTGGGACTTGTGTGTTGTCTGTGCCCAATTTCACCCAAAGGGTGAGGATGAAAAAAAACACTTGCATAGATAATAATGTGCTTCTGTTTTTTTTTCCCTTCAACATATGACACACTCATTTTGGTCCTATAGGAATTTAGCTCTCAAATTTTGATTTTAGTAAGAGGAAGATAAGCATTAGAAAAATTTAAATTTTAGCAACCAAAATCAAATAAATTTAGTTTTATAGTAACCTTAAAGTCAAAAAAAACATGAATGGTCACCCAACCTAAAAATAATTAGCTATAAGAGATGACTTAAAGATATTTTTGTCTCTCTCCATTTTGCTTTTTGTGCCTTGATATGAATTGACGAAAATGTCCCATTACCATTTTGCAAATGTGCATGATTTTCTTCACAAAAATTCACACGTGGTGCCCCCAACTTGCAACAAGGAAAAGGTCAAACCGAGTCAACGTTTGGCTCAAAAAATTCATTTAGCTTGCTTTAATTAGCTTCAGGTTAATTATAATGCTGTGTGCTTAGTGATATCTTCACTAATTTTAAAATGGGTAACGTGAGAATTGTTTGTTACTCAAAAATAAATAAATAATAAATAGTAATGATTATTATTTTAATCTTATTTTTATTATTCTTTTCAAACTTATCGTAATATCCAATAAAATAAAATAGTATGAAATAATTCATGGTTTATAAGTGTATTATATCAATATTTCACACAAGAGGTGTATATTTATCATTTAAATCTCCCATTTCTTATCAAATATTAATATATAGTTTTAACAATGTATCTTTAATCATTTAATCGAATCAATTAGTATAAATTTGGCTGTTCAACATTTAGAAGTAAATCTGTTGCACTCCAAGATCCTGGATTATCATGGATAACATCTATTCATAAATTTAATTCATGAAAAGAATTTCATTGTATTTTAATATATTAGTGATTATTTATTGAAAATGAATTTGAAACAGTTTGTTAAATGTTTTAGGATTATTAATTTTGGTGACAATTAATGTTTTTTTTTAAATATGTAATAGTTGAGTATAAAATATTCGAAGCACAAGAGAAAATTTGTATTTTAGTGAAAAAGATACTAATGAAAATTTAAAAATAAAGGATATTACTGAAAAATGTTAATTATTTATAGAATTTGAACTTATTTTTTGAAAGTAGGATTTCTTTGTTTTTGTAATTTTTTTTTTTAGAATATATTGGTTTTACCATTTAAAAGTAGGACTTATAAGTGAAGTTTTCAAAATAAAATTAGGGAAGCAAGAATATAGAAAAAAATCAGAGTTACGATAAAATGAAAGGTTAAAGATTTGATAGAGACTTTATTTATTGGAATTTAAAGTTCATTGTCAAGGGTAAAAATGAGACTGAGAGTAAACTTGTTGCACGACCGGAGAGTGCAACCCTCGTTATTATAACAGCAGTAGAGAAAAAAGAGCCTATTTCTCTCTCTAAATACTCTCTCTCTCTATCCTTCTGCTCAGTTTGCCCAACCCCGCCTCTCCCACAAGGCCTCACCATATTATCACTTACACAAAGCTCTCTCTCGTCAATTAACCGCGAAAAAGGTATATATTTAACGGATCAAAAATTCGTAATTTCAAATATCTAAACGTCTCGCACTCCTCTCTCTCACTCTCCCCTCTCTCTATTCTTCCCCTATTTCTCTCTCTAGGGTTTCTCTCCTACTCTTATGGCTTCTTCTCTTTCTCCCCTGTGCAGGTTTTTAAAGGAAACTCTGGTTTCTCTAGGTACAACTCTACAGGAAACGGTGATAGGACTAGGTTCATGGAGTTTATTCTGTGAGCAAGGCCTGGTTTTGTTCCAAGATGGATTCGATGGTGGAATTTGAATCCAGCGAGGCGAGATTGGAGAGTTTAGCGGTGGTCGGCGAAAAGAGAACGGTGGAGAACGGGGATGATGGTGAATCGGACGTTCCATTGCCAAAGAAGGCGAGATGTGGTGGAGGATTTGTTGGGGATATGAAGAAGCTGGCGGAGATAGTGCTGGTGTTGGCGACAATGGGGAAGATGAGGGCAGGGAGGAGTCCTACAGCGGTGGAGAAGGAGATGATGGAGAAGGCAAGGGGGAAGTTGGTGGACGTGTGTGGAATGCTTGCGCCGAAGGATGTTTTCCCGAGGGAAGAATTTGGGGCTGTAATTGAGGATCTTGGTCTCAACAAGTTGAAGGAACAGAGGCTGGGGTTTAGGCCTCCCAAGATGTCGATTGCTGAGAAGTTGTCGATTGCAATGCAAAAGGTGAGGTTTGAACGGGTTTTGTTTTTCTTCGATTTATATTTAATTTGTTCATTTTTCACTCTACAATATACTAGCTATTGAAGTGTTAGTGAAATTCATTTTTACAATTGAGTTCACAGAAACTGAATTAATAAGTAGACTGTTAGCAATTATGATAAGCCATATATATAGTTAAATGTATAACTGTTTGGTTGAATTTAGAGCTTTATCTCCAG
The DNA here is from genome assembly GCA_026545225.1 of Cornus controversa. Lineage (NCBI taxonomy): Eukaryota > Viridiplantae > Streptophyta > Magnoliopsida > Cornales > Cornaceae > Cornus > Cornus controversa. The sequence continues at coordinate 41,864,531 of CM048852.1, read as the reverse complement.
TAGGAAAGATTCATGTGGAGTACTGGAGACACAAGCTTAAAGTATTGTAAGGTGCTTCTTGAGGAGTCTCTGCTGGCAATATGTGTAGGAGTCTAATTGGTAATTTGACAGCGAAAGCAATAAAAAATTTGACTATGAATATCACTTCCATGCCCTAAAACAGACTGATTAGCCCTTTTTTTGAAATTTGGGCCCGTTTGGTAACCGTTTATGTTTAGAGTTTATTGTTTAAGTGTTTATGTTATGATTTTGTTTATCCATAAACATGAGTATTGTTTGATAACGAAAAAGTTTGTCTTATTTTAAAAATCATAAACAGAAAAACATGTTTGTTAACCTTAAACTGATGTTTTTTTTTAAAATCAACACAATAAACTGCATAAAAAGTAAATTCATGCTATAACAAATCTATACAACAATAACAAAGCAAAAAATATACATAAAAAAGAAATAAATAATATTGGATTACATATATATATCTACACACTGCAAATTATACTGTAAAACTAGAATGACCCACGGAGAATCGAAACCAGAACCGTTTTCAATGGTTCCTTAATTTTGAAACTGGAATCGTTGAGTTCGGTTTAATTCGGTTATTATTGAAGTTGTATTTAACTTTATAATAGTTATAATAACTCCATTGTTTAAAATTTTTTACATAACAAAATATTATTATATATATATATATATATATTTGGAGCCGGAACCGTAGTGAACGGTTCAGTTTGGTTCAGCTATAGTTCTTTATGATTTTACCATTTCTTTGTGCACCCTACCAACAAAACAAAATATATATAACTATAGAAAAGTTGAAAGTTTTTCAATTTGTATGGAGTGAGAAGAGGGATTTGGAGGGCATAGTCTTGCTCTTGAACTTCTTATGCTACTACTTTCTTTTTCATTTTTTTGATTTTTGTTTTCCTCTAAATACTAAAAATGAATGAATGATATGAGTACGAAATACCATTCTTGTTTCTTTGACAAGGAGATGGTTGTGACTTCTTTGTTTTTTTTCTTCAAATAAGGTTTTTTTTATTTTTTAAGCATGGGTGGGTCTAAGTAACTATTTCTATATCAGTAATTATTCATATTGTACCAAATGTTTTTTTCTCAAGGCAATTGATGCTCTTTAATTCTGTCTACACTTGATAATTCTAATATTTTTATCGTTGTATCAGGTAATAGCCTGTTATAATTTTTTTTCTTTTCATTTTCTTACTTTTAGTTTCAATTTTTAATTAAAATAATATAATCACCATTTTAGATAAAAAAGAAAAAAAAGTTTTTTTTTTTAATAAACATAAATACTAAAACATCATTTTGGAGTTTAGGATTTGAAGATTTAAACGGGCCCTAATGTTAGGTGATCAGAAATATATAAACCAGAACTCAAAACTCCGTTAAAAGAATATTGAAACCTCCTACCTATGCCGGAAATAGGAAGGATTTGTGTTTGTATCTAGCGGCTTCCTTATATGTGGCAAAATGGAGTCTTTTTTGAGTGTCATCCCTCCTTTAGCAATATGCATTGTTGTAGTTGAAAATGCTTAACCATGCTAGGCAAGGAAAATAAATTTAAAAGTTTGTGGGTAAAATACAATTAGGATAGATATTTTTTTCAATTGAAATGTTTTTTAATAATTGGAATTTAGTGTACCTACTAAAAATTAAGATTGAACTTCTGAAATATGTTTGAACTTTGATGGAATGGAGTAACTTATTTTGTCAAGGTAGCCTAACCAACAAAAAACCGAAGTTTTGAATGGTTTTCTTGATTATGGTATTGGCCTTTAGAAAAACCTACTTTTGGAATTAAATTGGAGGCATGCTGACATGAAACACAGTTTACTAAATTTCAATTACCTAAGCCATAACAACAAACATTTTTATTAACAAAATGTTTGAAATCAACCCACTTTACAAATATTTTCAAGTACAAGAAAAAGAGAGCAAATTATAGGTTTTTTGTATACCTGAATGATCCTATGGAACAATCTTACTACAATCCTATGGCATGATCCTATTAGGATTCTATGGCGCACATATTTTTCTCTTTGCAAGTTTTCGTATGACTCAAATCGATTTATAAGTTCGGATCGTACGATTGTGCGATCCTATGGTCTAGATTGCGATTTTAGTAACTGTTAACCTTCATTTACTCTAAAAGCTTATGCTGTTAGACAGAGTGTAACTTTAATATTTAAATCTTCTAACATGCCTCCTCACGTGTAGCCTTCTTTTGGTCCAACACGTGTTTCAATTTTAATTTTTAGGGTGACGATGAGGTTTAAACTTGGAACCTTACCTGTTCTGATCAAGGTTGTTAAAATCGAGATTCTACGTTGAATCGTTTTGGATTTCGTAGAATCGGATCGTAAATCGTAAGATTCTACCAAACTAGTAGAAAAACAATTCAAACTAACTTTTTAAATACTGGTACCTCTAAAATATAACAACAATAAGCACAAAACACAAAAATATATAAAAAAATACCATTCCAAACATATACTAGGAGAATGTAGCTCAAAAGGTAGAGCTCTCATACTAATTATTCAGTGTGTCATTGTTATTTTTATTTTTCATGTTGTTTTTCAACCCAAGTTTAACATTATCCTAGATCCTGATGGGTCAATGATCATGTCATGTGAGTTCACTTTGGTCTATAAAATAGTTGGATCAATTACTCGTCCTTATTGTACATCAAATTGTTGTAAATTTCCCAGTGCACACTAAATTATATTGTCTATGAAACTAAACTGAAGCATGAGAGGAGAAAAGTTGGAATTTGGAAAACATTTATTAATATAACAATTAACAAAGAAGAGATGTAACAGACTAACAATACTCATTAAAGTTTTCTTTCTATTTAAAAAATCATTTTTAACAAAAAGCAAGAGAACAAAAAGATGAGAAATAGTCTAAACTTCTATCAGGAAATAATAGGACAAATATCTTGAATATAATTTCAAGAAAATGGAGTAAAAAATCAGAATTTTCTTGAAATTCACCTCAATGTTTTGCGTTATTTTACTTTCTTTTCCCTGGAATGGTGTTCAATGTTGAAGCCAAAAAATAGTTGCACTAGCGACTGATGACTGAAAGAAGAGATATGAAACAAAGATGAGTGATGAGAGACCTTTTGTCGGTGCTGCTAGACGTTGCCGGGGCGGTAGGAGGTCGACAATCACAGGTCTTCAAGACTTCCAAAAGAAAGAAAAGAGAATCTTCAAATGGGGCTTCGAGTCGTCCGTCGTCGACAGTGAGAATGGCCGATCGCAGGTCATCAAAGGGTCGTCGATCGTAGGTCGCAAGTCGTCGTCTACAGTTGTCGCGAAATCTAGGGCTTCTTTGAGAATCGACTGGGGCTTCTTCGAATTGGGGCTTTGACTTTGAGTATATAAGTTATAAACTTATAACTTATAAATGTATATGACTATATGTAAGTATTGATATGTGATCTGTATAAGGGATTGGGCCTTAACTGAGCATTGGGCTTTGTAATATATTGCCCAAAATAATAAAACAATCAAATTTGACCCATTTTAACCCAAAGGGCCCAGAAGGCCCAGTAAAAAGAGCCCAAAAATGGGTTTTTTGTAGAATCGTACAGAATCGTATGATTCTACGAGTCTACTCCCAATTCTACTGATTCTACGTCGATTCCACACAACGAACGATCCAGATACGATTCAACTCGTTTTTGACATTTTGGATCGTAGAATCGCGATTTTAACAACCTTGGTTCTGATATCATGTTAACCATTATCTACTCTAAAAGTTTCAGCTGTTATAGATGATGTAACTTTAATAGTTAAATCCTCTAACAATAAACATGGTTACCTACTGTCCCAAATCATTTGTCCACTGTCTATGATCCTATGAATTCAGAAATTTTGTGATGGATGGGTAGGGATTATTCTGCGTTTCATCAATTGTCATAATTTACTCATTTATTTTTTTTCAAAATAACATTATAGGAAAATCTTTAAATGTTAAAGCAATGGCACACTTGAGAGTCCTGGTTCATGTTAATCTCCAAAAGTGTAAGATCTATGAAAGTGCAATATAATGAAGAGAAATTTGATGGTAGAAAAGCCTTACAATATGTATTTATCTTTTAATGACGAGGAGATTAGCAATGGAGAGAGAGCTAAGGATCTCATATTTTTATTATATACATTTTGGGAGAAGTTTAAAGGCTTATGTGTGGAGATTTATGACATGCCTTATATTTTGTAACATGTGTTTAAGCTTTTATAGGCTATGTTAGACAACGCCCTTACATTTAGGCCTAATATTAGCTTGTACATTTGCATATCTTCTCCAACATATGTTTGGGCTTATAGGCTCAACTTAGATGTGGCATTAGATTTAGGCTTGCCTTTGTACATGCCTTTTTTATTTCATGTAACACATATTCAATACCCCTATTGGGATGAATACAATTGAGTTGAATTTTCATAATTCTTTTAATTCTCACATGGTATTTGAGGGTCTCACAACTTGATAATCTCTTCAGCGTTTTTTTTTTTCCCTCCTTTCCTTTCCTTTTTTTGAGTAAAGGGAAATCCCTTCTGTGTGTCCCATTGTCCGGCTTCACTGTTATCACGCCATGTCTTCCTCTTCTAGCAACTCTGGTGCTACGGATTCTGCGACGTTTACACCAACAACCTCTACGGCGTTGTGTTCCTCGTTTCCAGTCCCGAACATCACCAATTTGGTGACTATGAAGTTGACTGACTTGAACTACCTCCTTTGGTGCTCTAAGGTCAAGCCCTTTTTTGGCACTTTGTTGATGGCTCTTATCTTGCGCCATCGGAATTCCTCACGGCGATTGTTGAAGAACCCGAGTACCAAACCCAGAATACTTGACTTGGCTTCGCACTGATCAGACACTCCTTAGTCTTCTCAATGCTACCTTCTCTGAACCCATTATGGGAATGGTTGGTAGCCTCCACACTTCATGATATGTTTGGACTTGCCTTGAACGACATTTCTCTCAACAATCTGTTGCTAATGCCTCTACACTACGATTCCGTTTCCTGTCTCTCACCAAGGAGAACCGCTCTGTAAAACTTCGGATTTTTTTTATTATTTAATTACGTGGTTAATTAATTGTTAAGGATGTTTATATAGTAATTGCATGCTTATGTGTGTGGGTTTCGGGACTACTTTAAAAGTTCTAAAAATGGTTTTAAAAGTACCTTAGGACCATAGTGGGATGGAACCAAGGGTAGGGTAATTTTTTGGAATTTTTACAAAAAGTTACCATTCATGGTTTGGGTTTTCGGAAAAATAACTACGGATCACTTAAGTGACGTAGGGGTATGAATGAACTTTGAGGGGCTTTAGTGAAGTTTGTTGAAATGAGGGAGTGCCATTTTGCGATTAAATGGAAATAGAAAAGGGTAGAGGAGCAAAACTAAAGAGATGAGGGGCTAATGTGCAATTTTGGAAAACTTTTTCTATAAATATCCCAAAATGTTGACTTGGTCATTACTCAAATCAGATTTCTCTCTCTAAAGATCAGCTCTAGAGCTCTTCCTTCTCCCCTCTTTCATCTTTTTGGTTGATCTTAGTTTTGGAGGCTTAGAAGTGTAATTCGGGCCTCGGGACTTTACACGATAGTTGTTCCCCTCGGGATTGCCTACGTTCTACACCGATTGAAAATTCTTTTCGACAAATTTTCAAATGTTTTTGGGCTAGGGCAGATTCTAGGGCTTGGAGCGCTCTTGGTTTTTGAGCTTGAATTCGAGGTAGGGGTGTTCTCTCTTTCTTATCATCGATTCCTTAGAGTTTCGGTTGGATTTTAGTGGATTAACATGCTAGAAAAGACTTAAAGAATTCTGTTTTGATTTCTTTTTTTTTTTTTTTGGAATAAGCATGTGTTAAAAGTGATTTTCATATGTTCTATATGATGTCTTTGAATTATATATGCATTGTATGTGTATATGGTTGATCTTGATAATTAAAGTGTGTTAAAAGTATGTGATTCTTGCACTAGAATTATATTTTGAGCATGTATGTCTTATGCGCTAGTTTGAAAATGTATGATATCCATTTAGAATCATGTATGAGTTATTGGGATAGCAGGTGTACGTGTTGCACGCTATGTATTGATTTGAAAGCATGTAAAGGACAATATTGTCATTTTTACATTTGTAGGATTTCTTGTGAGAGAAAGGTTGTTGCATTGTATATGCATGCTTTAATATAAGTAGCTTATAATGTACTTATATTGAACGTGGTTTAAGTGGCTTATGATGCACTTATTTGAAACTATGTGTTGTTTGATGATTTTGGGGAAAGGTCGGAATAAAGTAAGATGAGCTCAATGCTCAGGGGTGCAAGACCTCAACCTTGGCCAAGTGATTTCTTCTAGACCATCGGGTTAGCAACCCGTAAAGATAGGAAGGTAGATATTTAACCCAAGGGTACACGAATACTCCCTACTCATGGATTGATTTTGAGCTTATTTGACTTTATGTTTCAAGCTTTGTTATGAATTGTGATATTTATGGTTATTGTTTAACTTGTACAGTTGTGAAATGCTTTGTGTTTACTTATGGTAAATTAAACATGTTGGATATGATATATATATATATCTTGGAGCATGATTTGTACACTATATTGTCGATGTTGTGAGCATTGAAAATATGTCATGTAGTGTATAGGAATGCAATGACTGCATTTCATGTAGGTTGCATCGAGTTGGTGCTTAGGGGGTTTGGATGTCTCTATTGAGCCGTCGTTGCTCACCCTATAGATGTATCACATTTTTCAGGAAAAAGTGACGGAAAGGATGTTGCCTCGGGCCTTCTTTTGGGCTTTGGATGTTTTTATGGTATATTTATATGCCATGTGTGGGTATTTTGAGAAGAACTATATGTTTTGTATGTGGAGCAGATGTATTAGCATTCTAGACATGGTACTTTTATATTGTTAAGCAGTGGTCCCATTAGTCTTCTCTATGTTGGACAATTGTGTATATCGGGATATGGTTGGACAAGTTACATTTTGATGTATGTATGTAACTCGGTTACATTTTGGTTTTAATGATGTAAATGTGTTTTAAAAGTTGCTTCTGCGGTATTGAGACTCTATTTGGATGAGAATGGTCTCAAGAGGGGTATTCTGGTAATTTCATCCCATATTCACACCTAATGTCCTATATTTCTTTCGGTGTCGGAAGTCGGGGTGACAGCTTAGTATCAAAGTTTGTTTGTAGTTGTAAGGTGTTGAGGTTTTATTTAATCACCTCTATTTCCCATGCCCTTCCGGGTGTTGGAATTTTGGGGCGTGACACGCTCTATCTCTGACTATCTCTTACATGCCAAGTCCCTAGTTGATTCCTTGGCTTCTATTGGTCAGCCTGTATCCAACGATGATTTAGTCACTTGTGTTCTTCGGAGTTTGGGTCCAGGTTACGAGATGATTATGATAACTACTCTGTATTTTCACAATTGCCTTCATTTCAAGGCCTACGACCTCGACTAATGTCCTTTGAGGCTTAGACTTTTGCTCCTACTCGCCTCCTTAGAATGCACTTTTGGCTCTCAGACTGTTCCTACTCTCCACCTGATTCATTGAACACCTCACCCGATAGGTATTCTTCCGATCCAGGTTCTTCTCGACCATCTTGGCTCCATCCGATGGTTACTCGTGATGGGACACGACGACTATTGGTTTGCATTGCTGGCACTGTGTGTTATCCCTTACCGAGTGCCTTGGTAGGTCAGATTTCTTCTTCTAGTGAGGACTACCTGTTTTTCTTAGACTGTTTGATTTCCTGAATTGTGCGCTGCTATGACTGATGGGTTTAATGCTCTCCTCAAAAATTAGACTTGGACCTTGGTTCCTCCTTTTCCACATTAGAATACTGTGAGTTGCAAGTGGGTTTTTAAGGTTAAACGCCTAGAAGATGGCACAATTAAACGTCACAAAGCCCGCCTTGAGGCCAAGGGCTTCCATCAGTAGCATGGTCTGGATCATGGTTGTCAAAATCCTAATTCGAATCGTAGAATCCTACGATTCTACGATCCAAAATCAACAAAATGATCCAAATCGAACCTAAATCTTTTCTGGAGTAGAATTAGTAAAATCCCATGTGGAATTGTAGAATCCTTCGATTCTACGCAATTCTACAAATTCCACACAATAAGCAATTTGGGCAAAAAACTTAAATAAGTTATTTGGGTTTTGTGTAGTTCTTGGGCCACAACTTAAATAAGATAGGTAGCCTAAGCATTTTGGGCCCAATTTACTTACAGAAGACCAAAAAAAAAAAACATTTTAAAACTAAAGTTACTAAAACTAAAATATGATTTACGATTTTAGAGCTCGAAGCTTCTTCTCTTCTTCACTCTCTCTCTTTGCCTTCTATGGCTCTATCGAACTCCAGCAATCAACCAGTGCGACCTCGTCAAGTCTCTTCGGCTAGCTCCAGCCACCAGCTTCTTTGTCAAGCTCCTCTTCTAAGTCAAAGATACACATATTCTCCAGACTCCATCTATTACACTCTGTTTTCACTTCTCTCTCTTTGTAATGTTTTGAAAAGAAATTATAAGCAATGAAAAAAGTCATTGGCTCACTATGTCGGTGTGTATGGGTCGTGAATGGTGCAATGTAAGAAGTAAGAACAGAATCAATCAATGGTGTATTCCAATTTCTATAATATTTTTACCATATTTAATTTTCATTGATGCTTGTACATCTAGGAGACTAGGAAGCACGGACACGAACATGGACACGGGTACGACATGACACGGACAAGGCGATACGGGAAATTCTAAAAAAATAGGAAACGGACACGGTGAGGATACGACTATAAAATAATATAATATATTAATATATATTAATTATTCAACAAAAAAGAGTACATTACCGAAATACTTCAATTCATCATCAAGCAATTAAGAACCAAACAAGCTTATAAACAAAAATAGACAAATAGATTAAAGAACCAGACTTATTTAGTCCTTTTCATATATTTAGTTTAGATTTTTAATCATAACTTAGTAGCATATAATTTCCTTTCGAAATACTTGAATATACATCACTGCTACGAAGTGTTCGACACATGTTCGAGGAGTGTCCTAAAAAGAAAAATGTCAGGACACTTCGTAGAAGTGTCCGATACGTGTCCGACACGGGTACGGCACCCTCAGTGAACTGCCCGTGCTTTCTAGTTGTATATCCATTGCCTTAATTATTCTAAAGGAGTACAAATTTTCAATGCTATTTATTTTTCATCCAAATAGTTGATTATTGTCTGCTAAGTCCGGTGCCGACAGGGAAATGCATATTGTTCTAAACAAATAAGTCGCACATTAATATTGATGATACATATTTACTAGATTCCGAAACTTGATCACAAATTGAGTGCTTCAAGAGCAGTATATCTTTCAAATGTTACAACAAAATAATAATGAGATACAAAGATGAATCCTTACATGATTGAGATATGTAACTAAAAAAATAAAAATAAAAATTGAACAGAAAAAAGAATGGCTATCCGAAAAGTTTAGTCTCAGACGTCTAAATATATATATTTTTTCTAGATTGAATTAGTATTTAAGTGTTAGTTGCAGCTGCAGGGGATGATTATGGAGAAAATTTAAGCTACATCCTCTTAGATATATGTTTGAATTTATCCCTAACTATATTTAGAGTGGTATTTTTATATATATTTGTGTTTTGTGTTTATTGTTGCTATACTTTGGAGGTATTATTGTTTAAAAAGTTAGTTTGAATTATTTTTTTACTAGTTTTGTAGAATCTTACGATTTACGATCCGATTTTACGAAAATGATTCTACTGATCCCCCACCGATCCTACGTAGAATCCTGATCCTGATGATTATGATGAGACCTTCCACATGGTTAAGCCTACCACTATTCGTACTATTCTCATTTTGGCAGAGTCTTCTGGATAGTCTCTATGACAGTTAGATGTTAAGAATGCCTTCTTGTAGGTTTTCTCAAAGAGACAATTTTTATGACTCAACCCACCCCCTGGATTTGTTGATCCCCAGCGTCCTCATGATGTTTGCCAGCTTCAGATGGCCATCTACAGGCTGAAACAACCACCTCATGCATGGTTCCAACGATTTAGCTCCTTTCTCATCCGGTATGGATTTACACACAATCATCGACCACTCAATGCTTTTATTTCAACACTCTTCTCAGATGATGGTACTATTGCTTTACGTGGACGACATTAATCTCATCCTTTATCTCCACTCTTGGTATAGCGTTTGAAATAAAGGATCTTGGTCCTCTTCATTACTTTCTTGGCCTTGAGGTGTCCCCTTTATGCTCTAGTTTACACCTCTCCCTGATTCAATACACTGATGATCTCTTGTGCCGCAATTCTATGGCCAAGTGCAAACTATGTAGTACCCCCCCTTGAGTGCCAAGACACAACTCTCTGCCCTAAGAGAGTGATCCACTTTTGGACTCTACTGAGTATCATCGCTTGGTAGGATCTCTTCAATATCTGACTTTGACTTGTCTAGACATTTCCTTTGCGGTTCATCATGTTGCACAATTCATGAGTGCCCCTCGGACCACTCACCTTACTGTTGTTAAGCGCATTTTATGCTACTCAAAAGCACTTTTTATCTTGGATTGGTCTTTCGCCCCTCCTCTGGTGCTCTAGTCTTTCATACCTTCCCTGATGCTGATTGGGCTGGTTGTCCAGATACTTGGCATTCTACTTTTTGTTATTGTGTTTTCTTGGGCCTGGATCTCATTTCTTGGAGTGCTAAGAAACATCCTACAATTTCTCGTTTGAGTTCTGAGTCCGAGTATCGCTCAGTTGCTCAAGTCTGTGTTGTGACCGTTTGGATACGTCACTTTCTACGCGAGCTTCATGTGCCTCTCTCCACGCCTGTCATGCTCTTCTGTGACAACCTGAACACTACTTACATGGCATCCAATCCTGTATTCCATGCTTGTACCAAGCATATTGAGCTTGATTATCACTTCATTTGTGAACTTGTTCTCTCTGGTAGCCATCGTGTTCAATTTGTTCCTTCTGCTGACCAAACTGCATATTTCTTCACTAAGGGGCTTCACAAGCATCACTTTGAGCTTCTGCATTCCAAACTCGTTCTCCCTAGACTGTTGAGTTTGCGGGGGAGTGTTAGACAACCTCCGTAGGTCTTGTGGGGGTTGGTCCAGGGTGTGACATTGCCACTTCCTCTAAACTCCTTTGTGGGGTTTCTTTTGATCCATGTTGTTTTTTTTTGGCTTACTGGTTCTCACATTCAGCAGCCTTTCTCCACCTTCTTTTCATTAGCTTGTGGCTTGTAATATTTCAGTTTCATGTGATCCCAAAATTTGGATTATCTTATATATGGGTTTCATTTGGCTTTTAATTATGACATGTTTGGCATATTCTTCAAGAAAGAGGTTTCATCTAATAAGTCTCAGATTTATTGTTGAGTGAATTCACCACGGTTTCTTTTTCTTTCTCATTCCTTCTTTGATTCCCATTTTATTTTTATTAATTTGTTCAATAGTTAATGATATGTGATTAATCCATTTTTTTCATCTTTTTAGATGAATTATGTCTTTGCTTTCCCTAGTGTAGAGGCCAAGAGTAACTATTACCTTGATAGCCAAAAAATTCTGAATTTTCTTTAGTAATTATATCCTTGATAACCAAAAATTTCTGAATTTTCTTTTGTAATTACTAACTTCTTCTTTTTAAAGAATTCCTTTTTACAGAAACTCTTATATTATATTGGGAAGCTCCTTTGGTTCTTTTTGTTCTTTATAAGGTTATTGTTTAACATAATTAGGGCATCAGCATGACTTCACGAATTAACCCGAATGACTAGGTGGTTGAATGGGTAGGCCATGAACTGTCCCCTTCCCAAATGGTGAATGGTCTTTTTTCTTGAAATTAGTTTTGTTCATATTGTAATGTGAGAATAGATCTCTACTTTCAACTTGTGTACTGTATAATGTAAGAAGTGAATCTCTTATTTTTTGAATTATGTATGCTGCTATATTCTGTAATTGATAATTTGTACTGCAGGATTTCTCATTAGTTTGCAATTGGCTTGAGCTTACAATCAATCTGTTGACTGTGTCTAATAGATTATTTTTTCCCATTACTGTAGCTGCAAGTTAGATAATACGATTTATATTATCATGTGGATGGATATTTATACTTAAAGTACCCATGTTTTCTGGAATGTCATTAGTTAGATAATGCGGTTTATATTGTCATGTGGATGGATGTATATGCTTAAAGCACCCATGTTTTCTGGAATGTCATTCGTTAATTCTTACTTCAGTGATTCAAGAAAATCTTAGCTTCCCTAACATGTGAAAGATGTTATATTTGGATGGCTATTCTTGGGAAATGGTTGTTCATAATGTTAGATTTATCAATAATGAACATACAATACTTTGAGTGTTCAATTTTTTTCCATTGACCATTATGGTAGAGATACATTCACTTTGCTTCAGCTTTCATGTTCTATCTACTAATGGTAGGAGTATACGGGTAGATGCTAAAAGTCATTCTAGTTTGATCCAAGTGGATTACGCTGTCTATCGTAAGCTTCTGACTTGCGTTGCTGTTATTTCAACTTGGAGGCTCTTATCTTTTATGATTTTATATTCATGTAGTGTGATGCTTTGCTCATCAGGGTAAAGTTCTGCAAAATCGTGCTTATTCGCACTCATTATTTTATAACTGAGCGATGTGCTGCCATCAAGTTGTGCCATTTGTTACACACTGATGTTTAATTGTCTTTTACTCATGCTTTCAGATGGAAAAATCTAAGGAATTTTCTTTACATTCTGCTACATATTTATCTCAGCGGTTGCAAACGAACTCTAGTGCAGCGGCTGAAGGCCGTGGGACATCACATACTGTTCGAATGTTCTCATCAGAAAAACAAAGTCATGCATCAAAATCTTCTGGAGCTCTCCAACCTGCTTCAACTCTAGGTCATGTTCCTGCAGCAAATTCTACATCTTTAACATATCAGTTGCCTGCCAGCGAAGTAAAATCATCTGTGGTATCCAGTGGATTGCCTTCCACTCATATAGGAAGGGATTCTTCATCATTAACATTGCCTAGAGTTGACAGAGAACATTTTAGATTGGATGGAAGATCAAATGGTTCTTATACATCACTGGTTCAAGGTAACCTGTTTTTTGCTTTCTCAATCACGCATAATGGTGGAAGATCTGTTTTGTGAATTTTATGGGAAGAGTCCCAAGGGGAAGTCATGGATATGCTATCTGGAAATTAGTAGGACAGAAAATTCACGTGTAAAGGGTATTCTCCTTCTGGGAAAACTATTGCCAGCTGAGAATCCCTTTTGCTTATCTGATGGTACTGTCATCATTATTGTTGGCAGGTCTCACCTTAGTTTTAAATTCACCCTCCACATGCATAATTATTTGCTTGAAAAGACATGTTTGGCTGGTCAGTAATAATTCCACATTTTAAGTTTCGAAAAGTTTTTAGGACAGTTAATTGACTCATAAACATCATGCAATTTTCATTTTTTTTCCCTCTCTGTAAGTTTGGCCTTGTTATATAATCATCTTCTCTACATTTTTACGTTAGCTTTTAACGGTTTATTATTTCTGTTGATTTTATAAAGATCCTATACATATCTATTTGCAGCAAATACTTCAGGAGATAACACACAGGTGAAAGCTCCCACTTGGTCTGTACAATCTCAATCTGCCACATCAGTTAAAGTTGGACAAGATAATAAGGTGGCAGCTCATGCTTCTGTTAAGGATGAGAGAACTGCTGATTTAAGTTCGTCGCAGGTGGCCCCTCAAGTAAAAACATCCAAATCGCGTACTACTCAAAATGTATCTGGAAATCTGCCGACAATACATCAGCATTTGCAGGGCATGAACTTTGTTCAAGCTCCTTCACCCTACAACAGCCACAATGAAATTGGCAAAATTGTTCAGAAGTTATTACAATCACAGATTCTGGAGCAACCCACATGGACTCCTCCTTCAAGGGATTACATGAATAAGGCTGTGACTTGCCAGATGTGCAAGCTTACCATTAGTGAGGTGGAAAGTGTACTTGTTTGTGATGCTTGTGAGAAAGGGTTTCATCTGAAATGTCTTCAGTCTCACAATCAAAAAGGAATCCCTAGAGGAGAGTGGCACTGCCAAAAGTGTTTGACGTTAAGCAGTGGGAAACCTTTGCCCCCTAAATATGGTCGTGTCACGAGAAATATAAATGCACCAAAAGTTTCTTCTAACACACCTGCTGCGCAGTCATCTCCAGATAATAAAATGGGAACTTTAGGTGAGAAGATCTATCAGCAAAATACAACAGCAATTGGAAATTTTGGTTTACGAAGTGCTCCTATTGGTAATGTGGGTAATGACCATAACCAGTCAGCGTCTGGTTCAAATATGCCAAATGCAAGAGAAATGCAAGGGAATGATATTTCACCAAGTAGAGAAAAAATTGATGACAAACCTTGTTCAGGAACTTCTCGAAATGATGTAATAAAGACCTCAGAAGCTGCTTTTGTTTCTCCTGCTGGTTCATCACATGAAAGATCAATTGAAGGGAAATTGGTTTCTGAAGCAAAAGCACAACCTCCATTAACATTATCTGACACAGTTACCAATACAATTGTTCACTCACAAGCTTCTCACAACCCCCGAGATATTGACCAAGCAGGGCTGCCAGATGGTTCTGAAATTCCATTAAAGCAATGTCATGAAAAGAACCTTATGGTTAAAGATTTGGAGAAATCTTATAGTAGTGAAACTCTTCACTGCAATTCAAACTGCGAAATTAAGCAAGATGAGCAAGGTGTTGGACAAGATAATTCTACTGAAACTTCAAGAGACAGTAATGGGGCTCGAGAGCATGTTAGGTCTTCATCAGATGGCTTGCATGGTGTTGAGTGGATTGGTGATATCCTTCAAGTTGTGGATGGGAAGACATATTACCAGTCATGTTGCATCAATGGCACTGTGTATAAAGTGCATGATCATGCTCTTTTTCTTTCTAACAGTGACAAATTGATGCCTTCTAAGATTCAGGTAAGCAATTGTTCTTGTGAAATGAAAATATATCTCTCACACCTTTAAGATCTCCTGAATCTATTAGTTAGAACCTGCAGCTAAGGGTGACAATTTCTGAACGGGCTTGCCAACCAAACTGAAATTTGTTCATTTTCAAGCTGGTTTGGATTTGTTTTATAAGATTTATTAGAGGGCTCAAGTTTCATTGAGCCTACATAAACCAGCATTGACTTGCCAATCTAATGGTTTATGGTGCAATCTTTTGAGCCTAAGTGACCAATTAAAGCTGGTTTGTTTGGCTACACTAGTCCTGTTTGTGACATGTCAAGCTGTCCTCATCGGTTCATCTGTCTCCTTGCTACCCTCAATGGTGAAACTGAAAAGCTGTAGATTTATTCCTGTAGCTTCTTACAGGGATCACTGAACTTTTTTGCCTCGAGGAGAAACAGTTTTTGGTTGAGAAGTCTGTGATGTCAGTGATTTAATATATAAATTTTGCCTTTTCACTGCAGGCCATGTGGGAGGATAGCACAACTAGATTAAAGTGGGTTATTGTCAATCAGTGCTACTTTCCTGGTGATTTGCCAAAGGTTGTTGGCTGCCCCTGTGCCCCGGAAAGCAAGGAGGTAAATTTATTATACATATCATGTAATTTATTTTTCCTTGTTTATGTGCATGCCTGCATTTTCACTTCAAAACCAGAGCAAGTGTAATTTTGGGCTAGGGATTTGTGTTATTAGCTCTGTCCTGCTCAATGCAGATTGTCAAACATTTTAAAAGTATTAGAATTGGAGTATGATAAAATTGGTCAATTTTGTTCAAATATGTTACTCCAACTGGCTCGTAGAATAGACATATGATTAAATTGGTCAATTTTGTTCAAAGATATTATTCCAACTGGCTTGTATAATAGATCTCTTGGGACTGTGGCCAAATTGGTTCATGGGCAGTTATTTTTTTTTGTTTTAATTTAAGTAGATTACTCACCCAAACACATACAATTTGATGCACACTGTTAATTCCATAACTGTCTGACCCCCTACCATTATTTGCATTATAGCTGAAAGTTCAGGATGTACATTTTAGAGTTCATATGAACTCCTTGTTGCTGTACTGTAGGTCTATGAGTCTAATCATCCTTGCACCATAATGGCTGACTTGATTCAAGGCCCATGTGAAGTTCTTCCACCAAGCAAGTTTGTCAAAGAAAGTGAAAGGCGAACTCGATCAAGGACTGGGGAAAATGATGGTTTACGACCACTTTTCCTATGCAAGTGCGTCTCTTTTTCTCTTACATTTATTTCCAGTATTTCCACTTCTACTTCCAATTGCTTTTCAACGAAAGGTGCATACCATTGAAAAATTTTAGTGCATGACGTGGGTTTGTGCATGTATGGTTTGGCTTTATCTGGTGATTTTAATTTTTTATGTTTTTAATAAATGTGAAAAATGCCTTTCATTTTCTTCCTCCCACTCCATACATGCAACCAAGGAGGATAACATAAGTAAAAGCCTTTAGGTGTTCTATACAATTAGTGAAGAGGACTACCCTACTAAATTGGTTTGATACGATTATAATTTTTTTAAAGGAGAATTTGTGCTTTGAATTTTGGAGGTTCGTCTTGTGTTGCAATGGTAAAAGTTTGGGTTTGCAAATGTGAGAACAGAAAGTTCTAACAACTTTGTGCAAAGAATGTCAAATGTTATGTTTGTTTTTGAACCAACCCTCCAATACCCCTCATGGTTGGGACCAACATTTTGTTTTGAACTTCATTATTGCAGGTATAGTTTAATAAAGTTTGTGGTAGTTCTGCTAAGAAAATTATTATTGTTATTATTATTAGTACTGAAAGATTGTAATGATGGTTACCCAAGGCTTTGATACTTCAGAGTGCGAGCAGTGAATTAGACCTAGAGAGGGGGTGAATAGGTCTTATGGACACTATTTTGTAACTAACCTTTTGAATTACTGTTAATCCTTATTTAAATTTATGTTAATTAGTTGATTCAGTTTCAATCACATAAAGTAATAAATAAAATAAAGCAGAGTCACACTATTTTTTTTTTCCGCGTAGAAAACCCAAGAAAGGGAAAATCCACGGGATCTAGTCCAGACATATTTAAACTCCACTGTGAGAAAGAAATTATAGACGTTACCAGACCTAACCCAAGAATCACCTAGTCCCTCCCGACTCAGACTTCCCCGCAAGATCTCCCCAGATCCTCCAGCCGTTGATCCATATACAGACTCGCTCCTCACTCATTTGCTCCTCCCTTGACTTCTGATCTCCAGAACTAGTAACGTCAGTTCAACTTATTCTTTGCAAACCACTCAGTTGATGGATAATTTCAATTCTGCTACTTGCTTTGATTCTCTCAATCACATATTGTATGGTAATCTATAAAGAGCGCTAGATTGATTCTCAAATAGTATAAATTCTCCAATAATATGTAAAAAGTTTAAAGGTCCTATGAGAGAGATACCCTTGATCGATTATAATCCCATATTTATAGCCAATATGGGGGACTGATGTAGTATGTATGGTAAGTAAATCTTTTTAGAATTCTGATTTGATAGAGTTTCCATAAAAGTGTGTTCAGAGGTTTGATCAATTGAGCACTGCTAGACAAGCATCGATTTTTGACATGTCAATTTCAAAATTTTTTTACTGCGAAATTTTGATCGATCGACCGTTTTTTCTATGTTAATTTTCTTTTTGAAAATTCCTGTTCTTAAAAATCATTTTATCAAATGCCTAATTTTGATAAGCAAGATTAATAATAATTTTGAGCGTATTAAGGATCATACCTAGGTCATAAGACTCATACCTCGCTATGTGATTGAGTCTTGAAAGATTTTGGGCTTGTTCTTCGCTGAGCTCCATCTGCGGTTGTAGACAAACGATTCACAACATTTGCATACATTACAACCCAAGTTTTAGAAAGAAATTCGAACACATGAGTCATATTCCTAATAATTATTATTAATTTGAAGAAAGCATGCTTCATATGACGGTATAAAAGAATTAATTTGGTAATAGAATCAGAGGAAAGGGATCAATGTTAGCAAGAAAATGACTCACAACATTGGATCGCCCTTTCAATATCATATTCTTCCGAACATATTTCATTCAGTCCCGGTGGTTTAACAGAAGCAAGGCACCTTTCAATCTGAAATCGATTGAAGCAATGACTTCTAATTCAACTTATTTAGTCCAAATCTTGATTTTGTTTTGCTTCTCCCGGTCGTTGAGGCTGATCGACTCTACTCTTTTCCCTATTTCCATGCCTCTCACTTCGTTTCATTCATTTTCTATATCATCGCTTGAATGACGACATCTGATCGGCCCGACTTTCTCAAATGCCTACCACCGACCCTTCTCTTTTTTGGGTCTGGGTTTTTTGCAGGGTGGAAAGACAGATTCGAAAATGGCCAGGTTAGCAAGAGGAAGGGCAGTTGCACCTTGAAACAAAGGTGTCGAGGAATTGATGGATTGGTTGCAACTCCCATTAGGAGATTAGTGGGGGGAATGAAGATCTCTGGTTATATAGCTTTAGGCAGTGACGGAGCCACATCAGGGCCAGTTGGGCAATTGCCCTCATTGGAATTTTCTGTTATTTTTAATTTTCTTTTCTATACACAAAATTTAACAATAAGTGCCCGCACTGAACTCCTAAAATATTAACAAAAGACCTTAAGAAAAACTTCCAAAATTCAAAAAGATCCCTCATTTTCTAACCCATTTGGCTAACAAGATTTTCAAAATTCAGAAAAGACCCACGGCTTTTCTCTTTCAGCGGGTCCCACAATTGTTAGGAAAAAAAATTCAGAAAAGACACTCTTTGCTATTGAATTTTCTGTTATTTGTTTTTTCTAT
Organism: Cornus controversa; assembly: GCA_026545225.1. Classification (NCBI taxonomy): domain Eukaryota; kingdom Viridiplantae; phylum Streptophyta; class Magnoliopsida; order Cornales; family Cornaceae; genus Cornus; species Cornus controversa. The sequence continues at coordinate 41,845,609 of CM048852.1, read as the reverse complement.
ACAAAAAAATTGATAATTCTAAAAGTGCCCTGACTGAACTCCAAAAAAATTCACAAAAGACCTTAAGAAAAACTTCCAAAATTCAAAAGATCCCTCATTTTCTAACTCTTTTGTGCAACAAAATTTTCAAAATTTAGAAAAGACCCATGTCTTTTCTCCTCCAGCAGGTCCCGAAATTTTTTTTTTTTAAATTAGACCCCCCTTTGCTATTTATTATTTTGGCTCAAAATTTCTTATCATATTATTGTTAATGGCTGCTCCCTCTGAACTAAATTCCTGGTTCTGTCACTTGCTTTAGGATAAAGTTTAGTCTTGAGTTTACGCCTTCTTGCTATGATTGTTGATGAATTGAATGATCTTTTTCAAGATGAAGCCTTTGGTGTTTGTTCATTTGCTTATCTGTCATTGGTTAACAAGACCCCCTTAAAACTAGATTTTTGGAGTTAGGATTTGGATTGTAAGAAAATATAATCCACTCAAAGATGGAACTCTGGTTTGCAAATATTTTTGAGATCTCTTATTTTGACAAGAGATATATAAACATGAGCATCTTTCTTGACTGTGCCCGTAGTTTCTTATTTTTTTGGATTTATGGTAGATCTTGTAAATCAGTGGAGGATCCCATTGTTTTTGTGGATAGCTTGAGGATATAGTGTTTTTTTTTTTTGGCTTGATGCTTTTGTATATTTGATGCGCTCCTCCTTTGAGTGCCTTTCTATGAATACTTTACTTATAAAAGAAAATGTTTCATGATCTATCTCTTGCATCTACCCATGGACATCCCGCCACATGCCTTTTTCTTATGAGCCAAATGCTCTTTAATACGTGTAATACTGCCATTAACAACTTTATCGCAAAAGTCACATCTCACTTCGTGCCTGTCATTATCTACTGGGGCACCAAACTTTCACCCAATATCATCACTCATGCCACCCCTACTCTCACTCCCACCACTGTCCCACTTGCTGGACGGTCTGACGCTACCACTACCACCTCTCCAACTTCTCCTGATCGTGACATCTTCGAATTTTTGCAATAAATCACAAATCTTTTATCAAATCTTTGTAACACTCAATTGAACGATACAGCATATTACATATATATATCTCATGTATGATGTATAAAAAATTTTAGGGAAAAAAGAAAGTAAAAAATCCACAAATAAATCTGAATTTTTTTAAAAAATCGCGATACAAATAAAAAATTTCGAGAAAATTATGAATCATAACTATATAATATGTGTATCACAATAAATTACCATTAACAAATGAAAGTTAAAACGTGGAAATAAAAATAATTAAAAAAACTGATTTTTTTTTTTTTTAAGTAAGAAAATTCATAGAAGGGCGCTCAAAAGGGGAATGCAGCCCAAGAACAAAGAAATACCAAGGAGGTCTACTATACAAGCAAAGAATCCATAAAGGACACTATATCCCCCACTGAAATAGAATTCCAACCCTGAACCCAAAAAAAAAAAATTCTAAAATTTTTAAAAATCTTGAAAATTAAAGTATGAATAAATAATATATAGAAATTTATGATACATAACACATATAACATGTTGATAATAAATAAATTATCATTTATAATTTTTCATGAAAGAAAGTATTTACTTTGGAAAAATATTACCATTTTTATTTTATTTTATTTTATACAAGTGTAGATCTGGAGCTATGAAACACCACCAACGTACAAATGTTGTAGATCTACCACGAAACAACATTTACAAGTGTAGATTCGGAGCTTTGAAACACTACCAACGTACAAATGTTGTATATCTACCATGAAACAGCATTTATAAGTTAGGTCTAAGTGAAAAAAGAAACCTAAAAAATTCAAAACTCACTGATTATTTCGAATTTGGGAGTTCAAAATTGTGACTTTAGCTCTTAAGATTCTTGAGTTTAGAAGAAAAATTAGAGGTTTAAGAGCAAGAGAGGCTGAAATTGAGTGGTTTGGAGAGTGAAATGAGTGGAAAAAATAGGTTAGATTCGTGTTTTAAAGGCCTGGCTGAGTTGCTGGTCTGGAAAAAAGTTGAACCAACGTTATCCTGGTCCTGAACCTGGTGGTACTGTTGGGAAATGACCAATTCTCCTTGAACCAGGTGGTTCTTGCACAGTTTTTTGTCGAACTAAAATAACATACCCGAATCGGACGTGTCGCTCATTGAAATGGCTGATTTCCTCCTGATTTGGCAAGTTCTCCAGTGAACCAGCTGCTTCTTATGTGAATTCATTTTGACCGCTATATCAGTCAGAATCGCTGTCAGAATCCATCAACTCTGTCGTCTATAGATGAAACATTTGTTGAGCTTGAGATTTGAGTATGAGGTGAGTAGAGGTATGCCTGGCATGTTGGCATAACTTTTTATGTATTGTACTATTTCAGGGGCATGCATGTAATTTTTCTCTCTATAAGTATGTGGTTTTGTACACAAACACTAGACCTCAATTGTGGATATGGATGTTCTTTCCAAGATCCATGCTACTAAAATATGTAAAACTGTTATTTCAACTGTGGAAAAGTAACCTCGTGTTTAAGTATGAATATTGGAAATATTAGTTTCTTCTCATGATTTTAATGAATTCTTCTTGTATCAAGAATGTCAAAAAGCTTGTGCTTGATCCTGTCAGTGCTCCAGACACAAGGCAGGGTTGTTTAATTATGGTTCATATATAATAATGTGGTGCATTATTAGTTGTAAATTCTCTGTAATAGGTACCTTAATAAAGTAATGTCACCATAATGTGAAGAGTGAAGATGAACTTCTAAGAAACTAGTTTTGTAGAACTGCTCTGAATGGTAATGTGGAACATGAATAGAAGTGAAAATATTGACTTTCAGATGAGTGACCAAAAAGGGATAAGAGAATCAATTGAAACCATGACTTGTCATAGTAAAGGAGACTATTTTAACATTCTCTTCCAGACTTAAATTTTTTTTGAAAAGTGGTTCTCAAATGATTGTATTGTTCCACTCCAGAGGAGAAATGGCGAGCATTAGATATGTGCACACGCGCCTGGCATAGTGTTAAAAGTTCAAACAGTAAACAGGAAATGCAGTATAGGGCTTAACATGATACTCCACCTTGGACATTTATTTTGGAAATGGTATGTTGAGTTATTATCATTTTTACTCCCTCAATTCTCTTCTTGACCCTTTAAGCAGACACATTATTGTAATATCCGTTAATATCTTGTCCATCCTTCTTTTGGATAAGATAAAAAAGTTTCTTCCAACCTTGATTTGGCGCATGGCAAATGATGTTGGCCGCAAATAGAATATTGCATTGTTGAGTTCTTCAAACAATAGTATACTCTTATACCCATCAATAGCAACTTATTGTCCAAACCATAGTACTCTAATACCATACAACCTATACACCTCATATATCTCCACCTTCGTAAGCCTTAGAAGACAAGTTGTCTTGTCTTTTGAATGCTGTCGTACATTCCTCACTTCAAAGCTTTAAATTGAATCCCTTAGGAATTCTGTTATAATATTTGTTTTGATAACAAATTGTTGTTTTGGCTGTGAATTGGTTTTTTCTTCATTATCTCTTTTTTATGACCCTAAGTAGTTGGGAAAATGCTTTGTTGAGTTGAGCATCTCTTTTATATGAAATGTTTAAGTTATGAATTGAACAAATATTTGAGTTTTTTTTCTTTTCCAATTCTAGTCAATTAGTTCGCGTTCATTGTTTTTTTAGGAAGTTTTTGTGTTCAAAGTCGTTATTCTAAGTTTGTTACTACCTCTACAAAGATGAAATAATTAAATTAATTGCCTCATCTTTTGGGCAAAACCAATTGCCCTTGAGTTAAATTAAGGGATTAAATCTTTATGGTATGAGTAGATGTTCATTGTTTTCTTTGTTTTTTATTTTGTGTAGAAGAATTGCCTTATCATGGATTTTATATTATCTGAGAAATAAATTGTTTTGCAGATGGTTTTATGATGAATTAAAAGGGCTATTTCGAGACATTTCAAGTTAGTTGCTCACAGACGTATATTTTTAGGTAAAATAATTTCAAGTCAGCTTCTGGCTCTTTCTTTGATTATATACACATTGTCAATTCTTTTTGCCGTTTGTTGGTTATGTTCCTTGTGTTAAAAATTTCTATCCATTTGGATTAGGGGACTTGGTGTTTATCTAATGCGCATGGACAAAAACATTAGAGACATACTAACATGACAGATTATAAAATATAAGATACAACTAACACGGGCACACTACCATATGTGATAAGACATACGCTTATCATAAACAATTTTAAGAAAATTATTGTTTTTCTATATACATGTGGATATGCTTCACGGAATATTTATTCTACATAATTTCAGTAGTGTAGACAAAATATCTATAAATTAAATTGTTGATGATAATTATCTATCAATCTAATAAATTAGCCTATATTCTTGTGGAGATACAATAGTAGTCACACCTTTGTGGAGTGTTGTCAATGATTCACTCCACAATAATATATTTCACAAAGGACGGAATGATGTGGGGTGGATTGGTGACGGTCCTGAATTTACTTAGAAGAATATACCATAGTTACTAGAATTGGACTGGCCAAAGACTTATAATTGTTGGTCGACCATTCAATTGTAGGTTGTCTTGTTTGGCCCATCCTGTTTGTAAAAACATTAGATGTTAAACAGGCAATGATATCATGGTGCCTGGTGTCGTCTAATAGTCTCATCTCTGAGGTTGAGGTTTCAAATTCCTTTATCCTTGCATCCTTAACTATTGCCCCAAAGATTAAGGAATCCCAGCTCAACTATCTAAACTGCACGATGGATGCCCCCATACTATTTTTTGCCATAATATGGAAGTCCATTTCAACTGTCTCTACCGAATTAGTGCTCTAACGGGTTCACTAGTTAACTGGCTGGTCCAATATGAACTGTGGTCTTCACCAATGTTCTATTATGGAAAGCTATATCTTTGTTAAATTTAACATTACCATGTCCTTGCTTATCTCAACTTAAATTCTTTTTTCTTTTTTGGCCTCCTCTTTTAGCAGTTCAACTTGGATCAAATGCTTTTGTTGTTGAAACTGTGGCATAATTGAGCAACTATCCTAATCAAATTATTTGGGCCTTTTTATTATCAATGAGATAAGGGGTACTTCTAGCAAGAGATATTTCAAATATTTGGTGCTGAGATAGCCGAAAGTCAATGTTCATAGAAATTGGGCCTAAAATTCTGAAATTTTAGCTTTTAGCTTCTTATGATTATATCAGCAATGATTCGACAGAACTGTAGTGTTATAGCCAAACCATCTTAGACGGTTTATCCCGTGTAGGCACCCCATTTTACCCCTTCCTTAACATAGGGGTATTTGGGTAATTTTACACAAACAATATAGGGTTAATTTAGTAATTTACATACTTCAACAAATGTAAAACGATACTGATTGGCTTATCCAGCCTTGATTAAAATATCAAAGATCACTGGGACCACGATCGGACTACTATGATTTGACCAACCACACTAATAAATGATCACTGGTTGTTAGACATCGCACACACTACAATAACCATATTGTCTTGTAAAGATGGTCAAGTACACATATTTAGTCATCCAATTCTCAAGAAAAGACTTTGATCCTTAAGATCGAGCCTATCGGACGAGCATTACTGTCTGATGCACAAATACATAGCTAGTATGCATGATCAAGCAAGATAGGGTTATCCAGCCATCAATCTAAAATCAAATCACATAGGGACACCTTAGGCATCCCAGATCACAATTTTGATGGTCGCATGTGATGGTCTACTTTATCTTCCAATCGACTTTCCCGTAGAAGGGTCAAAACAATCAAGTTTGAAGGCTAAGAATAGTCTAGAACAAACTTGGAATGCAAGGCATCATAAAAAAAATCCTAGAGAATCATGCTTGAAATTGCGTACGCTTTTGAAGTTTGAAACCCACGTGTCACATCAATTTTGGCATTGCGTCACATTTGTAGATGTGACACAGGCACAAATGAACTCTCTCGTCTGTAGATACAACCAGTCCCTAGAATTTTCTTTTTGGTACTTTTCCTTGTTATCCACAACTTTTACACTATAAATATAGCACCTGATTTGCTTTAAGCACATTTCGGATGAATTTAAACCATTGAGTGCTAGCAAAACCCCTCCCTCTCTTATTGAAAGTCTCTAAGCCTCTGTTGTTAGCACTAGTTAAGGGTCATTGTGGCATGTTTATTGTTATGCCATGATGATGCTTACACTACCATTTCAGTTTTATTTCTACTTTTCTCAAACCCTTTTAATTCTAAAGCTTCTCTTCAAACCTCCTATTTGGCATTAATCTTTTCGTCTCATTGACTAAAACAACATCATCGGCAAATAACATATACCATGGAATCTCATCTTGGATGTGTCTTGTCATTTCATTCATAACCAAGGCAAAAAGGTATGGGCTTAAGGCTCACCCTTGATGTAAGCCTACAATAATTGAAAATTCACTTGTTTCTCTTACAGGCGTTCTAAATATAGTTACACAACCATCATACATGTCCTTTATTGTATTAATGTATCCCTTTGTGACTCCTTTCTTTTCTAAAACCCTCCATATTAGATCTTTGGGTACCCTATCATAGGCTTTCTACAAATCAATAAAAACCATATGTAGATTTCTCTTCTTCTCTCCATATCTTTCCCTTAGTCTCCTCAATAAGTAAATAGCTTCCATCATTGACATTCCTGTGATTGATTTTCAAGCACTTTGGTCTCTCATCTTAGGCATTGTTCAATCACTCTTGTAGAAACTGAAGCTAGAGAGAGAGGTTGAAGATGTATATTGTATATCATTCTATAAAAATGGGTACCGTATCCCATATATCTGTACAAGGAAATGTAAAAGGACAATAATACCCTTGTGGGTGAAATTACAAATATACCGTAATAAATATATATTCTAACACTCCCCCTCAAGCTGGAGAATATATATCATATAATCCTAACTTGGAACAAATAGTCTTCAATCGATTATGACCAAGAGCTTTAGTAAACATGTCTGCTAATTGATCTTCAGATTTCGCAAATGGAGTGGAGATATTCCCACTTAATATTTTGTCTCGAATGAAGTGACAATCAACTTCAATATGTTTGGTCCTCTCATGAAATACAGGATTAGATGCAATGTGAAGAGCTGCTTGATTATCACAGAATAACGGAATAGGAGTTGTAACCATCATCCCTAGTTCCTCAAGGAAATGTTGTAGCCATGTCAACTCACTAGAGGTATGGGCCATTGCCCTGTACTCAGCTTCAGCACTAGACCTAGCTACCACTGTTTGCTTCTTACTTCTCCATGTAACAAGATTTCCTCCTACAAAGGTGCAGTAACTTGTAGTAGATCTCCTATCTGAGGGAGAACCAGCCCAATTAGCATCTGTAAAACCTTCCACTCTGAGATGCCCATTCGATTTATACAACAACCCAAAACCTGGAGCTTGCTTGAGATATCGGAGAATTCGAAGAACTACATTCCAATGTGGCACCCTAGGTGTTCCCATAAATTGACTTACAACACTAACTGCATATGAAATATCAGGTCGAGTAATAGTGAGATAAATCAATTTCCCAACAAGACGTCGATATCTTCTAGGTTCATCAAATAAATCACCCTCATCAGACACGACTTTTGTATTTGGATCCATAGGAGCATCGACTGGACGACCACCTAGCATTCCTGTTTCTTCTAACAAGTCCAACACATATTTTCTTTGGGATAAACTTATACCTTCTTTGGATCTAGCAACTTCAATACCCCAAAAAATATCGGAGTTCACCCAAGTCTTTTGTGTGGAACCAATTTTGTAAAAACAATTTCAACTTAGCAATGCCTTCAAAATTGTCATCTGTGATAACAATATCATCCACATACAGAGCAAGAAAAATGAAACCAGCTCTAGTATGCTGGTGAAATATCGAATGATCTGTCTGACATCGGGTAAGACCAAATTCTAATGCTGTCTCGGAGAATTTTTCAAACCAAGCTCTTGGAGATTGTTTCAAACCATACAGAGCCTTCTTAAGGCGACAAACAACATGACGATACTCCCCCTGAGCAACAAATCTAGGTGGTTGCTCCATATAGACTTCTTCAGATAACTCGCCATGTAAAAAGGCATTTTTGACATCCAACTGAAACAACGGCCAATTACAATTGACGGCAAGGGAAATAAGGACCCGAATCGATGAAATCTTAGCAACAGGGAAAAAAGTTTCATCATAGTCAAGACCATAGGTCTGGGTATACCCTTTTGCAACCAGACGAGCCTTGAAACGCTTAATAGAATCATTATGATGGTATTTGACAGTGTAGACCCACTTACACCCAACTGGGTGGGAACCCGAAGGTAAGGGAACAAGATCCCATGTCCTATTACTATGAAGTGCATCCATTTCAAGTACCATTGCTTGTCGCCAGGCAGGATCAGAAAGAGCACCTCAGGAGAAGTAGACAATTGGTGGGAGGTCGTCCGTGGTAGTCTACTATACACTTGAAGTGGTTTCGGTGTGATAGATTCAGTAGAAGTAGAGATAACAGGTAACGGAAGCAACAAGTCAGTATGTAAAGAAAGACCGCGGGAAGAAAAGAAAGAAGTGTCCTCAAAAAAGGTCACATCCATACACACAAAATAACGACGAGTGTGAGGGTCCCAGCATTTATATCCCTTTTGAGTGCGAGAGTAGCCAACAAATACACATTTAAGGGCACGAGGGGACAATTTATCGGCGCCAGGACGTAACACATGAGCAAAGCACACACATCCAAAAACACGAGGAGTCACCACAAAGAAAGGACGATCAGGAAAAACAATAGAGTAAGGAGACGTCCAATTTAGAACGGAAGATGGCATACAATTAATTAAATAGCAAGCAGTTAAAACGACATCGCCCCAAAATGTTTTTGGAATATTCATATGTATCATTAAAGTTCGAGCTATTTCAATTAAGTGCTTATTTTTCCGTTCTGCTACTCCATTTTGTTGAGGAGTATAAGAATAGGAAGTTTGATGCAAAATACCATGAGAATCACAAAATTCAGAAATAGCACCTTTGACATACTCCATAGCATTATCAGATTGCAAAGTACGGATAACACAATTAAATTGGACCTTAATTTCTTTATAAAACAATTGAAATATAGAAAGAAAATCAGAACCATCTTTCATTAAATATAGCCAAGTCATCCGTGAATAATCATCAACAAAAGTAACAAAATATGAAAAACCTAAGATGCTGGGATGACGGGCAGGACCTCAAATGTCAGTATGCACTAATTCAAAAAGAGAAGACCGACGATTGTTAATACGGGAGGGAAAAGAAACCCTATGATGCTTGCTTAATTGACATGACTCACAGTCCAAAGTAGTGATAGACGCAAGAAAAGGTAGTGCAAACTTCAAGTACTGCAAAGAGGGATGACCCAATCGATAATGCCACTGGGTCGCAGAAACCTAAGAATGGAGAGCCATACTACTAGGAGACGACCCACAATCCAGGTATTAGAGGCCATTTTGTTCAAGACCGCCACCAATCGTCTTCTTCGTTTTGAGGTCCTGAAAAACACAAAAAAAAGGATAAAAGGTCACGGAACAGTTGAGTGTTTGAGTCAGTTTGCTCACAGATAACAAATTAAAAGGAAAATGAGGAACCAGTTGCACAAAAGATAATGAAATAGAAGAAATGGGCTGAATTGTTCCTTGACCAATAATAGGACGAGTTCTACCATCGGCTAAAGTAACAGAAGATGTGCAAGTAGATTTGCGGAGGTGAGAAAATAAAGATTCATTACCGTTCAGATGGGTAGATGCCCCAGAGTCAAAAACCCAAGGAGAGGAGGACGCCTGTAAGTTCAAAAAACAAGCAATGTTACCTGACTGGGCAAAGGTAGCAACACCGTCATGGGACTTGTGTTGTGCCTGGTGGACCAAGGCACTAAACTCTGCACGTGACAATGTGACAAGATCACTAAGAGATGAGCTGGGTTGTGAGACAGAAGCAGTAGAGGCTGAATGATCAAAATGATTGTATGCACGAGATGGGTGAGAAGCAACAGTGTTAGATGAAATTACTGCTTGATTTGCCCGTGTTGGTATTCCATGAAGATCCCAACAGTACTCAATAGTATGATTGGTGCCATGACAGTGGTCACAATGACGAGTATCGACACGGGCATTACCACGACCACGCCCACGCCGACCTCGCCCTCTATCACAACCACCATAACCGCGATGACCACCCATATTGCTTCCAAAGCTACGGTTGCTACTGGAAGGACCACGACCGCGGGAAAAATGAGGAGTAGAAGATGGAATCAGCATCGCTGAATGTTCTTTCCCAACGGATTTGGTCGGGGATGATTCAGCTACTCTAAGTAAGCGAGCATAAATGTTATCCAAAGAGGGGAGTCTACTATCACTAGCAAGAATTTGATCTCGAATAGTCTGAAGACTAGTATCTAAACTAGCAAGAAAAATGGAGACATGAAATTCCTCGCGTTGTTGTTTCTGAACCTCGAGATCAGTGGTCAGTGGATGATATTGATTTAATTCATCCAACAAGCCTTTGAAGGCACTGTAATATTCATCGATGCCTTGGCCTGACTGACGGAACAGAAACATCTTTTCATACAAAGAGTAGATTCGGGAAATATTCTTATCCATCGAATAGGTTTCTTTAACTGCATCCCAGATTTCCTTTGCAGTATCAACAAACATGAAGTTGGCTGAAATGGAAGAGTCCATACTATGCCACAACCAGGACATGACCAGATAATTGTTAGCCTCCCAATCAGCATATCCCGGATCAGTGGTCGATGGAGGAGCATTAAAGATGAAATGTAATTTTCTTCTAGCCCCTAAGGAAATCTATACAGCTTGGGCCCATAACAAATAATTGGTGTTGCTAAGTTTCACTGTTGTAATTTGCAGCCCAATAAGATCAGTGGTGGCAGTTGCAGACGGCCATGACAACTTAGCAAAAAATTGGACCGAGCAAAAAAAAATTTGGTAGGTGGCCGAGAGAAAAAGAAAATTGCAGAGAGGTGGTAGCCAAAAAAAACTTGTTCTGGGATTTTTTTTTAAACGGGGCGACCCGAAAATACCTGGTGGGTCGGGTCAGTTGTAGATGGGCTTGGGTCGGATCAGCTGGGCTATCCCAACCTTGAATTGCCTATTCGTGCACTGGATCGGGTTAATAACTTAGCCCAACCTTGTGTTGCCTATTTGAGCAACCAAACGCCCCTCTTCTTCAACCTTAAAAACACAGATTTTGAGTCATTGCTGGAGAAACAGTAGCACCAAACAGAACGGCGAGGAGCAACGACACCTGATCGACGAAAGAATCCAGCTTAGACAAAGATCACAGCGAGGAACAAAGGCGATGACCACTGCTTCAGATCAGAGCCGAACCATCTCTGCTGATGGTGACCCACGAAGCAAAGGCGATGACCACTGCTTCAGATCAGCTTCTGTTTCAGAAGGTTGTGCTTCGTGCGTGCTTTGTGCTCAGTTTCGGCGATGATGGATACCAGATACAGATGTCGTTGCACTTGCAGGCCAAAGTGATCGGAGAACACTCTCTACGATCTCTTTAGATGGCAGCACCAGCACCGACAGCAAGGGTGAAGGACCGACGCTCTGATACCATGTAGAAACTGAAGCTAGAGAGAGAGGTTGAAGATGTATATTGTATATCATTCTATAAAAATGGGTACTGTATTCCATATATCTGTACAAGGAAATGTAAAAGGAAAATAATACCCCTGTGGGTGAAATTACAAATATACCCTAATAAATATATATTCTAACAACTCTCTCCCAAAGTTTCATAGTGTGATTCATTAATTTAATTCCACAATAATTATTACATTTTTGCTTGTCCCTTTTATTTTTATATAGGCATTAGGATACTTTTGCGCCACTCATAAGGCATCCTCTTAGTTGTTAGTATCTTATTAAACAATTTTGTTAACCAAGACAAGCCAACTTCTCTTGGACACTTCCAAACCTCAATAGGAATGCCATTGGGTCCTAAAGCCCTTCTCGATTTCATCTTCTTGAAGGCATTTCTAACCTTCCACTCCTTGACCTTACGAAAAAATATGTTATATCTAAGGTCGCCATATTCTTCTAAGTGTAAACTTATATGGTTTTCATTTAGCAATTTCTCAAAATAACTTTTCCAACTTTCTATAATTTCATCGTCTTTTACTAAAACTTGTGAATCTTCACTCTTAATGCATTTAATATGGCTAAAATCTCTAGTTTTCCTCTCTCTTATTTTAACAAGTTTATATATATTCTTCTCCCCTTCTTTTGTGCCTAGTTTAGAATAAAAATCATCAAATACTCTATGTTTTGCTTCACTTACTACCTTTTTAACTTCTTTTTATATTTTTCAAAGGTTTCACTATTTTTAGTTTTTTGCCAAACTTTATAGCATTCCTGTTTTATTTTTACTACTTTTTAAACTTCCACCACCAAGTTTCCTTAAATAATGGTCCCGATCCTTTTGATTCCCCTAAGACTTCTTTTGCTACTCTTTTAATATATGTAGTCATCTTATTCCACATTAAGTTTGTTTCATCTTCTACATTCCATGTTACTTCTTTTAACGTCTTATTCTTAAATAATTCTATTTTTTCCCCTCTTAAATTCCACTACCTAGTCCTTGGGCTTATAATTCTCTTTCTCTTCTTAGGTTGTCCTTTTATATATAATTCTAAAACAAGAAGCCTATGTTGTGATGTTAAACTCTCTCCTGGGATACCTTACAATCTTTGCTTTTAATCGATTTACCTTTCTAGTTTTTGAAGGTTATTAAGTGTTCATCTCTCTTTTTAAAATAGGTATTCCTAATTATAAAATTATATGCTACCGTAAAATCTAAGATAGCCTCCCTGACATCATTTTTATCTCCAAATCGATGTCCACCATGTACCATCTCATATCCACCACTCTTTTCCTACATGCCCATTAAAGTCTCCTCCTATATACACTTTTTCTCCTCTGGGCATCCCTTGCATTAATTCTACCATATGCTTCCAAATCTGTGTTTTAAGATTTTCATCTAGTCTTACTTGGGATGTATAAGTGCTAAGTGCTAACTATATTAACTACATTTCCTCCTAATGAGTTTTACTAATATTATCCTATCTTCTTTTCTAATAATGGTTACTACATTTTTTTTTAAAATTCTTATTAATGACTATCCCTACTCCATTTCATAAAAAGTAAGTTTTCTGGTAGTTTCCTTAGGAAGTCTATTTGTTTGTTTCAAAAAACGAAACTTCCTCAAAATTTAAGTTATTTTTAGTCTCTAAAATAATGCGAACACTAGGTTTCATAAAATCTGGATATCTTTTGTGCTTTTTGTAAAAACTCTTTATTTGTTACTTAAAACGAAACTCCAATAAATTTTGGTTAAAAAAAAAGTCTTCATAAGAAAAAGTCAACACGTGAAATATCTATTTTCAGAAAAATAGTTCTTGAGTCCACTCTTAGTTGTAATGCTGCGGAAATTTCCGTAGGATCATTAAGCTCAAAAAGCAAGCATGTTTACTAGAACTTTTGCACATACAAATGTACAATAATTATCTTCATATAGACAACTTCAAGTTCAACTCTCTTGAAAGTTAAGTCCGTGCTGTGTCTACCGTTATGCTGTCAAAATACTTTTTAAGTGTAATTGCTTATCATGCCTTAGTTAATACTCTCAAGTATACTACACAAACATTCCCTGGAGCACATTTGACATCTTAAACCACAACACCTAATATGATACAATTTAACTTAATTAAATCACTCTAGTAAACTATTATGAACAACTTCAAGCCGAAGTCTTAAACATTAGCTATCATCGAACTAGTATGTTGAACTTCCATTAAAGACATTACAAGCATATGTTTAGTATAATAATAATCTAATATGGTTCATCTAAGTACACACTGTCCAAATTCTGTCAAAACATTGAACTTATATAATTGGGTCAATAAATGCTTTATATTTATTATTATATTAATGAACGTTGTCATGCAATTGATATACTTACATAATACCACACCTATATAGTATTATAGGACATTTAAAGTAAAATATATTAGTGTTACATGCACCTACTAAGGTGAGGATTTTATCTCATATAGGTATGTCCAAGCTCCTAATTCAACATTAACAATGTACTCAGTACTACATTCCAAGCTTAATAAAAACTCCATAAAACTCCTAAACATTAAGAAATAATATTTCATAATAATGAACCAATTTTAAGGTGACATAGTAAGACGTAACCATTAGTAGACGTGGATGTGTGGGGGTGTCTACCTTTCCCATGCATTACCGTACCACAAACTCATTAATTGGTTTGCATAGAATGGAAGTCAACTAATAAACGGCTAATCATAGACACTAGTATAAGTCAAAATAATGAAAACCTTAGTTTGACATTCTCCAAAGGTGCCCTAACACACCAAAACTCCATGTTAGGTGGGGACTCTGTAATCATAGTCAAAGGCATTTTATCTGTTCAGCATCTTGGGTAGTATCCTTAGTTGCATTGGGATCTATTCTTTGACCTACTGAAAAATCAGGGTGCAACACATTGCTTGGAGATTATTTTATTTTATTTTTGAATATCTTTCTAAGGCAAATTCTTGGAGCTTGATATCCATTGTTGGGTTGATTCTCTAACAGTTTGAGGCACTCGGTGGTGTAACATGGTATCAGAGCATTGGTTTTAGGAAGTCTTTTGTTCAAGTCTCCATACATACATTTGTTTTCCAGTTTGGTGTGCAAGTTTGCACTTTGTTCTGGTTTGAGTTGGCTTGTTTGCCTCACCATGTACAAATCCGGGTTGCACTGAGGAAGGGTGTTGAAGTTTGATATGCACTGTTGGCTTCATTCTCTAATGACTTGAGCTTTTGTGGCAGTTGGTATTATAACACGAACATTTTCAGTTGGTGTTAGGAAAAGATTTATTCAGATGTATGTTATATCATATTTAAAACATCAGCTGAATAACTTCTTAATTCCTTACCTTGACATTCTGAAATTTTCTGGTTGTGATTTGTTATATATTAACTCACTTTAAGCATGGGAATGCTGTCGTGAGTACGTGGACAACCGCTTTATGAAAATATAGTCAAAGTTTAGGTCTGTGTTCAAACCATTCCTTTCAGGATCTTGTATTGACGAGATTAACATAGACAATGGTCCTTTTCTTAAAAAAAAAATTACATTTCTATTTTTATGAATAAAATATATAAAAAGAATGATTCATAGGATGTTAGGAGGCAAATGGTTGTTCATCTTTCCTTTTAATAGTAGTTATCAGTTAAATGCAGTTTGTTCAAATTTAGTTTGAACCGGGAAACCAAAGCTGTCAGAAAGGGTGGCGTTTTTGCCTTTATCTGTGAAAGAGGGATCATTTCCCTTTCCCTGCCCTAAAACCTATTGGTGGCATGTGATGGCTTGAAATCATGCAGTTAGGACTTCATAGCTAGCACGTGTGCGCTTTCAGTGCCAACAAATACAGATTTATCCCGCAAGAAAGTTTGGATGAAACTAGAATTTAAGTTACGGATGGTGAAATGGTCAATTTTCCCCCACAGAATTACGTTTATTCACTTCTTTTTCTGTTTGACTTAACGATTTGCCTTAGAACCCCCAACTCTTTCTCACATCTGCAGATGTCTATGCAAAGTTCTACAGTATCATTTTAACGTACTTGTTACATTCTTGTAACTTTTGTCAAGTTTATGTTAAGGATTGTAACTGGGTTATTTGTTTGCAAACAGGTTGAGGGGGACCTTGGACAGCTGATCAAGGGATTTCCAAATGATCATTTCGTGTACATTATGTAGCTTTAGCCCACCCTGTATCATCTGCTTGATAGAGTAATTCACAACGTATCTTTTCATGCGCTGTTTTTTGGGTGCCCAGGGCTTGTTGCGTGAATCGTTATTGCCCCGCCCAATAATATATGAAGGCATGTCTTCTGCTCACATATTGTTGAAATTAAAAGAAAAAAAATGTTCAATCTGTATATCATTGAGTGTCATTGTGTGCTCCTGCTTCCTGGAATGAGTAGAGAAGCTAGCCAATAGAGAACAGTAAATGCAGTCCTATGGTTCATGAAAGTCTTGCATGAACAAATTCTCCAATTCTAAGGCTCGAATTCCATGCAGCCAAACACAGCCTAAGAGTCCTCCGTACAGTTTTTTTTTTGGGATGCCATAGTCCCTATTTACTTTTGTACTCATACACACTCGATTCCGTGTACACACACACACACACACACACACACATATATATATATGCACACACACACGACACATCACATATATACATATATATTTTCAAATGACAATCAACCACCGAACTGGCATAGTATAGTAGTAAATGCATATACTACTATGTAGAGGGGAGGTTATTTCTTAAATACACAAATAGAAATAGAGAATGGGGGAAAATGGACCAAGAAATCTTCAAGTCCAAACTGGCCCAAACCATTAACAACAACAGAAAAAAAAAAAAAAAAAAATTGCAAACCATTTTCAATGAGACTTGACAGAATTAATCTGATATACCAAATATGATTATTTGAGCAACTTCTGGTTTTCTAAAGCTCACCCTCTTCTTCCCACTCTGGCTTCTGCTCAATGAAGAAACTTCTATTTCCTCTCTATCAACTTCACCAACCTTCACTTGTAGTCTCTCCATGGTGAAACCATCTTCATATTTAGAGGTGAAGTCTTCACGGTCTTCAGCTAAAGATGGGTACACCTTATTAGAGCATTGTTTACCAACATGGAAGTCATGACCTCCATTGGTGCAACCTTCATTTAAGCCCACCGGTGAAGCCGAGATCCACTCCTCCAGAGTAGTGAGCTGACTTGTATTCTTTAACAGCTTATGTTGTGTTTGATCTTGCGGGTGCAACTGTTTCTGCTTTTTCTTTGCTGTACGAAGAAGACATGAGAAACCGCAGAGATTTGCTCCCATTTCTTTCTCTGAAATGAATCAACCCGTCATTGAATAGCACCAGGTTGTAGATGGTTTCAGTTAGTGTTCTGAATGAGGTTATGAAGGATGCTTCAGCGGGTTCTCCAAGAGGGATGAATTTTCATAGATGAGCTTTGTTATTATCAGTGTAGATTTGTTGATTTAGATCAAATTGAAGCATAGTGTACTACTAATAATATACGGCTTTGTAATCACTGCAAACTACAGTGTGTCCAAAATAATCACTTAACTTATTACAAATGAAGATTTATCCACTCTTGGCTCATCCAACATATTCCTAGGCAAAAGCGAAGCATTGTTGAATTGGTGATGAAAGCAAAGGCACTTTCATATACATCATTTCATATACGTGTAGAAGAACATTTCAAGGGGGACACGGCCCTCTGTTCAAGACAATATAAGTTTTTGTATCAATTCTATGTTGTCGTAAATTGTTTTTTTAAAAAAAAAAAAAAAAAAAAAAAAAACTATTATTGCAAGCATTTGTAAAAGATTGATTACTAATACAGGAAATGGTGCTTGCAAATTGTTGTACATTAGTTGGTAGATAGCTGCTGCATGATGGGCTGATGGCTGAGTTTCAGTTGCATTCTTTTTTCCTTGAACTCATCCATGAAAGTCCTTTCAGTTTGTGTTCCAATATAACATTTGGAACTTGGTATTACAGTTCATATATATGTATTTATTATAATGACAAGTCCAATTTCAACAAAGTGAGGCCTCATTCTGCAGAACATGCTGGCCATGGGCTTAGGTTTAGGCAGGACCATCCACTGAGATTGTTGGCATTGAACAAAGCTAGATTCAGATACTGAAAGGCGCATTCTTGTCCTGAAATTGTTATACTTCTTATTTGGGTCATAGAAAAAGCTTCTCATCTCCTCAACTAGTTTTCAACCAGTGATTTTCTCATGGATCCAAACTCCATCCCATCAAAACTAAATATATATGAGATGCTGCATATAATTTTCAGTGCAACTATTAACTTTCAATCCGGTCAGTGACAATATAGTATACAGCAACTTTTTCATTAGAAAAGGGAGGGAAAGAAAAGATCCAATGAACTTTACAAATCAAACCATAAAAGATGAGAGAGAATAAAATAGAAACATCTGGATCAGTCCCAGCTCTGCGAGATCGAATTATCAATTTACTGACCCGCTGATGGGTTTGTCAACAGTTCAAGTGATTTTTTAAGGAAGTCTACTGCAACAGACACATCGTCAAATGCCAAAGCTCCAACTGCAAACCTTGCAGCCTTGTGTGCCTCAGCAATTTTCTCAGCTGGTGGCAGGTAATTGCTGTCGTATTGATATGTTTGTGCAGGAGTTGGTACAGCTTCTGAAACAGTCCCATTTCTGCTGCCTGAATCGTATTGAGCAGCTGTTGGCAAGTTCGGCTGGGTAGTAGCTGATGAGGTAGAGTAGGAACCATCAGAGCCCTGATAATAGGAAGGATAATGAGATGGTGTTGCTGGGAGGCTACTGTCCGTAAAACTAGGGTAAGATTGGAAATTGGGATAAGAGTGAATCTCATGCGATGGATAATTTTGAGGCAAATGCTGTTGAGGCTCTTGCGGGTAGGGTTGATGGTGATATGGCTGCGAATAAGTAGAATTCTCTGATATGTTGCTTGGAGGAGGTGGATGGAAATCATGGGAATTGCTTGGAGGAGGTGGATGGAAATCATGGGAAGTATAACTGGTAGTACGGTAAGGAGGAAGTGGTGGAGGAATATTTGATGGAGGTGATGGTGGAATGATAGTAGAATGCTGGGTGTTAACTTCATCATAGAACTGAGGTGATGGATCAGATTCTGGTGCAGGTTTGGGATCTGGCTCAATTCTGCTCGGTTCGAGATCCTGCCAAGAATAAAATTAGCAAGAAATCCTTTAAAAATATTGAACTACTTTTTTCTTTCCTAAAAATATTTAACTACTTATTAACTATTTTCTAATCAAGTTCTAAGACGAATACTTCTATAAACTTTTTTTCTTTCTTTTAATATATTATCTATTCATTTTTTTGTGAACTAAAAAACTCTGTAGATTTTATAACTAATGCATCATAGACTCTTGTTACTACTGTGCCTTGAGAACCCACAACGACTGATAAATATGTTAATCAAAGTTTTCACCATCTCTTGAATAGTTTTTATTACATATGGTGCAAAAACAATAGATTCAGTGGTGGTTGTTGATTATTTGTTATTTTCTATTGGGTTAAACAGGTAAATAATTTCATACTTTGTCTCCCTAGCTAAGATTCACAATAACCACATCATTCTACTCAACTAGGTTGAGACATTTTATCAGAGTTCAGAATCATACATATGCACTGCTAGATGTACTTGATAGGATCGATGGATCTTTATCACCACCAGGGGGGCCTGGTTCAGGCTTCCTTCCTTCTTTTATAGCTTTTCTTATATCAGCGGCTTTCCAAGCTGCATACTTCTGTTTCTGCTCAAGCTGTTACAAGGCATGCACATGAAACCAAATACAATATAGCCAACTGAATATTCTTTAAATAATTTGAGAGAGAACAAAATAAACTAAGCCAAAGCTAGTAAAAACTAAATCTTTTAGCCTATAGGCCTTATAAAGGAACCAGTCAATGTAAAATTTAATAATGTGATCTCAAACTCACTTCAGGATGAAGTCCACCAAACTGATTAAGAATCTCAAAAAAGATGCTTGCAGCATAAAATGTCTTTGCAGTATTCCTGTAACAAACTCAACAAGTTATAACTATCGACCAATCAGCAAAAATAAAATTTTAGATTAAGACAATATGTCTACACTTATATTGTACATGAGTAAGGGCATGATCCACCATTCAATTACTCACTAAAGTTTTAGATTATGTTGTGAAAAAACAAGTTAGAATGGAAAAGTGATGCAAATAATTTATGGAGCTCTGAAAAGTGTCTTCAAGAAGTCAAAAGAGTCATTCTTGTTTTTGGTAACTTAGTAGTAATTAAGCTTTGAAATTATTAAGTGAATAGTCATCAAAGTTGCCAAGGTTTTATTAATGTTGTGTGGGAATTCTAAAGTCCGTCTCGGGAAGATTAGAGGTCATTATTAGCTGTATTATAGAAGGGTAGCCCCTTTTTCTGTTATAACAAGTCTTGATCTATGTAAGTGTGAGATATTATCAATTTATAAAGTAACGGTAATTGGAGTGATTCTAGTCTATCTTACTATACCACAAGAGGACTTTTGTTTTGTTTTTGTTTTAGTCACTAGATCAATGGCTTCAAGTTCTTGTTATTTGACCACAATATCACAAAACATTGGAAGTATCAAAGAAAGTATATGGGGTAATTACAATAATCTGGTGCCATAGAAGATAAATCAAGATGTAACAAATGTATTATTATGCTATCTGTTGCAAATTCAAGACAAATCATGTTCATTTTTTCTCATTTTCAAAGAGAACATATTCTCTAACAGATAGATCATACAGTTTGACAGGTACTTGAAAGATGCATAAATCCTGCCCCCTCACAATGTGAGGCATCAATCTTAACAGTTAACACAAACCTATCATAAATTTGTCAATTGTTTGAAAATAAAATTATAGACATAATGGGGGAAACCTTGTGTTAGAGGAGAAAAGGTGTAATTTTTATAGATCGCTCATATCTCATATTATAAAAGGTTTGTTTATTTAAAAAATTAATCCTACACTTGTCTTTTGTCAAAATTGTTCTTTTAGAATTTCATGAAATGGAAGAAAATTTTATAACAGATTACTGGGGCAATTTATTTAGAAACTCTTAATGTGCAAAAAATGATATTGTTTTATTCATTTAATCCATTAGCTTTGAATTCAAAGAAACAATTGCTAAGAAATAAAAAATAGTAATAAGTTTCCAAATCAGCTGAAAAAGTATTTTTAACTGTTTCTAGGGATGCAATCAACCTAATTTATTTGGGTTACTGACCCCATGCCTGCCCCAACAAAAACCAGGTTTATGAAGTCAGTAAATGGTGTAGGATGGATTACGGGACAAGTGTGCAAAATCACCTCCAGTTCAGGGAAGGTGCAAGACCAGGGAATACCCAGGCAACCCTTATTATGAGGCTATTGTACAATAATACCCTTAAAAATGCTTCATAGGTTTACATCTACCCTTAATACAAAATGTGCACACTGTACATCCTATAAGATGCTGAAACTTCATAAACACTTCCTATATTTTAATTTGTTTCCAATGAGGGACAAGGATTACTCCTCTACTGCCAAAAGAGGAACTGCAGCACTACATCATTTTTATGCCTTTGTAGAGGAACTGCAGTACTACATCATTTTTATGCCTTTGTAGCCATATGGTATAATATCTGCTACTAGACCGATGGATAGAGTACTCTCTTCCCACAACGGAAATTCAGTAAAAATGAAGGGACCTCTTTATCTATAAAAGTAACTAAGCCTCACCACTCCATCTAAATTGTAGTTATTAGTTGCACATGGATGGCTGAGATGATTGTATGCCACCTGTAAAATGTTTTTTTAGAAAATCGGTTTTGAGAACAGTCGAAGAGTATAACAACATGGCAGTTAGAAAATGGGAAAATGATATAGAATAGAATTTATGACAAAGTTGTTACGGCTCTAGAAGACCCATTCTTGATCGGAAACGACCCAGTAAGCAAAACCTAGTAGCTTTAGCTATTGGCCCATGGTGTTTTTTAGTCAAATTCCAATGCCTAGGGCCTCAAAAGTGTGTTTTTTCATCTTATAGGAGACCTGTTGAATATTTCAAAAATTTTGTTCATGGACCAAACAAAGTCGGATTCGGGTGAAATTTAATATTTAGTAGTTTTTAATTATTAGGTTTCTTATTTAATTTTTTCAAAATATTTAGAGAAATTTTATTTTTAGCAATTTCCTTGAGCTGCTAGTTTTTATTTTGTTTTAGGTTTCCTGTTTGGATTAGGATTTCTCTATTATAAATATATGTAATGTCATAGGACAGAAATCAATCAATCAATTTATCAATAATATATCAATTGCTTTGCAATTTTCTTTAACTTTGTGGATTCAAAGTTGTTTATCTTGTTCATGCGCGAACGGTCATAGTTTCCGCTCCATCAGTTGGTATCAGAGTCTTGATTACCCTGGTCTAATGGCAATTGGTTGTTTTGGTAGCACCCACTTTGTCAACGATGATCGTAGAGTGAAGGCCCCTTGGGCAGCCATACATACTCAAGAATGGCAATTTGATCAACGGTGTAGACAAATTGCTGGTTTTGGGATTGGTGGCAACCAAGTTCGTAGTCCAGTTCGGGATCGAGTTGGAGTTGTTCCTCACAGCCAACTGAACATAGGTTATGTTCCTGTACATCCACGTAGGCCTCCAACCTATGTGGGTTCCGATGATAAGGAGTTTGGATTCAGAGGAGTTGCGGCTGATCAACGTGATCAAGATAGACGTGACATAGTCTGTAGATATCCAAACAATCGTGAGTTTGAAAGAAAACTTGATCTACTCACTTTTCGTGGAAGTTTTATTATTGAGGAAGTCTTAGATTGACTTGAAGAAGTTGAAGATTTTTTTGAGTATTTTGATGTACCCGAAAAGAAGCAAGTTCCGCTTGTAGCATTCAAGTTTAAAGGATGTGCTTCAGCTTTGTGGGATCAGACACAAACTAACCGGATGAGACAAGGAAAACAACGTGTGCGATCGTGGTACATGATGAAAGGTTGATAAAAGCTAAATTCCTACCCCTAGATTATAAGCAAATGATGCATAACAAATATCAGAATTGCAAGAAAGAAAGTTGATCTGTTAATGAGTGCACGAAGGAGTTTGTGGTAATTTTGTTAAAGCAACAAGTGATTTTATTGAAATTGATCAAAAGCAAAATTCTGATGTTTCACCGCTTGTAGTTGAAGAGAATGAAATTGCCCATGCTTTTGTGGTAAAAGATGCATTTGAAAGGGATTCCAACAATATAATTTCAGAGACCCACTTTGAAGGTATCACTAATGATTTGAGAAATCTAGACACGGAATATTGCATTGGAGAGGATCATGAGCTGATTGATTCAATAAATTTCCAAATTAAAAGTCCAAGATAGCATGAAAGAGTTCGATCCTCAAGTTGGTGATACGGTAGATGGGGATAATACAATTGTTACAAACAGTACTAAGCATAGTTGTCAAAGGCACGCGGGGCGCAACCTATGCGCCTCGTAGGGACTGAGGCGAGGCTCCTTCAGTGAGGCGCGCGCCTATTGCTGGGGCGCAGAGAGGCGTAGGCGCTGTTGGGGCGCGCCTGAATGAAATTTTTGCCTTTTTCTGTTTTTTTATATTTGTTGCAATATGATTGGTTTGATATTTTTTAATTGTGGACTCTACCATATAGTATAATTGCAAAATAAATACTACAGTGAAGAAACACCAAACCTATCCTTCGGTTCCTTCCTTCGACACTTCTACTAGGGCAAAACAAGTAGTTCCTGTTCAACAAAGGGCCACTCGGCAGATTGCAGCTTCGAGCCTTCCGCCTTCGACAATTCACTCTCGTCACTCTCCAGGTCCAGTCTCCTCCGGCAAGCAGCAAGCTCTCCCTCTCCTCTGGTAAGCTCTCTCTCTTCTTCTCTATTTTCTTCTTCTTCTTCTTCCCCTTCTTCTCTGTTTTTTTTTCCTTCTCTTTCTCTCCCTTTCTCTTCTTCTTCTCTATCTTCCCCTTTCTACTCTGTTTTTTTTCTTCGGCCCTGTTTCTTCTTCTTCTTCTTCTCTTCTCTCTCTTCCCCTTCTTCTCTGTTTTTTTTTTTTCTTCTCCTGAGCTCCTCTATTCTTCTCTATCTTCCCCTTTCTACTCTGTTTTTTTTCTTTGGCCCTATTTCTTCTTCTTCTTCTTCTTCTTCTTCTTCTCTATTCTCTCTCTTCCAGTTTCTTCTTCTTCTTCTCTATTTCCCCTTATTCTTCAGCTCTGTTTTTCATCTTCTTCTCTGTTTTCCCTTATTCTTCAGCTCTATTTTTGTTCTTCTTCTTTAGAATTATAAAACTGAAGGAAATTTTATTTGATTTATTATTTTCTAAAACCATTTTCTGAAAATAGAGTTAAAATTTTAAAAAGGACTCATTATTAGTAAATAGCTTTTGGTATCTGAAAATTGTTTGTGATTGTAGTTTTCTTTAAAACTTCTCCAAACTGAAATATTGTTTCTTTAAAGAAAGTAAAAATCTCACACAAATGGTGACATGGGTAAAGGTTGAGACTTAAAGAACAAGCTAGCCTATAGTGGCTATTGTATTTATAAGGTTTGTATTGTTGTTGGCTTTGTATTGCTTGATGTTGGCTACAAATGTTATTTTTAAAAAAAAATCAACTTGCGCCTTGCTTCAGTCAAGCGCATGCCTCGCCTTGCGCCTCAGGCTCCAGGAGGTCTTAGCGCCTCGGTGCGCCTTGAGCCTTTAACAACTATGATACTAAGGTTAAGAATTTTCCTAACCCTTATGCTATCGGTCGTCACAATGGACCCCATCAACAATTCCAAATCAAGTGCTTGGGTTTCTTCCAAAATCACGTGTTCCACCTCAATTTTTATACACTAGCAGCTTTCATCAAGTAATAAATATAATTGGCCTATGGGTGATCCAGTGGGTTCCAACTTCTCATATATTCATAATATGATAGTTATCTTGGACAATTCAATATCAATAGATTTGGATAACCTTTCAATTTTGCTCATTGGGGAGGCAAAACAAAAGCAAACCATGTTATTTTTAAAGTGTGGATTTTTCAACTGAAGAAGTTTACAAAGTATCAAGGTTAATTCCTTAATGGATTGAAATATTATTCATTCTCGTATATGATGAGCGTCTGTAGCCAAACTTGAGGACGAGTTCCTTTGAAGTGGGGGGGATTGATGTATGATAAAATTTATGACGAAGTTGTTACGGCTCTAGAAGACCCATTCTTGATCAGGAACGACCCAATAAGCAATGGCCCATGGTGTTTTTAGTCGAATTCCATCGTCTAGGGCCTCAAAAGTACGTTTTTTCGTCTTATAGAAGACCTGTTGAATATTTCAGAAATTTTGTTCATGGACCAAATGAAGTCGAATTCGAGTGAAATTTAATATTTAGTAGTTTTTAATTATAAGGTTTCTTATTTAACTTTTTCAAAATATTTAAAGAAAGTTTTATTTTTAGTAGTTTCCTTGTGCTGTTAGTTCTCCTTTTGTTTTAGGTTTCCTGTTAGGATTAGGATTTCTCTATTATAAATATATGTAATGTCATAGGACAGGAATCAATTTATCAATAATATATCAACTGCTTTGCAATTTTCTTTAACTTTGTGGATTTAAAGTTGTTAATCTTGTTCGTGCGCAAACGTTCATAGCTTCTGCTCCGTCAGAAAATTACTGATTAATCCTACTTTTCAATTGTAAGGACCAACAAATCCTATGAAATTTTATTAAGACAATAAAGTTCTACTTTTTATAAATATTTCCAACTAAATTTGTAACTTTACTAGCAATAACTTTTTTCACTTTAGCCCTTTCTTATTTAACTTTATTTCTTGAAATTAGTGGTTTAAAAAAAAAAAAAACTTAAGTAGCAAAATTTTATAGGACTTAATGACTTATGGTCTTTGAAAATGAAAAGTAGGATTAATCTGTAATTTTCCCCTAGAAAATTTAACAATAATTTTCAATCTCACAAGAGACCCACCCTGCCCTATTGAAATTTTGAACTTTTTTCCACCCCAACTCACCATGGATTTGGGAGATGGTTACCTCCTCCCTAAGGTGGGGTCAAAAAAGGGGATTTGTCCTGAACCCAATCCATTCCCATCACTAGATGTTTCACCATCACACTTTTAGGCAATATGAGGTCAATGGCACTTCAAACATTCCAATCTTGAATAAGAGTACAGTTTAGCTTGTTCGCGAGTCTCCGAATGCAAGCTGATTGCTAAAGAATATAATGCAAGGAGTTGTTTTTTGAATTGGTTTTTATAACTGGCCATTAACCATTTACAACACTTGGTTTACACATGGTACACACATCACAAACATAAAGGGAGCCAAAGTGTGTACTGAGAGAAAATACTTCATAATTGGAGGTGTGGACCTCAATCAATTTGAGAGACTACATGCCTCAAGGCATGAATCTTAAATCCTTGCAAAATAAGTATCATCGAAAAGGTAGAAAAAAACTTATCATACAAGTCTGCTTGCCCGGCCCGATCTTGCTTGTCTGCCTTCGCAAAGACAGTTAAAGCAAATCCTTCCAGGTGTAAGCCATCATCAGGCCCCAACTTCAGCGATTTCTTATCCTGTTAAAGGACCAATCAAGTAGAAACCAATGAATGGTAAATAGAGTGAGGATATTAATTTCAGACAATTGCTAATCAGAAATAAGCTTCAACTTTATATTGCATCACTAGTCATCCTTGGCAGAAGTTCAAGTATACAAAAAATAGTGTTAATTAACCTTCGGATACCCGCAATTACCCTGAAGCTATGGGTATCAGGTCAGCACAGGGAGGAGGTTTTGACACTCCCAGGTATTGAGCACAAGACCTCTACATCATGCCCAGAGGCCTTATGCCAACCTGGCTACCCTTTGGGGTTAAGGAAGTATGTTACTGCAGCCAGAACGATGCAAATCACCAACTTAATTCACTCCAACATATTCTTTCAGTGGTAATACTTGAGATATTTTGGTGTTTCTGGTCATGAAGAAACATAAAGAGAAACATGTTTCTCTATATTTTTGGTCCATAACTACTACAATCAAGAAACATGTCCCATTTTAGAATCACAAAAAGTCAAGGCAAACAAGCAACTTAGGGCATGGTCGAGTGCCCCACAAAAAAAAAATTGATAGCTCTGTTGACAATTTTCATAATATACTAATGTAAATTTTTGTCACCTTAAATACAGCCATTAGGGGAAATGGAAGCCACCTCACAAATGACTTATAATTTTGAACTTGGTAATTTAAAAAAACCTAGGCATGACCATGAATACAAAACATCACAAGGTTTCCCATCTTCTCCAATGCCCCCATTTTAGGTGAAAGAACTTCTATTTCATATTTTAAAAAAAAAAAAAGAGGTTTTGGGAGAATTCCAAATGTGTCCTTGTTTCATGGACTATACAAGCAAAAGAACTATACAATCTTGAGCAATGTTTTGAATCTCAAGTTCAATACATTTTGAGCTTTTTTAACATATTAAAGTTTTGGACTTCAGATTCTTTTCCACAATAAAACTCTTGAACTTTGAGAGATCATAACAAAAACTCAAACTGTAGTTAGTTTAAGTTTCAATATAAACAACCACCTTATCATAATAAAGAGTCCATAAAGATACACCCTCTATACCAGAATGATCGGAAATTGAGGAAACCTCATTAAAAAAATAGAGCTCTTCAATTGAATGTCCACAGTGCAACTATTTGGCTTCCTTGAAATGAGGTTTCTATCTAAAGCCAAATACACACATGTCGATTTAAGAATTTTCTTTCCAATTGATCTAAACAATTTATTAAAAAGCAATACCGATCATAATAATACTGGAAGAACCATCAGCAAAGGTTTTAGATACTACAACAGAACTAAAAATTGTAGTTTTAAAGAGCAATATTTATCAAGTTGAATAAATTGACCTTTTCAAGTTGTTTCATGAGGGAAACAAGGAGGGAATTAGTGTATTTGGTGCGCTCGCTCTGTGGAATCTTCAGTCCTCGATCCATCGCATACAATCGACCTGAGGAGGATCGCACGATTACGAATAAAACAACGTCGAACTTATAGAAAATCCCAAGAAGGAATTGTGAAATTAGGGTTCAAATTTACTTAACTGTAAAAGTTCTGAATGTTTTCAGTGTATATATATATATATATATATATATATATATACATATATATAGAGAGAGACTTACAGTAGTAAGCGACTAAGGGCTCGTGTTTCTGCAATTCATCGGCTCGTTGAAGGTATGGCAAAAGGAACTTCGCTGGCTCGTTCTCGCTCGCCATCGTCGTAGAGTATGAGAGAGCTTAACTCCTACTTTTTGCTGAGAACAATCTTTGTGGAGACTCTAGCCTAGGCCAGTTTTGAATTGAGGTCGATGCATTCCAAACGACGACGCTTCTCAAAGCGTGTGCACAACTTTGGCCCCTGACAAAATTTGTATAATATTGAATCAAGTAACCATATATATATATACTAGAAATTAGAAAATAAAAATCTCATTTAGGCAGTAAAGAAAATTGTATATAGGCGATAAAAGTTGAGTTTCAGTGAGGCATGATTTTTGTTGACATAATTATTAGTATTCCTTATCGAAAAAAATAATTATTATTAGTATTAGAATTTGATTTTAGGTAACCTCAATTTGGAATATTAAACCGGTTCAAATAGTTTTTATGTGGTTTAGATTGCTTTGGTTTAGACATTTCCTTAATTAGTGCTAAAAAATAATGTCATGCCAAATTTGTAGTTTTTACTTTTTTATATCTTTTCATTTTTTTTAAAGTGTAATAATTTCTTTGCACATTAATAATACAAATAATATGCCTCTTTCCCATCTTAATTTTGAAAAATTACCAATAAATTTATTTTTTTACGGTTTCAAAAAATATCAAGTATTTCATTGATTGACCTTTTGAAGCACTTTGTATGCAAGGAAAAATTATCAATCAGTCTTACTTTTAAGCTCTAAAGACAAATAAATTTTATAAAATTTTCAAAAAAACAAAAAAGTCTTACTTTTAAAAAATATTTTCAAATAAGTTTATATTTTATAAATAATGAACCTTTTTTTCAGTATTGCCTTTTATTTCAAAATCTCCATTATTGCATGTTTTCACTAAAATACAAATTTTTTTCTCTACTTCTAATATTTTGTAACTAATACCTATTAATAGAAATATATTAATTGTTACTAAAATTAATAATCCTAAAATATTTAACAAATTATTTCAAATTCACTTTTCGTGACTACTCACAACATGTTAAAATACAATGAAATAATTTTCATGCATTACATTTATGAATAATAAATGATTTATTTTCATTATTTTTTACTTCATATTTATTGTTAAAAAAAATCTCAAGAATGAAAAAAATCTCTATAAAATTGAGACAATGTTATCTAAAAAAGTTATCAAATTATCTTAATAAATCAAATATAACGTGAATTTGAAATAAATTTTTTTATTTTGGGAGAAAAGTAGTTGAGCAATATACATATATGAAAAGGGTAAAAGAGGAATTGTATTAATCATAAAACTTCATTGAAATTTTTTATGAAATGTATGACTTCATTGTCCTAGAAAACTTTTTTTTAGGACTTGTTTGTTTTTAGAGTGCGAAAAAAGTCTAATTCGTAATTTTTCCTTGTATGCAACATGAAACTTATGCAATAGGTTTTTTTTTTTCACATTAATATGCATCCCTTCACAAAACCTTGAACTTCACAAATTACACTAGATGCATTCACTCACTTAACACTAAACCATACCGATACCATTGCTCCATTCAATGGAAGTCATGAAAAAATAAATGAAAGGGAGAGGGAGAGGGATGAATGAATCATTCTTAAGGAAGAAAGTGTCTTTCTAATTTTGGAAAAAAAAAAAAGAATGTGTCTTTCTCACTTTTTATTTAGTTGAATGAAATGAATAATAAAAATTAGAGGTCCACGGGATTCGTTCGATACGGTTTCAGGTAGAATCGAAACTGATTCCATCAATTCCTAAATTTGGAAACTGAAATCGAAACTGAGGCATCCGGTTCAATTCTGAACCAAGATTCTTTAGTGATAAGCACTCTTATACAACTTATAATTTCATTCAATGTTATATTATATTACTTTAGACTTTCATTATAAAAAACAATTTTATATTTAACAATATAACACTAAATGCATACAATTTTTCATACCGAGTCATTAGCAATTTAGCATTTGACAATGAACAAAATTGGGAGAATTCTTCCAATTGAATTAGACTCAATTGGCAAGATAACAATTTGATGGATTTTATTAATTTTCCTTATCATAAATTTAAAATAATTGTCCGACAATTATATGTTTCCAGGTGTAAGGTTACACAAAATCGCTGAGACCGTCAACTTAGCCAAAAAGAAGAGCATCAACTTTGTCATACGAGGAAGATAGTCAACTAATCCTGATATGAAGTGGCCTAATAGGTTTGAGAATAAGTCAAGTGATGGGTCTTACAATCATGATTACTATTTATTTATAGGGGAGTTGATATTTACACTCCACCTCTACTAATATTTCGATACTTTATTTTTATTTTTTTTAAAGTAAAATTACAAAAATAATCATATGCCATACAATCTTTGATTATTATATTTTTAGTACCTTAATTGTCCTTCAAAATCATTACTCAATTCTAATTCTATTTTTTCTTTCTTAAAATAAAGTTTTTTTAATTGCATCTTTATTATTCCAAGTAATTTGTGATTGATTTTGTTTTTGCTTTAGAGTTACAATAGAACAATCTATTAATTGTCATCGAGATACTATAATTTAGACATTTTTCAATTGAAATTTGTTGTTCGTGTGCCTATCATATATAACTAAAAGAATTCAAAATTTGAAATATTATTTTTTTACTCACCGAATGTGTAATTTATTTTTCACGTGTCTTATTTATAAAATAACATAAATTAAAAATTAGAAACATACCAATCAATTTGTGAACAAACAAAACAAAAAGGAAGGGAAAAAATAAAAAGCAAAGGAAGAAAAACATCATATTAAATTTTTTTAAAAAATTTTGATGCAAAGGCTCTTAGCTAAATTAAGACAACTACAATTGAAAAAAGATTTCATAAAGTCATGTTTTTCTCTTTTCATTTTTTAATTTCTAAAATTTCCCTATTAAAATAAAAAAGATTTCCTTGGTTTACTTAAAGAACTATATATCATAATTTTTATTTAAGTAAAATTAAACTTTCTTTTGATTTTAAATACAAATAATTTTTTTCCAAATAGATTTTATTCATTGATATAATGTTTGTTTCCAACTCAAATATTTCTCTTGGTAATCTATTATTAACAACTTCTTCCCAACTTATTGATACTCTCTAAATCATTATATTGAATTCTAAAATTTTTTACTTCTAAAATAAATATTGATAAATTGATTCAACAAGAAGAAATAATATTTTTAAAATCAACTCAAACAATATAGTCTGAAGAATAAAATAGGCCAAAAAAAATCACATTACTACGAAAATTAGGGTTAAGTGATTCATAGATTTTTGAAATCTCTTCAATACTGCTTGTCTTAATAATTTCAATGACTTTCTCTAACTCAGACATGAGAGGTGTCTTAATAATTTCAATGACTTTCTCTAACTCCGACATTGAAGGGAGAGGGAATGTGAGAGAGAAGAAGTATTTTCAAGCCAAAAAAGAGAGCGTGAGAGAACAGTTACAATTTGGAATCAATAATTATAACATTATCAAATAAGGGTAATTAAGGTATTAAAAATATAAAAATCAAAGGTTGTATAGTAGAGGGATACCTTTGTAATTTTATTTTTAAACTCCCTATATATATATATATATATATATATATATATATAGCCAATTGATGTTTGCATTGCGCATAACTCCAGTTCATCTCCAATTTCATTTTAGGACAGTCATGTGCATACAAATCTCTCTCATATTCATTGAAAGTTCAAGGTAGTTGTTGTGCGCTTTCCTAATACTACATTGACATGATCTATATTGCTAATTTGCATGCAGCTGTTGGGGTTATGTTAGGAATAGTTAATTTCACAAACTGCACCTCAGGTTATGTTTGTTCTGACAAAAGATAAAATTGTGGAGCACACATTTGTCTTTTAGAGACCAATTAACCACAATAAAGTTTTGGGTGAGGAAAATTAAAAGGAATCATAGGAATTTCATGTTTTTCTTCATTTGGTAATTAAATATTGCTCATGTAACTGTTCGTATCTAAAATATCACAGACGGTACTAACATATTTTGTTTCAATTATTCATTATAGTGCAAAAAAAAAAAAAAAAACAAAAAAAGCATGTGAAACATAAAGTGATATTACTACGAAATTGAAAATATAGTAAATATTCCTAGCTAAAACCATGTTTTCTTGTAGTGTGTTTCAATTTGTTATAAAATAATTAACAAAGTCACCACATTCCTTCTCCAAACACACCGGAAGATTTGATACCTTCTAGGATCAAAGTGATATCATTTTTGTTTGAACATAAGTATATGGTCAGCAAATAATATTAGAAAAATTATATTCCATTGATCAAAATTAGTAAGTGATCGCTTTAAAGTGACCCTAAAGATATAAAATGATAAATAATCATCAATCTTAAAACTAAATTGCTCTTTAGTAACCATTTGAGGTTAGTTTTGTTAAAGTGTTATATGTAATTACTAAAAATAATTAATTAATTAAACATATTAAACCTAATACTTCTCATGTTCCATTATGCATCTGACCTAATATAGGATTAAAAACTCTAGTCATAATTAAACCCAACTTTGCATTCTAATATATATATATATATAAGGGTAGGGTTTTGATTGTATTTTATGAAAATATATGGTTGAGGCCGATAGTTTAAAATTGTAGAAATTCCTACTATATATTCGTCATATTTAAAGATTCAATTAAACAAGAGAGAGTTAAGATTGATTAGATCAATCTCAACTCAAATAGTTGGGCTTTGTTGAATCTTGTGAATCACCTTATTATCAAAATTGCAAAAATCCTCACTCCAGTCGTGATCAATAGCTATTTGAATAATGCAAAAAAATGAAGGCATCGCCTTATTATCAAAGGAAATAGAAATGAGGTATGCTAAAAAAAAAACATCAAAAAACCCTTGATTATCGGAATCTTTCATGAACATCAACGCGATCCAGAAGCCAAAATGGCTCATTAAGTGCTGGACTACACAAACAGAGGAGAAAAAGAGAGTTGCTTGTGCAAATTGTACTTCTTGGGTAACTATGTACCACAATGTGTGTCAATAAAACGTAATTTACTTACCATAACCATGATTATACAATCCGAATAAACACTCCAACTATATTCTTTGGACCACTCAAGTATATGAAATCCTAGAGATAATAAGTTTTAGAAACAGAATGAGATTGATCAGTGATCAAATAGATTACAGTAATATTTTCCGAAAGTGAACAAAATACACGAATTATCCATCCTCTTTCCTCCTCTCCTTTCTACCAAGGAAAAGGAAGTCTACTAGCTCCTTCCTTCCCATCTTTCCTCCACCACTCTTCTATCCTACCAAACGGAGGATAACCTAACATCTCTCTAACTCATCATTGGAGAACAAAAATGTTAAAGCACCAACCAGAATTCTAGGATGGAATTCATTTCCAAGTCTTAATGCTTGGAAAAATGGACTCGAGCAACAACATACATTATCGAGGGGGAAGGAAAAAAGAACGATTTAAAAGCTTTTCAAATGCCAATATAACACAAACAAGCAATTCAGTCTCTACACTGCCTCAAATGTTCAAAGATGTATCCCTAATGCAGTAACTACACTGGTAATAACAATAACATACCCCAAGTGTGTAAACCTACAGATTACTTCCTTATTCTATTATTATGGTGAAGCCGGAACTGGATCAGACCCAGAAACGTGAGAGGCGGCATCCTCTTTCGATATGGCAACATAGTTCACAGGAGCAATGGGCCTGGCACTATCCCTTCGTCCATCTCTACTTAAGGACCTGGCACCATTTTGGTGAACATTCAGAGATAGCCGTCTGCTAGGAGTTCCATTCGCACCACCATTTGCACGTGGGCCCACCACCTTCTTTGTACCGAGTGGTCTAGCAGGGCTTGGCCTTGAACCAAACATGGCTTCCTGTTCTGTGTTTAGTTGTTCATGGAACTTCTTTTGATCCTGTACCATCAAAAGATGACAATATATTTAGTATAAGAAACACACTTCAACTGCTGATCAGCTACTCAAAGCTAATGAGAGATGAGGATTTACGTCAGGACTAATTAATTAGTACTACTTTGTACATGCATTTGATCCTATCTTATTATCTCACTTGGCAAAATTCAATAAATTTGGACTTACCCTCATCCTTCGTTTTTCTTCTTCTCTGTCATGTCTGAGCATTGCATACTCGTCTAGCATGGCAAGTAGGGGAACACCATCATAGGTAAATGACATGCCATGATCTTCTTCCCATGCCCGAGTCTTGACAACCAGTGTGTCAACAAGAGCTACATGGCCAAGAAAACCAATCAATAGGAATTATTTGTGAAAACTTGTTTGTAAATATCAAGCAAATATCACATGGTTGAATTTATGAGTTGCTATGTTTGCACTCCATAGATAAAACATCCGAGGATGTATCTCCTACCATGAAATTCCACAAGACATCCTTAATGACCACTTAAGAAAAACAGACAAATTTTCACTATTTTTCAGAAGCAGCAGCGTCTCTAGATGTCATACTATCTAGTAATCCCAAATCGCAGATGAGTCAAAAAATTCTTCTCTGTATCCTGGGCAGGATGAAAGTACCCATAGCAATGTGAATTGACATTTGAAAAATATTATTGTCGAGTTCAAGCAATCTGGGAATGTTTCCCTTTTGTGGATGCCTGTTGATCATATTACAGATGTGATATCTATCCAGATTTCGTATGATGTCTAGGACAATAATTTCAACATTCTGAAGGTCCCAGACTAAATCAAAATCAAAGGAGAGTGAGGAGAGAGAAGATCAATCCATCACTCAAAGCCACAATTCAAGCTGCACAAGCAGATCCTCCTAATACATAAATACACAAGCATATGGATACTTCATCCTTAATGCATAATCACGTTTGGCAACCAAAAAGGAATCTGTGTCAGTGTTATGGCAAATTCTGCACATACCTGGAATTTTGTTGACCAAAATCCGGGCTTTTTCAGCACGTTTGAGATTTTTATGTGCACCTCTGCTTGCGTTATACCTGTTTTCATCCTGTTTCAGCAAGGCAACATCTTCAGTGACATTGTAACACCCTAATTGCTACTATGAAAAAGTGATCTTAAAGCATTAAGAAAGGAAAAACAGTCCTAAAAACATTTTTGCTGCACAAAGAGTCCATCATTGCCCATTTGGACCAAAGACCAAGTGGTATAAGTACTGGCTTCCCAAATGGGAAGTCCAGGGGTTCAAGTCTCAGTGGAGACAGCGTGTGTGTGTGGTTCTACTTACCTAATTAAAAAAAAAACAAAAACAAAAATCATTGCCCATTTGGACAAGAAAACTTCATGGATCAACCATTTTTGCTACATAGACTCAGGTACATGTGTTGGATGCGTATATGTATCCAAACGTTGGATGTGTCAATCCCCAAACAAGACATATGGACACTGCCAAATATTCATATAATTCAATATTTTATTTAAATTTCTAGCATTTCACTCATTTTGAAGCAATAATACAATAGAATTGAATTATTGGATATGCTTAGTAAGTGCATGTCCAACCAAAAAGTGCCGGACACATTCCATACCCATTTCTGAATATTGTGTGTGCGACACGTGTACTTCACCTACTTTTGAAGAGTCCATGTAACATGGCCAATAAGGTCCTGGTGAGAAGAATGTGTTGTTTATGCTACATCACCTGTGAGAAGAACACGCCCTAGGAAGATCAATAAGGTCATGATGAAAAGAATGTGCCATTATACTAGGAATTGAGAAATTTATGATATTATAATGTTAGCAATGAGATACAATTTGCATAAGCTTACTGCTGTTGGAGAATTAATAAAAAGTGAAGAGAAAAGGAATGACTGAACAAAAGGGATCCTATGCTGCCTGTTGATATAAAAGAACCAAGAAAGAAAAAAGAAAACAGCATATTTACTTAAAGATACCATTAAGGTTCATAAAGCATGTTTAAGTTGGAAGAGATACTTGTCAGTTGTCACTAAGAGTAGTTGCTAGCAATCAGAGTGAATCAGAGATGCTAAAGAAAGACATGGCTGATATTTGCAGCAATAGATTGCCGCCAGTTGACATGATTTTTTAAAGCAGGTCAAGGTATGGGCCTTGTCCATTTTCAATACTTTCCCACCCATCCAAGCTTCCCTATTTTCTCATGACGCAGACGACATGGTTTTAAGATATACTAATGGTATTATCCAATTTTATTTTTCCTTTTTTCCTGTTGAAATTTCAGCAATAAAATGAGAGATTGACTCTCCGCTTTTACATGTCAGAATGGTTTGTTGATGACCAAATGGCATGTAAAAGAAAAGAATAAACAGGTTATGATCTGGCACATTCCAAATTTTCCATGGTGTGGATATCTCATAAAATTTCAGATCAACAGTAGTCTAATAATATCTCCAACGATATCAATTACTAAATTCTCATATATGACCAAAAAAAAAATTTGACAAGCAGACTGGAGATCAAAAGAATTATATGGCTCTTGGAACTTGTAGCAAAAAATCCCCAACAAATCACCCCCAAATTATAAATTTGATCCATAAGTATGTACGACTACAGCAATGATCGGAGGTTTGAGTTTGAAGTGCATTATTGGAAAGACCAGCATATAGCAGAATCACAGAATTAAGAAATCAGAAATCTCTTCATCGATGATAAATTCAAGTGAGTTTGATGACTGCATTGAAATTACCCAAAGTTCAAACACTGTTCAGTCATCTTAGTAGAAGTATATTGCAGACACAAATTGAACTTCATAAATGGGAATTCTATCCACAACAGAGAGACAGAGAGAGCAAGCATAATACCCTATTGTAGTCTTCAAGCCAACTCTCTTCTTCACAAGTTGACATCCATTTTTCAACCTTATCCAGTATTTCTTTTCTGCTGAGAGCCTCTTCCTTTGCTTTTACTATTTGATTATCCATGTCAGCCAATAACTCAGAAGGCTCGACATTCCCAGAATCAACAAGTGCCATAATTTTTTCTTGGGCAACCTCTGAATCAATCTCAATGTGAGCATGGGCAAATATCTCTTCAAGCTCAGCTTGCTTCTTAAAAGCAATTTCCTTCATCCGACTAGCTTTTAGCTGGTCGAGCCTTTCAACTTCCACCTCAGCCTTGAAAGCAAAAGAAAAGTATTTCAATACACGATAGTATTGTATATTCAACTACACTTCGGGAAGAACAGATTTGAATTACCTGCTCTATCAGATCCAGGGCAAGGGCCCCTGGGATGGTTACTTCATCTACTGAAGCTGATATGTTACAGGTAACATGATCAAACAAACTCCGGTCTTCTTGGGGGGTATCCATCAAATTCCAAAGATCAATTAGCTGAGTTGCCAACTCTTGAAGCTGTGTGGGAAAAATACATATTAGAATAATTGCTTCATTTGCTGGAGCAGACAGCAGATCATGGTGATTCTCAAAGGCACAGAAGTTTAAATTGCTTATAAATGTTGAAAATGAGAGGATGAAATAAAGCATCACATTTTTTAAGTAGTTTAAATCTATGTTACATGACCTATTAAAAATATAATCTGTGTCAAACACACAGCAACAGAGTTTGGAATATGAGTTCAACATGTCTGGTTGGACATGCACCTACCAAGAATATCTGATAACTCAAGTATACTGCAAAATTGTATATAAAAACCCCTTATTATGTTCATTTTGCTACATAATTGCTTCAAAATGAGTAAAGTTCCCATGTTGGACACCCTACATTACATAAAAACACCAATTTACACTAAAAGATGAGGAGAACACTAAAAAATATATGTATAATTGCGTATCAACCGTGTCCCCGAGCCCTTGGGTTTAAGAATTCCTAGAAACATATTTACACAAGATAAATATATCCTCAAACGGAGCCCACATTTTCAAAAGTAACATGTGTGCCCCAAACCACTCCTTATATGATGTGATAGAAAAGTAACCAAGTAGAAATGTACCATAATAAGCATTTCAGAACTAAATAGATAAAATGTGTTTAATATTTTGTGAGGATTAACATGGCAAACACAAAATACCAAGTAAAACATAACTATCATATGCATATAATGCAATCTAAACATAACCTTGTTAACTATGCATGGACAAGCTTCTTAAGAATGAAGCCTGCATCACAAGTGTAGAATGGAAGAGAGAGTTATAAAAAAAAAATCCTTGTATAACATGCAAATAGGCAGAGTAGTACAATGGAAGGTCGTGTGTTTATATATTGTCTATTTTACAATACATGATTTGAGCTTCAGAAAAAAAGTTAACATATCATACTTCATACTCTTAAGAAATCTTCTACAAGCATATATTAAATGCAGAACCAAAAGCAAGCAGATCTTTGTACTATCTGTTATCCTCATACCGAATAGCATAAATGTCTGGTCCGTGACTCCTTGTAATATAAGTCAAAATAAGAATTTTTGATGAACTTCACCAACAGGTATCTAGAGCTGAATTCTGAAGAGTTACCTTTTGCAACCTCTGCTTCTTATCTTCTTTTAGTGCTAAAACCGTATTAGCCAGCCTAGCTAGGGTGTCATTGCTGATGCTTTTGGATTGCACACCAACAGCGTCATTTAAGCTTGGATGAACCTCATTAACAGTGCTGAAGAAATCCATACCAAGGACGGCACAGAGGTCGTGCACAGTGCTTACAAATTCAAGGACCTTGTGCAACCTATCACTCTACCAGATCAAACAAACGATTAATAGTGATCAACTCGATGAGTCTAGTAATTGAACAAACTATTATTAACAAATGGATTGTTAATTATGGTAAACGATTTACCTTTTCTTTTTGAAGTTCTTGGAGCAGAGATTGAAATTCATCCAATTTCTTCAAGGATAGGTCCGTCTCATCAACTGCAGGACTCCGTAACTGCTCACTAATCCCAGCAATTTCTCCACTTATCTTTTGTATTTGTGACTGTACATTAAAAAACTCCTTTATCCTCTCCTCTTTCTGTTTCCACAGCTGGTCAAGTACTGGTACTATAGCAGCAATTTGTTCCTTGATTGTTCCTGAAGTATTCTCAGGCTGCAAAACAGACCCAAGAAAACAATGACGAACCTGGTTTACTAACTCCCAGAATTCTAACTTCTTCCACTGCTTAAACTCCAGTGAGAGTAATCTAAACTATTCCGTAAAAAGGTGAAGTGGTTACTCACAATTCCAGTAAAAGTTTTCTCTCCAAGAGCAGATAGAAGACGGGAGAGTTCAACTTTGGCATCTGCCAAGGCCTGAAGAAGGTGTGCCCTTGACTTTGCAGCCTGATCAACCTTCCTCTTGTACACATCCAAGCACTCTTGCTCTAACTGAAGAAGCATCTTGTCCCGTTCCTCGTCACTTTCACCAACCTCATCCCAAATTTGCTGCATTAAAACACAAAAATGATATTATCAGTCTATCACATTGTCCCACGATAATAGTACCACTTATACAACTTAACAAAGCCTTAATCCCAATTCTTTGACATAAACATATCACAAAATTAAAATTGATCAAAAACTGCAAATTAAGAAAACAAGAATTACCTGCAATTGCTTCAGTAAGGAACCACAAGTGGTTTCTCCAAGAAAAGTATTTTGAGCATCTACCACTGCCATGGATGCAAGTACTACAATCTAACCTGTACGAACAAAGTATTCAAAAGGTTTTCTCAAATTTTTATATGGATCAGAATGTTCTTCAAAGCACATAGAAGATGCAGAGTACACCCCCTAACACAGAACCAAATGTGGATACATCATATAGCAGCAATGAAATAGCACTTAAGAATCAAAATATACACAACTGTCAGCATCAATCATGGATGATGCATAACTTATTAACATAAAAAAGTTGAGTTAGTAAGAATAAAGAAAGACCACCTAATTTGGGATTTAATCCCGGGTTCCACATTTAAATTCAAAATCATAACTTAGGAACAAATTTTAAAATTGAAATGAAATAAACAGACATTAAAAGAAAAAAACTTTAAATGTAAATATGGGATTATGGAAAATCTATGAAGAAACCCTCCAAGTTGTGGCAGAACAAATTAAAATTTTCCAGAAAATAGGCGTCACTGCCAACGGTTTTTCTTGAAATTTATATACTAAATTTTGTGGAAACACGTGGAATCAACTTTAGATCTTATACAAGATTTTTAATTTCAAACAAAAGAAACCACACCTAGAACCACATTACAAAATTCTGAAGACTAAAAAGTTTCACTAAACCTCATTTGCACTCAAGCCCACTAAATTAACCAAATTATAGCATTAAAAGAAAAATTAAGAGTGCATCGTCCAAGAAACGAGCATTAAGCACAAGGCCTCAAACTCATCATGATTACAAGCAATTCACTTCACTAAGACAGTGTAAAACAAGAAAAATTCAGGCAACGTACAACTAAGCCCCCAAACCCTCATTCTTACACAGAATGGCTACAGTCCATAACTACAAACACAACATTAAGTGTGATACGAACTTCAAAACTCTCAGATCTCAAATCAAAGCCATTTTAACCACGATAAAAAAAAGTGTTTCAAAAGCGATCACAGAGAGAGTTAGTTGAGTAGAAAATAGTCCACATTTTTTACGAATCAACAGAGAAATGGCAGAAAATGCTTACAGATATTTAGTTAGAGTTGGGGATTTAGGAGTGTGTGGTCACAGATCTAAGCGTCTTCGTCTCACTGTTCGTGTTGAGGAGAGAGAAAGTTTGAAAGAGGATTGGAAGGGTAAAAATGGAGACGGCGGGACCCTTGGACGTCGTTCGTATAATTGTCCTGAACATCTATATATTTTTATGCCCACGGTTTTATACTAAATTACGAAGATGGCACTGGTGAATGGTGATATGTCATTAATAATGTTTGACCCACCATGGTTTTGCTTGACCGAAATGGAAAAACATTGCGTAAAAAGAGGGCCCATTTCAATCAAACCGTTTTCAAAGAGATTTGGGGCCCACATGCGCGCTCCATATTTTGCTCAAATGACCGATATATATACAGTATATAATCATCCATTCCATATAAATTAGTTCCACACATGATTTCTTTTTTTTTTTCCTCATTCTTTTCTATTATATACATATCTTGTCATATATTTAAAATTTTAAGATCTTTCTTTATTATTTTATCCGACTATTTAAAATTTTAAGATCGCTCTTTATTATTTTAATTTATATAAGTTTTAATAGATCCGACAAATAGTTCTATTTTGTATTTTTCATTGTTAATCCTATTTTTTTTAGTTACTTATATCTTGCCTCCCCTAGATATAGTATACTTATACAAGGTTTTGTCTATCGACTCAAAAATCACATTAAAGGTTCTTTTGAGGTTAATTGGGAAAAAATTCTATAGCATACACCTTTTTGCAACCCTTCTAAATTATTGGAAATGTTGCAATTTGTACCTTTTTTAGAAGTATTTTATAAAATTTTGAATAATTGATGGGACAAAATGCAATGAAGGAGTAACTTGCAAAAAAAAGGAAATTTTGCAAATAATTGTTTCTTTTGAATTTGAAATGAACCATTGGAATAAAAGGAAACTTGTTGAATTAGGGTGCATCCCTAATGTATCACAAAAAGAATTTAAAATGATAGATATCATTTTTCTGTTGGATTTAGATTTGAACTAATGGATTTAAATTGGGAATTGGATTTTCTAAGTTTATATACGTTATCGTAAGTTGTATTTTTAATAATTAAAAATACTTAAAATAAGACGATGTATGAATGTAAGTGATAAATTATAAGTCATTAATTTAATAAAGGCAACACGTGTCAATTTTTTATCCATTCTAACTTATAATAATGTAGATGAATTCAATTTAAAGAATCGGGAAAATTAGATTTCAGTGACCAAAATTGAAAAAATATTGCTATTTAGTGACCTTAAACTCAATAAAAGGTAAATAGTGACCAAACTTAAAAAATAATTGCTAACAAGTGACCATTTAATCTTAAAATCTAAAATACCCTTCATTTTGTGCATAAATCCCCATCTTTTCTTCATTTTTTTTAAACCCAAATATCAAAAAATTTAAAGAATCCAATGACTTGTATACAATATATGAACATATATACATTCTAAAGAAGATATAATTTATATATATATATATATATATATATATATATATATATTCTTGTATATTAATATCTCATTAACAAAAAAAAAATCTAATTTGGGTGCAATTAATTATTAATAAGGAATATTGGAAGATATGAATAGACTTGCCTAATAAACATATTACCTACTGCCTCATATCTTTTTTTATTTTTATTTTTTTTATATCAGGTATCCCATAGTTAATTCATTTCAAGTAATAACTCTTGCTGTATCTTTGGAGCCCTAAAATCTATCAAAGAAAAAAAATCCATATATGCACATGCATTAATTGTAAGATGAACATATATGTCTAAATATATATATATATATATATAGAGAGAGAGAGAGAGAGAGAGGGAGAGAGATTCTCTCTCTATATATACTTTCTTTTCTAGAATCTTTGTATGTCTTTTGAAGATTTGATATTTAGAATTGAGATTGGGGAAGACGAATAAGGGATTGATAATTTCTAAATAAAGGGAGGGTATTTTGGACATTAAAGTTAAATGGTCACTCATTGGCAATTACTTTTCAAGATTGGACACTATTTACCTTTTATTGACTTTAAGGTCACTGTAAATCAAATATTTTTAATTTAATAAAGGCAACACGTGTCAATTTTTTATCCATTCTAACTTATAATAATGTAGATGAATTCAATTTAAAGAATCATTGTCCTTTAAATTGATATGACGGTTAGATTTAAATCATATCAAATAATTATATATATATATATAGAGAGAGAGAGAGAGTATGTCATGGTGTAATGATGAACATTTTCATTAACCTAAAAAGTAAATTATTTTTTTCAAAAAAGT
Organism: Cornus controversa; assembly: GCA_026545225.1. NCBI lineage: Eukaryota > Viridiplantae > Streptophyta > Magnoliopsida > Cornales > Cornaceae > Cornus > Cornus controversa. Next base: position 41,802,639 of record CM048852.1, on the reverse strand, counting down.
TACCAAACCTCAAAAGAAGGGGCAAATTTGTAGTTGAGTTTGAAGAAAAGGGCATGGAGTTTGTGAGGCCTAATATAGAAAGGCACATGAGTTTTTTTAGTCATTGCAAGTGAAAAAAAATGAGAATTTGGGCAAAGGACGACATCATTGCTAGGTGTCATGGATCAATCAAGCTTTTTTTCTAAATGCATATCACCATGCAAGGTGAAAAATTCTAACTGGACTCAAAAGAATTTTTAGTTAATCAAAATTGAGAGTAAAAAACAACAAGTAATGATGCACAAGCCCAAAAGGCAATCTAAATAAAATATCTATTTCATAGGCCTATTTATTAATAAATACTTAGATTAAAAAATTATAATATGACCCCCAAAATAAATATTGAGTTTGAAACATGTGACCCTTCTCAAAATTTCTACAAGGAACAAATTTTAATTTTTCTTATACACGAAGAAAATAAACTAGTAGTTCATTGAAAGGGAAAAAAAAATTACTATTTATAATTTTTTAGAATTGTTTTTTCTTTCAAGTAGCTTGGCCCCACAAGGAAGAATTCCTAGGTCCGACCAGACAAGATTTTTTTCCTTTCAACTAGGTTGGCCCCACAAGGAACATATTCTAATCATTTTTTTTTTAAGAAAAAGAAAAAAACATTCATTTGACAATGCAATGATATCATTCAAATCTGGGACAATGGGTCAAGAATCATTTTAATTATGATCAAGCATCATTATCTGCATATATTTTCCCTTGTCATTCGCTCTTCCATCCTAATACCATGTCATTTTGGTGATTTCACTGACCAAATTTTCTCCTATGAATACATGGTACACTCAAGTATTTGATCAGTGATGTCACTATATAGCAAAAGTATTTGATTATATGACATGTAATACAAATACACGTAATGTATTTGGTTGGGTCCCATGTCACATGTCTGAGTTAGTGATACAGCAAAACGACATAGTATCACTATTTTATTGAAGTTTTTGGCCCTAGGTCGACTAAATTGAAATGCCTCATAAAAATTGATCCATAGGTGAAAATGTCCTCATATTAAGAACCAATATGCAAACTGAAGGACCAAAACAGAAAAGCTGAAAGCAATCCTACAATTCATCTTCCTGAACATCTAAAATGGAAAAGAATGGATTTCTTTCTGTTTATTGCAAAACTAAAAAGTCATATGATCTCTACTAACAGCACAGGCCACTCAATCACAACCCTTTTACAGTAAGAACTGGAAACCATTCAATGACTTGTTCCGGCAGGAGAAAAGAACCACTGTGAAGCAAGAGAGTCCGCCAGACACATTCCCTTTTCCATCATTCAGAGACATGCTGAATTCTGATTCTCATCCTCACTTGGTTGTGTATTGAATCTCGGCGTGTTCTCTCAACCACTCCAACACTTTGGCTCCCTCTAGTATCTCTTGAACCTATAGAATTTCGAAAAAGAGAAATATTATACCGTTATCAGCACCTTTTATGCATATAGGATCTATAAAGTTGCTTGGATATCTGACATTTGTGCAACAGTGCCAACAGAGCATAAACACTGCAACCACCAAGAGAGTATTTTGGTTTAGAAATAGAAACAATGTGTGATAAGAGTGTCAAGTCCTCCCATTTTAATGGTGTTAGGTTTGTACAATCATTCTGAGAAACCTTCACCTGTCTTTGAATTTCAAAAGAGGGCATTTTACAGAAGACAATTCGCTATTGAACACATAAGCACGTTACGGGGTGGGGTTTAGAAGCAACCAAAAGAGCACAGCAACAGCATTCCCCTTCTTTAACAAGGTGGATGATACTCACCTGTTCTTTCACACGTTCCTCGTCGTATTCTTGTTTATGACGTTTGAATTCAGTGATGGAGTTCTCAACCTCCTTGACCAACTCCTCTGTTGGAAACTGCAACAGGATCCAACTTATGTAGTCATTGTCATATAAACACATTCTTCCTCTAAGGAGATCTCATTTTTATTCAACATTATGAGGCGGGACAATCAAGCAAAGTCATTGTAATTGTATCAATTGGATGGCTGCATAATCTACCCAATTACCTTTTGTGAACCACATGCAAAACAATGGGAAGAAATGCTTCAATAAACAGAATATGTACAATTTAGTAACAGATGAGTATATCTCAATAGAAAATATGTACCTGTAAATTTTCACGTTTAAATATATCCCCAATGGCAAGGTTTTGCTTTATCACATTTGTGATATTCTCCTTCTGGTTTTCCAGGTAATCATTTACAGCCTTTGGACTTGATAGAGATGCTAACTGCTGTTCGTTGAGTTTCATGTTCGCCTACCCCCAAGATAGTGGTTGGAGTGAGAATGCATATAAACAAAGAAAAAAGAAAGACGGAGAGAAGGGGGGGAGGGAGACATAGGGAGGGTTTAGTTGTTCTGAGTACATAGTGCATACAAGATGTAAATTTTTGGGATTCACAGCTACAGATTGGGTCCCCTAAAGAAAATAGGCAATTTATGCAGATTGGGTCCCCCAAAGAAAATAGGCAATTTATGCGTGCTGACCTGTATCTGCAAAAGTTTGGATCCATAAAGCTGCCTACCTTGTTCCTCAAACAAGGATCGAGGAATATTGACTTCAATCATCTGAAAATTACAAGAAAATGTTAATATCAAATGAAAAGAGAGTCAAAAAGCAAAGAAGGGGAGTAAGCATACAGAGAGAGAAGATCTTAGTTTCAAACAAGCTTTTCTCCCCATTGGACTAATCAAATTTCATGTAATAATTGATTGCAATTCCTTTTGGTTTTCTGGTCCGAACAATTCCTCTAAGTTGACAAACAGTTAATTGAATTGAAAGTTATCAGTGCCAAATTAGAGGATTATTTTGTGGATCTCCGTGGCATCTGCTGAGAAAAAATTCCCAACACCTATACTCAAGCAACTATAGTCTATAGAAATGCCGAGTGTGACAGCGTGCACCTAATAGAATGAAAAATCAACAAAAGATCTCCATGATAATATATATGGCATGCTCATTCATGACATGCATCAAGAAACAAAAGAAGAAAAGATATGCCCTGGAAAGCCATTGTTCAGTGTGATTCAGGGATGCATCAACCAAAAGCCAATAGAGATGAATGGAATCTTAATGCTTCTATTGAGAACCCAAAAGAAAAAAACAAAGATAAAAATAAAAAAATACCTTGCGAAGCTGGTCTAGAATGGCATTATCTGTTGCTTGTTCTTTAGCTGTTTGCTCAACTTCTAAGCATCTTTGCAGCAAGGATTCTTTGACCTGCGTGAATATGTAGCAGAAAATTTCATTGCAGAATTGATTCAAGCATATTGAGAGCCACACAAATGCAACACCTCACCTGCTTAAGGGTGGTGCATCCTGGAAGAAGCTTATCAGCAATGGAATCATTCAACTCCGCTAGATCTCTATAGAATAGTTCTTTACATTCAACCTAAAAGAATGGAGCACAAAAGGGAATATATATCTAAAAAATTTGTTAATGCATAATATATGGCATCCATGAAACAATAAAAGTTATAACATGAAAATTTGTGGGCTCGACACTGACTCAACTAAATAAAGCCTTGTTGATTTGTTGGAAAAGTAAAACAATTTGAAAAGCAATTGTAGTTCAAGAAGTAATTATGCCATTTTTTTTATTTAACTCTTTCTCAATAATGTTCAGCAAAGTTATGTGAAAGTCAGCTGTTCTAATAATTTTGTTATTTCATAAAAATCAGGAAACATATTTGATGAAAATTTGGTCAAAATTTCAGGAGATCGATATATTGAAATTTTGAGTCAACTGTTTGCTGATACTAGGTGATTCAGGGCAAAACAGATACCAAGCCAGCAAAAAACTTGACATTAATTCACAAATCGAATAGCATGTAGAAATGAAATGGCAGAAGGCCAAAGAAAATAATGACAATATATTAATGTCTTAAGGTAGTCATTTTCATTTTGTCCTTGATACTTAGATTTCTTAAAACTAGAAGGGAACTCACCGTAAATTGAGCATGAACACCACGAAGATTTTCTTGTTTCCATGATTCAGGAAATTTGAGTTGAAAGGACTTTGTTTCACCTCGTTGAATTCCAATTATTGAATCCAGGAAACCTGGAAGGACCTTATCTCCATCTTCTGTATCAAAGTGAAAATCTGCGAAGAACAGCAATGAGATAGGAACCACTTGAAATAATTTAATCAATAATACATTTCAGATGGTGAAATAACCAAATTGCAATTCATAAGAGGTTTCAGACTCAAAGGACAACAGAGTTCTGGGATTAGGATAACTTGATACTTGCACAATTATTATTATTTGTTTTCCCCGAGTGTTGCATAATTAATTTTTCCTATAAAAGAAAAAACAATAGAGACTAGTGAGAAAATCAATCAAGATAATTTGGCCATATGCAGCAAAAGTGAATAACTGCACCAGTGAGTACATTGACGTTGTCGTTTTTAAGGGTAATATAAGGGGAAGGGAAACACCAAAACTAATTTGATCTGAGATTATTAGGAAAGATATGTAACATGTGGTTTAACAAAGGTTATGGCCTTAGCGGAATGGAGAAAGAGGATTCATGTAACCCACCCAATTAGTAAGAAAAAGGCTTTATTGAGTTGAGTATCCTGAAGATATAAGCATCATCCTTAATAATGATTTATGCTAAAAAAAGATACCACCCTGCTCCTCTGTATGGGACAGATATATCAATGGTGCCTCTTATTCATCATTTGGTCTCCTGTGGAGATAAAATCTAAGTAAAAAAAAGTATCCCAATCAGGCACATATTCTGTGTCCCAAGACATGTAATAAGCATTCAAAATAACAAATAGATTCACATAGCAGTGGACTTCGAATCAATCAGATGGGTTATGACTACTATGAAGCTCATAAACTGAAGATCAACATTATTATGCATGCGTACTACAATGCAAGTCAGGAAAAGAGAGGATGGGTTTTTCACTGGTTTTTCAATCATTTTCATTTACTCTCACTATCTTAGTACCAAAAGGCATCCGTAGACCAATCCAGGCTACGTTTTAACAGTGCTAACATATAATTCCTGTCTTGCTATGTCGATATCTACATGGGGTCTGGATACTAGTGCTTTTCCTCACATCAAGTTCCAGATTTAACGTGGTTTAAATGCCTCAGATCCAGGGTATAGACTGACACCCGTATATGTCCTTTTACATATATTCTGGCCATCAATTTTTTGTCAGGTATCAAAGTCTAAGACTGTGAAAGTAAATATGGATTGAAACAATGGAAAACGTAGTTGGGGAAAAGAATACTCATTACAAAAAATAAATATTTTATGTTGACAGAAATTGTAGCTTAAGTGCATGTTGACAAACCTTTACTCTCTGCAGATGGAATTTTTTGAACATTTGATTCATCTTGATCAATTGTTGTCGCTGATATATCAAGGACCGCAACATCACCAATCTAAGGAAATTTCAAGTTTGTTAAAGTTACGTGCCTCATATGGCACGTGAGAAATTTTGACATGCAACCAGTTTAGTTCCTCAACTGAACCTTAAATAACAAGAATACTCCTTTATGGTCACTATATGGAAAGTGCAATGAGACAAGAGTATAAAAAGGAAAGTGCCTTAACAAATCATGCGGTGAATTGGATATAATCAATTATCTGAATAAAAACATAGTTCATGATCTCTGATAACAGAAAACAGTGATAAGATGCAACTTGAGATAAGATGTCAACAAGCTTGTTCAGTAAGACATAATGGTGGTAGAACAATATGCTAGGGCTCGAGCCTCCAAAGGAGCCTGAACCCTGTTTTCATTCTTTGCCCCGCTTGCCTATCTACCAAAATAACAGAAACAGCTTGGGAAGATAAAAGGTCTAGAGCTATGTGCAATGGACTCTTCTAAATTAGTGAAGCATCTGTCTCTGACATAACACATATATGGTATCAGATGTGTCCCTACAAAATTGAAGAGAATATTAAGAATATTACTGTGTTGACGTGTTCTTCAATTTGGAAGTTTGATAAATCTGACGCTTGTAACATAGATCTAGAGGTGTTTTCATACTTCAAACAGTTGGAAACCTATATGTAGACACATTCAAACATATTTTCTTCTGAATTATTAACCAATTTCTGAAACTTTGAATTAACAAACCCCACGCCTCCAAGGACACGAGAAATTCTTCCAAAAAAGCAAAAATGGTAGATGGAACATAAGAATACAAGACCAGCTCAGTAAATTTCATTCAGTTGCATTAACTATTGCATTGCTATAAGCCTATAACTAACATTAATCTTCCACACAAAGTTAATAAATGATAATAGCATCATTTTCCGCATAGCATTGGTCAGGATTCTGTATGGTGTTTATTTTCCTCTGAATCAATTAGTTCATAAAGGATTCTGTATGGTGTTTATTTTCCTCTGAATCAACTAGTTCACGAAGCTTCAAAATAGAAATTTGAAATAAATTCCAAAAAGGGAGACAAAACTGTAAGTGTCTACAACAACTTTACATGGTTACCTGCAGAATTCTGTCGGTTACAATTCTCAGCAATCCTAGAGATTTGTGGCGACGTCGTAATTCTTGTTCAGAAGCTTTATGAGCGTCTATGTCACTGTCTATCTCAACAACAATTTTCAAATTCTTGTATGCATTCTCAGGAATCCACTTGACTTCAGGAGCCACATCAACAATGACGTCATATCTAGACCATAAATCAAATTAGCATGCACAACCATAAGAAGTTCATGTGTTTATACATGGTGTAGCTAAGACAATCATATTTCCTTACTAATGGATCTCCTTTAAATACACTAGGTCAATGTCGTTAAAATCACTAGGTGCTATGATCACCTAATGTGACCAGGCAACTGGATTTTTCTATATGCTAGATAAGTGTCCATCTATGAAAAACTGGGATACAGGTTTCCAGGTTCAGTTACCCAATGTTCTTAGAGCAACAACATTATATAAACATAGAATTTTTCAAACGATCAATTAAGAGGTTATTGCCTTTGTACTTCGCTGTGATATAACAGAGAGCAAAAACACAAGTGCAGACATGCACACACATATAAAAAACGTTTTCCAACAAGACAGCTTGCAGAGTTTTGGTACTCTAAATTTTTACTTTGATATTCATCATTTTATTTTATTATTGAACTTAAAAGTTAATTCTTTTGTAAATTCGTATTGTCGTCCATTGTTTATTTGTTAGTAAGAATATCTCAATCAGCAATAGGCTTTTCTATTAGTTCAAATACATTCAAGTTTCATCATACAAACCAAAAAAGTCAATCTTCTTAATATTATGTATCTGGTGACAAGTTTCGTGATCAAATTGCAACAAGTAATTACATTTCACCTTAGCAGCCCAGAAGGAGCTTAGGCTATCAACAGGGTCCTCATCTAGCCTTGCCATGACTTTTGACAACAAAGAAGAAGCACTGGTGGCATGTAACATCTACTTTTCTTCCTTCTTTTTGTTTTCTTCTTTTTTTCATTTGTTTGTTACTTAGTTAATCACTAATTTTATACTATAACTTGAAATTGCTTGAAGCAAGAACATGTAAGGGCAAGGTTTTCTTAAAGTGAATGTTTGACAAACCTAAGGGAGTTGAGAGAAGAATAGGTCTTTTCCATGTCAGAAAACTTGGTTACAATGCGGATAGAGTCTTTCAATGCCCTTCCAGTCACCTATGAAACAAAAGATGCATTAAGAGGCAGTTAGTAAGCATAATCCTCTACTAATACCCTTGGATAAATCTACTACATTAACCACTGAATTCATTTGACATAAAAAGACGGACAGCAGGATAAAATTTGATCACACTGTATCTCGTGAAGGAAGCTATGTTAGTCTTCATTTGGTAAGTTTTAGTACAATTACTAATTCTGAAGGCACTTCAATGAGAAAAAGTTTCTCATTCCATGCAGAAAGCTTATGCTAGCTAACAAATGTCCTGTTTCTCTTTCTATTTTTCCCTTTTTCCTTGTGTGTGTGTGTGTGGGTGAGGGGGAGGAGTCATATAAACTTTGTATATGTTGCCAGATCATAAGTCATAACATACTACACAGGTGATTTTTTTTTTTTAAACTATTGATGAAACTCATTGCAAAAATCAAAATTGATGCATACCATATAGATGATCATATCAGCATGTCTCATAAAAAAATAAGAGAAGGAACCCAATAAAATCTGAAAGGTTTAAATCAAACAAACTAATCTAATAGGTGATTTGCATGGAGAATCCAAAATGTATAAATAAAACAATAAATGGTGACAAAAGAATAATACAACATACCAAAGACATAGCATGTGGAAGGGTTCTTTTCAAAATAGATTCAATTGTAGCCTTTTGGACACTTTGCTTCCCTACATAACTAATCAGAATACTCTCTGGAACATTCTTTCCCGGGCGGAATCCAGGGACCTGAGGATACAAAGCCAATTTGTAGCATGAATTCACATTTCTTTTCACAAGCCAAATGACATGAAAACATGAATAAAAAAACGCTATATCTGTGAGATCTTTGTTCGATTTTACATAACTATTTGCCAATGTGAAGCACAAAATCCTTCAATTTGCATAAATGAATGAGATGAAAACGCATAACAAAAATGCTAAACTTGGAAGTTTCTCGTTACACAAAAGTCATGTGCCGACATGAGCACTCAAATATTGTGGTTTCATCGAACTTGGGAAAATTTTAGATAACAAGATAAAGATCGGGTCCGCGAATATAACAATTACAGTTCATCAAAAAATGGGAGTGAATGAGGTTTTTCCTCACAAAATCATAGTGTAATAAGACCAATAATGAAAGAGATGAGCACTATATTATACAGTATAATCTGTGATATGTTGTATCACTAATCCCCAATAAATCTAATGAGCATCTTATATTATAGTGGAACCCAAACAGAATCCAACAGTACCTTTGCCTGCTTCATGAACTCCTTTATCACCCTTTTATAACAATCCTCACAGACAACAGGAGGAACTTCTATACTCAACCTGACCTGCAGATAGAAACATATATAATAACATAAATGGTGTTACGAAAAAATAAAATTAAGTGCATAGGAATTAGGAAATATCAAAACATTCAAAGCTTTTACCTCCACCTCCCAAAAGAACAAATATAAAGATAAAATCACTATATTCAAACAACTCAAACAAAAGTTTCAAGAATGTCCAGTGACAAACAGAATCTATAAAGCAACCTATATAGACATACTGAGAAGTTCTATATACACAATTACACATACATTTTGAGTTGGGCAGAGAGATATAAGAAACACCCAATCAGTTAATTGAAAGATCTAAAGGAGGTGATGATTATATGTACATATCGAAATTGGGAAGAAAATAAAAAGGAGTGATTTTTAACATTGATTCACAATTAATTACATACAAAAAGTAAAGTAGATAACATTACAAAGACTCACTCTGGAATTGGGTTCTTGGGTTTCTGTGACCTCGATATCGGCTGGAAGTGGGTCTTTCTTCACATCGTCGAGAGCAGCCGACGTTGACGCCGAAGCGATTAAGCGGGTCGAAATGATTGGAGATGGGGGCTGGATGAGAGACAAATGGCGGGAAGAAGATGATAGTTTTTGAGAATTGAAGAGTCTGTTGTTGTTGGTGGGTTGAAGAAGAGGGCTGAAGAGAGAAAGGGATGAGGTACGAGAGATAATAGAGGGTTTGAATTGCAGGAACGTTGGAGTTGTCGGAGAGCTACAGAGCTCCATTTTTGGTCTGAACAAAGAGCAAGAAGCTGTTGAAGATAGACAAGAAGATAGTTTTGAGAAGGTTTTATAGATAGGATGGACATAAGACAACAGCGTTAGTTTTGATGTTATGGTCTTTTTATTGACAAACTAACTTTATGAAAGTACCCTTAATTACTTAGGATGGCAATTTAACCCGCAGCCAACCGTCTCGTCTCACTGCCTTTAAATCGATTACGAAGAAGACTAAATATTTTGAGACGGTTACAAGAGTAAGAAAAAAACATGTAAAGTTGTGGAGCGAATACAGGCACCCCTACGCCACTCCATTTCATTTATATTTTATATTTATTATATTATCTTTATATATATAATACACATACAAAATTACTCTTATATAATTATATATATAAGATTTACTATGTTAAATCTTATTGGCGGGGAAGGACCTTATTATATAATAATGTAAAGATTAAAAATAGTACAATTACAAAATTAGTCCCCTAAAAAAATTTCTTCAAAAAAATTTTCTGCCCCATCCTGTCCCGTTTACGTCTCCCCTGCCCCGTTTATTAAATGGAGTGGGACGGGGATGGAGAAAGCTTTTCTAAACGAATATGGGTATTGGGTACTTTTCTGTTAAATAAATTATTTTTTTTTGAAAGAACAAAAAATTAAAAAGTACCCAAAAATACAGTTACCTTGTTGAATAAATTATCTGTGGGCATGCCCAAAAAAAAGTACCTACAAAAAATTTATTCTAGGACTAAAAAAAAGTTAATTTTATTGAATAAATTCTCTCTTTTGATAGGATAAAAAAAAAATTATATTCGTTGAATAAATTATCTCTTTTGATAGGATAAAAAAAAAAATTATATTCGTTGAATAAATTATCTCTTTTGAAAAGAACAAAAAAATAAATAAAGATCTAAGAACAAGTTATCTCTTTTGACAAGATAAAGAAAAAGTACTAAAAAAAGTAAAAAAAAATTAAGTTCATAGTATAAAGGGTAGTTGTAGTATTATAAAATAAGGGATATATGATGTATTAATTAGTTTAGGGACATTCATGTCTCCTTTTTTAAAAGAAAAATGTAAGTGGAGTGTAATTGTAGAAAATGGAATTGCGGATATCACCCATATACACACACACCTATAAGGTTGAATACGAATACGAGTATAGATGACAGATGAGTTGATACTGTTAAGTGTTGCAACACATATTTCCAATGAGCAACACAATATTTTGTGGATGCAATATAATTATTTTGAAAATGCTACACAACTAAATTAAAGTTGTAACATCATTCATGTGTTACAAACTTACTTTGAGCATCCAACCCAACTAAATTGAAGTTGCAACTCGATTAGTCAATAATGCAACACCATTATTTTATTTCTCGATTAATTGTGTTGCCTCCTAGAAATATAATCAAATATTGTGCCACATGTTCGAAATAAGTGTGTTAGACGTATTTAAAACACATTATAGAACAAAGTTTCTAACTTGAGTATAGATTGCCCATAATTCAACATGTTGGAATTTAATTCATAATTAATTTGTAGAAATCAAAAATACTGCAATAATTATATAGGAGATTTAATTGACATACCTAAATGAAGATTAAACTATAGAATACCTTTGAATTTTTTTTCCTGCAAGAGTTCCTTAGAGTACATTACCCCCGTCTAAAAGTTGTCGTATGATTGGGCTAAATAAGGGTTATGAAACCCTTATTTATAATAACAAGAGGAGACAACTTTTCTACAAACAATTATACCTAAATCTCCCTTCCCATTATGAAAACTTAGATACCAACAACAAGGATTAAATGTCATCAATTAAAATTGAAAAATCATAAATCAACGGTATAATTATTATATTGTTAATTAGATCACAAATTGACAAGAAAATGTCTAACCCATCAATTAACGATAATTACATTACAATCTAATTTTAGAAAATAGTGCATAGGATCACAAAAATATTTTATTTATTTAAAATATTATAACAATCTTCCACTTGGTTCATGCACTTTAAATTTTATAAAACAACACTGTAGATTACAACACTTTAGAAAAGTCGAGTGTCCACTCATTTTATTTTAAAAAAATACAATTATCGAAAATATATAGGTTGAAACTTTAAAACATTCTCTTTTATAGATTTCCTTAATAGTGGATCATGAATGCGTAGACAAGTAATATATTAGTCTAAACAGTTTCATGGTCTCAAAACTGAATCCATATAGGATTTGAACAAATATAGTTGTATTTACTGTATTTCATAAGATGCGCAAACTGCATGTGGTCTAAACGCACACCTCACTATCCATCATACTTCATACCATCACGGTATGTCACATGAACATAATATAGCAAACCGTCAACCTTCTGTCCAGTGTGAGGGTTTACCGATATGGAGCCAATCTCATATCTAACTCAAGCTATCCACAGGCTGTTTCATACTATCACGGTATGTCACCTGAACATATTATAACAAACTGTCAACCGTGTGAGGGTTTACCGATATGGAACCAATCTCATATCTAGTCAAGCTATTCTCATGGAGTGTGAAACACTCCCACATGCACTTTAATAATTATGTTTGGATTTACTGATGTGGTGTCAATCTCATATCTAGTCCAAATACCCTCATGAGTGTAATATCACTCTTAGGTAAACATAATGGCATGCGCATAAACTATATATATCATGATAATAATGATGATGCATTATAATTTTAGTTTGCATGCAAATAACTGTCACCACAAGGTGTAAATAAATTGGAAGAAAATAACAGTCACCATAAGGCATAAATAAACTGAAAGCTAACTGCAATGTAATATGATGTAAATGAAATATCAAATATCATAACATAATGACTCTCGAACAACATCCGGATCACGTGCTCCTTAAATGTTTTCAGCTATATACCTTTAATGAGAGGATCTGTAATCATATTTTCTGTATCTACATGGGGAACTTCAATAGAACATTTCTTAACCTTCGCACACACAAAAATGTACTTTATGTTAATGTGTTTATTACGCTTAGTCAACTTTTCATTTTTCACATACTTTGTGACAAGTTCATTATCACAGAAAAGTACCAAATACTTGTGAATAGAGTTCATAACCTTTAATTCTGCAATAGAATTTGTCAATCAAATGACAAATTTGGTTGCTTCATCATAACTGACCAAATATACATATATAGTGAAATCTGTGATAATACACTACTTAGAAATTTTCTACAAAACTATTTCTTGTGTTAATATAAATATAAATCCAAAAGTGGATTTTCTACTACTAAAGAAATCTGCATAATCAGCACCATGATGACCAACTATCTCTAAGTAGTCTGATTTTCTGTAAATACCTCAAAACTTTATTCACTACCTTCCAATGAGTAATGTGTAAATTTTGCTAAAATCAACTTGACTTATCACAAAATCATTATCGGGACACTTGTTATTCTGAAAATATATTCCCTTTAACAATTGGAATCTAGATGCACAAATTTTCATCTCAAAAAATTTCAGTACTTTATCAATACATATCTTTTGAGAAAGTCCAAATTTTCCTATAGTGCATGTATCGCATGGATGTCATTGCTAACTAACAAAAATATCATCAATATATAGGACAAGGATAACAAATTAACTCCCACTGAACATGAGGTATATGCATTAGTCCATGACATTCTTCATAATGCAACTCAATATCATTATATGTGACAATCGCAAAATGACTCTCAAAGAGTCATTTGATGAAATTAGAGAGAAAATCTAACAGAAATCAACATCTCTTATATCTATCATGCACCTTAAAATCATCAAGTATAGCAGACCTCTAAGTCTTAGAAAATCTCCTAAGCTAAACTGGCTCAGGAAGTAGATTAAAACTGAAGGAAGAGACTGCGAAGGAATAACTGAAGAAGTGGAATAGGAGCTCTGACTGAAATTACTAAATAAAATCTGAAGTAAATGGAATGGGCACTGAAGATTGCTCATCTACTAAAAAGAAACTACAAAGCTCTAGACTCCAACTGGATTTGCCCATCCTCAATAGATTTCGCAATTACATATTTCAACAATCTCCATTGATTTAGAGGGATAATAAAATCCATAATCAAAAGATCTCTCAAGATACCCAATGAAATGACAAGTGACGGTGTGAGGATCAAGTTTCTTAATATCTGGATTATACAATTTTGCCTCCACAAGACATCCCCACACATCCAAATGTCGGAGAACTTGTTCAAAGCATAAAGGATATTTCGGGAGCTTCTTTACATGACTATTGAGAATATAAATAATTGTTTTGAAAGCTTATCCCAAAAATTCTCAGGTAGTGAAAAATGACTCATAATATTGCGAATAACAATCACCTAATATATGCGATTTATCTATTTCATAACTCCATCTGCTCATGAGAACTAAGAGTGGTGTACTGTCGCACAATGCCCTATTTTTTGAGATATGTATGAAAACACCATGAATCACACCCTCCTTATCCATTCTCCCGTAATACTCACCACCTTAGTCCAATATTAAGACCTTAATCTCTTTGCTCAACTGCTTTTCGACTTCAGCTTGATAGAGTTTTAAACATATCAAGTGCTTCAGACTTTTGGTAGTTTAATTATATATAGTCATACCTTGAGAAAACCATCAATAAAGGTAAAACAATACTTTTGCCCATCTCAGACATCAATGGAAAACAGATCATAAATATCAATATGAATAAGGTCCAAAAAATCAAATGACCGACTAACCTTAAAATTGTATTTCTTCTACATCTTCCTCTTGACACAATCAACACATAAATTATAATCTGAAAAATTAGTGATCCAATGATCCCACACATAACCAAGCATTCAAATATCTTTCGAGAGACATTCCTCAATCGTCAATGTCATAGCACATATAAATGCTCTCTAACAAAAACATATTTTAATTCGAAAGGTATCGAGTCCACAAAAAATAAGAGACATGTATGATCACACCAAAATAATACACCATTTGTGAATATGCACATTTACCAAGTTTGGCTCAAATATTACCATGGGAATTTTCATATATGTTTTATTTTTTTAACCAATTCTTATAATTGCAGCAGTCTTTCCTTTTATGTCCTACCTTTTCAGAACCAACATTCATCATCTTCATGATCAATGCATTTTTTTTATTGTTCTGTTTTTTCTAGTCCTATTTTACCCAATTTCCTTTCTTGCCGCCTAATTTCTTTTTAAAACTATTCTAGCTGCTACTACTTACGTCAAGATGAGCTGACTCAATTTTAAATGCCCTGAGTCACTCCACTTCAGTTACACAAAGTGCTAATAGCCGGTAAATGTCCCTTTTATCTCATTTAAATTATATAATTCACCCTGAAAGTCTTAAAAAACCTAGACAGAGAATATATCACCAAGTGAACTAATAATTTATTATCAAATGTAATTATCTGCTCTCTCAGACCATTAACCAATTTGCACATCGTATAAATGTACTCCCTCACTGAACCATTGCCAATATATCTGGCTGACACAAGTTGTGTCAGATAATAATACTATAGTGTTTTTTGGTGCCCATGAACTGCTTCTTGATTAGATCTAGAAGCTCATTGCAGTATTAAATACCATAATATCATCCCGAATAGTCTCACCAATAGAAGCATAAATTAATCTGATAGCTATGGTATTTCCTTTAGTGCACTTAAAATGCAACCTTTCTGCCTTAGAAGACTCTACAGTGGGCATAGAAGGTTTCTCTTTAATAAAACACAAACTCAATACTTGTCATTTAGGCAGTATAATTTGAACCATCCAATGGTTCAATCTTTGTAAGCTATCTCTAAACTGCGGAGGCGTCTATATCCTCAATACATGTTATATCAAATAAACCACATAAACAATATATAAATTAATATGCCACATCTTTAGGAATTATCACTTTAATTCGTACTTAAGGTTTTAAGCTAAATTTATTAAAGTATTTTACTATGTGCAAAACTTTCCACCATGCTGGAATAGGTAAGGTGTCATCTAAAAATCACATTTGGATAAAATTTTAAATACATTTAGCTCCCAAATTCGCGATTAAATTGCACATAGACCTAATTGATTATGCTTGAATTATTACTAAACACTTCCACTACCTTTGGGCAAGCGGGTTATTTAGTTCTAATACAAACACTCTCAACTATTCTACTCACTTATCCTACATTAAGACACTAGTCACCTTTGGATAGAACTAATGCCCCAATATAAGTAAGTGCACTATCTTAAAAATTTTCAAAATTGATAACCTCAATGAGTGTCACCTTTGGACAGGCATCACCCACTTAGACTACCACCTTGAAACAGTCCCCTTACCGATCAATCTTCCTAAACCTGAAGGAAAGA
The DNA here is from genome assembly GCA_026545225.1 of Cornus controversa. Lineage (NCBI taxonomy): Eukaryota > Viridiplantae > Streptophyta > Magnoliopsida > Cornales > Cornaceae > Cornus > Cornus controversa. The sequence goes on along the minus strand of CM048852.1, from coordinate 41,786,484 downwards.
TCTAAAATGCAAAAGTTTCATTTTCTTTATAGGATCAAAAACTTCTTTATAATGCACATAAAATAAACCCAAATATTATGGAACAAAATATGAACATGGATCACAAATAAGTTACATATAAATAAAAGAAATATATTTATAATCATCAATGCACATAAAATAAATTTCAAAAAAAAATTATAACAATTGTTTTTTCCACTGTATACTAATAAATTATTAAAAAAAATGGAGTTTAAAAACAAACAGCAAACATGTAAATAAAATGATCATGAAAATCATTTTGCATCCAGACCGAAAATAAACTAATAAATTATATACACGTGTAAATGATATATCTAACACATGTAAAAAATATCAATTATATCATGCTAAAACTATACGCATTGCCATGTGTATATACATGAATATCTTAATATGATTAGCATATACAAGTAACTAGGATTTCAAAGTTTTCATAAACTTATCATTCGATAGCACAAAACAAGAAAGAGACTCGTGTTCTTGTCAATATCTACAAACCAAGAGAATAAACAAACTCACTTTAACGTGCAATCTCTCAAGTCTGTTGTACTAACATGTGATACATATATAAATCTCAAGTAGGGGTTAATCATATCTATACTTTGATCACAATTAATGAGGAAACAAATAATTTTGAACCACATGCATACTACGAACCCGATAAAAGAAAATAGACCCAAATCAATAAAAAAGGATTATTGATCCCGCGACCAAATTATAATCACAGATCAATTAACAGGTCAAGTCAAGTTCTTGACGTAAGTACACCTCCATTAACAAAACTTAAGTACAAAAACTATAAAAAGTTGGGTTTTTCATAAAAAACAGAGCATGTCGGTCATGATATTTAACTAGGTGTCGGGTTACTTCATTAAGTTATCAATTTTCAAAACAAGAGGAAACAACTCTATCACTGGATGGAGATAATATACTGCCACACAATCAATTAAAATACCGATTCTTAATCAATTTCAAAATGTTATATAAAAGTATTTTGATTCTTGATTTCAACGAGAAAAGACTCTAGTCCTAACTATGCCTCTCATATCAATTGTTGGAATTTAATCTACAATTAATTTGTAGAAATAAAAAATACTACAATAATTATATAGAAGATTTTAATTGACATACCTGAATGAAGATTAAAATGTAGAATACATTTGAGTTTTTTTTTTCTGCAAAAGTTTTTTAAAGTGCATTATCTTCGTCTGAGAGTTATCGTAGGATGGGCCTGAATAAGGGTTATGAAACTCTTATTTATAATAACAATAGGGGAGACGATTTCTCTACAAACAACCATATCTAAGTCTCCCTTCTCATCATGGAAACTTAGATACCGGGCGAGAATTAAATTCCATAGATTAAAGTTGAAAAACCACAATCCAACGATATAAATATTATACTGTCAATTAGATCACAAATTGACAAATATAACTCTAACCCATCGATTAACGATAATTATATTAAAATCCAATTTTAGAAAATAGTGCATGAGACCACAAAAATATTTTATTTATTTAAAATATTCTAACACAACAACCTAACCCAAACTTGCTATACATACAAGAGAGCTGTTCAAATTTGATTCAGAATATAGGATGTCTCTATTTGTGTGGATGGGATATTCTGAGACTAGAAGTTGGTGGTGGATGATTGTTAATCCAAGTCTAAAACCTCCCAGTGTCATCCAGATTTTACCAAGAGTACAATAGTTATATAAATATTGCAATATGGGTTTGGATGGTGCTTTCTTGTCCATCTTGAGCTTGTGTCCAGCGGAAGTGCACATGTAAGAGTGTCTTGATCCAATGGTTAAAGGGTTTTTACCGAGTTGAGATCCTCTCCCATATAACTGCCGTTTTAAATGTTCAAGGCCGTCCACTCCTGCAGTATAACACACTGATGGCTAGGGGTGCATATGGTACGGTTCCCTATGATTCTTGGTGGAATCGGAATCGGAACCGTTACCAATGGTTCCTGATTTTCGAAACCAAAATCGAAACCGTTAAGGGTTGTAACCGTGAGGAATCGAACCGCAGTTCTTGGTTCGGTTCCGGTTTCGAACCGCGGTTTCTTAGGATTTTTTTTTCTTTTCAATGAAGCTTGAAAATGGCACCCTATATATATATAATTATTATATTATATTATATATATATATACACATTACATATAATAATTATACACATTACATATAATAATTATATATAATGTATATACATTATATATAATAATTATAGATATATATTATATATAGTTATTATATTATATATATATATACACATATTTAATATAAAACGGTTCCGGTTCGGTTCCAAGTAACCGTTACCCCCAACGGTTCCGATTCCAATACGGTTTTACTAATCCTAGAACTGGAACCGGAACCGTTGGTAACGGTTCCTAATTTTAGGAACCGGAACCGTTGCCACGGTTCGGTACGGTTCCCCACGGTTCCGGTTCCAACGGTTCTTTATGCACCCCTACTGATGGCATTTTATTTTCTTCTATTATATTTTTTTGTGAGAAATTATTAAATAATCCGAGACTATATGATCCTGATCAATCAAAAGTTATCCAACAATCAAAAAATTGAATAAAGTACACTCATTTGATTGTGTGATAACTAGTAATTGATCGAAATCACATGGTCCGAACCAACTAATAATTTCTCATATTTTATTACTTTGCTATCATTATTTTTCATTATCCTGCTCTAGCTCACCCGCCGGACGTTGATGCTCGACCTTGTCTTGTTGGCATACAAGGCATGTCCGAACGTAGCCTTCTACATCATCCTTCATTTGCGGCCAATAGAACAGTGCCCCAATCAATGCGAGGGTTCTTCTATATCCAGGATGACCAGCCCATCGGGTGTCATTGCATTCCTTCATTAGGTCCCTTCGTAAGTTTCCCCACTTAGAGCTTGCTTACCTTGGTGTAGAGTAGACCATCCTTCTCCCAGAAGCGAGGAGTCTTTCCTTCCTTTGTTGCCTTCAGCGAGCTTTGTGTTATGGTGTCTCTTTGTAGGATGATTCCGTTCAAGTAACTATATTACCCTGTCTCCTATTGTTAAATTTTTTCTTGGGGCGTTGATTGCACCATTCGGAACGGTCATTCCACTTGATGGAATGAGGTGTTACGAACTTACGATATATGCTGTACATATAAATATACACATGTATTATATTATGTATAAGCATGTATATAAATAAATTATGTTTCATTGATATCGGTTTTATGGCTCCCAACTATGAATACAAAACCTACCATGATTGGGGGACATAAATTGAATTTTTTCCTACTTTATATTTTGGTGAAAAAATACTATTTCATTGGAGATTGAGTTGGAGTTGGGTCACATATGTGTTGATGTGTTTTGAGTTTCACATGTAGTGTGTATTAGTATATTTGTATTAGTATGTAATGTAGGTTAGGTAAGACCAATAGTTATGGTGAATGAAGTGGAACATCTGATCGAAAACTGGCATTTAGATATCACCAATCGTTTATATCATTTTCAAAACTGTATTTATAAAATTAAAAGATGCAATGAAGCCCATTGTGGCACTATTTCGTAAAAAACAATAAATAAACTGAAAATGTATATAAAGAATCGCTCATCTCTCACCAACATATGCAAAATCTTTTTTGAAGTAACCCAGAATGGGAACTACCAAGTCATTCCTTAAGCTTCAGAGCCTTAGTCTGCTTTTGTTACGCCAACTTCAGCTGGCCGAATAACTCGATCGTACAGCATGTATCCCGACTGCAACAAAAGCACAATGAAACACTGTGTTAAGTAATTCCTCACATCCCAACGTAGAAGGCCAAGGGTTCAAGTTCCCGTATAAACAAAGTGGGCGTGTGAGCGGCAGGGGAATTTCAAATGAAAAAGTCACGGAAAAAATAAAAAAATAAAAATTGCATATTATGAAGAGAAGCTCAATGGACTCATTACAACCACAATATGCAATGATTTTTTATTTTATTTTTATGAGTCACAATATCCAATGATTTAAAATTTTAAAAATTAAATCAGATCACAACTACTGTGACCATATTTACAACAGTATTTTTCATTTTCTTTTAGAACACCCATTCCTTTTCCAAGTTCAAAAAGAAAGTGAAGGACATTTCCATAATACTTCAGGAAAATTGGTTTGCAAGTATTTACCTTCAAAACGACAGCAACTGTGTCAGGAGGCTTTGAAGCATCCGGTACTTGGAACACTGCATTATGCCTATGAGGATCAAATTGCTCATTTGTAGGATCAAATTTTTCCACGCCAAACTTTTTGAACACCTGAAATCACGAACATTAACAAACCTGATAAGAAAAATCCCCAGGTAAATCAATTACAACTTGAATGAGCTAGAACTCAAACAAACTACTAATATTAAATGCTTCTGGATAACACTAAACATGGGCAGCCACCTGTAGACGGACATGACACGGATAGTCAACTAAGACATGACATAGGTAATCAACTAAGTTTTTTTGGGTGCTTGCCTAGGCACCTGCACAGCCTGATTCCAATGGCTTCGGCAGCAATATTTTACCAGCTTTTTACCCTCAGAGTACATGTAAAAAAAGTATCCAAATATCTGCTTTTATTGAACACACACACACAGGGAGAGTGGCCATTTGTGCTCAAAATTTTGCTTATTATATATAGACACTTCAGTAACAAACTATAGTCAAACCATTTAGCAGATGCTATCATGGAGGTCATATGTAGAAAATGCTCATTGGAAATTTGAAACAGCTAATAAGCAGAAGAGAGACAGAAAGTTGGGAGAGAGTGTCTGCATAACAGATTTGAGACTCTCATTCATGGCACCTTTTCACAACCTCTCTTTTCCAACTCCATTTCTTCCACTAATTTCAAGTCCCAATTTTGAAATGCATGTAAGCCTTCACAAATTCCCCTCAACACACCAAAATCCCATAAAATAAATTTCCAAGAAATTTAGGAAAAAATTGATATTCTATCATTCGATCCATAGAAATTGCTGTGTCACCCAAGTTGATTCTTTAGAGACAGAAACGAAGGAGAATCAAAGCCCAATCTACTCTCAATGTATTAAGGTGCAATCATTGCTATGTATGTGAGCAAAAAAACTGTGTGAAAAATGCTTCAAATCATGACGTTTCACTCCCCCATATGATTTGGGCTGGGAACAAGGTTCTAAAATGCAGTAATGGTTGCAATGTCGCTGTTGCAGGGTCCAACAGAGATTACACAACGGTACGAGTCGTGAATTTTTTTCATCATCCACGAATCTTGATGAAAACGAATAAATAAACAATTTTTACCTCCAAAATCCAATAAAAGCATGTCTTGAATGAATTTTATTAAATAACAAAAGGTGATTTTATCTTATTTTATGAGTAATGATGGCTTATAAAATAAATTTTAAGACGCTGTAAGCATAGAGCTCTATAAGTTTACAAATTTATACTTTTCACTAATTTTACGGTAAAAATGTATATTTATATATGGAATAAATAAACAATTATCAAATGGAACACTTTATAATGACAAATCAAACATGCCATGTAAGTTAATTTAAAATCAACACATCATGTGACATATTAACAATACTCTACTTGACGGTCCATATCCATTAAGTATTTACTTATTTCTGAAATTTTCATAAATTTTCAATTTTTTGGGTTAATTTTAAGGATTTTTTTTATTTTTAATTCACTTTTTTTTTTTATGAAAAACAAAATATTTATAGACTAATATATCTATAATATAAAGTGTTGTATACAAACAACCACCACCACCAAAGCCTTTTTCCCAACTACTTGGAGTCGGCTACTTTATATTTACTGACGTGAATGCAAACCAAAACATGCTTGCAAAATAATGTGAAGTGATGGATTAACGTTGGTGGTCAATTGTTTGGATTAGGAGTGATGCATATAGATTTCAACACTAATGGGGTGTATTAAATTGGATCATCATCATCAGCAACAGAGATGAAGGGTGGTAGTCGTTTGGGTTGATTTAGAGCTTCGACTGGTGTTTTAGACTTTAGAAAGAGAGAAACAATGGAAAATCCGAGCAAAGCTAGGACTGGCTACCAACTAAACGACGCGAGCTAGACTGCTCTCAAAATCACCGCTACGGCTTAACTTTTAGAGGCAGTTTTTTCCAATTATAACTCCATTCAAAAGGAGTGGATAAACAGAAATAAGGAGAGAAATAACCATTCCAGTATACAAATATATGTGCATATAATACAACTTTTAGGATAAGACACATCCACATCTCAAGTGGGACTTGAGCCTTGCACATCTCCCTGTGGCACAAAGGATAGCACTCAAGCTAAACAGCCAATGGTATTCACACACATACATATAAAATATGGAAGTGTCGATGTGGGACTCATATGGAAATACAAAATAATTAGTTAATCGGCTAAGTTAATAGAAATATAAAATATATTTATACGTTAAAACTTCAATTGTATTTGTTTCAATTTAAAAAATAGATTTTCAATAATTTAAAACATTTAAACAGTGTCCTTAATTGATAAATAAGAATATCAGTTTGTTTTCCTTAAAGGCGGTGGCGGCAGCAGCAACAACCAAGCCTTTTTCCCAACTACTTGGGGTTGACTACATGAATGATGAATCCTATGTTTCCATTCCGCTATATTTAAGGCCATAACCTCAGTCTATCATATCCTTCCTTAATAACTCTACCCGCGTTAATTTTGGTCTTCCTCTTCCTCGCTCTATTTGAGACCATAACCTCATTCAATCCACATGCTATCATATCCTTCCTTACTAACTCTACCCGCATTAACTTTGGTCTTCTTCTTCCTCTTGTATTACCCTCAATGTGGACTATGTCACTTTTCCTAACTGGAGTTTGTATTGCTTAAGGCATGTCAAAATATTTGTTTATAGATCTTAAAATATAATTGAGGCATATATAATCCATATTAACAATGAACAAGTGCATTATGTGTTACCTATAAGCCATGTTGATCACCTAGACCTAGAGTTACCAGGGCATTTTAACAACTATAATATCTAAAAAATCATATATAAAGCAAAGGCAAACTAACTGGAAAGAAATAAATGCACATGAAACTATTATGGCTTAGATTTTAAGCAGTCTCCTAAAAAAGAACAGATACTAATAATCTGGATTTTCCCGGAGAGGGTAGATGATGACTGTTCTGAGAAGAGGAAATAATACCTCTGCAAGCTGCTTCTCAGTCATTTCAACGCCTTCTAGAAGTGTTTTGAGAAGTGGCACAGCACCAGCACTGTCTTTAGATGTATCTATCTTCGAAAAACTTTCATTTACAACAGAAGAAGCCCTCCCCAGGTTATCTGCAACATCCAGTAAGCTCTTTGCAAAGTTCTGCAGCATATTTTCAAACAAAGAACAGAGTAATACTCCCGTATACAAATTGAAGCATCTTGAACTGTGATCCAATATAAAAAGTACAAAGAGGTAATATGAAAGGGGCTGCTAACACAAACCTGAATGGCAAACTTTTTGGAGCTCTCAGCTTCACGTTTTGTTCTGCCCATGACATTCTCCGTCTCTGCCAAAGTCCGTAGAACTTTATCTTGCATTTTCTCCATCTCTTTGCACTTTATCTTTAGAAGTTCTTCCTTCTCCGCCACAAGTTTTGACAGATCATCAATAGTCAAGTCATCCTCCAAATCTGAAACAGAAAATGCAGTTAGTTTAGTGTGTCTACTTGTTTTTGCAGCTGCACTACTGTTCTCTACTGTACCTCCTTGTTCATTTCCGGATTGGGCATTGTCTTTTTCAGTAGGTTGAGGTGATGCTGATGAGGAAATTCCGAATCGTTGAAAGGCTGATGTATTGAGGATTGAATGATGTAATACAGGCACCTGACTAGTAACAACCACCTGAAACAATAGAAGCATATACATAATTCACTAGGGATCCTTTTGGTTAGATGGAAACTAATAGTGGAAAGTAAAAGTAAAAGAAAATGAAGTAAATGAAAGGAAAATAATTTTCATTCAAGGGGAAAAAAAATTCAAATGAATTTGATTAGTATGAAAAATTTTCAAGCAAATTACGGAAAATTACCATTTCATGGTTTGCACTAAACTTACAAGAAAACGAAGACCATTGTTATAAATTCATAAAAAAAAAAATCTCAAGAAATAAATTTTTCCTGAGATTTTTGAAGGAAAATTTTATGGGAAGTTAGGTGGTTATGAAAAATTACTTTCCTAAAAATTCCCATTTTTTTAGTTATCCAACTCCTAAAATGTTTTAAAAAATTCCATTTCCTTTCCTTTCTTGCTATTTCCATCTAACCAAATGAAACCTAGGAGAATGCGAGATACGAGGTAGGAAAGCAAATATTTCACAAAAAAGTAGCAAGAGATGCTAAATGCAGAGCACACAACTATCTTTCTGAAATCGGACAGGAATATAGGATAAGAATAGCTACAAACATGCAAAGCTAAGGCATAAGAAAACTAGAGATTTTAATCGTAATAAGTGCATAAAAGGTAAAGATCTAGGTAAAATTAGTTTGAGTCTTTGCGAGCTAAATCCCATTACTATTATTTTAAAACTCACAAGTGAACCTAAAACCTCCACTTCAATTGCATACTGACTCCAAGTTCTAATGCTTCAAGAAAAATAATGACGTCTAGTTCTTTATATTCTAAACCAAAACATTAATTCAACTAACATGATTATTGTTGCAAACTTCATAGTCAACAACTTTCAAGTACAACGAAGAGTAAATTCACCTCATAAACATGCAATAAGAGTGGGTATGTGGTTAATCCAACAAAATGAAACAAAGAAGGTGAAATAAACCAATTCAATAATGAAAGCATTTATAATTCCACTTTGCTTTTAAAATTGAGACCTTGAATTCACAAAATTGTATGCTTGGTTACGAAATTCATGAATATTAAAAGGGTAAAATACACCGACCTCCCTAAGGTTTGGCCTAATTACAAACGGGTGATAAGTTTGAAAAAAAGTTACACCGTAATCCCCTCAACTTTGGAGTGCGATAACAACGGACCCCTTCAGTCCAATTTTCTGTTAATTCTGTCAAAAAATTGAGTATACTGACCATAATACCCTTCAACCATTTGAAATGACTTTATTACCCCTTAAATGTTGTGAAATAACAAAAAAAATACAAATATACCCTCCAACAAAAAGATTCTTTCTCCATCTTATCTCCTTCTCTCTCCTCACTCATCTCTTCCTCCATCTCGGATATTTGTTTAAACTCCAGCACTAAAATCTCTCACATCTATTCATAAATTGTTTCTCATCAAAAAATAAATAAATAAATAAAGAAAAGTTGATAGTTTCAGTCCTCTCTTCTTCTGATTCTATATGTTTTAATTAATTCATATGCTTTGGGATTTATATATAGATATACAAACATGCCTAACATTGCAATTCCATGATTAGTTGATTGTATGCCAAACTTCTGAGTGGATCAATAGATCTATCGCTAGGCTATATTAAACATACACACACACACACACACATATATATACATATATTCACAATTATATATACACATCTAAACATGAAAATCCTTCCCTGAAAGGAGAACCATATGAACACTGAGCCATCTTCCACGACCTAATCTTCCCATCCATATGCCCACTCCACACCACCCCATTCTCAGCATCCACAATCAGGCAAAGTGTCGGCATTGATTGATTGGTGCAGGCAATGATTGACCAATCAACGTGATAGATGGTGGAGGTTGCAGATTGATTGGTGTCGGTAGTGATATATAAACATGGGTGATTGATTGGTGTTGGTAGTGAATTGGCTCTTCAAGGGCTAGGGGATGGCGCCTGTAGGAGGTGAATAGGAGAGAGGTGGTGTGGTGGCTATTGACGGTGATGGAAGGAGGTTGAGAGGAGAGTGGAGAAAAGTCGGAGAGAGGGAAGAAAGAGATTAGAGACTCAGAGAGAGATGGGTGGTGTAATGGTGGGCAAAATCGTTATTTTGTTGCACCAGACATTTTACAAGCTTGTTAATAAAATAATGGGGGAATAACAATCATTTCAGTTTGATTTTTGACATCTGTAAATTCCTTTGCATTGTCCAGTTGTGAGAGAGGTTTGGGCTATGTTTTTGGTGGTCTTTGGCATGTTTTTGTGTCTCCTGGTTCCACAGTAGACGTGATGGAGGCTTGGAGAGGGAGTATAGTGGAGAGCTGAGACAAGTATACTTGGAGGGCTACTCCCCTTTGTATTTGGTTGGGGCTGTGGCTCGAGAGAAATAGGAGATATTTTGATGGAGAGGAAATTCCTATTTGGCCTCTCAAATATAGTATTATGAGTTCTTTATTTTTTTGAATAAATGGGCAACATGTAAATCTATGGAAAATTTTTTGGAGTTCGTGGATAGTCTTAAATTGTAGCTGGTTGTTGTTGGCTTCTTATGCTTGTTCTTGGGCGCGCTCCCCTTTGAGTGTCTTTAATGAAACTTCACTTGTCAAAAAAAATTTTTGACATTCATAAGCGTGAAACCGTTAAAGAAGGTTAAGTGAAATTTTTTGGCAAAAGCTTCCTCTATGTGTAATTACACTTAACCTCAGGGAGGTCAGTGTATTTTACCCAAATTAAAATCTAATTCATGTAAATCATTCTAACATTTAAAATGTAAAATTAATGTAAAATCTCATAAAAGTAATTTCCTAAATAATCATGTATGAAAATTCTTAAGTCGAGATAAAATATTATTTCTGATTTAAATCCCAGTTTTAACAAATATGATAGTTCTATTACTTCTTTTTAAAAGATTTTACTTAAATCAAACTTAAATAAACCTAATCACTTACGAACATATGTAGTCACAAACATGTATAAAGCAGATAGAGAGAAGGAAAAACACCCTTTTTTTTTTACATGGAAAATGCCAGCGAGAAAAATGATAGGATGATTACAACCTTAACTCTAACACAACATAAAAACAATTTGCCAAGACCCAATAACGGATCACATCAAACTAAAATCTCATTCCTACTCATCTACAATGCAATCATAGAGATTGTATGCTCCACCCTCCTTCAATCTACAAAGTAGGGTATAACAATGATGCACGGTTGATTCAACATTGATGATAAATCCTTGAAGTTCCAGGCTTTCGATCCAAATTATACAGAGGTATAATGGTTTCTATGATTTTCCAACTATGTGAATGATGAAAGTATAAAACTAATATTTCGCTCTTATTTGATAAGAAAAATTCTCTGCTCTCATCCTAGATTATTTCTTTATATTCCTACGAGATTAGGTCGTGTGAGGCAACTAAGAATTTCATTTGGAATAGGAAACTATTAGAATATTGTGACTGCCGAAATTTGTACTTGTGCAACTTTTAAACATGTAACATTGCAAGTCTATAGACACCGTTGTACTAGTGCAAACCCAAAGATGTACAAGTGTTCAACTCTCTTGATTTCCAGAACCTGCTATTTACAGATGTTCAAGAAATCACATGTACATATTCCAATTTTAGATTTTGAGAATCATAATTCTTAAACTCAAAAAATGTCTCAACTCAAAATCAAAGAGCCACTCCTCTTCAACTCGAAAGAAAGCGCTGTTTCAAATACCTAGAGCAGTTCCTTTAGCTATAGGTGTGTCCAATCTGATAATAGTTGGTTCCACATAGGGCGACAAAGAGATTGGATATTGTTTACGATCAGAGATCCATGGATCACAATTGTTCTTTTCTTTTGTTCTATGTTCATGAGATGTCATTCAATACTGCCGCCAGACCTAAATATGCCTCCCCAGTTGCTGGACTCCTAAAATTCAATAAATCAAGTCCAAAAAAACTTAAGTTAATGGTTATACAAACTATCTATCTGCTCCAAGTCCTCGGTAGACCGGTCAATGGATCAGATTTCAATCTGAATCTGATTCAAAAACTTGGATATAGATTGAACATTTAATCCGTTTAAACCGAATATAGATCAGAATCAATCTGATCCAATAATAATCCAACCCAACATGATATAATATACAACATGCTATAAACATATTATCTAACTCTATACCATATACTATTTACATAGTATGAGAATCTTATTAGCATTATTTTTTCTCCTTTTACCCTCTCTCTATTTTTTCTTACTTTATTTTTTTCCTTTTAAAAAGAGTCAAATGCCTAATTTTATTCCTCTCTTTTTGTTCATTTTTTATGTCTTCTCCAACTTCTCTCTCTCTCCCTCTCTCTCTTTTCAAATCATTTTTTAGAGATTTTTTCTGACATCAAAATTTTTTAACAAAAAATTACACACTTAAACAGATGGGATATCCAATTAACAATAAATTGGTATGGATTCATTCATAAACAAGTTATCGGGTTATCAGATAGGATCAAAGCATAAAATAACCTTATCGGATCCAAACCACAACAAGCCTGATTTGATTCAAATCAAATCAGTTTGCTGGCTTAGTCCTAGGCCCTCCAAGACCAAGTGAAGCAAGCCAATGCAATCCTGTTTTCGTCTTCAAATCTTCATTCTTGAAGGACCTTGCCAAGTTAGTCCACCATCACGGAATTTGCTAACACCCTAAAATATTTCCTAACAAGATCCACTCTTATGATTCTACAGTTCGATTTAATCTAATGACACCAGACACTTGATAGCAACTAAAATGAGAATACAAATCTCATGAAAAGCTGAAATTAAAATAAGAAGTTCCAAAAATGTATGACCATAGGGGCGACTCAGTAACATTTGAAGTAAATCTCTATGTTGTTTCATCTTTTAGTCTTCAATAAAATAACTGCCAAGTTTCTCCTTTACATTCATAATTCCCGAAATACTATTAAATATCCTAAATTGTGATCAGAACTTGAAGTTTAGCAAAGGTAATTCAATAATGATAATTTACCATAATTCATTAATAAAAATAATGCCAATATTATATTTACATCCAGTAGTCCATCCCTGCCAGCAGATGAAATTGGTGGGACTAATATTGGATAATGGCCTTTATCCTCACAACCACTACTTTTTTTTTTTTTTTGATAAATCTCACAACTACAACTTTTTCCTAGCCTCACCCCAAAATTCAAAAATTATTATGATGTCAATTAAATTGTAGATTCCAAATTCATCTCAGTGCCTAGAATGAATCAATTATGGAAAACAGAACCATTTGCCATATATGACAACAAAAATCTAATCAATGCCAAAAAGTTCTCATCGAAAATACTAAAAAACAGCACACTACATCTTTTGAAATGCAAATAAAATAAAAAAGAAATGTTTCAAAATGTTATGAGAAACAAATATCAAATCATTGAATTTACCAAAAAAATATCAAATCATTGAAGCGATGTGGGTTGTGGACTTGTGGGGCATAGAAGTCAAACCAAATCTAAACTGAATCAGCATAAAAATAAATAATAATAACAATAATAATAATAATAATAATAATAATAATAAACCTAATAAATCAGCCAAAAAAAACCCAAATATAGCTCAAAATGGAACGAAAAGTAGGTAAATTTCAATTAAAGACCAACACTTCAATTCTCAACCAACTTTAAACAGGAAACAAGCCAAATAAATCAGAATAAAACAACATTTGATGGGCAAAAATCCTTTGGTATATCGAAAATATGTGTAAAAAAAAAAAAACTCTTAAGATGCCTCAATTTGCAGTATCGCTAAAACACTATTAAAACCCTAGTCGATATGGAAATCGTGAAAATCAGGAAGTTCGAGACTGTCGCACCTTGTTTTTAGATTCACAAAGAGAGTGAAACTGATTGGAAGGGATCGGAAGGTGGTGGTGGGGTTGTTGACAAGCATAGAGGGGGAAGGAGTTCCGGCACTGAGCCCAAACGCCCTTAGGAAACCGAGAGGTAAACCTAGATACCAACATCACTGGATATAGATTTATTGTTCCAGAAAAGTTGAATCGTTTTAGAGATATAAAGACACGGGTTTATGGCGACTGGTTTACCAACATCACTGGATATAGATTTATTGTTCCAGAAAAGTTGAATCGTTTTAGAGATATAAAGACACGGGTTTATGGCGACTGGTTTGCAGGGTTTTAGGAGAGAGAAACTTGGGGTAAATAAACATGCTTGGAGAGAAAGAAAGAGAAGGAAGGTGGAAATTATGAATATGTGCTTGAATCCTTGATTAATTGGCAAATCATTCACTTTGGCCTGATAAGTGGGATGGGGAAAGAAATGAAAAGGATAAAAAAATAAAAAAATAAAAAAGATAGCAATTAACAATATATTTTAACTTCTGAGTTCGATCTTGTTTAAAATATATATATAATGAAACTGTTTTACAAATTTACTCATAAATATTAGGGTAAATATCACTTATATTAACACTGACACTCCGTGAGATTTAATGTATTAACACGTCATTATAATTATGAATTTTCATCACCAACACCTGTCAGCTTTTTCATTTTAGTAATATATAAATGTCTTAATTGTCTCTAATTATTTAAATATATAAATATTATAATAGAAAAATGACCACAATAACTTTCATGATAACATGAATTAGTAACTAATTTTTTATTTTATTATAATATTATTATTTATGAAAATAAATAATTATATATATTAGGTTATAAATGTTATAGTGTGTGTGTGTATATATATATATATAGTTGAATAGAGAACAAGAAAGATAAAGTTAATTACTTTTTTATTTTATGTTAACATTATTATTTATCATTATTATTCATGAAAATAAATAATTATATATATATTATAGTATACTACATATATATAGAGAGAGAGAGAGAAAAAAAGAAAATTTTAATTATTTTTTATTTTATGTTAATATTATAATTTATGGAAATAAATAATTATATATGTAGATTACATATATTATAATATATATATATAGGTATATTTAAAGGGGTATTTTGATTCATTAGACTGTTAAATAGATAAATTTAGTATTCAAATGGGTTAGGTCAGAAGTCAAATGATAGTATGATCATTTTACCATTTAAAAGTACTATGATTCAGTGTGTTTTTGATAGAAGCGAGTGTATTTGATATCTCATTTCTATTCATTTACTTTTCCATTTTTATTTCAAAAGTAATATATTATGCGGTCCAATGCTTGTTTAGAAATAAGTGAAAATTCTCTTTCAATTAACAAGTTCAATGAGACCGTCTCTTCTCACTCTTCATATGCTAAATTTAAGGGTGACAATTTCCTCCGCTCCAACGAATTTTTGCCCAGCTCTGCCCCTAATTGAGGGGATTTGTATGATTTTTTAAAAAAAACCTGGTTAGTACTTGCCCCGCCCCCATTATATATATAATGAAATAATTGTATGGAGTGTGTCATTTCTTATTATTATATTACTTATATAAATATAGTATACTAGATATATGGCAACCACTAAGGTTTATTCTCTTCAGTAAAAAATGATTTTAAAATTTCATTAATGAGTCTAACTGAACAACAAAACGAGAAAGATAGATAGAACTTAGAAGTTATTTGAAACCCTAAAAATCTCTCGGCGACAAGTTTATCCCGGTAAAACCATTAAGGTACTCTCTCTTTCTCTCACTATCTCTTTATCTTGTGGCTAAAAGAGAACTCTCTCTATCTTATATACATAATAGATCTATAATAAAAAAATTCTTGAAGACCAAAACTATTTCTATTTTCATTTACACATGCATGTATGTTTGTGTCATTGTCTTTGGTCTTATATATTGGGGTTTTGAGTGTAGGAGTGTTGTATTATCGTTTGGGTACATTTAGTCTAAACATCGAATTCAGAACAAATAAAGCATATGATTTTAAAGATTCTACTATTACTCTCTTTCTCTAAGTGGGGTGGTGGTGGTATGCTTATTACAAACCCATTAGGATTCTTAATGGAAGATGGATTAAGTATTTTCTTGACGGGGCGGGTAGGATTTTGGCATACCCGTCACATTGCCATCCCTAGCTAAATTAGCTATATATATATATCACCACATTACTAATTCAATGATAATCATGATGTAATGACCGAAAATGAAGGCCAAACACCGAAGGGCTCTCCACCACCGATGCACTCCCCTTTCGGCCCACCAAATTTGAAGGAAACATTATTATTCATATATATAAGACTTTTTATAGTCAAATAATACATCCCACGATATCTGAGGATCATTTTTGTTCATTTATGTTCAAAAGTAAATGGTACAAATTTAATTTCCTTTGTACAAGGAAAAAAAATGTATTTATATTATCATCATCCATGTCTTTATCCCATAGAGATGGGTTCGTCACATGATTTCTTTTTTTTATTTATTATATATTAGGGGTGCAACTTAAGTTGGATAACCCGAACCCAATCCAAGCTTAGTCCGATTTTTTACGGGTTTGAACAACTATTTTTACAATTAGGGTTGAGCTTAAGTTGAAAAATCTCAAGCCGAACTTAATTAGGATTGGTAGGGGTGGCAAATCATGTCATCGGGTCATGTTCGTGTCGAGACACGGGCATTCGGATAAATGGATCAACACGAACACGACACGATTACTAATCGTGTCACATAATTTGAACACGAACACGACCTATTTATTAAACGGGTGACACGACACGACCCATGACACGACACGATCCAAAACCACCAATCCAACTTAATCCACCAATGTTTTTTGTTTATAAATATTATAACAATAATATTTAATCTATAATAATGAAAATTGGAACTTAATAAATTTTGAACATTAATTAAATTACAATAATATTTCCCTCTCATTTTTAATATAACAAACAAATGTTATTAATTATATTAACTAAATAATTAAATCAGTGACACAATTTCACTATCTTGAAATCAAATAAAAACATTAATAAAATATTTAAAACAAATATTAAATATATATCTCATTGAATTAATATATATTTTTTAATTTATATTAATGTTGAAGTATTATTGAAAAAAAATAAATGAGTGGTTTAACTTATATTACTTTAACTATTACATGTTATACTATATATCTCGGGACAATAAAAAAAACCTAATTTCATAAAACTAGATATTCAGATTAAATGGTTTAAACTAACTTATCAATTATTCTAATTGATTTTGTAGACATTTAACTAATTAATCAGAATTTGAGAAAATATAAGAGAATAGTTTAACTTATATTACTTATAACGATTACATGTTATACTCTATATTTCGAGATACTAAAGAACAATTATGACTATCATTCCTATATAGTTATATTTATATATCCACCATATATATATATATAGTATTCCCATTCCAATTTTTACATGAACATTGGTATATCATAATGAAAATTTTATACTCAAAGTTTTCAAAACCAACCAATAAAAATATTATTCTCTTCAATAATTATGACTCTCTCTTTCCATACATACAAAGCGTTACACTCACAATACCTAACTCACACCACTAGAATCTAGCACAAACAGTATATCTATTATATATAACATATTTGTAATAACTCAAATTTTTCATAAAGACTGAAATTTATTTAATTCAAACGAGGATTAGATTGTAGAAACCGGTTTATTTTGATCGGGTATTATTATTTTTATGTAATGGTGGAGACAAAAACACACACACACACACACACACACACATATATGTATAATGGGTGGTTTAGTTGATGATGACTAACATATTAGTTAGTTAATGCAATAATGCACCCATTTGTAACTTGTAAGTCTTGGTGCTTGAGGGACATTAATAACTTTACATCAAATTTCTTATTATTTTGTATGTGTTATTCTTATGAGAAGGTTGGTTAATGAACGACATGATTGATTAAAATAAAGAATTTTCTTTTATAAAATACCGTGTCAAGTTTCTATGGAATGTGTGTGTCATATTTCAAGCATTCTATATATTTTACTTTATTTACTTTATTTTATTTTAATTTTTTTTATATTTATCGCAAATTTTTTATATTGATTAAAAATATAAGTTTACATGTTTTTAACATTTTAAAACAAATTTACAATATTAAACTTTATATTTTTTACATTTTAAAACAAATTAATAAATTAATGAGTTATGCGGGTTAATGGGTCGTGTTGACACGACACGGCACGTTAATGTAAACGGGTAAAACGACACGATACGATACGACACAAATATTTAATCGGGTTAACCGTGTCAGTTTCGTGTTAGCGGGTCAAACACGAACACGACACGATTTCTTATCGAGTCTATCGTGTAGACACGATAAGGACACGAACACGATGAGCCCAAACCCATACCCGCTTATTTCATGTCGTGTCAAATATTGCCATCCCTAGGTTTGGGCTTGAGTTGAGGTGCCAACAACTCGAGCCCAACTTAATTAATGTTGGGCTTGGGTTGAGGTGACAACAACTCGAGCCCAACCCAAATTCGAATTGTAATATTATTTTTATTCATATTTTTTATTTTAAATATATTATATATAACATTCAAATTATGATAACATTTTTCTTTTCAACTTTATTTATTTAAATCTTAGTTTATTGTATGTTAACACTTTAAATAATTAATTTTCTAAAAATTTGTTTGTAATTTTTTAGAAATTTGCATTAAGTTCTTTATTTTTTTTTGTGTTTAGGAGTAATCTAATGTGAAACTTATTAAAAGATCACTTTAAATTTTCAACGTGCAGATTGGTGATCTAAATAACTCGAATTAACCCGACTTTCTAACCCGAAATCTGAACCTGAGTTTAAAAATTTAAGGATGAGTTGGGTTAGGGTTGAGAATTAAGGTTGGAAGTCGAGTTAGGGTTGAATATTTCATATGTAAGGTTGAGCCCATCTTGCACTTCTAACCTGCCCGAGTTGCACCCTATTATATATTATGTGCTGTCTTAAATTTAGATCTTTTAAGTCATTTTAAATTCCTTCATCCAATGCAAGTTTTAGTCAGCCTCTTTGTTGCCTACCTTCTAAACTAAAAAGATGTCTTTACACACACATACACATAGTCCTAGGACTGAGATGTCATTATATATAAATATATATAATTTTAGGAGTATTATCGATATTGAAAGTTTTATTAGAAAATTATTATATTTCTCTCAAATCCTTCCACTTTTGAGATTACACTGCAATCATCGGGGTCTTACTTCATTTCTATTTAGATGAATTAGATTGCGCAGTTCTATTCTAAAGAGTTTTCCACTGGTAGGCTTTCGTCGTCTTTTTGTATCTTTTCAGCTGCAGATGCAGCGGAAGTTACTCGGGAAGTCTCTTTCAAGAAAGACCATTTGAAAGATCAAGGACATGTTTCATAACTTGGTCATTTTTTGTTTTTTGTTGCTATTGCCAAAAAATAAGAAGCAACAACAAGAAACGTGTTTTCATTTAAAAAAAATAAAAGTAATGTTAAAAAATTAACAACTGGTTAGACATAAGTTGAAAGCTCAAAATGAAGCTTGTAGTTTTAGTTTTCATTTTTAAGGACACTGTAGCAATGATAAAAAATTGTCAACAAATAACGTTACCAAACGTATTCTACTTTTGACAGTATAACTAATTTTTAAAAAAAATAAAAAATAAAAACCGACAAGGT
Source organism: Cornus controversa (assembly GCA_026545225.1). Classification (NCBI taxonomy): domain Eukaryota; kingdom Viridiplantae; phylum Streptophyta; class Magnoliopsida; order Cornales; family Cornaceae; genus Cornus; species Cornus controversa. The sequence goes on along the minus strand of CM048852.1, from coordinate 41,766,886 downwards.
TACCAAACAGGCCCTTAACAATCCCTCTTTTTTTCTTATTCCATTTTAAACCAAATATGAATTATGCTATTCCTCCATTATTTATTTATTTCCAATCCCATCGATCCAAACTAAACCTTGAGGTTTGCAAATGTCAAATTTGAGATGTTAATCACTTTTTTATAAGATGCTTTTATGTTCATATGAAGAAAAATAATAAATTATTTTAAGTTATATTTAATATATTAAATAAAATTCAATATGATAGTTTTATTTTATTTCTGTCTTGGTCCAAGACAAGGTTGGGCTTAGAATTCTCAGTTTTCTTTTCACTATGTTCCCACACAGAATGAAACTGGGCTGCCCACGAATTGGCTACTTCGGCCCAACAAGAGAGAGCAGAGATATTGTTGCTACTTGATATGAGTGATGAATGTGGTCCAGAATGATATTCTGGCCTTCTCTGTTTGATGTTTGAAACATTATGAAGGGGTATTATCGTCCATTCAAAATTATGTTGTAAATATTATTTTTTTGAAATTAATTAGGTTGTAAATATAGTTAGTTAAATTAATTAGGTTGTAAATATAGTTAGTTAGTTAGTCCTTAATGTGTTGTAGGTATGGCTTGAGGGACGAGGCAATTCAATCATTGATGCTGTCAAGGCAAATAAATTTCAGACCAAACACTGTCCTATACCATGAAGGTGATAATGGGTCGTTGCCCATGTCATATCCACTTCGAGTTTTCAAAGTTGTGATTTTTTTTAATTTCTTATTTTTCTACAAGTAATGGACTCATTTTTACTCCCGAGTGGTCTTGAACCTTCATGTTCCCTTAAAAGAGATAGATGATGTATCATCCACCATAATGCACCCGATGTACGAGCCAAAAGTAATAAATCTTTCACCAGTTGTCAAAAGATTAAATAAAAATGATAAGATATGAAGGAGAAGGATGAAAGATACCTGTTCGTATCTTGTACTCGTTATAGTATTTATAAGCTAATTATGAGAAAAATAAAAAATCACGTTCATAAAATCAACCAAAACTTTCATAAAATCAACTAAAAAAACTAGCAACAAATATTAAAAAAATCAACTTCGGTCATTGAATAGTCAAAGATGTTGGGATACTTTATTATATGCTAAATAGTAAACAGTATGTGTTGTCCATACACAGTTAAGATCAGGACATTTACGTCTGACGCCTTTTCTCCCTCTAAGACAAATGTGCGACAGTAACGGTATGTGACTGTAGTTTTCTCCATCTAAGACGAGGTTGCGATAATTACAGTATGTATTGTGCTTGAGATGTCGCCAATTCTTCTCCATCTGATGTATTACAGTTGTTCTCCATCTAAGCCAAGGGTGGGATAGTAACTTTTGGAAGTGTTGCAATTGAACTCAACAATGTTTTTATTCTTTTGGTGAAAGAATTCAACAACTTCCATAAGGATACACCTATTTTAGTATAGCGGAAATAAATATGCTATAAGCATGTCTTTAGTTTAGAAATATGAAAATAAGTACATGAACAAGATACGACTATATTGACTTGTAAACCCATATAATAACTAAAAAATGAATTATCTTAATAAAATAATATTACTTTGTATTAAAATAATAAGTTAAAAATAACTAACCTTTTGAAAGTCCAAATGCATTCTAACAAGGGCTCAGATGAAACATGTTTGAGCTGAAATTCAAAGTTCATTTTAACGATTTAAATTTTTTTTATTTTGAATCCGAATTTAAAAGTATGTTAGATAATCTGCAATTAATCAAATTTTATCCGAGATCTGTCCCAAGTCAAGTGCATTTTAGTCATTTGGATCACATTTAAATTATATGAGTTGAATATGGATTATATGAATAGAATCCAGACATGGATCCAAATTCACATGAATCCATCCGCTCCATTTCAAGCTGTAATAACTACTAAGTTGCATTCAATGTCTTCACTGTCAACCCAACTTTAATAAAATATGAGCGTCAATGTTCATAGAAGATACAGCTTCACGTGCACCAAAAGCAATGAATTTGTGTACTAGAAGTGGTATATCAATGCATTAACAATGGCATGTGCATGCACTAAAAGTGGTGCAAGTGAAGAAGACGGTGTAAAAAAAATGTTCTCTTTGCATATAAATAATTCAATGACATTGGTACTTTCTCAAATGAAAGATTCATGGTTTCTAACCCAATTGAGTTTCAAATACTACTACATATCTTTCGATTTTCAGAGTTAAAATTGAAATTCTATTATATTTTTATTTTTTTAAATCACCATGCCACTATGTTGCTAGGGGAAGGAACGATCGATGACAAGGAATGGAGAGAGAGGAGAAAGAAGAGGGAAGAGATTTACATTACACGGTTTACATCTGATATATTTACACTAGATGTATTGTAGACATTCTCACAAAAAAGGAAATAGAGAATATTTCTTAAGCCTATTAATACTTTGGATTTTGATTCGAATTCAATCTACTAACTTTGATAAGAATTGAAGATTTATTCTAATTAAAGATATGAAATAATCCATTAACTAAACAGTTCGGATATGGATTATGGTCAATCCAATCTGATAATAATTCAATTTAACATAATATATTATATAGTATTTAAAATATATTATCTAATACTATTATCAAAATATTTTTATAATTATTTTTTCCTTTTCTTTTTCCCCCTCTCTCTATTTTCTCTTCCTTCAAGTGTTTTTTATTCGACAAAGAGTAAAAGATCTAATTTTCTTCTCTCTCTCTTTTTCCATATATTATTTGTCTTTCGTTTTTTTTCTCCTTTTTATTCTAATCATTGTTTCCCTTTTCTTTTAACATTAATTTATTTTACAAAAATAAGGATTATCAAATCTGATATCCGATTAATAACAAATCAAATATGAACTCTTTCTTGAATTATTCATTAAATTAACAAATCAATGAATAGTTTTATTGGATTCGGATCAAATCAACTCTAATCAGATTTGAATCCGATCCATTTACAAGTATAATATTTCTCATTTCCCACGTTTGAGAAAAGAAAGAAAAAACAAAACAAAACAAAAAGCTTCAACTCTCCCTTTAAAAGGACAGAGAATAGAACGGAAGCATTTTTTTCCCTTGGTTCTTACTTTTTATTTTTATACGTATTATTATTTTATTAATATTTAATTAATCAACCCTACATGTTCATTGTGTAACTAACTGAGGTAATCAATTATAGAACACTTGGTGGCATTAGCAAATTTAAAGTCGTTGACGTGGTTAGCCAGCTTCACATAGATTCAGTACTAAGCAACAAAAAGAGACGCAGTTACAACTTACAACCACATGGTCCTTGCGGCCGTTACAACCGTAGGACACACGAAACAGGTGAGGTGAACCCCACTCTCTGTGTGTGTGTATATATATATATATATATATTTTTTTTTTTGTTTCCCCTCAGTATAATTGGAATAATTAGACTGACCTACTTTTAGATAGAGAAAAATACACATGACATCCCTCGAGTTTTGAAAAATCACATTGTTTCTCTAGTTAACATTTGCCCTCAGTCTCCGTTACAATCAAAGTGGTCAACGCTGTTCTCATCAAACTAAAATTTCAAAAAAATAATTTTGTGCTTATAATACATGTGAAAACACAATAACACTCCTACTAACATCTAAAACCCAGACTTCTCTCTCTCTCTAAAACACACTTATTTCTCCATAAAACACACACACACACGCGCTCGCTCTCTCTCTCTCTCTCTCTCTCTCTCTCTCTCTCTCTCTCTATATATATATATATATATATATATAACACTTTCTTTTATATTTTTCTGTTAATTTGGATGATTTTTTGTTGCAATTTGTGTAAAATGGATACTGACACATATGTCAGGATTAGGTGACCTCAAAACCAAACAATTTTGTTGCAAATTATGTAAGATAGTGACATTCCAGAATTAGGTGACCATAAAACCAAACAAAAAACTATCTGCAAGTGCACCGTGCACGCATGTATGATGTATATGTTGTCGCATGATTGTCTTTGTTAGATAACTCATGATTCATAACTAAATAAAAGATACTGTGTGCACCCAAAATATGCCCAATTGCGTCCATATTGCAGTGTCCCATACTGTATTAAGATATGCACACACAAGCAGATTCTATATATATATATATATATAACACACGCTTAACACACTCTTTTATATCGCAATCGGTCTGAAGATTATATGAAACAAATCACCTTCAATGTGAATTATGTGATCTCTGTTTGGCGTAACATCATACTAGTTAGACGAGAATATCTCCATTACACTTGGTGTAAATACACCAATAGTATCTTTTATTAGATTTTTCGAAAAGTGTGAAAAGAAAGAAAGAAAAAATAAGAAATAGAAATGAGTTTACAATGACCTGATTGTCGGTCATGAACAGTTATTGGGTACACGGGTACCTAATATATAGTACCCCCGACCAATAGTAAATCTCTATTTCCTATTATCAAGAAAAATAGGAAGATTTCATTGCTCAGGAGGTATTTTATAATTTTCCGTCACGTGGAGAAAAACTTCTAAAAAAAATGTGCCAAGTTTAGAGAGCGAGGATGTATTGATTTTAAATTTAAAATTAAAATTATTTTTTCAATAAGGTGAATATAGTAAATTCTCATGTTCCATTAACGGACATTAATTCTTAGACTTATAGTGGAGTAATTCTAATTTTTCAAAACTTAGGGGGAGGTCCGTGTATTTTTTCTTGTTTAAAGGGGAGGTGAGTGTAATTATCCCAAATATAATTTGTTCTTATATACTAAGAAAACCTCTTTCAAACTACTAGAAGAACATATTGGAACTTCTTCGTAAGATCTTAAGGAGTATTCTAAGCTCATCTAGCATTCTGCTAAGTAAGCCCTTGTGAAACTGAATCAGTTTTTAAGTATGGAACTGTGAAAAAGATATGCCGCCAAAAAACCCTAATTGGCTTTTTAAGATAAAAGTTTTCAAAAAGGTCTTTACCTTTTAACCTAATTTTTTCAGTTTCAAACACATTTACAGTTGTGAAACTGAGATCACATCAGACTTGGAGGACTCTATTGTCATACTAGAGTAACAGTTCTCTGGCTGGATCTTAGTCAAAGGATACAACTTCACTAACCATAATTTTTTTTGCATTTTCATGATTCTAACTAACAGAAATGCCAATGGAAACACCTTGTGCATGAGTGTGGCTCAAGTTACTTTGGGTGGGTTAAGGTAGGTCAAGCTTTGATTTCTCTCAATTCCATAGAAGAAAAGGAACAAAGAAAGTTTCTATTTCAACCAACACTGTTCTTAATCCGTACAAATATCATGAGAAGCTGGTGAAAGTTTGACAGAGCATTCAATCAGTTCCCACACAATAAAAATCTGCAGTGTCCTCTCTCTCTCTCATCTTCATTTCCTCACCCAACACATTCACTCTCCTGCAAATAGCAATTAGAGCACATAGCAAACTTTATACACCTAAATTCATCTTCCCTTTCACCACTGTCCCTATAATTTACTCCTGCTCTAACTCTGAACCTGTCATAAGCAGGTGAAGCAGAGCATAAAAATATGGCACCTAAGGCCATTCATCTCCTTCTATTACTACATCTCCTATTACAAATCATCAAGATCCATGCAAAAGTTCAGACCATCATCGTGTTTGGAGACTCCTCTGTAGATTCCGGGAACAACAACCAAATCTCCACAATCCTAAAGAGCAACTTTGAGCCCTACGGTCGCGATTTCAATGGTGGTCGGCCCACTGGGCGGTTTTCCAATGGTCGGGTTCCACCAGATTTCATCGCCGAGGCTTTTGGGGTCAAATCAACTATACCTGCTTACTTGGATCCTGCATATAATATAACAGATTTTGCTACAGGAGTTTGCTTCGCTTCAGCTGGAACAGGTTATGATAATGCTACATCTGATGTGCTAGTAAGTCCCACAAAAATATTTACATTAAATTTTTGCAGTTTAGGACATACTAACTTAAGTGTAAGTTGGAATAGAACAGTCCCATTGTATACCATCAGTGTCTAGCATCCATTATTGCTTATATACAATACCTTGAGAGAGTTGACTATGCATTATTTGAAGGCTTAATCTTTTGTAATTAACTGTACTTGCAGTCTGTAATACCTCTGTGGAGAGAAGTAGAGTATTACAAGGAATACCAGAAAAGGCTGAGAGACTATTTAGGTGACGAGAAAGCCAACAACATTTTGAATGAAGCACTGTATCTGATAAGCTTGGGAACCAATGATTTCCTAGAGAATTACTACTTACTACCTGGAAGATCATCAGAGTATTCTGTTGAAGAGTATCAGAATTTTCTTGGGGGGATTGCAAGAAATTTCATCACGGAACTTTACCAGCTTGGAGCTCGGAAGATGTCTTTAACCGGGCTTCCTCCAATGGGGTGTTTGCCATTGGAGAGAACCACAAATTTCATATTTGGAAGTGAATGTATAAAGGAGTACAATGATGTGGCAAAGAATTTCAATGGAAAGTTGCAAGGATTGGTTGCTAAGCTGAACAAGGAGCTTGCAGGAATTAGATTGGTGCTTTCAAATGCATATGATATTCTTTTAGAAATCATTCAGAATCCTCACTCTTTTGGTAAGTTTTCTGTCATATTTTTACATCAATCACCTTTAGTGTGACACTGGCATGATATGCATGATAACAGATCATGCAATATCAGCCTTGGGTCACTGGTTGCTACATGATATGTGTTATGGTTCAGGTGTACCGGATCACCAAGTGTAGGTTGCTTGTCAGCTACAAAACTGTAGGTTGTTTGACAGCTACAAAATCTCTCTCCATTATTCATCTTAGATTGCATATTCTTCTCGTTCACATACCAGCTGGTAGCTAAAATGTTCAAATTTTGTGAACTAAGGCACACTCTTATCACCGGCTCCCTCCCTCCTTCTCTCGTGGGGGTTAGCATGGATTCTTTACAGTTATCATCAAAACAGCTCTTAGATCAGTTCATAAGAATTCAGAATTGTTGATGTTTTATTGGCCTGTACTGTTAACACATAAACCAACGCATATAACAGCCAAGGTTGACTTTATCCATAACTAAGATAACAAAGATTCTTACACCTTCTTTCAAGGTATATAGTTCTAAAACAGTTAGTAGTTATATTTATAGTTCAAATTATGTTACCAAGGTTTATTTTAGCTTATTAATCAATTCAGTTAAAATGCATCATTAATTTTAATCACTTAACATAATTAGTACTATTATTCCTCCTTTCCTTCGTTGGATTTAACAGTTTTATTCCTAATTACAGGATTTGAGAATGCAGCGACTGCATGTTGCGCAACTGGAATGATTGAGATGGGTTACATGTGTAACAGATTCAATCCCTTCACCTGCGAAGATGCAAATAAATATGTATTTTGGGATTCCTTCCACCCCACAGACAAAACAAATGGTATTGTAGCAGATCATGTGGTCAAGACTTCCCTAGCTGAATTTCTATGATCAGTCCCATTGTATATTGAGTATTAGTAACCATAATAAAACTAGTCTAAATAGTTTTTATATATTTAGATACTGTAGAAATTCTTATAAATTAAGATTTTGCAAAACCCCCCCCCAAAAGTGCACTTCAATCATCATCAAGTACAAAACCTATATCTTCCCAGTATTTCTTGGGCTGTGCCAGAGCCACCCAACATAGTGGTCAAGGCATCTGAAAGACCAAGGGGGCACAGGGAAGGAGGTGCACTAGAAAAAGGAAATAAAAAACAAATGTTATTTTCATGCTCTTTTGTAACTTGGCAGACGCTAGAGATGCTGAGGTGATCTCATGGGTATCCACTAAAGGAGAGGCTCCTTAACTCAGAACTGCTTATAAAACAGCCCTTTAAAAAGAGTTGAAATCCATAAATGATTCAATGTCTAAATTTTATATCTCAGAAGAGAGAGATAAAGTGCCAATATATTAGTAAATATCCAATTATTTGTCAATCATGGTGCATCTTTGTGTGGCTACGAGAGATTCTTTGTGAAATTAGGCAACTAGTCCAAATGAAAAGCTAAAGCTTCTTACTCAACCATCATATCACTGTTTTCCTTTATTAAGAGAAACAATAGAGTTCAGGCTCAATAGATATTATATCACCTACTACTTTAACAATCTGGTATCTGTATATTACATGACGATCCTATGAAGAAAATTTAAAACTACTGGGGAAAAGAATATAACAGAAACTAAAAGCGCATCAATGCATCTAACTCAAATGTCAAATACTCAGTAAATCAGGCACCTTAAAAAAAGTGGATGGGAACCTTCATTTTGGCTTCTTGGGAAAATTTAGTTTGATCAGCAAAGTTCAGCTAGCTCAATCCGATGCTTATCCAACAAAATGCTCCTCAACTTTTCATCACATTTGACCACATTCTCGTTGTTAGGATCCTAGACATAATAATGAAATTATAATTATATTAACAACAATAACAATAACAATACCTTCTAGTAGTTAAGGCAAGAAAATATTAGTGCATTCTTCAAATTATTCGCAAAATATTATCATTTAAACGATGAAAAAGCAATAAAAATGCTAGCAGAGGGGCTCATATTTGCTTCTCAAACCACGGGCAACATAGATATCTGTTAAGTATTTTTAGTAGAGTGGTGCCTAACATAGGTACTCAGTAATGAATGCCACAACACTGAAACATGGCAAACTGTGCATGATGCTTCAGGAAAATGGCAAATCTAAGGAGGATTTGAAAGTGTGAATAAGTTATTGGAAAGGGTATCAAACACATGAAAGCAAAGATTCGCATTCTTGTCTGTGGTCAAACCCATCTCAAAGAAATTAAAGTTACAAGATGCAGAGGAAAAGTTACATTTAGCTTGATTTAGAGAGTTAACACTGCAAATTCGAGTACTCAGATGTGATAAAGTTAGCTGATTTGTATCAAATTCAGTTGAGATTTTAATGAAGTGAGACCGTAGTTAACTTTAAGACTTCAATGATGCTGCACTTAGAACAGAAATTCACAGTGATCTGCTTCAAGGGCTTTAAAAAAAATGTTATTGGTCCTGTGGGTGAAAGATTGAAGTGAGGAATTTTCACAACAAAAATGAGAAATCAAGATTGGTGGAGGGGATGAGGATTGAAGCTAATCCTAACGCAGAGGAGAGACAGAGAGCTCAGACCACCTTACTATTCATCCCTCCATCCAATTGAAGAACCTCCTTTTCATAAGGGCTGAGACCATCTATTTAGGTATGAGCTTCATGTGTCCTTCCCCTTAGCACTCAATCACTCTGTGTACTGAAATTCCAAGGACATTCCTTTTGCAATATCTTGGATTTCAAACCACATTTGTGATGATCCTTCAATCCAAGGCACCAAGCTTCATGATCCCACATTGGACACTATGTCAGTCATATAGCTGATTATGGTCCTCCGCGCCATGATTATGTCTGCGCCCACATCATAGCATGCGAACCAACTGTGGACTAAAGTTTTTGACCATGTAGCCCGATATCATGGTGTACTGCAGCTTATGCCATTGTTATGAACTAAGCAATCAAAATACATTATTCCACAGTGGATTTTGAGTGTTGATCACCCTCGAGATACCAGGGAATTACGACGTATTCGTTGACATGTTCGCAGTTAAAGAGCTCTCTAACCATTGATGGGCCCATTACACTTCGTCATGACAAATGCGGTCACATTCTCGTTGCTCGGTTCCTTGAGGTCATGCCATGGCTCAATTTTATGGAACAACCCACGGTACATGATGTTCCACGATTCACGCCATAACCCAAAAGGTGGATCTCGAGGAGCTCCTTCCCTCAAACACTGCCTCATGGTCCAGGGTATTATTATTATTATCTCCTTTCTTTCTCGCCCTTGATTTTTCTTAAGTGTCATCAGTCATTTTATTATATGTTTATTTATTTATTTAGATCCATTAAATCTCTACAGGTCCCTCAAAAAGCTTGATGCGGTATCTATGATTGACTAGAAAACCATAGGCTTTGGAAGCCAAAACAAAGGATGTGGGTACATAACAATCAAGAAGCTTTTTGGTACAAGAAAGTCCATGGTAGTTTTGGTTGATGTATTTTAATTACTAGTCATAATTGTTGGGTTTATTTATTTGGAAAAAACTATAATGAGTATGCTCTCAACTGAGCTCACATCCTTATAGCCGTTGGATCGAGAGGTTGGCTCATAGCCTCTCGATCCAACGACTATGAGGGCACAAACCTAGTGAAAATGCCCTCATGATAGACTTGCATAATTTATTTTGAGGCTTTATAATTAAAGTAGGGAAGCTACTACCGCAGCAGGTACTATTAACACTATTGTCATCATTCACATCACTATAGCAGGTTACTGATCACGCTACTACATTCAAGGGCTGAGATAGTCGATTCAATAGGACTTCTCACTATTAAAGTTACAGAAGGGTTTGAATCATCTCTTTTGAGTTGGCAAATAATGAATTGAGAATTGCAGCATTAGCAGGGCCGGGCTTCATCATTAGGTGAATTAGGTGGTCACCTGCCCCAACTAGAAAAATGATTTTTTTAGCTGGGCTCTACTATAAGTTTCCTATATTGTTTAATATACATTATCTCTCCACGGTGGCCTATATTAAATAAGTTTACATTGCATAATGTGAAATGTGAAAGATCTTCTCCAATTTTATTTTTCTCTCATGCCTCTTCTCTCTCCTATATATATATAGTTTATTCTCTCACACCTCTTTGTATTTCATCTGACTTGTTAACTACTTTATATTATTTTCCTTTTATGCACATTCATTTTCTTCAAAATTTCTTCCCAATTTTTAACTTCGCTTTAAATGTGCTTGAATCAAAATTGACCATCGTATTTATACTATCTTGAGGGAGAAAATTACTCCAAAAGTTTTACATAAAATTACTAATTTGCATCTCAAAAAGTAAGCAAAATGATTTTTAAATAAAAATTATCAATGTTATTTTATATTAATAAATTAAAATTGAAGCCATATTTAGAATTTTCGCCTTAGGCCTCAAATTGAGCCAGTCCTAAGCATTAGTCCTTGACTTTGGTAAACTCACTTTTGCCTTTTCTTTTACTTCTATTCTCTCTTTCCTCTTCCACTCGTTCTTCTCTATTTTTTACTTAATGAGACTCTCTAATTATTTTACATAAAACAACTTGTTATCTTTTTACTTAAACCAAACTTCAACCATCAAAATAGCTCCAATAATCATAGATCTCTTCCCAAAACCCTCTTTACTCAATTTTCAACAGTCCCTAATTTATTTCTCAGCAAACCTTAATCATAATTCTTTATTGAAGTGCTTGAATTTTAATCTTCCTGAATCAGAGCTTCTGCAGTGCAGATTTTAAATTATTTACTCTTTATAGTTGAAGTTAGCAGTTTAGGATCTTACACAATTAACTTGTTTATACTAACCATATTCGAAAAACCAGTGGTGATTTTGAGGTCGACATACCAGAGGTAGGAAGCAGTTGTCTTCTGCTGGTCTTTTTCAAGATTGTTTAAAACTCAACTATAAATGGAGTAGAATGATCACATATCGGGATTAAGAGATCAAAGTTTCCTGAAATGTTTTTCTAGTAATGACTGCATAAGGTGGCTGAAGAAGTTTGCATCAAACATATGCATAAAGTGAATAGAAAATATTCAAGTCTACACGAAGATAGACAACCTCTGCTCCACAATCAATATTGTATTTTGTATGACAATGAGCTTAAATGAAGTATCTTAATTCTTATTGAAAACATGTGCTGAGATAATAATATTAGGTACAATTCTTTATAAAGGAGATATATCTTTGAAGCAATTCCATCTGATTAAAGTTGTAGTCTTATATATGCTGATGAAGTTATAAGAAATGTGGCAATTTATTTGACAGTTTAGAATATGTTGTCACTTGATTTCATTCGGCAAAAGATATCTTCTTTTCAGCTTATGCTATTCCAAAGAGATCTTTCTTTCGCTGAATGAAATCAAGATGAGCATTTAATATATAGAAGGATAGATTGTATGCACATGAGAGTCAAGCAATCATTGATTCTCAGGCAGGCATTTCACTAAAACAACAAGAGAGAAATTTTCAATTTCGTAGATGAATTGAAGATGAAAGAATCCAAATAGGATACAGAATAATATGTAGGAAGATAAGAAAAATTGCATATCCATCCATCACAGCCCATTAATCAATACTGAACAAATAGAGTCATTGAACAGAAATTATAAACTTTTTTCATTTTCCATTAACAAAAACAAATACATTGAAGGAGAGACTGAGAACCTGGAGATTGTTGGTGTTGATGTCTGATCACACATGCATGAAACAACCTAATCTGTTGTCTGCGGTAGCATTGTTCTCAATTCCATTTCTCCTTTTTGCAATTGAAGTCCAATAAACCTGTCATTTGAATGATTAAACGGTAGCTGGTTCTCTTACTTAGCCCTCCGCTTTTAGAAGAATAGAAGCAAGAAAATTTTCCAATAATCTAGCATGTGGTAATATGAGCAATCATAAGGTAAATCACACGTTATGAACATGGTCAGATGTCCCAGTCCCACTTTTTCTCTTCTAGTCAAAGGAAAAAAAATGAAAAGGCAAGAATGAAATAGCAGCACTCTGTTGCCCTTCCTGCTAAATGTTGAAACCTCTCCCCCTTCCCCTCACACACACACACCCTTGGAATGTGTAGACGTTTTTTTTTCCATTATGGTTCTTGTTAAAAATCAAGTCACAGTGGAATAGAATTCTTGTTATCACTAAAGAACTTAGGGAAAAGCCATCATGAGCTCGCATCTGAAGCCACTGATTTGAGAAACTGTGAGACGTATGCTTCCGATATAATGACTGAGAGTGCAATCTCACAGTGAGAGCACCATCATGATAGAATTAATAACTTGTTGCAGCAGTGACAATAGCACTTTTCTTTAGTATGCATACACGACCAATATAAACTTCCATTTCACTATAATCCTTTTGAGTCAGTCATATACCATCTTGAGGACAATCTACTGACAGAAATTATTATCAATATACAAAGTATGACTAACAAGATACATGGAGAACATCAATCAAAGGTATGGAAATGGTCATAAATAATAATGTTTAGCCCACCAAGACCCACTTCTTCCAATTTACAGCTTGCTAAAACGTAAAAGATTCAAGATTCATACACCGAGAGAAGTCAATAAAGGCAGTAACAGATTAACCATTGGATAGATGTATGTATGTATGTATATGTATGTATGTATGTATTATCGCTCAATAATTTCTCAAAAACAGACGATAATGCTCAACACGTTGCCTGCATCTCTTTTAGCAGTCTAATTGTTAGAATAATCATTTCAAAGGGGAATTTAATCAAACAATATAACTTCCATAAAAAAGTATAATTAGTTTTTAAAGGTCGATGCCTGTATTCAGTGATTCAAATGACAATTCACGTTCTAGAATTTGGCACAGCTTGAGGTTGGATTGAAATACATATTGAGAAAAAAAAAAGAAGACATTGTACACTATAACACAGTAACACACAGACACATACTCAGTATATATTAGGGGATCATACCTGAGGAGTGACATTCAGAGCAAAAGACGTCAATAACAGCAGTTTGAGAGAGAGAGATTTGTGCATTTGCCACACAGAGGGAGAGAGAGAGAGGTGCACTGCGTTTGTGTACAACTCTGTTTGGCTCAAGACCACCCCATAACTCTCACCTCACCTAGACTTCCAGAGTTCGAATCTCCTTAGAGTTACTTTCAGGATTTTTTTATTTTAATTTTGCCCGTGAGACGATGGAAATTACATGTATCTTGTTGTAATGTAATGTAACATTTTCATCATTAATTAAAAATAGTACAATGAGCATCACTAACAAATCCTTGGTGTAGACTTTAGAGAAGTAAAGAAACCTAATCTAAGTGTTACAAAGGTTAACAAGGGAAATGTAAATGAAATGAAAATTACAAGCTTACACTATTAGAAGTACATGTAAGGCAAGTAATGAAACATAAGCCTGTTACAAGATTGAAAGAAACATACATGATAAATAAATTAAGTTTTGTAAATTGGAAAGGTAAAGGCTTCATAGTTGAAGTAGTAAGTATGCAAACTATGATTTAGAGTGACAAATAAGGTAGGTGCATGCAGGATGAACGTCACATTAAGTTCGAGATAAGAGTTGATGAGAGCGAATTGTCCAATGTAAATAACCATTTTTAACTGATACGGATGTGACAAGGTCATTGAGTCCACCTGACGATATAATATGTTTGAATTTGAATTTGAATTGGACTACGAAGACAATCAAGTATTTTTTAATTTATCTTGTCTCCTCAAAAGAATGTTTTAATTTGATAGAAATAACTACGGTGGATCGAGTCGTATGTCTAAACTATGATTGGTCATGCGATGATGTATCTTTACTTGTGATTGGGATACTTTGTACCATGCTGGCGCGGTCGACATCTCTAATAATTAGTTCTAAAACTTGAAACAAAAAAAAGTTTTCAAGTAATAATGAGAATATAAAAATTCCTTCTGGGTTTTGATTGTTTAACTATAATCTCTCTGGATATAGAAATTGTTTCTGTTTGCATGACTTCAAAATATCTTTCTTGTGTCATGCTTTAGTGTGGAGCACTTGCAATAGCTTTTTGTTGGACTCGGTACACAACTCTTATTGGATTCCATTAGCTTATACTCTATCCCCTCTCTCACAAGTAACTGTTTGATTTGGAATATCACAACAATCCCATAATGGTTCTTCATTTCAAACCCTATATGATCTATCCCAATAGTAGTCACAAGAAACTAATGGGGACAGCAAGATATGAAGCAACACCCCCCACAAACTTTTTCACATATTTCTTGTGATATATATATATATATCCTCATTATGCCAAGAAGAGAGAGTGAGAAATGGAGGACACAAGAGATAAGCCCAAGAAGAGAAAGCCATTCATCAAATATGGGAAGAAGTTGATCAAGAAGATGGTCACTTCCTTTGCAAGGATGAGCATGTTCATGGCCAACCATGGGGACTCAAATTCCCCTCCTTGTTTTGTTTTCTGTGATGAGATTTTCCAAGCATCACACAAAAGGAAGGTTCATAATATGAAATATGATTGCAGCTTAGATCCAGTTGTCTCAGATGTTATTGCAGCTCAGTATCACTTTTGTATGAAGCCAAATATCTGCATCTAAATCAAATTTGTGTCATATCATATTGAATTTATATGTATAAGTTGTAAAGCCTAAGGTACTAGTTTACATTTTCATTTGGTTCTGGACAACCAGTATTGCTTTATATGAATATCCAAACATGGCAAACCAAAGTAGTCAATATTTTATCCGATGTTATCTCAAATAAGTGGTTATTTAATCAATAAATCTCTGTCAAAGTTTAATTCTCATTAATGTTATATCGCAATAATATCCACTTGATAGGAATTTGGGTTGCAGAGATTAGATTCCAGTCCTGAAATGTAACATTTTTGACATCTTAAATTTGTGTCCAAAATGGAAAGGAATATGCTTTACAAAGTGAAAATTAAGGTCAACGAAAACAATATGAAAGATTAATAGATATTGATGAGATAACATCACGTGAATCTAAATACAAGAATCCTACACTTTCTTTTAGCATTAGTGTATAGAAATTATTATTTTGGTCTCGGCTAATCGAGAAATTATTAAATAGTCCCTGGACCATGGTTTTGGACCAACAATAATGCGCATAAGGGATACACATGTAGATGTGGCGCGTTGTGATTGTTCCGAGAGTACCTAATAATCTCTTTGGCCAATCACATAAAGTTAGAAAAAGCTGACACATTTGATTGTCCAGTCCATGCAGTTCCAAACCATGTAATAATTTATATGCATATTTTTATGCCATACCTTCTAGAGGTGCACAAAAAATACGCGAATTCGATCCGATCCGATTCGATCCATTAGCTAATGGATTGGTGGCGGATTAAAAAATTAGAATCCATTAGCCACGGATCGGATTACGGATTAGAGGATCAAAAATTCGATCCGATCCACAATTCGAGGCAATTCGTGGCTATATATATATATATATATATAATTAGTTATTATATGTATAATAATATAATATAATATGCTATATACTTACATGGATAAACCTAAAAACTCAATATATATTATATTTGTTTATTTAACAATTGCGTTCATTTGAGATGTGAATTAAAAAATGTTGTGAATTTTTTTCTTGGAATTTTTGAAGTAAACAAAAAAAATTCAAATAGGAGTACAGGGCAATCCGCTAATCCAATCCGATCCGATCCATTCAATCATGGATCGGATCGGATTGACAGATTGCCACAGATCAGATAGGATTGAATTTTCACTAAATCCATAATCCGCGAATCGGATTAAGATTATACATAATCCGATCCGTGGTTACCCCTAATACCTTCTACCTTCCCATAAAAAGGTAACAACTAGCTACAGTTTGGGATTAACCCATTACTATTTACTATACCCTATTGATGCAAAAGCTTTGTTGAAAATAATTAAATTAAAGACCAAAAAATGGAAAGCA
Organism: Cornus controversa; assembly: GCA_026545225.1. Taxonomy (NCBI): domain Eukaryota; kingdom Viridiplantae; phylum Streptophyta; class Magnoliopsida; order Cornales; family Cornaceae; genus Cornus; species Cornus controversa. The sequence goes on along the minus strand of CM048852.1, from coordinate 41,750,278 downwards.
TGGATATACCAAAACAAATCAGCAACAACTTTTAAGCTCAAAAAGAGCTAGAAGAGTCTTGTGATTCAATCTAGAAATTTGACAAATCAAAACAACATTCACATAAACCACGGGATGATGATATACATGGACCTCCACATTTGAGTTGGGTCCAAATTATTAGTCAAAGTTGTGAGGTGCGACGTGCCATCCTCTTTTAAAAGTAAACTCACACATCAAAGCCAAAATTAAAATTGCTGGTTTTAGCAAAGTGTTGGACTGTAACTTTGGTGCCTCCTCTGGACTCTCCTCGAAGCATCACAGTGACTCCATGAGGAAAATGCATAACAACACATCACATTAGAAGAAACGCCATGGAAACAGAGTAAACACATTAACACGTCGAATCCTCAGCCCTAGTAGTATGTTTTCGAGTGCTTTCGGAGTTTACAAACATGGAAATGGCAACTAGGACCACTATTTGGTACAACGGTAAAAGCTAGCTCAAAGATAGAAGAAATTTCATGATATCGAAACAGCACACAACCACCACAAAAGAACTCGTGTCCTTGATCGTAACTACCATGAATAGCCAGCCATATATGAAGATCAAGTTTAGATCACATAAACAAGGAAGAAAATGTGTGAAAGGATTAACAAATTCCATGTATAGAAATGACATCCAAGGAGTATGATTGTGTATGAGTGTTATTATGAACATTGTCATGTTCTTTAACCAGAATACATACATACTCTCATGAAACAATTCAACCTAAAATGTTCATCACATTCTCAACCGGCCTACCGTTCCATTTCTGATCTGCAACATGTAATGCTCTCCAGATGCAAAAAAGCTGTTAACAACCAATATTTCAACAAGGGTAACTGCTCTTTAAGCTTATATCTAAAGATTTTCCATACATAAATGATAAATCCATATCTACTGAGATCTACATACCAAATGATTCAACCAAGACATAAATAAGCTGAATGCTCAAGACAGATTAGGGATAGAGCAAATGTAGTTAGGTTCCAAATTATGATTTACTTAGCATCTAATCAGTGTCCGAGAACACGACGACTTTACGAAAAATAATACCAAATTTAGGTCTCTATCCTAGCACCCTGCACTTACTAATGCTGCTCAAGTATTCAATTAGTGCACAGAATATCCTAAATTAGGCCCAAAATCTAACCAAAAATGATCCGCTGCCAAACACATGCAAAAAAATCAAAACATGATAACCCTATAAGAAAAACCACCATCTTATGATGCCTAGAAACTACATTGATCACACGCATACAGCAACCTTGTCCTTGATATGTATAGATACAAACCTACATTACATGTGCAATAAATTGTTCTCATCAAAAACCTTATCAAGATGTTTCCAGAGCTGACAACATTATCATCATCAACAACACCACATGTTGTTCTCATAAAAAATATAAATAAAAAAAACCTTCAAATTACCATAGATCTTATGTACAGCAAATTCTTCCATAATAGATGGATATCATGTTATGTACCGTTCTAAATCAACCATCCCATACATAAGCAAATGTGATTTACATCTATGCTAATCTGCCATGATCTATCAACAGCCAGCATGATCACAAACTAATTCAACAAAACAGACATAAATTCATGTATAAATAGATATATAAAAAATGGTAAAAATGAGACCAAAGTTAGAGAGAGTAGATTTTCTCTAAGTAGCTTTGAATCAGATAAATTCTTTACAGGACATGAAAGGTGAAGTATCAGAGGTCAAGAAGAGAAGAACCCCATAACAGATCTGAACTGATACTCCATTGTTACATGTAAATATAACTCCAACAACAACAGACTTCAAACATTCAAAAGCCCATATAGTTGAAGAAACTAGAAACTCTCAGATCATAGCATGATAAGATATATCATATACTCTAACCATAAGAGATAGAGGGGAGAGAGAGAGAGGTAAATTCTCTTGAAACAACATAAAATGACCGAGCAGACTCACAGAAGTAAGACGATTTGATCTATATATATTACTTAATTGTGATATATCATCATCTTCTTCTTTTCTTCTCCGCATGAAAAGAGAACAAAAAAACAGTAAAGTGTTGATCAGAATGGTTTTGATTGACCCATCATCAGAGGCACAGGGCTGTGCACCGTAGATCGTCATCGCCACAGACCAAGTCAGCCTCATCAAGCGGCGGAGGAAGGTTGAGATCAAAAGGCAAGGGTTTTCGAAAGGACGACGAAGCTATGTCTCCGTCACCGTCGTCGATGACCGAAGAAGACGAGTCGCAGTCGCTGTGACAATCGTCGGGCACGATAGGTGGCGACCGAGGGTGCCGCCTGGAGGAGGAGGGCTGCGTCGCCGCCGTCTGCGGCGGAGGCTTGGGCCCACTGAAGGACTCGACGGTGCTGCTCAAACTGCTGGAAGTGGGCCTCTGGGGAGTGATCTGGTGGTCCTGAAAATGGTTGGAATGATACAACCGATGGGCTAAGAAGGGATCGTTAGGGTTTTGTTGGAGAGGAGAGTAGGGAGGGAGGGTAGAGGATTGAGGGAAGTTGGTCTTTGCCTTGGGTCCGCGTAGGGTTCGAGCTGCGGCGTCGTAGGCTCGAGCCGCGTCCTCGGCGGAGTCGAAGGTCCCGAGCCAAACCCTAGTTTTCTTCCAGGGGTCTCTGATCTCCGCCGCGAATCTGCCCCACGGTCTCTTTCTGACGCCGCGAAATCTGATCTCCTTCACGGCGGGTCCCGGTCCAGATCCGTTGATTTCTCCGGCGGCCGCCGCCGGGGTTGCCCTGGCTCTGCGCATGACCGAAGGTGGAGAAAGGGAGAGGCTTTAAGGCTATAGACAGAGAGAGAGAGAGAGAGTTATAGAGGGCACAGAAAATCCGTATCTTCTTCTTGTGAAGAAGGAGATAATCTTGCGTTCTCTTCTCTTTCTCTCTCTATATTTGTTTCTCTCTCTTCTGTGTGCGTGTGTGGAGGGAGGGAGGAAGGGAGGGGGAGAGAGAGAGGGGGGAGAGAGTAATTCACTCTTCTTTTTTTTGCCTTCGCTTTCTCGGTTTCTTTACCTTCTCTCGCCCCCACAAACCGACTCGACTGGATTGCTTCTTCTCTCTTTCCTTTAATTATTTCATTTATTTTATTCATGAAATGAAATGACAGAGATGCCCTTGTAGCAATTTTTTGTTCCAAAGTACTTTCTGGTTTTCACTCTCTTCTCCTGTATTACGTCATATATAAAATCTGTGTGTACTTTGTGTAAGTTTTTAATTACATCACTCTATCAAGTGTGGAAAAAGTTTAACAGTTGAAAACATGTAGTCCCACTACAAATACCAAATACTACTCCATAAAATTGAGTTTTTATGCAAAGGAATACCAAGAAAAATAGGATTTAATGTAATGTAAGATAGAATAATTAAAAATAAGAAAATGTTGAATTATATATATAGATGCATTGTGGTACAAATAACTAAATGTTGATATATAACTAAATATTCCCTCATTAGCTACGACTTGGGCTAAAAATAAACAAATATGGCAATTCTAGAACTTGTTTAGCAAACAAACATTCAAGTAATTTTTAACTTAATACGTGTATGTTCATGTTCACACCTACATTTATTCACTCTTTCTCTATCACTTGTATCTCTATATCCGTATAATGAAAAAAGATATTCACATATATACACATATATCAAGTCTGTATAATTTTACATATTCGTGGATTATCTAAGCAAACAGATCTAAAAATAGTTGCCCTAATTGCATACTTGTAGTTAATCTAATTCAATCATTAGAATTACCTATACTGTTTAAAAAAAAATTCTAATGTTTCTTGATTTGTTTTGTTTTATTGTTGTAAATGTTATGGCATTCAAAGAGTTAGATCAACTTTGACCATGAGCTTAAGCTCAGCTTCCATTTGAGCTTAGCTAGCTTTCTTTAATAACTCTAGCAAAGTTAAGGCATGCAAGTTGAGCTCGAGTTTCATTTTAGAGCATGCATGACTCAACTTGACTCGTCTAACCCTAACGGAATAAAAAGGGATAAGAGCGGAAAAAAACAGACAAATTGAAAAACGGTTATAATAGTAGTTATAAATTGTTACTTGGCATGCTCCAATGAGAGAAGCTCAAAGAATCTTGAAGGAGATTGTGCTCACACTAAAGATGAATACTAAAATGGAAAGAATCTTGAATGGAATTGTGCTAGCACTAAATATAAATGCCAAAAACATGCTAACATGCTTCTCTTCACAAATATGAACCTTTTATTCTTAAATAATTATTTGTAACCAACTCCGATATCTCATTTACATCATCATCATTCTTCCATTAATCTCATATAAATGAAGTCGGTCACATAAATTTTCTCTCCATTCTTTTCTATTACATGCATATCATTTCTCCTATCATGTTTAACTTTTTTAAATCATTTTTTATAATCTCGTCCATATATTTTTGGTTGCCCTTTCGTCTCTTATATTACGTTTTGTCTTCTTTGCCTCATCGACCCGTCCTAGGTCTCCCATATACTTATCCAAATCATCTAAATCTACTCTTTCTAATTTTCTTTCCAACAAGTACTACACTTAATTTTTCTCTTACATTTTCATTAACAACGTTATTTTTCCAACTCACTCCATTCATCCACCTCAACATTCTCATTTCCGGTTTCTCTTTTACCTTAACAATATTTGTACATTCTTCCCTCTATAAAAACAATTAATTCATGAAAAAAAACACTACAATAAATTAGGCCTCTTGTAACAAAAGTTTGAGCGACAAACAAATTTGTTGCATAAAACCACTTTTTGCGACAAAACATAAACTCGTGGCCTTATTTGGACTTTAAGCAATAAAAACTTTTCCTGTCCCAAACACTGTTCATCTTTTTATTCTTTTTCCCGCGAACAGAAAACTGCTATAGAAAAATAGGACCATACCTAATCCTTTTTATGTAATTTAGATATTTTTTCTCTCATTTTTTATTTTAACAATTCCCAAAACAAAAGATAAATTCCGGTCATGTCTTAAAAAATTTTGAAAACGATATTCTTAATTGTTGGCCAATATAAGAAGAATGTTTAGAAATTACAATTTCAAGTTATACAATAATTATTTTGCAAAAAAAATTACAGTAAATTAAAACACTTCCATAAACATAGATCCTTCAAACTTTTTGTGGGAGTGACGGACGAAGTTAAAAAAAAAAAAAGCCTTGGGTTTTACCAAAATAAGGAGAGAGAAGCAAACATAGCAAAATCAAATCCCTTCATAGCATATTATTTATATATATACACACACTCACACGCACACACTTCGTTAATTACTACCTTGGAGAAGACATGTATATCTTTGAATTTTCATAAGGGACGTATATTTGGAATATTTTAAAATGTAAAAGAGTGACACTTGTTTTGGAACAGATATTAAAAAGTGGAATAACTTTTGGTTCTCAAAATTTTGTCCACAGATGAGATTTAATTACCATGAAAATGTTGCACCAACCTCTTTGTTTTATCACTTTCTCTCAAGGCTAAGATCAACTATTATTCCAATTCTTTGACACATACATTGACATTATTCTTGTCTTAATTTCACATGGATAGAGTGGGTTAGATAAATTCTTATCAATTGAATGAAATTTAATTAAAGAGATTTGACATAAGTTTTGTCTACCTGACACTAATTTAGTTTTTTTTCACATTCGACCTTTGATACCGGTAATGAGAGAGTCTAGAATCCGAATAGATATGCATCACATGAACCCGACTTGACGATTAAGGACAAAAGTATGTCGTTGTAACACGACTAAAGAAGAATGCTCGAGATGTCGCATAAGCAGGAAACAAACCAGCTTATGCAAATCAAATACCACTCACTCGCCAACACATACAACTGTGCAAGAATCACATTCTAATGATTTGCAAATCTGACGAACAGATCTACCCAACAATCATTCAATCATCAAATACAACCTAACTAGCATCGCTAGAGGGGAGTAATTCTTTAACCCATACATTTTTCTAAATCTTAAGTTCTCCAAACAGACTGTGTTTTGTTTTTTTTGTAGGGCATTCACTATTACAGTGTACATAGATCTCATGATTGATACAGAGAATGGAAGTTAAACCATAAGCAGTGGTTACTAAGCTTCCTTCTTTCATTTGAAACTCAAATGATGGATCAACCACCGTTTCATGTGCCTTCGAACTTCAAATCAGCCATCAATCCAACGTTTCCACCTACTTGAGAGAAAATGGAGTACAACACCAATGGGAGAGAGAGAAAAAAAAAATTATTTTTATTTTTTTTAGAGTTCAAGCACCGCATGAGTCAGACACTCAACTTTCTTTTTAAAAATGAGAGATTGTGGGCTAGAAAAATTATATGGAATTCTTAGAAAGAAGGCTACGACAGAATATAATACAATATGATAGTCCGTTTCGCTATATATGTGCTTTTCTGTATATCAATTTTGTCTGCAGAGCATTATTATTTAAATAATAAATCATTGTCTACAAAATGATCATCTTTTTCTTCCTTGAATCATAGTGGAATTTCTGGCTGCGACCACCATATTTGAAGTGAACCATATAACTTGTTCACACCCCCGACACAAAACTAGGAGTGTCCTGCCGACGAGGCCTTAGTAGTTGATTAAAGGATTAATATGTATATGTATAATATACATACAGATATATGTATAATTAAAAGAAATTTTTGTTAGTCAAAAAATTAAGTTTCCAATTTAACGAAAATATTCATATTTTTTAGTTGAATAGTATAATATACATATTTTTACATATTCCTTATACATTACGATAGAAAAGTTATAACTTATAACTAATGATATTGTAGGTACATAAAATCGCCCAACATAAAATCAAGCAATTAATAAGCACATAACACTCAATAATTAAAGAAATTAAAGGAGACAAACAGGATTTACATGGTTCGGCACAATTCGGCCTACGTCCATGGATGAGAGGAGACTTTCTTTTCATTTCATCAGATATTACAAGAATTGCACTCAGGATTTCCCTGACCTAGCCACCGCCGGCCTCTCTCGTGAGGGGATTTTCTATACGTATTTATACAAGGAGTGTTTCCATTCTAGTGCTGATTTGGTGCCGATTACTCCGTGATTCTCCCTTGATTTGAGGCTGATTTATATCAGTCCCTTCTCTCAAGGAAAGAATCTGATATTTCCTAATTTGAACCTGATTTGATGATCTCTCTTTGACCGGTTGACTGTAGCTGCCACATGTGATGTCCACGTTAGCACAATTACTTTCCACGTATCTTTTTCAGTACTGACCCAAATCATTCCATGTGTACCATGTTGACTTTTCTTATGCTCAGGTGTCTTCTTCCTATTGGTGGAAATTTTCTTCCCCCACACTCAGCCCCCAATTCCCTTTAGTTGGACGTAACAGTCTCAACTGGAGGGAATTTATACAAATTCATGCTTCTAATCATTACGGAGATATGGGTGCTCTTGTCTAACCATGTCTTAGCCTTTTTTTTTTTTTTTGTTCGGTTCTTCAGACCATAGGGTTGGCCCTTTGTCACTCAAACATTTTGTTGGCGATCAGCCACCTGTGCTACTATCTATCAACTCCATTTGGCCCCATTTGGCCTATTATTACTTTTTTATGACGTTAGGCTAGTCATGCCTTTGTCATTTTATTCATATTTGGCGCTCGGCTAGTCCTGCCTTTTCATTGGCGGTCAGCCCTCATTGCCATTTTACTGGAGATCAGCCCCCTTTGGCTTGTTACCACTATTTATTGGAGTTCGGCTGGTCATGCCTCATCCAATTTACCATTTGGCTCTTGAGGTCGTTTGGCTCTTAAGGCTTTATTATTTTTGGCAATCAGAATCTTGTTCCTTAGCCTATTTATTCATTTGGCTCTTGGGCCTTAGCGTTCGGCTGATCAGGCCTTAGCTAGTTTTTCGTTCGGCTCTTGGGGCCTTTTTTATTCTAGCGTTCGACTGGCCTTGCCTTAGCCAATTTCATTCATCTAAGACTCTTGGCTAACCATGCCGATGTCTTTCCACTCATATCTGGCGTTTGGCTGGCCATGCCTTAGCCATTTGTTTGTAGTGCTTGGCTAGTTATGCTGAGACTTTTTTCTGGCGTTCGACTGGCCATGCCTTAGCCATTTGTTTGTAGTGCTCGGCTAGTCATGCCGAGACTTTTTTCTGGTGTTCGGCTGGCCATGCCTTAGCCATTTGTTTGTAGTGCTCGGCTAGTCATGCCGAGACTTTCTTTCTGGTGTTCGGCTGGCCATGCCTTAGCCATTTGTTTGTAGTGCTCGGCTAGTCATGCCGAGACTTTTTTTCTGGCGTTTGGCTGGCTATGCCTTAGCCATTTGTTTGTAGTGCTCGGCTAGTCATGCCGAGGCTTTTTTTCTTTCTTCTTCTTTTTTTTTTTCCTTTCTTTTGCTGACATTTGCAAATCCAATGGCATGGATTGACATGTCTTTTCTACTGGTAATGGCATAGTTGTTGTGCTCTTGGATTGTCTCTATCAGCAAACAAATTGGATTGCGAATACAACTTTAATTGTTGTGTAGCTTCAAGGCTGATGGTCCCTTCCAAAAACCTGCACTGAAAATTGATGGTCTCTTCCACCATATTTAGCTATGACCATGAGCCATGCTAGTCAATAAAGTTATTAATCCCGAAAATGGAACCAGAAGCTACTAAATGAGCAAGCAATCTATTCAAGTTCATGTTGACTCTAGAAAAATTAAAATGGTCTGGTCTCTTTCATTCACATAAATTCGGCAATTATTTAAGCTCAATCTCAACTCTTCTAATAAAGTTAGACAATATGTTTTTTACTAAAACCATAAGTTTTGAGAGGCCTGACAGTTATGTGTGTATTAATTTCAAACATATCCATATGTTTTATTGCGTCCTTTTGAAAGGTTAACACCACATAAACTCTTAAAATACTAATATTGAGTTTGTGTGTTTTTGTGTAAACCAACTAGGAGTATAAAAGACGATTCAGTGTCAGATTTTTGTATAGATCTGAGTTCAGTCATCAAGACTGTATCTGATTGGTTCATTTTTTCAATTTTTTTTTAAAAACTTATTTGAAACTGAAATGGCTGGTTTATGGACAAACCACATGCAAGAGACTATAACAAACTGTGTGTTTGAACTACTCGAGATGGGTTTTGACCAATGAGGTTGAAAGTAAACATACATGACATATAATTGTATATGCTTGCATGTTTATGTATATTGCTAAATAAATCATTGAACTGATATCTATATATATAATTGCATATATAAGCGTACCAGATTTGAGAATTCTATATTTTTTGCGCATTCCCATTGCTTCCCTGCTAGTAAATCTTTTTCGACTGCGATTCATAATTCCAAGGTCCGATGATCATTCAATGTTGCTGCCGACGAACCTCGTTCGGCCTCAGTAGCTATGGGGATTGTCATTGGTGATATCACGCTTCAACTGGCGATGAAATTGTAGAGTTTTGCCCTGTTTGGCAATTGATGTTGATGCAGATACTGATTGGCGTTAATGGTTCAAGTTAGGTCGACATTGATAGGCCAGAATACGCATTTAGCAATTGATCCAAGATGGACTGTTCGATCGGTGATGGTTCCGTTCCGCTTAAATCGGTTCAGTGGCTTGGAAAGCCATGGCCTGTGACGACCGGATTTGTTGGTTGTATCGATATACAAATTTGGCAGTGATGAGAGGGAAGCCGAAGACCGACGTACTGAAGGGTTATCAAGCTACAGATCAACGTTCTGATCTGTTCAATCCTGCCAAGTCATGATTATCGATTGCTAGATTCATCATGCTCAATCGGTTACAAATCGATCCCGAGATGAATCAAATCGGTAAAGATCTCCATGACCTGTGTTGATAATTAATTTGTTGATACCATTCCGATTTATGCGAATTATCTCCGTCGATTATCGCCATTGTGTCTATGGTCTAATGTCTGATCCAAGCTAGTCTGGTTCTATCTTGTTGTGATGCAGATTGGCTCTGATCTATACGCCTGCTCCATCTATGATCAAGCGTGATCAACCGAACTGCCTATGGGCAAGGTTTAGTCCCTGTCTTTGCATCTTTTCCATCTTTGCTCTCTAGTCGTGCATCATGTTTGAGGCTCAATGGCTGTTGATCATTATTCTTGCCTTGACCCATGGTAGTTTAGCACATTTTAAAAGATCTGTTTTCTTTGCTGAGAATTCTTTAGACACAGTCAGACCATTACTTTCACCTGGTGTGGTTGAATTCTGTTTGACAGTCCACACGGAATTGAGACTGAAACGGCCGGAATATCATCATAAGCACGACAAATGTTGGAAAAAACATGTGGTGCAATATTGGAGGCGTATGCAATGGTGGATAAAACACTACTCAGAACCAACAGCGCCTCATCTCGGCATGGCCTTCAGTAGCTTCCCTAACCATTGAATTTCATCTGCAGATCCATGGTGAAATGTATAAAAAGTCAATTTCAGGTAAATGTATCCCAACAAACCATCCTCTGTAACACGATTTGTATGAATGCATTATGCAGAATTCATGCTCACATCAATGACCATGAGACGTGATCAAAATTTCCTGCACTAGTTTCTTTCTTTCTTCTTTATTTACATACAAAATATCTTTAAGATCAAAATCTAACCTTTCGCATTAGCGAATTTTAGTCGGTATTTTGCATAAAAAAATAAAATAAAATAACTCAATATAGTTCTGTTATCATATTGTGTGTACATATATATACATATATACTCTGTATTCTATATGTAAAAGGATCATGAATTGGCTTTGAAAGAAAAACTTATCTTTCTTATAACTAGAGAGATTCGTTGATGAAGGATCTGAGCGAACGAATTATATCTCATGCCAATCAGTCTCGAAGAGCTGCTAGAAGTCTCACTTGGATCATGTCAGATTCTGACAAGATCTTCATACATTTCTTGTCGGAGCAGTATTATTCCGGCAACTAACATCCAATTGCGGATCTTTGGAGGACTGACTTGTCGCTGCTTTAGAGGAGGAGGAGGTGCAGCAATAGGACCTCTTCTGAACTAGGTGAGTAAATTAGTGAATTTTTTTTTTTTAAGCTCACCGACGGCAGCATCAGCCATCGCTCTGTAATCGACGTTGCCGCCGTTCATGGCAGATTTTGGATCTGAAAGAGGCTTCTTGGTACTTGTGGTGGTGTTGGGTTTGATGCGATCTGATGAGGTTCTTCACGTTCCGAAGGCCATTGTTGGGTTGGCCACTTCTTGCACCACAGTTTGGCCATGGTTTTTCTGTTTACCCGTGGAAATCTCACCTTCAATCGGCTCTTAATTGATCCGACATCGATCTGTCATTAATCAAACTGGTGATCTGCCGGGGCCAGATCCGATCATATGGGTTTCAATCAAACCATCACCTTCAGTAACCAACGGGCACTCTGAATGACTGATGGCCAAATTCAAAGTTTGAAAACAAACAATCGAATGGCTATGGTCTTAATTTCAGTCGATCCACTTGTAATCCCATGCCCGATTATGTTTAATTTCCATCAATCGTACAGATGCGCATTTTAGGCAACTTGTAAACATTCAGACCCACTTAATTTAATAGCAGATCCTTAATATCATAATGTGTAGTTTTTTGAGTGCAATGTATGTTATGTGGGTTTTCTGGGTCATGACTTGTGTGATGCATCAATGGTTGTTCCACCATGTGTATGGAGAGTTTTTACTTAGTTGATAAACTGTTTGTGAATGCAGAAGGAATTTGATTGAAACAAAAATCACTAAACCATCAATCTTGTTCCTCTATCAATTATGCCTTGAGAAACTGATGTAAATGTTGTAAAATTGAAGAATAATATGGAAGTGAGAGGTTTGATAAAATATAGAAAGAGTGTAACAGCATCCATTACCATCGATCCACAGTCATTGCTGATCTGTTGATGTCGTGCCTAGTGAACCAATACAACTCTCAAGCAAGCACCGAAGGATGATTGGTTGATGGCTAGCTGACCATCATTGTCGTAAATTTTATGGTTCTTACAATTTCCCACAGACGGCGCCAAAGTGTAGGTACATAAAATCGCCCAACATAAAATCAAGCAATTAATAAGCACATAACACTCAATAATTAAAGAAATTAAAGGAGACAAACAGGATTTACATGGTTCGGCACAATTCGGCCTACGTCCATGGATGAGAGGAGACTTTCTTTTCATTTCATCAGATATTACAAGAATTGCACTCAGGATTTCCCTGACCTAGCCACCGCCGGCCTCTCTCGTGAGGGGATTTTCTATACGTATTTATACAAGGAGTGTTTCCATTCTAGTGCTGATTTGGTGCCGATTACTCCGTGATTCTCCCTTGATTTGAGGCTGATTTATATCAGTCCCTTCTCTCAAGGAAAGAATCTGATATTTCCTAATTTGAACCTGATTTGATGATCTCTCTTTGACCGGTTGACTGTAGCTGCCACATGTGATGTCCACGTTAGCACAATTACTTTCCACGTATCTTTTTCAGTACTGACCCAAATCATTCCATGTGTACCATGTTGACTTTTCTTATGCTCAGGTGTCTTCTTCCTATTGGTGGAAATTTTCTTCCCCCACAGATATATATATACATATATATATATATATATACACAGGTATTTTCTTAAATGTTATGAAGAAATAATTCAACTATATAATTATATTTACTTTTTTAAAACTAAATAGTAAAATCTGAAATTAAAAATAGGAAGTTTATTTATTTGGTAAGTTGAAAATAAGATATTTGAACAAACAAATATGCAACTTTACAAGTGTTTCGATTCATAATACTTTTTTACTAACATGAATTCATTCATCACTCTTTTGATTTTTTTTTTTTTTAATATTGAGATATAATTGAAAAATAACAAATTAATATAAATATAATAATTATTCAATATATACACACAACAAAATAGTATACAAGTGCTACCGTATTTTTCTTTCATATTTTAATCCGTACAGCCGAATTTGAATTGTATTTTACTATGTCCATCACAAGAAAAATATTTATAAATACAGTGTAATTTGTAATATTTCCATCTCTAGCAAGTGGCAACAATAGAAAATATCAATATTTAAAGGTGTATTTTACTTTTCATAAGATGGGGACCATAGAATTAGCAGTAGTAGTATTACTCAAAAGTTTCCACCGCGATGGCACGTAATGTTGGTTAGTCTGAAAGTTGTAATAGTTAAATATTACGGAGTAGATACAAACATATATATATATATATATATATATATACATAATTTCTTAAACATTTGGAATAATTAATTGATGTCAATATGGCATCAAAAAAATGAATATGCTCTTAATTATTCCTCATAACAAAATTTATTTTTATTTTTATGAACTACAGATATTATAATATCTTAATTATAGAATATATAATTAGCATACTACAGTGTGTGTGTGTATATATATATATATACATTTTCTTTGGTTTCAAGTCCAACTATTGATACTTTCGGTAGAAGTTGACACCTGTCTCTTGATTGGCACCTTTGGTAGAGAAATTGGGCATATTTCAACGCACCAAATAATTTAGATTCAAACAAAAGAAAGAAAATGATGAAACGTGGCACTTTACAGCTGTGTGAATTATGATAATAATTATTAAATGGTTGGTGTTGGGGAAGAGTCCTTTATGCTGGATATTGAAGAAAAAAAAAGGGGTTGAATTAGGCACACACAACTCATCTGCACGTTATATATTGAAACTTGTTATTACAAATGACAAAAACAAGGTTAATTATATACGTGAAGTTTGGCACAACGTTAAAATTCAAGTTAGTTAAAGTGTGCAACTTTGATGTAATCGGAAAGGAAATCATGAAATTGTGAACATAAATTTTTATTAGGTCAAAGTACAAAAAATAGTTTTGTTATATCAAAAAGTGTAGAAGATTTTTTTGCAATTTATTATGGGCATATAATCCGATGCACTTTTACAATTTGTGTAACACACCCTTTTCGGTGAAATTTTTTTTTTTAAATGACCAAAATGTCTCTTACAATTTTTTAAACTCTTGTACCATGTTTGGATGCAATATTTTCTATTTTTTTTATTTTTATATTAATTAAAAATATTTTTTAATTATTTTATTATTTCAAATGAGCTCAACGAATGAAAATAAGAGAATATTTGTACATTTTTTAAATAAATAAGAAATTAATATTCGAATGATCCTTTTTTGGACATCTAAAAATGGCATTAGAGTGTAATGATGTTTTAGATATTTTAGTTGTTAACTTAACAAAATATCTTTATTTGCACATTTTTTTAGACGAGACACCCTTTTTCCCAAACCCACTCCACAAATAAAAAATCTTTCTCAAACCCGCTTCAAGGTAGCCCGCATTGAAGTCGAGCAGGTTCGGAATACCCCGATATATATATTTATATATGAAATACAATACAAACTTGAACAAATTTACAATAAATTTTGTAAAAAAAATTAAGTACAGACAAATACTTATAAATGAAAATAACAAAAATATTGTTAAAATTTAAAATTATCATAACTAATGAAAAAAAAAATCATAGTTAATAAAAGAATATTTATTTATATATTTATCATTAATCGGCACGAGTTCAAGACTTAACACGTTTTAAACTCTCTTCTTAAATTTGTCTCTAACTCGATTGTATGATCCCAAATCTGTCTCATTAGGGACGAGACGATGCGGGTTAAATTGACATCCGTAGTTAGGATGATTAACACCCACAAAATTGGTTTGGATTTGAGTTAGTCCACACAAGTTACATCATATCTCAATCTAACTCTATGTGTGCTCTTTTGGAAACTAATTTGTTACCCCATATTCTTGTAATATACATGGGGAAGAAAATTTTGAAAAAAGTCCTGAAATATGTAGAAATTAGAAAGAATACCAACAACGAAAATCTTTACTAGGTCAACAATGCCTCAAAGAGATGAAAATTAGGAGAGCAAATGAGATCATATACCTCATGGGTTCTAGCTATAACGATGAATACTAGGTATTGTGTTTATCAGTCCATGCAAAGTTGTAACTAATGCACTAAATATCTTTGATGTCAAATATATTTGCAAGAATGAAACTTAAAATTTATGGGAGCTCCCACAACTAGTGGAGCATGTGATTTAATTAGAGGCAAAGTTGAAAACCTTACAGGGTTTTATTTATCCAAGAAAAAAAAATTATAAAATTTTATACGCTTCATATCCTTCTGAAAGAAGGAATGTTTTCAACCCAATGTGGTGCATGATTATTGTCAAATTATATTGTAACTCAGTAAGTTGTTTAATCTAGGACTCTAATGTCTATCTCAGTATGAGTTGGAGCAAAATAATACTTTGAATATTTTTCTATTTATTTGTATCATTAGAAGAAAAAAAAACGTTTTTCCCCTCTATTCAATACTCCATTCAATATAATAAAAAGAATATTGTTATATATATATATATATAGAAAGAAGGGAGATAAAACTCTTTCCCACATTCATTCTCCATTACATTGTAGGGATAAAACTCTTCGGAACATCGACATGGAAACTCTCCAGCAAATTGTTTTGGTTTTTTTTTCTTTTTCTTCTAAGGAAGAGGACAACAATTTAATCTCAGAAATTAGCAAGAATGATTTAATATTTCTACGTATATTTTTTTTTCTTCAAAATAAAGCATGTATGGCCCATTTGTCATAGACTGTAATTATCCTCCTCGAAATTTGTCTTAGGTATAATGAAATTACACTTCTGTTCCTAGCAAATTTCAACAGTGGGTTTTGTAAAAAGTCAACGCATTATCGCCATTCAATAACAATTTTTTCTTAAATCAGCAATTTAAAATTCCAAATTTGCCCTTATATCAATTTTATACTAGATAGTTTTTATTTAAAATTTTAATACAACTTAAGCACAAAAATAAGATCACATCTAACAGGTGTATTTTATGAGAGAAGTCTAGTATAATTTTTGAAATAACAGAATATGCACAGTAATTTCGATAAATTTTAGAGAGTTCAATGCAGTTCACCTATAATTTTAAACTTAATACAATTGTTCACCCAGTATTATGCTTTTATTCTCAGATTTTTTGCCTTTTGAATTCTTCCTGTAGAGTGCGTGGTATATATATGAGTCAAAAGTCTCAAAAAAGAAAACATACGAGTATTATATATCTATACATGTACAATTATTATATATTGTATAGACAACTACAAGTCCCCAACAACCTCTTTACTCTTTATTGCTGCGATTTTACAATGGAGTCTTAAAAAGAGGATACAAATGTTATAAATTGGATTTCACATACCCCTAAAGATTTTCACCAGATCCTGGTGACCCACCAGGACTGACCCGCCAGCCACTGTCTGGTCCAAAGAACCCAATGCCTCTCTCTCTCTCTCTCTCTCTCTCTCTATATATATATATATATATATATATGTATATATATCGATGCACTGGGCCCACTTCGCAGCTCAACCCTTCACTTTCTACTACAACCAAACCACAAACCACAAACCCCTAGACTTGAAAGCAATCCACCACGACCCCAGGTCTCCAACCTAGAAAGCTGTGGTCAGACCCACTCGTCTGAATACACCAGACACCTGTCGGTCACATGATCGCTTTAAATCGAGAAGATCTTCCCGCCCTTGCTACCGGGCCTCAGTGATACCCGGTCACTTCAACCGGTTGGCTAGGTTAGCACTGTGTTTGGTAAATAAGACTTTCTACATTAAATTTGCTAAAAAGGGCCCGTATAAAGTCATTAAATTTCTCTCAAGTGAGTAGGTTTTCTTTGTTTTTCACTGCTATAAGCATCATCATTTTAAATCTTTGACGCGTGTCCATTAAAATAGAATGAATTTGGGATAAATGTCAGTTACGCCCTTTTAATTTAGGTAATATTCCGACTAAACTTCCTCTAATTTTGACATTTTCAACTACACCCTTTAAAATTTGAATTTATGTATCAAATTTTCCATTCCGTTAGTGCCACGTTAAAAAACAAAATGAATTTGCTAACGTCAGAAAGAGAAAAAAAAATTGACGAACGTTATTGACAGGAAGTGTAGTCGAAAATATTGAAACTAGAGGTGTCTGGTCAAAATATTGTCTAATTTAAAGGAGTGTAAGTGGTATTTATATATGAATTTAACGTATATCCTATCTTTATTACATTGAATTTAATTATGTGATAATTTAGTACGGAGTAATATATAGGGATGACAAAACACATACTCCGATACTAGTTCCACTCCCTTCCGTTTAAAACAATTTTGAAAATTTGTTAAAGAATTCTATATGCACAATTTTAGAAGTAAAAATTAGTATGTGTAGGATGGAAATGGGGAAAGTCACCCACCTTGTTTATTTTAAAATTTTACTATTTTACCCTTAATAAATATATATATGTATCTTAAAAATCATAATCCCTCCATTACTCAAATTATTGAAAAAATATAATTTAGATAGTTTTACTTTGATAGGTTAGAAATTTTCAAATTTATCAATATTAATGTTATTTGATTTATATTCTTAAATATGACTTTTTGAAATTTGAGTGAAAAAATTAAAAGAAAAATAATGAATGAGAATTTAAACGAGATGGATAAACTTGGATGCATGTGGTAGGATCCACCACATGTATTCTATGGATGAGAAAGTGTAGGTCTGCTAATTTTGCCTAACAATTCTACTTATTTATTATTTTTCTTAATTGATTATTATGAAAAATATATAAAAGCTTATTCTGCTTATTTATCATTTTTTTAATTGATTATTATAAAAAATAACTTATTTATAGGCACATAATTTTAGAAGTCACGCAAACTTATGAGACAAGAAGAGAATGTGTAAAAAACTTATATGGTTTATGAAAAAATATATAATCTAATCCCAGATATAATAAAAAATATATAATTTAACACTTTCAATTTGTAATATAGCACCCAAATCAAATTAATAATTCCATTTAGCTATATATTGGATATTATCAATAATTTTACATAACGTGGTGAGATGATATATTTGACAGTTACATATTATCAATACGTTGTAGATAGAAAGAAACGTGTTGTCAAAAAAGTAAAACAGTAGACGAAAAATGTTTCAAAACTCATTAATGGCGCCTTTATAAGAAAATATAGGAGAGAGACGAGAAAGAAATGAAATATTTCAAAAGTTGATCACTCTCGTTTATTAACTTTTGTCGTATTATATAATGAAAATGTTATTTGAAAACAAAAAAAATTAAGTTGACTTATTAAAATTGTGACCAACAAATATCAATAATATTGGAAAACCTTTCATTTGACCATGAATGAATAGTGTAATTCATTTCTTTCTTTTTTATTTAACTAAATAAAAAAGGAAAATGACATTCTATTTATTTTTCATCCATTCTAGTCATCTAATAGTTATTAATTTGGTGTAATAGGGAAAAAAAAAATTTAATTATTAAAAAATTAATTATATGATTCAAAATATCTTTTATAATTTAAATTATTTTCTTCAACGGAACAGGGGATAGTGGACAAAAAGCTGGATTTATGGGCCGGTCTTTTGACTGGCCCATCTTGTAAATCGAGACAGGCTGCACGCCAACCGGCAGTTATGCGGCCTTTCAGAAAGTCCTGTCGAATCAGATGAGGACACGTATGCAATTGGATGAAATTCGGCATTTTTTGAGAAAAGCGTTTAGAAATAAGAAACTTTGACCGGATTAGATAGCGCCGATTTATGCTGGCCGGTGGGTGATCACGTGGGACCACGTTCATGGGCTTGCAATCTTCTACAACGGGGTTTACATTTAGGCTTCTTCATCTATATTATATTTTATTGCATTAAAAAAAAAAAAAGTAGAAAAAGGATAAGGGAAAAGATACCTTAATTATATTTTTTTATAAATTTCAATCGTCCTTGGTCTTTCTGGTATAATGTGATTTCAGTCTTTCTACATCTAATCTCAGTCAAAAATAGAGAATGTAAGGATTTTTTTAAAAAAAATGATATCCGAGGATTATTCTCTTTAATTATCCGAA
The DNA here is from genome assembly GCA_026545225.1 of Cornus controversa. Lineage (NCBI taxonomy): Eukaryota > Viridiplantae > Streptophyta > Magnoliopsida > Cornales > Cornaceae > Cornus > Cornus controversa. Next base: position 41,731,185 of record CM048852.1, on the reverse strand, counting down.
ATCCACTCTAAAATATTAGGCATAAAATGACTATTTTATCTATTGAGTTTGGGATAACTTAGACAAGACTAGTGCACTTTGTCTTTCTCCGATTGTGTTTTAAGGAGACTATTCGTGGATATGAATTGTATTTTAGAGCTGTATTGATTCGCTAATACCTGCACGTAGGGAGGTCATACGATTTTAGAATAGTGATTTCATGCCTTCCATTATCCCGACCAATTATTTTCTACTTATTTTACTATTATTGTTTTCTTTATATTATTTTATGAAAAAATATGTTTGTTGTTGTGATAATACTCAATTTGATTATTTGTAGTATTCTCACTTTATTTTAATTACATAATGGTTCATTCTATGCTATTCATGTTGAGAAATGTAATTTTTGAACATGTTGTATTACTAAATTATGATATTGTATATATGTTGCCGTCCTGTACAATATTATTGAAATATTCGATATATTATATTCTTTGGTATTATAATGTTTGTGCAAATTTTTCAACAAAAAGAGGGGAGGTTTGCTTTCCCATCTACACACATTTTGGGTCCAAATTTTTTTTGGTAAGTAATTTATATTAAAGAAATATCTTGTAGGGCATATTATATTTTGTTATTTAATAAACTATCCAATTGTTAAATGTGGACCATAGAAATAGGTTGAATTTAAAGCGCACAGGCGCATTTTCATATTCATGTGAAATTCTAATCACTTGTTATTATCTTTTATATTTTTTGTTTGAACTCTATTTTATTGCTTAATTAATTAATAGTTTACATTTTTTTTTTACAATTTACAAGAGACTTGACTAATTATTTATAGTTATATATTTAGTATAAAAAAGTCATTTTAAAAAGTCTAATTTAGCTCTCAATTTGTATCAAGACTATCAAGCTAAGAAAGCTCAGTTAGAGAATCCTCACACTACAATTTCTGCTATTTAGCGGCGGCCGCAATATGTCTCCCAGCCATTGAATTTGAAGAATTTCACAGTTCATCCAACGGTTGTGAAGCGACAATTGACCACGATTAATGATACTTTGATGCGAGACCCATACACATGACGTGGATCCTTCACAGAAAAACTGTCTGCTATTCTGGCACCGCCACCGTGGATTGAATTGATTTAAAAATATTTTAGAATCAAATCAATCTTGACAATTCTATTTAAATTAGAATCAGAACTTAAAATCAATAGATTCAAATCAAATCACACGATGAAGAAACAATTGGGTTCTATGTTTTTGAACTAAAATTAAAATGAAATCTTATTATTCTCTATATTATATATAAGAAAAAATTTTACTTAAGTATAAAGTTAGAAAACCTAAATTACAAAGTAATATATTTTAAAAGTTTATTTTTCACTTTAGTTGAATTAAACAAAATAATCACATATGCATTGAAAATTATTATTCAAGTCTAAAATGTCATTTAATTTCTTATTCCAACTCACACTAAATTATGTTTGGATTCTGTGTCACTAAAGGAATGTTATGCCTGACTAAATAAAATCTAACAGATTATTGTTTTTTCGTCTCACTAGAAGAAAATCGAATTTATTGCAAAAGACCACCAGTTTGATAAATTATTTGTCGTTAATCATTTCTCAATCACAAAAATATGGTCTTTTTTTTTTTTTTTTGCTTTAGTGAACTATTTTTTTTTTGCTTAAAAAATAATAACAAAAAATTAGTGAACTAATTTTTGAATTGTATAGCAAATTCATGTGCCAATGGTTTTTAATTTTGAGATTTTTTAAATGTGATGAATGGTTTCATTAGTCACTTTTTTAAGTTGTCATTATCCACTATCTAATTCATATTTGTTTGTTTAAATATGTTCTTGATTTGATTTAGTGAACAAACATATTCTATGTACAATGACTCATAACTCATTTGTTAATAAAGTTCAAAATTTGTTTACATTTGTAATATCTCTTCCCGATGCTCATATTTTTTTAGACATATCAGATCGAAAAGTTACTCAAGCACATCTAAAAAATTTACTTATTCATATCCAGATATAGTTGATGTGTTGTCCGACATAATAGCATAACAAGTGCTTATATAAGTACATGCTGCTTTACTTTATTGGGGGCGGGGGACTGTTCACTTTTACGTGATAATTTGATATTTTGAAATAAGAGATTGAAGGGCGTTTTATACCTCAATAATAAATTTTAATGCATATGTAGTTATTTTACTTAATTCAATAAAAGTGAAAAATAAACTTTTAAAATAGAGCACTTTGTAATTTAGGCTTTTTAACTTTATTTAAGTGTTATTTTTTTTATATATAATACATATTTATAATAATATCTAAGTCACTTCATGTGATAATAAAATATATGGAGAACACGAGACTAATAATATGTTATTTTTCTATCATTCTATTATATATAATATATTATATATAAACGGTTGGATTCAGTTTGTTCGGTAGGAATTCAAACCAAAATCAAATCGTTTACAATGGTTTCATATTTTTAAAATTGATATCGAATCAAATCAAATCGTGAAAAAATAGTACTAGACTGTTCGAATGAGTTTGAGTTACAGTTTATTTTTGTGTATTCCTCGTGATAGTCTACCTACACACTGCCCCGGCACCCTCCTATTCAAAATTGTGTATATTTTGAAATTAAATCCAAAAAGAAAACAATATATATGAAAAAAATGGAGGTTACATTTAAGTATTAGTCTATTATTCTGATCCAAATAATGTTGCATACAATCACAATGGAACAAAAAATATATATATAGTAGAAACATTTACTCTTTTTCTTGTAATGGGCTGAATAACCTCATCTCCAAATTACTCGGGGATATGGTAGGTTTTTGTGGAATTGCACACATCCAAAAGATTTGAGAAGTTTGAAAGAATCACAAACTATCTCGTATCATTACTATTCATCTCAAATACATTACCAAAGGATGGAGTGAAAGAGATTAATAATAGTCATATTTTTCTTCCATTGATGAGGTTAGTTTCCTCCGATATATCATTTTAATATTAACAATAATCTTGAAGAGCAAGAAAAAAAGAAAAAAAAGTTAAAAAAGAAAAAAGTTAAATAGTTGTCCCCCTTAAACTAAAAAGAGTTGAAACATTTTATAAGGGGAGAGAAGCACAACCAATAAATAACACAAGGCTACTAACATTCTTTACTCTCGTGTGAGAATCATGAAAATAGCCTTTAAAATAAAATTGTAATGAATAAACACTTCTTTACCATCATAATTGAATGATAGAGTCATCACATGATAACGAGTTACTGATTTTGGGTAAACCTTCTCAATAATAATATAGAAGTTGTTTTTAATGGCATATCAAGGACCTAGCTACAAATTTTTCGAAAACGTCAAATGATTTTTGCAATCTCTTAATTAATATTTTATATTATTATTATATATCCTATTTGTTATGAATAACAACTTCTCATTTTCGGTTAATTCATTATTTTGTAAATAAATACTTCTTGATTAATGCACATGAAATATTCTTTTAGAGAGAAAGATACCATCTTCTAAATTTTGATGTGGTAGTCAACCTAGAGGTTCTCAAAAAATATTTAATCAAACACATTCTTACTTGTCTTATAAAAAATGTCTAATTTTGAGTTTAATAAGCAAGTAGCATTGTTTTTGCTTGCATCGCACTCCACAATTTTATAAGGAGGGAGGTTATTTCTGATTTGAAACATATGATATGATGAAAAAGAGAGTATGTACCTGTTTGGCAAATCAGATATTCAAGTCACAAGTAATGATAATACTAAGATGAGTATACGGGATAGAATTGCTATCGAGTTAATGCTTAGATAAATATTATGTTTTGTTGTAGAATTTTTTTAAAGCACAATATGTATTATTTTTACATGTGCCACGTTGGATTAACTTTCATTATGTTGAATGATTTATTTGTATAATTTTAGCAAATAGTTGCATAAAAAAGCACAGTTTATTTATTTTATGTTGCCAAAAAGCCAAAAAAAAAACGCTTACAAAATAGTTATTTTAGTAGAAGTCATCAAAAAGTCTAAAAAAAAATACTTTAAGCAAAATAGTTATTTTAGTAGTAGAAGAGCTTAGCAAATAATTTGCCAAACAAATACAAAAACTCTTCGAAAATAACGTATACGTTTATTTTTAGGACACGGTTAAAATTATTTTTTCTCTCTCAAATACTTGATATTTTGAAATTTTCAATACACCCATAAATCAGCCAAAACTTGGCACTCATGTGCTTAATTGGCTAGAAGCCTAGGACTGATCTAAAGCCAGCCCTCATTCAACCCAAACCCAACCCAGGACTTGGAAGTACAATAAATTTCAAATACTTGATTAAATTTCCATTTTAGAATATGGATCGAGCTGGGTTGGGTTATTAAATTTGAGATGAGCTCGGCCCAACTTGCCATTTCCAATATCTGTTACAGTTACTACTTTCTGTCACTTTAGGCCCAATTCTCTGTTCCGTATGGCCTTTTTTTATTTTATTTTTCTTCCATGAGATCCAATTTATAGCCCAGTTCCTTAGAGAGATGAAAATTTTGAGTACTTTTAGTGACTAAAAGTACTACATACACAAAGTTTCATCCTTTATAACATTCATGACAAGCTTGCGTTTTATGCAATTATGTTTTGCACACTTGGAGGCATATCTTTTCTTAGAAATTACACTTGCTATCAAGTTTTCAAGAGCCACCACATCTATCTATAAGCCTTAAGCTAATCATCAAACATAAACAAGTGCTTCTATCAAAAGGTCAAGAAAAATGATTAGTATAAAAAAGTTATCGTTGAATAAGTGGTATTTATCTTCATCCATTGAAGAGTGAAAGTAGAATAAATGTTTGAGTCCGCACATATCCTTTTTGATAAGTATTCGTCTTCATTTATTAAATAGTGAAGTATAATAAATGTTTGAATCCCATCTATCTTTTATGATAGATGAAGAGTGATTGGATTATCATTTTGTGATAATAACTTTCACGAATAACATTAATCAAAAGTTAAAAGAGCGTCCATGTAAGAGGTGAAACAAACAAAAGTAAAGGTCGGTGTCTTGTTTTTCTTTTATTTTATAATTTGTTTTGAAAAAAAAACCCACTCATATTCTAATCCATAAGACGATTAAAAGTAAAATAATCAAAGTTGTACGCAGTACTTTAGAGAACAAATCCAAAACGGGATGCATATTTAGTTATTTACACACAAGATGGTCAGAACAGCTGAGAACAAAAAACCCAACTCATATTCTAATCCATAAGACGATTGAAAGTAAGAAAATAAAAGTTGGACGCAATACTTTAGAGAACAAATCCAAAATGGGATGCATATTTACACACAAGATGGTCAGAACAGCTGAGAACAACCACACCTACCCATCATATAAAAAAATAGAATTATATATAAATATATAAGAATAAATTGTCCAACATAACAATAACTACAAGAAATATATGAACTAACATCAACAAATCCCTATCCGAGCTTATCCAAACAGCCCCCATCTCAAATCAGTATCCTGTAGGGAACTCGCAAGTGCCAAACTCTGCAAAAAAAACACACCCCATATTTTAGCCAACAACAAACAAACGCAGCAAAAGAAACAAAGAGTGAAAACACACAAGCAAAATTGATAAGTGGTAATTGAAGTATATCAAAAATAGAAAACTTTCAAATGAAGACACTCCAAATCTGGCATAAAATAGTTAGTTCACCTACATATGCCCCCATTTTCAAGAATACCAAAGTATAAAGCTTCGACTATATATATATATATATATATAGATTTCTTGTTTGATTACGTATCTTGTTTGTTGGATTTGAAATCAAATCCGATTAGTGTGTTTGAAACAAATTGGAATTTAATTATAAAGAAAATATTTCTTTTATTAAATTGTAATATTTACCCTCAGTCAGAGACTAGTTGTCCACACTAAATCATTTTTCTATCTTGAGATTTCAAATATCATAAAATTCAATTTCACTTTAAATTTCATTTATGGTAAAAGCAATTGGGATTTGATATTGCTTAAAATCTGATATAAAAATGGATATAGATATGTATAGTGATAGTTGATAGGATACGTACTGGGAGGTTGGGTGACCACGTAGGCTGCGCCACCAAAATAGCAAGATCCACCTTTACGCGCCATCTTCTGATAATAGCTATTGAACGCATACGACGCGTGTGCCTCAATCGTGTTGGGATCGTAACACGTGGCACCCTCCTGAATCGGACGGCAATCAGCACCTCCCTCTCCACACGCATAGTCCAACCCAGCCTGCAACTTCTCCTGCCCCACCTTTCCGTTCGCCACGCACCACGTCTGCGGCGTCGCCGCCACCGGCACCTGAGTCTTGCTCCCGTTCACCGGCGTCGACTCACCGCTATTCAAATCCTTCAGTGTCAATGGTATATCATACACCTTCTCTTCATTCGGATAGAACAACCCATAGTTCTTTTCCGACGTCGGACCAGTTTTCTGATTCTCGTTGAAAAGAGCGAAGAGATATATGTTGAGAGGGTCGTTGGGTTTCAGGGGGGTCCCACCGCCGGTGAGCGCTCTGCGCACCAGGCCTCCGTTATACGCCGCCGCATTGACTCCGCTCGCACCCAATTCGTTCTCGTCTCCCTTCGAAGGCCAACCAGTCTCCGAGACCACCATTTTTACATCGTTGTATTTCAGAGCATCCATGGCGGCGAAAACGGCGTCGATTTGGGCCTCGAAGAGACTGTAGTATTTAAGACCATTGCCGGAATCTACGACCCCTTTCGTGTCTCGAAACAGAGCGTAATCTAATGAGATCACGTCGGTGTTCGCAGTGTAAGCGAAAAATGGGTAAGCGTTAACCATGAGGTACGAACCCGTTTTCTTGAGGAAATCCAACATGGGTTTGATCACCGGTTCTATTAGCTCCGATTTGAATGCGCCGGCCGATGATGGGTACGAGTTTTGGAGCGCACTGAGGGCTATTGGGGAAGAGACTTTAATGGAGGAAGAGAGGTTGTACTTGACAAGTGAAGAGTAGACATTGTTCATGGCCGGTACAAGGAACAGGGTCGTGTTATTCGGGTCGACGAAGACTTCGTTGCCGACCGCAATGGCTTCGATTTGGGTAGATGGGTGGTAACTGACAACGTTGGTTTGGACCCATTTGTCAGTGAACGACTGGTCGGCCGCGGCGGAGGAGAGCTGCTCGTTGGGGAGTGCGACAGTAACGGTGACACCTGAGCCGGCGAGGGCTGTGAGAACGGCCGAGTCGGAGTCATATAGCTTGACCCGAGTGAGGCCATGGGACTTTAGGAGTTCAACCACTTTTGGTGGTTGTGGGAGGTTGTCGGCGATTCTACCATAGTTCACTCCAACCAAACCCGTGTCGGCGACTGTGAAATGGAGAGATGTGAGAGAAATGACACAGAGAAGTAAAAGGGAGTGAGAGAAACTAGACGTTGCCATGCTCTGGATCCGAGAGAAACAGAGCATATGAGAGAGAGAGAGATTGTGTTTTAAGTTCTATGTTGTGTGGTTTTATAGGCTGCGTTTGGATACATGAGAGAGAGAGAGAGTGGAGCAAGTGGGGGAGGGGGCATTAGAAAAATGGGGGAGGCATTACCGTTGGGGTGGGTTAAAAATGGGAGAGTGGTGGGGCCTACAACGGTAAAACAGAGTTTCTGAGTTTTTGCAGTCTATCTATTTACAAAATTAAAGATATATATTAAGAATTGGAAATTACGAAAAAGTAATGATAAACAATGAAATTGTTTTCACTTATCTATATCGCATTGATTAACTTCCATATTCTCCCAATTTCATATTTAGCGAGTAGACTCGCCAAAACTTGTGATCGTAACTCATTTATATAAAGACTTGTTTGGATTTACAACTAATTTTATCTTTTATCAATGTTGATCTCATGCTTGAGTTTAGACTCAAATTTGACTAAATGAAACAAAATGAATTGAGCTCGTGTATGAAAAGCATCATTTGAATTGACGTGAAATAATTATATTTGAACTCAACTTTGAGCTCAAAAACATGTGTTTGATTAACATAATCGAACTTGAACAGTGAGAGGTGTGACATTGTAACTCGATTCATTTTTTTCACCTTTAAAATGAACTCATTAAGTAAAATTTAAGTCAAAATTAAATGAAATTTTGTTGTCACATTTCACATCTTATGCTACGTTTTGTCATTGACTTCATTTATTGAATGCTATAATTTCAATAAAATATAAAAATGACGTATTAAGAACAATTTTTCTTGAAAATATATACTATTTAAAATTTGAGCGTGACGTGTGAAGACATTAAAAATATAAAAAAGGATTGTGATATGTATGGGGGTACAAAGATTGTCTCTATTAATCCACTTATTAAATATAATTATCTAAAAATCAAAGGAAGAAAATTATTAATTAATTTTTGTTCAGAAAGATATGCACTCTTATTGAGGAGAAATATATATAAATATATCTATATATATAATGAGATACAAAACAGTTCCTAAAAAGGTGATCCATGCCAAGCAATTAGGCATTGCGTGGAGAGGCAAACCACTCAACATTTTATTCCAACAAAACCAACCAGTGTCAACGTTTTCTACCAAATCAGTCAACAAAATCTACTGTAATCCTCAAAGTCAGTTTTCCTCGTACGTTCTACACGTGTCCTGTTTGGGTAAAACTAATTTGATCAGACGGTGATAAGTGACATGTTAATGGTAGCGATGTTGGTGAACTAATATAAAGTGTTCCCTCATCATACCTAATCCCTCCTATAAATATAAAAATAAATATACGAAAGGTTATAGTCTAATAAAATTTTTTTCATGTATTAAAGAGGAGGATTGAGGATTCAATGATCGTACGAATATGTGCGTTGAACTTAAAAAAATGTCACATTTTTAATGACACAATTGGATTAGTCCGCTTGAATTTAATTTGTCTTTGATGGATTTAGAAAGAATTGTTTAAATTATAAATTCTAACATGACCTTAAAAGATTTTTGGACACTAACGTTACATTTTGATATAAATTCATATATGACTTTGATTTGGATTAGTTTGAAAAATATTTCGATACCCCTTCAAACTGAATAGAGATGAATGAATGAGACATTCAATAGTATTTTTTTTTGTTTTAGTTTTATTGGATGGAAAAGAGAAAAATGTAATACCTTAACGATAGAAAAAGACAAAAATTATTAATATTGAGTTTATTTAATAATTATGAAAGATAGTATTGTAATTTAAAATATTTATAACGGTTTTGTTTTTCTTTTTTAAAATTTGTAAATCATGAAGAATGACTCATCCATCATCTTTTCACTTCTTTTCTTCTTCGTTTTTAACAAACGAATGAAATTTTTTATTCCTTTCTATCTCTCATTCATCCCTTCTTTTTTTTTTTTCTCTTATTAAACCGATCATAAATTATATTATAAATGTCATTAGAGTTATTTTATTAAACTGTTAATAACTCCGCCAACTTGAGTTTAATAGAATTAATTCACATTCAACTCAAATTTGAGTCCAACTTAGGAATATTGTCATTAGAGTTATTTTATTTGGTTTTCTGAGTTGGATTCAAATTTAGGTGAATTTTTTTGATCCGAATTCAAATTCAGGCTCAACCTCAATCGGCACTAGTTGTATGTAGCTTAATAGGTTATTTGTAGGGAAATAAACAGGATGTGCATGGCAATGTATACATTAAATATTTGTCTTGTGATGATGGTTGTGATTGATGTAAAAATTAAAGTTTTATTACCAATTTGAACGTTGGCTTGCCAGCTGTGCTTGTTTGATTGCAATCATAAGAGCCAGTCCACCAGTGGGTCCCTTGTATGGGACAGAACTGTGCCAACGGGTCTTAAGATTCACACCTCAACGGCTCAACTCTAAAACCCTAAGGTTCTCAAAATTGTCTTCTTTTGCTGCATTATGCACAAGCAAACTGAGACACTCCTCTATCTATATCTTGGTATTATTAGTATTAATATCACAAAGCCCCTCCAATTATTTTTCAGTGAAGATATTTGTTATAATAAGTAGCAACGCACATTATTATTTTCAGTGACGGCATTTGTTATAATCAGTGGTGACACACGTTACTAATTAGATGATACTAATCACTAGTAATTTACGTTACTAAAATGAATGACATTAAATAATATTGTATTACTCATTTTAGTAACGTGAGTTATCACTGATAGTTATAAATATTACAACTAAAGAGATTGTGAAAAAAATTCAATGGAGAGGATATTTACTCCAACTTAAAATCCTATTTGGAAAGAGTTGTAAAGTGAAAAGTACTACAAAATTTATCACTTCAAATGATTAATAGGTGGCATCAAAAGTGAGGTTTAATGAACATTTAAAGTTTATAAGAATTCAATTTAGTTTATGTTATGTTTGGGAGCATCGAATCAGGAAGCGCCTTAAATTTGATACTTCCAAACATAGCATAAGTTAATCAAATAAGTAATTTTGAAAAAAAATTAGTAGAGAAAAACGAGTCGTTAATATTTCTTAAACAAGTTGAATCTACACTTTTTAATCATTCGATATAATGAATATGTGAAATTCACTAACATTAGACATTAAATCTATCTATTTCAGTCATATTTAATGTGTCAAAAATTTTATTTAATGTGCGAAAAAAATATAACAAAATGTGTTGAAAAATAAATTTAATGCGTGAAAAATTCCCAACAACATTGCAAGAGAAAATCATATAGTTTAGTCACTCTGAAGCAATGGGGCCATTGTGTGGGTACTTCTATGTAAGTATGCTTACATAAAAAAAAAAATGTTTAGAAATACTGTATTTATTAGCAAGACATGTTTGGATTTTTTTTTTCTTTTCTAAGACATGTTTGGATTTTTTTTTTCTTTCCTAAGACATGTTGGATTGGAATGAGCAAAAGAAGTTAAGCACAGTGAACAATAATGCTATTTGAATGTCTTAAATAGAAAGCTGCAGCCGACGTCTTTGCGTCAGAGGGATGCATTGAGGTGGGATTGATCTAATTATGACCATCCCTCCTAATTCCTAACTGTTGGCGGAAAAATAAATGTGAAACCAAACAAAGCCTATCATTTTGTATCCAATGGAGAGTGTGAAGAGGTGAAGTGGTGCGCTTGTGGGGCCATTTATTTGACTACGTGGACGAGGAGAGAGGATTAATGCCCACGTCAATTTCAACCATTAATTTGAAAATTTAACAACTACTAATTATTGGGTTTGGTGGAAAATAAAAAATAAATAAATTATTGGGTTTGGCTCTTGGGGCTTGTCTGCTCCGTTTCATTCCCATGTCATGAATATACTTATATACTCTCTCTCTCTCTCTCTCTCTTATATATATATGTAGAGAGAGAGAGATGAGATGTCACAACAGATAATATTATGAGAATTTAATATTGAGCTGGTTTCAAAATGTAATCTATATACTGTAATATGATATGATAATTTAAAATATTTGTGAAAATGTAAAAGGCTTATACTACATTTGATATAAGAATACAATGAAATGCAATTGGGAATGGAATGAAATGTTCATTTTTATTCTATTGTGTGGTCGCAGAAGTGGCGGTGATGAATGTAATGATTTTTTTGGTAATATAATTTTTTTTAAAGAATAGAATGCTCATTTCATAGGTTTAACTATGAAATGAATTTTTATTCCAAGAGAATAACCATTCGCACCTTAAAATTTATATAAAACAAAGAAATAGTTGGAGTGAACATTTCATTTCATTTCATTCTTATGTACCAAGAGTAGCATTACTAAATTTTAACAATTATCATTTTTTAAAAAAAAGAAGGTAAGTGGAGTGCTAAGGATAGTCGTCTATCTGCTGATTCGTAAATTATTCGGATCATAATATACTATCGAAGAATGAAATATAAATTTGTAAATTGTTCATGTAAAAGAATTCGTGGAGTGGAACCAATAAAGATTATTGGTCTTGTTGGTTTGAAATAGACAAATTTTATTATGTTGGTAATAGAATTTGCATTTAGTAGATTCTCTCTTGTTGGTTTGAATTTATGCATTTTGGTCATATAATTCTAATTTATAAGACCATAAGTGCATAAGTGACAAATTATGTAATTTATGTTATTGAAACTTTGAATTTATGGCTATGGTCTTAGAATCTATACAAGTGACAAATTCTATGCGTTTAGATTTTCTATATACTAAATGCATTTAGTTTCCTATTACCAACAAATTCTATGCGTTTAGTCTTCCCTAACTCATCAGTACATAGAATTTATGCATTTAGTATATAGAACAAGGCAATAGACAAATTATATTCTGTTGGTATAAAGTATATAGAATAATTTTCGTGGAATGAAACAAAATATCAAAATATATCTTCTTGGTTTGAAACTGGCTTTCATTAGCATGCATGAAAAATCTGTCAATCTGTAAATTTGCGGATTAGATCGAATTGGATGACTAATTGATTAATTATGAATTTAAAAAATAAGAATTCGTATGTCACGAATCGAATTACGTATTGAGAGGTCAAAAATCCGATCCAATCCTTGAATTCGATTCATGAGAATCCGTTAGAATTTATAATATTTATTTTATATATATATAATAATATCTTATAACTTTTAACAATAATATTATATTACCTTATATCTTTTAGGCTAAAAAATTATTATTGAACCCTAGTTAAAAAATAATTATATTGGGTTGTTTACATTAAGTCCAATCCGTCAATCCGATCCGATCCAATCCGTTATCGAATTGAATATTTTCCGCGAATCAGATCGGATTGCATATTCTGTATTATGATTTTGTATGGTACATCATTTAGTTTGTATCAAATGTAAATATACCTGTTCTTTTTTTATTTTTATTTTTATGGACCGTCAATTGATTGGTTGCGACAGTCTCTAGCACTTCTCAGATAATTAACAGAAGAAAATTTAACCAATTAATTTAAACGGTCAACCTTCTATTTTTGTAGATACCAACTTAGGCTATATGGAAAAATGATTTTTTTTATTATTCAAGTAAGATAATTAAATTAACCTATTTTTCAAATCGTATGATGTAACAAAAGAGGTTTTTATCCATTTGATGACGCGAATGAAATCAACACGGAACCTATCCACTTCATCAGCCGGATAAAAATCTCTTTAGGACTAGTTTGGATTGATGGAATCGAAAAGAAAAGAAAGGGAGGGACATTGTCTTTTATATTTGGTTTGTTAAAAAGGAGAAAAAAAGAAATGATTAGGAGTGATTTGGAGGGATAGCTTATCTGTTCAAATCTCTCACATACTATCCTTCCAAAAGTGGAAAGATTTAGAGATAAATGATAAAGTTTAAATAAAACTTTCTTAATATCAAAATTAACCTTAATATTTTAAAAGACAAAGGGGTATGATAGCAAATAAAAAGGGATATGATTGTAAATTAGTTAGACTGCTTTCTTTTCTTTCTATGTTTTAGTTTTTCCAAACAAAAATATTATCATTTCTTTTCTTTTTTTGTCACAATTTATCTAAACATAAACACAAGTTAATATTGCTATCCTTTCTTTTCTTTTCTCTCATAACTACTGTTATCATTTTTTTTCTTTTCTCTCCTGTTTATCCAAACAAAGCCTTAGTTACACTATTGAGAAATAGATTTAAATAGCATTACTCATTTGCATGGTTTAGAGCTTCTTGCCTCGATATTTATATTTTGGGAATAACAAATTCATTCACAATAATTTAAAAAATATTTTTAAAAGTTAAATACATTTTAAGGGTGAGCTTTTTTCTCTTCTATTTTAAATAATGGTTAGGCACTGAGAAGTGATTTCTTTTACTTCATGTCAATAAAAAAACAAAATTTTCATTTTTCAATATAATAAAAAACAAAATTTTCATTTTTCCATATACTCCACTCGTCTAACCGTTATAAAATCCCTAGTACTATGAGAAAAAGAACACTACAATTGATTAATTAATAATGTTATGTAATAAAATATATAGGTTTGTTCTTGTGGTGTTGATTGTTAATCTTGTGTCAATACGTTTCTTTTTATTCATTACACAGTTCAATTCTTCAAAGTTGGAAAAAAAATCTACAAAGTTTTTTTATTTTATTATTATTTTATGTATTTAAAAGATTTTAGTCAAAGTATTATTACTGCTTAACAATAAGGGATATAAAATTATTTAGATTTCATATATATTTTTAAAAATTTCCTTGCAATAGAAATAGAAGTTATTTAGTTGGGTGATCTGGCCTCATCTCCATGGAAAGTTTATGTGGAGTTGGTGGGGGGAAGACCAATTGAGAGAGATGTCCAACACTCCACCTACACATTGACTTGTTTTCATAATACCAAATATGATATATAAAAAGTGCTAAGCACTTTATATGTATAGGTTTAAAAAGTAGGATGACTTGAATGTTTTCATATGTAATTGGTATTCGGTACTACTTTATTATTAAATGTTCTCAACATTTTTGTCCCACTTTACAATTTCAACACTTTTAAGAGGTCATCATTTAAGTGCATTGTTTCATTTTTTAAGTTATAATTTTAAGACTATCTGATTAAGTTTAAAACTTCATAATGTTAGTTGAAAAATGTTGTAAAAAATTACGGATATTTTGAAAAATATACACACTCTGAACATTGAATTTTCAAATGAAATATGAATTTTGGAACATCTAAAAGTATAAAGAAAAAATAAGAATTTTGAAACAAAAAGGGTATTAAATTTACAACTATATTTTACATATGTGAATCTTGTACGTGTGAGATTAAAGATTGTGACTTTGTGAGTGGAAAACCAATCCCTTAATTTACAGATTTCTTTGAGAGAGATGATGTGGCACTTTAAAGAAGGCTTATTAATTTAAGGCTTAAAATGAAGAGAAAAATTATATGCAGTACCATCGAATTAATCTGATTGTTTATGCTAGGAACACTGACACTATACTAGACATGAGTGCTGATACAACACGGATACGGAATATGGGTATGAATTTTTTTGAAAAAACTAAACACAGACACGGTGAGAATACAATTATGAAATAATATATAATATATTAATATATATTCATTATTTAATAAAAAAATATTACCTACAGAAATACTTCATTTCAAAATCAAACAATTAAGAACTAAACAAACTTAAAAATAAAAATAGACAAATAAATTAAATAATTAGATTTATTTAGTCCTCTACATATATTTAGCTTACATTGTTAATCATAACTTAGTCGTATATAAAACTCTTTTGAAATACTTGAATATAGATCATGTGAGTGAATAATGATGGAGACATATGATATCGACCTCATTTCTAATCGCAGATATGCAGTGAGATGCATTCGACTTTTAAACGCCCTATAACGACTCAAATGAAAAACATTGTTCTCTTTTTACTTGGGTTTTAAATAGAAGAAAACCATCCGGTGTGACTTTTGCTTAAAATGTGAATCAATTGCTTGGTTGAAGACGCCATCAGAAAGGAGAAAAAATGATCACAGTAAACAAAGTCAATTGTTATATTTTTGATGGGATTGGTCACATCTTTTTGTTGCTCAAATAGGGTTTGGGTGAATATCTTCAACCTGATCTTGATTTGGAACTTGAATCAATGTGTTAGATAACTCAAGACTAATGGGACCAAATTTCTTTCTATTATTATTGTTGTTACCATTGTTAAAATATTAGTAATTCGCTCCTAACCTTGTCAATACGGGCCTAATTCAAGCTTAATCCAAATTAAATAAAATAATTTCGAATTGCACTCCTATTAGACTCATCGAGTTGGTCTTTCAAGTTTCTTAACTTTAATGTTGCGTTTGGTACGTGAGAATGGAATGAAATGTATATGAAAATGGAATGGTTATTCTCATTTCTATTGTTTGGTTGCAAATATTAAATAAGATAAGAATGAAATAAAATTTAAATCAAATTTTTTAAAATACCTCTGCTAGTGACAAATAAATTAAACCAACAAATACGTGGTGGTGGAAGAAGGTGGTGACGACGATGGGGTAGTGGAGGTAGAGGTGGCGATATAGAGGTAAGTGGTGGTGTGGTGGAGTAGGAAGGTGACAATGTGGAGGTGGTGGTGGGAGCGATGGTAGTAGAGTCGATGGTAGTGGTGGTGGTGGTGGTAGAGTAGGTGTGGTGGTGGAAGTGGTGGAGGTGAGGGGTTTTTTGGTAATACGATTTTTTTTTTAATCTTAGTGGGAATGGAATGCACATTCTATAGGTTTAATTATGAAATAAATTTTCATTTCTGGGAATGAATTTTTATTCCAAGAGAATAACCATTCTTACTTTAAAATTTATACCAAACAAAAGAATGGTTGGAATGGACATTTCATTCATGCATACCAAATGCAACTTAAATTGAATTTGGATTGACTCCTCAATCCATTCTAGTAGCACAAATTAGGTGTTTCACCATGGGTAAATGGATTAGTGGTGCATGGTAAATTTTAAAAGAGAGAAGCTATATATAATAGGGTGAATTACTCTCAAATTAAAGTTTTTTTAAAATTACTCTGACAACCCTTATTAAACTAAAGATTCATTAAATATAATTACATCTAATATATAATTACAAAAGTTCCCTCAAGTCGTAATGTTTTTGTACAAAAATAATCTCAATTTTTAATAATTTGTCTAAGATTAACATGTTTTGTATATATAATTTTTTCTATCAATGCCACACTAGCCGATTAACGGTAAAAGTATCCAGAGTAATTTAATCAAACTTTCGGAAAGGTTGACCACCATATTTTAAAAACTTGAATTCAAGAATAATTAGACGAAATTTTAGGATGTTAGAAAGTAATTTATCCATATAATAAAGTGTATCTCTTTGTACCAATCTTGTGCTCTCCATTTTCTTCTACCTTGATTATATACAAATTTTTAGAGGACTTGAGTTTGAATAGGGAATAATATGAGGATTATATAGTGAAAATTTCTTATCAAAATTCATCGAGAGTAAATCACAAGCTTTTGTAAAACTTTTATAGTTACTTTCTTTTGACCATTTTTTATCAAATCGAATTGTCACTTTGAACTAGCCGGTATAATTTTATTTTAATATTAATTTCTTATAATAATATCGTTTAAATAGAGTAACATGATGATATGATTCGTGTATAATTTTTCGCACTCAAAACGTGTAAATTTAAGAAAGAGTTCACGATGGTCGTCACGAGACGTGACCCATGACAAGATTGCTCATCTTCATATTTGCCATACAATTTGTGATTGTGGCGAAATCAATGTTCTCCTTGTGATTTTCACCCATTTGGAGTGCCAGGTTTGGCCCTTGTCCCTGACAGTGATGGCCTAACGGGTCTTAAGATTCACACCCTAAACTCTTAAACCCTAAGTCTCACCAAGTTGTCTTCTTTTGCTGTTTGTCCGTACACAATTGTCAACAAAAAGTCCCATCTCCTGGTACCATATATGTTTATTTCTTTTGCGTGTAAGTTGCAATTGTTGTGATGATCGTTATCAGACACAATTATTGTTCCTTCTTCATTATTAGATACATGGGGTGAGTCTCACTTTCAAACCCACGCCATTCCATCAGATAATGTATGTTCAAATGCCACCATATATATATATATATATATCATAACAAGTTCTTCTTTAAAAGTACTGTAGATGGAGTTTGATTAATGTTATGACAAGAAAAAGTAAATGTGAAGGCAGTGAAGTTGTTGAAAGTTTATGGTTAAGATATGATGGTAGTTAATGGTACTGTACGTATTTGGATTGGAGTCGGCAACCAACTACATCAGCACCATATTCATGGCTGTCTATTATCGACAATAAGTGTGAAACCAAACAAGGCCTTACATTTTGCACCAGGAGGAGAAGTGAAGTTGGGGAAGCGTAAAGGACTTGTCCTTGACTATATATATATATATATATATATATATGGAAGAAGAGAGAGAATGAGTGTCGCCGCATTTTCAAGGGTTGGTTTGAAAATTTTAACAAAACCTACTATTGGGTTTGGGGGTTTGTCTGCTCTGTTACATTCCCAGTATGATTATTTTACTCTATATATTAGTAATATATATGTCGAGGAAGATATAGATAACATGTTACCGTATGTCACAAGAGTTTGCGGAAGGGACAAACTAAAAACCACCGTCCAAGTTGGTGCAGCTATATATGTACGTGTATTTATATGTGTGTATATGATTCATATAACATATACAAATCCAATTATGGAGTAATAGTTTCATATATCTAAAATTTCATTCATTTAGAAATTAGAACAAAAGAATTACCTCTATGTTTTGAAGCAAATTCAGTGCTCCCAAACGCATAAACATGTAATTGAATTCCAGTTTCTCTAATTTCGTACAACCGACACATACAAAGGAAATTTAATGAGTTTAGCAGCTTATATACAGTGATGGAATAGCATAAACAAATTATTTGTTGAGAATGTTGCTGTAACAGAGTAGGTTATTGTGGCTTGTTCATTGAGGCAATGGGATGAATTTAAGAGTACTCTAATGGAGCATGAATCAGACGCTAATGAGACTCCAAGTGGAGTAGTGGTAAGGGATTAATCTACTACTTGTATTGTCTAAACTGTTGTTTGCTTTCTCCCTTTGATGGCTTTTGCTTCTTATGGAAGAGCTATGCTTGCCATACAAAGTATAACATAGATTGTTGAATGGAGTTTGCTGAATCTGATTGTGCTATATGCTAATTTCATACGAACTTTACTATTGCTTGCCTCGGTAATATATATATATACACACACACTAGTGTATGTCGGTGTCTACGACTCTATCACACACTTGCAATTATGACGGTTAGATAAAGTAATTTTAGATCGTATATAACAAAAAATATTTTGAACTACATGATTAATTTTTTAATTATTTTTGACTCTTAGATTGCTTTTTTTGTTCTTATTATACCAAGCTTATATATATATATATGAGTAATGATCTCTTGTTCACCGGTGAACAAAAAATTCTCTACACACCAAGGTTATCATACATGGTGTGAAAGAATTTCTTGCTCATCGATGTGATATATATATATATATATATATATATATATATATATATATATATATATATGTTTGCAGCAAGAAATCCTCTACCTTGCAAAATCAAAAGCTGACTACATCTTGGGCTCTGATCCAGTGGCCAATAACTACTTAATGGGCTTTGACCCAATTTACCCCAAAAGGGGCACCATAGAGGGGTATATATGGAATTTCCAAATTAGGAGAACAATGTTTTTCAGGTGTACACAAGTACGAGAAAGTCTTTAGTGCAACAATAATACCATATCACATGGTATATATATTGTCATATGAATAACAATGTGGTTCTTATCACCATGTCTAAATATTAATAGTTGGTGATACTAATGAATGGCTAACATGTTGACAGGTCAGCAAATTCTTTTTGAGAGTCCATGTATTAATACTTTGTCCGATTAGAAAGAAGAAAAAGATAGAAGAAGAAAGAGGGATGAAACATCCTTTTAAATTTATCATTTTTTTAATTCACGGAAGAGATGAGAGAAAAAAAAAAAATATCTATTGAAAAAATATTAAATAACATTTTCTTCATATCAATTTTACTTTTCCATTATCTACCAAATTACTTTTGTTGTTGAAGTGTTCATGACAATTTCTTTCTATTCATCCAACCAAACAGATGAAAGAGTCATCTTCTTTCTTTTTTATCCATTCAACCAAATAGAAA
Source organism: Cornus controversa (assembly GCA_026545225.1). NCBI lineage: Eukaryota > Viridiplantae > Streptophyta > Magnoliopsida > Cornales > Cornaceae > Cornus > Cornus controversa. The sequence continues at coordinate 41,711,410 of CM048852.1, read as the reverse complement.
AATAGTAATATTGAGGAGTACTCTACCCGCCAAGGTGAATTATTATTTTATAGGATAATAATTTATATCCTAAAAATTATAAAAAAACAGAGAAGTTTCACTGGAGGGAAAATATTTATCCTAAAGTCACGCCATCATGACTAATTATAGTTTTTTTGGCAAAAAGTGCAAAAAACCCTATGAGATTTTTTCCAGTGAGCATAATACTGTACTTATAAAGTGAGCAAATAAATTTTCAAACTTTTAAAAAATGAGCAAGATGCCCCCTTAAGACTATTTTTAACAAACTTTTGAAACACAATTCCTAAACTACCCCTTGTATATTACATTTAAAAAATGAAAAAATGTCAAAACCCCCAACTAATGAGATTAATGCAAGGATGATGGTGGTGGTAATAATATTTTACATTATACAAGGAATATTAGTTGAGCTAGCATTATTTTAAAATTTGATCTTTTTTTTTAAAAAAAAAATTACTTACTTTAATAAATTTAAAATAATAATAATAAGTGTATTTATAGAAAAATTGAAATAAAAAATTTACTTTATTAAATTTAAAATAACTTGATTTAGGCAGACTCATGCCATCTGAGTCTTTGCTAATAAATACTTTTTTATTTCAATTTTTCTATAAATATACTTATTATTATTATTATGTTAAATTTAATAAAGTAAGTAATTTTTTTAAAGAAAAAAGATCAAATTTTAAAATAATGCTAGCTCAAGTAATATTCCTTGTATATTGTAAAATATTAATACCACCATCATCAAAATAATTTGATGTAGGCAGACCCATGCTATTCGAGTCTTTGCTAATAAATACTTTTTTATTTCAATTTTTTTATAAATACACTTAATATTATTATTTTAAATTTAATAAAGTTAAGTAATTTTTTTAAAGAAAAAAGATCAAATTTTAAAATAATGCTAGCTCAAGTAATATTCCTTGTATATTGTAAAATATTAATACCACCACCATCAAAATAATTTGATGAAGGCATATCAATGCCATTTGAGTCTTTGCTAATAAATACTTTTTTTATTTTAATTTTTTTATAAATACACTTATTATTATTATTTTAAATTTAATAAAGTAAGTAATTTTTTTTTTAAGAAAGAAGATCAAATTTTAAAATAATACTAGCTCAAGTAATATTCATTGTATAATATAAAATATTATTTCCACCACCATTATCTTTACATTGATTTCATTAGCTTGAATTTTTGATTTTTTTTAATTTTTAAATGTTATATATAAAGAGGAGTTTAAGAACTCTATTTCAAAAGTCGACTTCTCAAAAAAAGTACGTTGCTCACTTTTTAAAAATTTGAGGTCTTATTTCGCTCACTTTCTAAGTGGATGAGTTAGAGCATCACCAATAGCTAAAGGCACATTTGGAGATCAAATACACACTGTAGCTATACAATGTGATAGCCAAATTTGTGGATCCCACTTGAGGTTAGCTAAGTTTTTAGCCGGATCGGGCGAACCACTTAGCTAACCAAAGGTTTGTATATATTTTTTTTTGGGTCTTTGCTTTTCTCGAAAATCGTGCCATGTATATATATTTTTTGATGAAACTAATTCTGTTATAAAGATAATTTCGAGAGCTTTAATTTGAGTACCACTTAGGCTATTTTTTTGACTTAAAACGAAAAAATTATGAATTTTTTAAGTTAAAAAAGTATAAAAAAATTTAATATAAATATGTATATACATAAAATTTTAAGATTAATTTAATTGTGTAAGATTATTTAATTGTGTGGGTTTGGAGAACCTGTTGTGGAGTTAAAATTAGAAATTATAATGTGGTTGGCTAAAATTCAAATCTGGAGAACCTGTTATGGAGTCAAAATTTAGACATCCTGATATGATGATGTGGCTGACTAAATTGCTGAGGTGGCTAGCTAAAATTCAAATTTGGAGAACCAAATTTGGAGATCCCATAGGATACTCTTATTATGTCCACTTGAGAAACCTGAGTATTTTTTTTTTTTGCACTTTTGCCTGGTGTTTTTTCCATAACTACACGGCTAACACGAGTCTAATCCTCATGCCCTGATGACTTGCTGTATTGTACAAGAAGGCCCTCCATTTGGTGACGTGGTCACCAGTGAAGTGCTGGAGCACTGTTTTCGATAACAACCAACTCACACACGATTGGTACCCTCCCAACTCCCTCAGTAACTCTCAGTGAGTTAGGGTTGGGTTTTGCTTGTGATCTTCGCTGTGAGCAGCGCAGAACAGAGAAGAGCATGGAGTCCAACAACAGAGTCGATGCGTCTCGGATTCTCCGTGAGATGGAGTCTTTGAAGGCTGCGAAGAGCAATATCGAGCATCGATTATCTGTTCTCGAAGCTCAGCTTCGCGATATCCACGATGAGAAAGATGAGAACAATTCGACTAACTCGTGTCCTCCAATATCCAACGGCGACTCAGGTTTAGGACATGGATTGTCGTCGGATATGATCTATAGATACAGTCGCCAGCTCCTGCTTCCTTCCTTCGGTGTTCAAGGTTCGCTTCATATCACTTTATATATTTACACAGAGAGATACAAAAAAATGCATATATGTTCATCTTTATGTTTCTTGTTTACTTTGTTACTGGCTTACTTATTTGAACAGTAACTGTGACAGTGAGTGGCTCAGTGCTATCTCTATAGAGGTCATGAAATGTTATAGTCCTAAAGACACAAGTTAAGGAGACTGCTGTTTGATATTTCCAGCCTTTTCTCTTTCTTTTTGGTTCTATTTCACATTGTGAATGATAGTTGCCAACTTATGAATCACAGAATATGATTAGAATTAGGTGGTAATAATAATAATAATAATAAATAAGAATTTGAAAATATTAGGTAAGCCAGAGATTTTGGCCTCGTTGAGGGGCTTCTCTGTGAAGAACCACCGGGTGCTGTAACCCAGTGGTATCTCCTCACCTTCCAAAGTGGAAGGTTGAAGGTTCAAGTTCCCGTAGGTAAAAAATGGGTGGGTTATTTGCCAGATAATCTTCTCTGTGAAGAAGATCCAACTTTGTTATCCCTAGAATGTCTATTAGATGCCATATATAGATGTTATTGCATTGTTACTAAATCAGAACGGATGATAAAGCCACTCGCTTCATTTTGTAGATGTTAATATAGTGTCTTTTTGCTATTTTCTTGTTTGTAACAAGCTTTAACAAACATGGAATCTGAATATATTCTACTATCTTACCATCAAGCTAAGTCCATTTAACAGAATTTTCTCCTACAAGATGGATATCCCATTTAGGTATACTGTATACATTTTATATTTAAGGAGTTTATCAGAGAGATGCTTTGATTGCAATTAATATAAGGTTATACCCTGGTTCTTGGATATCCCATTTAGGTATACTGTATACATTTTATATTTAAGGAGTTTATTAGAGAGATGCTTTGATTGCAATTAATATAAGGTCATACCCTGGTTCTTGGATATCCCATTTAGGTACACTGTATACATTTTATATTTAAGGAGTTTATCAGAGAGAGGCTTTGATTGCAATTAATATAAGGTCATACCCTGGTTCTGGGATATCCCATTTAGGTATACTGTATACATTTTATATTTAAGGAGCTTAGAGAGATGCTTTGATTGCAATTAATATAAGGTCATACCCTGGTTCTTGGATATCCCATTTAGGTATACTGTATACATTTTATATTTAAGGAGTTTATCAGAGAGATGCTTTGATTGCAATTAATATAATGTCATACCCTGGTTCTTAAGCAATCAATAATCCAGCATTGTAGTTTCTGTATTCAATACTTTTATGTTTATTTTACTTGGTTAGATTTTTTTTGATAAGTTTTACTTGGTTAGAAATTTTTTTTTATTAGTTTTACTTGGTTAGAATATTCATCTTATTTTTCCTTTTTATTTGCCTCTTGATTGTAGGGCAGTCGAGTCTGTTGAAGTCTTCAATTTTAGTTGTTGGAGCCGGAGGATTGGGTTCACCTGCTCTGTTATACCTTGCTGCCTGTGGTGTTGGTAAGATGTCTGCTCTTACTCTCTTAACAATGCCATATTTGCCACAATCATAAAAGAAAGCACAAAATACTGGTCTTCTCATGGTACATTACTACATAATTTATTCATTTGTCTAACTTCTGTTAGTTAATAGAGCTTTATGGTTGATGTCTTCTTGTCATGATAATCAAAATGATTTTGATAGATCCACTTTAAATGGATTGGTGCTTCAACTTGAACCATAAGAGCTGCCTCATTGTAAACAAATCTTTCTGTTTCTGAAGCAAACTACATTGTTGAACTTTTCAGGTCGCTTGGGTATTGTTGATCATGATGTGGTTGAGCTTAACAATCTACACAGGCAGGTACAGGTCTAAATTATTCTGTCTGTTATTATGCTACATAACTTCAAGGAGGAAATTGTCTCTCTGATATGTATGCATATGGATTAATTTTACTAAGTGGTTTTGGTTTTGAATCTTGATCTGTTGGCTACCATGTTTATTTCAGATTATCCACACTGAAGCATATATTGGTCAGTCAAAAGTAGAGTCTGCTGCTGCTGCTTGTCACTTGTATGTGATTATCTGTTAACTTCTTTTGAATAACCTGATCACAAGTTTCCGTGTCTGTACCCTTACTTTTGGAAGGATGACCTCACCTTTTCTTGCCGATTAAAGTCTTTGTTAATGATATGTTGTGGTGTTATTGTTTTGCTTGCCTCTAACTCAGATTTCTATTTTTAGGATTAACTCCGCTGTTCAGATTGTGGAACACAAAGAAGCTTTACGCACATCCAATGCTTTGGAAATTTTGAGCAAGTATCCTTGATAAAATAATTTTAAAATATAATGGTTCAACGCTATATTTCTTATTCTTCTCTTATTGATTTTAATTTGTAGTTTTTGGGTGTGTTTTGGTTTATTTGGTTCTGTTTCTGGTCAGCACAGCTGAAATATTATGATTTCCATGACTGATAACGCCTCTAAGGTATGACTTAGTAATAGATGCAACAGACAATGCTCCTAGCCGTTACTTGATCAGTGATTGCTGTGTGGTGTTGAGGAAGGTAAGCAGGTTTCTATGGTGTTTTTCTCTCTTAGTGCACTTAAAAGTCGAATTATTCAATTGTGATATCAGGGATCTTGTTATGCAAGCCTTATAATGCTACCATGCTTCTATCTTCTCTGCATTTTCAGTATATTATTCTCGAGGTATAATCTTACCTTTGCCTCTAGATTTAAAGTCTGCGATTAGTAGAATGGAATTGAGGGGAGAAAAAAAAACAACTAGATTGTTCAACTTATGTGACAAAGAAATTTGGACCATGCCTGTATGTATTATGAGAGGGGAGGAGAGTCTAATTTGCGTACTGATGTTTTCTGAGTACTTACCACTTGCGCGTCCATGTATGCAGCCACTTGTATCGGGTGCTGCATTGGGATTGGAAGGGCAGGTACAATTTACAGCAGCAGTTTACTCTCTTGTTCTAATGTGAAGCACATAAAATTTATTGTAATGTATAGCTTTCATTTATATTGTTCAAATTCCTAGCATAACTGCATCTTCGAATCATTCCTATAGCTTACAGTTTACAATTACAATGGAGGTCCATGCTATCGATGCCTATTTCCAACTCCACCACCTACAACAGCATGCCAAAGATGTTCTGATAGTGGAGTTCTAGGAGTCGGTAAGTTACTGAATTCTAATGCTTTAATGAATCCAATTTGAATTACTTGCTTACAGTATTAACCATAAAGGCATGAAATATCTGAATCTGCATGACAGATTATCCTTTATTTATCATTGTGGTTTAGATGTTGGTAAAGGTCATTGTGAGATTTATCCTGTGTGTCGGAAAGAATAAGACAACGCCAGCAGATATCCCTTAATTCCCCAGTTAGTAAACTGTGTAAGAAGAAGGAAGCACGGACACTTTAACAAAAGTGTTGTGTGCATGTCGGACACAGATACTTCATGGATACTCTAGACACTTTATGGACATGTCCATAATCTAAAAACAAATTAATTATTTCGGACACTTAGTGATACATTCCAGAAATTTGGTGGACACATCTTGGAAACTCACCAACATAACTTTTATATAATAGAAACACATCGACGAGAAGCCACATCCAAAAATCTTGAAGACAAAGTGCTCAATCTTTTTACTTTTAGAACGTTAGACATTATTTACATGGTCACTACAAAATGACATTTTTTTCATATTGGACAAAAATATAATTGCAATGACAATCTAGGAGAGTAGTAGCATATATAATATAATAATATTTAGTTCTTTATGATATTCAACATAGCTTCATCATCATTATCATCCTTGCCTTTATCCCGTTCCACGTGGATTCTCTTTTTCCACTCTTTTCTATCATAGGTCATATCTTCTACTAGATTTAATTTTTTGCAATCATTTCTTATCACTTCATTCCATGTTAGTTTTGGTCGACCTCTTTGTCTCTACCCTCTATGCTTCATAGCTTCATGGAATGTTCTTATTTAATAGATGTAAAATTCTGTGATTGTCTTATTTAATAGATGTATATAAATAAAACCTCATATTTATTTATAATTGTGTCTATACTGATGTCGTCTGTGTCGTACTTTTTTCTTTTTTAAGATTTGACTTGTCAGCATATTTGTTTCCATTCATGTCCATGTCCCCAGCTTGTGTGTTTGTGCTACTCAGTGTAAGATATTGGCAGTCTCCTTTTGCTGATTCCTATGCTTTTCCAATATTTGTCTTTCTTGTTTATCTCCCCCCCTCCTTCTTCGGATTTTTCATGCACAATATAAAGAGTTCTATGTTGTTTATCTTTATATTTACTTTACAGTTCCTGGTATCATTGGCTGTCTCCAAGCCCTAGAGGCTATAAAGATTGCAAGTGCTGTTGGTGATCCACTCTCTGGACGGATGCTTCTTTTCGATGCACTGTCAGCTCGGATTCGTACTGTATGTTTAAATTTTTATATATTTGAATGTTCTTCCAATTAAACTTTTAGGTTTCCTAACCTTGCAGCCTATTATTTTCTTCCTTTTCTTAAGCTTTTAGTAGTTTTTGCCGACAGTGCAGCTTTAACGAAAACTTACCAATGAATCCTATTATCACTCACAAAGACTAATAGGTCCTAACAATTTTCATCAAGACACCGAAATTTTACTTTTGATAAATATTTACACATTAGTTATAGAACTATCAAAATTTCAGCTTTACCCTTTCAAATTGTGGCTATATAATGCAAAATTATTTTTTAAAAGAAATATTCAAGCATGTTAAATATTAGTTTTTAAATGATTAAAAGATTATTTAAATGTATTTTTTAATATAGAACTAAATATTTATATTATAATATTTTTTCATATATTTTTCATTTTTTTTGGTGGCAAATTTTTGAAATTTATATGGTATTTTTCTAAGAGTTTCTAAGTTGCAGTCTCACTTTTTGCAAATCATCTATTAAGAACTTGTTTTCTTTAGAAAAAAATTGGGTTTCCCAATTCAAAACTTAATATAAAATTTCAATATATTTCAAAATTTGGACAAAATAGTGATGAACAAACCAAGAATAGAATAATTAGTTCTATAAAAAAAATTAGTCACAAATTGAAAAGGGTTAGGCTATTTAATGGATTTAGAACTAACGTGAGAATATTTATCGAACAGGAGGACTTAAATATCCTTTGAAGGTCATTAGGACTTCTTGTCTTTAAGAGGCAAAATTAGGACATACTTGTCAAAAAAAAAAAAGAAAGAGGTAAACATAGGACATATCAATTTTTTGTTCCCTCTTGTTTTGAGAGATAAAACTGTGTACCAATATACTTTTTTTTGATAAATAATAATTTATTAAAAGGCGCTCAAGAGGGGAGCGCTCTCGAGAAACTACAAAAAGCCGAACACGGCGATCTATAAGCTTAATCTATCAATATACTTTGTTTTGATTCAGATAGTTTAATTAAGCTGCTATTGATAAAATTGAAAATGAAGCACTAAAGTATTTTAGTGCTGAAAATTAGGAGTCTTGGGTATTTTAAGCTGTTGAATATGTAGAATTGAACTTATAAGATCAATTTGTAGAGTTAAATAATGTTTAAAACCACCATTCACTTAGTATGGTCAGCGTTATGTGATTAGTGTCTTATAATTTCAATTAAAATTCACATAATGTTTTAGTGTTATTTCCTTTTAATTGATAACTCGTTTTGATTTATCAAAAGCAATTAAAACTGTAAGCCAATTAAATTTTTAGTCTCAAGTCATCAAACAACACCTAAGAAAATTATGTTTCTCCAAGGGTTGAAGATGATTGCAAGAGAACACATCATTTTAGTGACAGTAGGAAATATGTTTTCCAGGATTGGAAGTAGTTTTACAAGAGTAGCTGTCTCAACAGAAAGCAATTTGAAACCATTGAACCAACTGAGCTGATTGCTCCCGCCTTATATTTCACCCTTTGTCTTCTTACACACTACTGATTTCTGTTGACTAGCCTGAAGAGTGATGAGATTTGATCAAGATTGACTTCTCCTAGACACCCTTGGTTTTTTATTTTATTTTATTTTATTTTATTTCCTTCCTCTTGTCATGTTCTAATTATTAGACATTGAGTAACTGTGCCCTGTTGTCAATCCTACTATATTTATAAATTTCATACTTCATTGCTTAGGTCAAGATCAGAGGGAGATCTTTGCAATGTGAAGTTTGTGGAGAAAATGCAGTATTTACCCCACAGCAGTTTCGAGAATTTGACTATGAAAGATTCACTCAGTCTCCCTTGTCAACGGTAGTTTTGCTCTCTATTACTCACCTTTCATTTCTATGGTGGATTTTGTCTAAAATTATAGTTGGCTTATTTTAGATTCATGAGTTCTTTAAAAATAAAATAAATTGTTATATTTTTGTATGCCGTGTTTTTCTGTTCAGTAGATACAGAATTTTGTGTCATATATGATAGCTGAATGGACTGGACAATATTAGTACTCTTTTCCTTTGTGCCACCCTAATTAGGTGGTTTAAATTGGAATCTACTTGGGATCAATTTGGGTGGGGGATTGGATCTTAGGGGCGAATTAGAAATCGTACTGTTCAGTTGCTCCTTGGTATGTAGGGAGTAGCATACGCGACTCTAATATTAATCGTTGGATCTCATCCAATGATTGGAATTGTAACAATCAATACACCTGCTTCCAGGTTTTTAGAGGGTCAAAAGCCACTTTAAAAACTGGATGCTTAGGAGAGAGAAGAGTCCTTTTTCCACAAGGATAAAGAAAAATAGAACTGTTGAGTCTTTTTTCCCCCCTACTGCATCCTATTTTTAAGGAGTGTTTTTTGTTTGAAGTGGTTTTGAGCAATCTAAAATCCGGAAAACAAGTTTATTGGTTGTTTCAATTCCATTCATTGGATGAGATCCAACGATTAATATTAGAGTCACGTATGTTGCTCCTGACACACCAGGGAGCAACTAAACAATCCTATGTATATGTATATACATTATTATGAACAAATATATAAGTGCTTCTTAGGGCCCGTTTGGCATTGTGGTTGTAATGGTGAAAGCTCTTTTATCAGTAGAGCTGTCATAAAATTGCAGTGAGTAAAAAACATATTAGGTGTTTGGTAATGTATTTTATAAAGCACTTTTAAATTTGTTTGGTAACAATGTTGCCTAAAATACTTTTGTTACTAATTTTACTATAGTATCTATACAGTAATAAACATGTTCATTAGTTTAGTGGTGCAATTTGGGTGGACTAACTTGAACCCAGTTCAAATTTTTATGGGTTTGGGCAACCGTTTTTACAATTAGGGTTGGGTCTGGGTTAAAAATTCTCAACCCCAAGATAATTAAGGTTGGGCTTTGATTGAGGTAACCCAAGCTCAATCTGAACCTGAATCTATCATATCTTTACTTCATATGTTTTAGGACTCTTAGATGCCATAATTAGGAAAAACTGATTATTTTGTTCAATTTGAGTATAACACAGTCATATCCTAATCCTTTTAGATAGGACCAAAAATGAAAAACTTCACTCTATTCTTTCAGCCCATTTTATAGTAGAATAATCCATCTTATCTTGATTTTGAGTATCCAATTAGTGAATGGTGAATAATGCATGCATTATAATATTGATATCGCTTGCACATAAATAATCAAATAAACACAAAATGTAGAAATGACAGTGATTAAAATAATAATATTAGTATTAGTATTTTTTTTATTATATATATATATATGCACACACACACACACATATTACATAATCATTACATATTCTTTTCAAGTGATCAAAATTGGATTGTTGCTCTATCAACGTGAATTTAACAAGTTCTGTATTTTTTTTTTTATCATTATTTCAATAAAATAAGTTGACACAAAATTTAGAGGAGTCCATGGTGCATAAGCATAACAATGGCAGTGATCCACGATAGAGTGCCAGACAACAATGACAGTGATTCAAATCAGTAATACGAAGTTATCGTTGAGTTTTAGTGAGTCAACACGTTTGTTTAATATTGTATCTATAAAAACTAAATAGAGATTATATTGTCCAAAAAAATAAAATGACCTAAAATATCATAGATGTAGCTCGAACGCAATTTAAAAAGTTACAATTTTGAGCTTCACCAAAAAGTGCATTTTGGATTAAAACTCTACTCCCTAAACACGCTTTGTTTCATCACCAAACACTTCTCAATGCAACTTTTTGAATTAAAAGTGCGTTTGAGTATTTGGGAAGCAATCCCAAACGGGCTCTTAATCAAATAAACAAAATAAAATTATTGTGGATCTGTCACATTACAGATTTGTAAATTCGTTCTCTTTCTAAAGTTCACTCCTGACTGTAGCTCTAAGAAACGACCAAAATCGGATGAGAATATGAACCTAGTACTTTACATGTATGGTTTAATGCACACTTATCACACTCGTATATTTGTGATGCTAGGCATGTCCTATGACATGAATGCACTAGAGTGTAACTAGTTCTGTCTAATGTGATTGTTGTTACATCGTAAAGTTATTCTTTTTTCTGTTTTGATCCTGAACAATTTATGTCATTTTAAAATTCATTTGCTCCAGTTTGTCTGAAACATGTTAGTCCCCTGATCAAAAAGCAGTGAATTTTCTTGCACTTTAGTTATATTTCTTTTGTCCTCGTATAACAAAGAGCAAAAATGTTAAAAATTGCCTTAGTTTAAGGTTTGCAAGCTTCCAACTGATTGCAGGCTCCATTGAAGTTAAACCTGATTCCGGCAGATGCTAGAATAAGCAGCAAGGAGTACAATGAGAAAGTTGTTAAAGGAGAAGCACATGTATTGGTTGATGTTCGACCGGCACACCACTTTAAGATCGTTTCTCTTCCCCAGTCCATGAATATCCCCCTCTCGAGTTTGGAAGGTAGGTTGCCTGAATTATCTTCGGCCTTGAAGGAAGAGGAAGAGCGCAAGGGTACCAAAACCGGTTCAGGTGCCTCTCTGTATGTAATTTGTAGAAGAGGTAACGATTCGCAGAGAGCTGTTCAATGCCTTCATAAGATGGGTTTCACTTCAGCTAAGGATATCATCGGGGGACTGGAGTCGTGGGCGCATGATGTGGATCCAAACTGCCCTACCTACTAGTGGACAATCTCATTGTGACGGGAATGTTTACGCTGTTTGTATACTTATTTTAGCCCTTAAAAGTTTTACTCGTACATGATCCTTGTGAGTTAAATCTGTTGTTTTATTACATAAATGAGTGCTACTAAAAAACTTTAATTGTTTCCAGCTGTTCTCTTTTTCTTTTTTCCTTCAGAAAAGCTAGTGCCAAAGTGAATTTGTTTGTATGGGGGGTTTATTTCGTAATTATAGTCACGCGATAATGGTATGAAGATATTCAATACCTTTTCCTTTTATCATAGAGAAGGGTAGAAACTCACAAGTGAATCAGAACCCTGCTGTTATGAATTATGATTGGTTTGAAATGATACAAAAATAGGATAATCATTTCTTTTCATTTAATAAATTCTTTTTTTTTACTTCAATTTATTTATTTATTTAATTTCACCCAATAGTTTGCAATGAATAAAACTTGAATCATTAATTTATGAAATAAAAATAAAAATAAAAAATGAGACCATTTTTCCGGTTTACATTTACATAAATGTACATTTATGCATATTTATTGAATGACTGGAATTAGGATATGGACGAGAGAGACTATTTTATGTTCGCTTTGAGCTTACCTTTACGCAGTTGTTCAATTAAAAGGTTTGAAATCTACTTTTTTCTGAATTAGTTTTTGTTCAGTGTCTCTATATTTGAGATGGGGCAAATATGTTGTTCTGATCTTAAATTAGTTATAGGTTAAGAACCATAAATGGAGTTTACATAAATTGTTGTTGTTAAGGTTACATTGCTACTTAATTTAGTAATAAATTGATCAAATCCTCATGAGATATGAATAATATTAGAAGTTGGATTTTTTGTGGTCCATCAACTAAAATAAAATTGCAGTAGTAAAGTTTATTGTGTGCTCTGTGTATATTTGGTATGTGAGATTCATTGTATCTTATTTTTCTTTTAGGATAATTATTAATTGTGATTTCACCATAGTTGTCCGGAGTTGTGCAGTAGTAAAATAATATGTTAGAGTTGAATCATAATATGAGAAAAAACCATACAGTGAATGTACATCTAAAATTCACCTGCACCAACTCCCACACGTTTGTAACTAGCCTGCTCATTGTCACAGTGCAGGGGACGCATGTTCCATTATTTTTTATTATTTTTTCTACTTTTATATGTATATATTTTTTTAAAATTTTACAAATCCCCCACTCAATTTTTTTTTTCTTCCCTTATATTGAATTCTTTTAATTTCTTTTGCTTTTGTTAGATAATATATCTTGACAATTCAGTTAATATAATTCTTTATTTATTTCTAACTTGGTATCAGATCGAGCTTACCAATTCCTGATAGTTGTTATTATCCAATCGCCCTCATCGTCGGAGATGACATCATCGACTTTATCTCCGGCGGTTAATAATAGAAAACAGCTTTCATCTTATATATATAAATGTATACAAGTTTCCATCTGTGTTTCACAACCATCAACTTCATTATCTAGCTCTTCCTCGATGGTTATGTCCAAAACAAGGTCGTTTCACCAGTCCGCCAGTTTACATGGTCGTTTCATCAGTCCGCCAATTTTGGTGTATGTTCTTCAGTTAGTTTCACGTGACGTCTCCAACACCGCATGCATCATTACCAGTCCACAGTGAGCCACGAAAAAACTGTCTTTTTGCGACAAGACTGTTGTTGTCCGTCGATTTGTTATTTAAGAGTTTTGTTTTCTGGAAATTTTTTCGCCTTTTTTTGGCATGTGATGCTGTGACACTTTTCTTTCACAAGTTCTTCATTTGCCACTGTGAATCGATTACTCTCTAATTGTTTGTTCTAGACTGGATCAAATGATTGTTGTCGTGGGTTGGGTCATGTCGTTATTATTTTTTGTTTGCTCTCTTCATCGAAAAATTCCAGATCACTTGACTTCCGTCAAGTCGCATGCATTCAAGATTTTGCTCTAAACTTAAGTTGGTTTCATATAACCCACTTTGAGTTTGAGAGGCTATTAGATAATATATTTAATATTATGTTCTTACTTATTATTTTGGTTTTATCTTAAACTACTAGGATTTCTTATACAATTTCTTAAACCATAAAGGATTAGGATTTCTTGTCTACTAAGTTTACTTAATTTTCAAGATTATGTGTTTATAAATAAACCTTTATATATTGTTCAATAACAATATCATTTCAATCAATATACAATTCTCTTTCTTTATTTCTAATAGTTTTTTTCATCTTTTGTAAGTATTTATCTCTCTTACTACTCCTTTATTAACCTATTATTTTGGTGGAGACATATAGCTTTACATCATAAATTTAGCAAAGTTAACTTGGTATATTTGCAAACTGGAACCTGAAACTTTACTCTTCTTGTTTGACATGGATAAGCAACATAAAACATTGATTTACCATTTTTAAAATTACTTGTTCTGAGGTATTATTATTGGTGCAAACTACTTGTGATATAGTTGTTGTAGAAAAGTGTTATTGGTGTCGTGACGGGTGCTTAAATTGAAGCTACGTGGAATTTGTTTGTTCAGTACATATGATGCCTTAGTCATACATGCAAAAGGAATTAGTAAATTAAAATGAGTAAATTAAGATTAAAAAAAATAGTGATTTTTCTATATTTTTTTCTTGTTAGTCTTTTCATACAAAAAATTTATATTTATCATATTAGTTGATTTTTCTTCCATCAAATTCACTGCACTTCCGAAATGAAATCCTAACTCCGCCTCTAGCAATGGCTACACGTGTGACCTTGGTCCATCATCCGAGTACCATGCGGCAGATGAGAAGCCTTGCATTCTCCAAAGTGTTGATGTAACCTCTAGACTCTCCCTTCTGCTTACTTACGTGTGTAACCATGTATTGGAATATGTTTTAAAATATTTTTATAATATTTTTTGAAAATATATTTGTGTATAATTAAAATATAATATTTTGATTCATTCCCCTTCAAGTAATAAAGTTTTAAATGTGTTCACATATATATAGATATATATGCATGTATTTGGATAGTTTATGTATCAACAAAAAAAATATTTTTATATTCATTCACAATTGACCTTTGGTATTATCAGTGAATCTATTTGATTCACTTAATTTAGGATGAACTATTTTAAGTTCATTCATCAGATTTATGAGATTGATTTTGTTTAGTGTGATACATGAATGAATTTATCCAAATTCATTACTTAATTTACTTTAGAACATGAATCTTTTAATTCATCTATTTAAATTGAACACATTTATGTGACTCATCTTAAGAGATTTATGTAAGGACCACACTCCTTTTAATTCAAGTATAAATCAAGTAGAATCCAATTCATACTCAAGTTTTCTTAACACAAGTTTAAGAAGTTTCTTTTAGATTTTTCATAATTAGGCATTCTGAAAAGAGATTAAGTGTTGCACCCAATAGTGTATCGTGCAAATACACTGTGGTTGGATTGAGTCCAGATTGAATCCCCGATATAGAGCTACCATGATCCCTTGCATCTTGTGGGAGGCTTCAACTATCATCAAGAAGCGTTTATGCGCCTCCAAACTATGATCCTAGTTTTCTGAATATTTTATTTCTGCCACATATGTAAGTGTAAGTAATTTTTATCAATTATCGTAATCATTTTTCCAACACCATGCATACCGTTTGGCTTTCAGCACCTCCTAGTATCATCATTACTCCACGGCATTGTATTGGCACGGCGGTGTTCTTGTCCATAAAGTCCAATCCTAAATTCCTAACACCATATCGTGGTCCTCAATCTCTACTACTTGGAAGTCAGACTTGCCATTTCACCCATTCATGCATAACTCCACCTTCTTGCATACTCTCCATAAGCGTGACTATTTGCGCCTCCTCTGGGATGATGAATTTGTGTGTCAATAGTGTCTACTACCGCTTGCACGACCTTGCCACCTATCTCTATGTTTACGTAGCCCATCCTTACAACCTTCTTCCCCTTACCCTTTCTCTTGGTGTCATGTGCTTAGCATCTGCATGGCCCCCATGCACCTATCCTCATCTCTGCTAGATGATGACAAGTCATCCACTACCTTCTTTCTCCTCTTTTTCACAAACACTTTAATCGCTCTCTTGTTTGTGCAGTCTCTCAAAATGTGTGGTTTGTCACTAAGGGTGACAATTTCTTCCGTCTCGTTTAAAACAATTTTGGAAAATTATTTATTTAAATGGGTCTAGAATGGGTTTAAGAAACTATAAATTAACCGATTTTGGGACGGGGTTGAGAAAGTCTCTCTGCCCCGCTCCCCCATTTATGTTGTGATTGTACAATTTACCCTTATGTTTATATTACTTAAATACCCTATGAATGTTGGCTGCGTTTGGTATGTCCTGGGTGTTTTCTAGATCCACGAAGAATATGATCGAGGCTTGGAGAGGGTGTATAGTGGATAGCCGAGCCAGGGAAAAATAGGAGGCACTTCGAGGATGTGGAGTCTTCTCTTTGGTCTCTCAAATACAATATTTTTAACTCTTTATTTTTTTGGATATATGAAAAAAATTGTACATCAAATGGTCAAATAGTGGACTTTCTTGATAGCTTAAATTTGTAGTTGGCCGGTTTCCTTTTTTGTTCTCCCTCGGGTTTGCTCCACTATGAGAGTCTTTTAATGAATTTTTATTTATCCAAAAAAAAAAAGAACCCTAGCCCCTAAATCGATGCTTTAGACTTCTTTACGCAGTCTAGCGACTTTGTTCGGTCTTCCAAAGTATTCTCCACTCTCGTTAGCTTCAAACTTCTCTACGTAGACCAATGACTTCATTGGGGCTTCAAAAAATTTCTCCACTCATCGGTGCTTGAAGGAGATTGAGATCACTGCTTTCGGTGGTTCATTCTCTATTCAAATCTATATTAGTAAATCATCAAATCTCAAACTTCTTAGATCGATAGATTGAGATCGGTGCTTGTTTGAACTTTGAAGAGTCGATAGATTTGTGTTTAATAGTGCCTGTGGTTTTAGAATCTATAGATTTGTGTTTATACATTAAATCATTTGCTTAGATCCGGTTCAAATGATTTAATGTGCTTATTTGGTTTTGTTCATAAAAAAATGTTAATGTGCTTTATACAAATCTATATATGTATTGGAAGAATGTTAATATTTGGTTTGTTAACTCTAGTTTGTTAATTTCCAGAATACTTGTCTTTGTTGGAAATCTTCTTTAGTTTGTTTGATCCTTTCAAGGACAAAAAAAAAAATATGAATTTTTGGACGGATAATGAATGGGGCGTTATGGGATGGAGGGGTGATTTTGTTACCAAATTAAACAGAGGCGGGATGGGTAAGGGATCCCTACCCCATTGCCATCCCAATCCCTCATGTAAGTAGCATTTCAACTCGTTATGGTCCTTGTCGCGCGTATTCCATCACACAAATAGAACTTTAACTCACCACAGTCCTTGTCACGCCGCTCTCCCCTTCCATTCGGTTTGCACCATTGCCCATGGTTCTTGTCCTTGTCATGCCATAGTTTCTCAAGATGTGTAGTCTTTCACACAAGAAGCACCTCAACTCGCCATGGTCCTTGTTGTGCCGCTCTCCCCTGCCATTGGGCTTGGACTGTTGTCCATAGTGCTTGCCTTTGTCTTGCCGTAGAGTCTCTCCCTATCGTTGTGCTCGCCGTCACTAGACTTGGATGTATTAACCTTCTTGGGCCGTTGATCTCCCCGAGACCTAGCCTTGTCATCATCATTCCTAAAGTCGACAACGCGGTCTGCTATTGCCTTGGCGGATGCCAATTCTTTAGGCTTTCTCTAACTCTGTAGTCACAAAGGTTGTAGCCTATTAATGAAGAACTACAACAACTGTCATTCAGGCAGCTCGGGATCTCCCTGATGCTCCCCTCTACTTCAGACACCTAAGATTTATCATGGCGAGGTCCTAAGGTAGAATTGTTGGCTCTTAAAGTTATCCCATGTCTCAATTAGAAGTGGTCTTCTACTGGCATGGGTCTTACCCTGGGAGGACAAACTTAGTCGCTAATGTGGGTCCATTGAAATTTAGACACCTATATAAAATAATAACAAAAAATAAAGATGAGCATTATTCATTTTCTTACTGGTTCAACTGAAAGTTTTTTTCTTCTCTCTCAACCACGATCGTGACTTTCTCCACTGTCCATGGTAGAATCTTAAGATGACACATTTGATCGATTGCATCGTATTCTCTCTCTAGAGCAATTCGGTAAATCTCTAAAGCTCTTTACAATTGTGGATCATATTTACTCTCTATCTAACGGGTGACTAATTTTAGATTTAGCCGAAATGAATATGAATAATAAGTGATTTTCATTTATCTGATCGATTTTTGAAGCTTCAAATTATTTGGATATTCGAATTTCGTCATCAATCTGAAGAGTTGTATCTCGCTGCGATTTGACTTCGAAACAATAGGGCATCTTCGACTCTCGCTACGATCGGTTAGATCTAACTAGAATTGCTGCAATCAGTATGACATGTTCTTGTTGGGCTTGGTTCATGCCATACTGATACACACTTATATGTATGTATATATGTGTTTATGTAGACTATATATGTATATATTTTGGTTCTAGGTTTTGTTCTTGGGGGATCATATGTTTGAGATAGTTTGGTGGGTGTTGTGGTTGTGAATGGCGAAGGAAGAGATGGTGAAAGGGTGGTCGCATTGGATGGAAGACGACAGTTATTGACCGTTTGTATTGGGGTTACAGAAATCAATGACGAATTTTGGTTTAACCCGTAAGAAGAATTGGTAATGCCCATTTTTTAATTTTAGACACGTGTTTAAATTTCACTGGGCAGCTGGGAGGAACAAGTTGGTTCTCCTAAGGCAAGACCCAAGCATTATCAGTTGGGAAGACCAAGTTGGTTTTCCCAGGGTAGGACCCAAGCATTTTCCTCTTCTACCCATGAAGTGCTGCCTCCACCATAGTGTGAGGTACATCGTGGTTGTCTGCACCTTCTCTTCATCATTTTCAATGTTCATGCCTGTCTAAGTACTATTAATCTAGTAGTCATATGCTTTAGGCTCTTGTGCCTTCTTCTTTAGCTTCAGCTCCTCTTGCTTTGCACTCGCCATGGACGCACGACAACGACTGTGTGGCATATGTGGAGAATACATTCTAGAGTCTTTAAGAGTAATGTGGAGAGTTATGAAGTGTAAGAGAGTTATAAAGTGCAGACCACTATCAGAGAGCGTATTGTTAGAAAAGACTTTCCAATAATTTTTGCCCTCCCCACCCTTCACCACCCTTTCTCAAGGAAAAAAAGATAATCAAATATCCTTCCTACTTTCCATGTAACATATTTATTAGGACTCTATATCTAGACATTTATAAGTTGTCTAACTATTATTCTTTCTGGAATCTAATTTAGAGATGCATGAAAAGTGCTCGGAAAGAAAATTTGTTACAATTATTTTATTTTTAAAATTAAATTTTATATTACTAGATCCGGGCCATGGTTATGTTAAGCCACAAATTATGCAAGTTTTGTTTATCAATTTTTGTTCATCGATAGGGATTGACATCTTTCTTCCTATGGGTAGGATAGCCTCTCGTCTTTCACCTACACATCCCATCAGCAAACTCTTCAATCGAATGTTTTTATTATGATCAATCACACCCTAGGAAAATTGGTATTCTAGCACTCCCAAAAAATCTCTGAGGGAAGAGCAAATGCCACTCCCAAAAACTCTTATAGTCCAGAAAACTCTTTGAGGGGAGAGCAAATGCCTTGGATAGTCAAGACTGTCCATCCATAGCACTGCTCTAACTGTTTCCATTGGATTGCCCCTCCAATACTTGTCATGGCACCATATATCATGAAAATTGCCCCTTGGGCTATACACCAAGTGAAATTTGATCCTAGCCTCCAACATACCAGACAACCACCCACCTCTCTCCCACCAAGTGAAATTTGATCCTAGCCTCCAACATACCAGGCTACAATAGCTCCAGTGGTTTGCAAACAGCACAACCACCTCTCCCACCAAATTGTAAGGTATGTATTGGATCCTGTACAAAGCGAAACTCTAAGAGCAACCAGCAGCAACAATAGTCAGAAGGTGTGGCACGGGGCAAAGGAGTCCATCCAGATTATCACTGATAATACTGAGAGTGAAAGGAGTCCATCCAGATTTGCAAGCAAGCAATATCACTGATAATACTGAGAGTTTGTGAATCAAAAGAATAGCAGTCTGCAAGTTAACCAATGACCAAAATCAAGCACAAGACAGTTAACTAATGACCAAAATCAAACCACAGCCATCTGCAAGTTAACCAATGACCAAAATCAAGCACACAATACAGTAATATGGCCTCCAACTCAGTCAAAACTTAAACAAGGGACATATCAAATCTCACAGAGACAGAGCAAGCCATGGTGATAAGATCACCATGACACTGATGTCTGAGGCCAAGCAATTCATGCAGTCTTTGTAGTGATTCTCAAGACTCTATTTCGACAGAAGAGTTGTGATTGCAAAGAGTGAGAGTTTTCTACAGAGACTGCCAGTACGCAGCATAGGACGTTAATTGGAATTGTTTATAATATACAGTCAAATATATTTATATTTTCTTCCTACTTTCCACTTTTGTTTTACTCAGTTAAACCAGAAAAAACACATCTCTATCACTTCTTTACTCTCCTCCTGCTCTCTAAGACTTGCTAAGAGTAGGAAAGGTGTCAATTAAACATTTGTTCAGTGATATTGCAATTTTATCAAAAACTATATACTACAGGTGTTCATATTGCAATTTTATCAAAAACTATATACTACTTTAATCAACCATAATTTTATTCAGCCAACTTCTGCAAATGACCCATTAAAAAAGAAGAGATGGAAGAGGGAAAGAAAGAAAGAAATACAATTGCTATTCAATAGCCAGTAATAGCCTTTAAAATCATCCTGAAAATACAACTAGCTAATAAAACAGAAAGAAATGTGCACCAAAGCATTCTATCTATTGGTGGTTCACGGTCAATCCCAAACATGGACATGAAGCATCTATATGTGATACCTACCATTAATTTTGCATCTTAAAAAATCATTTTTCTTTGTTATCCTCTTCTTCGTTCTTTTCATAACGACGCTTAAACTTGCAATCTGCCCAACACTTTGTACCATCTGGCGTTTCGCTCTGGAGTGATAAACTTTACCAACTTGGTCATCATAACATTCATCAATCGACCACTCTGGGTTACGTAGGAAATCCATTGCAGCTGTGGGTGCACTCCTTTCTTCATTTTCCAGTAATCCACAATTCAAGAGAAACTTCATCAAGCAGATGTATAGAAGTTGCAAGTGTTTTTTTATAATCTCGTACCTAAACCAACTATTTCCCTAGAATCTAGTGGAATTAAATGAGATTGCTAAAAAGATCTTCTTAACAGGATGAGTGTTGCTACTACAAAACCTTACTACCAATGGAATAGCCAACAATAATTTTGAAATGGGATGCGCCTTAATTCGCGTGTCACCTTAATTCGTGTGTAAGAGGTTGTCTGGTCTGTCAGGTCTGCTACTCAAACATTTATTTGGTCTCGGTCATATGTTATGCATCTTAACAAACTCAGAGCAGGGATCATTAACCATATACTAGTATTAGCAAGACAAATTTGTTGATAACAGTTTCAGTTTCATCCGTTGATGCATATTTGTTTTGTATCTATCTATTTCCCCTTGTCTTTTTCTATCGTGGTCGTGGTTGAATGTATGTATTTCGTTTGCTTCTCAATTGCGTTTTGTATTTTAGTATTTGATTGCATATTTGTTTTGTATGTGAGTCCCAAAGGACCAAACACAGTTAAACCAGAAAAAACACATCTCTTATCACTTCTTTACTCTCCCTCCTCATTCTCCATTTGTTCAGTGATATTGCAATTTTATCAAAAACACTTCAGGTACATGTGTCTAGTGATATTGCAATTTTATCAAAAACACTTCAGGTACATGTGTTTAGTGATATTGCAATTTTATCAAAATCACTTCAGGTACATGTGTTTAGTGATATTGCAATTTTATCAAGAACACTTCAGGTACATGTGGACTTTAAACAATGTAGGCAGAGGGGAAAGAAAGAAAGAAATACAATTGATATTCAATAGCCAGTAATACCCTCTTAAATCATCAAAATGAAAAAATTTCTGAAAATACAACGAGCCAATAAAACAGAACGAAATGTGCACCAAAGCATTCAATCTATTGGTGGTTCACGGTCAATCCCAAACATGGACATGAAGCATCTATCTAATTTTGCGTCTTAAAAAATCAAAATCATTTTTCTTCGTAATCCTCTTCCTTCTTTTCATAACGACGCTTAAACTTCGCAATCTACCCAACACTTTGTGCCATCTGGCGTTTCGCTCTGAAGTGATAAACTTTACCAACTTGGTGTATTTTGGTCATCATAACATTCATCAATCGACCACTCTGGGTTACGTAGGAAATCCATTGCAACTGTGGGTGCACTCGTTTCTTCATTTTCACTAATCCACAATTCAAGAGAAACTTTATTAAGCAGATGAATAGAAGTTGCAAGTGTTTTTTTCTAATTCCGTACATAATCCAACTATTTCCCTAGAATGTAGTGGAATTAAATGAGATTCATTTTCACTAATCCACAATTCAAGAGAAACTTTATTAAGTAGATGTATAGAAGTTGCAAGTGTTTTTTTCTAATCCCGTACATAAACCAACTATTTCCCTAGAATCTAGTGGAATTAAATGATAATGCTAAAATGATCCTCTTAACAGGATGAGTGTTCCTACTACAAAAACCTTACTACCAATGGAATAGCCAACAATAATTTTGAAATGCGATGCGCAAATCAGTGTCACCTTGGTTAGTTACTATATTATACATATATAGATATGCACACACAACGAATTAAGAGTGTAAGAGGTGGTCTGGTCATCTTAATGAACTCACTCAGAGCGGTTTATCAGGGATCATTGATCATATTCGACAGTCTAATTTCAAAATTAATTTGGTTTGTGGATTCAGTATTGGAATCTTATAACAACTGCCAACATTGGGCTCAATTAGTATTAGCAAGACAAATTTAAGAACTATTAAGGTTTACTGGTCATTAAAGTAAGATAACCCATCACAATTAACTTTATTATCTCATGAAAAAACCAAGAAAAAGGTGAATTTGATTAACTATGAAAAAAGAAAAAAACTTTATTCTTTTTCTCCCAAACAAAAATGGATGACTAACAGGTATTCTAAGATATAAAATTATAAGTGGATTGAAAAATGTAGCACAAATTAGTTTCATTTTGGAACAGAATTGTTCTTTTAATAGAATTTCATTTTGGAACAGAATTGTTCTTTTAATAGAAATGTCTCGAGTTAAGTCGCAAAACAATTACTTGTCAAACGACAAACTAAACTAATATATACACACAGAGTCGATACTTATTGAAACTAAATTATTGCTATGTATTTTGAATCTATTGGATTTGGATGACCAAGGAAAAACTGATAACACTCCTTCGATATTTATGAGAGAAGCGATCTAAATAAGACTCGAGGAAAGATTGATGGTCAATAGGGAGAGTAACGAGACTTGGTAGAATTCCTCACATTCCAAAAGATTTTCAAATTTTGAAAGAATCACACACATACTCATATTATTACAGTTCATGTAGCATCGAGTGAAAGAGTCTCATAATAGTCCTATTTTTCTTCAATTGATGATGTTAGTTTCCTCCAATATATCATTTTAATATTGACATTAATAGTTTATCAACCATTCAAAAAAAAAAAGGAGAAAAAGTTAAATAGTTCTGTCCCTGTCCCTGTCCCTTAAACTAGAAAGGGTCGAAACATTTTATAGGTGGAGAGAAGCACAACAAATGAATAAATACTCATGTATGAGAATCATGAAAATATCCTTTAAGATAAAAATTTAATGAATAAACATAAACCATCATAATTGAATGATAGACTCATCGCATGATAATGAATTACTGATTTTGGTTAAACCTTCTCAATAATAATCTAGAAGTTGTTTTTAATGGCATATCCGGACCCACTTACAAAATTTTCGAAAACGCCAAATGATTTTTGCACTCTCTTAATTGTTTTTTTTTTATAATTATTATTATACATACTATTTGTTATGAATAACAACTTCTCATTATTGATTAATTTATTATTTTCAAATCCAAAATGGGATGCACATTTACACACAAGATAGTCAAAACAGCTGAGAACAACCACACCTACCCATCATGTAAACAATAGAATTATATATATAAATATATAAGAATAAATTGTCCAACATAACCATAACTACAAGAAATATATGAACTAACATCAACAAATCACTATCCGAGCTTATCCAAACAGCCCCCATCTTTTACCAAACCAAATCAGTATCCTGTAGGTAGGGCTGCAATCGAATCGAGCCGAGCCGAGCCGAGCCAAATAGTAGTATGTTTGAGCTAGGTTTGGCAGTGCAGCAGGGTGCTCGAGCTCGAATCGAGCTCCCACCTCAAGTGTTCGAGCTCGGCTTGGTCCTGTTCACGAGCTTTTCAAGCTCGGCTCGAAACTCGTATAGTGATGCACATATTACACACAAAATATACACACATATGCACAATATGCACAGCAACACAGATCTAAACATACACACATTTTCCACAGAAAACACACACACATGCACGGATCTGTCTAAAACTAAATATCCATCAAAAGAAATCTCATACAAAATTATAAGAAGTAGAAACACCTGGAAAGTCACCGATCTCGCCAAAGCCCCCGTTCGGATCTCGCCAAAGCTAGCACTCTGATCTCACCAAAGCCACCGTTCGGATCTCGCCAAAGCTAGCACTCTGATCTCACCAAAGCCACCGTCACCATCCTTGATCCTCCCATGCAACGAGCGAGAGAGAGAGAGAGAGAGAAGATCGGCAGACGTTAATTGGGATGTAAAGAGAGGAGTGCGGCTAGGGTTTGAGAGTAAAAGAGTGGTTAAAGATTATATATAAGTGGGCTTTCAGAACATGGGCTTTGGGCTGTTTTAATTCTCTTGGACTTTGGTCTGTTTTATTTATATATATATATATATATATATATATATATATATATATTCATGAACTATAATCGAACTTTGGAAATTTTGAGCAAGTATCCTTGATAAGATAATTTTAAAATATAATGGTTTCCTCTCAACGCTATGCTTCTTCATCTTCTCTTATTTATTTTAATTTGTAGTTTTTGAGTGTGTTTTGGTTTATTTGGTTCTGTTTCTGGTCAGTACAGCTAAAATATTATGATTTCCATGACACTTAGTGATGCAACAGACAATGCTCCTAGTCCTAGCCATTACTTGATCAGTGATTGATTTTTTCTTTTGATCAGTAAGTAGAATTACACACGCACACTGCCTCTATTGAGACTCGAACCTGGACATCCTTTAAGAAGCGAGAGCCTTTATACTTGATCAGTGATTGCTGTGTGATGTTGAGGAAGGTAAGCCGGTTTCTATGGTGCTTTTCTCTCTTAATGCACTTAAAAGTCAAATTATTCAATAGTGATATCAGGGATCTTGTTATGCAAGCCTTATAATGCTACCATACTTCTATCTTCTCTGCATTTTCAGTATATTATTCTCGAGGTATAATCTTACATTTGCCTTAAAGTCTGCGATTAGTAGAATGGAATTGAGGGGAGAAAAAAAAAAAAACAACTAGGTTGTTCAACTTATGTGACAGAAATTTGGACCATACCTGTATGTATTATGAGAGGGGAGGAGAGTCTAATTTGTGTACTGATGTTTTCTGAGTACTTACCACTTGCGCGTCCATGTACGCCGCCGCTTGTATTGGGTGCTGCATTGGGATTGGAAGGGCAGGTACAATTTACAGCAGCAGTTTACTCTCTTGTTCTAATGTGAAGCACATAAAGTTTCTTGTAATGTATAGCTTTCATTTATATTGTTCAAATTCCTAGCATATATAACAGTCTTAACCATAAAGGCATGAAATATCTGAATCTGCATGGCAGATCATCCTTTATTTATCATTGTGGTTTCATTGTGAGATTTATCCTGTGTCGGAAAGAATAAGACAATGCCAGCAGAAATATCCCTTAATTTCCCAGTCAGTAAACTGTGTAAGAAGAAGCAAGCACTGATACATTAACAAAAGTGTCTCGGACATACATACTTTATGAATACTTCAGACACTTAGTAACACATTCAGAAATCAGGGGGACACATCTTGAAAACTCATGAACACAACTTTTATATATAATAGAAACACTTCAACGAGAAGCCACATCCAAAAATCTTGAAAACAGTGCTCAATCTTTTTACTTCTAGAACGGTAGACATATTGGACAAAAATATATATAATTGTAATAATGACAATCCAGGAGGGCAGCAGCATATATAATATAACCACATATTCTTTTTTTTCAGTCTTCTCTAGGTCATATCTTCTACTAGATTTAATTTTTTTTCGGTCATTTTATTTCATGTTAGTTTTAGTCTACCTGTTTATCTCTCCAGCCACTAGACTTCATAACTTCATGAAATGTTCTTATTTAATAGATTTATATAAATAAAGAGGAGTACTAGCGGCAATCGCTTAAGCGAGTGTCCTTACACAGTCGCTCCATTGGTGGAAATCAATTTCCAAAATTAAATACTTTCCTGCAATAAATGTCCTACTTTTTCATCAATCAATATACCCTTCCAGTTCTAAAGTATTTACAGTGGTGCCATCAACAAACAAATAAAATTATAAACATAAAATATTAAAATATTAATAAAAATAAAAATATGTTCTTTAATTCAATTAACCATAATTACAAAATTTTAATAAAAGAACATATTTTAAAAGTATTAAAATATTTTTATGAATATATTTTTTTATATTTTCTTGCTTTTAAATATTTTTAATAATCTATATACTTATTCAATTAACCATAATTACAAATTTTTAAAAATTATATAGGAAATGATTATAATAAGTATATAGATTATTAAAAATATTTAAAGTATTAAAATTTTTTAAATACTTTATGTTTATAATTTTATTTATTTGTTGATGGCACCACTGTAAACACTTTAGAATTGGAAAGGTATATTGATTGATGAAAAAATATGACATTTATTGCCGGAAAGCATTTAATTTTGGGGATTGATTTCCACCTATCAGTGGAGCGACTGTGCAAGGACACTCGCTTAAGCGACTGCCGCTAGCACTCCTCATAAATAAAATCTTAAGACATTGGGAGTCTCATTTTGCTGATTCCTGTGTTTTTCAGATCTCTGTCTTTCTTGTTCGTCTCCCCACCTCCCTCTTCGGATTTTTCATGCACAATATGAAGAGTTCTATTTTGTTTTTCTTTATATTTACTTTACAGTTCCTGGTATCATTAGCTGCCTCCAAGCCCTAGAGACTATAAAGATTGCAAGTGCTGTTGGTGATCCACTCTCTGGACGGATGCTTCTTTTCGATGCATTGTTGGCTCGGATTCGTACTGCTTATATATTTGAATGCTCTTCCAATTGAACTTTTAGGTTTCCTAACCTTCCAGCACGTTATTTTCTTTCTTTTCTTAAGCTTTTAGTAGTTTTGCAGAGAACAATGCTATATGACATGAAATTATTTCATGAATTTATATCATAAATGATGTGTCAGGTAACATGGAGAGTTAAGATTGATGGGATTCTCCCATACACAGAATCCCATAATATTATCACCGAATTCTACTAATACTAACTCTCCACGTTACCTGTCACATTATTCATGATACAAATTCATGAAATAATTTCATGACGTTTAAGATTTCTCTTTTGCGGATAGTATAGCTTTAACGAAAGAGAAATGCTAAACGTCATGAAATTTTATCATGAATTGCCATCATAAATGATGTGGCAGTGATAATCATTGGGATTCCATGTATAGGGGGAATTCCACCAATACTAACTCACCATTTAATTGTCACATCATTCAAGATAAAAATTCATAAAATATTTTCATGACGTGTAGCATTGCTCTTAACGAAAACTTACCCATGAATACTATTATCACTCTCAAAGACTAATAATAGGTCCTAACAATTTTCATCACGACACCGAATTGTACTTTTGAATAATATTTACATATTAGTTATACAACTATCAAAATTTCAGCTTTACCCTTTCAAATTGTGGCTATATAATTCAAAATTATTTTTTAAAAGAAATATTCAAACATGTTAAATATTAGTTTTTAAATGATTAAAAGATTATTTAAATGTATTTTTAATACAAAACTAAATATTAATATTGTAATATTTTTTAATGTATTTTTAATTTTTTTTGGTGTCAAAATTTTGAAATTTATATGGTATTTTTCTAAGAGTTTCTAAGTTTCAGTCTCACTTTTTGCAAATCATCTTTTAAGAACTTGTTTTCTTTAGAAAAAAAATTGGGTTTCCCAATTCAAAACTTAATATAAAATTTCAATGTATTTCAAAATTTGGACAAAATAGTGATGAACAAATCAAGAATATAATAATTAGTTCTATAAAAAAAATTAGTCACAAATTGAAAAGGGTTAGGCTATTTAATGGATTTAGAACTAACATGAAAATATTTATCGAGAAGGAGGACTTAAATATCCTTTGAAGGTCATTAGGACTTGGTAGTCTTTAAGAGGTAAAATTAGGACATAGTTGTCAAAAGAAAAAAAGAAAGAGGTAAACATAGGACATATCAATTTTTTGTTCCCTCTTGTTTTGAGATATAAAACTGTGTACCAATGTACTTTGTTTTGATTCAGATCGTTTGATTAAGCTGCTATTGATAAAATTGAAAATGAAGCATTAAAGTATTTTAGTGCTGAAAATTAGTAGTCTTGGGTATTTTAAGCTGTTGAATATGTAGAATTGAAATTATAAGATAAATTTGTAGAGTTAAATAATGTTTAAAACCACCTTTCACTTAGTATAGTCAGCATTATGTGATTAGTGTCTTGTAATTTCAATTAAAATTCACATAATGTTTTAGTGTTATTTCCTTTTAATTGATAACTCGTTTTGATTTATCAAAAACAGTTAAAACAGTTACTAAGTGAAATGGGTAAATGGGCTCCCACCTTATAATTAACCATTATGGTTTATTTAATTTTTTATGACACCCTTAAAATGGGTGGGAGGAGCATGAGTAATAGTGGCAACAGATCTACTCGCAGTGTGTGTTTTTTTTTAAAAAGAGACTTTCTAAGGTAGTTATTTTACCTATTTTTTTTAAAAAAGAAATTCCTAGATTGAACTACCAAAATAAAATGGACTAGAAATCTGAACTCTAAATGATTTATTTTGTATTGAAAAGTTAGGACTTCATAATTATGATAAATAAATCAAAATTATATGTCACTATATTAATTATTATGTTCTATAATAATCAATATTGATTTAAAATTCCATATTCTATTTTTTTTTTCTGTATTCATATTAGACCGAATTGCACTAGATTTTTCTTCAAGTTAGACTCTTTAGCAAGTTATTCATCTTAGGCCTTCAATTTAATGTCATCTTTTATTGCAATTTTAATATTAAAAAAATCAAGCAATTGAATAAAAAAATATGAATTATCAAAACTTCGTACGGAGTAATTGTTATTGATGAGACGCAAAGATTATTAGCGACTTCAAGTGCACATATGATGAGATGGAGAGAAGTCTTCCATCTGTATCCTCATTAGAAATGAGGTTTTAAGAAAATATAATCAAAAGATTATTCATAATAAGTGTTCTAAAATTCTCTTGTGTGAGTTACGATTTTCAAAAGGGATAAGTAAATGAGGACGGAGGAGTATCGATTAGGCTGATTATAATCTTATATTTTTTTTGGCTCCTCAGTTGTTTCACTGTGACGGTAAATTAAATGACTAATCTTTTTTGTGGATGGCCTTTACCATCTAAAGTTGGATGCAATACATTTTTCAATTTTATTTCAAATTTGAACACGGAAACAAGAGATGGTGGTTTAATTTAGTTGCAAACAGATATTACAAGTGTTTAATTCTTTAATTTAAGTTAGCATTAATTATATTATTTTTTGAAATGTAGATGTGAATTATAATTAATACATAGTTTTCTATTTGCTTCAACATTCTACAAGTAATTCTAAATAAACAATCTGATATATAAGTCTTGAGGCCGCGTCATTGAACAATAAAAGGGTTGTTTTAACAAATACATATCTGAAAACTTTTAGCCTCGAATTTTTGTTGCAACAAAAAAAACTCAATTTTTTTTTCATCAATAAAACTCAAATTAACTTGAGCAATAATACACACCATCTTGATTTATTTATTAATTACACAAGGGAGTTATTTTGATAAAATTAATTAAAAAAGATAAAATAGTGTTTTTAAAATAAATTAAAAAAAGTGTACGGTGACAAAGGGAAATAATAGTTATTTTGATTGATGTACACTTTCTGTTAATTTCTGTTAGTATCATCGATCTTTCAGACATGTCTTCCGCAACAACACCACCCATTGGCACAACTCCAACCACATCCATTGAGAGATCCACTGAACATCGCATCACCATTGATAAAGCTCAAACCCATCAGACTCCGACCCATCATCCCAAGTGGTATGCGCATTTGGTGAACAAGGAGGGCTTTTGCAGGGCGGCTTGTGCTCTTGTCGCAGCATTTTCAATGCCAATCCTCTACCTCATCTTTCAGGGTTCTCGTGTTTATGATGTTCATAATCTGCAGAAATATGATACGGTCCTTTTGAGGTCCTTGTTCCTTAGCCTACACGCGTTGATGACCATGGTTCTATTGGTTCTGAAGCCGATTCGATTTGGGTGGAAGGATGAATTTGGAGAAAACCTTTTGAAAATTCTGGTGGAGGTGTCTTCTCCCTTCAGCACTGGATATCTGGTTTATCTAATTACAAAACCACAGCCAACAGTTCAAAGCTTCCTTGACAGAAAACTGTTCTATTGTTTTTGGGTTTTTCCTATATATACGATTGCAATCGCATATGTCGTGAGACCTGGCTTGGAGATTGGCTTGACGTCCATTTCTCTGCACTTGGCGTACCACTGCTATTTTGAGTTCTACAAAGGATCAGAGTTGTCTCCATTGATCATAGCTTTCCTGATGTTCTATGGCTTCGCTGTCATCGGCTTACGCATGTGGTTGCGCACGGTTGTAAATGGCCCAGGAGCGACGGCCACTGCCAGGGCCCGGGCCAGAACACGGGCCATAAGAAGGGCGCGGACACTGCCCATGTCAACCGAAGACCAGCGCAATGGGGCTGGGGCTCCGGCTGCAAGACGCAAAAGACATGCTGGGGTGCACGACGGCGTTTTGGTAACTTTCTGAACTTAGCTTCATATCCACAAAAAGTATAAGTTGTAATGGTTTTCGTGGTTTATAATTTCACAACAAAAATTCTCTCTTAAAATTTCACACCAAAATACATATATATACACATACTATGTGCTTGATCTTACCTAAACATTTGGTTTTTACAAGCAATATTTTACTACTATGTGCTTGAACTTACATAAACATTTGGTTTTTATAGGCAATTGTATGATTAAGAACAAGAGGCTCAAATCAATGTCTTGCACAAGCTTGAGCACGAGGGGGCGACCCTACCCATATAACAAGATTCCATGAAAGCTGGTGCCATGAAAGCTTTAAGCTGGTACCATGAAAGCTTTGTAATACTGCATTTCAACTCTTAGTCTTGGCTAAAGCGGCATGAAAACCACTGTGCATGAAAACCACTGTTGAGAAGTTACTAAGTCTTGGCTAAAGCTGCATGAAAACCACTGTTACTGCCTCAGGCAGGATATTAGCTATGGGAACATGGGATATATAGATAAAAATGTCCTGTATTAGCTATGGGTTATATTTGCTGATAACAATGTCACTTAGATTTATTTTCTGCATTTTTAGTTCCATATCTTCTTGACATAGCAAATGTAAGATATATATTAACATAGCAAATGTAAGATATATATTTTAGTTTCATATCTTCATGACATAGATAATGTAAAATATATATACGGAAAGGTATATCATATCTTCTTGACATAGCAAATGCAAATTGCAAGATACATATAGGAAATGTAATATATATATATATATAGGTTTGATCCAACTAATCTTGTAAATCAAGAGGTAGAAGAACGTGACCCTGCCATACTCTTCCAACCCCTGTTCTTCATCATCTGTATAATACAAAAATACAAAAATTTAAAATCTCCAAGTCACCCTCCCCATATCACTCCAATATCATTCCAAAATCCAATCTAATTTTAATAGCATTCACAATCAATCGGATCTTCTCAATCAAAGATAGTCACCATTTTCGCCATCATCATCTCATGGAAGATCGAAGAACGGCTCATTGAGGAGATCAGTGGCAGAGTGTCTCGCCCTTGGCTGAGCAAGGCACTTCTCGATGCAGACCTTCACCTCTGGGTCCTGATCCTATTCATGGCCTAAGGCCTCACCCAGCAGTCACATTTTTATATATCTTGGCAACACTATCACACTCGTGGTAGGATAATTCCAGTGTCACCATCTCAAGCAATCACATTCCAAACGAAGATATCCCAATCAACTCTGTATAATCCTCATCGTATAGCTCGGGCGCCATGAATTCTGGTGACCCGAGCATTGAATGTGGCAAGTGCCAAACCCAAAACTCACCAATCTTCACCTGTTTCAAGATGACACACAAACTAGACTTGAGTTGATACAAAATCAATATCACAATTTGAAACTAATCTATCAAAATTTAGTCCATAAGTTATAATGAAATCAAATAACTTAACATATCATCAACATAATCTTTTCAAATATGCCATAGAAGCACAAGTCTGAAGAATTTCAAAACAATACACACACAAAGGTTGTACCTTTAATCGCATAAGTTGCCATAACACTCGAATCAGAAATTTTCACTGTCTAAGAACCAAATACAAAAGTAAAGAACTCCAATGTTCTTGGATCCCATTTTCCTATATTTTCTACACACAATCGAATTTAAATAAAAGCAAGCATGAAAGTTATTAGCTTTCTAACCAACCAAACAGAATTAATCTAATTGAAGAAAGAAATAAACATAAAAGTATATTGTAATCACCTACTCTTTTCCTCAATTTTCTCAGCAAGCAAACAAACGTATGCTCGTAATAGGAGACAGACAAGTAGAGAGAGAATAGAGAGATTGGTACCTGACCAACGTTGCCATTGATGAACACGTTGCTACAGTTAAGATCTCTGCGAATTACACAAGGCTCGTGCTTGTGCAAATAATTCAAACCCTTGAGAATCTGCTTGGACCACTTCTTCACTGCCTTTGTCGAAACTTATCTGTGCTTCTTCCAATACTCTCTCAGTTTCCCAGAGGTACATGTGTTTTGGTCATCGTCCCTCCACACATTGTACAGAGCAATGATGTTCTTATTCTTCAGAGTACTCAGCAACCGAACCTATAGCCGAGGCCTTATCTTCACAGAAATTTTGCAATTTCACCTGATTCCAAGCCACCTCTATCCCTTCCTCTTGATCAAATGCTCTATAAACCTTCTTCACTGCACCACCACAACCTAGAAGTTAGTTGTATAGTCTATACCTGCCTAACGGATCGACCCGATGAACAGCTCCGAGTCCCCATCCGCGGGATCAGAGTTCACGCTCGGCATCTTCAAACAGCAGATTTAAAAGAACAAATCAAAACAATGCAAAATTGATATTAATTTAATAATTCACAGCCTTTAAACCTAAAAATCACGAGAAAACATTGGAGCAAGCCATTAGAATAGTGAATAAAGATCAGAACTTCAATCGGACACAATTTCTAACACTAATACTCCAAACAAACTTATATCAAAGCAGTAAGATATCGGAGCTCAAGAAAAACACAAATTTCAACTATATACCAAGTAACAAAACGAAAACACTATTACAGTTCCATTAAACCAGTGAGTGAAAATCAGTATTCATTCAAAAATACAACTTCTAATGAAAAAGTTAAATGGAATAAGAAGAGGGATTTGAAGGGCATACACGTACTCTTGAATTAGCAACTACTTTTTCTTTTATCTTTTTGATTTTTATTTCTCTTTCAACACTAAAAAATGAATGAATAATATGGGTACAAAATATCATTTTTGTTTCTTTGATAAAAAGACGGTTGAGACTTTTTTATTTTCTTTCCTTAGATAAGGTTTTATTTATTTATTTTAGCACGAGTATCCTTAAGTAACTATTTCCTATTATCATGTATTTTAGTAATTATTCATATTGTATCCAATATTTTTTTTTTCAAGACAATTGATGTTCTTTAATTCTATCTATACTTGGTAATTATAATATTTTTATCGTTGCATCAAGCAATAGTTTTTTATAATTTTTTTTCTTTTCATTTTTTCACTTTTAGTTTCAAATTTTAATTAAAATAATATAATCACCATTTTAGATAAAAAAAAAAAAAGTTTTTTTTATTATAATAAACATAAACACTAAAACATTATTTTGGTGTTTAGAATTTGAAGGCTTAATTACAGTGTTGTTTTAAAAGTGTTTTGACAATTTATAAATAAAACAAAAAGGGAGCTAATATTGACACTCCACCAATATCCTCTGCCACTCCACTTTCACCTTTTTTGTAAAGTACAATTACAAAAGTGTCTCTCTACTATACAATATTTGATTCTTATATTTTTAATACCTTAATTGCCCTTATTTAATAATGTTAGAATTCTTAACTCCAAATTACAACTTCTCTCTCACGTTCTTTTTTGGTGTGAAAATACTTCTTAATTGATTTTAAAAATATTATTTTTTCATGTTGAATCAATTTATCAATATTTATTTTAGAAGTAAAAAAGTTTAGGATTCAATATAATGATTTAGAGAGTATCAATCAACTGTATGCGATTCGGATAATAAAAGTTACATGATTAGATAAGTTGGGAAGAAGTTGTTAATAATAGATTACCTAGAGAAATATTAAAAATGTATTTGAATTAGAAACAAACATTATATCAATGAATAAAACTTATTTGAAAAAAAAGGTAATTATATTTAAAATCAAAAGAAAGTTTAATTTCACTTGAATAAAAATTATAATATATAGTTCTTTAAGAAAACTAAGCAAATCTTTTTTTTTTTTAATAGAGAACTTTTAGAAATTAAAAGATAAAAAGAGAAAAACATGATTCTATGAAATATTTTTTCAATTGTAGTTGTCTTAATTTAACTAAGGAGCCTTTGCACCAAAATTTCAAAAGATGAAAGTAAAAAAATTAATATGATATTTTTCTTCGTTTGCTTTTTATTTTCTTCTCCTTCCTTTCTATTTTGTTTGTTCACAAATTGATGGTATGTTTCAAAATTTTAATTTATGTTATTTTATAAATAAGACACATGGAAAATAAATTACACGTTTGGTGAGTAAAAATAGAATATTTTAAATTTTGGATTCTTTCAGTTATATAGGATAGGGACACGAACAACAAGTTTCAATTGAAAAATGTCTAAACTATAGTATTTTGGATAGTAATAAATGAATTGTTATATTGTAAACCTAAAGTAAAAAAGTTAAAAAAACTTTTTTTTAAGAAAAATAAAATAAAATTAAAATTGAGTCTTGAATTAGAAGGGCAATTAGGGTACTAAAAATATAAGAATCTAAAATGGTATAACATAAGACCACTTTTGTAATTTTATTTTATAAAAATATAGGAGTGGAGTGTCAGAGGATATTGGTGGAGTGCCAATATCAGCTCCCAAACAAAAATTATTAAACATGTTTATCCTAAAAATTTATTTTTATAAACAATAAACACAGCTCAAACTCAAGTTAGCTCACCTGTTCTTGAGTTTGAGCCATGTTCAAACATACATATTTGATCATTTTGGTTCATTTTGTATAATCAGGAATATCTAAACTAGAATGGTCTAGGTTGGATATTGCCTTAATAAGGTATAGGGATATCATAACAATTTTACAACATAAGTTGGGGCAGAGCTGGAATACCTTTGTCCTAGACGGAGGCAAGTCATTTTTCTAGCAATTTAAAAGTTATTAGTGTTTAAGCAATTCTAACTAATGGTAGTAATTTTTACGGAGTATTTTTTAACCAAAAAAAAAAAATTTGAATTTCGAATTATAATTTTAAAGTTTTGAAGTCATAGTGAAATTTCTAAAGAATTTAAAATGGAATTGGATTTAATGGGATTTGAAATCTCAAAGTATAGTATTCTCAAATGCCATAAAAAATGATAAAATTTGATGGAATTTGTAAACTACTTTAGTTGTAGATTTGTAATTTACCTAGTTTGTCCTTGTTTTTAGTAAAATCTAAAATTGCAATTCTAATCAATAAGAGAATAATGGTAAAAAAAACATTTCTTTTATAATAAAATTTATTAAAACACACCGATTTCATTCCAATTCCAATTTCAAATCCTATATTTGGGAGTTATTGAATCAATTGATTGTAATGGGTATTGTTGAATTGATCTACGAGATTATCGCTTCCCTTGGTGTGCTTGGTCCTTTGGACTTATATCAGCAGCAGCAGCAGCAGCAGCTTATAGTAGAAGAAGTTGTTGGACTTATAACACATACTATGCCACAAATCATTAGCCAAAGCACATATTAATCCAGGTAAGAGAGTAGTTGACATCCTCCACCAAGTGTCGCAAAATAAAAGCTACGCATAGAATGATCGCACATGTTACACTAGTTGCCAACCATCCAAGATAGTGCTCGCATTTTGGCCGGTAAGCACACCACAGATAACCGTAGAGTACTAGTAGAAGCGACACCAACAGCACCACTAGAAGATTAGCATATCCAATAACTTCATACCTTCTAAAATAATTAGCTACATCCTCTGTCGCGAAAAAAACTAACTGTGGCGTCCACACTAGACACATACCCAACTAAAACCACAGAGTACGAACATTTTCTGTATTCAAACCAAATCATAATCAATTCAACTGAACAATATCAATTTTATTACAATAAAAAAGAAATGAAAGGTTTACAGTTTTCAGGATGCTATATCATCAGTATCGTTGGAGTATTGTATACTGTCACTGATATTCTGATTCCTAAACCTTATTTTGCCCAAATACGCTACCAGTAGGCCATAAACACCCTCTAATCATATACTAAAATCAGAGTTTTTAACTTTTTATGGATATGAAAATTATTAGCATATCTTTATATTTAAAGTCGGACATAAATCATGGCTCCAAATTCATGTTTCCCCCCACCCATCTCTTCCAAACCTATATATATATATATAATGAAACCCATGTAGTCAAAGTAAGCGATCAAATCTTCCTTGCAATACCGTAATAATTTAAAGAGTTAAATTGACTGACTTCCCTTGAAGTTTGGTCAAATTACATTCGGAGAGACAGTTTGACTTTTATTACCGGTCGGAATAAATTTATAACTGTGAAAAGACAATTTTGCCCTTACTTTATAATATTACATTATATTTCAAATAGGATAAAATACAATAACCTCCTTTGAATTTTGCTATAATTACACTGACCTCCCCCGAAAAAAAATCTAACATCTTTGATCAATCGTCAAAAATTCTATCACACAAATTCTTTTCAAACATCTTTGATCATGATGATATATATACAAACACATACATAAGATCGGATTTGTAGATCGAATTGTTGAGTTTTGTCGTGAGTCACGGGTACGAATTGACGAAATCGACCGGAATAGTGGTGTCGTGTACGTGGAAGCATACATATTATTTTAGAAATTAGATTATTTTTTTTATTAATTATTTGAGTGTATAATGGTAAAATCATCTTAAAATATTATTTCAAATCATCATAGGGGAGGTCAGTGCAATTATGACAAATTTTAGGGGAGGTCAGTGTAATTACGGCAAACCTTAGGGGATGTCATTCTCTTTTACCCTATTTGAAATATAATATGATATTATAATACAAGGAAAATATTGTCTTTTTACTCTCAAAATTTACTCCAATCACCGAAAAAATGAATTTAGAGGAGGTGAAAGAAATAAAGATCAAATGGTCTATCTGAGTGTAATTTGATCAAACCTCAGAGGGAGGTCACTGAATTTAATCCTAATTTAAATAACAATTTTACATGATACCTTTATTCATTAGAACGATATTAGAATTGTATTAAATATGCAATAAACACTTCTTGTTATTTTGTATGTTGATATAAATTTCTATAATTTTAATATTCACCTATCCAAATCAGATTAGGCATAATCACTTGCAACGGAACAAACATTTGTTGTCCAGATCAAAAGACTTAAGATTTTGTGCTGCCTACCCGTGCCCATTACCCACCCGTTCGTATTCATAGGTATACTTTTCTTTAGTAGTCTTATTTACGAACAACAATGAAATTTTGAGTTTTGGATAATCAAACCTCTATAGAATTTAACCTACTATAGTTTTATTTATTTTTTTATTCATAGATAGTTACTTTCTGTACTATTGTCCTTGACAGAACTTCCAATCGATCTTCATTTCATTTTATTATAAGAAATTAGGGATCGAAATGAAATATGACTTGTGCTAGATACTCGTGGTAACTTTTCATTTTTATTTTTATTGTTGTTCTTAAAAATTCTTTACTCTTAAAACATTTTAATTTTTTTTTTCATCTTTAAAAATGACAAGAATAATTTTTAAATAAAAATAATAAAGGGGGTATCTATTGTTAGTTATATTAATGTATATGTAGAGATTTTGTCTTAGGTGTCACATTATTCTTTATATAAAGGAAACTTATTAGGTACAGGGGGTTACTCGCTTTGTAGTACCCATGATAATTGATAAATACTAATTATTTCATTGATGGTAGGAAATCAATAATGGAGTCAAGAATTTGATCAGGGGGGCGACAATGAAGAATAATAGATAAAAAAGTTGAAAAAATTCAATATTTTTTTTAATATAATAAATATAAGTACTTAATATTAATTGATAAAACTTTTGTTTGTTAAATTTACAATTATCCTCGATGAATTTTTAGATTAACATAAAAACTCTTTTCATCATCAGAAACAATCTGATTTTTGACCTCTTGCGTTGCATTATCATTACGAAAAGAAAAATGTATTAAAAAAAAGTTCAAGAGTTTCGTACAAATTGAAGAGAAAAATTATGTATATTTAAATAACACAATTATCCAAATTAAACAATTATGTGCATATCTTCTAGAATATCCCTAATCCCCACATATTCACATACTATGAAAATATTGTAATAAGACAAATTAATTAGAACTCAACTAACCTAGAAAGTAGTGGTGCAACTCAATGGGTTGAAGGCTCAACTTGAGCTCAACTTAAAATATAAAATGTTCAACTTTAACACTTGACCATTAACCTGAGCCCAACCCGTTATATGTTCATAACAATATTTTTGGGGTAACTATTTTGGTGGCTAGTACATGCATCGGAAAATTTTTAATTAGTTTAGGAATACAATTTCAATCATTTTTTTTTTCAATTTAAAATTAAACACAAGGATGTAATTACAAAGACAATAATCAATTTACCAAACACTGAGCAGATGTCCAAAAGGGAAAAAAGAAAAGAAAAATAAAATAAAACAAAATAACCAAGAGGAAAATAAGAATCACAAGTCAAGGTGCATCAATAGTCAAGACATGACACTATTACCACCACCTCCTAGATCAGCTTCTAATTTGTGTTGAGCTAGAAAGCAGTGACACTTTACAGAGAGTGTCGTACCCGTGTTGTATACTCAAACACCGTGTTGGATACTCGGACACTCCTTAAACACATGTCGGAAACTTTGTAAAAGTGTCCTGAATTTTTTTTTTAGAACACTCATCGAACACTTTGTAGTAGTGATGTATATTAAAGTATTTCAAAAAAAAAAATTATATGCGACTAAGTTATGATTAAATCTAAGCTAAATTAGATGGCTAAATAAGTCTGGTTCTTTAATTTATTTTAATCTATTTGTCTCTTTTTGTTTATAAGTTTGTTTGATTCTTAATTGTTTGATGATGAATTGAAGTATTTTTATAATGTATTTTTTTTTTGTTCAATAATTAATATATATATATATATATATCTATTAATATATTATATTATTATTTTATATATGTATCCTTGCTGTGTCCATGTCTTGATTTTTTAGAATTTCTCGTATTGCCGTATTTGTGTCGTATCCTACCCGTGTCCATGTTTCCTATGTGTTGATACGTTGAATATGAATAATGCCGATAGTAAATAACACCCCCACAAATTATTAGAATTAGAATCCAGACACGCGTCACTCTCTTTCTGAAAAATCACACAAATCTACATCAAAGATTTCAATAAGGTGTTCCATATGCTAAAGTCACAATAACCCTAAAATGGTAAGGGTGCACAAAATTTCGTCCAAACCAAATCAGACTAGACAATTCGATCCATTTTTTTTACTGTTCGTTTCGGTCATGGTTTCAAAATATTGGAATCGTCAATTAATGGATTAGTTCCGATTTCAAGTTCCTAAGAACTGGAACAAATCGTTTATATATATTTATATATATAATATATTATATAATATTACAAATTAACATAAATAAGTAAGTTGCAAGTGTAACCAGTATAGTAATATACTAATATTTTATTATTACGCTTTTATATTATAATATATATTAGATAATTTATAATATAATATATTAAAGGTGAATCGTGAAATTCGTGAAATCGAAGCATTGGTTATAACAAATTGAATTATGGAATTATTCTTATACGTTAAACTAAAGAAATCGAAAAACCAAAATTAGATGAATTTTTATTTTGAAACAAGGGAATATTAAAGGTCAAGTGATGAGCATATGCCAACGTTTGTATTATATTCATGTAAGAGAAATTATGTTGCGTTTGGTACGCAACAATGGAATGTAATGGAATTTTAATATTACCTTTTTGGATCCATTTCTTTGTTTGATAAGAAAAACTAAAGTAGAAATAATCATTCCGCGTTATTCATTTGGAATGAAAAAGAATGAAAATTCATTTTACTACTCAACCTATGGAATGGTCATTCCATTCCTAATAAACATTAAAAAATAAAATTTAGTTACCAAAAATAATGTAATCATCATTCCATTATACATCATTTCATGTTTGAAATCAAACAATAGAATGGGAATGACCATTCCATTCCCATTTTTATTTCATTCTCACTTTAATGGAATGTTCATTCTATTTCATTGTTGCGTACCAAACACAACATTATGGTAAAGGTGGGTTGTATGTAACGAATTGTGTAACTTGGGGTTAGTCATCATTAATGAGTTCGGGTTCTTTTGGCTCTTTCATTGCCATATAAGAGTAAAGTCGCCACACCTCCAAGAAGTCGGGATATTTTTAACCATTCACTCAATTTGTGATTGACTTAATACAACAATCATCATAATCTAATCTAAAAATTAACCATAAAATTAACAATATTCAAACACAATTTGATCTCACAATGTTCCCATATAAAATAGATAATAACCATAACACATATTCATATGACATAACCAATTGATATCCAGAAAATTAATACAACCAAATCAGAAGTTTCCCTCTATAACAAACGTCACTGCAAAAGTTTGTCAAAAAACTGAAATAAAGGAAAACAATAACAAAGATCCATTGGAACGACACCCATGTGAAATCCACCTCCAATACGCTATAGATAAAGATCTCACACACCTGAAATGTAGGGAAAAATAAAGGGGTGAACTTAAAAGCCCAGTAACTAATGTTCTAACTAACCGACAATAACCACTATACTTCAGCAGTTTGTACGATGATTTAATTAAGAGTTAAATTCACTGCCTCCCTGAGGTTTTGTCAAATTATACTCGGAGAGACCATTTGGCCTTTATTTCTTTCACTCCCCTAAATCCATTTTTCTAGTGATCGGAGTAAATTTTAAGTGTTAAAAGATAATTTTTTCCTTGCATTATAATATCACATTATATCCCAAATAGGGTAAAATATAATGATCCACCTAAAGTTTGTTGTAATTGCATTGACCTCCCCTGAAAAAAAGTCTGATTTTTAAAATGACATGTTTTTTCACATTATACTTTTTCTCTCTGTTCAGTCTTCTTTTGTACACTTATTACACCACCACCGTCATCACCCATGACCACCATTGATCTTCGATCTTACTCCTAACATATTTGATCAATTGCCAAAAATTTTATCACACATTCTTTTCAAATATCTTCGATTATGGTCATATATATACAAACACACATAGGATCAGATTTGTAGACCGAGTTTTTGAGTTTTGTTGTAAGTCACGGGCACGTGTTGACGAAAATGACCAGGATGGTGGTGTCGTGTGCGTGGAAGCGTACATATCATTTAGAAATCAAAATTTTTTATTATTAAATTATTCAGATGTATAATGTTAAATCATCCTAAAATATTATTTTAAATCATCATAGGGGAGGTCAATGAAATTATGGCAAACTTTAGAGGAGGTTAGTGCAATTATGGCAAGCCTCACGAGAGGTCAGCGCAACTACGACAAAGCTTAGAGGACGTCATTGTATTTTACCCTATTTGAAATCTAATGTGATATTATAATGCAAGGGCAAAATTATCTTTTCACTCTTAAAATTTATTCTGGCCACTAGAAAAATTCATTTAGGGGAGATGAAAGAAATAAAGGTCAAACGTCACTCCGAGTGTAATTTGACTAAAACTCAGAAAATGTCAGTGAATTTAACCCTTTAATTAATATACATAACCATACAACTCTTTAATTTTTAAATTAAGGGAAAATACATTAACTTCAACATTGTCATGTACAACGATAACTAACAAGTTATTCAGATTCCATTTCCTGAACTAACTCGGCTTTCCAAGTTTTCCTGCTTATACGGTGTGTGCTTCACATGCACAATCAAAACATACTTGAACTAAACTGTTCACTATCATGTTTAGTTTATGGCCTCAACCCGAATTAAAACATCCATTTAACAATGCGCTGCTACAACAATCCAAACACATATATGATCACTTGTCTAAACATATCGAGAGAATGCGAAAATATATATAACTCAACTTAGCACATGTTGTACTGTATGAAATTCTCGGGGTGTGTACAAACATCACCCAATTGTAAGTGGTGATAGAATGTGTACGAACATCACTTAATTTACAATCAATAACATATCATAGTATTGAGTGTATACGAATATCACCCAATTTATAAAAAGCAACGGAGTATATATGAATATCACCCAATTTATAAGAAGCAACGAAGTATATACGAACATCACTCAATTCACAATCAGTGGTACATAATAGTATCAGGGTGCATACAATTATCACTCAAATCATAAAAAGTAATAGAGTGTGTACGATCATCACTCAATTCCCCATCAATAGTATACCATGGTGTTGGGGTGTATATGAATATCACCCAATTTATAAAAATAATAGTGTACCACCATCATCATCATTACACATCCACACACACACTATTATGCACGTGTGCTCCAAACCTATTTTAAATTCTATGTTTATTCTATAAATATAATTCTAATGAGGGTATAACACTTAGGCCTTGTTTGGATTGGCTTTTGAAAAGCGGCTTTCGACTTTTCAAGCTCAAAAGTCGTTTTGGAGAGCGTTTGGATTGGTAAGACGGAAGAACTTCGGAGTCCAAGAAGAGCGTTTAAAGGAAGCTGGGGGGTACCAGTTTCTTAATTTAGCTTCTGCTTCTCTTTTTCTTCTGCGTAAAAGCCGAAGCAAAAGCTCTGCCAAACAGGGCCTTAGAACATGTAACTCTGCCTATCCTAACTGCTAATACAATTTCGAAGTGTTGGTGTAAAAATTTTCCCAACGAAAAGTCAAGCAATTAATGCATTAAGAACACTCAAGAAAAATCAATAGAAGAATAATTGATACACAAGATTTATATGGTTCGGCACAATTCAGCCTACGTCCATGGATGAGAGAGGGGAATTATATATATTTCTTCCGAGATATTACAAAGGTACAAGCTCATATATTTTTTGATCATCTTCCCATTGCCCTAAGGCTTATATTTATACACAGAGCAATCCTAGTTTCAGTTGGATTTTGTGCTCCTTTTCGAGTAAGATTATGCTTTCCTTTTGCAATTTGATTTCCATAGAACTCTTATTGACTTGGGAGACAAGTTGTTGAGTCTCCTTTTCGTGTAGGATTCTGCTTTCCTTTTCCAATTTGATTTTCATAAAACTCTTATTGACTTGGGAGACAAGTTGCTGAGTCTTTGCCATGTGCGCTACCACATATGCTTCTCTTTTACTGACTTGGACCGTGCCACATAAAATATTTGACTTTTCTTCTTACAAGTAGGTCTTTCTTATTGGGGGAATTTTTTCCCTACACGAACCTAACTATATACAAATAAACGTACATTTAGTTTTAGTGTCAAAAAAGTTACTTTTCGGACTAAAATAAATAACTAATGTGACTAAAACTAGCCCAAATATAATATTCTAAACATATTATGCCCTAACAACGTTAACTTGATTTTTCAGAATTTTTTTCACAATTTTCTGGTATTTTTAAAGTATTTTTCACATTTTTTTAT
Source organism: Cornus controversa (assembly GCA_026545225.1). Classification (NCBI taxonomy): domain Eukaryota; kingdom Viridiplantae; phylum Streptophyta; class Magnoliopsida; order Cornales; family Cornaceae; genus Cornus; species Cornus controversa. The sequence goes on along the minus strand of CM048852.1, from coordinate 41,667,146 downwards.
TTTAAAATCATTTAAAATATATAAAAAATATATATTTATTTTTTAGATGGACCGAAAACTTTGTTCCTACTGGGCTTGACAAGTTGAACCAGACTAGCCTTTTTCCAACCCCATTTGCCGTCTGTGCGCGTAGGCCTTGTGGGCTCTGTTCACCATCTCTCCCCCTGTTTTCATTTTGACTAAGTCATTCTATGACCTCCTGACCATTTGGAGTGCCTCATTAGGTGCCAGGCGTATTCCACTTATTACGCCTATACCCTCCACGTGGCTTATTCTTACTAGTGGGATTTTTCAGAATGTCAAAAATTTCTTGCAAGTGCTCTAAATGATCTTCCTTCTTCGAGCTTTTGACCACTGTGTCGTCTATGTAGGCTTCAACCGTTCAACCCATTTGTTTCTTGAAAACTTTGTTTATCAGGCGTTGGTAGATGGCTCCTGCATTTTTTAACCCGAGTGGCATCACCTTGTAACAGTAAGTTCATCTTTCAGTGATGAAGGAGGTCTTTTCTTCATCTTCGGGATTCATTGGGATCTAGTTATATCCTGAGTACGCATCCAGAAATGTTAACCGCTCATATCCTGTTGTGGCATCTATCATTTGATCTATCTCAGTGGGTAGCAATCTTTTGGGCAGGCCTTGTTCAGATTAGTGAAATCAATACACACCCACCATTTTTTGTTCTTCTTTTTGACCACCACCACATTAGAGAGCCAGTCTGGGTATCTTACTTCCTTGTTGAACCTTGCCTCTAACAGGCAGTTTACCTCCTTTGCTATTATCTTGTTTCTCTTTGGTGCGAACCTTATTTGTCTTTGCTTCACTGGGGGCACCATTGGGTTTACGTTCAAGTTGTGACTGGCTATGGATGGATCTATACTCAGGTGACTCCAAGCAAACATGTCTGAATTTTCCCAAAGAAGTTAGGTTAGCTCCAGTTTTTCCTTTATGGATTGGAGTGATCTTATTTGCGTCGTATGCCCCTCTCTTTCGTCAAGTTGTGTGTTCTCTAGAGGTTCTATTGTCTGCATCTACCTTTCTTTTTCTTCCACATCCGGGTGAGAGAATAACTGTAGTTGCTATTGGGGGTCCTTGTCTGTAACCAATGCTTGCTTGAGAGTCAAGGTGTAGCATTCTTTGGCTGCAACTTGATCTCTGGGGATATCGACCGTTCCTCTCCCGTTCGGTGCTACGCACCTCATAACCTGATGAAGAGTTGAAGAGACTCATTTCATCTTATGGATCCACCCTCATCCCATGATTAGGTTATAGGAAGATCGAACGTCTACTATTGCAAACTGTTCTTTTAGAGTTCTCTGCACTGCTGTTATGGACAGCGAGATTAGGCCGATCAAAGTGACTCTCTTCCCTTTGAAGCCCACTAGAGGGCTCTCGGCTGCCTTGATCTGCTCGACACTTATCGCCGGCTGCTCAAAGACTGCGGGTCATGATGTTAGTATTGAATCCTGTGTCGATTAGCACTCTCATAACGAGGCAGTTGCATACCAAGAGTTTGATTACAAGAGGGTTTTTGTGTGGCATCTGTACCCTCATCAGATCTCGATCGCTAAATATGATCTAGATCTCTATTTCCTTTCTGTGAACTGAATTCACCTCTCCCACCTTTTAGAATTTGTGCGTTTGACGGAGATACGATCGGGTTGTCAGCTGATCACTTTTCCCAGCGTACCCGTGGATTGTATTGATTGTTCGGACGAGATTAACGTTCTAACTTTGTCCCCTGAGCTCATATACTGGCTGATCATTCTGTTGAACCTGTTCCTTCAGTATGTATTCCGATAGTTCTCCTTGGGCTATCATGGCCTTTACCTGACCTCTGAGGTTACGGCAGTCATTAGTGATATGCATGTAATCTCTATGAAAAGCGCAATACTTGGTATTGTCTCTCAGCTCCACTAGAATCTTCATAGGTGGGGGTGTTCGAAATATTCCTCTGTCTTTATTTTCCTAGTAGAGCCTTACCAAAAAGCATTTCAGGGAGGTTACCTTTTCTTCGTACCTTTATTTTTTGGCGGTTGATATAATTTTGATGGGATTCTAGTTTGGTTTTTGCTTTTCGACATTTTTTCTTCCGTCTAAGCGCTTATTTTAACCAGAGCGGTCCTCTACTAACGTAATGCCTCATCTTCCTCGAGAATCAAATACCCTTGTGCCTTGGCATTTAAATTGCCTATATTATGAGGGGTCTTTCTGACCAAAGAGGCATGGAACTTGGTCCCTGGTGTTATGGTTACCTTGAGGGTTTTGACTGCTGCGGCTTGATTACATCCATCTATTAGAGACATCTCTACGTTAAACTTGGTTAATAATGTTTTCAAAGTCTTTCCCTTTGTTTGTCTCATAGTAAAGGGGGATGGAATTGTCTTCTCCCATTTTCAGTTGCCAATGTACTAGGCAATGAATAGCTTGCCCAATCTCCAAAAATTAGGTATCATATTGGGGGCTACTGCTTAAATCACACTAGAGCTGCCCAATCAGACTGGTTGGGAATGCCTTGCACATCAGAGTTTCATCTTCAACATCCATGGTCATCTTTAGTTTAGTGTGATACACGTGTTCGAAAGGATCGATCGTGCCACCGAAGACTGTAAAACTTGGGATAACAAACTTCTTAGGCTTATGGGCTTTCTGTATTGTTTCGGTGAATGAGGACTGGATCATTCGATCTGTTACCTGAGCGGCTAGATCTGCTAGAGATTGAGTCTTCAGGTTTTTGATACAGACGTCCAGCTCATTTTGAAACTTGTCTGCAATCTCTTGGAAGGGGATGTCTGATCTTGGGCAGCTATGTCCTTGATCGAACAAGTATTTGTGGGAGGCGAGAGATTTGAGGTTGATTGTGTTCTCCAGATCCCTCTTGCTCGGGCCGAGGGGCCTCTATTTGCTTTTCGGTGAGGCGGCTGATTTTTTTTCTGCAGCTACTTGTTTAGGCAATTAGACTCTTCTAATTGCAGTCGCAACTGCTGCAACATTTGTTCCTGCGTCTGATTTTGCTCCATTGTTTCAAGGCGCATAGGTGACTGTATACCCACAATAGTTCCTAATCGTAGTTATAAGGGCATGAATTCCACTCAGAGTGTGTTGATTTCCCACAAATGGCACCAAGGTGTAGCTGAAAAAATCTACCTTCAAATATAATGAACATTAACAAGCTGTTTTGAGTGGAAACTCACACCCTGCCCCTTTTTCCTGGCAGGGCATATGAATTTATACTTAAATTACATGACTGTAACACAAATTTTTATCCCACAATCGTGGGATTTGGATTACATTGTCACTCTATGACTTCCTAACCATTTGGATTGCCTCGTCGGGTGCCATGTGTATTCCACTTATTACGCATGTGCCCTCCACGTGACTTATTCCTACTGGTGGGATTTTTCCCTCCACAATTTAGGAAAATGAAATATCGCTTGTGCTAGATACTCGTGGTAAATCTCTTATATATATTTATGGATGTATATATGGTTGTTTTTAAGAGTTCTTGATAGTAGGAGATCAAATCAAGAATTTAGTTGAGGGAGGCAACGTTGAAAAATAATAAAATTGAAAAAATCAACAAATTATTTTTAATATAATAAACATGAGGACTTAATATTAGTTGATAATATGTTTGTTTAATAAATTTACAATTATCCTCGATGGTTTTTTACATTAAGCAAGATTTCTTGTACAAATTGGAGAGAAAATTTATGTATATTTAAGTAACATAATTGTACAACAAATGTGTGCGTATGTTATAAAATATTCCTCATCCCCTCGTAGAGTGAATATTATAAAAAATATTGTAATGAGTCAAATTAATTAGGACTCAACAAACCTAAAAAGTAAGGGTGCAACTCGGGTAGGTTGAAGGCTTAACCTGAGATATGAAATTTTCAACCATAATCCAACTCATTCTTAATTTTTTAAGCTCGTGTTAAATTTGGGCTGAAATTTTGGGTTGACTTCGAGCTTCTAACTCGGATTGATATTTTGAATTAAAATTCAATTTGTTGTAATAACAAATGAAATAATCTTAACTTTTCACAACTAAAATGATTGAACAGGGGCAATTAAATGTAATTTGAGGCCTTAGGCAAAAAATATAAAATTGGCCTTTTAACATTAAATATATTAATATCAAATTATAGTTAACAATGTTTATTTAAAAATCATTCTTGTTGAAATCAATATATTTAATCAGACCATTTTCTACTAATAAATATCTTAATTTTTTTTCAATATTTTTTCATTATCGGTGCATTGATATTTGTGTGAATAGAATATGATTTTTTATTAAGGTATCATTTTTTTTACTTGGTTCACTTTATTCCATTTTTATATTTTTCATTTATTATTTTATTATCTTCTAATTCTTTTAGATGACTTGGTTGTTCATTTGTTGATTTTTTATCTAAATTTCTTATTGTCTGATTAATAATTCTAACAAAAAAATATTGTAACGAGAGAGGAGGAAAAAAGTGATGAATAGGAAGAAAAGAAAAAAGATAAAAGATAAAAGTTAATAGAGGAAGATGAAAAGTTTAATAAAAAGAGAGACAGAGAGAAGAAAGAGGGAGGTGGTGAGATAAGGGAATGAATTAAATTATTTGAGCCCACTATTAAATCTCTACGGTTGGTTGTGGCCTAACAATATAAGGAAACAAAATTTTTAGGAAGTCTTATAATATTAGAAAATAAAAATTTTACAAACTCTTATTAAAGAAATAAAATAATTTGAGTCACCACCTAAGTCGCTTAAGGCTCCACCGGGCCCTGCAATTGAAGATATTGGCATGACATAATAACAAAAGGATCAAAAACTAATAAATTCAATATATCATATGTTACTGTGGTGTTGTGACCCGAATTTTGTCATGACCCAAGTCGCGTTGCAACCCAGTTTTGACCAGAAAAATGGGTTTTGTGTGGCCTTAGTCTATCAATTTTTTTGACCCATTTTTTGCTTATGAGTTTTGGACTCTATTTAGAACTATCTTGTAGTCGGGTATATAAAAGCATTTAGGGTTTGGAATAAAATAAAGAAAACAATGAAAATTGTAGAAAAAAGAGTGAGAGCTATAGTTAGGGTTTGGAGGCTAAAACTTGTAATCTCCTAATTTTTGCATAGTAAAAATTGAAAAAAATTACTTATAAGTCCTACTTTTAAACTCTAAAGACAAATAAGTCTTATAAAATTTTCAAAAAGATAAAGAAATCATACTTTTAAACACTAATGACAAATAAGTCCTATAAAATTTTTACAAAGACAAATAAGTCCTACTTTAAAAAAAATTTCGAACTAAGTTCAAATTTTATAAATAATTAACTTTTTTTTCAGTATTGCCATTTATTTCTCAATTTTCATTAGTGCTTCTTTTTCACTCTCTACTTTCAATATTTTGTAACTAATACCTATTTAAAAAAATATTAATTGTTACCAAAATTATATTCCTAAAACATTTAAAAAATTATTTCAAATTCACTTTTCGTAAATACTCACAACATGTTAAAATACAATAAAATACTTTTCATTCATTACATTTATGAATAATAAATAATTTTTTCTATTGTTTTCGAATTTTTTATTTAATATTGCTTAAAAAAACTCAATAATAAAAAAATAAATCTCTATGAATTTAAGACAATGTTATCTAAAAATATTATCAAATTATCTTAATAAATCGAATATAATGTGAATTTGAAATAAAAAAATTTTCTTAAATTATTTATTTTCAATAAAGTTTTTAGCAAAATAGTTTGTAGAAAATTAGTTAGACAACATATGTGATATATGAAAAAGGTAAAATAGGAATTGTACTAGTTATAGACTTTATTGGAATTTTTTATGGAAAGTAGGACTTTATTTTCCGAAGAATTTTTTTAGGACTTTTTTGTTTTTGTGAAAAATTTATAGAACTTATTTGTCTTTAAAGTTTAAAATTAGAACTTCTTTGTCTTCATAAAAATTGTATAGAACTTATTTGTCTTTAGACTTTAAAAGTACGACTTATTAGTAATTTTTTATCATATCTTCATAATGGACATAGACACATCGCCAAATTATGTAAATTTTTATGTTATGTGTGTGGCGTGTAGGGCTGCAACTCGGGCGGGTTGGACGGGTTAGAGGTACAACTCGGGTTCAACCCTACATATGAAATGTTCAACCCTAACTATTCAACCCTAGCCCAACCCATCCTTAAATTTTTAAACTCGAGTTTGCAATTCGGGTTGAAATTTCGGGTTAGAAAGTCGGGTTATCTATATCACCAATCTCCATATTGAAAATTTAAAGTGATCTTTAATAAGTTTCATATTATATTACTCCTAAACACACACAAAATTAAGAACTTAATGTAAATTTCTAAAAAATTACAAATAAATTTTTAGAAAATTAATTATCCAAAGTGTTAACATATAATAAATTAAGATTTAAATAAAGAAAGTTGAAAAGAAAAAGATTATCATAATTTGAATATTATATATAATATATTTAAAATAAAAAATATGTATAAAAATAATATTACAATTCGGATTCGGGTTGGGCTCAGGTTGTTGACACCTCAACCCTAGCTCAACCCTAATTAAGTTCGAGTTGAGGTTTTTCAACCCAAGCTCAACCCTAATTGTAAAAATAGTTGCCCAATCTCATAAAAAATCGGGTTGGGCTCGGGTTGAATTCGGGTTGCCCAACCCAAGTTGCATCCCTAGTGGCGTGTTTCGAAAAAATTTCTTGATTCGCGACTGTTTGTTGTAACAGTTACAACCAAATGAATCCATTAAACAACCAATCACATGCAGCTAACACAAATATATATGCATATCAGGTTCAAGATTTTGTAATTTGGAATAGGCTTTGGGTTGCCCGTCATAATAACTCGAGCCCAACCTAAAATGAAATTGGATTATTACTTTTCAATCCAAACTTGGACCAAATTGTAATTTACATAACCCAAGCCCAAAAATTTTAAGGGTAGGCTCAAGCTGATCTGAGTTGAACGCACCTGAGTTGCACCCTTACTAGAAAGTGCCTCACTTGCAAAAAAAAAATAAATAAATTAATGAGTGAAACTTGTCTTTGTATTGAAATTAATGAGAAGTAGAGAAAGACGATTTATTTAAGGAGCTTTTAAGAATGTGATCATTCATTATAGAAAACAATAACTAGTGCAGTATGGAAAAAGAGTAATAAAGATAGAGATATGAAACACCTAGTAATCATACAAAGGAGAGAGAATAAATTGGAGGCTAAAGATCTAAAATGGAGCAGCTATATCAAGTCATGCGAATTGGCAAGAAGATATTTAGTGAGCGATATGCCCGACCAATAAAAATACACTATTTAAATTCAATGAAAACAATTTTTATGTAGGTGGGACTATTTTCATTAAATAATGCATTTTTATTAGTGGATATATCAATGAGGTGTTGACCGGCTATACCAACAATCCAATTAATGGTAAGTAATTATTTCCTCCTCTGAAGGAGACAAGTGGGGCCCTTGTAGGGCTGGACCGGCCGGCATGAGGCTGACTCATTAGGCAAAATGATGCAATTCAAACAACAACAAAATAGGAAAATTGCTCGCCTAAACATCTGTTCTCACTGAAAAACTGCATCAAAATTTGTTTTTTTCTTCCTTGCATCAAATTTTGTTTTGTTTCATTCTTTCATTGAATTCTAGCTGTAAGTCTGTACCACGAAAGTGTTACAAAACTAAACAAGGTATAAAACCTTCAATCGGCAATCATAGATGTTGAGTTTTCCATTGGAATGAATCATTCAATTAACGGTTCAAAGAGCATTGGTATTCACTGCAAATTGTTTATCATATACCACCTAAGAGAATCTATTCTTTCCAAGGTATAAAACCTTCAAAATATGCTAAAAACAATCATATAGCACCTAAGAGAATCTATCATTTCCGAGATATAAAACTCTTAATGTAGGCTGAAACAAAAATTATAAAAATTTGCAAAGATAAATTATTATTTAGAGTCCATGCACCATTCAAAAGCAGACCATTCTCATGGTTTTTGATATCAAAATCTCTTACATCCAAAATTGGCATGAAGAAAGAAAGCATTGTGCGTCAAAAACTTGATGATATATATATATATACTTCTCACCAACCAAGAAGCAGAAGCTTCAACAGAGCCATCCGAATGTAGAGACCATTCTTTGCTTGTCTAAAATAGGCAGCCCTTGGATCCGCATCAACATCCACAGTTATCTACATAATGCGGTAAAACAGACAAATGAACCTATCATTGCATCAGAAATAAATTATGCTCATAGAGCTCATGCCAATATCTAGAGCAAGCATAACAAGCTAACCTCATCAAGCCTCGGGAGAGGATGCATGACAACAGCATGTTTTTGCATCACACCCAGAACATTCCGATCTACAATGTACTTGCCCCGAGCTTCTTCATAAAGATCAATTCTTTCTCCAAACCGTTCTCGCTGAATCCGAGTTTGATAGACCACATCACATTTAGAAGCCACTTCCATCAGATCAGCACTTTCTTCCCATTCTACTCCCTTTGATGTCAGATAGTCTTTTATATCATCCTGAAATTAAAGAAAATGAAAACAAAAATATTAGTGACACTACCTCCTCATCTCCTAAAATCATTTCAACTTCTCTTTGATCTTAGTCATCTCAGAGTAATGAACAAAGCTTGATATGTTCTGAATGCTTAATTTATATCTCAATAGATGCATAGGTTCAGCTTGTGAAACACTAAAATTCACCGGTGTTGGAAAATGGAATTTGTCATTTGCTGCCGTACCTTCATTCTTACCACCTTTGGAGAGACAAAGTAGATCTTCACATCTTGGTACCTTGTGAGCAGATAGGCAAGCGAGCGGACTGTCCTTCCATTAGCAAGATCTCCAACAAGTCCAACTTTTATTCCATCCAGTTTTCCTATCTCTCTTTCAATAGTGTATACATCTAGCAGAGCCTGTATGTGTTCACAAACAGGAGCAGAGATTTGAAGTTAACCACCTATTTATTATCACCAATTGATAAAAGATAAAAGAATTAAGAAAGTAAATTTGCAAAGTATATGGCTCTTAACAAAGCCATTCCATACTCATTAACATTTTATGGGAGAAAGATTTCTGACCAGAACTCCAAAAATGACTTACCTTTTCAACTTCAGTAAATAATATTACAACCTTTTAATGGATGATTCTCAAACACAACTCAGCAATTACTTCAACATATTAATCTCGAATCAGTAATCCCATTCAGAGTTCAACTGGGATGTACCTTACTATCTATTTAATCAATGGCTCAACTTTATATGAGCATGGCAAACACCTTCGTGACTTGACAGATGGAACAAGACTTTGCAGAGTTATGGAGGTAAGTTTTCTGCTTTATATATAGATTTATATATGTGTGTATCAAAGACAAAGACTCCACTACAAGGAAAGCAAGTGCATGATTTTTTCATCCAGTTGACCTCATTGAATACTATTCCCTTTCATATTCCAATTTTTAATAACATATGTGTCTCTTGGGCAAAATGTTGGAACTTCCATTCTTCAATTGGTGGCAAAAGAAGTTCCAGACAAAATTTGGGCAAAATGTTGAAGGATTGTTTGACTGTTCCGGATTGTTTTGAAAAAAAGGTTTTTAATTCTTAAGCCAAACACCAAAATATATTACTTGAAAAATGATTTACATGTAAAATGTTTTACAATAAAAAATATTTTATATCGACACAAACTGTGCAAATAAAATTGTGCACACCTGAGTTGGATGCTGTCCTGGACCATCCCCAGCATTAATAACAGGAATACTAGCTGTGGCTGCTGCTTTTCTGGCAGCACCACTTTCGAAGTGCCTCATCACAATTATATCCGAGTATCCTTCAACAGTTCTTATCGAATCTGCCAATCAAGATCCAAAATCAGAACCAAAAAGCAACAAAAAAACTTCAAAAGGAAGCTGATAAAAGAAATACCTTCAAGTGTCTCTCCTTTTGCAGCAGATGAAAACTCCCGCGCATTTTCTGTAGTCAAAACTTCCCCACCCAACCGTTTCATGGCAGATTCAAATGAAAGCCTAGTTCTAGTTGAGGGCTCATAAAAGAGGGTAGCCATTAGATAACCCTTGAGAATTTGGCTGCCAGGTGATTTTTTCTCTATATGCTCCATCTCACGTGCCACTTCAAAAATAGCACTAAGAATATCTCTATCAAATTGCTGAGCTTCAATTACATCATCAAGTTGGAACTTATTTCCCACCAAAAATGTATTGGTGTCCACTGCTCGGCATTGGACTCTATTCCTTGATGAGAGCCTGCCTTTCTGTTCCCCATTCATTAATTTCTCACTGGGTACCAACCTTGAATGTGTTAGGTCGGCAGATAGTGAAAATAATTTAGGCATCGCCATTTGCTTAAATAGACTCGAATAATTGCACATGGACTCTCCGTAACACTTGAACACTTTAGGAGCACTTGTGGCTCCATGCGGTGTGCATGTAGAAAACGAGGACGAGGATGCCATGGCAATAGGCAGAACCACCTGAATGGATCGAAATTCAATTTGTTGGAGTGCCTTTTAGCCCGTAAAATACGGAGTAACAATTTTATACAAGCAACACAATGACCGTATGAACCATAAATCTTCAATTTAACATTTTTTTTTAGATAACTGGGGCGTCCAGGGCTTTGCCTGACTAATCTCCGGACCCAGGAAGGGAGCCTCCCTCGCGGAGTATGAGTCATACTCGGGAGGCTGGCCCCAAGGAATTGTTTGCAGTCAAGGAAGTCAAACAGCAATCAAAAGATTCACAACATATTGAATCAATGCAACTTTTTGACATTCAAAAAATTAGGGGAAAAAAGAGTAAAATCCATTCTTTATGAATGATTTAAACTAATAAAAAAGTGTAATGCTAGAAATAGAATATATATATAAGTATGTATGTATGTATGAATATGTAAACGTATAATTATAACTATTAAATGAACTCTAGTTAAGGGTCCAGTTATTTTCTCGGAAAATTTTGTCTCTCTCCGATTGAGAAAAAGCATCCATCTGTGATTTTCTCTTCTGATTGATAGCAGAGCAAATACGAAAACGTGAGAAATCGAATCGAATCGAAACACAGGTACCTCTGGGCATACAGATTTTTATTCCCAGCGAATCTCTGCGTTTTCTCATAGGTTCTACACTCGCCTCATGGACACACATTCTTCTACCGAAAAAATAATAAATAAATAAATAAAAATCAAATTTTGACTAAGCCTACTACAGATAATAGGCTTAATCAAATTGTGTTGTCCATATATTTTACAAAAATATAATACTCAAAAAATCTCTTTCATCTTCTTGGCAACCAAGCAGACGAAGAGCAGAGTTACAATAAACTCGTAAACAAGTCATGAATGTTATATACAATAAATGAATATGCATATATATACATATGTAAGACTGTAAGTAAATGAATAGAAGACGTTGAAAGGAGAATGTTACCTCTTTTCCGGGGGAAAAAAATGAACCTTATCGGCGTTGTTTGATTACCGGAAAATATAAAGTGAGACTGAGGGCAGTGAGAGGGGGTGGAAAAGAAGAGGGTTCGTAGATAAATAAAATAAAGGCCTGAAACAGAAAAGGTCAAAGTAGATGTGATTTTACCAAGTTACCCACAAAAAAGTTTTCAGCAAAAACGAAGTGGGTCTTGCCGGCGTTGGGAATTTGACGTCGCGGGAGTCTAACTAAAAAGAGGAGAGAGAGAGAGAGAGAGAGTGGTAGAGAAATTTGATATATATCAAATATATACATATTTATATATATTTCCTAGGGAGGCACGTTCCACATTTATTTCCTTTTATACAAATGCTCAGCTTCATTTAAGGATGGCTTGCACTACTAGCTATTTTACGGCCAAATGATGCAAGCAAGTGCATGCCATCGGGTGAAAACTTCATTTTACGGCATTTTTGTCACATATCAAAGAGATAAATTCGTCATTTAAATGATTAAAATGAGTAATCGTGTAATTTCTCCACTTGCAAATTTAGGAAAAAATTTCCATAATTATCTGAAGGAATACTCTAATAGGTCGGTTGATTAATTAAGGAATACTCTGATAGATTTGACCATAAAACTACTATTATTTCTTGCGTCATTTTTACAAGGAAAAAGATAATTGGCGATTTAGCATTACTCGATTATAAAATCGAATGAAAATGGATATGTAACGTGCCTAATTATACCATTCCAATTTAAACACAGTCATTTTATTTTATTCCAACTCAAACACTCCTATTTTTATTTGGTGATATCATATAACTACAAGTACAAAAACTATTGAAATCCAAACTGCCAAACTAGATTTGCATATGAAAATCACGTATTAAAGCGTTTTCTAGAACATAAATTGCATTTGAGAATTTTGTATATCAACAACAATAATCAAAGAATTGAAAATTTAGAGTTTATGAGAATGATGTTACTCAATTTGTAGGATTTTATATAGTGTTATCCCTCTCTCTGTACATCAGGCATTCAGTGATTGTAACTTTAATCCCAACGTCGATACCAAAACACAGTAATTAAAAAACTTTTCGAAGAATTACCTTCCAAAAAAACTTTTCAAAGAATTATGTTATATTTTAAGATGGTTTCATTGTACTTGACACATAGGCAGACATAGAGACGTTAAAGGAGTGGATTTTTTTTTTTTTGTTTTATTGGGTTAAATAGCAGATTTTTTTTTCTGGGTAAATATCATTTATTTTTTCTTAGGTTTGTCAATATAACATAGACCTTCCATCTATGTTTTATTGAGAAGTTTTTGTTATATCGACAAACCTCAGAAAGGTATATGATATTTTTGTCAGGCTAAATAGTAGTACTTTTTTAAAATTTTACATTGTGAATGTAATAACTTTAAATAGATAATGCAACAATTACGTAAATGTATTACAATCTTGATTTAATTGTGTTATAACGTTGTAATATGTTTTTAATGGTGTTATTTGTAATGCAATGTAATATGTTGCTTGGATTCAATGTAAATGTGCTGCATAATTTTATTTTATTTTTAATTATTGCGTAGGGTTGCATTGTTGCACTAGTCCTGGTGCATACTGCAGATGATGAGTGCACAATCACATACGCCCTGTCGCCTATTTAAAAAAATGAAAAAGGAAAAGGAAACTGTAATTTCAATCTAATGACAACAATCTCGGCATTAAATTAAAAAACAAGCAGCCTTAACGAGAACTAGGGTTGCAAATGAACCGAACCGAGCCTAACTTGAGTCAGCTCAGGCTCAGGCCCGTTTGTTTGTGAGCTCGCTCAGGCTCGTGACGAGCTCGAAAAGCTGAGCTCGGACTCGGGCTCGTCATTATTTTGAGAAGCTTGAGCTCGGCTCATTTAATAAAAAAAATTCTTTCGAGCTCGTGTTCAATATCGTTTTAGCTTATTCATGAACGTAAATGAGCCTACACAAGCCTATGTTCATGAACATAATCACGAGCTTACGAACCCTTAACAAGCTTTGTTCACAAACATAAACGAGCTTTATTTCGCGAGCCTACACAAGTCGAGCCCAACATTGTTTGGACTAGGTTCATTTATTAAACGAGCCTAGAAACCGAGCTAGAGCTCGGCTCGTTTGTTTAACAAACGAGCCCGACCCCGAGCTGCTCACGAGCAGCTCGGTTCATTTGCAGCCCTAACGAGAACTACTATTTAGCAGTGCGGAAAACTCATCCAACATTGTTCGAACTCGGCTCGTTTATTAAACGAGCCTAGAAACCGAGCTCGAGCTCGAGCTCGGCTCATTTGCTTAACGAACAAGCCTAAGCTGAGCCCTTAACGAGCCCGACCTCGAGCAGCTCGGTTCATTTGCAACCCTAACGAGAACTACTATTTAGCGGTGCAGAAAACTCATCCAAAGTCTGGAAATCAAATTCGGTCGAATTTTTTTACGATCCGGTTCAATCACGGTTACATTAACGGTTCAGTTTCAGTTTTATGTCCCTGAAGACCAAACCGAACCATTTATATATAAAATATATTATATTATTTATAATATTATAAATTAACATAAAATAAGTGAGTTGTAAGTGTAACATACTGTTTGTAGGAGGGTTTCAAAAATTAATGAGGTGTTACTTGCAACATAATAGAGATCCAGAGTGAACAGAGAGAGGTGAAAATCCAGGCAAACTAGAGAGAGAGAGAAAAAGATGCCAGTTGGCACAATACACCATTGACTCCCTTGGTGAAGGTTTGAATGTTTGTGGGTGCGAGAGGACCTGAAAGTTGAAAAGTCTATATTATCTCCTTTTTTTGATCCTCCTTTTGTTCTCTGGACAATGTCCTTTTATAGGCCAAGAAATGAAGATGGGGTGATATCATGGTGAGGTAATAAATATGAATATAAAAATAATTAAAAAGAAAGAATATTAAGTGTCAATAGACAATAATAAGATGTATATTGGCTGATGTAACAAAGGTAAATATTTATAATATAATATTAATATGGTCAGGTATGGTGAGGCTATGATATATAGGAGTCAAATGATATTTCTCTCTCTACAAGTCAGGTCGAGGATAGGCTCGACGGACCTTGGATTTCAGCCACCAAACCAAGTACCTCCTCGGATCCCAAATAATCCTGAGTCCTGCTCCCAACTCAAGTCTTCAAGTCGTCAATCTTTCATGAAAAGAGTTAAATAGAATCGTAGGACCTCAACAGGTAGAGCTCGAAGAAGGAGGACCTTGACAAGTAAAGCTCGAAGACGGAGGACCTCGATAGGTAGAGGAGGGTGAGGAGCTTGACCGATAGAAGAGTGCTCGGAGGAAGATGAGGACCACCTCGATAGGTAGATCAAGGGTCCTCGATGGAAGAAGAGGAGGAGCTCGGCCGATAGAAGAGAGTTCGGAGAAAGATGAGAACCACCTCGATAGGTAGATCAAGGGTCCTCGATGGAGGAGGAAGAGGAGCTCAACAGATAAAAGAGAGCTCGGAGGAAGATGAGGACCACCTCGATAGGTAGATCGAGGGTCCTCGGTGGAGGAAGAGGAGGAGCTCGGCCGATAGAAGAGAGTTCGGAGAAAGATGAGGACCACCTCGATAGGTAGATTGAGGGTCCTCGATGGAGGAGAAGGAGGAGCTTGGCCGATAGAAAAGAGCTCGAAGGAAGATGAGGACCACCTCGATAGGTAGATCGAGGGTCCTCGGTGAAGGAAGAGGAGTTCCCTAAAAAGACCGAAGATTTTGGTCTTTAATTTGACGTTTTATTGATGACGTGGCATGTGCCACGTAACTTGGCCGTTGACCGTTTGACCAAGCTAAAAAGACCATTTTTGCTGATGTGGCATGAAAATGTTGACTGAAATATTTGACTACCCATACCAACACATACTAATAGTCTAGTCTTACACTCTTATATTATTATTATTATTATTATTATTATTATTATTATTATTATTATTATATTGGAGGTGAACTGTGGAACCAAACCAAATCAATTCTGTATAGTTTGGTTCCATTGTTTATAACAGTTCGGTTCGGTTCCATTTTCAGTAAAATCGAACTATACAATTTAATTCCAAAAACATCAAAACCGAACGGTGTGCACTCCTAGTAAAATTGGTTTACATGAAAGTAGGAGGCTAGTAGCAGTAAAAGAATGTGTCATCACCAAACTCTCACTCCCACCTCTCCAACTCGGTGTGTTAAACCTTCACTCTCCCTTGGTGTGAAGCCTTTCACCATGAAAACTCTAGGGTCCCCTCTCTCCCACCACAAAACAATTAAAAACATTAGCCAAAGTCGTTGTAACAATTTGGTTTCATGGTGTACAGTGTTAATTCCACTTATGCGAGATGTTAATCTGAGAAGATTGGAGATACCTCTAGTATTAATTGACAATGTATTTGTGCAAAATTGCTACTTCCAGACTTGCACACACCTACTAGCATCTCTCATCTCAAGATTATACCATCGTATTTGTATGTAGCAAGTGATGGATACTGAAGAAGATGTGATGAATACAAAATGTCTCGTAGAAAAATGGATATTGAACATGAAAATATCATATAATTAAGAGGTCTCACAAATGAACTTACATGCATAATTCTTCTTAAAACATGAAACTGCAAACCACAATACCCTACCATACTGTATTTATTCAACTAAATAACTACGTACACCAACAGTAGTAGCAACAACAACAACAATCACCATGTTCGATCGCATGGAGATATGGAAGAGGATGGATGTTTACTGAAATGGTAGAACATGAGAGTAGCAGAGATATTCACCACAGAATTCAACGAAAGAACTTTAACCCGACAAAGGTGGTAGGGGAAAATGAACACCATAAGGAGGTTCAGGCTTGGGCGGTTTTGGAGGAAAAGGAAAAGGCGGTTCAGGCTTAGGCGACGGTTCAGGCTTGGGCGGTTTTGGAGGAAAAGGAAAAGGCGGTTCAGGCTTAGGCGGTTTTGGAGGAAAAGGAAATGGCGGTTCAGGCTTAGGCGGTGGTTCAGGCTTCGGCGGTTTTGGAGGAAAAGGAAATGGCGGTTCAGGCTTAGGCGGTTTTGGAGGAAAAGGAAATGGCGGTTCAGGCTTAGGTGGCGGTTCAGGCTTAGGCGGTTTTGGAGGAAAAGGAAAAGGTGGTTCAGGCTTAGGTGGTTTTGGAGGAAAAGGAAATGGCGGGCGAGGTGGAAACGGGAAGGGAGGTAATGGCTGAGCATAACCACACATCCCGTAGAAGCAAAAGCTCGGAAACAGGCACTTATGCTCGCATCTTCCACAGTGGAACGGATTGATATTAGTATTGATACACAAACCCCGGCAACATTGCCAATTAAACGGGCATCTAACCCCACACAAGCCACAGTTATTGACATCGGAAGTGACTTCAACACAACGGTTCTTACAACACAACCTTCTCACTCTAGGTGGCCACTCTCCCTGATTACAAATCCACGGCCTGTTCCAGCACCCGGTGGGTCGCGGATCTGTCACTCTCTTGAGCCATGGTGAACCAATTGTGCCATTTTGTTGCAGCCTTTTATGTATTGGGTTGCCTTCTACTATCACAATCTCCAGTAGTAGTAATAATGGTAGCAGAGGGACTAGTATAAATATGTGGATTCGGGTATCGGGTCTTCGCATCATTTCCAGATGCATTTGAGATGGAATTGTAGCTAATGTTGTATATATAGGTTATGAGAAAGTCATCCTGTTCATATAGTCCGGAGAAGCTTAAGGTGGTCATGTTATTCTTACAAGGGTAACTTATAACTCGTGCCGTGGGTGGTGAAACTGGTGTGGAGTAATTACAATTTACGTGATATATTTGCTTTGTGCTTGATGGGCTCTTAAAGGACTTCTAGCTTTTTACGTGCATATCACTAAAGCAAGTGTAACGGCATATATATGAGAAAACTGTACTTGTTTTCTCATCCATATATATATGAATTTTCAAGTCATCTTGGTTAATCAGTGGACTGAACTAGTCCATCATTTTTGTGAAACTCAATCTATGAAAGTACCCAGGGGTGGGCAAAAAATATTTCAAAAACCTATTTATGGTACCTATTTATTGTTATTAATGGTGATTTTGTATGGAACAACCAAAGCTGACCCCTCCAATTTTTTAAAAATATCCTATTTAGTCACTTATTAATGATGGTTTGCATAGAAAATTATTTATGGCCCCTTCAAAGTCCAATTAACCTTTTTAGTCTTACTTTTAAAAATTCAAATCTACCTAAATTTATTAGGCTATGTTTGGTTGCATGGAATTGGAGAAAATTTTGTTAATGATTTTCAATTTGTCATGAACAAAATTTTAGACAAATTTCATGCACCCGAATTGTAATTCTTGCTACAACATATTAGTACTTTATATCTAGATACTTGACACCCTCATTTATAAGTTTTCAACTGTTATTCTCTCTGGAAGTTAGACATGCTCTGAAAATTGCATGGAAAGAAAAAATTTTACAATTATTTTATTTTTAAAATTTAGTTTTAGATTACTAGTTCCCGGGCCACCAATAACACCACCTTAAGGCCACAAATTATGCAATCTTTGTTTATCGATAGGGATTGATATCTTCCTTGATATGGGTAGGACAGCCTCTTGGCTTTCACCTACACATCCAATTACAGCCACCCACATCAGCAAACTCTTCAATCGAATGTGTTATTTATGATCAATCACACACTAGAAAAATTGGTATTCTCACACTTCCAACAACTATTTGGGGAAGAACAAATGCCTTGGATAGTCAAGACTATCCGTCCATAGCACTACTCTGTTTCCCCCAAACTACTCCTCGAGCCTCTACCGTTGGATTGCCCTTCCAGTACTTCTCATGGCACCATATATCATGAAAATTGCCCCACAAGAAACCTAGCCCTCCAACAGATGAAGGATAGTTTCACCAGGCTACAAATAGCTCCAGTGGTTTGCAAAGTGCAAACAGCACAACCACCTCTCCCACCAAATTGTTAGGCATGTGTTGGAGACCTATCTATCCTGTACAACACCAACAACAGTCAGAAGGGTTGGCACGAGAACGAACTATCACATGTAACTTCTATCTAGGCAACATGTAACATTCAATCAGGTTATTCGGATGTAAATGATACTAATCAATTTTCTACATGTCAGAGTCTGAAATGCGGTCATTTCCAAGTTTCCAACCATGGTCAATAACTGGATCCCATTATGTAAGATATTACCCACCTAATCCATCAATCAAATAGTTAAGACCAGTGAAAGGAGGCCATCCAGGCCTGCAAGCAAGCAATATCACTGATGATACTGACTTGAACTTGCATCGCATTACAAAGTAACAACAAAACGAGTTTGTGAATCACTTTGTGAAAATGTTCTTTTGATAATTTTGGTATCAAAAGAATAACAACAGTGTTAAATTGCAAGAAGAACAGCAATCTGCAAGTTAACCAATGACCAAAATCAAGCACAAGACTTTAATATGGTTCTCCAACTCAGTAAAAGTCAAAACTTAAACAAGGGACATATCAAATCTGACACAGCAATCCATGGTGATAAGACCACCATGACACTAATGCCTGAAGCCAAGTAATTCATGCAGTCTTTCTAGTGATCCTCAAAACTCTGTTTGGAACTCAAACGACAGAAGATGAGAGGAGGGGGGAGACGGGGATAAATAAACCAAAGATCTTCAATTCTTTAGTTTCTTGTGAAAAGGAGAGTCTAGAAGAAGACTTTAGAGTTGTGATTGCAAAGAGAGAGAGTTTTCTACAGAGACTGCCAACACGCAGCATAGGTGTCACAGCCATTTACAGAGAGCGGAATGTTAGAAAAGACTTTCCAATAATTTTTGCCCTCCACACTCCTCATCACCCTTTCTCAAGAAAAAAAAGATATTCAAATTTATTTATATTTCCTTCATCCTTTCCACTTTTGTTTTCCTCAATTAAACCATAAAAAACACATCTCTAGCACTTCTTTACTCTCCTCCTGCTATCTAAGAATTGCTAAGAGTAGGAAAGGTGCCAATTAAACATTTGTAACAGAAGGGAAGAGTAATCTTCAAAGTCGGTAAAGCAAGAACACACAACTTATTGACATGAAGTGTTCAGTGATATTGCAATTTTATCAAAAACTATATACTATAGGTACCTGTGCAACTCAGTGATGACTTTAAACAATGCAGGCACTGGATATTTTATTCAGTCAACTTCTGCAAATGACACATTAAAAAAGAAGAGATGGAAGAGGGGAATAAAAGAAAGAAATACGCTATTCAATAGCCACTAATACCCTTTTAAATCATCAAAATGAAAAAACTTCTGAAAATACAATCTGCCAATAAAACAGAAAGAAATCACCAAAGCATTCAATCTATTGGTGGTTCACGGTCAATCCCAAACATGGACATGAATCATCTATCTGTGATACCTACCATTAATTTTGCATCTTAAAAAATCATTTTTCTTCGTTATCCTCTTCCTTCTTTTCATAACGACGCTTAAACTTCGCAATCTGCCCAACACTTTGTGCCATCTGGCGTTTTGCTCTGAAGTGATAAACCTTACCAACTTGGTGTATTTTGGTCATCATAACATTCATCAATCGACCACTCTGGGTTACATAAGAAATCCATTGCAGCTGTGGGTGCACTCCTTTCTTCATTTTCCACTAATCCACAATTCAAGAGAAATTTTCTTAAGCAGATGTATAGAAGTTGCAAGTGTTTTTTATCTAATCCCGTACATAAACCAACTATTTCCCTAGAATCAAGTGGAATTAAATGAGAATGCTAAAAAGATCTTCTTAACAGGACGAGTGTTGCTACTACAAAAACCTTACTAGCAATGGAATAGCCAACAATAATTTTGAAATGCGATGCGAAAATCAATGTCACCTTGGGTAGTTACTACATTATGCATATATAGATACACACACAAACACGAATTAAGAGTCTAAGAGGTGGTCTGGTCTGTCAGGTCTGCTACTCAAACATTTATTTGGCCTGTCATATGTTATGCATCTTAACGAACTCAGAGCAGTTTATCAGGGATCATTAATTTGAAAATTAATTTAGTTTGTGGATTCAGTATTGGAATCTTATAAAAACTGCCAACATT
Source organism: Cornus controversa (assembly GCA_026545225.1). Classification (NCBI taxonomy): domain Eukaryota; kingdom Viridiplantae; phylum Streptophyta; class Magnoliopsida; order Cornales; family Cornaceae; genus Cornus; species Cornus controversa. The sequence continues at coordinate 41,646,504 of CM048852.1, read as the reverse complement.
GGGCTCAGCGAGACAAATTTAAGAACATAGTTTTTGCATATGTAGAGAGAGGGGGTCAAACACATACATCAGTGAGGCATTGTATCAAACATATAACAGGTTTAATCATTCTCGCTAATACTGCCATTAAACTGAGATAACCCATCACAATTAACTTTATTAACAATGAAAAAAAAAATCTTCCCAACAAGAATAGCTGATTAACAGTTATTCTAAGATATAAAATTATGATATAAAATTATGAGTGAATTGCAAAATGAAGCACAAATTAGTTTCATTTTGGAACAGATTTTTTCTGTTAATAGCAATGCCTCGAGTTAAGTCGCAAAACAATTCCTTGTAAAAATATACCCACAGTAGATACTCACAGATAACAATTCCTTGTAAAAATATACCCACAGGTGGATACTCATAGATAAGCTTGAAACCAAATTATTGTATGTATTTCAAGTCGACTGTGTTTGGATGAAAAGACTGACAACACTCATTATGAAAAATCTGAATAAAACTAAATCCAATATAAATTGTATGTATTTCAAGTCGATTGTGTTTGGATGAAAAGACTGAGAACACTCATTTCTTCTTTATGAGATGAAAAATCTGAATAAAACTAAATCCAATATAAGAATCACGTGAAGCAGGTCAATAGGGAGAATGAAGAGACTAACCTCGTATCGTTTCAACTAATGCCGATTTCACACAATCGTGTTCTCTGTCTCTAGGGTTTGGGAGATTCTTGAGAACGAACGTGATACTTTTTTTTCTCTGTATTTTCACTTTTTGACCCCTCATCTATTTTAATTTGTAAAGATATTGAACAACATGTGTCTGTCCTTCAAAAACACCCACCAGTGTCCCGGTCACTATTAAGTTAACCCGTCCCATCCGCTCTCATTAGAAGGAATTTGCGATTGCCCTAATAGGGTTTGGACTGGGTTTAGAAAAAAATTAACTCCAATTAATAATAAATATTTTTTATTAATTATATATATTTTTTATTTATTTCTTATGAAAATTTTAAATTTTAACAACATTTTTTAGTATGATTGTTCAATACTCGACTATACTAAAAACAAATTACAAATTAAATCTGAAATATTTTTAAATTTGAATAGTTTTCGACGTCCAGAACTCATTTCAACTCGGATGTCATATATAACTAGTACTAATCTCGAGGGGGTCACTCTCCTTAGACTGGACTTCACTTGGCCCTCATCAATGGCTTTCACAAATTCAAGATTCTATTGATTTTGATTCTTATGGCACCATAACTGAGGATACGTCTAAGAGTTTTAAATATATATGTCTCTGCAGACGAAGTACGCATTTGTTGTCATTGTAGCAACCATTATTTCTACTCTCTGCAGACGAAGTACGTATTTGTTGTTGTTGTTGTTGTAGCAACCATTATTTCTGCTTATGTATTTGTTGTTCTTGTAGCAACCATTATTTCTGCTTATGCAATACCTCCAAGCATCCTTGAACGTCTCGGGCAAAAAAATAAAGTCAATGGCAGAGAGAGAAGCTCTCAAGGAAGCCATACACCTTTTAAGGTTAAAAAAGTTGTGAGAGGTTGTTGTGCCTAATATTTTTACTATCCTCACCCGATGGATGAGTGTACGAGTAACAACACTATCTCATATTTAAAATTCATCCTTTCATTAAACCTTCATTGTTACCTCAACGTCACAACCTTTCTCCTAAAGAAGCAAAAGACATTATTTATGGTAGCAGCTGGTGGTTCCTCTTTTAATCCAATCTCTTCTCAACGAGAATATATTCTGCACAAACTACAAATTTTTGTGGCCTTTTGTTGAGAACCTTTTAGGGTACACTTATTGGCTTTATCCAATCTCTTTAGCAGTTTAAAATTTGCCTATCTTAGATGAAAATAGCCTAAAATAAATTTTTTGAGGAAAAGTAATTTTTCTTTCAAAAAACACAAGAAAATTTTGTTTTCTTAAGATAATTATGCCAATTTTTTTTCTCTCTCTCAATAAAGTGTGTTTATACGGTGGTACAACGGTAGTATTCTACAAAATTAATTATTTAAATGCTTATATTGCTTTAATTCTTTAAAAAAGATCAAAATTAAGTTTCCCGTAAAATGTATTTAGAACAATAACCAAACGTACGTGAGACCAAATCAAGCACTGCTACATATGTTTGTGTTATACAGTGAACATGCTTACAACACTGTAAATCAGTTTGATAGAATTTTATATCACAATCACTGATTCACTGTGGCACTACAGACTATCTACTGTAACCAATAAATAGCCGAAGGGAAGAACACAACATAAAATTCTCAAATCGGGAAGGCATTCAATAGCACAACATAGCAAGTTACCTGATAGCATTTTTACAAAATCCACAAAACAAAAGCAAATACATCAAAAAGCTAATATGCAGAAAGCAGAGACAACAACAATGCAAACCTAGCTTGCTTTATTTAGGGGCATTTCACTAGGGAACACACACAACCACCCATAGCATATGCCATACTTAAATTAAGACATACACACTGATGTGCTCTTCAAAGCCCAATTCTCAATGCTGAACTAGGCATTCTTGCTTCCCGGACACCATAGAAGGGTGGGCGCCATTGTTAACGGACTCAACTTCTCCAAAAGATTGAGGTGTATTGTCTGGTTCCTCTGCCAATCCCAGAGTGACACCTCCATTTCCGTCATCCTCACAAGCAATTGCTTCAAATATAAGATCTTTCACTTCTTGGAACCTCTCTTCAGAAAGTGAGACTTCTGCAAGAAGCCTCCAAGCATTTTCATCAGATGCCTCTTCATAATCCTTCTTCCTTTTCAACACCATATGCCCACTAATTTCCCAAACTGCTGGATTCACTTGGGTGTCCAGAAGCTCTGGATTCACTTCCCCAAGAGCCTGTTTCTCAGCGTAACACTGTTCATTGGTTCACCAGGAGAAAAATATTGAAGGTCAGCAATCCAAACTTTAAGCAGCCCGAGAGAAACAACTCTTAAGTTATAAACAAGCACAATTTTGTTACTACCTGTGGAAAGAGAAAGATCCGTTTGCCAGAATCAGAGATAAGGACATTGTAAGGAACGTTGTTATCTTGAAGACAAATGCAGGAGTCAGAGACAGCATTGGACAAATCTTGCAGAGTATTTCCACCCTCAAAAACAAGACCTCTAACTGGATAATTCAAAAGCTCAGATATTTTCACCCCATCGTCCAAAGTGGTTATTTTCGTAGTGGGAGCCTTCTCGATGGGAAAGGGCACAGCCAAGTAATAAGCCTGTTGCCATTCAAATTGCAGGATTCATTTTCATTAAATTTAGCCAATTGAAGCAATATCAATGTTTACCAAGGAAAGAAAAAAACTTAAATATATCACGAGCCAATTCTATATTACAGTTTGTGTAGTAAGATATGCTGTCAGTAAGAACCTGGAAGTGAAGATGGTTGATGGTAGCAAATGCACCCAAGCTGTTGTAACCCAATCGAAAGTATGGGCTCCCTGCTTCTGCAGCCATGTAAAGTGCAAGCAAGAAGCTTTCACAGTCAATCCTCTGTGGCAAGCACTCCAGAATCCGAGGGATCAAAAGCACATGTCCGTATTCAATAGGACTAACCTGTTAAATTATACACAACAAAAGATCAGCTTACTACAAACTTCTTCTAGATACATATTCTTAGAACATGATAAACAAGATTGATATGTACATTGATGGCAACAACACTCAGAGAATTCTCAGCATCAATGGGTGCATTAGGGAAGAACTGGACTTCATCATCCTCGCTAGCTTCAAACTGGAAAAGCACCTCTTCCTGCCCAACTTTAGTGAAGTTGAATTTGTTCCCATCAAATGGCTGCAGCACCTTGTCAACACGGAACTCAGTCGGCCTCTTCTTAAGGTGACGGCCCTCGTTCAGCTGTGCAATGAAGCCATATTCTCCTGGAATCACCTATACCACAATTATCAAACAAATTAAGATAGAGGCCACACTACAATTGGGCCAACAACAGTCATTGTCAGATTATTTTTTTTGGGTAAATTCAGTCATTGTCAGATTTAAAATTTTTAAAATTGAATTGCCTATAAACTGGTACTGAAAGAGAAAGGAAATGAATCAAATGATGATACCTTGGTTTCGCAGGCAGTGACATCATAGCGAAAGAGGCCTCTCTGCATACGATCCTCCCACTACAGTCAAGTGGTAACAATTTTTTTTAGCTGATTATTATGATTAATAAATACACAATTTGCTAATTAACTTGAAAATTTACCTCCCCAAGAACGAGTCCGTCCAAGAAGGCAACAGGAGGCTCTATGTTCCCATGCCCGCCAATTAAACCCTTTCCAGCACCAATTTCGTTCACCTTCTTGAAAGCATACAAAGGTAACTTTGCCCCTAATAAAAATCCCAATTTAATCAATATCCAGAAAACTATAGCACATATCAATCACAAACCCCAATTAATTCAAAATTTGTGATTCAAGCATTTTAGCAAATACCTGGGATGCAACAATTGTTGAGGCAATTCCGACCGCAACCGCCTCCGGGTCGGGGACCTTCCTCCGCCTCATCTTTTTGGTAATTGGAAACTACAGTCGGAACCCTCTTGATCCTCAACATCATGAATTCAGCAAATACAAAGACGAGATCGATATAGCAAGCAGATCTTGAAGAATAGATTATATGTATATAATGTATCTAACTAATATAGACGACCTAAACTAATTGGAGGAGAGAGGTGAGCCGCCGCCGGCGAGGAAGAGGAGGTCGGAAGGGCTACCGCCTTCGGACGGCAAAGCGCCTCGTCCGCCGTGCGGCGAAGGGTTGCTGGTCTCAATCACACAACCCCTGCGTCGTACTGCCCGGACATGTATGAGAGGCCGCGATACTCCGTGTATAGCCGTGATGTCTACAACGTGTCTAAACTGGGTATTACCCCTTCTCAAAACCGCACAAACCCTCTCTTTCTCTCTCTAACTCCAGCAAAGGTCGTCTCCTCTCTTTCTGACCAGGCCTCTGTTGGTTGATTGTTCTCTCTCTCGCTCTACAGATTTCTGGGTTTGAGGGGAGTGAGAGATGGAGTGATTTATAGAAAAATGGTGTGGGGGAGAGAGATTGTTGGTTGTGGCTGTGATTGTGCCCTGTACAATGTTGTGGTTACTGTGTATCAAGACAATTATTGAAAGAGACTAGGAAAGACCGGTTAGAGAGAGAGAGAGAGAGGGACATATTATGTTTTGGTGTCCATATGTGGGTCGATGTATTCTTGATTCCACACTCGTTCATCCTGTTTGGACCAGTTAAAGTGTGAAACATGCTAATAGCAATGCAATATTAAAATTATAGGAGTACTTAAATATATATATATATGGCGAAAAAAAAAATCTCTTTTGCGAGGCTCACAAAAATAAAAAGAAAAGAAAAAAAAAAAAGGAATATAGCAAATGGAAAAATGAAATTGGATACCTATATTATACTCCCAAACATTATTCCACCATTATAACTGTATCAGATTGAGTTACACTTCTACTGCACTTGGTTGGAGATCAAGTGTCCTCGTTAAATAATTAATTCTGGTGACTTTATTCTTTCTAAGTTTTAACTCTGCTAGGACATATGATTTTGTGTGATAAAAAAATTATTAAACAAATCATGTGTTTTAACAAAGTTAAATATTAAATTTAGTGTAATGTTCGAGTCCGAGTTCAAACACTTTTATATGAGTTTAATTCAAGTTTAATTCGAATTCTTTGTGAATCAAATTTCTTTGTTATGTTATAAGAGTGCTTGATTATGCCTTTCAAATTGACTTGTAATCGAGACATTCCAAGACTTCTATAATTGAAACTTTTTTCTCTTTTTGCATAAACTAGGCTTGTTATTTTATTTAACTTAAACAAAAACCTCCATCGTTGTTACACCAAACAAAACAATGTATATTTATTATTTGACATGCATAGAAGAAAATGAATCAAAATTATTAAAAAATACATCTTGAAAACTAATATAATTACACATAAAATATATAGACGCTCCTGCTCTCTAAAAATTTTAAGCTGTAACGCTTCAACTCCGTTCTAGGAGCCAAATTTATAAAAGATAAATAAAATAAACGAATTTGAGTTGAATTGTTTTTGTATTCGGAAGAAATCAGAATTTATAAACTAAAATAAAAATAGAGTTTGATCAATTGCAAAGTTTACAATATTCTATCATTCAATTATATTTCCAATCCCATCTATTTCAAATCACAAAAGTCCCAATTTTTAAATTCTAAAATTGTCCTTTTGTCTTGTGGACTGATGGAATATAAAGTATCTAACAAATTGCACAACATGCTGAGGAGGTCCCAGAAATTTCTTATAAAGATGCCAGAACTATCTCCGCCCAAGAAATTATCATCTTGAATCTTGATAGTAACTTTTCTCATGATGTGTGAACTACAAGGACAACTGTAGGACCCACACAGCGTTCACACATGAATTCCTGCAGACGAACACGTGGTCTGTTTGGACGATACAACGATTCATAAAATTCAAGTGGTTCTGTTCTGTGGAGGCCAAAACCAACCAAACAAGACTTGCCAGATACAGCATCTGATTACGAATCATTCCGTTTTATAGCGGCTCAAGAAAACTCGACGTTTCCACTTCTTGATCGCTCATTTGGTGATGTGGTTTGAATCAAACCTACGACTGAGTCAACCCACGGTTCCTCAGCTCACTCGTGCAAGAGCTTCCGCGTTGGTCAAAATATTCTCGGTGCAAGAGCTTCCGCGTTGGTGTCGTTGGTGTCTTTAAAAAAAATAAAAAAAGAGTATAGTAACAAACTCTATTTATGTTTGGATAAATAAGAGAAAAAATAAATGAGATGATAGCATTTTTATTTGGATAAGATAAGAAAGATAAAGGATAATGACTAAATTATTATCATATCCTTTTATATTTATGGGACATAGGTGGAATAACAATTTTCTCTTTCTAATTGTTAAGGACAGTTTCGGAATTAGAAAAGTATTACTTAAACACTATCATTTCTCTCATAATCTTCTCATTTTTGGAGGGATAGGATATGAGAGATAAGGAGGAATAACTATCCCTTCTTATCCCTCCTTATCCTTTCTTTTTTTTTTTAATAAAGTCTATCCAAACACAACATAGCATATCCTCTCATTTCTTTTCTCTCTTTATCCTTCCAAATCCCTCAATCCAAACAGTAAATTTGTCACTTTAGTTTTTTTTTTTTTCTAAGAGTTATGTCAACATTTTTCAAAGTCACATCATTATTTTATTACTCTCTAAATTTTGACTCACATTAATTTTTTTGAATTTTTGCTAGCAAATAAATAATAATATTTTTTATTTTTTAAATATTTAATTAAAATTTTTATTTTTTACCTTTTTGCAAAGGCTATATTTTCATCTTATATAAACACATTCATTTGACCATATGAGAATCATCACTACATTTATCTCTTTCATTCTTCATCTCATTTAATCTTGAATTTATAATGGCTTCGTCATCACATTTTTTTTCTTTTCCTTTGCCAGACTTTAATTATTCTATCATTTTCATCATCATCTTCCTCATCTAAAGATGACCATATTCACACGTTGATGTAGCAAAATATAAACAACTACAATATGCTTTCGAATGCAATGACACCGGAGATAGTCCAACAAGTCTATCAACTGCCTAAGAGGCAATAGATTCATCGTAACCGAGGGAGAAGCGGTTGTTGGCTAATGAAAAACTACATTGACGAGGATTGCACATATACACCGGAGATATTTCACAGACGTGACAAGATATATTTTTTCATATTCTGAAAGATGTTAAAGTTTGTGACGACTACTTTGTCCACAAAAGATATGCAGCAGGTCATTTGAGGTTGTCTTATGTACAGAAGATGACAACTGCAACATGTATTCTTGCATATGATTGTGTCGCCGATCAAGTTGACGAATATATCAAAATTGGTGAAAGCACTGCCATTAAAAGCTTAAAGGCATTTTGTAAACTCATTGTTGTTGTGTATGGAAGGAGTATATGTATCCACTAAACGAAGCCGGTATACCACAACTACTTTAAGAAGGGGAGGACAGAAGATTCCCGGGTATGTTTGTTTCTATTGGCTGTATGCACTGGGAGTGGAAGAATAGCCCAGTAGTGTGGCATGGCACCCACAAGGGATGCTCCCATAGGCCTATTCTCATATTGGAGATGGTAGCCTCACAAGATTTGTGAATTTGGCATGCATTCTTTGAAATGTCAGGTTCACACAATGATTTGAATTTATTGAATCATTCATCGGCATTCAACGATATCATCAATGGTCAATCGCGTCCAGTTAATTTTGTGGGGAAGACATATGTCTCGTAATGAAAACGTACATCATCCTTCATCAACAGGATCATTGAATATGAACGCCACACCAACGTTAAAACATGGACTCCATTACCGGATGAGAATATCCCGCCATCCAGTTTTAGCTAACACCCATCTATTTTTGTGACACAAATCAATTCTCGCCAACGTCAGATTCATGAAAAAGATATAAATATGCAGTTGAGGAAAAATTTGTGGAATCGCTCTGATGATGAAGACCTATAATTTATGTTGTATTTTTATGCTTTTAAGATGTTTATGAAATTTTATGTAATAAAATTTTAAATAATATAATGCTTTCCAATTTAAACAATATTTTAACCACTTTTTCACTATTTTTATTTTAAAAATAAAAAATACATTTGGGTAATTATTGGCCAATATAGCCATTCGAAATTTTTATAATTATTTTATTTCAAAAATATATTTTTTGGACAATATACCAATTGCCAAACAATCCCTAATGACTATATTGGCAAAGATTAGTCTTCAATTTTTAATTTTAAAAAAAAAAAAACTAGCAAAAAAAATGCTCTAACGCAATTTTGACCATTTTTGGGAGTCAAACCCCTTAGCCAACAATCAAATTTCATTTGATCGTTGGTGTGTGACTTTCACTTGCTAGATAAAAAAAAAACTAAAACAACACAAAGTGGTGCAATGCAAGCACCTAATAAAAATTCAAAAAAAAAAAATGTAGGCCTGCATGTAGGCCTAGATGCAAGTTTCCCCGATTGGGGAAAGGATGGAGGAATTCCCTTAACCCGAGCGTGAACCCCAAATGGGGCCCACCATTTAAGCTAGCCCAATGTGATGTTGGGTTCGCCAAAAAAGCTTTAAATTAGGCTCTTTGAGAGGCCGATGCAGTTGTTCTAACAATTAACCTTCAATGGTCTCTTGATATAAATAGACTATGCAAAATAGCATAAGCAATGCTACACATCATGAAATTATTTCATAATTTTCTATCATGAATAATATGGTATGTAACAATTCTATATTTATAGGAATTCTACCAATAATAAATCTCTATTTTTCATTATTATTTTCTATTATTTTAGGAGATAAAATTAAATGGTGAGTTAGTATTAGTGTGATTCCCCCCATACATGGAGTCTCAATGGTATTATCACCTGTCACATCATTCATGATAAAAAAATCATGAAATAATTTCGTGAAGTTTAGCATTTCCCAAATAACATAAGGTGTGTCATATGAGCAAGGGCGGCTCAATATAATTTGAAGTATTAGACAAAAAAAAAGGCAAAAGTGCAAAAAACCCTCCTAAAGTTTCCTTCACGTGCAAAAACATCTCCTAAACTATTTTTTGGAGCAAACCAGTCCCTCATCTTAAAAAAGTGCGTAACTTGACCCATTAACAAAATTATAATGACATATATACCCTTTACTATGACCATAATGTCATTCTCTCTATAAATATGGCGTTTTCTAAAAATTCATAAAAAATAAAAATAGTTAGATAAAATTTTCAAATAATAAGTTTAGAAACATAAAAAAATAAAAGGCTAATAGAACTTAAGTTAAGATTTTTTAAATATAAAAATATAACTAACATATATACTAGTATAGTGAATAGTGTTTTCTAAATAAAAATTTTAAAAACAAAAAAAAAGTTTGATAAAATTATCATTGAAAAGGTTTTTTTTATTTGATTTGCTAACTATAATAATAAAAAAATAATTATAAACATAAAAAGTAAAAGGCCAATAGAATTTTATTTCATAATTTTATCAAACTGTTTTTTTTTTTTTTTATTTATTTAGAAAACACAATATTAATAGAAAAAATATCGTACTTAGTGCACCCACCTGAGCGGAATCTAAGAGAGATGGATGTCAACAAGTCTTATCTCTTTTTTTGGAGAGATTGCTCCCAAGTTTCGAACCCGCAACACATCGCTTTAGACGAGGGCACTTTTACTTAGAAAAACTTAAATAAAGTTATATTAGTATTTTTTTTATGTTTCTAAACTTATTATTTGAAAATTTTATCTAATTATTTTTTAATTTTTTAGAAAACATTATATTTATAGAGAGAATGACATAATGGTCATAGTAAAGAATATATATATATCATTGTAGTTTTGTCAGGGGTCAAGTTGTCCACTTTTGTAAGATGAGAGACTGATTTACTCCAAAAAATAGTTTAGGGGATGTTTTTACACACTGAGAAAACTTTAGAAGGGTTTTTTGCACTTTTGTCGGCAAAAAATATAAAAGTCAACTTTTTATATTTAATATGAAAAATATAATTTTTTGTTGTTTGATAATCAATCGTAACAAATTGATCAAGAATTATTTTTTGAGATTAAATTAGTTAATCTATTCTTCTTTTCTTTTTAAGTTTTTCACATTTCGATTCATACAATTTATAGTAGACATATTCAATAATATAAATAACAATGATCTCAAACAAAATATACAATTTTATGGTAATAGAAAATAATAAGACTACAAAATAATTTAAGTTAAAGAACAATAGAACTTAGTGTTATAAAAATCCGGTCCAATGTTTCAACAAATTATTCAATTAATTTGTAATATCTAATAAATTGATGACACCGAAATAAAAAATTACTACTTTCAAATTCTTGAAGAGTCCCAAAATATTAAAATATGTGAAAATAAAAGTGAATTTATATGAAGTGAGATTGTAATGAATGGAGAATGAGAAAAAAATTTGTTAGAGAAAAGGGAGATGGAGAGTTTGAGATTCGGAGGGTAGAAAATAAGGAGAAAAATTAAAAATTAATAGGAGAAGATGAAAAGTTTAATAATCCCCAAATTCCATAATTGTCGGTTAGGTATATATTAAATAATTCATAGCGCTGGTGTAATGAGGAGAAAAAGGGTGTAAATATGAGAGAGAAAAAAAGAAGAATGTGGTAAGATAAGAATAGAAATTAGGAGTTTTAGAATGAATTTAATTTTGAGCCCACTATTAAATATTTACTGTTGGTTAGGATCTAATAATATAAGGAAATAAAAATTTTAGTAAGTCTAATAATATTAAAAAATAAGAATTTTAGGAAGTGGGAAACTAAAATTTTTGGGGGCATTAGGTGACTGCCTAATAAGGCTCCGGTCGGCCCTACATATGAGATTGTTGTGGTGGAGTATTGCTATCAAAAGATTCTTTTCATGTCAATAATTAGGAGTCTCTTTATTTAATCATTAGATTGAAACAAAAAAAATTTTTAAAAAAAAGGGTTTGTGAAAAGTTAAATGAATCATTTAATAAATTTCAATTTAGCTTAAATAAAATGGCAAATTACATTTACCTCCCTTCTAGATTGGACTTATAACACCTACCTCCCCTGTGTTTTGGCATATTACACTTACCCCTTCTAATTTGCATGTTTATAACAAATACTCCCTAATCATTAGTGACACTAGCAGTCAACGGTGGTCAATGCTGACTAACTTTAATAATTTATATGACTAAAATATTCTTATATAACATATTCAGTTTGTAATTTCATTCATCAGATGGTGTTCATATACACACACGCAAACACAACACATACATACACACATATATACACACACATATAGCTATCATAATTCATAAACATAACTTTCAATTCCCACAATTTTTTTGTCCAAAATTTGCAAACGCAATTTCAAGAAGACGATAAGGATAATGATCCGATGAATTCAAAAGAAAAGATTTACAGATCAAACACATCAAATCATTGCCTCCACCACCACCACCGTGTCATTCGAAAATTGAAATCTAGGGTACGAATTGAGACCCCTAATTCTAGGTCCGCAATTTCGAAACCCTAATTTGATTTATTCTCGGAAACGAAGGGAATGGTTCAATTGAAGAGGGTAAAGTAGTTAGAAGTCTTCATTTTAGGATGGAAGATAAAGATTGTATAGTCGAAGTTTTTGAGGTTGGTGTTCACCAGTGCTTTGCTGATTGTCAAATGGCACCGTATAGCCTGACTTTTTTGATGCTTTTCGACTGGAGCAGCTTTGTTTGCGACAAAAGGTTGTTGGCAACTTGGTCGCTGATGATTGACTGTGAGTCTGCAACATTGGGAATTCACCGATCATCAGTTTGATTCAATTAAACTCTTGAGAAAATCAAATGAAAGGTATTGAGATTTGTTGTGTGTGTTGGAAAAAGAAAATAAGTGGCATTGATATATATATAGGTTTATTAAACAATGATTTTAAATTTAAATTAAAATTTTCAACAAGGTCAATATAGTAATTTGGCATATTTGTTAATAGATACTAACGTTTGTCACCAGTGAAGAAGGTAAGTGTTATTTGCCTAAATATAAGGGATGTAAGTATTATAAGTCCAATTTAAAAGGAAGGTAAGTGTAATTTGTCCTAAATAAAAAGAGCTCATTACCTTTGTCATGAGAGAACTCTTTTAATACTATTATTTGGTTGAAAAAGACTATACAAAATATGATGCAGGGCTGAATAGGGATACTTTAAAACTGAAATTGATTGATTAGAAAAGAAGAAGAAAAAAAGATGGAGAAGAAGAAGAATGAGGAGGAAGAATAGAGTTATTTTTGTATATTCAATCATAAAAAGGAGTATATACTAAATTATTGAAATATTTTAAATTAAGAGATTACTAAAATAATAATAATATAAACAAAAATTCTTAATTCTATCCCACGTTCTCACATTTTCAATAGTACAGGAGAAACACGTGCATTTTAAACTCGAGCCATAAGTCAGAACGCTACCGATTCAACAATCAAGTGAATCGGCCCATTAAGTGGTTCGTTTTCAATGACCAATGATGTAGTATTGATAACAATCAAATACCAAAAGATTAGCCGTTTAAAACAAGTAAAGAATAATAACACAACTACAACGTGTCATTGTCTAATCACGTAGTGCCACAATAATTTAAGTAGGAAAATTGCAAAAGCTTATCTTTACATGTGGACTCATCCAAATCAGAATGGAAAGACAATCGCCAAACAAACTAAAAACAGAAGGAAACTTCACGGGCTCATGTTGAACTCACACAAGTTTGGAAAAGGTCACACAAGCAAGGAAGGACATTGGGTGTTGTAGGGCCCACCCACGAACCATGTTCGACACAAGTGCCCAGCAACAGCATGAGACTGTCAGGTCACTGTCATGATAGATCAATATTACTCTATGATGAAATGGTAAAAATGTGTGAAGGTAAGTTTGGAGAAGAGATTCTTCTTTTTTTTTTTTTTTAAAGTAAATATTTAACAGTCCGACATTTATTAAGAATTCAAAAATTTTAAGTTATTAAATAGTATTATCTATACCGACTTATTTATATTCATTCTCTTTTTTATGATTTTTTTTACACTATCCTACACCCTCTAACTATGCTAATAATAGAGATTGAAAACTTACCGTCTGAGTGGTAAAAAATTGTTTACCTTTCACCGGTAGATATATAAGACCCTGACAATAATTGGATATATATATAATATCGCTTATTCACTTGGTTTACAACAAAGTACAAAATATTCTGCTAGTAATTCTACCAAAAATCTGCAATTTTTGATTTTAAATTCAACGGGTCGAGAAAATTTACAAATTGTTGACACTTGAAAGAAAATAAAAAAACATATCGAACATCTTATGAGAGAGAACAGAAGAGCACAGTTGATTACCGAACATTCTTTATGCATGTAATGGGAACAGGTTCCATTCATAAAGTTTTGAGGTTGAAATATAGCCTCTAAAATGACAATGTAACGAGTACATGAATATTTGTGAATCTTAATTGAATGATAGTAGTATCCAACGGGGATGAATTACCGGCTCTGATTCATTCTGATCAAAGTGGGATGACAATGTAGAGCTGGGATCCTCTGCCCTAGTGGGTCTCTGCCCTACCCGTGCCCTACCCGTTCACCAACTTTAATCTACATTTCACCACCCATAAAACATATATTCACCACCCTTAAATCCAGATTTCACCACCCTTATATCTTGAAATATTTCTTAACAGTTTTTTGTCAACACTCTTAATCATGTTTCACCACCTTTAAAACATACATTCACCACCCTTAAATCTACATTTCACCAACTTTAAATCTTGAAAAACTTGAAATATTTTTTTATTAATTTTTTTTATTAACACTGTTAATCCATGTTTCACCACCCTTAAAACATACATTCACCACTCTTAAATCCACATTTCACCACTCTTAAATCTTGAAAATTTAAAAATATTTTTTGTCAACACTATTAATCTATGTTTCACCACCCTTAAACCTACAATCACCATTCTTAAATCCATATTTCAACACCTTTAAATTTTGATTCAAAATTCTTATGGCTTTTTTTTAATAATATTTTTTTACTCATATTGTGGTGAAACATAAATTGAAAGTGTTGACAAAAATATTAACTTGAAAATTTTCAAATGTTTCAATATTTAAGGAAGTTGAATTCAAGGTTAAGTTTGTTGAAAAAAAAATTAACTTGAAAATTTTTAGTAGAAAATTTTTAGTAAAATTATTAAATTTGTGAAAATTCATATTAAATTTGTTGAATAATTTAATCTTAACTTAATATTATTTCTTATGGATAAAGGGTGGTGAAATGTGAATTTAAGGATAATAAATATATGTTTTATGAGTTGTGGCAAAAAATTAACAAAAATATTATAAGTTTTTCAAGATTTAAGGGTGGTGAAATGTTGATTTAAGAGTGGTGAATGTATGTTTTAAGGGTGGTGAAACATGAATTAATAGTGTTAATAAAAAAATTAACAAAAAAATATTTTAAAATTTTCAAGATTTAAGGTTGGTGAAATGTGGATTTAAGGGTGGTGAATGTATGTTTTAAAGGTGGTGAAACATGATTAAGAGTGTTGACAAAAAACTGTTAAAAAATATTTCAAGATATAAGGGTGGTGAAATCTGGATTTAAGGGTGGTGAATATATGTTTTATGGGTGGTGAAATGTAGATTAAAGTTGGTGAACGGGTAGGGCACGGATAGGGCAGAGACCCACTAGGGCAGAGGATCCTAGCTCGACAATGTAATTCTGCATTGGCCGCCTAAGTAACACGGGGACCAATGAAAATGATTAGTTGTTGAAGTAACTCCAAAGAAAATAGCTGCACAAGTAATTAGTTGTTGAAAAAAAGTAACTCCAAAGAAAATGATAGATTTTTAACATTATATTATTATTATTATTATTATTATTATTATTTACAAAGGAGTAAAAAGTTGAAAAGACAAGGGAAGCTTCCCCTACTCTTGGATGGAAGCTTTTTGGCATGATTGAATAATTTGAATGATTACATCCTTTCCTTACTTTTTTCTTGGTCTATTTCCTCTACCAAATATGAAGACCTCTTTTCTCTTTTTCGACCGGTCACGCATCCCTCCATTCCATTATTTTCCTATCAAACATACATAATGTTATGATGTAGTTAAATTTGGTGTCAGCTATTGACATTAACACGAAGATCCTACATCTCCCTCCTATACAGGGTTAGTAACCATTAAACTATGTGTTTGAGCCGTCTTATACAAGTATGGTATTAGTCTAATTCCTTTTGCTACTAGGGTAACTGAAAAACAAACATAAATGAACTAAAAAAATTTGCATACTCGTGGTGCAAAGTACACCGGATGAATCACAATCGTTCATATATCACATGCACAAACCTCTTCATTACATAAAATACTATGATTATTCTAGTGCATCGAGCACTCAAAGTAAATTTTTTTTTCTTTCAAATAGACCGCAATCAAGGACGGACCTATGTGGAGACCAAAGGGAGCCATGGCCTCCCCAATTTTTTTTCCAAATTCCTATTACTTGACTTAAATTTACCAAAAAATTTACATACCAAAAACATATTTCCCCCTCCCCCAAGATTTTGAAAATTCCTATTTAATAGGGCCGTATGAATAGTTGAAAAGATTTACTTACAAAAAAAATATTTTAAGCTTAAATCTATATTTTCTTCTCTTTATATATAATCCATGTTTTTCTTCTCTTTATTTTACTTTTTTTGAATTTTAGATTTTTTTTGTCCACTTATATATGTATTTTATGTATGCCGAAGTTAGATATAATTCTATATGCCTGGAACAGGGACGGAGCCATGATTTCATTCTAAGGGGGGCACGGTGAACTTGATAAAAAAGATTTAACAAACATAACAAATATAAATTGTTCATTTGTAATCTCACATATATATATATATATATATAATCTCAAATGAAAAACTCAAGAAAACTTGACAAATGGAAGGTTCAAAATATCGATTGATAATATTTTCAAAATACAATTACAACTGTCCTCGACGTATTTTTATATTTTGAAAGTGATGCAATATAGCCTCATTATTTATGTCACTAATAAGTATATCTCTTTCCATATAGACAACCAATATATCATATATGTTATGCGAATGGTGTAATATGGAAGAGAAGACTGAAGACCCATATATCATATATGCTATGTGAATGGTGTAATCCGACTAATCTCTCATATTTGATTTTTTATACCATAGATTTTATTCAGTAAGTGAAGGTGCATCAACAATTTTACACCATCAATAATCTAAAAGTTGAAAAACAAGTTCAGGAGAAGCCATTTATAGTTTTCAAATATATATATATATATATTCAGGGGGGCACGTGCCCCTCTTGGTCCTTAACTCCCTCGTTCCTGACTTGGAATATTAAATATATTTTTGTTTATACATGATCTTATTTTAATTTTTTTTTTCATATTTAAAAAATATAAAATATTTTTATGTATAGAGAATAACAAAATATTATTTAATTATATATATATATTGAAAAAAAAAATCATTCACTGGGTTCCCCCGAGAAACCAAAGCCCTTTGGAGAGAGGTTCAACATCTTGTACTGCAACAAAGGAGAAAAAAGGCCTTTCAAATTTTGTCCTTACAAAGTTATTCTTTCCATAGTCTAAAGTGATGATGCATTCATGGTCCACTTGCATTATTGCATAGTACCATGAATGAAAAGTCCGGTCAACCCGGTCAAATTTGGTGCATGTTGATTGCAATTCTTTATTTATTTATTTATTATTATTATTTTAAACTCTGAATGCCATAACATTACAAAGAAGCTAAAGTCCAGGCCCAGGCAACACGTTCAATGACATTCTCCAAAGATGACTAGCCCTAAAGGCTATAACATGGGCCATACCATTAGCATCTTTGGGCACCCAACGCAATTGCACTTGCTGAGATTTTGAACACGAAAGTTTAATGTCTTCAACCACTTCGCGAGACGACCAAGCCAGTGGATGGAAGGTAAAAATAGATTTGCAATAGCCTTCTACAATAACAGAACACAACCTCCATTTAAGAAGAAGTTTTATGCCATGACGAATGACCAACGCCTCTGCAGTTTCAGCACAAGAGACATAAGGAAAGAACATTGATTCCACTCGAAACATTCGTCCAGTTGAATCCCGAACAACAAATCCCTGCCCCCTCCCCCTCCCCCCTCGCGTGCATGCAACGATTCCCAATTGAAGAGAAAGAAACATCCACATTTAATTTGAAAAACTCCTCCGGAAGAGGTTCCCAAGAAGAAGACTGTAGTCGGAACGTTCCTGGATCGGGAGAAAGCAATGCATCTTGACCACAAATTGCCTTATATTAAAAATAAAAAAAAAGGTAACAACATGATTGACAATGAAATGAGGATCACAAAGAAGACGATTAAAAGCATAGTCATTTTTGCTGCACCAGATCTGCCAAAGAATACAAGCCCCCAAACTGCAAAGATCCGAACCAAAGTCGGCATGTTGCCACACCTTTGTCATACTAAACCATTGAGACAGCTAAGAAAAACTTGGCGACATGTCAATATCCATGCGCAATGGAGAAGTTTTTCCACACTACGTCGGCTCTATGACAACCAAAAAAGACATGGAAGAGTGTCTCAAGAGCTGACTCACATATAGGACAAGACACCCCATCAACAAGGCCGTGATCACATGCACTCTACCATGGAAGCACTTTCAGATTAAGAAAATATTTTTTCTAGGTGATAGAATGTGCCACATATGTTTCCATTTCGACATCCTCTCCTGCATCAGAATCGATCCAGTATCACTACTAATATCAGAGTCGTTTAGCAACAGACAACCAAACGATAGGCACTTTTGACAGTAAATTTCTCATAAAAAGAAGAACCCCACACACGAGTATCAAACTCACCACTTTCACAAATGGGGTATTGGAGGATCAATTTCCTCTCCCTCTCATTGCAGACCTGATTAATAAGATATTCCTTCCAAACATGAGTATTCGGCTCAATGAGATCGGCAACCAAAGAAATGTCAGCAGAGGGTGAGAAAATAAAAGGATTGTGAGCATCAGGTAGTCACCCATCCCTACAAACATCAACATGCAAACCATCATGAATCTCCTATCTAAGACCTCTTCGAATTAAATCCTTTGCAGAAAAGATGCTTCGCTAAGCCCAGGGGGCCTTATTACGACAAGGGGATTCCAAAAAACTAGATTGAGGAAAATATTTCGCCTTAAAGGAGGTAACAAAAAAAGAGGAATCCTCGATCACCGGACCTATTTCAAGATGCTAAGCTAATTTTGCAAGCAATGCCAAATTGAAAGGGTGTAGATCCCTGAAGCCAAAACCGACCCATTTAATCTTCTTGCCCTCCTCAGTCCCACTCCACCATAATCTAATAAATTTACTTCAAATAGCATCCAATAGAGATGCAAGAAGCTTGAAACACTAAAAGCAATACGAAGGAAGCGTAGCCAAAATAGATTTAATAAGGACCTCACGATATGCTTTAGAAAGCATATCGCCTTTGAGCAACTTAATTCGGGATGAGATGCTATCCTTGAGAAATTGAAATGAATAGCAGTTGGATCTGGCCAAAACTGAAGGCAATCCCAAATATGTATTAATCCAAGTGGATGAAGAATTTCCAATACACTCCTCAATTGATCCTAATCAAATGGACCCACACACAGACTGAAAATAAGAGAGGATTTTTCATAATTTATAAGTTGTTCGGAAAGTGAAACATACTTATCAATAACAGCTCTTATAACCTGAGCCTCCAACAATTTGGCTTTGCCAAAAATGATAACATCATAGGCAAACAAAAGATGATTAATAGGTCGAACTTACTGACCCATCCGGATGCCCCTAACTTGACCCCAACGTTGAGCTTCATGCAAAATAATAGGCATACCTTCTGCACACAATACAAATAAAAATGGAGAATGCGGATCACCTTGATGACTACCACACGAAAGGACAATACAACTCCCTAATTCCCCATTCAACACCATATAGTAAGTCACGGAGGATACATAAGCCATAACCATTCCAATCCACTTAGAATCAAACCCCAAATGAAGTAACAAATCGCTTAAGAAACCCTACTAAATGCGATCATAAGCTTTAGCCATATCAAGCTTTAAAGCTATAATTCCGTTTTTCTTTGAAGTTCAAAATATGAAGAAGTTCATGTGAAAACAAAATATTATCTTGGATCAGTTTATTTGGCACAAATGCATTTTGATTAACACTGATAATAAGAAATAGAAGAGGCTTGAGACGGTTAGCTAACACTTTGGCAAAAAATTTATAAGTGACATTACACAAACTGATGGGACGGTATTGCTGCATCTTAGTAGGATGTTTCACTTTAGAAATAAGCACTAAATTAGTAAGATTCACACTACTATGGAGTTGCCCTTGATGAAGAATGGAATTGAGGCCTTGAAGCATAGAATCCTTAACCATGCTCCAGTGAGATTGAAAAAACAACGGTGTAAACCCATCGGGGCCTGGGGCCTTGAATGGCCCCATTGAAAATACTGTGAGCTCATATATGGTGGCGGATTGGTGAAGAGCCACATTCATGTCTGGCGTGATTGTTAGTTGAATGAGATGCCAGGAATCAGATGAAAAATCACTAACGGAAGCAGCAAACAAGACTTAGAAATATTGTTCAGCAATGTGGCGAATACCTCCCTGGCTCCAATCCTTCATTTGACGCCAGATATCCCTCTACATGAGAAGCAACATATACTTTATTGGCCTTTAAATATTGCACATACGTAAAAGATTAAAGATTACATTAAAAATTTTAAAATTCACTTTTAAGAAAATTGAATCAAACATGTCTAAAATAAAAAAATTTACTTAAATTCCCCCTTCCCGTTCATGTAAGGGTGTTCATTTGATATGTAAATCTGATTCATATGATTTGGATTGATTTTTTAGTCTATCTGTTCTATCGAGGTTTTACAAATAAGTAACCTGTAAGGATCAGATCAAATTCAAGTCTCAAAAAATCAATCCGATTAGTCTCAAAAAATCAATCCGATTAGTAAATCCAATTCGATTTGATTCGTTACCTATATAATATATATAATTTACCTATTATTTTAATTTTTTTATCTATTAAGATATCTAATAAATGGCTAATCCATTGATGTCTTTTCTATTAAACAAATATAAAGTTACAATGGTCTTATCATAGTCCTGGATTTCAATTTATCTCAATGAAACTAAAGGATGAACAATGATAAAGACTTTTTATCATGTAATTATAATGAATTATTTCATCTAAATCTCACACTTGGTTAAAAAAGTTTGAAAACTAGTGGATTGTTTATAAAAGTCCAATTTGTAAAATTAATTCGATTCAATCCAATGTTTCACGAATTGTATCAGATCGATTTAAGGCTCCTATCAGACCGGATTGATTTCAAATTTTATAAATTCGTTGGGATCAAATTGATTTTGATTTTATCTTTAATCTGAACCAATCCAACTTGTGTGCATCTCTACTTTCTTGCAATCAAACTCTTAAAAAAAACTAGTAAAAACAGCTTTCTGGTTCATTTTTCTAAGAACATTTATCAAAGATAAACAAGGGAATTTTTAAAAAACAGTTTACAAAATGTCAACCAATCAATTTTGTTATACAATTTTTTTGATTTTATTAGATTTTTGTTTATCATAAACACATAAAAAGTTATAAAAAACTGAACCGAACAGGTCCAAAGTTTCCATTTCTTTCAGTTTTTGGGCCTATTTGTCAACTAATTTTGTTTTGCCTTTTTTATTTCATACGAAATAGAGACAATATTTTTGTTGTGCTATGATTTATTCCAAAATAAAAATTTGTTAGGTAACTAAATTTGTTCCACAATGTTTCAAACAAAAAATTATGAAAAAGATGTTTGGATGATAAAAAAAATACAGTATTTATATTTTATTGACTTTTCCACACAGTTCTTTATTTACAGTGCTAAGCTGTTTGGAAATGCTATCGGATTTCATTTTCTAATTCCTGAAAAATAGAATTTGGAATCCTGCTGTGCTGTCATTTTTGTCAAAAACAGAATCCGTTTGGTAACGTTATCTGCTGTCGAAATTTTAAAAGCTAAAATCTGAAAATGTTTGGTAATTTATAATTAATTTTTTTTTTGATAAAAAAATTAGTAGTATCTTTGGTTATAAATTATGTTTGAGTAATATGGTTCCAACTCATTTTAAACAACATAAATAAACTATACATATTATAACTTGTTTTAATATTGCAAACAACGCATTTAAACATATACATATTTGTTCTCAAATCTAAACAAAATTCAAGCCTATCGAACAAGATGTTTCAAAAACTTACCCCTCTAAAAGACATATGTATCTGAGTCTCGCAGTTTGTGCTTGTCGAAATCAAACTTTGATTGCTTGAAGATCGGAGAGAGATAGTGAAATGAGGCTATGAAGAGAGACAAGTGAGATGAGAGAACTGAGTGAGATAAGACTTGTATAAATTTTTCAAGTGAATTTCAAAATTTTGAAATGAAATTAAAGTTACTAAATACGATTATAAAATTTCACACCTAATTTTAAAAACGAAAGCTGGAATATGAAATTCACAAACTTTCCAAACAGCAATAAGTAATTTTTTTTGTTTATTCTGTGCCACTGTGCACTGTACAAAACATAAGAGAAGTTATCAAATATACTTTTTCATTTGTTTTTATTTTTTACTGATCTGACAACAAAATTAGGAAGAAAAATGGTTGTCAAACAAGCAATTTTCCAGTAAGCCTCAATTCGTCGCGTGGAACATGCCCACTAAGAGCACGGAGAGTTTGGACTTGTCATGGGCAAAATTGTAATTCAAACCAAGCCGAGAATCAGCTGTAGAGGTGAAGATGCAACTCTCTCTCTATCTGCCGACGTCTCTCTTATTCCCACTCGCCAATCCACCAATCAGCGTGCATTTCTCTTCTTCGCAAAACTGAAAGGCTCTCTGAACGACTGTCGAAGGATTCGATTCTCTCTCTCCCTCTCCAATGGACGAGGTGATCACAGCTGCTGATGCATCGTCGAGCTTTCGATCCTATTTATCAGAGCCGTCCGTTGTACCTTCCAATCTCCCTCTTCTCTCTGCTTTCCTCTCCTTCTCTCTTGCACAGTTTTTCAAACTCTTCACCGCCTGGTATGACCTCTTTCTCTCTTTTGATGAATTTGCTTCGTCGTAGAAAGATTGCTATGTAATTCGTATCTTAGATGAATTCGATGTTGAAATCTTGATTCCGCCATTTTTTTTGTACGTGTGCTTGGTGAAATTTGTGGCTTTCTGTCTTGATTTGGCTTACCTAGTTGCAAAGTATAAGAAATTATAGTTTTTAAACATGAGTGTTAATGGTTTTGTTCCATGTTAACCATCTTGTGGTTGTTGAATTCTTATACATAAGTTTTCTAGTGTTTTTCCTTCAACCAGTCACCAGACAAGTGTTATCTAAACCTTTTCCAAGTAATGTAGAACAACCCATAAATTCTTAGAATCCTTTTTTTTTTTTTGATGAAATTGCTAACATTAATGAGCAAGAGACCCTTTTAACCTGAACCCTTCATTGTTTCCCAAGCATGGGATTGTTTATGATTAATTTGGAGGTGATGTGATTGAGAAATGGCAATGTTATACATACCAATCTATTGTATGTGTGCTGCCCCACACCTGAAAACTATCTCATTCTTTAGTTCTAGGGTGATTATTTGGATGTTAGTTGCTAATAATTTGCCTAATTTCTCAGTTCTGCCAGCATAATGTATGATTAATTTACATAACTCCATTTTATGTAAGACAAAATTCTGGGGAGTTTGGACAACTGCGTTTGAAAATTTCATTAAAATGAAATATTTTAGCATCTAGAATTTTTAAATATTCAGCAATCATAATTTCAAATCTGGGAATTCTGTAACAGTACTGACTTTCCTGGTTTGTAGGAATCATTATAAATTCCATTCTGAACAAAATGAGAATTTACAAATCCAAAAAGTAGACTCTGGTACCTGTAAAATTTCAATTACTTTTGACGTTGTTTTCAATTAAAAGCTTTCCAATTTGTCTCACCAAATTTGTTTCCATGCAAACTGTTGCATATTTCTAAAGCAACCTGGTACAATCTATTGTGGGTGTGGCTCACGCACCATCCAATGTGGCACATGCCACGTCATCAACAAAGGCTCCACAAAGTCAAACGATCAACATTTGAACATAATCCACGTGGCATGCGCCACGTCATCTAACCAAGACAATGCAAACCTCAACTGTTTATTTCCATAGATAGTCCTAAAGTCCACCAAACAATCCTCGAGGAGTTCTTCCCCATAGATAAATCTCGAATCAACCATCCAGACCATAAGGAGTTCTTCTCCACAATAAACCTTGAGTCAATCAAATAAATCTCGGGGAATTCTTCTCTCCAAATAAACCTCGAGGAGTTTTACCTCATAGATCTTCTTCATCACAGATAAACCTCAAGTCAACCATCCAAACCTTGGAGTTCTTCCTCACAAATAAACCTTGAGTCAATAAAAAAAAACCTGGGAGAATTCTTTTTTTGTTGATAAACCTCGAGTCAACCATCTAAACCTTGAGGTGTTATTCCCCATAGATAAACCTCGAGTCAATTACTCAAACCTTGAGTAGTGCTTCCCCCACAGGTAAACCTCGGGTCGATCATCTGAACCTCAAGGAGTTCTTTTGCCTAGATAAATCTTGATTTAACCAAATGGATTTTGAGGAGTTCTTCCCCATAAATAAACCTTTGAAGGGTCCACATAAACACTGTCTTTCGATGCCATACGTTCTAAAAACTTCTCAAATATCCAAAATTTATAGTTACTTAGTTTCACATGTAAACTATGCTCCCTTTGCAAGAGGCAATCTGTAACTATTACATATGTTTCTCCCCTGTTCGAGAATAAATGAGAATAGCATCCACAAACACCACAATGAACTGATAGATAAGGGGCATTTGTAATGGCGTGACCTAAAATTCAAAGTGGCATAGCGAGTCTGCACAACAGCCTTGGGTATGTCACTCTACTTCACCGTCAACCCATAATAATGTCTCCTTCATTGGTCAAACAAATCATCTATTCTAGATAGGGGTACTTATTCTCCACTATCACTCGATTGAGTTGCACAGTCTCATGGATCCATCCTTTTTCATAAAGAGAAGTTCTAGGCCGAATAGACTCCCGTCTTGGAATTTCTTAAGCTCTTTGTTTAATTACTTAAGCTCCATGGCTGTCATATGATAAGGAACAATGGAGATTGGTGCTATACATAGATAAACCTCAACTTCTGGTTGTGGGGGTAAACCAGGTAGTTTTTCTGAAAACACATCAAAGAACTCCTTGGCTATAGGAATAGGCTACAGGAATTCGATGTAATAGGTTTTAGAGTGCTTCATTATTTATTATTGATCATTGAAATACATATTTTTCTCCCCAAATATCTTATGTTATTCTTCCTCCTATTTTTCTTTTCTCTTCCTTCTTCTCTTCTTCGTTTTTTGTATCATCGGGTAGTGCTGTAGTGGCATTAAATAATTGAGATGCGCGCGGGGGGTATCAAAGGAGTATGTGTGCTGGAGGGTGAGGAGGGCAAAAAGCGAAAATTAATAACATGTTGACAAAAAAGTATACTACTGTGAAAATTTTTAGGTAAAGATGCATAAGAACTTAATTGTATTTTTCTGTGTATTAATTTGTAAAATTAGTCTACTAAAGGATACACATACACATATAAAAAACACTCACAAACACACACACGTGTGCGCATATATTGGTGTTCTCACTTGCCACAGGTGGGGAAGCATGAGAAGTGAGTGGGTTGTTAAATTAAACTGTCTCAACTAACTTATTTGGCTAGTTTATTACCGCAAGTTAGCATATCTGGATGTAGTTCGTGAATTCTGTCAAAAATAAATTTGAATTGAGTACCTTACTGAAAAAATCAACATAAAATTAATTGTACGAGTAAATCTTTCGTTAGTGAGTGATGGAGCTATAAATTTTATCAACGATCTCCCACTCATAAACAAGTGGAACCACGAAACTTCCATGTGGAGAGAGGGTGAGGTCGTACAAAGGCAAGTTTGGTAGAGATGGGGGATGATATTACTTTTGTTGTATGGTATATGTTCATAAAATGTGCCGATGACCCCTTGAATGGAGTAGAACTATGACTGGAACAAGTAAATATTGGTTTGAATTTTGAAACTGAGGATCATTAGTAGAAGTAAAAAACTTGTTTGTGTGCGTGTGTTGGAGGGGGAAGGGGGTGTTAAAGAGAATTAAAAACCTTTTTCAAGTGCAAGTATGGATATATCTATATATTATGTACTTCTATTCCTTGTTCTTTGCCTCTTGTTCAATTGATTGGAATTAGATGGTGTGTCCTTGTCCATTTTTTCTGAAGCGAGCTTGTTTTGTTAGTTTTTACATGTTATAGCTCTTAGTTGAACAAAAAAAGACAAGAAAAACAGCATGTTACAACTTCTTTTTATATAATCATAAATGTTCAAATGATTGCAGTAACAGTATATCTCTAAAGCAATATGTTATAACTCTTGGTTGATAAAAAAACTGAAAAGAAAATAGAACATTAGAACTTTCTGTGCAGCATGCCATATCTCTTAATTTTTTATTGTTCTCCATTTCATTCTTTATATTACTTTCTTGGTTCATTCAATATTTCCTCCTAGATGTGCAGGTTCAAGGAGAGGAGATGGGATTCTAGAAGGATGTTTAATTCAGGTGGCATGCCATCATCACATTCAGCAACTGTTACAGCCCTTGCAATGGCAATTGGTTTACAAGAAGGAGTTGGAGGATCTGCATTTGCCATTGCAGTAGTTTTGGCATGTGTTGTATGTATCTCATCACCAGGTCTTCTTCATTCTTTTGCATTGTCAAATTTTCTAATGCTTATTTTTGCCCATATAATGAAAAAGCATTTAGGAGTAAACTAAGCTGATGTTAAAATTTATTCTCTTTCATAATCTTTTGCGTGGAACTGAAGATATTATTAGGTTACTGATTTCATGCCTTTTCTCTTTTTGGTGTTTAACAGAAGAGAGTTACAATTAAGAGCTCACATTACTTCTAAAGACTACTGATGAAGATCAGGACATCGCTTGCACGCATGTATTGCACATGACTCTCACCTATGCTTGGAAAAGGGGCAACGATAGATAGATTCTAGAGTTTTCCTATATATTTAGGAATTATAATAAATGTGTTAGTTTTGCAATATATCCTTTTAAGTAGTATCAGGTTTAGGTTTGCCTATAAATAAGGTATGCTGTCTTGCAGCTTTGTTGAAACTGAGCATACCTATTTCCCAACTTTAAGCGTAGGGTCGGCCATATGTTTCACTAGGGCTCATGCACCGCCATTTTTAACTTTATGTTTGCAGCAGCTATTTTGGACATTAGGGTTCTTCATATTGCCTATATATACATGGGCATATGTATTGTATTAAGCACTTTTTTGATGAATATCGAATATTGAGTGAACTACAAATTTCTTCTTCCCCCAATTCTTCTCTTCCCTCCTCTCTTCTTCTTTCTCTTCCCTCTCTTCTTCTCACTCTCATTCTCTCTTCCTGTTCTACATCAACTACTTTTGTCTTCAATCTTGGAAATACTTCCATTGAGTAAAATTTGTTCATCAAAGAATTATAACCCTTGTAATAAGCGAGGCATTGTTCATTATTGGATTTAATCGGGAAGCCATCAGTATGAATTCTGTGATTGCAAGCCTCAATAAATGTCGTAATTATAAGAGTTCTTTAAGTACCATATTCGCCACTGATAGGACCTTGGTTAGTGTGAGCATTTTGAACCTGAAAGTCTTGATTTAAGAGAGGACTGAAACATCTAAGATGTTGATCCTTGGGATACTATATAAGCTGACAAATGATGTTTTAGCTCAGTGGGTATCAAGGGTTCTCCACAAAGCAGTTTGGGAGGAGTATAAATTCCTGTTAGATTGTTGGACCATTACCCAAGGCTCTGATATGTTAGAATGTGAGCATTGAATTATACCTAGAGAGGAGTTGAATAGGTCTTATGGATAGTAATTTTAAATTTCAGTTATCTTTTGGTAGTTACGCTGATTGTGATTTGAATTTGTTAGTTTTTAAGTTGAAAACTCTAAACAAGGAAAAATCACGGGACCTCGTCCAGCCAAGAACAATTCACTATATGAGTAAGAAGTTAAAACTAGGTTAACTATTCCCTCACCCTAGAAGCCCCTAGTTACCACTTGATACAGACTGACGCCAAACTTTTCACTCAAGTCTCCAGACTATTCGTCCGTTCCGTCAACAAATTTCACTCCTCACGAATCTACTTCTCCAATGGTTGTCCTTCCTTTTGCTCAAATATCTGACCAGTTGAATTGGAATGTCTCGATACATTGATAAATTCCTCCTTAATGAATAATCAATCACATATGATGGTGTCTAAGAAAACTTAAATTGAGTAATTGGGAATTTCTCTCTTTCACATAAGGATTTTCTCTCTCTAAATGACTTGAGGCTTAAAACCATACTCTATAGACTGACTATAATGCCATATTTATAACCAATATAAGTAGTCCATACGTTTTGGTAGGTTGAATCCTTGTAGAAATCTGTTTGAGTGAGTTTTTGAAAATAAACCTCCACAGGGTTTGATTGATCAAGACCGACACCTACTACCAAGCTGCTTGATCAATTGCCCAATCGATCAAAGCATACTGGATTTAAATAAAAAGATTTTTGAAAAAATTCGATCAATCCACCTATCAATCAAAGTCTACTAAAGAGCCCTTTGATCGATTGACATCTACTGTTTTCGAATAAAAAGTTGATTTAAAGTTTTAAACACCTACTAAAAATCAATACTTTGAAAAGCCATTTATCAAAAACAAGTTTAAATAAATATTTTGAGCTTCTCCAAGATCAAAATTAGGATATCCAAGGTCATTTACATGTGCCGTAGATATGTGATAGAACATGCAGATTGTTGTACTCATATGACGCATGACGTTTTGACATGTTACAATCAATGTTTTGAGTAGGAAATTGCCTATCCATGACTCATATACCTAACAGTTCCCGTGAGGACTTCTGTTGACATTTGTTAGGTACTGTCTCTTCATTTTATGGGAGGCATAATATGTTTAAGACAGTGCAGGGTGATTTTATTGTTATATCAGTTCTCTTTATAGTTTGGATGTAGGCTACACTTCAAACAACTGTACATGCATTCATATTGAGTTTGACTTCATGGACTTACAATTTTGGTTTCTCACAGGTAATGTATGACTCATCTGGTGTTAGATTTCATGCAGGTCGGCAAGCTGAAGTAATACCTCTTTACCAAATACTTTTCCTTTTTCAGTTGTCTTTAAAATCCAATGCTTATTCATGTCTATACTTGGAGGGTGGAGAAGTTAGTAAAGAAAAAAAAAAGGATCAGACCAAGATTATTATTATTTTTTCCTTCCCTTCCATCCTAAAGACCTAATTGTTTTTGTTTTTGGTTCTTCCTTTGCAATTCTGGGGGCAGACCTGGTCCACTTAATATTTCCAAAATCCATTAAAGGCATGTTATTTCTAAATAATGCCTATACATGTGTATGTACCTATGTTTTTTCCCTGTCATGTCATTTCTTTTTCTGAGAATATAATCACACATTATGCTTTTTGCAGTTGCTGAATCAAATTGTGTGTGAGCTGCCTCCTGAACACCCAGTTTCTAGTGTTAGGCCTCTACGAGATTCACTCGGTCATACTCCACTTCAGGTACCTTGCAATCATTTTCATCATGTTTATGTTTCCTTGTGTCCTCAAATAATTGGAGGCTCATTGCCATTAGGTCATTTTGTCTCCGTATGTTGGAGTTATGTATAAGCTTGTTCTTGTGTTTAATTATCTTCTTGGTAGCTGGAATATATTTTTATAAGCTCATTTGCTTTCTTGTTCGATGATGGAATCTTAATTATTAGTACCTCTTTTTCTGGTCTTGAACCACCTCTCCTCGCACCTGGTGTAGCACAAAACATCAGGTGACGGAACCTGTTGCTTTCATAAGTCCTTTCTGTTGGCGTCAAATAATCTGGTAGCACATATTTTACTAGTTCTTTAAATGCAGTGATTCTTGTAATGGAAGTATGAAGTTTACTGCAGCATGCCAACTAGGCCTATTTTATTGGTTGTACATCGTTACAGTCCATGATGGGATTCTTGTTCATCAAAGAAACAATTTGGGGCAAATCTGTACATTCTTTATTAAAGCCCATTAATGTACATTTCTGGAGTTATTTCAACAACTATTGTAGTTTAGGATGTGGCTGGAAGTCACTTCAAGGAACAATGATTTCTTATAGCCGGTGGATTGATTTTTGATTGCCTTCATCAGATGTCCATTCTGTTGAAAGTGAAAACCAGGTGAAGTTAAGAATGCAATAGACGATAATTGATCTTTCTGAATTAAAAAAATGGCTTATTTTAACTATTCCTTTTGAGTGGCTTGCACATGCTCTTTTTAAGGAAACGGCTCTTCCTTTTGTTCAAACTACAAGATTTTCTTGAAGTTGTTCAACACTTATACTCTGTTTGGTACAAGGGCTTGAAATTGGAAGGAATGAAAGGTAGGAGAGATGGAGAAGTTAGGTCCGTCCTTTTTGCTTGCTTGAGGAGGAAAAAGGAATGTCATGATTTTATTTTTTATGCCCTTGCTTTTTAAAGGAGTTGCATTGTTTGAAGGGAAAAAAATATAAGGAGGGAGTTCTTTCCCTCCTTTCCTCCCTCTTTTTGGAGGAAGAAATATAATGGAACTCACCTCGGGTGTGATGTTGCTTTTATTTTATTTTTGTACTCTAGGGGTGTGAGAGTGTCCCTTTTGCTAGGTATTCCTTTAGATGTTAAGTGTGTTCTGAACCTTATTGTACATCATTTCTTTTTTGGTATTAAAATTCCCTTATTTACCAAAAAAGAAGGAAAAATATAATGGACCTAGAGGGATTAGCTTCCCCACATGTCCTTCCTCCTCCCTCTCATTCATCCTAAAATCGGAGCATCAAGGTGTTTTTAGGCATCCTAACACATACATCGATGATTGATGACAAGTCTTTAGTCACTGAAATTGTTGCATGCACAATCTCAACACATCTTGCTTATAGTTAATAATCATGTAAATGAATGGTTGCATTGGTTTATTTTTGTTGTGTCCCTCAAGGAATTCTCCTGTTCTACAAAAATTGAAATTTTTTTCAAATTTCCTTCATATTTACTAAAACCCTTCTTCCATTGAGATTGGTGTAGGTAGGTGCAGGAGCTTTATTGGGATGTTTCGTAGCATACCTCACGAAAAGCTCCAGTTAATGGGATGGTATGGCAATTGACTGCTCATCCACCACCAAACATTAAGGAGGCTTCTCAGCTTTTTGATGGTAGCAGCCACATTATTATTTTTCCTGCAAAGAAGAATCAGAAGAAAAGGCAAGAAACTGGGAATTGAGGTTCTGATTACTGAAAGATTGTTTAATTGTTCTTGATTACAAGTGCCCCTTCTAATACTTTCTCTGTGTATCATAGTTTTTCTAGGCTGCTCAAATTTTTTGTATGTTCCATTTTTCCAATTCAACCTTCAGAGGAAACATCAAAATTACCCTGTATTGTATATTCTGATAAGTGCAATTAATTTGATCTGTTTTCAAACATTTACAGAATGAGGGGGGGTTGCATAAACATCGGTCGAAAACATATCTTGCTGAATTGGAATCCATGTATAAGGAACTAACATCAACAGTTTTTGGATTCCTTCATGTACATAGCATGTGTTTGAGCACTATGTTCTCAGATGTTTACAAAAGCTTTACTTGTTTACTCGTCAAAAGTGACATGAAATTGAGATCCACACAAATGTGTATGCATTTGTGTGGATTTTTTTAGCAGATAATAGGGGTGTGACTCTTTTTATACAAAGATCATGTAAGGTACTAAAAATTTCAAAACAAAGGCTAGAAAAGTGGATAGACTCGTATTTGACTATGACAGTGTTATCTTATTGTTGTCCATTTGGATTATTTAGTACTTCAAGTCAAGTCAGGAAGCTTTTAGAACAAGTTTTGGATAGGCTCAAAAAACACATGGTAGAAGATTTGCCATATCTTTGCCTCAAATGGGTCAAATGTGGAAAAAGTACGTGTAGCAGGCTCATGGTCTCCATCTGTTTACTTTCTTGATCCCACTTTTCTTGGGTCCAATATCTAAATAACCCATGTGAAAGTGAGAACCTTTGAATAAAGAAAAGATCATTGAAATAAGAATTGTGGGGTCTAGTTTCCAAACATCCAATCAGAGAAAGGCATAATACCATTTTAAAAGCATGAACAAGTGGATTATCTAATCTTAAAATGAGAAAAAAAAAGAAGGGATTTTTGGGTATAGGATAGGGAGAGAGGGCTTCTCGGGTGGATCTGATGGGTCATTGACCGGTGTAACCACGATGACTTGATGCCCACTCACCCAAATATTACCCAATGAAACATTGGAGCTCCTTCAAGTTTAAAGAAGGGTCAGTGAAATTGGGCCATCCATTGGTTAGAGGAGGCCCATTATTTGGGCCCAGAACTACCTGAGGCAAGTGGGCCGTGAAGGTGGAGAGAAAGGGGACCATGTATGCACTATACGGCAAGTGGGAATTGGATGGAGAAATTCTCCTGAACTTTTAGCTACCAACCGCTCCAAACGGAGATCCGAAAGGCCCACTTGTGGGTCCATATTGGGGCCCACATCCACTAACCGCATGTTCAGAAAAGAAGAGTTTACGAAGAAAAAAGGTTTGTGGAAAAGAGAATATTTCTTCACCGACCTTATCAAATCCTTTTCCCAATTGAAGACAGATCTCTCTTGTATTATGTTTTCTTGTCTTCACTTCCTGATCTTTTATTAGCCTCTCATTACCATCTACTCAAAATCTAAAATCTCTTTTTCATAAACACTCTTTTAGTCTTATCTTATCTCATGGATAAGAATCCCCTCTCTGCTAAACATAGGTCCGAACATTCAACGGTTTGCAATGATTTTTACTGTTATGTCACTAACTCAAGTTTATCTTTTAACAGTTGATTTTTAATGATTTTTACTGTTATGTCACTAACTCAAGTTTATCTTTTTTTAACAATTTTTACGTCACTAACTCAAGTTTATTATTAAAATAAGTTATTGACATTCCTCGGTAAGAATCATTTTGTATGTTAGGACCTCTCTTTTGTGAGAGAGGATCCTATTCATGTCACAAGCTTATTTAATGTAACAAAAAAGGTGTTGAGGATATATTTTGAATTTGAGAATAATCACTTTATACAATTTAATGTCAAAGGTTAAGTTTTTTTTTCTTCTTCATGTCGTCTCCTTCCATCATCTTGTACTACTATATATTTGAAGTGTGACAATCATTGGTGCAATGAAAAAAAATTCTAACATATATAAGTTTTTAGAATAATCATTTTTCTGCAAATAATATCAAATATTAAATTGATCTTAAATATTCTCCACAAAACACCTTGCGTATGCGAGACATAATTGGATGATGTCCCCCCTCCTCCCTCCCTCCCTCCACCCCTCTCTCTCTCTCTCTCTCTCTCTCCCCTATATAAATGTCCACAGGCCCATGCATCATTTCTACTACCACAACTATCTATCTATCTATCTATCTATCTATCTATATATATATATATATATATATTGCTATTCCCTTTAGTCATCAACCTATATATCTCCACTATCCTTCCACCATAATTCACTCAACAAAAGATCACATGGACTTAAAGTTTCAAATTCTCAAGCTCTCTCTCATAACTGCACTCCTCATCGTAACACCTCTTCTTTCCTCATCTTTAAGGCCCACATATCTCTACTTTGTATTCAACCTTCTCATTATTGCACTTGGAGCAGAAGCTGGCCTTCTCAAGTTCTTCTCCAAAGCTGCAGCTGCTGCTGCTGCTGCAGATCAGAACAAAAAACCACCTGTAATTGTTGCACCAAAACCACCTGTGCTTTCTTCTTCAGAAGCTGCTTCTCATAAATCAGCAGACTCGACTGTAACCAACGTGGACACTGTCACTCCTCCTGAATTTAGTTCTAAGAAGCCAAAGGTGGTAGAAAAATGCTCATCTGAGAAGATTGTTGGCTCTGTAAAGACGCGTGTGGTGAAGAAATGCCCCTCCACGCCAAGCCTTTTCTTTATAGGAGGCGCGGAGGCTGAAGCAGAAGAGCTAGTGGAAGATGATGAAGAAGACAATGAAGAAATTGAAGAGGTTGGGGGGCTAAGTGGGCAAGAGCTTTTTACCAAAGCTGAGATGTTTATCGGAAACTTCTATACGCAACTGAAGATGCAGAGGGAAGAGTCATGGAAGAGGATTCATGGGCTGTACCAGAAAGCCTTTTGAGCAGTAAACTACTCTTAATTTCTTCATATATATATATATATATATATATCAACCTAAGATCATTGATTTTTAGGACATTGTAATGTTTAAGAAGAGGGGAACCATACTTTTCGATTTATGGTTCTTCCAAACCAACTGTTCAAGATTTAGTTCACCTCCCACACCCTGCCTAGGGGTAATTAATTCATGACAATTAATATATATATATATATATATATACACCCACACACATACGGGTGAAATTGATATATATGCATGCCTTCTTGTCCTTCCACATATATGTTATTCCTGCAAGAGGAGGTTAGTCTAGTTGGCCACCTTGTACAAATTTTAGATATGGTAGTGTCATTAAAGAACACGTAAGATTGTTTGTATATATAGACATATTGTATATGGATTTTAATTATGGTTTAATGGTTAATGCATATCATTTTATTTAATCCTTGTTTCCTGGTGTTCCTTTGTTCTTTTTGTACAACCTTGTGGAACAACTCAAAGTGATATCTTATTTCATCCGAGAAATCTCCATTCATGATCATCAATGTTTATCTGAATAGTGGTAGTGTAATTGTGTTTGTTATATTAATTAATTTTATTGTTGTTTTAAGGTATATCTGTACAAACATATGAGAGACACCCAGGATCCAATTAAGCATACCATGAATGGCATGTTATGTGGCTTGTCATACTTGCATGATTTTGATCAACATGAAGGCTAAGGGTGGGCAAGAAGAGAATTTTAAGATGAATTTGTGGATACAAGTTAAGAAAATATACAAATGAATCATGTATATAAAGGAAAAAGAAAAAGATTATTACAAGTCTTCAGTGGAGATGATTATTGTGCAAGAAAATGAATTTGGAGTACATGTAAGAAATAATTCTGAAGGTGCACCACCAAGTTGTGGATTAATATTAATAAAATGAAACTAAGCTACCTACTCAATCTAGTGTAGCTAAGGTGCACCAAGCTAGCTCTGTGGACCGTAACTATCACAACTAATAGATAAACTTATCCGGTCCACTCTCAGTACTTCCCAAGCATTCAAATTAATCAAAAAAATTTACAGTAAAAGCCAGCAAAATATCTATTATTATCCATTGTTTATAGTGACTTAGAAAAATGAATGAGACATCAAGCACATTGTACCCACCTCATGTACTATGCCTTGTAAGGTAGAAATGTAGTGAGTAATTTCAATAATTTGTCTTGTTTGTTGGTTTTATTGATGGCAACCTCTATGCATTGAACATACACACTTAACCCCCCTGCTGTCTCTTTTCTCTCTCTCTCTCTATATATATATGTATATATATATTTTGGACTTGTGTGCTATGTAAGTTGCGTGGAATGTTCTTGATATCAGTCAGTGTTTGCAAAGAGTTTCTCTTTTTTGAGTATCCTCTTTTTGTTATAAAGAAGAATCCCTTTTTCTCTTTTTATGTGTGGTGATAGACTGATGAGTGAAAATAGAAACGTTCTTTCTTTCACTCTTTGTTTTCAATTTTCATTACTTTCAAATTTCATTTGTCCTGTGGCATATGGTGGGTCCATAAGAGACAATGTTTAAACAGCCTCGGCACATTCTTACCTTGCTTTTCAATGTTCCCACTTATGTTCTAATTGCCATTTCACCTACAAACAGCCTTGTTAATTCATGCCCACTTTGAGCGCTCGCGCGCGCACACACATATATATTTCCAGTATATGCTGCTATCACGTCTATCAGATTGTTTAAAAGAAAATTGTGGACATGTTGGGATGCAACTAGCTGGGCAAGGAACATCTCAGCAAGATCGCTAAATGACATCTAACAAATAGGAGGCAGATGAAAGGCAAGGATGGGGAATACTGAGTCTGTGTCTGTGTGTACCATGAGCTTACTTGCAATAAATAAAATCCAAAGTGAAAACCCTTCATCACTCTCTTCAAAATCACAAGTCAAATAAAGTGAACAATATGAATAGAAGATAGAAGCACTAGATTTCAAATATGGATAATTTATTAATAGAAAAAAATCATGTACACGAGCCACACACAAAAATTGCGCACCGCCAACCTACTCTCATAACCCCTTTGAAATTTGTCATCAGAGTATGAACTGTGAAGGTAACACATATCCTTCCTAATTGAGGTCTGAATGAAGGGTTTTCCTGTTGTTCTACTAATAAAGATAGGTTGAAGAACAGGAGAAGCATCCCCAAAGCCCAGAGGATTATTTAGGTTGAAATTCCTCATGATAGCTGGGAAAAAAATGAATCATTCCATTCAGGAATAGAAAGTCTGCAAAACTCCACATTTCAACCTTGAATAGACAGTCAACAATGGAAAACACAGGTTAAACTCACCCATTGAATAAGTAAACTTCATAACCAATTAAACCTACATGAAAACCATCCACCAAAAGAATAAAAAAACTACATGACAACCCCCCTTATGGAGGCAAGAGCTACCGCACTTATTTCTCACAAAAAATTCAAAGAAATTGGAATCATGTCAAAGACTTGATATCCTTCTCGGTATATATATAACCTTTGAAGTCATTTATGATGCATGACCTCAATATATCAACATTAATTTCATTCAGCTGACAGTTCAAAACTCTATTTATGTTTGGAATTACAAAAATTTGACAGGATCGATTTTTAAAATGGAATTCCAATTTTTCTTATGATTTTAAGGGATTGCAAATGGAAAAATATACTATTTTGAAATCCCATGAAAAATGGTCGGATTTCATGGAATTTGGAAATTACTAGACTTCACTGACAGAAAACTATGCAATTACTGTACCCTCTTCCAGGCTCTAGTTTTTGACAAACACAGAATGGGGCTTCATTTCAGATCCCCTTTTTTAAATCCCATTCCCAAAAGGATTTAATTCCAAACAACGAGAAGATTTACAATACACCCGGTGTAAATACACCGGGTAAATCTGGATCGTATGTGTTATACACGTGCAATAAAACATACCGCGTGTGTTGAACATGCACGGTCCAGATTCACTCGGTGTATTTACACCGGGTGTATTGTAGACGTACTCCCAAACAACAGTGATCCAGTCATGTTGATTTGTTATATTATTTTAACATAATAGGAGTAGAAAAGAAGTGTATTTTATGTATACTTTCCCTAGTTCTGCTAATACCGCAAGCTTTATACAATCAATGGTCACCGCTGCGAAAATCCTCATGTTACCATGTTTGACGATAAATCGGTTGACCAACTTATAGAGGAATGTGGGCATGCCAGAGTCCAGAAGAGACTCAAAGGAATGGGGTCGAACACAATGATCCCTTTTGCTTTGGCCAATATGGCGAGAAAGATCAGTCGATTGTAGAAGAGTAGGAATCTAAACTCCCCTATAGGTTCGAAATTGCCTTGAAGATAAGGACTTTTATCTAAGATTGTAGCTAGAGGAATTGAAAAACAATGCAGGAATGTAAAGGGAATTGAAATAGCTTGTATTGAAATACAAGGCATGAAATGTAAAGTTGACAAGTAAGTTTGTTGATGCCGTGTGTGGGGCTTCCATGAACTCCTAAGCCTCATTTATATAGATTTCTAGGTACACATGATGAACAACCCACCACTTGCTAGAAAACCACCATTAACGCATGTCTTCCTTGATCACTAAGCAGTGTGTGCCACATGTCCCATATCTCTCCCCATTATTAGTAACTCCTTTAAGCCACATCCTCAATAATTGAGCCTGACCCAACCTTATACTCCAAGCCCGCCATGTGTCTTTTCCATTAATCCACTACTTAAATCCACTAACTCAATTATAGGGATTGTGGGCCAAAATGAACGCAATTTTCTACTAACTTGATCAATATTTATCAGCCCACTATTCCCGGATACTTTGCTTAATCACCAATTCGTACATGCTCAAACGCCAGCCCACACCTTAGTAACCATGATCCTTAAATATAGCTCCCACTTGTCAGCTTATCAAACTTTACAGCCATGGAACAAGTGCCTCTTTCTTATCTTCCTACGTCGGCATTGAAGTGGCCGCCATGTGGCTGCCACTTTTAGGTGCCAATGTATCAACTCAAACCTGGTTCCTACCACATGATTAATTTATGACTTTCTCAAGATTCTTATTCATCATTCTTATTCATCTACTTGATATTTTAAATCTTTTTCTTCCCTGAGGTAACTATACAGGAAAATGAGCTAAGGAGAAAACTGAAGATATACACCAAAGCCCTACAGTTTCCAACATAAATAGCTTCAACAATTAACACAGAAAACCAACGGAGACAGTGAAGACCATCCTATCAAGCTACAAATATAGCAACAAATCATAGATTACGAAGCACGACAATTTCCACAAGTGAACAAGAACACCTTCAATTCAACAACACACAATTCATTTAAAAAAAGAAAGAAGCAAAAACGCATTTAAGATCTGATCATAACAAAAACAAAGTACTCTCACAGCGATGAAACAAAAACTAGTCTTTAATTGATATACAAACATTTCCATAACAACAGAATTCACCAAGTGATCATTGAAAGTGATATGTAGCAAACATAAGACCATTAGTTCAAAAAAAAATTCAGTGATATGTAACAAACATAAGACCGTTAGTTCAAAACTTTATCTGTGTAACAAACAAACATATGTAACAAACATATAATTTTCCCGTATCTGCATGCTGCATCCTTTACTGAAAGAGAGGAGCAAACAAATTAGAATTAATTCGGAATGAATCAGTTCAAAATTTCAGAATGGAAACGAATATACAATAAGAATCCAGAAGCGATATATATTTTGTACATTTTAGAGAGATTTGATCCAAAAATTTCATCTTCAATGCATATACCAACATAAGACCATTCACATGACCAAACTATTTTAATTATCTCATGTCCACAGTAACAATCTTTATCAAAAGAATTTCATCTAAAGTCGTCATTGAGAACACAGAAAGGAAGATGCCATGAAAATTTTATTCCTTGTCAATGGGCAGTAGAATTCATCACACATATGCACACCAGAATGAATCAAGAAACTGTGATCGAGTGTTAGTGAGTGGTAAGAGATTATTATTTACACTAACCTTATATTACTCTCACTAAACCAGTAGCCTACTGAGAACCAACAAAGCCAGAAAGAAGAGACCAACAAAAGCAGTTTAGAAATCAAAGAAGAGACCAACAAAAGCAATTGCATCACTGTCAGACTCATTACATTCAACTTTAATAGAGTTTAATACAACTCCTATATTTTTCTTAGGTTTAAGGAAGTTGGGTTCATATAATTCAGGGAAAAAAAGTTGAGTTCATATATGATTTATCTAAAGTGAACTACCAAGTTATAGTCAAGTTGAATCAACATCTTTGCTTTTTTCTATTGCCATATCTTCAGCTAAAACCCAGCTGAAAAAAAATAATCTCAAACCTCTTCTAATTTTGTTTTTTGGGATTCACTAACCTGTGTTAAAGTTACCGTCCACAAATTTGTTCAGGTCCCTGCATGAAAATCATACTCCAATCAATTCGAGTAAGTTATTAAAAATGATTCCGAAGGATTAATAGAAAATATCAAAACATATCTAGAGTTCAGATTGAGTAGAAAAAATCGAATTAAAGGGAATGGCAATGATTAAGTAGAGAAAGAGACCAAAAAAAACTCAAATCAAATCCATATATCAAACAAATGGAATATACTGCAATCATAAACAAACCCCAGATCATTAAACATTCTCAATTCACATCCTATTAGGGCAACAATTCAAATTTACAGAATTTGAAGATCAAGTTAGAGAATATCTCACCTCTGCTTCTCAGTGGGCTGCATTTCGATTGAAGCTGGTTGCCCATCCGGATGTGCCTCTCCTACAACCATGAATCATCATCAATTCGATCACATTAAATACAACTTGAAGAGGAATTTGAAGAAGATTGAAATTGAGGAGACTATCTATCTCACCTGTGTGTCCACCTTGTGGGTAACCCAGTTGTTGATGCCAACCAAAACAAGCGAGTACATCAGAAATGTAGACATGTAGAAACATGGGAACATCGACCCAGAGTCCCCATAGAGGTCAAACAGGAAAAGGAAGCTCAAATGAAGCGGGAAAAGAGTGAGGGCAAAATTTAGGGTCGGTCGTAGGAGAATCGCAAGACTCGCTAAATAAAGGGTCAACTGGTAAATCACTATCCAGAGGTCTACGAGGCTAGAAGAAGATGATGATGGTGGTTTGATGATGGTATTGGGTGAAATTTCAATGCGCTCGAAACAGTCAGAGTGGGTGAAACTTTCACCCATGTTGAGAAGATTCCTGCATTTCACGAGATAGTAGTGGCGCCGATCTGTAGCAATCTGATCTCCATATCGAGACCTCTTCGTCAGTTCAAAGGCCACGAGGCCGGCCAAGAACACCGTGAACACTTGGATGAAGATTTGAAGTGTAACTCCGGGGACAAAGCGGAGTCGAACCGGTGGCCGGAGGTAGACAGACACGACCAGGAAGCAATACAGGATGAGCAAAGCAAGGGTCGGCCACAGACTATCCACTTTGTGAAACCAAAAAAAGGTGAAGGGTTTAGGGTTGAGAAACGCGAAATACATAGTAATCAGAGCTAGGGTTAGCGTCACCATGCTCATAATGCGGACATAACTGTCTAGGGTTTCAGCCGACTGAGTACTGTTTGCTTCACCCCCTTGCACCATGGGAGTGATTTCATCGGTATCTTGAGATTTTGCGTCCCCCATTGCGCGCGAGTGTGAGAGTATCACTGTAGAGACTGTAGATAGAAGACAGTGACAGAAACTATATTTATGACTCCAGAATAGTATGTGATATTACTGTTAGAGCAATAGCAATGTTACTGAAAATATTTTATAAATTTTTATTTTAAACGATGTAGTGATTAAATGATGAGTTAGTATTGGTGAAATTCTT
Source organism: Cornus controversa (assembly GCA_026545225.1). NCBI lineage: Eukaryota > Viridiplantae > Streptophyta > Magnoliopsida > Cornales > Cornaceae > Cornus > Cornus controversa. Next base: position 41,605,394 of record CM048852.1, on the reverse strand, counting down.
TCATACACGAAATATCAATGACATTATCACTTGTCATATCATTCATGAAGATAATTCATAAAAAAATTTCATGACGTTTAGCATTTTCCTTACTTATTATATAAATTTCTTCATACAAAAATTGTTCTAATTCCTTGTTGTAATACCATAATATAATTTTATGCAATAATGACAGGAAAAATGAGAGCACAAAATTTGAAACAATAAAGTTTAAATTAAGCCCTTAATTATTAAATTCAAACTAAAGACATAAAATTTGTTTCTTCTTGTATATTTTAATTTTATATCACCAGCCACTGCTTTTTACTGTAATGACTACCAACCTAATAATTTACTAACATGTATTGGCTACATCTTGTGAGTGTCATTGTCATTTAAAAATTTAGTTAAGTGTTTGTTTCCTTGTCTTTATTTTCTTTCTTATTTTTCTAAATTTATTGTTGGGCTATTTATTCAAAAAATTAAAAAAATTATCATTTTTTTCCAACCTCAATTTTCCTCAACACTTATAGATTTTTTTTTTTTTAAAAGAAAATTTATCATAGGAAATTATATTGCCACTACAAAAATCAAAGGCACTTCTCAATTTTTTCTGAAGTGCATCAAAAATTAATACATCAGTGACAATCTCATAGTTTTTAGAGATGGTAGAGGTGGGACTTGGGAGCTTGGATGGACCAAGGGGTTAACCCACGTGATATGCAAAGTTTTATTGCATCAATTTTTCGTGTCAAGTCCAAGTCTCAAGGAATTCATAGAATCTCAATCCGAGTCAAAATGCATAGATTTCACGAGTTTTTCGGATAATTCTAAGTTTTAATATTTCATAGATAAATAAACATTACAAAAAATAAAAAATTAAAGTATATAACTACGCACACTTAGAGAATAGAGAAGTCACCAAAATCATATTCATTCATTTTAAAAGAGTATGAGATTTAATTACAATTCACTGTTTGCCACTGTCCATTTAATAAAATACCCAAACATGGACTTGAATGTTTCAATCAAAACAATAATAGTTATATCATTTTCCATATCATAATCATGTATGTTTAGAAAACATGAACAACCTAAAATTACCCCACTTAAACTAGATTAAGAACTTATTTAGCAAGAAGGCATACCTTTAAGTTTGATGAAACGGCAATTTCAGCAAAACAAAAGTAAAAGGATTTGTGAGAATAGTAGACAGAGCCGCAACCACCAAGTAGCTTAGAAGTTAGAACTTTTGGAACTTCATAAAATTCCTTCTTAAAATTAGGAAAGAACTCAAAATCTTATATTATTTATAATTTTATTTTCTTAATTAAAATTCAGTTATTATAATTAAAGCGAGTGTCTCAAAAGGTGAATATCCAATTAGCTATGATAGTATGATACTAATCTAATTTTAACTTTAGTTTACATCATCAACATATAACCTTAAATTATAATGATTATATACTTTTTTTGTATTTCGGACATGATCGAGTTAGTAAAACCCTTACTCAAATTCCACCCAAAATAAATTAGGTTGCTCAGGTGGTTTGTCACACCCAAGTCTTACCCCTAGCAACTCTTCTCTCGCCCTCATTATAGATTTTTACCTTGGCAGTAACTCCGTAATAAAGGTAAAGACTCTGTGTGTGTGTGTAAATACAGGGAGGAGAGAGCATCTTCATTCTTCAGTAGTATTCCAGTGTTACTGTCAAGTATCAAGATTTGGGTTGCAGGAGAAAACCCGCCTGCTCTGGGACTTTGCTCAAGTTGGGTGATCAGTTGCCCAGAATGTCGTCGTTTTTTTCCACTATTTAAACAGTGGGGGAGGTGTGTAAATTATAGAGACATTCTTGCTTTGGTTTTAAACTCAATATTCCATTCCATTGCATCTTGTCTTGTGGGCTACTTCACCTTTACACGGAATTCTTGTTTGGACACTATTGGCATTCAAGTTTGAATTTACAGTCATGAAGTGAACAGATGCCTTCCCATGAGGCTAATTGAATCACTAAAAAGTCATCAATAAATAAAACCAACCAGTAAACACTACTAAATAAAGACACAAATCCGGCCGAACTAGGAACGGCCCTCTCGGGAACCTTCCCCCAGCGTCGAACAGTCGACTTAGAATTGGTACGGACAAGGAGAATCCGATTGTTTAATTAAAACTTAGAAGTGGTACGGACAAGGAGAATCCGATTGTTTAATTAAAACAAAGCATTGCGATGATCCTTGCGGATGCTCACGCACTGTGATTTCTGCCCAGTGCTCTGAAGTCTAGTGATAGTTTGATGTAACACTGGTTCAAGAACTGAACATATTAAACGCTTGCAGCCATCCTACCTGCCCTTATAAGTCCAAGACCCTTTCCAACCAGATCCGAAGTTGGATAAGACACACCAACACCTCGTCTATTAGTCTCCATAGTGGACTAAAAGGAGCTTCTAACTTTTACCTTTTCTTTTTCTCCATTTTCCGATCCACTATCCATTCATTTCAATCACGTTCAATTGACTTGGGTTCCATATCAAGTAGCATAGTCCCTTTCAAGTTTCAACTCATGGTATATGTTTAAAATGGACAAGAATTGGATAGCCTTGTATTCGACTTTCCAGATCCCTGATGGTCTTGCATTTCATGACACTTTTAGATCCTATACGACACATAATTTTACTTCAATTTAAAAAGAGTCGCGACAGCCAAAGAATTGGCAAGAGCACATCAAAACATAGCAACAATTGACATGTCAAAATAACACAGGTAAACTAGATAATGAATTGCATAACGATCACAACAACCAAGACAAGGTTATGTTTTGTCAGTCCACATCCCCCATATACATTAATCACTAACCAGTAGTACCCTAGATTTGTGATAGAAATAACATAAAATTACCACTGGCAATGTCTGGCTACTAGAAACAACAGAAGACAATTCCAAAAAACATGGCAGATCAATTTAGTTCACCAGCATATGATCAAATCCTCCCCCAGCCTGTAGGGCAACCCGGGGCCCTTGGACGTTGTGAAGCAACTGTTGTAGCCACCTCCTTGTTGTTTGATCTTCCTGAAAACACAGCATCAAAATGAAAATCCACCAGATTAAAAACAGTAGGGAACAGGAGAGCTATTTGACATGCAGAAGAGAAAAAGTTCATCTTGTACTACAACAAATATCATTGTCAGAAATTATATAAATATATTATATGCATGTGTGTGCGTGTGCGTGTGTATAGGTTAGTCAAGCCACATAACTGTTGGATGGATAGTTTCCCTCGTTTAGCAAACAGGCTGCATCAGAAAAGTTTCAAGAACTTTTCTATAGTTAATAGTGGCAAGTGTTCTACCGTGTAACACCAGAATGCATAGATTTGCGCATCGCATCGACAGTGTGGTGCCATAGTAGAGTATTGTAGGTTACACTTGGTACTTAGGCGCGTGTGATCATGATCGCATATGCACTTGTTAAATGTCTGATACAGAATCCACTGCCAAAAACATCAAGTAACAGATTTTTTTGAAGTTCACTTTTCAGTTTAAAGTTGCATTCATTCGTACTCTATATAAATAATAGTACTTGCTCCAAAAATTGAATTCGAGTTTCATTACTTTATAGGAATTTACTACATAGTTCCATACAATGTTCAGGGAATGTGGAATTTGAGTGGTTTTGTTATGTCCTGGAGATGTTTTGTCAAGAACTTTTTAACAAACTTTACACGAGTGGGGGCAAAAACACCTTTAGGGACAAAGTTATTCTACTAGCCCCAAAGCCACAGATTATATGTTCTTATTCTTCTTCACATTATTTTATAGAAATTTACAATAACATGACTCACCAAAGATTAAGTTACTTCCCCCCCCCCCCCCCCCCCCCCCAAAGTGGTAGATCCCAAATTTTCCAACAAAAGCCAAAGCTATCTCACAATGGCAAGAACGTCTGAACCAGCACAGCAAAAATGAAAGGAAGGTTGTCTTTACCCCAATAGAATCTAACATAGCAAAATTCAATTTTCAAAGATCTCCAGCATTTGCGTACTCAATATACACTACCCCCTTGAAGAGACGTGTGTATACCATATGATAAAGAACTAAGCAATATATATATATAAAACTTTCTGCTGCAAATTCAAAATAAACTACCCCCAATTAAGAAACATATATAACAAAAGGAACACAAAAATACACCTTAGCTTTTTTCTTAAGAGGGAAAAAAACTCTAGTAACCTTGACAATTTAGAATTGCTGTGTTTGAAAGGAAATGCCTTAGTTGATACATTGTTCTAGGGCTATGAAAAAATGTTCAGTTACATCTCAAAGAACAATTTATTTAGAAAAGAGAACCACTGTGCCAGTAGCTTAGAACAGAAAGAAACTAACAACCACTAGTGTAATGAGAATATCGAGTATGATAAATCAAATTGACAAGCAACACGAGTAATATTAAGTTTTACGGAGTTCAATGGTCCTTGGGACCCCATATTGGGTGCAGTGTAAATCATAAGAGGGAGCGAATGAGATGAATAGAAGTTGAACTGCTCAAGTTTCAAAAGGTACTTACGCGGAGGCAACTACTGAAGGTGGCATCTCTTAGCATGTCAGGAAGGCAACTTCTTAATGCGTCACAAGCCCTGCGTTATGTAGACCAAGGACCATGGCTTCAGTAAACGTTAAATGGAAAATCAAAGGGGAGATTAATATGGAGCTGGCATTACACTATTACAATTGTGATTACAAATAACAAAATTAATTGAAATCGCACAATTTACTAACCTTGGATTATCAGATAATCGAAGGTAACAACGAATAATATGTTTTAGCAGCCTTGATGACGGTTGTTCTGCAAGTGCTGCAACCATATTCCCCAAAACTCGACCTACTGCAAAAAACCGCTCTGCTGTAGTGCATATATAATCCAAGCCCACATCATCCAGTAGAATTTTTTGAACTATAAATGTGGCAACCTGACAACATAAAACTTCAGTCATACTTCAATCAACCTGGCAACCAAGACCATGTATTTGTAGGAAGACATTATTGAGTTGATTACAAAGCTGGCGACCTTTGTACATTAGAAACTTGGGAATTCCAAAGTTTGAAGATCAGAAACTTGTTTATATTCAAAGGTAGTTGCCAGATCATTTGACCAAGTATTTCACACAAAGGAAGCCAATTGGAAATAGTGAATTTCCAGTGAAAGGGTACCCCAGAGTTTAATTATTCCACCGCAAATTTATAGGTGTCTGATCTGCTGCCCTCCTATTTTGATTGATAATTACATGTATCTATAATGTGGACCATTTGAACACTATGTTGTAAATAAAGGTTCCATTGTTTTTGGAAACAATTTTACGCATTCAAGTGTTCTGCATATCAAATGGAGCAAGGCTGTTTTGTACGTTTTCCTCCGGAATTGATTGAGATATGGGCATTTCCGAAACTAATTACGGTGACTATACTTTGTATTTTCTGTGATTGTAGTGTTGTGAGGTCAGATTCTTTATTGTTTTATGCATTCGGCTTGTTTGAAATACAATTAATACTGCATTCAGCAATCTAGAATCTGAATCTATAAATAGGAATTGAAGGCCATCAACAAAGAAACATCAATTTTTAGAGGAATATCTTTTCAAGATCCACAATGGCAACCCCCAAGACACTGCCTAACAACCTCCACTAAGCCAAGAGTCATCAGTGGGTACAAGTATAATGTGATAAGCACACCACTTTTCTACTCAAATGGATTTTCCACTCTCACTTTTATTGCAGCATCTATTACCTAAAAAGTAAAAAAACCAAGAAATCCAACAGCATGTTTACACTCTTGAAACCAATGACATTCCATCTAAAAGAAAAGCACGCTTTAGATGGTACATGCTGTACCAATGTCGTGGTACCACCATAGGCCTCCAAAACGATTTGCTGTATAATGAAACTAAAACAATATTAATCCAGGGAAAAAATAAAATAAAAACTAAAACAATATTAAGGGAATTTGAAGCCCTATTTATCTCTGCAGGATGTGACACTAAAAGGACACGAATCTAACACATTTTGAGTTGTAACACATCTTTTTTCAGGAAATAAACATAACAGTACAAAATTGAGCAGAATTTTTTTTGATGAATGCTTTTGAATTAGCTGGAAAATAACTTTACTATGATGAATTAAAATAAAAAAATTTATTATCCGTATCGGATTTAGGCATACCTAGATCTAATAATACAATCAGATGGTAATAAGATATCAATCTGCAGTAGATAGAAAACGGAAATAGTGAAATTACTGGCATATTTGCAGAGAGAAACAATGAAAGAAGCAACCAAAAATGAATTCAGGAAACACTCAACTGTTTTTGACAATTCACTGCCCATCTCCATCGTACGAAGGCACAGCGGAATTATTTCTGTTGAGAGAAGGAAACTAATCACCTCTGTATCATCAACCTGAAAAAGAAAAGGACAAAATGTTTTGATTTCAAAGATACTTGAAATATAAGAAAGTAATGGATCCGATGAACAAGAGCAAAAAAATAAGTACTACCAAGTGCACTAAGATTGCAACATTTCTTTTCATGAGAGAGAGAGATCATTGCACACATAGGCGAACCTACATGGGAACTAAGGGGGACCATGGCCCCCAAACATTTTGGGGAAAAAAAAAACTAATAAATAGGTACCTATGAAAAGTAAATTTCATAAAATAAAAAAATTAATTTGTGGGCCCTCAAGACTTGCAAAAAATCTTAATTTGAACTCCTTTTTACCTTATTTTTTGAAGCTTGCCTTTTAAAGAGGTCAACATAATCTAAATATAAGTATTTCTAAATTTCTTCTCATTTTATACGCTTAAGGGATAATTCAGTACTTTTAATCTGTGTTACATGGACTCTTCTATTGTCTTCACATATCCGTATTGGTATGGATAATGTCTCGGTACACACTCCGATTCTCCTAATCTTATGGAAAAAAGAAGAAAAAGCTCAAATTTTATAATAGATGTAGACACCACATTGTGCACCACTTTTGTGAATAAATTTAAATATTTACGTTCTAAAAAAAACACAAAAAGAAAATAAAAATAAAACAAAGAAAATAAAAAAAAATAGAAAAGAACAAAAAAGAGAGAAAAAAAAATAGAGATGGGGGGGGAGGTGTGTAGCAGTACTCTGCCAAATGCCCCCACCCTCTTTTCAAAAAGAGGGTGGCACGTTGCTACCCTCCTCACCCAATAACAAATCTTCTTACTTTCCCATTCATCATTACTTTTCTCTTCCACCCTTCTCTCTCTCATGGAAGCAGGCAACCAATTCTTATCTCTCTCGCGTAAGCCACTCTATCTCTACAGATTTCTCTGTCTCATTAATTTTCCATCATCATTCAATTCTCTCTCTCTCTAAGCGGTTTTTATTCTCTCCATTAATTTTTATCATCTTTTTTATTCTCGCTCGTTAATTTTTGTTCTCATCATCATTTTTATTCTCCCCTTCAATTAATTTTTATCATCATTTTTATTCTCCTTCATTAATTTTTATTCCCTCTCTCTCAATCTCCCTCTATAAATGGAAGGCCTCATTCCCACCAAAGCAACAAGCTCCACTTGGCAACACTGCTCATTTTTCTGCACTCTTTTTACTTTTTCCCACCTACAGGTAAGCCACACATGAAGCACAAATTTCATGCATATTTTTAGACATCTTATGTGCCATACATAGACCCAAATGCAAACCATTCGTCTCTGTCTTCATATATTCACATGCCATATATAGACACACTACTGAACATCTCTTTAATACATATACATGCATGCACAATCACTCATGAACCCGCATGCACTGTACACATTATCACCTTATTTTATTTTATATTTATTATTCCTACCACAAACTCACACGCACGCACTCACACCAGCACATATATACATGCACATGCACGCACACACACCTTGAATACACACACTTTTCACTCCTCTTTTATTTTTTTTCTACCTTTTTTTGTTTTCCCCTTTACATACACACCCACACATACACCCTTTCTATTTTTTCCTTCACACACACACACGTGTTCCTCACTTGCACACTAACACATTTTAGTGCCCAGACAGGTACGATTAAGCCTAACATTGGCTTTTGTTATATTTTCAAAAAGGCGAACATTAATACACATATATTAATTACATTTTATCTATGTCATGTTCCATTCTCACCCCACTAATGGGGTAATATCCTCCATTTTTCATTTCTACTCATTGTCCTACATTTATGTTTTTATAAAACTCATATTTTTTATAAGAATCATATCCAGTTAAATTACAAATCAATTTTTTTTCCTTCAAAGCTACATGATTTCTTATTTAACCGGACTTTTTCGAAATTGCATCTTTTTCTAAAACTCATGCATCACTGAAACCCTAAGAAGGCCAAAAATTTACTTTTCATGACTTTCAAAAATCTAAAATTATCATGACTTAGGAGTTAAGTATCTGATTGTTTAACTTCAAATCCACACGGTAGACATTGAAATGCCCAGGAGCATTACATTTGTTTCCAAAAATCAAAACCATTTTTCCAAATTTGATTGCAACTTTTCTGAAATTTTAAAGTATAAAGAGACGGAAATATTATTTTAGAATGTGGTAACCACAATGTTTTGGAGATTTTTTAGGGGTGCCTAATACCTTCTCCTGGCGTAATTGAACCCCCAATTCCATGAATCTCAGTGATGTAAACTTATATGGAGTCACTATAAATAAAAAAGGTCTTTTCAATCATTTTGAGAAATATTTCAAAATTTGCAGTTTTGTGAAAAAAATCTGTTTAAAGGTGACCTAACACACTAAACCCAATGTTAGGTAGCGACTCCATGAATTTCTACATAACGCCCTACAACAAATCATTTTTGTCACATTACGTCTGAGTTTCAATTCACATTGTTTCATTTTAAACTCACTTTCTAAATTCACCCCCTCGGAACAATGCAGGTTGAAATCCAAGCGCGACAATAGAGAAGGGTATTCTACTTGTGGGACAAAGTGAACCTCTTTTTTCACCACATCCTATTTAATTTATATTCTAATTGACTATACCTTAAAGAACAATTACATCATACACTAGAATATATAAAATAAAATGTATTTACATGCCTAGAATGCGTCCGTATACCCATACCCAATTTTTTGATACATTTTCCCGAATCCTTAGATTCAAGAATTAGGAAGGTCCAACACTGGTACCTGTACCCGATTCCATGTAGCATAGCTTTTAATTTATTAATAATACATTAAATATTCTTTTATATTAAGAATACATGCTAAGAGTATTATTACAAAAAGTAAAAATAACTACAATACATATATTTTATTTTTATTTTTGTATTACAAAAAAGGAAACAAAAAATGTTCTATAGATTTCAAAACTTAAACTGACAAGCAAGACGACACTGGTTATATCGCTAGTCTTTCCATCCTAGCACCCCATGTAGACGGGACATACACTGGGTGATGGGTCCTTCTCAAGGTTTTTTAGAAATTCATATTTTTTTCCTGCAATAATTTTATTATACACAGTTGTGCATAACTGCATATACACATTGTCAAAAGGAGTTAATAATTGTTTTATTAAATTATTTATTTATTTTGTAACTGCATGTTCTGTTAGATTTTGTCCATTGATACGAATTTGACTCAATATCTGCCCAATGAAAGAAGAGAAACAGAAAAATCCATCTCAAACTAGTTATTGAGTGTTTTTCAGCACCAGAAAATAAAAGCTATGCGCTAAAACTATAAAACATTCCTCAGTCTTTTGCATAGGCTGGCTATCAAAGTGCATCCAGGTTGAAGGTTTCCCTGCATCTATTCTTCAATATTAACAAGGCTTCATCTTGATTCATGATAAACACCGAATGTTGTGCATTCGGTCCTTCTAATTTACATATGTTAATCTTTTATTTATGATTATATTAGTGTTTTTATGGTATTTTTCTGTTTTTGTCATTTTCAGATCCCTAGCCGAAAATGTGGTTAATTCCATAGTTTTTGGGCTTTCAATGAGGCTTCCATATAACAAGAAATTGTCATTAGTTTGGGCCAATTTCTAATAAAGATTCCATGGATTGGGCTAAGCTATATTGAAGATTTAATGCAAAATGGGCAAAAAATCTGAATTAATTAATTTATTCATTGGGTCAAGTACAAGTTCAAGCTCAAATTCGTGCAAAATACTGATCTGCGCAGTGTTCGTATTTTGACTATAACTTAGTGCTCCAAACTCCGATTAAGGTGATTTTTGCGGCTGTGGAAAGAGGAAAGGTATTTCTAAATACTTCTAGTTTTGAGGATTTCCTAAATCCAACATCTTGAGGTTGAAATTGGCCAAGACGGTTGCATTTTTGTGAACTTATTTTCTAGGCAGATTTCTACTTTGATGCTTTTGTAATCTTGTGACAAGTATCCAATGCTCGTACATGCATGGTAATCCAATGGTGGATGATGAAACCTTGACAAAAAAAGTTTTCTTGACCTAATTGAAGTGACTTTAACCTAACTTGATTTGATTTTCACACAATGAAGGAAGATTTGACCTAATTAATATGACAAATACCCACCACACTCAATGTATTCACCAAGTGATATACACATGGAGGGAGATGATCCAAGCCTTCTAAAATGGGATATACATGGAGCTATTTAGGCCATTGAGTAAGTCCAAGTAGAATAAATGGTGGACACTCAAAATGCACTAACTTTGGCTATAAATAGAAGACATTTTGAGGAGGAATACACTTGAGTAAAAAAATTCTGCATAAAGAGAGAAATATGAAGTGTTCTCCAACCATGGAGACTTGTAACTTAGCCATGAGGAGTTAAAACTCTCCCTAAGGTATTGATTTCACCACTAACCTCACATCAATGGAAGAATGTATTTAAACTTGGAAAAGCTACATATGTATAATCATGATTCATGGAATTTGTCACATACCACCATGATATCTTCAAGAGTATACATAAATAAAAAGATAAGTATAATTCATCTTTAGTTAGCATGAATCGTCTACCTAACTACTTAAATAAAAGACAGAACATGAAATTAAAAGTGTAGAATGATTCATCTTCCTTAAGCATGAATTATCAAATCTAATGAATTTATGTTCAAATAAAACTATTGTATAACTTTCATACTTCTAGTCTTGAAGATAAGAATGAAAGATGTTCTAAGTTATATACAATCGAGACCTAAGCATAACTCATCTTTGTTTAGCACGAATTGTCTACCTAAACTAAGTTGTAGTACAATTCGTCTTCACAAAGCATGAGATATCAAAGATTCATGAGAGCAAGTACAAAGAAGATATAACCCTCTTATGATCATAAAAAAAGAAATATGATTTGATTTCAATCATGATAACATACTTTCTAAGATAAGAAAAGAATGAAGTTAAGATTAAATATAACTTTAAAATTCGATTACAAATGTAATCCTTAAAGTTATACAATTTATTATACATATACAAAATCCCAAATAAAAATACTACTAACATACCATTGATGCTTGCCTAGGGCTACATCAATGCCCTAGGGAGAGTTTTAGCTCCTCATGACTAAGTTACAAGTCTCCATGGTTGGAGAACACTTCATATTTCTTTCTTTGTGCAGAATTTTTCCACTCAAGTGTATTCCCCCTCAAAATGTCTTCTATTTATAGCCAAAGTTAGTGCATTTTGAGTGTCCACCATTTCTTCCACTTGGATTCATCCAATGGCCTAAATAGCTCCAAGAATATCTCATTTTAGAATATTTGGATCATCTCCCTCCACGTGTATATCACTTGGTGAATACATTGAGTGTGATGGGTATTTGTCACATTAATTAGGTCAAATCTTCCTTCATTGGGTGAAAATCAAATTAAGTTAGGCCAAAGTCGCATCAATTAGGTCAAGAAAACTTTCTTTGTCATGGTTTCATCATCCACCATTGGATTACAATGCATGTACGAGCATTGGATACTTGTCACAAGATTACAGAATCATTAAAGTAAAAATCTGCCCAGAAAATAAGTTCACAAAAACGCAACTGTCTTGGCCAATTTCAACCCTCAAGATGTTGGATTTAGGAAAATCTCAAAACTAGAAGTGTTTAGAAATATCTTTCCTCTTTCAACAGTTGCAAAAATCACCTTAATCGGTATTCGGTTATGGTCAAAATACGAATATTGTGCAAATCAATAATTTGCATGAATTTGGGCTTGAACTTGTGCTTGACCTAATGAATGAATTAATTAATTCATATTTTTGGCCCATTTTGCATTAAATCTTCAATATAGCTTAGCCCAATCCATGGAATCATTATTAGAAGTTGGGGTGTGGTATGCGTTGAATATTGCGCATTTAAGCCTCTCAAGTTGCATACGTTAATTCCTTAATTGTATTTATGTTATAGTTTTTACATTGTTTTTGTGTTTGTCGTTTTTAAGAGTTTCCCCGTATATTCAATTAATTCATGCAATTTAGCGCTTTCACAATGCTTCCATCAAATTAGAAGGGTGTTACTTGTTTTGGGCAAGATTATAATGAAAATCTAATTTGATGTCCAAGTGCACGACTCCAACTGTTCAAGATTTCATGAGCCATCTCTGCCACCAAGCTCCAACTGAATCACCATGGCCGGAAATACCATCAACTCCACTCTTCACCGGAGCCGAACCCATCACCATGGCTGCCCAAGCCATGTGCAGAACTGAGCACCACTATCTTAAACCATGCCAACCGGTCATTGCAAACCCATTTCTTAACCAACTCCAGCCGTGATCTTCGCCCGAAGCTACACCATCAACCGCCGCTGGACCAAGAACCGACCACCATGGTTGGACCACCTTAAGGCAGAGCTCTACTGTTCACCACCGGACAGCTGCCACCAAGGAAAAGACCCAGCACCATCATCCTCACTGCCCACAACCACCGGTCACCCACCATAATTCCAACCGCTCCATCACTGTTGATCACCATCATGGACGGCTGTGTGCTCCGTCATCACCTACCCAAGCAAGCTGCCATCATCATTATTTCCATTGTCTGTCACTATCAAGAAGACACACCTGCTGCCAAAACCATGTGCCTTATTTTATGTTATCTATATATGTGTGTTGTGTCAGTTGAAAGTGGGAGGAATATAAAAAGAAAGCAAAAGAGAAAGATAGAGATAATCGTTGGAGGAAGAGAAAGAATGGGTGAGATGAGTAAGTGAGCTGTTAGAGAAATAAAGAATTGAGAGAAATGAGAGTAAGAAAAGAGAGAATAGTCGTGGGAAACAAATTGAATTTGTCAACAGGAATGTCTGATTTCGGCTGAAAATAAGAAAAGCACATGTGATGAAAGTATGCATTCCAAATGCATTAATGAGCCACGACAGCATCATTACACCTCTTGTAATTGATTAAAGAATTTGAATCAGTTGAAGGAGGTTTGCCTATAAGAGCCGATAGACAGATAGGAGAGAAATACATACTTTCGGACAGAGAGACATACCAGAGAGAGACAGAAGCTAAGGAGAGGAGGAGCAGAATTTGGAGGCTCGTATAGAATGGTTCGTTCCAATGCCAGTGAGAAATTGGTTTAAAAAGATCGTATCGAGATCACTTTTTCTCAATCTAGTAAGAGGGGTTGAGATGGATTCCTTTCGGGGCTTGGGCTAGCTTGGATCTTTTCCTCTGACTTTGATTGCTTGATTGTGCTAAAGGCTTTGCCATGTCATTCCGCTAGTAAGAAGGTAAGTCGCTTAAAAATGGAGTTCTCTCCATCTTTGAAAACTCCTATCATCTCAACCAGGAGCTAACTTCACTCCTAGTGGCTTGACGTGGCCCTAGCTAAGTATCATTGTTGATTATATTACATTTGGGGATTGTTCTTTTTATGCATATAGTTGTATAATTTTGAGGACTATTTTGTATAATTTGTGTAATAAGTGGCAATTGCATGGATGTGCATTTATGGTTGTGTTTAATGCCTATAATCATTCTTGATTTAATGTTTATCTTGTCTTAGATGGTATTTTATCTTGATTGAACTCAAATCATTCCCATGAGAGATAAAAAAAATTGGTTTTAAAAAAAGATTTTATAATTCATTGAGGTGAATTATGGCAAATTGTGACTTGTTCGATAGGTTAATATTTTCTTTATTTTAATATCTCTCATTCTTATTTTCAAAATTTAGTAAATGATAATTATACAATAGTTTTCATTGCAAATATGAACATATAACTTTGACAGGCCATGCCTAGGAAAGATGCATTGTTCCACACCCTCGTGTAATGTAGTTAGGTGGACAATGTATGCTAACTGAAGATGGGTTGTAGCTTAGTGAGTGTTTGTATATATCCTCTTGACGATTTCATTACGAGCATGTGTGTATGAGACAAGGACTTTGATGGTCATGCCTAGGGAAGACGAGTTGTGCTACACCCTAGTTTAGGTAGACGATTCGTGCCAACTGAAGATGGGTTATTGCTTAGGCCTTAATTGTATCCTCATTGTTCCATGAATTTTATTTATGCATATTGTAGAATTTTCCCTAAAGTAATTTCAATTGACAATGGTATGATGCTAGTGGCGAAGTCAAGCCCCTAGCTCTTGTCTCTCTATTTTATGTTTTATTTCTATTTTCATTTTATGTGTTTCATTTTCAGCCCTTAGCATTAAAAACAACAAAAACAAATTTCCTTGAATTAAACCAGATAAGATCTTGATAATTTAACAACAAAACCAACGCAATCTTTGTGGTAAATGTCCAATTTGAGTTAGAGAACCTTGAGAATAGATGTCCTTGGCATGATCGTTAAAAAGTAATAATAATATTATTAAAAAATAAAAATAAAAAATTGCATGTTGCGATTCAACCTTCTGACCAAGTAACCGGGCCTCTTGCCTCAGTAAGTGATAGGCGTTGAATGTTACGCATTCTAGCCTCTTAACTTATGTATTTTATTCTCTTAGTGATAGATTATTTTGTGATTTTACTTTGTTTTAGTGTTTTCTGTATTTTCAGGGCCTTAATGATTATTTCAGTTAAAACCGTGCTTTTGGGTTTTTAAAGAAGACATCCAAGATGGTGAGATGAAGCCTACATCAAGGAGATTCACTCAACCATTTATTTTAACTCAAATCAGCCCAAGAAAGAGGTCCAAGAGAATTACAACTGCTTAAGAAGGTTTCGGGCCTGAAGCCCAAATCTGCGCATAATACAGTCTTAATCCCGTTTTGGAAAACGGACCAGAAGTCTTATTTTCGAGCCTCAAATTGACATTATTTCCGCGTAGGGTTGAACGAAATTTGATTCTGCACACTTTTGTATTTCACGAAAATTCCGTAAATCGGACTTCTAGTGGGTCAAAAGTCGGGCCGAAGTCAGCAGGAAAAACCCACCTGATTAGTGCTGCGGGAAACCCTAATTTATTCCTAATTGGATTAGGACTTTGGTGTATTCTCTTGGGAAATAAAGTAAAGACTTGGAGGCTGAATGGAGGAGATTAGACAGAGAGAGAACAGAGCTTGGAGAGTCTGAGAGGGCTGAGAAGAGAACAGAAACATATTTGCAGAGCCATTGGAGAACAAAGTCATTCGCAGAAGTCAGAAAGATGATGTCTTCTTCCTCAACAGTTGAAGCTTCTTCTTCTACCATGAGCGGCTAGTTCATCCACTAGGGTTTTGATGTAGCCCTAACAAAGCATCAATGGTTTGATTGTTTTAATTATTGGGGACCTTTATATACATGCATAGATTGTGTAATTCAGAGGATTCTTATTATAGAATTGAGCAATAAATGTCTTGTAAATTCAATCTCAATGATTTCTTATCTTATCTTAGATATTTAGTTGTTGTTATTGAACTTAATCTCTTTTGTTTTCTGTGATCATGAGAGAGATTATTACACAATGGTAATCACTGAATATATTGTTATGAGCTTTGATGGATTATGCCTAGAGAAGATGAACCATGTTGCACCCTAGATTAGAGTAGTTAGGCAGATGGCCCATGCCAATCGAAGATAGTCCATGGCTTAGCCTTAATCATATGTTATCTTCTTGACGGATGAAGGTGAGCTTGTAGCCACCGACACCACTTATGCATGATGTAATTCCCCTATAGTTGATTCAATTGACCATTGATTGTGGAGTTAGTGGTGAAGTCAAACACCCTAGGTTTCTCTCCTATTATCTTCACTATCTTGTTTACTTTGATTTATTTTATTTTATCTTTTTATTTAGTTTAAAAATCAGAATTCTTTTCTTATAAATTTAATTAGAATTAATTCTGTGTTCCAACTCATCAGACCATAATCCCTGAGGTACGATACCCCTTTCGATAGCCCTATTCTGCAAGGAATTCGTTCTATTGCGAAGTGTGAAAATTTTTAATTGGTATACTTTTTGAGTCACACTCACACACGAATCAGTAAGCATCGAGTGTTTATGCCAAAAGTGAAGGGTTGAAAAAAAAAAGTGATGAAACGGCTAGTTTGAATTCGAAGCCTAGTAGACTCGAGCTATTAAGTCCTTTGGGGTGTCTCTACACCTAATAATCTAAAATCATATGATTTGGGAGTCATTGACCTAAAGCTTGTTACATAGGTTTGCTAGAAAACTTAATGAACTTAGACAGTGCACAACCACTTGTAAAAAAATAAAAATTTATGTATTATGTTTGTGTTCATGCCTTGGTCAATCTATTTAAAAAGGGGATTCTAATAATTTGAAAGACATTACAATTTGCATCCTAAGGATAAGGTTAAGCCACATGTTTGGATGTAAGTTCACTTTCATAAGGAGGCTAGGGTTAATTACTATTTTGATTCATGATTTTTAGTTTTAGTTTTTATAAGTTTGTAGATTGCTAATAAATGACAAGTCTTTAAATAGTCGTTGTAGTCATTTTATTGAAGGAAGTTTGTAGGTACCTTCACTGGAAACCCTCACGAGACTTGACTCGTCCACTAGGGATGCCTAGGGGTTTAAAAGGCTTGTTGTATTTGATAAATACAACCGTATTTCCCACGAAATAGGATGTAGTGTACTTGTTTTATTTTATATTCAGTTTGTATTGCTAAGTTACTAGCAATATATAAGTTTGGGCATTGATGTAGCCCTAGCCAAGCATCAATGGTATGTTAGTAGTATTTTTATTTGGGATTGTTGTATTTGTATAATAAATTGTATAACTTTGAGGATTACATTTGTAATTCATTTACAATCGAATTTTAAAGTAATATTCAATATTGACTTCATTCTTTTCTTGTCTTAAAAAGTATGTTATCATGATTGAAATCAAATCATATTACTTTTTCTATGATAATAAGAGTATTATATCTTCTTTGTACTTACTCTCATGAATCTTTGATATCTCATGCTTTGTGAAGATGAATTGTACAACAACTTAGTTTAGGTAGACAATTCGTGCTAAATAAAGATGAGTTATGCTTAGGTCTCAATTGTATGTAACTTAGAACATCTTTCATTCTTATCTTCAAGACTAGAAGTATGAAAGTTATACAATAGTTTTATTTGAACATAAATTCATTAGATTTGATAATACATGTTTAATGAAGATAAATCGTTATAACACTTTTAATTTTATGTTATATCTTTTATTTAAGTAGTTAGGTAGACGATTCATGCTAACTAGAGATGAATTATACTTATCTTTTGATTTATGTATCCTCTTGAAGATATCATGGTGGTATGTGACAAATCCCATAAATCATGATTATACATATAAAACTTTCCCAAGTTTAAATACATTCTTCCATTGATGTGAGGTTAGTGGTGAAATTAATACCCTAATTTCCCTTTTATTTATCAAACTTCATTATTTTTATTGCCATTTAATCTATGATAAACAAACTAAAATACCAAAAATACCACATCCTCTTTCAATGAATCAAGCCAGACTAATTTAATCAACATTCTCTGCGGGATCGACACCTTCACAAGAGCCCTATCTTACAAAGATTCGTGCTATTGCGAGTGGTTTATTAAGAATTCAACAAGAACTATTTTGGTAAAACAAAATACCCTTACCAAGCACAACAATTCACTTCTAACAGAATATAGAAATATATCTATATCTTCTTATTACTTGGTCAAAGAGATTACAGTAATATGATCAAAAGTTGAGATTCATTAGCTCAAAAGCTTTTTCTTTGAGTCAAGATAAGGTAGATTGAAATTTCTTGGTTAATTAGACAAAGAGAGTAAAATTTGGCAAGGCAATCGGCATGCACACATAAACTGGGTAGCTAAAGTAACACAAGTTAGCTGCACAAAAGTTCTATATATTTAGATAAAGACATGAGTTAGCTTTACTTAGTTTATGTTCTTTAATTTTAATTATAATTCCTAGATCCTGGTAAGTTCCTGTTAAACATATACCGTGTTATCAGTCTTTTCATGAATGTATTTTGCATTTGCAACTTTTGTGCACCACTTAACAAAAATATGCTTAACTATTACATAAAAACCGAACTAAACTACAAATGAAGCATGAAAAATAACACCAGCAAGGCCAAAGTACCTTCACCAGGGCACCAATGACGCCCAAGCTAGTAAGCCTCAGGTACTCAAAAGGCCTTGATTTGCTTGTTGTATTAAGGAAAGGATACAGATATAGTGGAATATGGGCTGCAAAAGAAAGAAGGTCAATCAACATAACATCATTAAATTTCAGCGGACTTTTGTGATAATATGCATCTACTCTAAGAAGCCACAAAAAAATATAACACAACTGTATTACCCTAAACGGCCTAAACATAACATTCAATGAGAAAAACTCTGATATCCAACGCTTGAAGCTAAAATTAAAATGATAAGATCTATGAGGTACATTCAACCAACAGAGTGAAAAACTGTAATTTTATTATAGACGGGTAAAAATATGTCAATATGCCAGGTGATGGGTGACCTAATCAAATCCATATTTTTCAAGCAGTGGATGAAGCACAAGGAGGGATGAAAATCCCACAGAATATATTTCAACAGCAACAGCACAACTATAGACAAAAGTGTGTTTCATATCTAACATTAAAGGTGTTTGACATGCAGAAGCAAGCATATATGAGACAGGTATCGGTGTAGGTATTCAAGATGGCGACTGGCATGCCATAGGAGAGCCAGATGTCCTTGTTGTAGGCTTGTAGCATAACTTAATGTTCGTATGTGAAACTAACAAAAGTGAACGGAACACTATTCGTTCTTCATTTCTTCAGTGTATGAATTACAATGCATTGTTAGGATAGACTTTGTTCACTTAGAACTATAATGCTTCATTTGGTACAAGGGATGAGAAATTTGAAGAGAAAGCAGGAAGCAAGAAAAGGAGGATGAATGAAGGAGAATGACACTGCTTGATTTTATGAAAGGATGTTGTTTGAAGATCAAAAACATAAAAACAAAGGAGAAGCCCTCCCCCATCTCCTTTTTGCCTCCTATTGGGTGGAAAGAATTTGGTAGGACCGGAGGGAAAGTCTCCCCGTTCTCTCTTCTTTTGCCTTTTCCTTTACTTCCACACAGACCACAAAAGAAATTATTCAAGAAACAATTACAGTTGGAACTTGGAACAATACAAAAGCAAATACAATCTAGCCTGTCCAAGTTAGACGAAAATGTGATATCTTTAGTGATTTCAATTTTAATTCTAAATCTAATGAAAACTTCAGCAATTCTGACCTATATACATACTGCCAATTTTCAGGGACAAATTGCTCAATATGAAGTTTGACATATAGGTCCAATGAGAACTGAAAACTGAATAACATTTGGAAATCGATTTCAACATTTTTGCAGTATTGCTACTAACTAGAATCACATATATTAGAAATCACTGCAACATAACACCCCACCCACCAAAATAATGATAACAATTCCAAATCCAAATTTATACATTATACTCTGCAATTCAAAAGAAAAAAAACAGACATCTGTGAACCAGTCAAACACTACTGAGACTCTTATATCAGATCGATATGCATCAGATATACCAAATAAAATAAAAAAGTGTTCCTTTTACAAATTAAGCAATGAAGCCTCACAACTTCCTGATTTCTGCAGGTAAAAAGCCTCTGTATGTGTTAACACAACCAAGAAAATTACCGTTGAGGAACAACATTCTTGTGTCTGGATGAGAGGCGACACACTGCAAAAGACATGTACAACAAGTATATATAACATCAACAATGCTTCAAAACTATGAAACAAAAATTATCATAAATTGGTTAAAATGAAGTACATCTTTACAATCCAAGCAAGTAATTTCAACTGCAAAGGAATTGAATAGAGCATAGAATGACTATCATATCCCAAAAGCAAAAGACACTTCTTTAAATAATTGACTTCAATAAAAGTACTTTTTGACAATTTCATTTGCTCTAGCCGTGGAGGGCAAACAATGCCAACTAATTTTAGAAAGGCATTTCACAACACCCACATAGGTAACACTCGATTTTTAATTGCATTTCTCGTCACAGTAACAATGGAGGCTTGCATCATCATCTTCTTCTTCTTCTTTTGGATTTGTCTAGAACAACAGGTCCACTTCTCAGCCCGGAAAGCCCATAAACCTTTCTTGCTTGAAAATTGCTTTGTTTAATTCAAACTATTCAGACCAAGTGATTGAATTGGTCAACCATCCGAACTGCTCACAGTTTTGACAAACCATGTCAACCGAGATCACTTAAGAAACCAATATAATTGCAACTCATTGAGGTTTCACTACAGTCCCTCAAGGCCTAAAGATGGTAAGAAATTTTGAATACTTCCGTAAACCCTCTTTTAGAGATTAATTCTCATTTCAATCTCACTGTTCTCTGGATTTGCACTTGCGTTGCCCCTCTTTTTCAATTGTGATCTTTACATGTCCACATTGTTTGGTAAGAGAAGAGAAAATAAAATTTTAGAACCCCCTCAATTGCATGGTTTAATTTGTCGGCCCACAAAAACTATCACCTCAAGATGAGGTGATTTGGATGATTCAAAGAACAATACAATATTTAACACCAAGTACAAGTACATACAAAGAAGTATGCCCCCATCATCTCCCTTCTCTTCCTCTTTCTCCACTAATTTGTAACCAAACAGGTGAAATGTTTTAACCTTCTCTTTCTCTTCCCTATTTCTCTTCTCTCAACATCTGTTTGCTGAATCTCTGTCTCTTCAATCTTTTGCTGTTTCTATTATGTCATAATTTTTAAAATTTCTGATCTCTTCCGCATATTTACTATTTTGTATACAATTTCATATCTTTGTATTTAATTCGCTTCTAATTCTCTAGGATCTAAGGAACCTCTTCAAATCTATTCCTATATTTTCATAATTCTACGAATTATGGTAGAAAACTTTTGTGCCTAAAGTTGCCACATATGGTGCTTATTTTTTCTTACAAGTATTAGATTTCATTCATAAATTCCCAAATGATCACCTGTATAGAATAAAGGCTTTCCTGACTCACCTCAGGTTGATTTGATCATGTTACTCTGTTTAATTTTAATTAAATAATGGTGATCACATATGCTTGATTTTTTAAATTACCTGATTTTCTTGAAATTAAGGGAAGTGCATGTGCAGATCTTTTAATGGACCCTTGAATTTGTTTATTTAATTTAAATATAAGAATTGGTTGAAACAATGGAAAAGTGGACTAACTGAAGTATCCACCTCTCTCTCTCTCTCTCTCTCTCTGTATATATATATATAGGTGACACAGAAAGAACGTCAATAAGAAAAGGAACAGTGGATTGATCTGGTGATGAGATTGGATCCACTTGAAAAACAAAAACAAGAAGCGAAATCAAAATGGAATCGACAACCATGTTCAGAGAGGCTTGTTTCTCAAATTTAATTAATTTAGCATGCCAACTGAGAAAAAATTGAAGAAAATTATCATAGAAAATAAAGCAAACCTTTCCAACAGGCTTCAGATGAAGTAAGCATAAAATATGTATAAACAAATACATACATACATATGCATTTGTGTATAGATTTAGCTATGAAGAAGAAACGGTAAGAAGAGGGAAGCCAATTAACATTGTGAAAGGTTCTGATGGACCAATAACTAGATCGTATATTCCTATACCCAATTGTCAGAACAGGTGTATGAAAATCATTGGCTCTCCTTCCAACCAATTAGGGTTTCTAAGAACTTAAAGTCTCGATATAGCTAGAGATTTTGAATTTATAACTAGAGCTTCAAGAGATACCAAAATCTTTGTTCCTTACAAAACAGGGATAAAGATAAAATCGCGTCTAATTTCTCAACATTTCGTATCTAGATAACAGATAACCAAAAGGCAACCTAACTACAAAGTACTCAGGTTATCTCAGTTATATATATATGATTTTGGTTTAACATATTACATACATGGTCCCCCAGTATTTAGAAAAAGGACCAGCAGTAATTGGTATGCTAACAAATATTACTTCTTTTTTCTGCGATAAATAAACATAAGAAATGTTACTTCGTTAACAAGTGAAAGGGCAGAGGACCACAATTCCTCTTTCTACACTTCTCATAATTTCATGTAAAATAAGTGTTATGAAAATTATACACCAAACTTCCAACAAAAGCAACTATATGATGATAAGTTTAAAAGCAAAGAAATTGACATAAAGAACATTTTGGTATAAAAGGTAAAAAATTACACCTGAAGAAGCGCAAGTGCATTACAGACCCTGTTTGATTGTGCAGGAGTCAGGTTTGGTGGTGATAAAACAGGGTATATTGAAACTATCTCCTGTAAGTAGTAAGGAATTCGGGCATCAATCATAGAGATAAGATCGAACACGTTAGGCATCCAAGCAATGAGTCGCAAACAAAAGAAGTACCAACCTAAAACTTCAGTACTAGTTTTACGGGTATAGCAGTATACTAAAATAAGTTAACAGAAAATCTTACCATCATAAAGTGATTATTGAACATGAAAAAATAATAGTCAGAAAGGAATCAACAATACATTGACAGGATCTGGGACTACAAATTAGGTTGATTAGCCCGAAGCATGCTTGTCCAGCCAGAACAATATCATGAGGAGCCATGAATAAGTTTAGACTAAGGTTGAACTTCAACAAACTTTTAGGCCACAAATCAAGTTTGGACTGAGCTCTTGCTAGCCTAGCTCAGCCAGCTAAAAACGTCAAGGGGATATATTTGTAATTTTAGGGTATAAGAGTTCCGGAAATAACAATTGGTTTCTTTTCTTCCACTCCTCATTCATTTCCTACAAATATTCGGTCCAACTCCTCAATGCTCTCATGCCAAAATATTCTCCTCTGATTTGCATCTCCATCAAACCATTTTCTTTTGTTAAACCAGGGAAACAAACTTGCCAACAGCTTTTACAAATTATGACCTCCAATATCTAGGACCTCTAAAGATATGGGATATATATATACATATATATTACCACAAGAATACTTTTCTTTGCTTTCATGCTATTTCAAGTAGTTCTCATTTGACCAAGCTTTTAATGTCATCAATTTGTTAAAACTCTAACTTATCAAGTGAAACTTAATTGAAAGTAGATTAGATACAAAAATCTATCAAAGTTTCTTTTGATGATTTATTACTTATTGGATGCTTGTTGATGTGCAGAACATTTTAATAAAATGTAATAATGGAATCTGAGCTTTCTGGAATTCTATCATTCTAAATGTGAAGATGTGGGCTCTTGGAAATGCTTGCCAAGGTTCAGCTTGTTCATGAAACCCGTAAGCCCTCTTGCAGTGCTTGCCAGAGGAGAATAATATGTGTATACTAGTAAGAAAAAGTTAAAAGAGCAAGCATCCTTCAAGATTTGAGAATGAAGCTTTGACAAGTTTTCTTTAGCCAAACGAATTAGACGGTTATACAGTGATATGGAACTACAAATGTAAACTAAGGGGCAATA
This sequence comes from Cornus controversa, assembly GCA_026545225.1. Taxonomy (NCBI): domain Eukaryota; kingdom Viridiplantae; phylum Streptophyta; class Magnoliopsida; order Cornales; family Cornaceae; genus Cornus; species Cornus controversa. The sequence goes on along the minus strand of CM048852.1, from coordinate 41,581,492 downwards.
AAACTGAATTTATAAAGAAAATGTATAAACAGTATAAAGCATACCTGTAAGAGTGCAGCAATAGTACCAAAAGAATTCCACAATAACGGAGCCAAATCTTGAAATAGTTCTCTCTTCTAAAAATAAGAAGACAGACAAATACAAGTTTATCAGGCATACTTGTATAAGAGCAGCAATAGTACCAAAAAATATTCACATGAAAGGAGCCAAACTTCCTTGTTCTAAAAAGAACTGAGAGCAAAGGCAGCATAAGTTTATAAACATGTCACCCAAAAGTTGGAGAACTAAAAGCATCATTACAACCATTAAAAGTAAAAAAATTGGGAGTTTGTTATGCAAACTTGTCAATTATGCAGTTAAGGCATATGTATCCCTGATATTTCTTATTTCTCCTTTTATATTTATTAATTTTATTTTCCTTTAACGCGCTTTCATGTGCTCCAGATATTTAATATAGGTTAACATTAATGTTATTTGAGGGGGAAAAAAACTAATTAAAGGAAAAAGGAATGCAGATAACAAGGCCTTTCAGCATTAAATCAAACTATTAGCTGGTGTAGGCATATTTTTACAAGTCATTTTGAATTCAAAGGATATCAATTTAAATTAAAGAAAGGACAATATCCAGTTCTGATTCCACCTACGTAAGGTGATGGGAGGGAAAGACTAGAGATAATCATTGGCCTTATTTTGCATCAAATGGTTGTTCTCAAACTCGAACATGCGTCCTCGCACTTGTCAACCGAGCTTTTACCATCATCACATCAACCAATGGCCCCTTCATCAATTTAAATCTAAAAGGAAAATATTTCAAATTTCAGATTCTAAAATGATTGTAGCCTTAAACCTTTCTTTGAAGTTTGTTTTAACAGCTGGAGTAGCTCAGTTGGATACAACATGTGGCTGCTAACTACAAGAACGAAGTTTCAAACCCTCCAGGGTTTAAACAATAATCTTTCACAAATTTTTAACATTGAATAACATAAAACTTATCAAGAACCATTTGAGAATTTTGAAAAATATCAGAGAATAATGTCACAATCACGTCTTCTTGTAAAATATGAGTTGATTTTCTCCCGTCCAAATTTATTATCAAAATATTTTGACTTAATCATGATACTATTCCCACTTGGTCCCATTACTTCATATTTCTAGTAAATAATTCTCAAATTTGGCCACTATAGTCTATAGTCAGTAAAATAGTATAGTACCTTTTGGAAATGGCTTACTTGATTGGTGATGTCCACAAGGTGAGCAACTTTACCAAAGAAGGTGTGGACACCAGTAGCAATCACAACCGCCTCAATTTCACCTTGGTTGCATCAGGGCCAACATGCACGCAACGTGAAATTGAGGCAGTCATGACTGTCACTGGTGCCCACACTTTCTTTGGTAAAGTTGCTCACCTTGTGGACAGCACCAATCCAATAGGGCATTTCCAAAAGGTACTATACTATAATTTGAGAATTATTTGTGCTAGAAATATGAAGTAATGGGACTAAGTGGGAATAGTACCATCATCATCATCATACTTGCCTTAATCTTGTATGAATGGGGGTCAGCCTAGAAATAGTATCACGATTAAGTTAAAATATTTTGAGAATAAATTTGGACGCGAGAAAAGCAACTCATTTTTGTCAAGAAGAAGAAGATAGGATTGTGACATTATTCTCTGATATTTTTGAAAATTCTCAAACGGTTCTTGATAAGTTCTATTTTATACATAATCTAATTCATGATGTATGATGGTAACATACATTTGTTGTCATGATTTTGATATTGTGTCCACTATAGATATATAGACCAAAAAGTTGTGGCAAGGAACTACATTTTCTATTCTTTTAAAAGTTATGAGTATGCTTGCTTCAATTGAAAAGCAGAAAACAGTATGAAAATTCGCTTGGTTGACAAATTTTGAAAACTAAGTTAAAAAAAAAAAAAAGAGATCTATTGTCAACAAACAATCTTTTATAGTTCTCTAAAAACTGTGTTATGAACCAAAAAGGTCTTGTATTTCAAAAAAAAAAAAATACATTCTTTTAAACTGTTTTATGAACAAACTTCTACAGTTCTCTAAAAAATTGTTTTATACTGTTATGAACTAAACAGGTCCAGGATTCTTAATGGAAGTTTTCATTTATCAAACAATTTGATTCTACAATGATGGTGTTGGCAGTGAAAACCAATATTTGATTCTACAACGGGGGAGGTAGATGTCGCCAAGACCATAAGAAGAAACCTTTACCCAATCCCGAAGGAGAGAACGAGGAGGGTTGATGGATTCTTCAAGTTTTGAAATTGTACAAGTTTAATGACTAACATAATCTGATTATATACGCAAGTCAATCAGAGATTAAAAAAATATATATATTCAATGAAATACATATAAAGATGTAAAACATCAAGATGAAGATTATCAATTACCATTAGATATAACAGATTAACAACAACAGCAATCACCTATTATCAAATTAACGATTAAAAATCAAAATTCACAATTAAGAACTAATCACCTCTTTATCAAAGATTACCAACAGGTGAACAATCACAACAAATAAGAAATCAAAAAAAATATAATCACAAACAAAAATGAGAATAAAACGAATAATCATAAATTGGAAAGAAGGGAAACAACTAGACTAAATCAAGGAATATGAAAGAAAAGAACAATTTTCATGTTATGCTTGTGTGAATGTGCGCGCAAAAGTATATAGCAAATGAAACCCAGGATTGAAATATAAAAGGAGGAAAAGGACTTTAAGATGCACCAATAAAAGTCCACTAATACAACAGTATATGTATATAAATGTATTTACAGTAATAATACATTACGTCTTTGGACCAAAGGAGCTATATATATAACAGTGTAATGGGTGGGTGCATATGGCTCAGATTTTGAGTAGTTCAACAAGAAGGCGAACGTTGGTCTTGGAACAAAAAGATTGTATCTTGGTCCAAACAAGCTATATATATAACCATAATAACCTTGGAAAGCGAATTTGGGGATAGGAGGGAGAGGAGAGAGAAGGAAAGCGGTGGAGGGGTTGGTAGCGTAAATTTGTGAACCATAAAACTTAGGAATATATTAGTCTTTTGTTTGGATAAACAGTAGATCGAAAAAATATATCCAAAACCCATAATTGATCGGTCCTGAGAGATATACAGAGACTTGAAAAGATATATGTGCCTACATATATATATATATATATATATATATATATATATATATATATATATATATATATACCTTGGAAAGTTCGAGAAGAGCGTTCTCTCTGAGATCGGGGTTGCTGAGATCGAGAACCAGCTGTTCGGCCGATTGCATTTTCCGATCTTTGTTGAACTAAGGTCCGACAACGTTCCCGGAAGCGCCGAAAGTAGCGTTTATGGAGAGAGACTGAGGACAGGTTGGACACAGGAGATCTCCACTTTCCTTCCCCTTTTTCTCTCACTTTCTCTCAATTTTCTCTTCTCTAGAGAGAGAGTGTGCGTCTGTTCTGTCATGAAAATAAGGAAGGACGTGACGTGGTGTTATTAATGTGATCGTTAATGTTTAATAATTATAAAGACTTCTTGGCGGTTTGATTTTTTGTTTTTGTTTTTTGTTTTTTTTGATAAAAAGTAAAATAAAAAATAAAAAACTTGCATTTTTTACTGTTTTCTCAGTCAACTTTATTTATTTATTTTTTTATTTTTTTTACAATGGCTGTGTCAGTGTTAGCGTCCAGCGTCTTAAAAGTTAAAACCTACCAAGAAATCTTGCTTCATTACCAATTTGATGGCAATACTTCGTAACTAAAGAAAAAAGTTACAAAATTATCAACAAAAGTTTAATCATTTTTATTTTTTTTGACAAGAGAAACAACTTAAAGCGTAGTATCACGGTCAGATAAGATCTCAAGAGCTTAACCATGACATTGGCTACCTCATTATTATGCCTAGATTATCACCAAAGGTCTAGTCTAGTGAGATTTTTTCAGTTACGGATTCAAGTTAGAATATAATTAAAATGACAAATAAAAATATAGTTGAGTGTTCGAGTTGAGAACAAAAATAAAAAAATCTAATACTTCATGACTTCAGTTGTTCTTAGTGCAATGTGGAGGACAAATTGTTGGAGACAATTTTTTTGTGAAAAAAGAATAAAAAATTGGATCCTAAAGTAACTGAAATAAGTATTGAGATGTTGGTAAACTTAATATTGAAGTTGATTTCAAGATTGACCTTTTGGGCTGTTTTGCTATTTTCTCTCAACTACTTTGACCAATCTATTTTTTTCAAATTAAGAGTATAATTCTAGGACCAATCAAGTTTAGGGTGGCAATATTACTCCAAGAAGCTTAGTTAGAGAAATGCTTGATACTATATAAAAAGAACTAGTTTTGCATTTAGAAGTATAGAATCAGGGCTTGAAATTAGAGAAAAACTAGTTTATACTATAAATTAGTTTTTCTCCAATTTTAATTCAAGACCTCAATATCATGTTACCAAATTCAGGTTAAAACTTGTTCAGATCAAACAAAAAGTCAAATGAAATCCATTTATTAGATAAAAAAAAGACAAATTCAAAATTCACTTTGAGTTCTTGCAAGTTTTAGATATAGGATTGAGCAACCCATTATTCAGTTACTCTTTCATTCTGAATTATTTACAGCACAAAACACTAATGTCCAAAGAAATTTTGATCCTAGATTATTCTCAACTTTAGGGAATAGTCTTAATTTGTTCTTTTAAAACAACACAGCATTAGACGCATTATACAAGATTGCAATAATTCGAAAATTTTCAGTTCCATAAAAACATGAATTTGGGAACCATATATTTCAAACAAGAGTGAAATTACATGTAAAAGAGAATTACAATTCACAATGAGGCAAAACTTCCATTATGTGTCCATGTACAAAATATAACAACGGCAAGGATAATGATTTTTCTTCCAAATGTGTTTTGTAAATAACTTTCGGAAATTGTTGAATTCGGCATCTGTATCATTACTCTAACGACAAATGATTGTTTACTGTTAAACTAACTGAACAACAATAAATATTATTAGAAATAAATAAAGAGAATTGTATTTGATTGAATTGATCTCGTGAACAATACATAAAAGCTTATTTATAGTCACATAATCTTAAAGGCTAAGTAAATTTAAGAGACAAAAAATTCTAGTCCTAGATAATTTAGGAAAGGGTATAAGAAATCCTAGATAATTTAAAATAAAACCAAAATAATAAGTAAGGAACATAATATTAAATATATTATCTAACAATAATCATTCGATCCAATCTAAAACAAACAATAAGAGAGCAATCGATTCATAATCGATTGACACTGGTAAATGAATAACTCGTCAAAAAAAAGTATCATGACATCACATGCCAAAAAAATAAATGGCCAAAAAATCTTTAGAAAACAAAACTCCTGAAGAACAAATCGACGGACAACAACAGTCTCATCGCAATAAGACAAAGTATCTTTGTGGCTAACAGTGGACTGGTGATAATGCGTGCAATGTTAGAGACGTTACGTGAAATTGGCCAGAGAACATACACCCAAACTGACAGACGGGTAAAACGACTCTGTCTTAGACATAACCACAAAAAAAGAGCTAGATAATAAAATTGGTGGCTGTGAAATGCAGATGAAAACTTTTATATATATAAGACGGAAGCTTTTTCTATGATTGACCGGGATTGCCAAGGATGAAGCTGATGGTGTCATCTCCGGCGGTAAGGGCGATAGACAATGAAGACTACCAGGAATTGATAGGCTCTAATACCATGTTAAAAATAAATAAAGAATTGTATTGAATTGAATTTATAGACACATAATCTTAGAGGCTAAGTAAATTTAGGAGACAATAAATCCTAGTCTTAGATAATTTAGGAAAGTGCATAAGAAATATCTAGGAGAAAACTAAAATAGTAAGGAACATAAGATTAAATCTATTATCTACCAAATGTAAAAGTAAAATGTCTTTATTTACAAACAGATTCCAAATTGAGCATCGAGATGCTCACATGAATTTGAAGAAAAACGGATCAACAAGTCACAAGTTTTTAACTTCAATGCTCAAGCACTTCCATGACCATTCTATTGATCCAAATGTGATCTCTTTGCTTTAAAAGTAGATTTGATGGAATGCCAATATTAATCCGATCTAGTCAGGTCACTTTCACAGAGAGGTCACTCGGAGATGCAGTGACTAGTCAAACGCCCGCCAGCAGAATCGAGCAACTCCTCATATGACCAAGTAAATGTATACTCTGAATGTTACTGATTCTTCTCTTCTGCGTTCTAATCCGGTGACAGAATATCTCCTGAAGGCCCTAGAAGTAGCTCATAGAGAGTATGCCAGCTTTAATGTTTCACTTGACATTGGCTTCAATTCTTTAGAAAACCATATTCAGCTCAGTGAGATTCAGAATGCACAATAGTTTATATTCTCAAAATCCGAGTTAATTTGTAGACCTGCACGAACAGAAATAATTTATCCCATCACAGATCCTTTAAGCTGGGATATATATATATATATATATATATATAAATGAAAATCTATAACTGCACATTGGAATAACTGGTTAAATGAGGTGTTGTTTCTGAAAGATACTCTGATCTTCCCAGTGAACCACATAAGCAAGAGCCAAAGCGAGCAAGCATGAGATATGTAAGAGGGACTCAGATAGGTGTATCGAGTGCAGGTATGTATCTAAATGTCAAATTTATCAAATATCCAAGCTCAAAAAATAGTGCCACGGCTAAGTATTTATGTCATTTAATAATTTTCATTTATTTTCTAGAGTAAAATAATGTTTTCACTTGTCTCAAAGCAACAATGCAACAAGAGAAATACTACAACAGTTCTACATACAATTATATAATAAAATTTATCCCAAAAAATAAAATACAATTATATAATAAACTTGAAACATTGCACATTGCTTGTCTAACCATATGTGCCGGACACATGTCTTGCCCATAACCAAGTGTTATGTGTCCAACACGGGTGCATTACGCATTATGAAGAGTCCATATATGTAACAAAGCAAACGAGCACTGACCAAAAGAAAATTAAGATTTAGAGTGTTTAGATGCATGCAACGAGCACATGAATCCTCCTTTCTATGTACTAGCATGTATGTAAAAATAAAAAAAAGACTAGTCAAAAACAACAAAACAAACATTTTTCCAATTACTTGAGGTTGGCTACATGAATCATGTTTTATCATTCTATTGTATATATTGGCATAGCCTAAATCAAGCTACATGTTACCAAATCTTTCCTCATTAACTCTACCCACATTCATTTTGGTCTTCTCCTTTTCCTAACATTACCCTCAATGTAGATCATGTTACTCTTCCTAATTGGCACAATTAGTGGTCTTTCTTGCACATGTCCGAACCACCTTATTCTCCCTCATTTTATCTTCAATTGGTGCTACTTCAATCATCTTATGAATGTGCGCATTTCTAATCAAATCATTTCTTCCCTTGCCACACATCAATCTTAACAACTGCATTTTGTCACGCTCACTCTATACATATGTTTTTTAGTTGGCTAACGATCAATGCCATAAAGGATGGCTAGTCTAATAGCTATTTTATAGAACTTCCCTTTCAATCTTAGATGGATACGCCAATCATAGCACTCCTCCATCTAACTCATCATAACTTGATTATGATTAACATCATCTCCAATTTCTCATTCATGTGAATAGAGCCCAAAATAATGAATATGTTCACTTTTTGGTATCTTTTGATCCTCAATCTTCGCTACGTCTTTATTTGTATTTCTAGATTTACTAAAATTAAATGTCATATATTCAATTTTATTCCTTTTTATCTTTATTTTATCTCCGGAGTTTCTCCCGAAACCTCCAATTTCACACTTACGAGCAAACTTGAAATCTTAACTTTTCACTTTGAGAGGTATAGGAGATACAACTGGGCTACAACCCTTGGTGGTAATTTAGCACTTACTGTTTCTCTAATTTCATCAATTAAAACAATATGATCAACAAATAACATAAAATCATGAAATCTCATCACGAACGTGCCTTGTCAATTCATCCATAACCCTATTGTAATTGAAAATAGTAGTTCTAACTATAGCCACACTTTCACGTAATATACATATCTTTTATCCCGTCAATGTATCCCTTTATGACTTTCTTTTCTTTCTAAATCCCTCCATATAAGATGTTTATGTACCATATCATATGTTTTTTTCTAAATTAATAAAAATCATATAAAAATATTTCTTCCTCTTCAATATTTTTCAATTAATCTCCTCAATAAGTAAAAAGCCTCCATCATTGACCTCCCTGATGTAAATCCAAATTGATTTTTTGACACATCAAAATCTCGTTGTAATTGTTGTCCAATCACTATCTCCCAAAGTTCCATAGTGTTCCTCATTAATTTAACATCACAATAATTATTACAACTTTGTTCATTCCCCTTAATTTTTATATATAGGTATTAAAACACTTTACACGACGCATCAAGTATTCTCCTAGTTGTTATTACCTTATTAAACAAGGGACACTGTCATCCTTTAAGCACTTCCAAACCTCGATAGGATTGCCATCTAGTCATAAATCTTTCCTAATTTCATCCTTCTTAATACATTTCTTACCTTGCACTCCCTAATCCTACGAAAGCATATGTTCTCCATTCTCTCTAGGGCACCATATCCTTCTAACCCTAAAAAAAAAAGCTAGCCCAGTGCATGAGACTCCCGCCAATGAGAGCTCTAGGGATGGTCAAATGTACGCAATCTTACCTCCACATGCGGAGAGGATGTTTCCCAACCATATTCTTCTAAGACTAAAATTCCTAAATGGTTTTTGTTTAACAATTTCTCAAATAACTTTTCCATATTTCTTTAATTTTGTCATTTTTTACTAAAATCCTTGATCTTCACTTTCGATACATTTAACATGATTACAATCTTTAGTTTTCCTCTCTTAGTTTAGCAATTATATATTATTCTCCCCGTATTTAATAATTAATATAGAATAGAGATCACTGTATGTTTTATATTTTACTTCTTTTACAACTTTTTTAACTTCCTTTTTGGAATTTTTGTATCTTTCAAAGGTTTCTTCATTTCTAGTTTTTATAACATTCTCTTTCGATTTTTATGATAGCTTCTCTTTTTGTATAAAAAATTCTTAGTATAAAAGAGTATGTGTATAAATAAATAAATAAATAAATATATATATATATATATAGATCACTGGGGAGCACCTATCCAAGACTTGCCAGAATTGCAGTTGATAGACAAGCAATGGTCGATCAATGCTATCACCTTGATGGTGGACGACTGGTTTGGGACGTTCAGTTTGAGAGACTCTTGTATGACTGGGAAATTGAGGAAACGACGGAGTTTTTGGCCTTCCTTTACGGACAGGTCGGTCCTGGGGCGGGGTGCGATGAGCTGGTTTGGACTGGCACGAGTCATGGAAGATTCGAGGTCCAGTCTTATTATCGGAGGTTGGTGGAATCCCGAGGGCCTTCTCCTTCCTTTCCATGGAAAGGTATTTGGTGATCTAGAGCTCCTTTGAAGGTGGCCTTCTTTGTGTGGACAACATCCATGGGGAAGATTTTGACCATTGATAATCTGAAAAAGAGATGGCACATCTTGGCAAATTGGTGTTGTATCTGTAAACAGGTGGAGAAATCGGTTGATCATCTCCTCCTTCATTGCCGTAGAGCTAGGGAGGGATGGGACTTGATTTATGTTATTTTTGGAGTGCAGTGGGTCATGCCTAAGTCGGTGACGAGTTGTATTACAGCTTGGGAGGGATTCCGGGTGTGGCATGATACTAGGCACTCATGGAGGGTTGCTCCTCATTGCTTATGGTGGGCTTTATGGAACGAGAGGAATAAGAGATCCTTTGATGCAAAGAGCAGCCCTAGGGAGCCTTTAGATACTCTGTACTTAGCTCCTTATACTTTTGGTCGGAGGGGATCCTTTTGTAATTCTTCGGAGTCCCTCTTGACTTTTCTAGATAGTCTAAGGCTTTGATAAAAAGTTTTTTTGTTGTTCCTTGGGATGCGTCCCCCGTTTGGGCGCTCTTTAATAAATCCTTTATTTATCAAAAAAAAAAATACATATAGTGGTCAATATTACCCAATTGTTGGGGCCCGATATTATAAAGACCAAACTAAAACTCAAATGAAGACAAATAAATTCTTATGAATAATTTTAAATAGAACACCTGGGAGGCTGGGAGCACCTTGCAATGGCACTCTCAAGTCTCAACAGGTGAGGCTGGGAAGATCATCAGCTTTTAATTGGCCATTTTTTGATGTGCATACTAATCCAGCAGGCATTGACCACTTAGAACGAAACCAAAATCAGATGATTGCATTAGTATTAAATGAGAGCCCTTTCTTCTGGATTCATTTACACTCATCTACTTTGGTTTTTTTAGGGCTTACAGAATCCTATATTGAACCCTAAAATTATAACACAGGTTTCTGAAAAAGAATTGTGAGAAGCTGTGACTAAATGACCCAATCTATCTGAATGCTATTGAAGGAAAGAAAAGAAAATAACTCTAGCTTTGAACGAACGGGATTGTCAAATAAGCTTTTTTGTGACCGGTCGAGACTACACTTCCTCCGTGACTTGCTGCTTACTGTGAAGTAGTTTATAGGTTTCTATCAACAACCTGACACGTTGTGGCTTACGGTTGGTGTTTGCCAGCCACTATTATGGGGTTCTAGATAGAAAACTATATTATGATATTGTGTGATTGAGTGCTCAAGCAAGGAAACTAATTGAAGACTTTAAAGATCATCAACCACAATATCCATCCATCAAAAAACAGAATGTTGATAAACAATCACTAAAAGAAGAGCGGATCGTTGGTGAATGGGTTCATCGATCGACAGCAGTAAAACTCGGTATGAGTGTCTAGTTTGAGTCTTGATCAGGGGTAAATCAACAAAGGTGATTCTTAAGGGTTAAGAGTCTGGAGTTAGGATTGTACACCCTATGATTACAGGGAATTATTTGTGTCTAATTGCATCCCATGGTTTTTCCCTTTGGAGTTTTCCTTGTAAATCTCTATGTCTCCTTTAGATCGCTTTACTGCTTTATGGTTTGATTGGATAATTATCCATAGCATGAGTAACTAATTGGTTGAAATTCTCTACAATTAAAATCAATCAAAATATTTATCAAATTCACGCCCTCTAGGTCCTATTGAATCCATAACACATTATAATATCAAGGATGGTATTTTGCACAGCCCTAGTTTAACTAACCTGAGCAGTTCTACTCGGCAATGGCACTTCCAAGCAGTTTCTGAGACCATCAACTCTGCACAGAAGACAACACTAAATCAAGAGGAAAAAACAGAAACAAACCATAATATGCTAAATCAAGCAAACACTAATTGGAAGTATACAATTCAGAGGAAGTGTTACAAGTCAATGTCTACCTTTTACTACTAGTTCTTTGAAGATATTGGTTATGCTGAATAAGTCCTTGACCACTGTACTTATCTTCATCCGTATTCAGTATGACCTGTGCTAGTTATTCAAAAGTTAGTGGAAATACATGAAATGGTAGAAAAGAACACTTAAGCAAAAGCAAGGAAAATCAAGGTTATCATACATGAAAGAGTAATAAACACTAGGGGCAAAAGCAAAAACGATCAAATCTTAGTTAAACATACTGAACTCAAGAAAACCTTATAAACTGATGTATTTTCTTTTTCTCTGGTAGAGAGACCTTCTACACCAATGTAGGGTGTTATTTTAATCTGTTTCTACTGTCCTGTTACACCTTGTTTTGTTTAATCCTTAGTCATAATACAATTTCTTACATACTCGACCCACTTTTTTTTGCCCTTCTTGCTCCTAGTTCCATTAAATTGAACCATACCACTTGTTACTATTGCACTGTTGATCTTTGCTACAGATGATCAAAACATTTCAACTGGCATTCTCCAATCACGTCCTCAATTGGTGGTATCTCTAACTTCCCCATGAGGCATTTCTCTTGGAATATGTCCACTCTTTTCTAAATTTTGACCTATTTAATTTCAAATATTATACTTATTACTATTAGTTCCTGGGTTTTGATAACATTTCAGAACAAGTTCAAACACCACACTTGTGCTAGCTTAACATGAACCAATATCAACCATTTGGCTGTCCTCAGCGATTGAAGAAACAATGTTCACAATCTGGACTGTGCACTGTTTTACTGATTACAGGAATATTATGAGTGCAATGGTAAAAACTGAGGCCATCAAGATCAAAATGTGAGTTCAAGTTTGTAAGATTAGCTCTACACCTTGTCCACCACACTCAGCTCCCTAGATTAACAGGAATGACTCTAGGTAAAATATATATATATGTTGAGAAACAAGCCCCCAATCACGAACCACCAAATATTACGATGTGATGATAAGTAAATAAGCACGAAGAAATTTGCAAGAACACACCAAGATTATACGTACTTCGACTAAACAAGCCTACGTTCACGGAGAGCCCGATTTCACTATATAGATTGTAATAGTACAAGTTAAAGAATTGTACACTCAACTCTCAACCCTTAACCCTTATACACCCAATCTCGCTCAAAAGAAATCACAAATTATAAACAAGAATTCTTTCTCTAAGTGTCCTCTCAATAACAATGAGAGTATTACCTCTACGCAAGAGTTGCCATCTCAAAACAATGAGAGAAACCTCTAAAACACAATGAGAGTATTGCCTCTTTTCTTCTCACTCATCTCAACCTATAACACAGGTAACTATTTATGGAGTCCAAAACCCAATTCCTTGGCGGACAAGGATTACAATTCCTTAGAATCATAGACTTGCCTAACAAGAACTTTCCTTCCTTAAGACCAAGACATGTTTACTAAGAAATTACTTAATAAGAGACACCTCTATAATAGAAACCTGATCACAATAGGAATTTGAGTCAACCCAACAAATCTCTCCCTTGGCAAAAATTTTGACAAGTCTTTAATACACGAGACTCCCGTCTGCAAATCCACAAACGATCCATCGGCCTTTCAAATTCCAACTACATAACCCGAATCAAGTATGAAACAATACTCTCCTTGATCCGCACAGCCAATGTATTCATGCAGCTGTATCAAGTCAACACTATCTAGTGACTTTGGAAGGGGGCTTCGATGCAACCCTTCTTCAAGCAAGAACTTTCATCTCACTCACGTCTGTATGGAAACGTGCAACCCATGTCTTCGATAAATCAAACAAAACACGTCTCAAGATCGTGTTACTATGTGCACCCCGTTTCCTATCGACAGTCGAAGTCTGAGTGCTATTGGCACTCCCCACCAGACGATATAAACCTCCACTCTGTTCTCCTTGCATTAATACCATGCAGCCCATAGAGTCCAACCGGCTCAAGGAAATTAGATTACACCGCAACTTGGGTGAATCTAAAAACCACTCATGTTCAGTAAGAGTGTCACCTTTGTAAATTGTGAGAACATCCCCAATACAAAGTCGAATAATGCTAACACACCTTGACTTTATATCCTATCAATCATCAACTGACATTTTTTTCGGTTTTCCATCCTTCCCTTTCAACGCCCGCGCTAAGCCTTATTGAATTAGGATGTCCTTCACCCTCCCTTACCATAGGGTGAAGCTACCCTTACCATCAAATCTCTTCACCTTGTATTGTGTAGCAATATTACCAGCCATGATTGTCACAAGTGTCCAAGACAAACAACACCTGTATTATGAAGAAAAATATAGACAAGACTTTTATTAAACACCTTGTGTGCACCTTGAAACTCTAATACCAATTCGTTGAGAAACAAGCCCCCAATCACGAACCACCAAATATTACGATGTGATGATAAGTAAACAAGCACGAAAAATTTTGCAAGAACACACCAAGAATTATACGTGATTCGACTAAACAAGCCTATATCCATGGAGAGCCCGATTTCACTATATAGATTGTAACAGTACAAGTTGAAGAATTGTATCAAGAGTAAACTCAACTCTCAACCCTTAACCCTTATACACCCAATCTCACTCAAAAGAAAATCACAAATTCTAAACAAGAATTCTCTCTCTAAGGCTTTGTTTGGATAAACAAGATAGAAAAGAAAAGAAAGAATAATATTAGTTATGAGAGAAAAGAAAAGAAAGGATAATATTAGTTATGAGAGAAAAGAAAGGATAAAATTAGTTATGAAAGAAAAGAAAAGAAAGGATAATCTTAGTTATGAGAGAAGAAAAGAAAAGATAACATGTATTCATGTTTGGATAAATTATGAAGAAAAAGAAAGGAAATGATTGCATTATTGTTTGGAAAAGGTAAAGGAGAGAAAAGAAAAGAAACCATTTTAATCAATTTACTATCATGTCCTTTTGTGTTTATATTACAAGATATATCCAAATGTCTTTTAAATTTTGTTCTTTAAAATGTTAGGGTTATTTTTGGTATTATGAAAGATTCACTTATTCTTATTATTTCTTTCCAAATCTTTCCACTTTTGGAAGAATAGCATATGAGAGATTTAGATGGATAATTATCCCTCCAAATCACTCCTAATCCTTTCTTTTCTCTTACTAATGACAATCCAAACACAAAAAATATTATCCTTCCCTTTCTTTTCTTTTCTTTTCCTTCCAATTCCTTCAATCCAAACAAGCCCTAAGTGTCATCTCAACAACAATGAGAGTATTACCTCTACGCAAGAGTTGCCCTCTCAAAGCAATGAGAGTATCCTCTCAAATACAATGAGAGTATTGCCTCTTTTCTTCTCACTCATCTCAACCTATAACATAGGTAACTATTTATAGAGCCCAAACCCAATTCCTTGTTGGACAGGGATTACAATTCCTTAGAGTCATAGACTTGCCTAACAAGAATTTTCCTTCCTTAAGACCAAGACATGTCTACTAAGAAATTACCTAATAAGATACAACTTTATAATAGAAACCTAATCACAATAGGAATTTGAGCCAACCCAACAATATATATATATATATTAAAATTCTATAACAATTCAGACCAGAATAGCCATACTCTATACAGTGACCAAACTCCCCAGAGTCGACCAGCATTTTAATCAAACTATAAAAATATCCCTAATTTACATTTAAATTGAATTTTTTTTTTGTCAAGTTGCTCAAAGCCAATATCAGCACCTGACTTATTGGCAAGCTGTGATCTGGCCAGCAACCAACAGGAGGCAATGCTGCTTGTCACAGCCACCCAAGAAACAGTTAACTCCTATCATTTGTCTGGGTTTCTATCCCAGTTCCTGGATCAAGTTTTTTCTGGTGAAGTTCCTTATCTACCAAACTCATTAAGAAAATATTGTGGTTTAGAGTTTTAAAAAACTATTAGAAGCTATTATTGCCAAATTATGAGCTTTCTTTCTATCAAAGAGGCATAATCACCCATTATTTTTGTATCTTAAAGCAACCATGGTTATTCTTATGCTTTAAGGGATGAGCATTCCCTATGTTTTGTTAAAGTATCAGTTTATCGTTATGATGCATTTAAAATATTACACAATGTATTTTAATGATTCATGATTCTTCGCTCCCTGGCATACTTGTACAATAGTCACCAGATAAATAGTACTACATCAATACAATAACTCAGATTCTCAATCACATTTGTTAGAAAGTGCCTTTGTACTTGATAATTAATGAATAACTCCAAATATTATTCTCTTTTAAATTTAGAAGAGATGCATTTTCCACATACCCTATCCATGTTGAAGATTCATGACCATCTCCAGAAAGCAGGGAAGCATTATACGAAAGAAGGAACATTTAGAAACTTTAAACTTACTATCAAAGACAATAAAATGGCAGCTAAATGCGACTTACTTGATACTCTCCAGCTTCTTCTGCACCCACACTGTATCTTTCATAAGAATTTGTGGGATGAAAATTGAATATAAAGAGAAAGGGACCTCTTGAGTAAGATATAACCTGCATTATAGGAATAAAATGCCTTAATATCAAAATGACCAAGACGTGTTAACGAAAATATGTGCTTAATAATTGTGCACCAAGAAGCATGAAAAAGAAAATTAAAAGAATAAAAATACAGGTAGATCAGATGAAAACCGTATATTAAATGTATATGTCAAGAGAGTTATAGCCATATCAATTGCTTGAGGAAAAGGACTTGCAAATTACAAATTGCACCACTGGACATATATTCTAAATTGGTGGGTTATACTTTGAATAATGGTGCATTATTGTGAAGGACCGATTCTCAAATTATAGTACTATTTGAAGGACCAACTTACAATGTTGGTAATATCATTGAGAAGGTTTAATACTTTTCATAAGAGAGGGCTATTGATACAAGGTATATGGTACACCTATGGACTTTTCAAGAAAAATGAAGTTCCATGCAGTTAGCTCTTCATCCACCCACCCACCCCAACCCCAAAATACACACACAAAAAGACACTTTCAAACATATGCACCAAGTAACTGAACTGGAGAGAGTCACTATACCATAGTAGTGTCATCAACATGGTGAATCTTCGGAAGCCCTCTTGAAAGTATTCTTTCATTTTCATCCACTTTCATCATGTCCTAAGAAAAAAAAAATGTAAAATATAGTTGTTATTACTACAATTCAATATAAAGTCTACCCTATTTGATCACCATAAGTACACTTAATTCATCATCTTAAAGTCATAACAAGCAAAAGATACAAGTAGCAATTATAATACATGGTCAAATGGACACCTTATCAAAAGAAAATAAATCATGATGTACTCCTTCATTTGCCAACAGATCCCAACGACGGTTAGCAAGTGAAAATGAGAAGTTGTTACTTGGCATTGGGAACTCTACCTTCTGTAACAAGGAAAATAGTTAATCACATATATTGAGATCTTCACATTTAATACATATTCAAAGGAAAGAGACTTAACCTTTGGATGCCCAAATTCATTGCCCATGAAGTTGATGTAAGCACGACCGCCAATTGTAAACGTAATTAATCTGATCATCTTACTCCCAACAAATAAATAAATCTTTTCAGATACAGATAGAACCAAACAAAAACAAAAAATATTAAATTAGAAAAAAAGGAAAAAAGATTCTATATATTCATGCTTAGAAGAGTCTCTTTACAAGGCTTCCTTTTGTTTAAGACAAATAACATTTATATACCATGGATGGGGCTACCAAGTGGGCTGGTCAGAGCCCCAAATTCATTCTAAACTTTGGGCCAATAGATATGAAGCTCAGCTTGACCCAAACTCATTCTAAACTCAGCCTGAACTCAGGCTTCAGGCTACCATGGCCGCACGGCCCCGTGGACGTCTGTAATTATAAGGAAATAGAGGCCATCTTAAACTCCCCATATATTTGACCACAATTCCACTGGTTAAATAAGTCAGCGGAAAGTTAAAATACCCTGCATTGAAGCATGTTTGCAACAAAAGTAACATTCAAGTGCATACTTTATGCAGCGAAGAGCCTCTGAGTAATGAATCTTTTGTGTTAGCTGAGTGCTCCATGGGTTCACCAAACAGTATTTCTGCAAATGACCGTCCTCCAGATATAGACTATCAAGCAAGAAAGAAATGCTTAGATCAGTAATGTGTCAAATTAGAATGATAAATTAAAAAAATAAATGCAAATGTGGTTCATGGACATGACTACTATACTAAAACGACTCTGGGGGGGAAGGAGGGAGTATGAGAATTACCTGGTTGTGATTTTCAGCATACAAGAGCATCTTCTCGGCACCATGTCTGTTGCCCACTAATGTGCTCACAATCTGAAAAAAGAAAAGACCAAAATCCAAAAAAAAGTATTAGAATAAACATAAACAACAAGGATAGATAACATCCCATTCAATACATATATAAACTGAGATGATTAGATGATGCAACCTTACTCATGCTCCAATCATGGTCAGGAATTTTCTCAAGAAACCATGACCACATATCAGACGCTGAAAGATTGACATAATAATCAAATCCAAGTCCTCCTTGAGAAGTTGGTTCACATAGTCCAGGATAAAGTGTTGCCTGTGCAATAAAGCCAAGAAGACATCATGACCAAAAATAAAAGCAATTTATATAGCCGGATGATTTAAAATACGAGAAGAAAAGGCCTCAAGGAGTGTAGCAATTCTATAGCTACATATAGAAGCAAACTATATCCATGACTTCCCACGGTCATATATCAAGCAATAAATAGAATGAATTCCAGTTATAAAAGGAAATTGCAAATTATCTTTTCCAAAGAGCCACTAAAAAAATTGTTGAACCTTGATGTTATCATTGCCTTCTAAACTATTTCCACAGTACATCCTGACACACTCAACTTTTAATCTACTAGCAGTGTCTCGGCTAACTCCCAACCTCAATTGGTCATTCCGTAAGCAATAATGCCCAGCAGTGTTCCACTTCCATATCATATAAAACAAGGCATATTTCCCCTTTGTAAATCTATATCACTCTTTAACACTCCCTCACAAGTTGGAGCATGAATTTCTATCATACCAAACTTTTACATAGCACAGAAAACCAACTATTCCCTAAAACTTTACTAAACATGCTGACTAACTGATCTTCAATATTCATACTTTCTCATAAGACATAACTTCTTTTTTCCCGCCAAATATTTTTTATGAAGTGCCAGTCCACCTCTATATGTTTAGTACACTCGTGAAATTTTGGATTGGAAGCACTATATATAGCAACTTGATTATCTGGGTCTGCTGTAAAAGCAATTGCATCTAAATCATCTCATATGCTGTATGAGCCAAAACTATGTCATCTATTTCTGCACTTGAGCTTGTACTTTGCATTTTACTCTTCCACACAGCCAAATCACTATTATCATATAAGAAAACCTCAAAAACTGATCTTCTATCCATCTTGTCCCCAGTCCAATCTGTATCAGAATAACATACAACAGCACTATGCAAGTGACTTAGAAGGCCTATAATTTAACCTTTTCCAGCAGCTCCTTTTAAAGTACTTTAAGATACGACAAACTGCTTCCCAATATTTTCTTGGATTCTAAATAAATTGTCTGACGACTCCAATAAGCAAGGCAGTGTCAACATGTTCATGATTATACAGATAAGCTTCCGTACCAGTCTCCATGATTACACATATCTACCTGGATCATCAAATAATGAACCATAACACATCTAACACTAGAGTCCATTCCATCAACTGGCTATGTCAAAAAAAATTCTCTCCTAATAGAACAGTAGCATATTTCCTTTCCAAGAAAGAGTTCCCCAGTCCTTACCGGGGAAAAAAAAAAAGGAGGGATCCCCAGTCCAAATCCAACCACCTCTATACCAAAAAGAAATATCTCAACTTACCAGATCTTTCATCCACTTCTCAACATTGATTTCCCTTTTCAACCACAATTACGTGACTTTCTACACAAAGATATGCAAACCATCATAGAGAGAACTTGAAGCAAAGAGGAAAGGTAACATCTAGCACAATTAGATCAGTATTTTCACCATTGAGAAAGAATGTCCAAATTTTCATGCAAAGTTTATTTACGAAATGTCATCAAGCTATAATTTTTTACCAGACTCATTACAATGAAGAGAAACCCATAAATGAGAATTACTTACATCTTCAGCAATTGTAACTATATTGGGATGAAGAGCATGCAATATCTCATTTGCCAAAATGAGGTATATCAATGCATCCTTGTCAACATATTGGTTACAGTACCTGCAACAAAAATAATAATAAGTAAATATATAACCATTTTGAAATATATATATATATATATATATATATATCTTAATCAACCATGATCATGAATATCAGTGCCAAGAAGAAGAAAAAGAAAAGAACAACTAAAACCTCT
Source organism: Cornus controversa (assembly GCA_026545225.1). Classification (NCBI taxonomy): domain Eukaryota; kingdom Viridiplantae; phylum Streptophyta; class Magnoliopsida; order Cornales; family Cornaceae; genus Cornus; species Cornus controversa. The sequence continues at coordinate 41,561,638 of CM048852.1, read as the reverse complement.
GCAGTTTATAACTTATACACCTAAAAAAATACTATAGCATATCAAAGCCAAGGCAAAATGACATGAAACAGTACCATGTAAAGGTGGTTACATTTTAATCAATTTTAAAGTCATAGATGCCTTACTCTTCCATGTCACCATTAAAAGAAGCGAAGCCATTATGTGTATAGATCATTGACGAGAGTGAATGGAACTGGAAACCATCAATATGATACTCCACCACCCACCTGCTCAAACATCATTACACAAACAAAGAAAACACCTACTTAAAAGATGACCTTGACGCAAGCTCCAAAAGAATTCAATTTTCTAATCAACCAATAGTATAGAAGTTAACAAAATGCACCTCAGAGTAAAAACAAAAAAATACCAAAACAGATAACCACTTGACCATTTCCATATGAAAGATTGACGATAATCCTGCTCCACATACCAATTCAAGTTTGAGAGAAGAAAATGCAGCACTTCAAGGTCTCCATATTTGAACATTCTGGTACCCCAAAATTTGTGATGCCCTCGTTTACCTGTCTACCCAGGAAGAATTGAACACGATATTAAGTGTATACAAACAACAGAACATAGGCAATCATTGAAATCATTGCACCATGTTCAGTAACTTTAACAGGATCACTACAGCAAAGAGTGAAAATGTTCATGGTTTTGAAGGCTGCACGAGTATGTTTCAGCAGCACATATTGCTTACAAAAATGCTACGAAGTGACGAGAACAATAGTAAAAAGTTACAAGTTAAATGCAAACAAATAAAAAATTCTTAGAAAGTTAATCACATGACAGCAAGAGAGATCTCAACGCATAACAGAACCTTCCCTCAATAAGAGAGACACTTAAAGCAAGTTTTATATAGAAAGAGAATAATGTTAGAAATAAAAAAGGAAGAAAAAGATGCAGGCAGCGAGTAGGATATTGCATTGGACAATAATACAAATTTCAGGACTTGGAAGACAAAATAATGAGTCTACCAAGAAGCAGCTTGGAGCCTTGGACATATCATCCAAATTTATATGCAAATAATTAGTTTTGCAATTTCCAGGCTATTGAGAGATACATTCAACAAACTGAAGAAACATCATTACAACAAATTGGGTCTGATAAGTGAGTCCCAGTCACCAACATATAGGATCCCATAAGGAACACATGGATGAGTAGAATGAGTATTCTCCTAGTAGGATAAAAAAACATGACACTGTAAAAGCTAACTAACTGTAACATCTGTGAGGTGAAAATGATTTGTGACTGACAATCTGATCCTAGTACTTCATAGGAAACATCAATGTAAAAATATTTTTTACCAGTATGAAAGTAGCAATCATTTGATCCATCAAAAAGTGATAATCCAACCATCTCATCTGTTGCTGAGTAAGAATGGACAATGTCTAAGAAGACCAGCAGTCCTAGTCCTGTAAAATGAAATGGGTAATAATATTTAAATGTATGCATGTAACTGTGCAGAAACAATTGGAAAAATAACGAATTTAGAAAAAAATATCTTATGAATATAAATTTGAAGCCAAAAATAGAGGAGGGTTCACAAGATAGAAGTTGCACTTTAAGATGACAAGGTATAGTTTAATCTAGATAGCCTTATCCACCTACATGGTTAACAACATAAATCCATATTATGACTTCAGCCTAGTCAAAATTATTACTTCAAGTAAAGAATGACGTGAAAAACTATTTTCACCAAATTTATCCATATCTGTTTGGTTCTTTTCCCATTATAGAACATCCATAACAGACTAACTTGCATCTTTGGAGTTCGGATGGACACCGTCTCTAGTCTTCTTTGAGATTCTTCTTTGCAAAGAGTGATATCATGTCCTTTATAGATACCAAGCCACTCCTGCTAGAGTTTCAGAAATTCATTTCAAGTTCTCTTTTTCCTCACATTTCTACTCATCAACCTCTTTTTGTAACCATACCTTCTTCTTCTTTCCTTTTTTTCATGATTAATAATATTTTGGTTGAGAAAGAACGAAGTCTCAAGCTCTATGGACATTGTGAGAGCTTGATAAACGTTGTGTGGCTCATTTCCTAATAGCTTAAGCCCTTGGGACAATTGATTGTCTAACATAATCAGAGTTCCAATTCTGAGAGCTTTTGGATGCAAGTCCTTCAGTTTTCATTTGTACCCCCATTTTTATCTTTTGCATTTTGTTCTGCTTGTTTGTCTGTCTCTCCTTCCACATGCAAGAGGGTCACATGTTAGCAAGGGTCGAAGAGCTTTATATTACATTGTTAAGTTTGTTCTTCTAGCAGCTTAAGCTTTTAGTATAACTAATTCTCTAACAGATATTTACAGCTACAGCCTGATAATCTGCTTTGCACAAGAGCACAAAAAATACTAAAATACCCATTTTGTCCTTCCCCAGGATCCTGCCATTGCGGGGCCAAAACTGAATAATGCCCTTCATTACCCTATTTGCTCTATTCATCTTGTATCAGTCAATTTATGGCTGCTAAAATGAACTTAATTTATAAAAGAACTTTTTTTTATTTTTGGGTAAGTAAAAAATCAGAACACTGAGATCAACGTAATGCGATATCTTGAACGACATTCCACTTAAGGCAACTTTCTCTTTATTATGCAACAACCATCCACGACTTCACCCATTTTTGGTCTGACTAGTAATAAGATATATATCCAACTTTTGCAGTTAACCATTGTTTAATCTCATACAACAACAACCAAGTCTTTTTTCCAACTACTTGGGGTCGGCTACATGAATCCTATGTTTCCATGCCGCTCTATCTAAGGTCATAGCCTCAATTAAACTACATGCTATCATATCCTTCTTTACTAACTCTACTCACGTTAACATTGGTCTTCCTCTTCCCTTAGAATTACCCTCAATGTAGACTATGTCATTCTTTGTAACTGGAGCATTTAAAGGTCTTCTTTGCACATGTCCAAACTATCTTAACCGATGTTCTCTCATTTTATCTCCAATTTGTGCTACTCCAACCATCTCCCCCGAATGTGATCATTTCTAATTCTATCTTTTCTAGTTTTACCGCACATCCATCTCACACATTTACATTTCCGCCACTCACTTTATGCATATGTTGTTGCCTAGCTGGCCAACATTTTGTGCCATATTCGATAGAACTTCTGTCATGCCCCGATTTCCAACACCCGATTAAGAGCGAGGGAAATGAGGTTGGTGATTATTATAAGTGAACCGTCATCTAAATCTTTAATTCATTTGAAATCTCATAACCCCAAAAGCATAATCATAATCATAAATTCAACAGTATACGTATACGTATACAAGACAACACCTGCATGTGGGTCCTTCACTAAGGTATATGTGCACTCGAGTTCTATTACTCAATCTCATACTCAACTGCTTAGTACGATCCATCGTAATATTCATTACGATGCATCGTAAGTCAGGTTACGATCCATCGTAATATAAGATCAATCGCTGATGTATCGCAACATGTCTCGAAATACACTAGTTTTGGAGTTCAATTTCCTTGCATTTTTACGATCCATCGACTTAGACATTACGATACATCGTAGTATTACGATGCATTGTAATCACTCGACTGTAGAGGTCTGTTTGGTCATAGTTGCACATATGGCATCCAAATTTCCAGTTACAACTAGGTATACATCCAACATGTATTAATATACTTCAAGCATGTGAATAGACATGAAAATTATGAACAGAACTTAATTACATCATTGAAATTGGATCAAGTCTGGAATAAACATAAAAGTGTCCAAGTTTCTGAATTGACAATCATAACACTAAAGTGTTTAGAGCATATGTCCAAGTCTCATATTCGAATTACAAAGTGTCAACAAGTGCCTAAACATGATACACAAAATGTAAAGTAGATAGTCTCAAACAAGAGATCGAACACTCCACCCCCAAGTACCTCAAACCCTGCCGATCATTGGTGCCTTATCTGTAAATATGTTTGGGGAAGGGGGGTGAGCGTCAACATGCCCAGTAGAGATACCCAAACCAACTTATGCATCGACTCGACGCGACCTACATGAAATGCAAGCGTGGCATTCCTATGTACTACATGGCATACTTCCAATGCTCGTGAAATGCTATCATGGCATTCCTACACACTGCATGACATACATCAATGCACATGCTCGTGGAATCTCAATTCAATACTTGAGTAAGTCATATACCCAACAATGCTCAATTAATAGAAGGTCACACAAGCATTAACATGAATATCACAATTCAATAATAAGACTTAAACACCAAATCACGTAAATTTCCGAAATCAAACAAATGGGAGTATTCGTAGAACCATCGGATAACCGCTAATTGAGCCAATTATCCAAGATATCTAATTTTAGTCTAGAAGGAACCACATTGGCCAAGTTCCAGGCTTTGCACCTTAGGGCTCCGGGCCCTTTTTGCTTTTCCAACCTCCTCCCAAAATCAACAACCAATCACATAGAACTAAAAATATGATAACACATACAATTTCAACGTATCATACATTCCCAAGCGCATCATAAGCCACTTGATTTTCATGCTAAAACATGTTATTTCCATACATATAACAATGAAATAATTTCACATCTCCAAGCGCATCATAAGCCACTTGATTCCATGCTAAAACATGTCATTTCTATGCATGTAACAATGCAATATCAATTCTCAAACAATACATTCATAACAATGCAATTTTTATAGAAAATAACATTCTTATGCATTTTATCAAACATGTGGCATGCAACATGTATATTACATGGTTATCAAAATCGCAATTTGGATCGTAGAATCGTACGATGCTATATGATTCTACAAAGAAGCCTTTAGGCTTACGTTGTTCAGCTGCCAAATAAGGTCTTATAAGTCCTTGTTGCATTTTGTTTGATACATTGGGCCCAAAAGTGTATTTTAAGTTATGAGCTCAATAATTTTGGGCCTATGTTTACTTAAATAAACAGAAAAAGACAACAAAAAAAAAAAGCTTTTTAGTTTTTATAACTTATATTCTTACAAGGCAGAGCAAAACAAAAACGTATCAATGTATCTAGAGCTCGGTTCATTCTTTTGCGAAGACGACTCTCTCTCTCTCTCTCTTTTTCCTCTGGAAAGACTTGTGAACAGAAAAGTTCCTCGGTCACTCTCTCTCTACCCTCTGCCGAAGATGCCAAAAGTCTGAATCAAACTCCAACAACCTCGTCAACAAGATCCATCACCTCTGGCAAGCTACAGGTCTCTACATCACCTCCGGCGAGCTCCACCAGGGAATTTATTTCCAATTTTAGCGATGTTTGTATCTAAATCAAGCTCTCTTCAAAGGTGTGTTTCAAGTTTAACTTTCAGTTTCTCTTTCTTTCTTGCTTAGAGATGTTTATTTACCCTCTAAAGACATTCAATATTACTGGTAAAAATCCTCCCACAATTTTCACTCCAAGGCTCCTTAATGCTCTGTAATTCTAAATTTTTACTACTAGATACAATCATGGTTGATGACTTGCTCTATATTTTCTCTATTTTTAATTAAAGAGTTTTATACTTTAATTGCTCTGTAATTTTGGATTTTTATTGCTCTGTCTTATGTACAATCATGGTTGATGACTTGCTCTGTATTTTCTCTATTTTATTATTTAAATTAAAGTGTTTTATTTATTCTCTGTAATTTTGGATTTTTATTGCTCTATCTTAGACACAGTCACACAAGCATGGTTGATGACTTGCTCTGTATTTTCTCTGTTTTTAGTTTTTAAATTGATGACTTGCGATATATGTTTGACTTTATCCCTAGATGAATGTAACTATATTTGGAATGGTATTTTTTTATATATATTTTTGTGTTTTGTGCTTATTGTTGCTATATTTTAGAGGTATTAATGTTTAAAATCATAGTTTGAATGGTATTTCTACTAGTTTTGTAGAATCGTACGATTCACGATCTGATTCTATGGAACCCCCACTGATTCTACGTAGAATCCCGATCTTAATATAGTTTCCACAACTATAAATCATTCCAATTAACATGTATCATCAATTGCTAGCATATAAGGCATGCATACACAATTCACATCACAGTTCATATTGATACATGTTCTAACATACTTTTATTCAACAATTTCATCAAAATATATATATACAACATCAATGCATATAATTATCATGTGGATAACCAATTAGGAAACATAAGTATAAGTAAGATGGAAGACTCAGTTCCTAACACTTCTAAACATGCAAATCAATACAAAACCCACATCAATTCCTAAGGAATCGATGATAAGGTGGAAAGAACACCCCTACCTCAATTCCAAGCCAAATTCTCGAAAATCCCCAAATCACCAAAAGTCTGAATTGCTCCAAATTCGATTCTCGAACCGTAGACGCGTAGATTGTAGCAAGGAGAACAACTTTCTCTTCTTGAGCTACCCCCAATTCCAAACCCTAGTTTAGCCCAAATCTTCAACTTTCGCCAAATTGAGCTTTGAACCGACCAATTCAAAGAGAATGATGAGGAGAACACTCTTTCTTCTTGGATCAATCTTCAATTCTCACCCTAAGCCATCTTAATTGTAGAGAGAAGTTGGGATGAAGTTGTAGTGAAAGAGAGATGAGAGAAAATCTTATTTGTTGTGGTGAATTAATTGATTTAATTCTATTTACATTTTCTCTCTTTGCAACTAAGTCCCTCTCTTTCTTTTAATTTGCCCCTTGTTACTACTAACTCCCTACTAATCACATACTAACATTTTCTCTTTCCAACTTTTCTTTTAAGCCCCTCACTTATTCACATACGCCCTTATCTACATTCCCGAGACTTATGAAAGTCTCCCGGCTCGTCCAACTCGTCCCGGATTCCACACCCAAACCCAAAATTTCCCAAAAAAGTCCCATCATGTTCAAACACATATTTAAACCAATTTCTCATACTTTTATCACAATTAAAATACAATTAATTGCAATTAAAAATTAAAAGAAATTCCAAGGCTTTACACTTCCCTTTCAATCTTAGGAGGTACGTCGATCACACAATATACTAGATTCACTCCTCAATTTAACCCATCCTGCCTTGATTCTACGATTAACGTCATCTCCAATTTCTTCTTCATTATGAATAATTGAACTTAAATAACGAAAATGTTCGCTTTTTTGTACCTCTTGATTCTCAATCCTCACTATATCCTCATTTGTATTTCTAGATTTATTGAAGTTACACTCCATAATTTTATTTCTACTAATCTTGAACCCTTTTAATTCTAGAGCTTCTCTCCAAACCTCCAATTTGGCATTAACTCCTCTTGTTGACTAAAACAATATCATCAACAAATAACATACACAATGGAATCTCATCTTGGATGTGTCTTGTCAGCGCATCCATAACCAAGGCAAAAAGGTATGGGTTTAATGCTTACTCTTGATGCAAGCCTACAGTAATTAGGAATTCACTTATTTTCTCTACAGGTTACAGAACTATCATACATGTCTTTTATTGTGTCAATGTATCCCTTTGTGACTCCTTTCTTTTCTAAAACCCTCCATATTAGATCTCTAGGTACCCTATCATAGGCTTTCTCCAAATCAATAAAAACTAAATGGAGATCTCTCTTCTTCTCTCTATATCTTTCCATTAGTCTCCTCAATAAGTAAATAGCCTCCAACATTAACCTTCTCGGCATGAATCCAAATTGATTTTCCGATACTTCAGTCTCTCGTCTTAGGAATTGTTCAATCACTCTCCCAAAGTTTCATAGTGTGACTCATTAATTTAATATCACAATAATTATTACAACTTAGTGTGTCCCCTTCTTTAATCCATCAGCCAACAAAATGTCAACTTCAGATAATATGCATAAAAACATCTCATCTTGAACGAAAACAGCAAATTTCATCCAAGCAATGCAAAAATAAGTTAAGTTGATCCTACCTAAACAGGAACAACCATTCTATCACTAACTTTTCTGGTAAAAGAGATGACTCATAGCATGGTAGAAATATAGCACACAAAAGATTCCTCGCATTGATGCATTCTGCTCCCATATGGTAGAGGAAAACAATCAGTTTATGGTGCTAAGAAATGACTATTCATGCCTAAGGTGATCAATAGAACATAGCATAGTGGGTATAACCTTAGAATCTATATCAACTTGTGACTTATGGGTAGATTCTTTCCCATAGAGGGCCAAACATGTCAAGGACTTTCCTTGCTCACAATACCACCATAGTAAACAGACCAGTTATCTTAATACTACTATTATTTGGAAGAGTCACTAGCGCCCACATGTCATTTTTTTTTAGAAATCCTACCTCATCCACTGTAGCCTATTTCTCCTAGAGCCCACAAGTGTATCCATCAATCTTGAGGAAAAGACAAAAGACGAGGATGAGAAAAAAAAAATAGGTCGTCTTAAATGGAGTCTCATATCTCCCTCAGTGTACTCGTATCAACACAATACAGCATAGGTATGTGTACAAGACGTGTCCAACAGACGAACTACATTGGGCACAGATGCTTATATGTAACAGTGGAATAATAATGTGGTAGCAGGAAAACATATCCTACTTTAGAGATCGAAGGAAACCTCTTTTTCTCACTACATCTCATTTACTTTAAATTCTAATTGAATATATCTTACAGAACAATAACATCACACATTACACTATCACATGGCACATGGCACATGGCACATAAAATATCTAAATGTACATGACATGTCTACACATCCACACCCAACTTTTGTGTACATTTCAAGCCAAGTTCTCATATCCGAATGTTTAGGATTCAAAAAGGCCCGATACTTATAGGGGTGTACAAAAATCCGGGGGAATTGAAAAACCAAATCGGACCAAACCGACCAGTTCGGTCCCCCTTTTTTACGGTTCAGTTTGGTCCCAGTTCCAAATTTTTGGAACTGTAATTTTACAGTCCGATTCTGGTTTGGGATTCTTCAGAACCGTTTGAACCGAACCGTTACATTACTTATATATATATTTATATATTATATATATAATATAAATAATTTTCCAACCTTAAATCCATTCACATTTCTCATTTCTCACACAGCCTCAAATCTGAACAGAACACTGCCGCGACCTCCTCCTCCCTTTCTCTCTCTCTCAATCTCTTTGTTCACTTGTCGCCGAACCCCTTGGCCGTCGTTTCCTCCTCCTCCTCTCTCTCTCGTTGAGAGATTCTCAGCAAAACTTTGCTCCAAACTGCGACCTGCTTACGACAACTTCATTGGTTTCTTCCACGCCATCAATTGGAAGGTGCCTCCTTTTTGTTTGTCTCTCTAAAATCCCCTCTCTAGAAACCCATTTTGATCAGTGTTTCCAAATATGTAAAAACAACATCATATTCCATGTACCCATTATGTTATATGTCAACTTTCTTGCTTCATTGTGTGTTTTTTTTCTTGATACCCACTTTGATGTGTAAATTAGTTGAACCTGTAGTGTCTGAAGCAATAGATTATTCATTTTGAATAATAATTTCTTTTATTCTGATTTTACCCCTATATTTCATTGTTCCATAAAGGGGTTCAATGAAGTAAGTTAAGCATAATGTGGATAAGTTGCTATACTGAATAGTTATATAATGTTTGATATTGGAGTGTGCAGCCCACTTGATTTTGTTCCTGTTCAGATTGTTACAGTGGGCAGAACCGTGGAACCAAACCGAACCGAACCGGTTCTTCACGGTTCGGTTCCATTAGTACTCACGGTCCGGTTTGGTTCCAGTTTTTGTAGAACCGTTAGGACCGGTTTGGTTCCAAAATACTCCCAAACCGGTCTGAACTGAACCGTGTGCACCCCTAGATACTTGCACATACCCGCACAGCCACACCCAATACACATATCAGAGCATATGTAAAATAACAACAGCTGAGAAAGAGAGAGAATGATGCAATACAACAATATAAGGAACGCATCAATTATAGAAACAAAAGGTATAGAAGTAGGGTTTAGACCCATGACCTGACCGTCACATGGTAAGGATGTGAGAAGTATGGTCGTCCTATCTTTTTGTCTCCTAAAATAAAGCTGAATTTCTTTATTATAGTTCACATATTCCCTTACTTCTGAAGACTGCCCTGCTTTTGTAGTTGAGTACCTATCAATCGGACACAATTGTTGAAATTGGGAAACTACGTTATGGAAAAGACGTATGTTCACTTCCACTCTCCTCTTGAAGAGAAATCTTGGAACTGAAAAAGTAAGTCACGGATTGACATAAATGATAACATATTTCTTTATAGTTGGAGGATGGTAAGGTTTGTGTCCTCTTTCAGTAGCGAAGCAGCCTAAGATCACAAACTTTAATTGATTTTTCTCTCACTTGACCATAGACGTGAGTAAAACACGGACACTCAAACAGACATGAATATATTGAAAACAAAGACAAGGATGAGTTGATAGAAATTCAAAGGGGCCTTGAAATTTCTAACATGCTTGATGGCATCCAATTCATTTGATTAACTGTTAAAGTTATAACTTGTAAGTAACGAGTCAACCCAATGTGCCTTCAGAACACGCACGGAAAGAATAAAGTAGTGCAACTTCTTTGCCATCTATCTCATATGCAAACACAACTGTTGGGCTCTCTTGAGTAACAGAATCAAGGACATACTTCCCTTGAGAAATGAGGATGCCTATCCTACAAAAATACTTCATAATCCCAAAGTCTTTTTCTTGAATTTTGGCCAAATGGGACTTCAAAATTTTCAACTATGCCTTAAAATTTGTTAATCCTCCTCTGTGGACTGGTGCCTTTTATATGTTTTCTGAAAGCATCTCGAAACTGGAAAAGCTTTAGATCTACTATTTGGGGTTTGGCCATGAAATTTTACTTTTTCCCATTCTGATCTACTTCAGGCAATATCTTACAGACATGAGACAACCTAAGTGTACGTGTCTTCTTTCACAGAAACCAATATTCCGTTTGTCCTTCCGTCTTCTCCTCCTAACACCTTTAACTTGGACCTCCTTGAAAGCCTAATCTACCTCAACCAACTTCTCTCTCCTAAATCGAACAGTGGGCAAGATCTCTACTTGCTACTTATCTTACTGCTGTAACAAGTGGTCACTCGAGCATCAATTGACAATTAAAGCTCACTCCTCCCACACCCAAGACAGTGCTAGAAATCTACAGACAATACAGAGTAAATTTATGCAGTGGAAAGTCAAATTTGCATCTTAAAAAGGCCTTTGTACTTCATTATCTCTTCATCAAACCAAATGAAGTCCATGGATCGTTTTTATATAACGTTGTCTGGAAGTATCAAATATCTACATTGATATAGAAGTTATTCAAGTACTTGAGAAGCATGAATCAAGTCAATATTGTTAATTTGCAAAATGAATCTCATCAAATAAAATATTTTCAATAATAACCATGTGCTTCATCAACCAAACGCTTGAAGTCATCAGGAGTTCCATAACGGCTGCTAACAGCATACAAATTAGTTACCTGCAACAACATTGAGGTCTTTAATCATCTCAACACAGATGACATATTGAACACACTTAGCAAACTTGAAATGCAAACCAAATATGAAATTTGAGAGCTGAAAATGAGGAAATGCGCAAATGAAAATTTACAGATAAATGCACAATTGCACTTTTTCTTAATCAATGAAACAGAGTTTAGTCACTGAACTTACTGTGCATGCCCTATAATACATTGAGACCTACCAAAATAGGTTGTACCAAAACAGATTGTGAGTCCTTAAAAATAATAATAAATAAATAAATAGAAGTAGCCATAAAGTCAGAAGTTCAGCAGCATTTCATTAGTTCCAACAATTTCTTTTTCCATTCCCAATATTAACTTTTGTATTTTTCTTCTTTTTTTTCTTTTTTTTTTTTAACTTTAGTTAATGTTGCTCCCCATTAAAATCATGTTTAATCCAGAGCTTTTTCCAGTATAAAGGATGCTTTCAGTCATCAACTTAATAATAAGAATAAAAGAGAAAGTGAATATGCATCACAGAAAGTTAGAAACTCAATATATTCAAATTTGAATTTATCAAATGTTAGGTATGTTATAGAAAAAGAAGAAAAGGAATAATATTCAACTCACTCTATAACCAACGGTAAAATAATCTTTATGTTCAACAACTCCAATCAACTGAATTGCATTGTATCCAGCTTCTTTCACGTGAGGGAGGACCTATGACGAAGAAGAGAGAGTTTAAATGATTTTGATTCCTAATAACGAAAAGTGAGGTCAGAAAAGAGGAGAGAAATTTTAAAACAGAAGAAGATAAGATCACATTCCAAGATAGAAGAAACAGAAATATTAATTGTAAACAAGGTGTTACCTTTTCAGTAAAATCATTAAATGAGGCAATTTTTGGCTCCAACCCACTAATCCCAACATGGCATTCATATATACGCAAAGACTTTGGCTTTTGGGGGGGTTCGTATCTCCATTTGTAAGCACATTCAGGAGGCGGTTCCCAGTGGACAGCGAAAGCTTCCTTTCCATCCGCTTCTGATATAATTATCAGAGTCCAGCCAGCATATAAGTTGCACCATGCCAATATTAAGCAAAAGGACGAAAATAATTAATTTATTAACCTTGGCAAACCCTTATGCAGAGTCAATCAAAGAAGCATTTTTTAAAATTTAGGAACTATGTTTGGTTTCTGAGTAGTTGGATATGAAACACTCCCTTGTAGATTTACACCAAGTCTCATTAAGCTGATAGTTATTGCAAACAAAGATCCAACAATAATAATTTTGAGTAAACCACGCAACGCAAAGTGCATGATCCACATCATTTTTCCATCAACACATAAATCTGGTAGTCAGATTATAAGCACCCGGATAAAAGAATATTTTATCGCAAGTCAAATGGTATTAATACAATCAGTTAAAGAATAGAGAATGAAAAGTGACCTACTGGGGAGAACTAAGCAGCAGTGCAATATATAAGTTGGATGAAACAAATAGTTAAGCCTGAAGCTGAGTAAGAAACTGAAAGCAAAAGTTAACACAGATTCCAAATACACTGTGAATTATGAGAATACTTGATATACTCCTGCTGTTTTTAATTTATATTATTTATGTAACCTTCTCGTTTCTTGTCAATCTACTGTTTGACCTTTAAAAAACAAAGACAAAAAAAGGAAAGAAAGAAATAAGCAGTGTCAAGGTTAAAATTAGAAAAGAAAACAAACTACAAGACAATGTCTTACAGAATAAAGTAAAATGATGAAGCACCTGATGACTTCCACAAGGAAAAGTTACGTTAGGTTACCTGGAATCACATAAGTAGCCCAAGCAGGAACACGTTCTAAAGGCCCACTAGGAGTGTTAAAATAGACCCTATATTTGCTTCCATGAGGGATACCGGGTGTATATTTTTTCAACCATGCTTTCCTTCCTTTACGAGTCTCTAACCAGTATGCAATCGGAGGCTTCTTAGCACGGAATTTCTCTCGCCATACAGGATCATTCACAATATTAAATATATCATATTCTTTTCCATTATCAATCACATCAAATGGAGGTAAGTTGCTGGGCGGATCATCTTTATGCTGTTCTTTCCATGCCTTATATCTTGTCTCCGCATCAGGTATTTCTTCCAATTCCTCTTCCGTTTGAGGACCATTAGGGCCAAATATTTGTTCATATAATTTAGCCACCCCTTCAAAACGTGATTTTATAAAGCGGTCCTCCCCAGGTTCCCAGTATTCATCATTTGCTTTCTTAAAGATTTCCTCAATGGTAATACCACTGTCACCTTTATCATATTCATCCATGTAGTTATACTGTTGAAAATAGAGTTCATCTGGTTTTTCTCCCTCCCTCAATTTATCTTCAAGAATGATAAACCAGTAGCCATAATCATCATGGCCAAAATGACCCTCTCTTGCACAATTTTCCGTTGGCGACCACCCATTAAAATCACCGACCACAGCACAATAGCGAGCACCTGTACTCAGTATGTTCAACACTCACATGTGACAATCAGAAATCATACAGGAATAAAGAAATTAACAAGTGGCTTTGGAGGGAAATAAGTACCATAATGGAAATGTTGATTGAATCACCCAGGAAAAAAATGTTGATTGCATCAAGTTCAAATCATGGTTTTAAAATTCAGTAGTAGTTGGAACTACTCTACAGAATTTAAATGCAAACCAGGGGCAAGAAAAAGAAAAATGGACATGTAATAAGAAGTCAGAAAATTCTGAAAATACAGAAAGTTAGCCATGGAAATTTAGTTTTATAAATAAAGTTACTATCTTGAGCAAATAGTATGGAACTTTGATTAATTTGATGGACACTCGGTCAGATAATAAGAAATTATGGAAAATGAATTCGGTTGTCCAAAGGTGCCATAAGTTTGGCAACAATATCAGTCAAATGAACTCTGGAAAAAGAAAACAGTGCCCATAAATGCAAGGAACATTGGATTATTAATTCATTATGCCAAACCTGGAGCCCACTCCATGAAATCCACCCGATGTTGCACGTGGCGATGCATACCCAATATTTCAAATCTAGAACAGAAAATATAGAATTAGTACAATAGTAAAAACCCAAAACCTTCCAGATGGACAATTTCACAATCAAATTGCAAATAAAATTTCCAGCATTCCATATAGAGAGGTGATAAAGAGTCTGAATTTGGATTCCAAATCATTTCCGATCCTTTTTAGAAAAGAAAAACAAACCTAAAACTTGAGAATGAGTCTTTATGCTCTAAAATTCAACTCTAATCAAAATTTTGTAATTTAAAATATGAAAAAGAGAAAATAGACTGGAGAATGAGTAAAGTAAAACTAACCCAGAAGCCATCTCCTTAAGATTCAGGTGGCGTTTGAAAATTTCATCTTTCAGGTCTTTCAGTGACTTATGCCTGTAAATTAGAATATAAAAAAACATAAATACTACCGGTTTCAAACACCCACCATTGTTGGAAAAAAAATATATTATACATATATTTCAACAGGTAAAAACCAATCAACAACACCTATGTTTGTCATTGATAAACAGATGAAAAGAAAATAAAGTGCAAACACTGTACTTTTCATGCCTCAATCTTCCAAAATATGAAAAACAAATAAAAACAGAAAAAGTAAAATAAGCGTGAACAGTCAACCGAACCCAGAAAAACAATCTTACAATGATTGAAGTTACAGTGTTACACACGCATATAATATATACATACATACACATATAGATATTGTAAATGTGGTTATTTTACCTTTCGCGAAGGAACTGAGCGAAGGGTTTATGGGAGATGTCGAGTTTGGTGAGAAAGCCAACTGGGTCGACCCCTTTGTCGCTCTCTGATTGGCTTTTCCTGCTCTTCGATTGTCTCTGCTGTGGTTGGTCGGTGGCCGAACACCTCCATGTATTCTTCTTCTTGGGAAAGATGACTCGCTGCTGGTGAGCTTTCTTGTTCTTGTGTGAATGGAACTTGAAAGAATAGTCTCTACGACTCGGAAGCGCAGAAATTGGAGTTGGGAGTGTTAAGGAGGTCATTGCCAATTCAAATCAAGTGGTAGTTGCAGAGAGCTCGCGCTGCGCATTAGATAAGAGGACTTGAGTTTGGATGCTAAGACCAATTTCTTTCTTTCTAATGTGGTCTGGTTTTGTTTTAAGCGCTTAAACCACCGCCCCAACGTTTATGTACGGCAGGGCGTAGTGAAGAATTTGTACAGTAAGTAGGAATGCAAAAGTTTGAATTATAATTTATTTTTTAAAAAATTAAGTGGGCACATCACTCGAATTTAATAGGTCATTACAATTCTAAATCCAAAAAATTACATTTACTATATATATAAAAAAAAAATTATAGAGTTAAGTGGTATTAATCTACCCACTAGTAATGGCTATGCCCCTGTGTACAGGGATCACGATCCCCTCCCCAAGGAGTTACTATGTATTTCATATGCCTCAAAATCTGAGTGGAAAGAAAAGAAAGGTGACGGAGAGATATGATTTTGTGTGTTTGGTATAAAATTTTAATGGTTTTTGTTATTCTTTCAAAAATGGAAAGAAACTGAAGAAAATGTTACATTTTTTAATGAAATTTTGTTAATACTAATTTTGCCTTTATTTTGATAAAAGTTAAAATTTGTTCTTTTAAATATAAAAAGGTATAATGATAAAAAAATTAAATTATTTTCTTTTCTTTCTTTCTCCAAACATGTTAAATATCTTTTCCTTTACTAATCAACCAAACACAATAAAAGTTTAACAGTATCATTTCTTTTCTTTTCTTTTCTCTCATTAGTAATGTTATCTTTTCTTTTCTTTTTCATTCTACCAAACATTGGGGAGATTAATAAAATAATATTTTTTATTTCACGTAACTGTTTCAAAAAATTTAGACAAATAGAGATCAAATGGCTCACATCTCTTTAAACAAATAATCCACTTAATTTGAGAATTATAAATTCATGAAAAATCTTCTAACTCTTAATTTGAGAGTCCTAAATTCATAAAAACTCCTCTATTAAATGAATTTATAATTCTATTTATTATATAGAACAATTAAATTTGCAACAATTTCACACCAAACATGCAAAATCACACTTTAAAATAAAAATATATATACAAGACTTTAACCAACTTGAAAATCTTATTAATACTCTTGTTAAACATAAATTAAATTAAAGAAATATTTTTTTATTTCTTATATGTAATAAATATTTTTATTTATTATATTATGTTAAGTTTTATTAATTAATGTACAACTAATTAATAATTTAAATTATAATCTATTTAACACTTGGGAGCAATATAATACTATGTAATGTTATTATTTGTAATTATATAGAAAGTAATATATATATTTATATATATCCATATATAAAGAGAGAGAAGGGGATAGGGAGATAGAAAGTAATATATATATATATATATATATATATATATTACTAATAACATAAATATATATATAAATTATAAATAATATTATATAACTAATAAGATTATATAACTACAAATAATAACATTACATAGTATTATATAATTATTAATAATAACATTAAATTAAAGGAATGAGAAGAAGTAAAGAACCTGCACATATATATTGCTCCCAAGTGTTAAATAGATTATAATTTAAATTATTAATTAGTTGTACATTAATTAATAAAACTTAACATAATTTAACAAATAAAAATATTTATTACATATAAGAAATAAAAAAATATTTCTTTAATTTAATTTAGGGAGACGATATTTGCACTCCCATTTTCTACGTTTGCACTCCCATCTTAGGAGAAATGTCACTTCTAACCTTCATTTCAAATGTGAATAATTAACTTTTTTCAAAATACTAAACTACCCTTTCAGACATCCTATTTGTCTCTTATCTTTAATGTTTTTGATTTTTTTTTATCGGATCCAAAAAAAATTAATCAAAAAAAAATTCTCTTTTTACAAGACTCAAAAAAAGTTATCTATGTTGAATAAATTAATTCTTTTGACAAGACCAATATATATATAGATATATATCTGTTAAAGAAATTTTATCTTTTGACATTAGATAAAAAAAAATATCTCTGTTGAATAAATTATTTCTTTTGGTAGGAATTAAAAAGTATCCAAAAAATAGTTATCCTTGTTGAATAAATTTTCTCTTAACAAGACCCAAAAAAAAAAGTATTTAAAAAAATTTATTCTCGTTTAATAAACGATCTACATTGAGAGTACCAAAAAAAAAAAGTTATTGTTATTCAATAAATTATATCTTTTGATAGGTTCAAAAAAAGAAATTATCTCTATTGAATAAATTATCTCTATTGGAAAAGGCAAAAAAAAAAATTATTTTTGTTGAATAAATTATCCATTTTGACAAGACAAAAAAAAAAGTACTAAAGAAAGTAAAAAGGGTAAAAAAAATTATTTCTTTTGATATGACCCCAAAAAAAAAATACTAAAGAAGGTAAAAAAGAGTTTAACTTGATAATATAAAGTGTAATTGTGGTATTATAAAATAAGTGATGATGTATTAATTAGTTTAAGGACTATCTTATTATTTTCTTTATAAAAAAAAGGTAGATAGAGTGCAATTGTGAAAAAGATGAGTGTGAATATCGTCTCCCTAGTTTAATCGTCACTCTAATAAATATTTGAAACTGCAGTATGTATCACAATTAAGTTCATCATGCTTTGTCAAAATGGCATGAAACATTAATTACTAATTGTAAATACTTTAAATTAATATTTTTGTCAATTTTCAGAATGGATATATTTTTTATTCAGATTGGCAAATGGCAATCAGATGACAAAGAACTCAATTTTGCTCTAGATCTTCAACAAGAAGTCACCATTAAATACTTTCTCTCAAGATGCTTCGCCTTGATCTCTAATTTCAGTTGAAGATGTAGACATTAATTCAAAATAGCTTTAAATTTATTTAACGAGGTTGGTGTTTACGAGAAATTATTAGATTTTTTTAGAGATACTGACAATATAGTACTCTAATCAATAAATACTCATCGATAATTTCTCCATATTTACAAGGGCCGGCCCTGGAATTCACAAAATTTTAAGGGGTCTTAGGCGAACTTTCAACTCTGAGGCCCCTTATACATAAGGTTTCACATGCACATACATTTTATAATAGCGCAAATTTTTTTTTAATTAAAATGAGACGATAAACACATAAAATATATTTATGTTGAAATTCATTCATTTTTTTCCCTTTTTTTATTCCCGGATTCATATTTCTAGTAGACATAACTCAAATTTTCTTTTCACAACCAAGATAAGTATACTAAGAGAGTAAATATACACCTATATAATATTTTATAAGGGAATTTCACTATAATAACAAATTAAAAATATTAAAAGCCAAAAAAAGAAAAGCAACATAGGTTATATGAGAAACAACGAAGAACCAAAAACACATCTTTATTATATTTTAAATTACTAACCCGTGAAGACACAAGCCGACTGACTGAGACAGTTCACAATTGGAATCAAAGAATTCTAATTAAGTATCTCATCTCACTAACAATATATAAATAACTGAGCCTAATAAGAGAAGCAAAATAAAAAAAGAATAAATGTCAAAGCTTTGATGGTAACACTTAAATAATTCATCATGTTCAACCATCGAATGTTGAGCAGAATTGAGATTGTACATGGCGAGAAAAATAATGTTTAGTTGTGTACTAGTTAGAACAAAAGATGAATCATGAAGGTAACACGAAAGGTTCACTAATATAATATTTAATACTCATATACTTTTGTAGAAAAATTACAATATTTCGTTAATTCGTCCCTTTTTAAAAATGAATTTGAATGCAAGATTATTATTAATTTTAATTTTGCTCTTTAAAATTATGAATATTTGCCAGAGTATGGCTCCGAAGGAAGAGTTTCCACAAAAGGTGATATAAC
Organism: Cornus controversa; assembly: GCA_026545225.1. Classification (NCBI taxonomy): domain Eukaryota; kingdom Viridiplantae; phylum Streptophyta; class Magnoliopsida; order Cornales; family Cornaceae; genus Cornus; species Cornus controversa. Next base: position 41,542,292 of record CM048852.1, on the reverse strand, counting down.
AGTTATGAAAAATCAAACATAACTTATTTTATTTCTAATTTTCCAATCACTTGTGCCTAAACAATGTAATTTCATCTTTTTTTCCTTTTTAAAAAATTGCAACTACCAATGAAGTGAAAGAGATGATTTTGTCCCAAAAAATAATTTTTGCCCATGGGGCATGATACAACAAGAGACTTCCAATTTTGGGGTGAGAGTGAAATAGATGATTCATCGAAAACTAGAAGTATAAAACTAGAAATGAGAGAAAAACGTACCTAGAAGATGAATTGGACTTTGGTGGACTACAACCTCCACAAGAAACAATCGTTGCTTGCTGCTATTTGGCATGAAGAAAGAAGAATAAAAAAAGAGAAAACGCAAAGCAAACTCAAAGAGATGAATTGGACATTTAGTTAGTATTTTTTTGAAAAAAAAAAAATGAGACCCAGTAGTATTGGGTTTGATTAAATGAACCATAGATAATAAATTTTTGTTTTTTAAAATGAGATCCAGTAGTATTGAGTTTGGTTAAATGGACCATAGTTAATAATTTTATTTTTAAATTAGATAATTTTTTTTTAAAAAAATGAGGCTCTTTATATTGAATTTGATTAAAAATTGGGGCCCTAGTAACCGCCTAGGGCAGAATCGACCCTAATTCACACTCAAATAAGACACCCTACACCAATTGCCTAAACTACTTATCAAGTTGTTTGTGTTTGAAGCAACCATAACTCTATCAATTTACTCCGTTCGGACCGGTCCGAATTGGGACTCTAAATCATTATTTTTAACGATAACTCTGCAGCTTGGAGATGAATTAAATGATTTATAGTTTGAATTAATGTGAGTTGTGAGCAGTCTAAGTTGCAGTCATATTCAACTAAATTCATGGGGTGGCTAATTACAAGTCGAAGCCGGCAATGGTATTTATGATGAAAACCGTGTGCCCATTATATATGTCGCGTGTAATGATATTACATGTGAAAACAAAATGTGTGATTTGGAAGAGAAAGCAATCAAGCATGTGGTTTTATGCGATTTTCATGGAAATTTCCACTGCCTTTTCTGTATTTGAACAAGCTAGGCTTGGTTCTCTTTTTGTACCCTTGAAGTAACATTCTCAGAGGAAATGAAGGATGACTAAGAGCCGGCTTTTGCTTGCCAAAATATCATTTATTAGTACTTTATTATCTATGTGTGTGTATATATATACACACACTAGTAGTGTGTATGCTTGTCTCTAAAATGTATCTTTAATCATGACAGTTATATAAAGTTATTTTGAATACAAAAACATTTCGAGTCACATGATTAATTTTTTTAATGATTGTTAAAGTATTTTAGAGAAAAACGTACATAGAATATTAATTTTTTAATTTCAGGAAATGAGTTTCTCTGAAAGATACATTAAATGTCATGTACTGATGTTTAATTAATAAGATTGGCACAAGGCAAAGCAAACCCCAATCGCATATGGATTAGGAATTTTTAGAGGGGTTTGGTATCTTTTGTGAAAAGAAATTCATCTAATTTTTTTATAATTGAGGAATGTGATATTGGAAAAAAGCTTCTGGCATTTCATTTCTTGAATCTAAATATATATCAAACGTGTGCTAGTATCATCTCCCTATTATTTAGACTATATATATATATATATATATATGAATTGTGTGATATAAAAAAAAAAGAACTCTCAAGATATACATACATTTAGATACTAATTAAATTAAATTTAAAATATAAAAAATAACAAACTTATCATAGAACTTTTGAAAAACTAATCCATGATAAAATAATATTCGTTAATTTTCAGCACCTTGTAGCGTTATTTTCAGACTATAATTATGCCCATTCAATTAATAAACAAACAATTGTTTTAAACAAAGAACAAACTTTGAGCTTGTTTAATTACAATAGTCATCCGATTAATATACACTATCTTTTCAGTGTTCACACTGTTCTTTAAGTTTAAACTCAATTCTAATGAGTAGCCTTCAAGTATATGAAAAATACTTTATTTGCAATATATTATTTTCGATTCAGCACAGGAAATTAAAGGACTTGAATTCCCTCTCATTACACCAATAACCAAACAATGGAACTTTCTCATCAATTGCATAAAATGCAACATTTAGTATATATATATCTCTCTAACCCTAACAAATTGTAAGCTAACAAGAATGAGTTATATATTATTACATAGTATACTTGAAGTTTTGAATTGCATTACATTTAGATAGACACTTGATGACTGTAAATCATATATTAACTATAGTATTGTGAACCACCAAATTAATGTGGTTTTTTATTGATCATATATGAATTATAAATAACGAACCTCGTGACCCCATATATATATATATATATATGGACAGTCTTAAGCATAGTCACACATGCCATATATACAGTAGCCACCGGGCATGCACCGGTTGTTGCAAGCCCTGCAGTGCCTCTTATCGTAAGCTAGATTGACACACTCTCCTCGGCAACAAGCTTCTGTGTACCGGCACTTTTTCTTGCATGCGCCGCAGTTCTTGTTATCGGTTTTCAAGTCAATGCATTTGTTGTTGCAGCAAGTAGAGTTCTGGCTTGCTTGGATGTAACAAATTTCATTGTCTTTGTTGCAATGGTCAGCTGCTCTAGGGTTCTTCTCTTTGGCTAGGAAGCGACTTACCCTTTTCGATGGCATTAACTTCCTTTCATTCAAAGGTAGTAGTCTTATCGATGCAGAGTCCAGAGGATCAGTGATCAGCTTGAAAGGTGGTTTCTCTTCTTCGTCATTCACGATGTTTCTCATGGTGAGAGTGAGTGTTACAGCCATGGTAATGGCTATAGTGAATATTATATTCATCACCTTCATGGTTGTGATCATGAAAGTGGATAGAAGGAGAGAGAGAGAGATCTAGAGAGAGAGAGAGAGAGAGAGAGGAGGGAGAAGGAGATGGTTTTACAATTAGGCGGAGAGATTGCATGTGTAGGAGGAAATGGCATGCAAGAGTTGAGGGTTTTGTAGATGACTAAAGGGAGGAGTTGACGCGGAAATAGTGGTAAACGGTGGAGGCTCTTGGGATGTGCTGCAAAGGGTGTGTTCCAATTTTTGGTTTTTAGTTCTATAGAATTGGCAATTATTTGGACACTCAAACTTTTTCATCAATGGGTCATCACTCCTGCTAAAGAGGACAGTTCTGCCCCCAATAAACCATATGTAAAAATATCATGATCCAATTTCGGATATGGATCCAAATCGAATCCCATGGACATGATTCATATCCGGCCCACGTAATCCAAACATAAAGTAAAAGATACTTGAGCTGGTGAGATCTAAACCGAATTTGTGACAGATCCTTCAATGAATTAGATCCATATTCAACATGTTCTTGAATTTGGATTAAAAAATAAAATTTAAACCATTAAAATGGACTTAGGATAAGATTGGATCTCGGCCTCTTGAGTCAAACCTGATCGATTTCAAGCCCTAGTACATTGTCATTATAATATCATGTAGTTTGGCATGCAATATAAGAAATAGAAGACAATTACTAATATCCGAGCCTTATCGAAAAGATGAATCATTATTATCATTATTTTTGCCTTAATTTCAAAAGAATGAGTTCTAGCAAAAAGATGAATATATTCACTAATTTTGATTGTACAGACAAGAACAAAAGTTTTAGGGATTTTGTTCATTAATTAATTTATTTTCTTGGTCTATTTTTGCACAAAAGAGAATCTCAATTTTAAGTGGAATGGACCAATTGAAACATATTAAGTATCACCATGGAGCCTTTTAACTCAAGTTGTACAATCCTCACCTCCTCTTTTGCAATGCGAGGTTTAAGGTTCAAATCCGATTTCTAGTGGGTGGTGTTAGTTACCTAAAACAAATGTGGGTTAAATATATGAGCAATGATATTCATCCCTTTTCATTTACTAATAAAACAGGTTTTTCTTTTGATTTTTAGGATCTAAATTCAACCCGATAACTAAACCGGCCAAATGTATTATTATCCAGCAGGTTTGTCAAGTTTAATGAGTTGGATTTGACCGTCCTAATTGAGGAGAAGATATTGGATACCCGATACCCGGATACCGTGTTTATAGCCATCTCACCAATACAAAATTTGCATTTTCTATTATTTCAAATGCACACTTGTATTCTTTATGCAACAATGAACAAGTCAAAAGGGCAATTGTGACTTTTTCAGCTCTGGTCAAGATGCGTGCCCCCTCTGATAAACAGCTAGAGTCCCAGAATGCCGACCTGAAGAAATTGGGGCATCGCTGTTGGGGGAAGCAAAGGAAGAGAGCATTAAAGAAATGAAAACCACATTTAGCAAAAACAAAGTAAACAACCTCTTAAGCCACTTCTTTTTTGTATATATATAGATATATATATATATAACAAAGGCTTGAGCTGAAAGGCAGCTTATTGAACTGGGAATTTTGAATCAACCACAAAATGGAAGTTAACTAGCAACCAAGAATTAATTGTATATGTGTATTGAGTGATATGTAATGCAAGATATCATCACAAACCTCCAATCAGAGAATGCCAAGTTTTGAGGGATTGTAGGTAGGTACATTTCACTTAATATCTTTCAATATTTTATTATCATAAGATTTAATAATCTATTGATTAATGTACCACCTAAGACTTGAACAGTTATTTATTTTTTATTTTCAAGAGGAGTATTTCCTTCTTTTGAGTGAAATCAATGTACAACTTCAGTATTTGCGTATTAACGAGTCCAGAAAAAAACTGCAAAATTAGAAAACAGAATGTAATAAAGAATTTCTACTTCATGGGGTTTAATGTATACGTTGGATGAGTCTGAAAATTTTCATAAGCCTCAAACATCATGTGTTATAATCCAAGTCACGTAATTCTTCTGAATGTGTGTTGCTCTTGTATTTTGTGCATGCTCTCGTTCTCTCACTTTCTTTGTATGATATAAAATTTGTCTCTGTCGCACTTTCCCGCTCCGTGTGACTTAAGTCATGACCTCCACTTTATAAGACCCCATTGCTACCCACGAGTTCTAGCTTGTACAAGAATCTCAACAATGTTAATTTAAATAATTCTACAACGCTTGTAATCTATCCTTGTCTCTCCTTCTTTCAAAAGGTTTGAATTTCTTCAAGATTATTGTAAAAATTCTTTGACTTGACCAAAAAATAATAATTATTATTATTATTTCTATTAATTTTCTTCAACATTTTTTTTCTTTAGGTATTGAAGACCATATTCTGTTTTTTAATGGGTTTTCGAGTACATGTCCACCTCTGTAAGATTGTGTGGTTTATAGACCTCAAAAAGAGAGTTTGATGAAGAAGCTCCACTTAGTGAGACTTAATAGTCATTCATTCATTTTATATGTGGTAAATGACAAAACATCCCTTTAAAAAAAATAATGTTATTTAGGCAGAATTTTTAGCCAGAATTCGTAAACAAAAATATTTACATCCATTGGATGCATGTGATGAGTATATGTGATGGAGCTTACCACATACATCTAATGGATGTAAATGTTTCTGCCTACGAATTCTGTCTGAGTAGCATTACCCTTAAAAAAATATATATATATATATTAACTCATCAACAAGACCATCCACCCATTCTACTCTTTTAGGCCAGTTTGATAGAATAGAAATGAAAGAAAAAGAAAGAAAAGGAAATGGAGGGATTTGTTTTTTTAGTATTTGGTATGAATTTTTTAATAGAAATGAAAGGAAATGGAAGGATTTGGATGGATAAAATTTGGATGAATAATAACTTTTATTTTCCTTCCAAAAATGGAAGGAAATGAAAGGTTACAATTTTTTAATGAAACTTTATTAATATCAATTTTGCTCTTATTTAGATAAAAGTTAAAATTTGTTCTTTTAAATATAAAAGGGTATAATGGTAAAAGTTTTAAATAGTTCCCTTTCCTTTCATTTCTTTTCCTAAACATGTTAATTATCATTTACTTTCTTTTTTTTTACTAATCAACCAAACACAAGTTTAACACTATTATTTCTTTTCTTTTATCTCATTACTAATATTATCCTCTTTTTTTTCTCATTACTAATGTTATTTTTTTTTTCTCATTACTAAAGTTTTTTTTTTCTTTTCCACAGTACCAAACATAGCCTTAGAGTTGACTTTTAACAACTTTATATTTTATACTATTCGTATGGGAACTACTACATGTAAACATTTTAAATCAAATTAGGCTGCTAATGGAAGAAATGGGTAATCACTTACATTTGAAGGCAACATCAATTCTTTGACTTCACGGCAATTAAGATTTAATTATGATTGCTGCAATGGAAAAAGCACCGTTGAATTACAATTTCAATTTCAATTTCACTGTTAGAGGAATATATATTCAAGTCAACTCTTCCATCGCACCATGATCATACAGCATTGCCAAGTCAATTAATTAAGATCCTCCATGAGTATCTAACTAACCAATGATCGTATATCATTAAGATCTCAAGCACCTCATTAGTTGTTTCAGGATTAAAAAAAAAGAGAGAGATAAAATTAAGTTGTTTCATTTTTAGAATTAGGTAACTGCTGCATTATTCCCAAAGAGAACTTACATAACTTAATATATATATATATATATATATATATCAATCTGTTTTTGTTAGGATTTCAATGAATAGAGTCGAATAACAACGACAACTTTTTATATGTGTATTAGTGAAGGATAAAAAGCACTCTCTCATCTTAAATGTTTATCTTAATAGCTGTCACATACAAACACTAAATCCACAATTATATACACTAAATCGACAATTATATTATTTCTTATATATATAATTATATGTAACCGGAGGATGTGACATGTGGGACTTAAAAGGGAGTGGTTGAATGAAATCCAAAGGATGAAAACAGAAACCATTTTGTTTCACTCGAGCAGATTCTGTTCATAAGAAAATGAGATACACTTCACTTTTAATGTGAAATGATATCTTTATTCTTTATTCAATTAATGAAGAGTAGTGATGAACATGAAGCACAATTATTGAATACATTCATGTGAGATTTGCATCAGTTTAGCTTGACATCGAACATTAAAATGGGTTCAAGGTTAAAATGAATTAAGAAAGAAATAGCGACTTAATGGGGTTTTAGTGGTTGATTTCTTGGAACTTGATGTCATTTTTAATCTAAACGAAGAAACACTACCAAACATACTTTAGTGGAACTAAGTAGAAGGACGAGTTGAAACAGTGAATATCCTCTCCGTATGCCTAGTAAGAAATTTTTAGGTATTTCCGTTTCAATTGTTAGGTGATCAAAGTACCAACCATATAGTATTTTAATTCAATAGTGAGTGATTTTTTTATTTTATTAATAAGACAAATGGTTAGTGTTTATTGAATTGATATACTACATTGTCGATACTCCTGAATTAAATCTTCACACACAAGTAGAGGTGCACACGATTCGGTTCTTGATGGAATTAGAATTTTCAACGATTCTTTAATTTTGGAACCGAAGCCATTGAGTTTGGTTCGATTATAATTTTTTGCAGTTTCAATTCCCTAACGATTCTTTGCCAACATTTTTTTTTTTTTTTTAACATTGACAAGATACACACTCATACTTGTCCACCCCTAGTTATAACAATAGATTAGAAGCTATTAGTATTTATTTATATAATATAAAATTTATATTTATTATATTATATAAATATATAGAACATTAGAACTTAAAAGATATTAGTATTTATTTATATATTATATATTTTATACTTTATATATAAATAGAACACTAAAATTTAGAAAGTATTAGTATTTATTTATGTATTATATATTTTATACTTTATATATAGAGAACACTAGAACTTGAAAACTATTATTTTTCATTTATATTATATATATACATATATATTTTTTTTCTAACAATTTCAGTTTCGGTTCCTTGACTTGGAACTGGAACTGTGGCGAACGATTCATAAAATTTGAAATCGGAACCGGAACCATAGTGAACAGTTCAATTCGGTTCAACTACGGTTCCAATTCCGATTACACTGATTCTTTGTCCACCCCTAGACATGAGGCATGTAATGTTAATAAGCTTAATTGCGTAATTGGGACAATGGATCGTCTCTAGCCCAATCCCCCTCAAACTCATGTAGGGTTTTAGCCAATCTCAGAAAAGTATAAAATTGTAGATATGATGGAATGAGGCGTAAATTAAAAAATTTACATCATAAGGGCATCCACAACAGTTTGGCCAAAGTTGTTTCTTTATATTCAAATTCTGGCCAGTCACGTCAGCGTTTTAGCCAGTCACATCACCTGACAGTATCTCTCAATTTTAGTTCCACATCAGCTTCTCCAAATTTTCATTATCCACACAATTAAATAATCTTTCATACAAAATTAATCTAAAAATTATACATACATAAATATGTTAAAGGTTTTTTTTATACCTTTTTAACATGGAAAATTCATAATTTTTTCGTATTAAGTTGAAATATAGCCTAAGTGTAATTTAAACTGTAGCTCTCGGAATTCTTTTTCTAACAGAAATAATTTTATCAAAAAATTTAATTTGTAATCAAAATTATTAAATTTAAAGTAAATGATACACACACATAATATATATATATATATATATATATGCACACAAAGTATGTGAAACAAAAAAAATAATAAAAAATTCAAGACTTGGCTAAACACTTGGCCAAATCCGTCCAAGCATGTCGCCAAGCTCAAATGGGCCCCACACTTTTGGCCATTGGGAGCCCATTTTGTGATTTGCTTGACCAAACATGGGTTTGGCCAAGCTGTTGCTGATGGCCTAAGGCTACTAAGAGGATGCTCTTAACATGCTTGGCATTAACAATGTTTATTTATCACCATCACATTTTTGTCACTATCTAATATAAATAGAATATGCCACATGATTTTTTTTTCTAATCTTTTCTATTATATGCCAATAATGTTTTGAAACTCATGATGCATCCCTCTTTTTAAGACGTCATCTAATCAATTATTAAGGGCCCGTTTGGTAACCGTTTATGTTTAGTGTTTGTTGTTTAAGTATTTATATAATAAACAATGTTTATGTTTGTGTTAATCTATAAACATGAGTATTGTTTGATAACGAAAAAATGTTTGCCTTATTTTAAAAATCATAAACAGAAAAACATGTTTGTTAACCTTAAACTGTTTTTTTTAAATTAAAAAAAAATTAACACAATAAACTGCATAAAAAGTCAAGTTCATGTTACAACAAATCTATACATTAATAACAGAGTAAGAAATGTACATAAAAAAGAAATAAATAATATTGGGTTACATATATATCTACACACTGCAAATTATTCTAGAAAACTAGAATGACCCACAACTCAGAAGGTCCCAATAAGTAGGGGTGCACACGGTTTGGTTTCTTACGGTTATTGGGAGAATCGGAACCAAAACTAGAACCGTTCCATTCGGTTCGATTCATCTACAATTCTTTATGGTTTCACCGGTTCTTTGTGTACCCCTACCAACAAAACAAAATATATATAACTATAGAAAAGTTGAAAGTTTTCCAATTTGTATGGAGTGAGAAGAGAAATTTGGAGGGCATATTCTTACTCTTGAACTTCTTAAGCTACTACTTTTTATTTTTATTTTTTTATTTCTATTTTCCTTTCAACACTGAAAATGAATGAATGATATGAGTACAAAATACCATTCTTGTTTCTTTGACAAGGAGATGGTTGGAACTTCTTTGTTTTTTTTTTTTCCCTCAAATAAGGGTTTTTTTTTAGCATGGGTACCCCTAAGTAACTATTTCTTATTATTAAGTATATTAGTAATTATTCATATTGTATCCAATATTTTTTTCTCAAGGCAACTGATGTTCTTTAATTCTGTCGACCCTTGATAATTCTAATATTTTTATCGTTGTATCAAGCAATAGCCTTTTATAAATTTTTTTTCTTTACATTTTCTCACTTTTAGTTTCAATTTTTAATTAAAAAAATATAATCACCATTTTGGATAAAAAATATTTTTTTTTTAATAAACATAAATACTAAAACATTATTTTGGTGTTTAGGATTTGAAAGCTTAGCTACAGTGATGTTTTAAAAGCGTTTTAACAATTTATAAACAAAATAAAATTTATCAAACATAAAAATTTATTTTTATAAATAATAAACATTAAACATAAACGGCTACCAAACGGGCCCTAAGTCTTGGAACTGCTTTGACACTTTTCATTTGCACTTTTTAAAATGTCATTAAAAATTTTTAAAAGTTAACTTATACACAGAGTACCTTAATTTATATATGTGTATCTATATACTGGTGGTCTAATTATAAATATGTTAAGTTTCAAATATTATATAGTGGAAAAAAAACTTATACAAAAGTATTTACATATTTGACATTTCTTACTCTTCCTCAATTACGAGGACCAAATTATCCCTCTACAATGCACTATGAGTTTATCCAATTGCCCTCAGAGATGTATTAGTGCTTAAATATTTCAAATATTGTGCAGTAAAAATTTAACCTAATGCAATTAAAATATTTTAACTGTGGAGTAAAACTTTCACATTTTGCAACTAATGTATTACATTTTTATAAATTTTGCCATATTTAAGCTTGAAAATGAGAAATTGCAAAGTTCAAACTTTCACAGTACCAAGGCCCATTTTTGTTGATTAAAATTAAAGATTAGCCTTCACCCATTGGTTTTTAATAGCCCATAGCCCAATATTTGCCCCCCTTGTCTTCAACCCACTGACAACACCATCTACATGATCAGCTATCACTGGCCCATCATCACAGAACATGGATTATTGTTCACTTGCCCAAGCATCTGTTTCTGATGTATATATACAACACCAATGGTGAGATGTATTACGCACGTAAAATATGCACGCTTCAGATTTAATCGATATATTTACATCGATTATATCGTAAATCTTATGTCACCGGATGTATAACTACACGTGTTACAAGTTTTATTGCACGTGTAATTCAAATTCACTCAATATATTTACACAAAGTATATTGTAGATCTGAGTTAGACTCAATTAAACATAGTCTGGTGGAAGGGCGGCTCCAAATTAATATAGTGAATGACTCAACTACAACTAAGCAAAAATATTGACTGCAATTTAGGGAAGAAAAGGCTGCAAAGTAACTCCACCGCCAACAGGGAAAAACAAAGTCTCTTTCTGCAACAAACCCAACCAATTTGGTGTCATCTTATTCTTGTTTACATAGAAAATTCGCAACCTTGGTGTAATTTTGTATTATCTTAACTTAATTATATAACTTAATGTTATTATATTATTAGTCTTTTTATCCTTAGAAAACTATACATTATATAAATACGGGTTTAACGTCATATGTGATTAAAAGCATGTTTTAAAGCACTTACAGGTGCTCAACTTTTCATTTATCTCTATACAAGAGGATAGATGCTATCTAGCTACAGTGATGAGTTGGTTATATAAATATGAATATCCATGTATAAACAAACGTGATTCACTTTTTAATGATGAATTGGAAATATGTGTGTTTACGTCTAACTACACTGATAAGGATTAGGTGGCCATTGTAGGATTTTATTTTTTGATTTCTGAAAAATAAGATCTGAAAATTTGTTGAGCGGTCATTTATGTCAATAGCAGAATACGTTTGGTAACGTTATATGTCGTTGAAATTTTGAAAGCACAAATCTAAAAATATGTTTGGTAACCCAAAATTAATTTTCAAAAAAAAAAAATTTGTGTTTGAGTAATATGTTTTAAACTCATTTTAACCAACATAAATATGATAATGTATATTATTTCCTCAGAAATTATATTTGTTAGGACTTTATTTTAGTTTATTTTAATTAAAAAATCATTTTTAAGCATTTGCATGTTTTTGGTAATTGTCATAAATTCTAATTATTTATATGTTTTTGGTAATTTTTATATATTATTATATATACTTGTTTTATTTCCTTTTATATTTTTATATTATATATAATTGTATTTATATATAACTCTTATTTTATTGTATTTTCTTCTTATATATATATATATATATATATATTAATCATATATTATTATATATATTTTTTATTTATTGTATTTTATAAAAGTTTTTTTATTCTTATTGACTTATAATTTTGTATTTATTATTATTATATTTATATATCTTTATATTTATATATATATATATATATATATTTATTTATTGTATTTTATAAAATATTTTTATTCCTATTGACTTATAATTTTGTATTTATTGTATTTTATTTATATATATAATTTTCTTGTTTATTGTATTTTATTTTGTTATATTTATATTTTTTGAGTAACCAATTTTTTATTTATTCTATTTTCTAATTTTTCTATTCTTGTTTTTTATAAAATTTTAATTTAGTGTATTATATTATATTATATTTTTTAGCAAGCAAAATGTTTATTTGTTGTATTTTATAAAAAAATCAGAAATAAAAACTTGAACTGAAAAATGAAATTTGAAACTGAAAGTTTCGTTACAAAGCTTTCATAGTATGCTTAAGGATTGTCAAAATTTTGACATCACTTTCATTTTTTCAGAAATGAAAAATGCGTTACCAAATGCAATTTCTACTGTGACTTCCAAAATAATGAAAATGAAAGCTAAAATTTGGAATTGAAAGTGTTACCGAACAGGGCCTAATTTGGTATTTTTTTGTTGCCATTTCCAAAATAATGCGCTTTTATTTCAAAAAAAAAAAGTAATGTTAAAAAATTGACAACCAATTAAACATAAATTGAAAGCTTCAAATAAGGGCACTATAGTAATGTTAAAAAATTGACAACAAATAACATTACAAAACTTATTCTGCTTTTAACATTAACAAAGTTGATTTGTAATTTCAATTTTTCACAAAATAAAAAAGAAAAACGTCAGCGTTACCCAACTAAGTTTCCTTTGGTTAGATGAAAATAACAAGGAATAAAAAGAAATGATTTTTTTTTTTACATTTTAAGAATTTGTGTATCAGTAAAAGTTTTTTTTGGTTGAAAAAGTGACTTTTCATAACTATCTAACTTTTTCCATAAATTGTCCAACAAAAAATACATGAAAATTTGTTCTAAAATAAAATGTATTTATACATAACTTTCGATAAGAATAGTATAATAGTCTATATCTCTCTCTAGATGTCCCACAAAATTATTTAGTTGGCTTCTTATATTGATTTTATTTTCTGAAAAAAACCAAAAATATTTATTCAATATAATTTTATGTATACATTTATTCTCATTGATATAAATAAGAACAATTAAGATAATTTATTATATTTTCTTGTAATTTTCATGTTATTCAGACCATTATATTTAGGTGTACCATATAGACCTTTGGATTGATTTTACAAGAATGATGTATAAGTTGGCATCGACACTTGGTTCTTGCATGACAATTTTATTAGTCACAATTCGATTAGACATATTAGCCATGATAATTGTAATTTGTTATGTGATAGCACATGTTCGTGTCCTAGCTTCACAATAGATGAGTAATTATAAAGAAAAATGATCATCTTCAGTCAAATCTTCTTTCAGATCTTTCAGATGTTTGCAGAATTTATTCTGCGATTCAGATTTAGTCACCTCATAGATGGTGTTTATACAAGAGTGGATCCTTATCCAATTAAAAAAAACTTATAGATGGTGTTTATATTGTATCAATACACCATATATGTTAATATGTACATATTTCAAGAGCTATATTGCTAATAAAAATACTTTACAATTAATTTTTAAAATTTTAATTACATAGAATTAGTTCACCCCCAAACAAAAGTTTCTGGGTTGGCCCCTATTGAATAAGTTTCTTTAATAATTTACCTTTATCTAGCATGTGAATTTATTATATATACGATTCTGAATAAATAATAATTAAATCCGAGTTTAATGATGAGTGTAATTGTTTCATTTGCATGATTTTGACTGGGCCTTGCTTATTATTATTTTTTATTTCTTTTATTTGGATATAATAATTTGAGCATTTGGAAGCTTTATTCCACCAAAGATATCCTTTTTGTGGGTTTATTTATTTATTTCTCGAAATTTTAATTTAGAGAAAATATTAAATATGAGAAATTTTAGTATAATGTAGATTTGTATACCTAATATGATATCTTAGGTTGTGTAAAAGTTTATGGCGCACATTCAAATTTAGTGCAACGTACATTCTGTTCTAACTTTGCCAATCACACAATGATCTTAAAATTCATAAGATTCACAGTGATTATTAAAAAATTAGGGTAAGTGATTATTAAAAAATTAGGGTAAATATCGCTGACGTATCGTCAAGTTTGATATATTGACACGTGGCTATGACTTTGCGTCACCAACACCACTATTAGCTTTTTTATTTTTTTAATATGTAAAATGTTTTGATTGCTCTTGATTATTTAAATGTATTTTAATATAAAAATATCATAATAGAAAAATGATCACAATACCCTTCATGATAATATGCATTTGACAACTAATTTTTTAATTTATGTTAATATTATTCTTTATGAAAATAAATAATTATATATATTATAGTGTATATATAAGTGAATAGAGAAAAAGAAAGAGAAATTTAGTTACTTTTTTATTTTACGTTAATATGATACTTTATGGGAATAAAATAATGATATATATAGGTTATATATATTTTAGTATATTGTATATATGTAGATAAATAGAGAAAAAGAAAGAGAAATTTAATTACTTTTTTTATTTTATGTTAACATTATTATTTTTTATGAAACTCCCTCCGACTAACTAGTCGACGGCATATTGAAGACCAGACACAAAAATGACCAAAGTTCTAATCATTTTTGTTTGAACATGTGATTTATGTAATCTTATATATATATATATAAAATTAATGTAAACCTAAATTATGTTGCTACAATTAATACAACATGCCCTAGTTGAATATAGAACAGAAGGGAAAGAATTTTTTTTTGTTTTCATGTGCTACGTTGTATACAATCAATATTAATTGATTCTTGCATTGTTTGAAAATTTTGAATCATCTCCTTCCATGGAAACTTACAAAATAGAAAGAAAAAAATCTAAATTATGCAACATATAGAAGAAAAAAAAATTTCTGAAACGAATAGTTGTTACATTTCATGAAATTAGAATAATAATCAACACATTTGAACTTAATTACATACAAAAATAAAATTTTAGGACTTGTAACACTATGGCCAATAACACTGCTGACAACTCCGAATGGAATTTAGACAACTTATGTCCTTATAATATTACGAAGCTCTTCAAAACAGCCCTAACATGCCACATGATGGACAACAGCAAGGCGTTGTAACTCCTTGCTCTAGTGCAACTCCGACGGGAGCTTTAGACCACTTATACGGTCGTTACATGATGCTCCAATTAATAGAATGCATTAATATACGTCTCTAAAACTTTTACTTATCTTCTATTCTTACACTACAACAAATAACATGCATTAATAATGTGCTTCTAAAATTTAATTCTATCTTATATTCCTTCTTATCTTGCGAACAAATGATTTTTGAGAGTGATAGAACTTTTTATCTAGTTTTTCTCCATTTTTTTTACTTTATTATTATCATTATTATTATTATTATTGCTCTTAATTTTTATCTCGTCATCTAGCCTTGATTATCAGATTTAGTGGCCGAGCAAATTCATAATCTGAGAAGGAAGGAGATGATACGCGGTGCCTGTATTCCCATGTTTGCCTTGCTACTTGAAACAATTATGAGCAATGGAATATATTTAGCTATATATATATATATAGAGAGAGAGAGAGAGAGAGAGACGTTTATCTGTCCACTGAAAAATTAAGTGTGAGGCGAATAATTATTTGTTTATTGAAAATTTCTTTATAGAATTATTTAGTGACAGCTTCTGGAAGATTAGATGAGCTTGGTCAAGTTGAGTTAGCCAAAAGACATTGCTATTAAATGAATTCGGGGGAAGTTAGATGACCTTACTTCTGCACCTCTATTGTGGAAAGTGAGTTAGCCAAAAACTAATTTTGCGATTTCTCCACCATTTTTATTGTTTGGTTCACTTCTTTGTATTTCAACGATGATCGAATTTTTCTTTTTCTTTCATTTTTTGTCCTAATAGATAATTCACGGATCTAGGGATGTAGACTTATGTTTCGTTTGGTAGGAGTGAAAAAAGAGGAGTGAAAGAAAGATAAAAAAAGAGCAAGAAGGAGAGAAAATAGAATCAATGAGCCATCATTTCTCATTGTTTGACAAAATTTACGCCTAAGGAAAAGAGAAACAGAAGCTAAAAACGCTCTTTTTGGATTTCGAAACTCTTCAGTTTTATCAATTCAAACACTCTCCAAAATAGCTTTTGAGTTTGAAAAGTCGAAAGTCGTTTTTCAAAAATTAATCCAAACAGGACATCTTTTACAAATTTTCATCCCTCCAAATTTGGACAGAAGACAGAAAGGAAAAAATGCAAAATTATTATACATATTTTAAATTACAAAACTTTTCTTATTTTTCTTTCATTATCTCGTAACAAACAAAATAACGTATTATCTCATTCTCTCTTTTTCCATCCAACCAAACAAAAAGAGGGAAAAACATAATCTCTTTTCTAAAGATATCGTCTCATTCATCTCTCATTCTCCCTCTTTCATTCAATTTTCTTCATTCTTATCAAACGAGCATTAAACTCTTGATTTTTATCTCGTCATCTAAATGAGAAAAATACTACTATATAATTTAAATACTTTCTAACTTCAAAAAGTCAAAAGCAACCATTTGAAACATAATTTATCTTGCATTTGAGAGAATTGAATCTGCGACTGAAATTTAAAATTAGAAAAAATTTAATTTAATTCCAAATCCAAAACGAAAATTCAGTGCACCCAAGTATATCATTACTATTATTTCGGTTTCAAATTCAAATAATTCTATACTATTGGCTGCTAGTTATAGTCAACTCAAATGGGTTATACTTCATTTAAAAAATTAAATAATAAAAAAAAAAAAAAGTTAAGGCTGATGCATATGTGGCAACTTGAAGCTATGTTTGACCAATTGTATTGTTAAAGTTCGACTCAAATGTGTGCTTCAAAACTGATCAAAACATAACCCGGCCAAAGGCGGCTTCAAATAAATATAGCCATGTGTCAACCACACCTATAAGTATTTAATCTTCACAGGATTAAA
Organism: Cornus controversa; assembly: GCA_026545225.1. Lineage (NCBI taxonomy): Eukaryota > Viridiplantae > Streptophyta > Magnoliopsida > Cornales > Cornaceae > Cornus > Cornus controversa. The sequence goes on along the minus strand of CM048852.1, from coordinate 41,525,125 downwards.
AGCTAAAATATGAATCACACCCTTTTGACTGCAATTTTGGGAAGAAAAGGCTGCTAAGTAACTCCACCAACAACAACCAAAAACAAACTTTATTTGTCATCTGCAAACAAACACAGCCCATTTGGTGTCATCCCATTCTCGTTTATTGTATTATATATTAACCTCTTTATCCTTATAAAACTATACGTTTATATAAATATAATGGGTTAAGCGTCATATATACTCATATGTGATTAAAATAATGTTTTAAAGCACTTAAAAGGTGCTCAACTTTTTCATTTATCTCTATAATATAAACACTAGAGGATAAAGATGCTATCTGGTTTTTCTAAACTCCCACAACAATCTCTTTGGTGCACTTTACTGAAATAAATTTACTTTTATACAATTTTTTAAAAAATTAAAAAATTTACTTCTATATATATTATCACATAATACAAAGTCGTAACTATGCAATTAATTTTTTTCATTAAAATCAAATCATTGACAAACTTATTAAGGAACTAGTGGGGGCTGCCACCTCCACTGAAATTTTTTTATTTACAAAGTTACCTATAATTTTTGTTAAAGTTTTAAAAATACCCCTATGCAATTTTTGATAATATTTCACTATATAGTTTTATTGTTCAAGGCCATCCCTTCTCATAATATTTTTTTATTCTGTCACTGCACTTATGTAAACATAAATGATCTGTGAACACCTTTTCTTTTTTTTTTATAATGGGTTTTCATCATTTATGGTCCAAATATGTTGAAGTCTTCTAAATTATAATTTAACTATTTGACCATAACTATTTTCTTTTCAACTCATTTTCTAGTCCAAGTATGGAAGTACCTCTTTTATATAAAGGATGTGCAAGACAACGTTCAACTATTAAAAATGTTTACAGAAGATTACTTGATTTTTTATTTTTTTTATTTGGTTAAGAATATCAATTGAGTTACTTACTGCTGTAACCTTTGGTTCTGTGTATATATATATATATATATATATATATATATATATATAGCTTCTAGAAGAGCCGCGATTGTGTAACTTTTTTGCTCTCATTGTTTATCATTATTGTTCTTTAGACAAGCTAACCTTCAGAGAATATGACCGCTATACTAAAAACATTTTAATTTATTGTACAAATTGAAAGGCTTATTGTAAAAATATCAAAATTTAGAACCAAAACAATGAAAAGATTCGCAAAGACAAAATTTTGCATGTGACCACATGATCCTGTCCAGTCGGTTCCACCATAACCGCTTGATTGTTAAAGAAAATTCCAATAATAACCATTATTCTAAACAATTATATATATATATACATACCAAACGTTTGAGAATCAATCAACGTGTCATGAAAAAAAATTATGATGATAACAGAGTCCCATGGAAGGCCATTAACCAATATGAGAGGGTTTTTCTTCTGTAAGCGACTATATATGAGTGATGTTAAGATTGGAAAAATGAGAACAAAATTAATATCTGGCATTATTTAATAGGTAGGTGACTCTTTTGAAACTCAACATTTCAAAACTCGTGACTTCTGTGTATCCAAACTTGTTTCACTGCATATAATATATATAATAGAAAGGATCATGAACTTAAGTGATACCGAATATAATTCTAATATCAACTCTAACATATTGGACGCTTACCGATGATACGAAAACTTAAACTATTAGATAGTATTATCTACTCGACCATTTATACACATTCTTTTTCTCATTTAGATTCGATGTGGGACAAAAAGAACCCCATTAACAATAGGGGAATTGATTCAGCTCGCATCCTCATGTCACATGATATCCCGTGTTAATGAAACAATTTTATATTCCATACGCAGCAACTTCACATTACTTATAAAATAATTTTACATCACTTATTCAATAACTACTTTAGATCACTAATGCAACAATTTTATATCGTTAATTCATTATATTGTGTAAGCGGAACAAGACTCAAATACAAGATTCTAATATAGATGATCCTGATTGATGTAACACATGACAATCTTATTATGACTAATTCAACTTTTAATTTTCTTAGGAGTTGCTACGAAATTCTTAATTCCGAACAACCAAACTTGAAGACCATGCCCCATCTTAGATTCGAACCGTGTGGAGTTCAAATAGTGATTTTTCATGGATAGTATTGAAACTCTTAATTATTTTAGTTTTCTTAATTTTTATTCCCTCTATTGATTTTTTTCTAACTTTTTTATTGTTTTTTCTTTAACTAAGAATCAAATATCAAATTTTTTATCTCATTTTCTTTTTGTTCCATATTATTTGACCTGCTCGTTTCCTCTCACATTTTCTACTTATATTTTGAAAATTTTTAACAAAAATAATACATTTTAAGAAATCAATTTATTAGATTGGATATCTGAAAAACTGAAAATTAAATATGGACTTAATAAGAGGTATTCTGTGAGATCTAATTAGAGATATTTCTTATCGAATTGGAGTTCTGATCAAACCAGATCCATCTCAGGAGGAATGGAAAACTCCCCTGTTAATCTCAAACAAATAAAAATAAAAAATAAAAAAAATAATTTTGTAAGTATAGAGAGATAGTATGGCCTTAGTGAGATTGTATGACCTCAATAATAGATTTTGGAGTGCTGTAAAAAGTCTGACACTACATTTTTGAGAGAGAGAAAAAAAAAAGTTAGGCAGAGGTACGATTCGTTCGCCATTTTATGTGTGAACATAAACACACAAGAACATATAGTTGGTTATTTATATATTAAATTAAACATACAGCTGATTATTGTGTAGATTATATATATATATATATATATTAAATTAAAGATACAGTTGATTATTGTGTAAGACATTTAGGTATTTCCGTTAATAAATCATATATGTAGAGAGAGAGCGCTTCCTCCATTTGACCGGTACCTTCCACATGTGAAGTTTGAAGATTGAAGTCATCGTCCAAGACAGGTTTAGTCAAAACATCGAACTCCGGCCTGCATAAGCATTGCACCTTCCCTTATAAGCCTCCACAACATTCATTTTCCCCATTCCCTTCATATATATTCTCTGTCCAAAATATATACATACGCACACTTCAAACTGTATATATATATAAATATATATATTTACATATATCTGCAGTATCAGAAGAGAAGAGAGAGAAAAAAACAAACAAGAGATCAATCATGGGTTTTTTCTCTAAAGAAGAGAAAAGAAGACGAGTTCTGAGAATAGTGAAGACTGTCTTCTTCTTAATCACCATGTTCATTTCGCTTCTCTTGTTCTCTGCACCAGTCCTCCTCGTAATCGCCGATGCACTTCTCCCTTCTGCTCTCCTCTCTGCCTCTCTCTCTCCCAATTCCTCTCTCTCTCTACAAACCATCTCTTCCCATCTAACCAACTACGATTTTCGCTATTCTCTCATCGACATCCCTCTAATATCCATCACTAGATCAGCTATTATACTATGTAAGTAGCACTCAACAACAACCACTTTACTTCAATTAATTGATTGATTTTTTATGATGATGTTAATTAATTGTTGTTATATATATATATATATATATATTTATATTTATATATAGGTGTGTATAGCTTTTGTGATGGACCGAGACTTTCAAGAGGGCCGTACTTGGGTATTACGACGATGTGCTCTGTTTCGTCTCTGGTGTTTGTATCGTTGAAGGCTTCCTATGTGTTTGGTGAAAAAGCTGCAGGGTATGTTGGAGCTATGAAAGTGTTATTGTTCGTATGTTCACTGGCTTTGGCCATCGCTCACATCGTCGTGGCATATAGAACAAGTTGCAGAGAGAGAAGAAAGCTTCTTGTTTACAAAATTGATATTGAAGCTGTAAGTACTCATCAATCTCTGTCTCTCCCAAATATCTCTGTGACTCTCAAAGAGAATCAACTGAAAATTTAATACCTGAGTAGGGGGCATATGGTCAATTCATCTAATTTCTTTTTTTTTAAAAAAAAAAAAAACAGTGGTAAAAAGATTCATAATTTCATATGAGAAATTTTGGACTTTCAAGTTGCTTGGGCCCCACTGTCGTATAGGGATGACCCAGAACATTTCAACTCGTACATTGGTTGATACTCAAGTGGAAAACGATTGAATTGAATGATGCTTCTAGATGGGGCTTAAAGAATACTAGTATTTAACTAGTGTTTATATTAATGCTACAAATTCTTCTCTATCAGTCCCAAATAGTTGAAAAAAATGTTGTGGGTCGAGCACCAACCTCTCTTATTCCCGTTGGTTACACGCACACCGGATCAATCACACACTCGTAGATAATAATAGTGGGTTTCGCACTACGTCAGTGATTGATTCGATGTATGGTGGTGTGATGCACCTTTCATCTATTCTTCTTCGACACGTCATTGCTACACTCATCCAATTCTCTGCGTACACACAAGCTTTCGATTAAGAGTTCAAATTAGAGTGATACGGAAAATATTGTTCACTTTTAGATGAATCAGACAATCTTTGTTGAAGCTGGTATGGCCATCACTTTTAGTACATATGACATAAAAGAAGTATGTGACTAGATGCATGCTTGTTTGCCTAGTTTTCTGCACTGTATAACTTTGAAGAATTCATTCCCCATTTACCAGTCAAAATAAAATATTAAGCCTTACATTCAAGAACACGTGATGGGAGAGCCACCCAATCTCTATTGTTTGTCCATGTACCATGTACCATGTAGTGCCATGTGACTTGGAGCCACGCATTGCTTGTCAGAAAAAACAGAAGTAAAACAAACATTTGATGACAGCATGTCGAAGACTTTTGAATATGTTGGCTATATTGATCTACTCAATCTTATATAACACTCCAGTATTTTTTATTTGGATTCCATGAATGTATACCTTCACCGTTTTAAAATTAGAGTTAAACTAAATTTCCTTCAATTTTAAATACAAAACGTCACTTCGGTGCTTCAACATAACATAAAAAAATATTTAATAACTTCAAAAATAAAAAAAGGAATAGAAAATATTGTTTGTGTTGTGTAAATATGTGAAAAGTTAGGGTCATACTATAAAGATGCATATGACTTTGTAGATTAATTACTTAAAGTACTAAATAAATTTAAATATTCAGTGTTTAACACGGTTTGTGTCGTGTGATCAGGTTTCGGCATACAAGAATGGGTTTCCAAGGTATCACAAGATTCTACAAGAAGAAAGAATGAAGTTGGAGAAAATTTGAAATCCATTCCCACATGGGTTCTCTATTATTGTACATATATTCTCTGACCCATCCAGATTCAGGTAATTCTAGTTTCAAGACACTCTCTCTCTCTCTCTCTCTCTCTCTCTCTCCAAAAATCGTGTTTGTCTATTTTCAACCAATTTGCATCATCTCTCATACATGTGGTGTATCCACTTGGCTGGGCCATGATTGATTTTGACGATAGCTAACACCACCATACCAACAATACGACTCATATCATTATTTCTTAAAGACTAAGTTAATCTCCTTTTCATTCATATCTTGTAACTAACTCTTGACTTTTACAATGGCTACAGGTTTTTATCCAAAGATGATGATCTGCAACCTTGGTGGATTAAGAACTAGGAGTAAACAACCAGCTATACACCAAAAGCAACCACCACTTCAATATAACATGTGGTATTATTATATATAGATAGAGATAGAGATAGAGAGAGAGAGAGATACTTAAACCTGTGTGTATTTGTATTTGTATTTGTATCGGTAGAGAGGTGAAACCACCTATCGATTCGATTGGACAGTCATTGATTTATTTCACCCAAAATGTATAGATTTTCTCTTCATAAAACTAGTTGAAGGCCTTCTTTGTTTATTCTTATGTATATGCTAGTATCATAAAGCCAGGCCATTCTCATTGTGATCCACATTTTTTGAAGACCAAACAACCATGATATACAAAGATATGTCTATCATTTTCAAATAATTTAAATCTAAATGTTCAACTATATAAGAAGTTTGATGGGTTCTAAGAAAGTGGAGTACCTAAGGAGGCGAGAAAGGGATCGCCAGTCCTTGTGTCTTACCAATCCATAGAGGTTTCCCATTTTAGGCCTGTAATCATCACCATCATCATCATTGTAACTTAAACTAGATCAAATCAAAGACACTAAGAAGTGAAAAAAGTTGAAAGAGTAAGAACAAAGTTTACAGTTAATTATCTGAAGTTGCTATATATTGCAATACACTTCAAAGAATACAAATACAATGACTTGTAACTCTCAACTGAAAAAACTACCAGCCACAACTGAATCAACTGATTCATCCAACAGTAAATATGTAACAAGAGTTGAGCAGACAACTTTGGTATAAAAATTTCAAAAACAGTTTATAAGAACCCTAATTTCCATAGCAGAAAACAATCTTACTGTTAATCTCCCATCTACTAGTGACACTGTCAACCAGGTTTCCAAAGCAAAGCCTTTCTCCTAGACAAATGGGGCCAAAAGTAGGTCAGTGGAACTTCTTTCTGGTTTTGGGAAACCAGAGTGATCTAGTCTCTATGGATGCAATGATGCCTTTTTCCAATAAAATCCTGAACCTTATAATATTGCTGAAAAAGATGCCTCAAGATATTCTAAATCACCAATACAATTAAATACAGTTAATCAGCTATATTAAATAAATTTTATAGCTATTTGAAAGAAGCAACTTCTAATCTAAATTCTTCAAACATCTGCAAAGAACTTCTAATGTTGTTATTTAATGTTAGGATCACTTTGTCAAACCTTGTGATAGAAAGAAATTGATTGGCCATTAATATGTGAAGGCAAGTGGCAAAAAGTATCTCATATTAAAAAAAAAAACAGAAACAACTAACAGAAACCAGAAAATGTATAATAAATAAATAATTGGGAAACAAAGAAAGCAACAAACCAACATAGAAGCCCCTATACAGATCATACTCATCCAACTGGAGAATACTGGTCCTAAAAGCTAAGAGATACCTGGCATATTTCCTAATTCATTCACCAAAACTTTCTATTTTTAACCAGAAAAAATGAATAAATAAATGTGAAACAAAGAAAGAAACAAACACACACACCCACCAACCCTTATATCTACAGATCATGCTTACTCATCCAATTGGAGAATACTGGTCCTAGAAGTTAACGGATACCTGGCATATCCTAATTCATTCACAAGAACATTATATTTATTTATTGATAGCAAAATAAGGTCCCCGTTAAAGTTGTTGATTGGAATATTACAAAACTGTTACAAAGATCAGCATCAAACCCAAATCAGACAAAACCATCTAACAGCATGAATCATGGACATTTATCTTCAGTCCTGCACTGTAAGCACTTTTGTACTGGCTCTAAAGTTGGGTTCAATGCGTTGAAAAGCATTCACTCTTCCCCAATTCCCAATAAACTTGTGTGCTAGCCACTAGAATAAAGGATCTGTTAGGTATGTTTTTGAATAATATCTAACTTGTATAGGCACCGTAATGTGATTGCATCATGCAATAAAAGAATGTCATGGCCTTCTCTCTCTCTCTCTCTCTCTCTCCTCTGAAAAAGGCAGAAGCTAAACTCATGTCTTAAGAGAATAAAACATTAGCATCTCCTAGAAGTAACATCTCTTTCCCTCATCTGCGTTCATAAAAAGATCTTCTATTTTCTTAGCAAGAACATCCCTTAAAAATATGCAATTACCTTTTCGACAGTTATTGATATTAAAATCAGAATATCGCACTTGAACATAGTTTACCTAGTATATTTCTTAGAACAGATTACTTTCTAAAGCAGCCCTGCTTTCCTTGCAAAAGACCCCTTTGAATTCCCTAAAATGCGCTAGTACTTCCATAGCAAGTGTTCCTCATCATTTCTACAGAACAACTATACCAAATTCCAATAAAAAACATGCTATTTTTCAAAGCATGTGCCACCCAAGCTCACCATCGAGGATGTGCTATCCTAACAGCCTTGTATTCTAGGGCCTATCAGTTCTATTCATACCGATTACATGGCCTCTAAAAAAAACAAGGGTTGGTGGTCCTTCCCACTTGTTACTCCCCAACCTTCGTGTCCCTTTACTGGAACTTGGAACCTGCACCTTCTAGAAATGCAACCTAAACCAGATAGTTGGTGGTCCCTAGAAGTCCTTGCAAGATTACTAGGATTCAAATCTCATCCTATTCCTAATATAATTACATCTGATTAGGCTCACTCTCTTTGTAGATAGGGATGGAAACGGAGTGGGTTTGGATGGGACGATGGGTTACCCTAAACCCTACCTGCCCCATTTACCAATACTCTATTCCATATCCATCCCAAACCCAGGACGGGTTTCAACCTTTCTTCCCATCCCCATTTAACAATGGAGATCACAGCCCTGACCTGCCCCATTGCACCCCCGTCTGATTCTATCATCCTACTGTTTTAACATCAGAAAAAAGATAGAAAAAGAATGAGTTAGCGTATATTAAGTAATTATTCTGTATATTGGTGTTTCCTTATTTAGCTAGGAATTAATTGTCTAATTGATTCTGATTGATTGTATGATTGACTATCCTAAAATAGGATTGTGTATCATGTATAAATACCCTTGAGATGAAAAATAATAAGCCAAATTTTCAATTCAATTTGGTATCAGAGCTAAGGCAGAGCAATTCTGTTGTTGCCTTTTTTTCTTTTCCCGGCTGAAACCCTAATCCCGAAGAACTGCAGCTGCCGCCGTTTTTCATCTCATGCTGCGTGCCCATCTTCCATCACCACCCTACTCTAAACCCTAGCTGCCACCTTGTCAATCTTTCCAACCCTAGCCGCCACCTTATCAATCTTTCCAACCCTTGACGCCACTTCGTTACACGATCATGTCTGCAAAAACAGATACAAGTAATTCTAACAGCAAGAAGCCTTCCACGGTGACCATTCATGAGACTTCCTCTCTAATTCCTTCTATTAAATTGGATGGTGCTAATTATCGTGTTTGGTCTCAGATTTTGGAGGTGTATATTGCTGGCAGAAAGAAGAAGGGCTATATTACAGGGAGAAAGGCTGCACCCACCGAGAGTAATCCACGCTATGATGAATAGGAGGCTGAAGACGCTCTAGTTAAGTCTTGGCTCATCAATTCCATGACTGACAAGCTGATGTCACACTTTGTGCAGTGTGGAATGGCTAAGAAGGTTTGGGATGCGGTCAAGAGGAGCTATCTTGACGTTTCTAATTCTTCTCAAGTCTATGAATTGATGAAAAAATCCTTTCAATCACGTTAGGGTAGTCGCCCTCTTGCAGAATATTACAATGAGTTAAACTCAATATTCATGGACTTTGATTATCGTAGGCCAAATGATATGATGTGTCCAATTGATATTGAGAAACAAAGGAAGCATATTGCTGAGGATCGGGTCTATATGTTTCTTGCAGGACTTGATCACAGTTTGGATCAAGTTAGCAGTCGTGTCTTAGCCACCTCTCCTTTACCAGGCCTGGAGGAAGCTTATTCTCTTGTCCATCGCGAAGCACAGAGAAAAGTCACTATGGGAACGGAAGATCACTCTGAGGCCTCCACACTGGCTATCTAAAAGAATAATACTCGGCCAACATTTTTTGCTCCTTCTACTGACTTTTCCTCTCGCTTCTGCACCCACTTCAACAGCACCAAACATACAGTAGATGTTTGCTGGAAGAAGCATGGTTATCCAGAGTGGTATAAGCTTAAGCAAGCCGAGAGAAAAAAACAAGAAATCTACTCAGGTTGCCCTCTCTGACACTACTCCTGCTTCTGCTTCTCATGTTTCTCGATTGTCTTCTCAAGAAGGTAATTCTGGTTTGATTTTTATTTCTGCTGCTTCTAACACTTGGGTTATTGATTCAAGGGCCACTAATAATATGACTAGTAAATCTTCCTTGCTTGACTCTCTAATGCCCTCACCTGTTAAGTCTGTTCAGGTTGCTAATGAGACTCCTATGCCGATTTCAAGGGCGGATGCCGATTTCAAGGGCAGGGAATGTCTCACTTTCTCCCACTCTCTCCATGTCTTCTGTCTTACTTACGCCTAACCTCTCTAATAGTCTTCTTTCCATTAGCAAGATTACCAAATATCTTAATTGTTCTGTAACCTTTCACTTTATTCATTGTGTGTTTCAGGACAATCTTACAAAGATGACGATTGGCATTGGTAAGGAAAGGGGAGGACTTTACTACTTGGAGGGGGCAGGGGAGTTGCAATCTGAATCTGGTCATGGTTTTCAAGTAGCAAGAGAGACCTCTGATAGAGAGAAGATTCTTTTATGGCATTGTCGTTTGGGTCATCCATCTTTTTCTTATTTAGAACGTTTATTTCCTCAGTTGTTTCAGAATGTTTCTATTTCTAGTTTAAGGAGTGAACAATGCATTTATGCTAAAAAACATCGTGTACCTTTCAAAATAAGTTTCAATAAAAGTTTGATTCCTTTTACTCGTGTTTATAATGATGTTTGGGGTCCTTTTTCTACTCCTTTTGCTTTGGGTCATAAATATTTTGTGTTTTTTATTGATGACTGTACTAGGGTGAGCTGGGTATATTTGTTGAAGTCTAAGAGTGGATGTTATACATCTTATCCCTCAATTTTCCAAAATGATTACCACACAATTTCATACTCAGGTTCAAGTCTTTCACTCTGATAATGGTCGTGAGTTTGTGAATCAATCTCTTGTTGATTTATTCAAAGAACATGGCATTCTCCACCAAATAACATGTACATACACGCCACAACAGAACTGGATTGCAGAGCGTAAGAACCGCCACATTTTAGAGGTGGCCCGGGCTTTATGCTTTACTATGCGTGTTCCCAAACGTTTCTGGGCTGAGGTCATTATGATCGCTATCTTTCTCATCAACCAAATGCCTGCTCGTATCACTAACTATCAAACTCCTTTGAGAATATTATCATGGTTTCAACATATTCCTTCTATTTTAAATTTTTGTCCTAAGGTTTTTGGTTGTGTGTGTTATGTTCATGTGCACTCTCATCAAAGGGATAAGATTGATCTTCTGCTCTTAAGTGTGTTTTTCTTGGATACTCTAATTTCCAAAAAGGCTATAAATGTTTTCATCCTCTTCCAGGAAAATACTATGTGTCCATGGTGTTCAATTCTGTGAACGGGAGTCTTATTTTTCTGGGGATGTCTCTGGTTCCTCTTCAAGGGGAGATTAGTAGTAAGGAAGAGGAACGATTATGGTTAAAAGAGAAGAGGTTATGGATTTCGGGTCCGGGGGAGGATTCAACTGATTTGGGTAGGGGGGAGTCTTTAGATACTCCCAACCCTATGGTAGTTGAGTCTGAACCTGAGGAAAGAAGAGGTGAAAGACCAGCCTGGTTGTTCCAACAGGGTTATACAAGGAAGAACAAGGATGCTACTGTCATATCCCCTCCAAGCTCCAATACACCTCTTGATGATACTACCATGCCATCGGATGACTTTTCCAAGACTACTCCTGAGGTACATGTTCCTTCTCCTTTAACTTCCAAAACTGCTACCATGGATCCACAAGGTGGTGATCAAGATAGGAGATATCCTCTTCGTGATCGTAAAGAACCTGATAGGTTGGGTTTCAATCATGTATCTTCTAATGTTGTTTATCCCATTTCTGATTTTATCTCTTATCATCGTTTATCTAAGACTCACCTAGCTTTTGCCTTTCAGTTGTCTTCTATGTCTATTCTTAATCATTTTCAGGAAGCCCTTGAAGATCCTAAGTGGAAGTCTGCTATGGTAGAAGAAATGAAGGCTCTCCAGAAGAACTTCACTTGGGAAATGGTCGAGCTACCTCAAGAAAAGGAGACAGTGGGATGTAAGTGGGTGTTTTCAGTAAAATACAAGTCAGATGAGACAATTGACAGGAAGGCTAGATTGGTTGCTAAAGGATACACCCAAACTTATGGGATCGATTATCAAGAGACCTTTGCTCCTGTGGCCAAGATGAACACTGTTAGAGTCATACTCTCTCTTGCAGTCAATCTGGACTGGCTATTAAGACAGTTTGATGTGAAGAATGCCTTCCTCACGGTGATCTGATAGAAGAGGTGTACATGTGGGATCCCCCTTCGAGGTTTACACCAAAAGGAGGTAAGGTATACAAACTGAAGAAGGCTCTGTATGGGTTGAAGCAGTCGCCAAGGCATGGTTTGGCCGGTTAAGCTACTCAATGAAGTATGGTTTTAAGCAAGCTTTGGCAGACCACACTCTGTTCTATAAGAGAGATGGTGATGACATTACTTTGCTTATTGTTTATGTTGATGATATGATTGTTACAGGTAGTAACTCTGGTGAAATAGAGAAGCTTTGGAGATATCTGGCCAAGGAATTTGAAATGAAGGACTTGGGGGCTCTAAAATACTTCTTGGGCATGGGCATTGAAGTGTCTCGGTCCAAGTAAGGACTCTTCTTCTCACAACGGAAGTATACATTAGATCTCTTGGCTGAAACTGGTAACTCTGCCTGTGAACCTGTAGATACTCCCATTGAGGTGAATCACGGCCTGTCTATCTATCCTGATCAGATTCCAACGAACAAAGAAAGATATCAAAGACTAGTAGGGAAATTGATCTCCTTGACTCACACTAGACCTGACTTATCATATGCAGTTAGTGTTATAAGTCAATTCATGCATAATCCGAGTGATCGACACATGAATGCAATGAATCATATCTTGGCTTATCTAAAGTCCTCTCCAGACAAAGGTATTATGTTCTCCAAAGATGGACATCTTGATAATGTGGTTACACAGACTCTGACTTTGCTGACTTTGCTGGATCCAGATTGGATAGGAAGTCTACTTCAGGGTATGTGTCATTTGTAGGAGGTAATTTGGTGACCTGGAGGAGTAAGAAACAGAATGTGGTATCATTGTCTAGTGTAGAAGCTGAATACCGTGCGCTCCATCATGCGACTACAGAACTTACTTGGCTAAAAATTCTCTTAAACGAGCTTGGTTTGGTTCAAATAAACCTATGGTGCTCTTTTGTGATAACACGGCAACTATTGAGATTACAAATAACCCGGTACAGCACGATCGAACAAAGCATGTTGAACTTGATAGGAACTACATCAAAGATAACCTAGATTCTAGTATGATAAGGGTTCCCTACATTAAAAGTGCAGATCAACTGGTTGATATGATGACCCATGTTGTTACTAGTGGTCCATTCTATATCACTGTCCAAGTTAGGCATGTGCGATATCTATGCACCAACTTGAGGGGGAGAGTTAGCGTATCTTAAGTAATTATTCTGTATATTGGTGTTTCCTTATTTAGCTAGGAATTAATTGTCTAATTGTTTCTGATTGATTGTATGATTGACTATCCTAAAATACGATTATGTATCATGTATAAATACCCTTGAAATATATGAAAAAATAATAAGCCAATTTTTCAATTCAATTGAATGAAATCCCTGGCCAATGAAACCCACATAAGAGATAAAATTCAAACCACATTTTTTTGCTTACCCTAAACTACAAAACCCTATATGCTAGGAAGCACGGACACACCTAAAAGGTCGAAGAATCCGTGTCGGACACGTATCAGACACTGACACGCGTCGGACACGCCCCGACATGTGTCAGACACACCAAAATACGTGTCCTAATTTTTTTATTTTTGGACACACCACGGACACGGCATAGACACACCATGGACACATGTCCGACACGTGTGTCATATCGTTAGAGAGTTTTTAAAAAGTTTTAAAAAGAAAGATAGTTTAAAATGTAAATATGATGACTTCTTTGAATTTTTTTAATAAAAATAGCAGTCATACCATATAATATTTCATTTTTTTTTAGAAAACAACTATTATCATTATTGTGGAGTACATTCAATTGTGTAGTTCTTTAAACAATAAACTAATTGTTTTTATAGCTCATTAATTATTATGATTTGTGAATTTTTCATTGTTAGGTTGATCTCATATATATAAAAAGATATAATTATTAGTCGCGTGTCCCCGCCGTGTCCGTATCTTAGTTTTTTAGGATCTGCCGTGTCGTTGTGTCAGTGTCGTGTCGTATCTGTGTCCCGTATCCGTATCTGTGCTTCTTAGCCTATATGTATACACAAACATATATATGGAGAGAGTGAGATTTGTGTTGCAATAGACCATATTAGCAAATAGCAGTCACATATTTAGAAGAAATCAGAAAAGTGAGACTCAATCTCTGGCATTTGGAGAGGATGCGTGAGTGGAGGCCGCCAACGGCATCTTGAGAAACAGAGGGACATTTTCTGGGGAGAGAGAGAGAGAGAGAGAGGAATCTTCTGGCTGCAGAGAAGAAGAATAATATATAAAATATAAGGGTATACAGAAAGACATTTATGCAAGGAGTGTGTTCTGGAAAGGCCTTTATGCATATAGATTTATAACTACACAAGGATAATTTGAGTACATAAAATAAGAATAAAGGTATATATGTAATATTGCTATATAATCAGGACAGGGCAAGGCGGGGCAGGAAGCTCTTAAAACCGATCCTATCCCGAACTCGGATCGGGTTCAAATCACTTAACCCATACCCACCCCACCCCCATTCCAATTAAAGGCTCACACTCACCATACCCATCCCATTAGGGCCGGGCGGGGCAAGGCGAAACCGAGAAATTGCCAACTCTGCTAATTGAATAATGAAACATTTAAATGTGCTGAAATGAGATCCTCATCAAATGAAAAAATATGCTGAAAAAGATCGAGAGACAAGGTAGCAACCATTTTTATCTAAACTAATAATCATGTCCGCTGCCAAAGCGAGGGATTTATTGTTAACTACAAAAGGCTGGCTATGGGCACCGCAACACTGAAAATATTTTTACAAAGCTTGCATTCAGGAATAGAAAATAAGTAGTGAGCACAAGATCAGTATTTAAAACAAGGCTAACTCTAACTTTCTATCTAAGAGAGGTTCAAGATGAGAAAGAGTTGATGTAATGTTCATTACAGCATATAAGATTTGTCAATCAGATCTGATCCCACCCATGAAAGTCCTTGGATCCGGACAGTTTCCTGAGAACTGAGCCTGTGAGAAATCAAATCCTGGGTTCTGCAAGAAACAAGAATCAACGGTGCATACAAATCAGTCAAGGAAAAAGACGTGTATCATGGGTTTAATGACAACCGTTAAAGTGGTATTAAACATGTTTAAATAGTACATATATTGACTGTTAAATTAAATAATTATAAATTATTAACAATCAGGTTACCCTTAATATGATGACTACTTTATTTTAGTAGTAATCTAATTAATTAGACATTCATACCCAATCTTTCAATCATCACAGGGTGCAAAAGCTACTCACGACAAATCAAATAAAAAGCAGGTCAAGAAATGGAAATTAATAATACCTATGATGCTGAGGATCATTAAAAGTATGAGATGCAGATAATTCTTTGAAAAATAGAAAAATATGAAGACATCAAATTGTAGCAGATTCTCTGGCCTGCTCTTCCTTTTAACCTTCATGCATATCATTTATAAAATATAATGAATACTATACATTCCGAAAACATTATGAGGGATGCAAACTAGCCCATCAGAAAGAATGCACACTTATGGCATGATTATACATATCCTTGCCAGGGTAGGCAGCCTGTCATGGACAATATTCCAGAAAAAGAAAATTATTTGGGCTTGCTTGGTTCAATTTCTTGAGAATAATTTCTGTTTTTAGAGAGTAGGAAAACATAAAACCTTTTTTTTTTTTTTTTGCTCTCAGAAAAAAGTTTTTTCCCTCAATACTGTCCAAGAAAAGAGATTAAGAAAAAAAGAAAGAAAGAAAGAAACTTAGGAGCTCTTTGGTTTAGTTTTTGAGAACTATTTTGTTGTTAACAACTCAAAATTTCGTTTAGTTAATAGTTCTCTGAAGAGTATTCTTTGGAAATTAAATTAAAAAGAAATAATTTTAGTTAACAGTCTTTTCCAGTTCTTTGGAAACTGTTCTCTAAAACTGGGGCTTTTTCAACTCTAGTTTCTATGAATTTCTTATAGATGGCTATAAATCAAATGAATTGTTGAACCGTTTTCTTTTTTCTTTTTTCTTTTTTCTTTTTGTTCTCTTAGAACAAAAAACTGAAAGAACAGTTCGCATTATCAAATAAAAGAAGAGATTGAAGAGTCACCTCCTCTTGAAATCTCTGAAGCATAAGGCGCTTCTGTTCAATATCCGCCAAATACGGATCGAGCTGACCCTGACCCTCTATGGGCGAAGACCATGTCTGGCCTTTGTTCCTCTTCTGCAGAGTTACATGCATAGTTTCATCCTCTGCCAAATCAAAAACCTTAATTTAACAACCAATCATAAAAACTGTTAACAATTGCCACATTTTTCAACACACTCTGTAACAATAGATTTATAGTCACCTATAGTCCAAAATGAATCATCCGTCTTCACAGGGCAGGTGAGTTCGTGCTGCAAGCCATGAGTGTAGACAGAAAATAAGCATTTAACACCATCTCAAGGAAACAATATATAGAGAGAGAGTATGTATAAGAAATTATGCGTGCATTTACTGACATTGAGATAAGGAGGGTGGCCTTTGATGCCAACTTCGACGTGTTTGGACTGAATCTTACAGTAGAAAAGCTTCGTAGGGACGTTTGGAGGCAGATTGATGTACATGTTCACCTCTTCTAGGGTTTGATCCCATTCGAAAACCTTCTGACCTGAACGAATCAACCATTAGTGATATATCAACGGATTATTGAAAATCTAAAACCCTAGAAAACCAATCTCTGTGATAAGAATTGTATATATATATATATATGGAGAGAGAAGGTGAGGGACAACAACGACATACTGCCATGAAAGAAGCTGTGGCGTTTCTCAGGTGCCAATTTCTCTGCCATTTTATTGTGCGTTTCGCTTGTTCAGAGGCTTTTGTTGGTTTTGGCTCCTCTACGATATGCTATTGGAGTATTGGTTAGATATTTTGGTAAACCGCGAAAACTGCAAAGCTATATGCATTATTGGTAAACCTCGGATTTTTCTTTTACATCAAAATAGAGTAGTATATCCAAGTATGTGTACAATGTACAAACAAATAAATAAATGTACAAATTACAATGTTATGAATATTTCAATAAAAAAATTAATTAAAATATATTTATGGTGGTTTAGTATGAATATTATTTCAATCTCAACCAGCCTTCTTACCCTAGTGAAAGTGCGTGTACAACTGTGCATATATATATATGCCAGTATCTTTCTTAATGATTTTTTTTGAATGTCTATTAAATTATGAACAATAGTTAGGTTTAACCCTATGAGAACCAAGTTGGTTCTCCTGAATTATGTGGCCTAATAAAAGTGTGACACGTGTCTAAAGAAAAAAAAAATTAAAAAATGGGTATTACTCATTTCTTACTGGTTAAACCGAACGACAATGCATCTTAACATTCGTCATTGTTAAACTTCTCACAAATTTGATACAACAAAATCCAAATTACCATATTCAAAAGTGACATAGATCTAATCAAATTTAAAACAAACTATTATATACATATATATGAGTATATATATATACATACATGAGCACCTTCACTTGAAATATAAAGACGAATAGATTGAGAAGAGACCAGGATGTTACATATATATATATATATATAGAAATATGTATTAATTGTTACAAAAATACCATAGATATATATATCGTGTATATATATATTGATTGTTACATAAATATATATACAGTATTGTTACAAAAATACATATGGATAAATGTATATTAATGACGAAAGAGAGAGATAAAGATTTGAGAGAAATACAATTTCAATGAAGACGAGAGAGAGAGAGATACACACATGAGAGAGAGTTTGTTGCAGATGAGAAAGAGCAAGAGAGAAATATAAATGAGAAAATTTGTTGCAGATGAGAAAATCTGGTTCGGGTTATGGGTTAACCGGTTAAAAAAATAGATTTGTTTCATTTGTAACTTCTTTTAATATTTTTATAAATTTAGAACACGTGTCACACTTTTATTGAGTCACATCACGTAGGAGAACTAACTTGATTTGCATAGGGTTGGACCCAAGTATTATTCTTAAATTATTGTGTCATCCAGCATCCTACCAAACAGTGTTTTTATGAGTGGTCTGTGTTATCATCCATGAAGCACTATATGTTCATTGGAAGCATGTAGGGGTGTGCCATGTCTGGTGGTGTTGTAACTTTTGCTAGCAGAGATGCACAAACAAGTGTTGTTTGGTGGTGTTGTAATTTCTCTCTTTCTCTCTCTCGTCTAGCATGGAGCTCTGACGTGGGATAGAGTCCCGCCCTAAACCCTTTCTATGATTCGTTAACATTATTCATTCAATTTTGTAGTCATATTCATATAGTCTGTCATTGTGAAAAAAAAAATGATAATATATTTATAAAAAAAAAAAAACTCAGAACAACGATGCGTTATATATTCCGATGGAGTGGCTACCCACCTTATCCCACCTCCAATTGAGATAAGTTTGGTATGATTTAATCGAGAACGGGAAAGATACAATTTCCTTGTTTTGTTTAAACTTCGTAATTATTTGAAGGGTAATTTACACTTAGACTTCCTACGTTTTGCTTTTATTACACTTTGACTCTATCACCTTTGCAAAATTGCACTTTTTCCCTGTAAGACCTTGTCAGTTGTCGAAAAGTTGGAACGACTAAACTACCCTTATTATTTTTGACCAAACACTATATATTTCCGTACCCAAACACCATTTACCCAACCAACTTTTACTATCAAACACCCCTTAATCCATTTACCCAACCAACTTTGATTACCAAACACCCCTTAATCTTTACATCAACAAACCGTAACCACTTAGACTCAAAAAGAATGGAGTTTTGTAACCGTACAACGCAGGTACACGATATTTCAATAGTTCCATTTTCTCCGGACAATGTCTCATAAATCAACTTGTCTCTCTCAAACTTCAATGATCTCATGGCGTTCTAGCAAGTGTGTACTCCCCGAATTTCGAGTTGCATGGTGGTGATGCAGAGGCGGACCTAGGAGTATGAAAAAAAATTTAGGGGGGGTGGTTAGGGAATGTAAATTTCTTTATATGTATTTTTAAAATTAATTTTTTACATACATATATATAAGGTGTAAAAAAAATTGGGGGGCCATAGTGGTCCACCATTGTCTTGACGGTTTTCTCAGGCAACTTTACGCCACCGCCGTCCGCAGTGTGATGGGTGGCAAAATCTAAGTTGGTGGATGTTGATATATGGGTGGTGGTGATGTTTTTGGTGGGGATGCATGGAATTGTGGTGTTGAGGTGGTGGTTGAGGCAACGCTGCCGTGTTGCTAGACACCAAGGAGGTAAAAGAGAAAGCAAGCGAGAGTGACAATAGCCAATGGTAGAGACGAGATTTTTTCCAGAGACAGTTGGTGGAGGTAACGGAGTAATATGGTGTGTTTGGACCCGCCATGCCTAAAATCAGTAAGTGAGCATTTTCTTCTCTTTCTCTATCTATCTTTTATGTATATAATGTATGTGAGTTTTCATGTGCATGTATATAAATATATTGTGTTGACGACTGCCTTATTGGATTAAAGAGATTTAAGAAGGGGTTCAAGAGAAACGAGTTTTGAAACAAGTTGATCATATGATTTGAAGAGTGCACTGTACATGTATGTACTGTATTTAATTATATATATTTATCATATTATGATACAAATATAGAAGTGGATAAAGTGAAGAGAAAGAGGATGGTGGGTTTGAAGAAAGAAAGTGAGCTGGAACCATTTGTTTATTGTCATATTAATGCTTTAAATGATTATATATGTATTTTAAATGGATTTACAATGGTGTTATTCTTCTCTTGTTTTATATTGATGATATGATCATCATCAGAGATGATACTCAGGGTATTTAATAACTTAAACTATTTTTTAATTATCAGTTTAAAATGAAAGATCTTGGACCTCTCAGTTATTTTCTTGGACCAAAAATTACTAGAGCTATTGATGACTACTAACTTACTCAAACAAGGTATTGTTCTGATCTTTTTTCCAGAGCTGGCATCACAGACAACAAGATTGTTGATACTCCACTTGAGCCTAATGTGAGACTCACTCCACGTGATGGTGAACTTCTTCGTGATGGTACTCTGTATCGTAAGTTGGTTGGTAGTCTGGTATATCTTACGGTCACTCGTCCAAATATTTCTCATGTTATTCATATCGTCAATCAATTCATGGCTTCATCGATATCAGTTCACTTTGCTGTTGTTCTTCGTATTCTCTGTTATGTCGAGGGTACTGTATTTCGTGGCCTCTTTTTCTCTCATCAATTTTCACTGGTGCTTCGTGCTTATTCTGATACATATTGGGCTGTCGACCCAACAGATTGTCGTTCCACTACCGGATATTGCTTCTTTTTTTGTAACTCACTGATCTCTTGGTGTAGTAAGAAGCAGTCCTTTATTACTTGATATAACAATGATGCCGAGTATAGAAAATTTGCATATACTACTTATGAGCTTTTATGGTTACGATGGCTTCTTCAGGATATGGGTATTTCTTTTTTCACTGCTACTCCCATATATTGTGATAACAAGAGTGCCGTTCAGATTGCACACAATAATATTTTTCATGAGCTGGCCAAACGCATTGAGATAGATTGTCATTTTGTCCGTCATCATCTACTTCAGAATATCTTGTAGTTACGGTCAGTTACTTCATATGATCAAATAGTGGATATTTTTACCAAATCTCTTCCACTAGGACACTTTCGAGAACTTATTTTCAAACTCTAGATGGAGTCATATAACACATCTTAAGTTTGAGGGTGAGTGTTAAAATACATTAGTAGATTTTATATTTAACCTTTTCAATATCAAATTAGGATTCTATGATTAAGGATTTACCGTGTATAGAATAACTTGCTCCTCACCCACCTACCTCTTTTTCTTCTCCTATATATATATATATATATATATATATATGATCTCATTGTATATTAGAGATATATCATTCATTAATATAATTCAGAGATATTTATATATTTCCCTCTTATTTCTAACACATCTCTTACGAGATACACATATTCTAATTCCAAGAACACCCGATTAACATTCGAAATCCATGTTTTGGTCCATCCGAGATGTATTCTTCAATCATTCCACATACACCACCACCATGCATGTGCCATGCATGAACATTTCATTTATATGCATACGCTCATCTCCACATGTTCTCATACTAAATGCATACACAAGGGTCATAATTTAATGTCTTACACATAAAGCATGCTTGCGCATTTTCATTAATACATAATATCAAACACATAGTAGAATTTATCATAAACATGCACCAAATACACCATTAGTCCCATTTTCCCACATGATTTTTCCACACAAGTTTTATACAATGTATATAAACACATAATCATGATTTTCATTTTTTAAAATCACACAAATATCACATTTATACATGTTTTTACATACTAAATACACATAAAATATACGAAACCCTAGTTGTATGCCTTAAGCGTCCAAACAACTCACTAAAACCCTAGAATTTATGGGTTAGAGATCCCTATCTCGATTTAGAAAATTTTTTAAACAAAACCCCCAATTATTCCAAATCCAAACTCGTTCAAAATCTGCTTTCTTCCGATTATATTGAAGTTATCGCCGAGAAGAACAACCTTTCCTTATTGACCAATTTCCAAATCTCATTTTTAGGCCTTTAGATTTAAGAAACAAGAAAGAAAAATGAAGGAGTAGAGAGAAAGAAGAGAGAGCCAGTTGGTTGGTCTCCAAACAATGCCCATAAAATATGTATAAATGTATTTATAACACTTTGGGCGTAAAATGACCAAAATGCCCTCCTAATCACTTACCGTACTTCTCAAGCTCCGTTTTCGATTATGAAAACTCTCACAGTTCTGAAATCAATTCCTTGTCTCCTAAAACATTTCAAATAGTTTAAAACTAAAAATAAAATTTTTTGAAAAAAATATTCGATTTTTTGAGCCCACTCGACCCGCGTCTTGGGCCCCATCGACCCAAAAATTCTAAATTGAGCCAAACAACTCCAAAACTTTCTCGGACATCTAAGCAAGTCCCCCAAACATGCATTTCATATTTAAAACATGCATTCCATCATTTATAAGCAATTAAAAAAATAAATGATGAAGAAAAAGAAAATCGACAAAGAATAGTCACGATCTTTACATTTACCATTCATAAACTAATAATACCCTTTCTATTATTTCATATAAAAAATGGTAAATATGATGGGACGCGGGAATTTAAATGGAATAGAGATGAGGTACAAAGTTTTTTTTTGGTAAGCATGAGGTATGCTTTGTTAAATAGGAATATGGATGAGCCCTACTCTAAGAGGGACTTGGCCGAGGTACTACATTCTTGATATCATCAGATATCGAATACGATTTCTTATTTATTGTATGTTTTTGGATAACAAATAATTAACTCACCCATTAATCATTTTGTTCTTTTGATTGTTGCACAAATTTCAAATACACACAATTACAACAAACCAAAATGTTATTTAAGCTCATGCCTCATCTACGTTGAGACTAAAACTAGCATTCTAGAGAAGTTCCCAAAAACCTTATCAACTGAGTTAGCTTGCGTGGACTATATTGGTAAAGTATAAGAACATGCCATCTTTTATGTTGACGATGTAATTTTTCCAATGTAACACTAACTATTTTAACAATGTTGCGTCTATTAGATTATTGTAACAGGCTAGATACACTTGGCGTCCGAACCATACATTTAAGTTGTTAGGTGATACTCTCAACTCGCTAAAGTCCAATACCTTCTTCATTTGGACTTAATGTGAGATAAGAACTTACAACATTCTCTCCATCTGAATTCACGACGTCTTCGTTATGGTTAAACCACCTTACTTACTCGTTCTATACCCACTTGAACTCCTCCTGGGTGGGTGCTTAGAGTGATACCAGATCAAACACTATAACAAACATAACACTTATCATCCTATGTAAAAGTTAGGGTAAATATTATTGACATTTCTTGAGATTTGATGTATTGATACGCGGTTACAACTTTGTAAATTTTCATCACCAACACTCCTTATAGTTTGTGCCGTATATTACATACATCCCCTCCAGCCAAAAGTACATCATGTTAGAACACTTTTTGACGGTGAAATAACCATTCTGCCTTTTGACTTATGACCTAACTCATTTGAATATTAAATTTACGTATTTAGCCCTGTCTAATGGACCAAATACCCCTTTGAATATACCTATATTTATACATACTATAATATATATATATATACATATATATATATATATATATATATAAATATTTACTTCCATAAATAATAATGTTAACATAAAATAAAAAAGTAATTAAATTTCTCTTTCTTTTACTCTACCTATCTATATATACACAATATACCATATATATATATATGTAACTTATATATATAATTATTTATTTTCATAAATAATAATGTTAACATTAATTAAATTTCTCTTTCTTTTCTCTTTTCATCTATACATATACACTATAATATATATTTATTTATTTTCATAAATAATAATATTAAGATAAAATAAAAAATTAGTTGTCAATGCATATTATCATAAAGGGTATTGTGGTCATTTTTTTATTAGAATATTTTTATATTAAAATACATTTAAATAATTATGGGCAATTAAGACATTTCACATATTAAAAAAATAAAAAGATTGACGTAAAGTATTGACATTGATGACAAAAATTTACAAAATTGTAACCGCATAATTAAAAAGGTTGACATAAGACGTTGGGGTCACACTTTCAGTAATATTTACTTAAAACATTTGAATGGTGGGAGTGTACCCACCCTAGGGGTGACAATTTCCTCTGCCCCGATGGGTTTCCTCCTCACTTCGCCCCTAATGGAGGAAATTTGGTATGCCCCTAATAGGAGTAGGGGCGGATATAGTTTTTTTAAAAAAATTCGCCTAGTACCCGCCCTCCCTGCCCCAATTATATATATATAGTGAAATAATTTTATGGAGTGTGCCATTTCTTTTATTATTATATTACTTATATAAATATAGTAAACTAGATATATGGTAGCCACTAGGATTTATTCTCTTCAGTAAAAAATGATTTTTAAATTTCATTTATGGATTTGAATGAACAACAAAACGAGAAAGGGAGTTAGAGAGAACTTAAAAATTATTTGAAACCCTAGAGATCTCTTAGCGACAATTTTATTCTGGTAAAATCTTGAACGAGTGTTGTATCATCGTTTGGGTACATTTAAGGCAAACATCGAATTCAAAGCAAATAAAATAAAGGATTTTAAGGATTCTGTTATTCTTCTCTTTTTCTAAACAGGACGGTAATGGTATACTTATCACAAATTTTTTAAGGTTCTTAATAAAAGATGGATTGAGTATTTCCTTGACTAAATAGAATTTTAGCATATCTGTACCATACCCAACCGTTGCCATCCCTAACCCACCCCGTAAAGCACAAAACCATCTCCATCCCGTATCACATCGAGGGGGAAAAGTAATCTCAAAAAGATATCATGCGGATAATGTAAGATTCTACTTAAAAATGTAATACACAACTTCGAAAATAATGGAGGTTTCAATGTTCCATCCAAAAAACAGCGCCGTTTTGATGCAGAGTGAAGTATCCGTTTCCTTGGAGGGTGGTTTTGAGCTTTTTCTAAGGCCTTTGTAGTTCAGCTGAAGTAAACTAGAGAAAGAGAGAGAGAGGAAGCAAAGAGACATCGACGGCTAGAAGCAGCACGAGAGATGAAATTCAATTTCGATTTGGCTGAGCCTAACACAGACGAAGGGCCAGCCCTAACACCATCGTACTCAACACCAAAAGACGAAGTCGAATGGCTTCCCCTTCAGAACCACCCTGTTTTCACCACCGCCGACGGTGGCATCGCCCATTCCTCCACTTTCCGGATGCCGACAAATCTCATGGCGTGGGACGGAGCCTCTCGCCTCTTCGTCTGGGACTCCCACAAGCAATGCCTCCATCGAATATCCATTCGGTTAGGCGAACCCGACCCGACATCCATTATTGCCGCTTCGCCATCTAAGGTCACCTCATCTCTCTTTCTCTTATTAGTCTAATCCTCTCTATAATCCATTTCTTTCGTTTTTCTTTTCTCCATGATTACATTAATTTCAAAAATTTTAAACTAGGGTTTATTAACTGCATTTGCTGTAGGAGTTGCATACAGTATACACACATTTATGTATGTATATGAATGCATGGATACAACTATGAATACACAAACTGTACATACATATATGCACTTATTCATAATTGTTACAATTTGATGTCAGACTTACGAGCTTCCTAAAATTATGTCTTGGTACCTTATGCTGCTTAGATTTGTTTTCTACTATTACCGAATTCTCTGTTTCTTTTCACTTTGTGAGAAAATAAAATACTTAAAGTAGGTAGTAGGTACGCATGCCTAAATTAAATAGAGTTGGTGATTGGTGGTTCCTGCCTCCAATTAATTTGTTGGTACTACCCAAACACTCCACTTATGTTTGATGTCAAATACAAAAATGCACTTATGTTTGATGTCAAATACAAAAATGAGTACTTCAATGTTATTATCATTTTATAAGCAAAATGTTACAAGTGTACTTGGTTAATTGACATATTTTGTAGAACAGATTGTCATGTAATATTGGTGCAGCTGTAATTATATGGTAGATCATGACATACTATTTGCACCATTTTGGAGATGTAGTTAGGTCTGTTCGGACAACTATATTCATAGAAGAAAAATTATGCAATTAATAGCCATTCAGTTCGATTAGAAAAAGCATTTCATGATGAACTTTATATATTTTTTATCAATAAGATACTGTTCTTTCTCTATTCTATTTATTTTTGGTGATTCATATATGTATATTTTTACTGGGCTGTCCTTTTCTTGGAAACATTTTTTTATAAAAAATGGCAGAAACAAACGAACATGCTTTAGAATGGTGGGCGGAAACTAGATTGAGAACAATACATTTGAAAACTCTTTACTTTTTATTTTCTTAAGATTTGCTCATCTTGGTTCATAGTTACGTTTTATATTTACTTTCAGATGTATGGTTGATGATACTAGTAATTTGATAGGTATTGCAAGCAGATGTGCAGCTCAGTTTTGTGGTTAATAAAGTCTCAATCAATAGAAATGGATCAGCTTTACTCCTGGCCGGTTTGAATGGTCTATGCGTCATGTACCTCTATGGGCGCACTTCTCTGAAAGATAATACCATTATTTGCAGGTAGGAGCAGAACTGTTGTCCGAAGAGGAATATTTACCATATAAAAAGAAAAAAAAAAGAGGTTATCTTTTTCAAGAAATGTCAATCGCCAATAAGCTATACATCTTATATTTACTGCGTTTTGGGTTATGGTGTGGTCAGAAGCTGCATGAGTAATTTTGATCATAGTACAATGATTTACTTTGACTTATTTTATACATAACATGTCATTGGGCAACTGCTGAGGAAGCTTGGCTAACAAAATGGACATCACCTAGAATCATCTAGGCATTTTGACAACTAAGATACCAATCGTTGAGTATGGTTTCTGCTACATCACATTTTTCATCTGTTTTGCATGCTTGATGCCTGACATTGATCTCCATGACATATTTTTTGCTAAGATCAAATTATACCTTCTGGGTGTTGATTTTAATTAGTTCCATGATTAGCTATACTCATTCTCGTTTGAGTTCCAATCAGACTGATTCATTCCTGATCTTTTCCTCTTGTTTCTACTTATTGGCCTTCCCGGATGAGAGTTTTCACAGTCCTAGGTTTCTCATTGATCTGGATGATTGTAAGATTTTTATTTAGCTTACTATGATGGTAGACTCTTAGCTGGATTGGATAACTCTGATTGATGTGGGACTGATTCTTATCTAGAAAAAAAAGTGATGGCACGAATCAGACTTGTTTGATTTAAAAAACAATCTGTTTTGCATTCTAGAATCTCGTCCTTTCATCATTTCTTCTTCTGGCGATCAATGATCTCTATATCAAGTCTGTAAAAACTAGATGCCTCAGTTGACACTATTTTTTTTTGTGAATACCCGATTATCTGTATTTTCAGCAGGCAAGAGAGTATGTTCCTGTCATTAAGGAAATCACATTTGTTTTCAGTTGATTGAGTAACTGCTTATATACTGCATTTGTATATATGAAATGCTCATATGAATTATCAGTCGTTAATCGTTGTCTTTATATTACATTGTTTTTTTGTGCTCCCATACTGTTCAATGACATCCAAGTTTGAATAGGGAAGCTCAAATGCGTTCATGGTTCAAATGTCACAGTGTTATACTGATTTTCTTATTTGATAGGATCAACTTTCACGTGTAGGCATATGTATGCAGAATTTTGTCCTTGCCTTCTCCAATTACGAATTACATCGATATTATTATGTTATTATTTTAACTATTAATTGGACCAACTTAAAGTTCTTACGGTGCCATATTTTGTTCTTATTTACAGGACTGTTTCAGTTGGCTCAGAAATCTACTTCACCTGCAATAATGCCATACGCACATTACAAATTTCATGGCACCCTTACAGTGACACCCATCTGGGTATCCTCTCTTCCGATTCAGTTTTCAGGTATCGAGTTCTTAATTGACAATTGTTTTCTTAGCATTGGCCTGTGGTTGGTAAAATATTGTTCGAAACAGAAGGTATTGACATTAGGGCAAATGAGTTGGGCCTCGTCAATGATGGTTGCCAAAGTTTGAACTTTCATGCATGAGTTTGTGTTCTTATAATAAGTTCCCTAAAACTTAAATCAGTTTCTTTCATTGCTATCTGATTTGAAGTTCGGCCAATTTTATTCATCCCTGGAGCAAATGTACAAGAATGTTTTTCTGTTTGTTTTTGACGGATGACAATATCATTCTATTAGTGATAAAAAATTAAGGTAGAAAGGTAGAAGAGACATCTGGCTACAACTAAGGCTCCGTTTGGATGGACACAAGAGAAAAAAAGGGAGAGGATAACATTAATTATGAGACAAAAGAAAGGAGAGGCGAGGATAGTAACAAACTCTATTCATGTTTGGATAAATAGGAGAGAAAAGAAAGGAGATGATGGTATTTTTGTTTTGATAAGATATGGGAGAGAAAGGATAACGACCAAATTACTATCATATCCTTTTATATTTATGGGACAGGAGTGGAATAACAATTTTATCTTTCTAATTGTTTAGGGCAGTTTTGGAATTATGAAAGTACTACTTAAACACTATACTTTCCCTCCTAATCTTCCTATTTTTGAGAGGATAGGATATGAGGGATAAGGAGGGATAACTATCCCTTCTTATCCCTCCTTATCCTTTCTTTTCTTTTAATGATGTCTATCCAAACACAACATGACCTATCCTCTCTTTTCTTTTCTCTCCTTATCCTTCCAAATCCCTCAATCCAAATGAAGCCTAAAAGAGCAAAAGAGATTATATAAATCCATGTACAAACCCAAAAGTCCAAAACACAGGGCTGTAGCATGAGTCGAGCAACTCGATTTTTGCTCAGAGCAAGAGACATTATATAAATCCATGTACAAACCCAAAAGTCCAAAACACGGCTTTAGCACGAGTCGAACTACTTGATTTCTGCTCATGTTCATGTTCGGCTTAGCAGAAGCTTGTTCGAACTTGTTCAGTGACTTTTTTGAGCCAAGCTTGCACATAAGTCTTAAGCTCGCACATAAGTCTTAAGCTCGCCAGATCATCCAGCTGAGCCTAATAGTTTTTTAACTCCTGGTGCATTGGCATATTTGTAATACGGGAACTCTCTTGATCAATTCCAATGGTTAACTTGTGATTTTGGGTCACTTTAAAAATTTTAAACCAAGAGCTGACAAAGAACTGCCATGATGTAAACAAATGAATTTCAAGATATAAGTATCAGTTTGTATATTATCTCTCTGTTTTTTATTTTTTATTTTTATAATAACATTTGGAACATATTCCTTTCTGACAACTATAATCTATTTTCCGATAATGAGTTGACAACTAAGCACCACTCTTTGTTTGAAAATCTATGAAACCACCCTTCTGCTGAATTTATAGAACAACTTTAGATGCTACCACTTTGTAAGTATTTGACTGCTACACACTAAGCCAGCCTGAGGAGCTTGTATTTTATCTCAAGCTGTCCTTAATCATGTTTTTTGAATTTCTACTGAGCTTTACTAAGCTCATACATCACTAGTCATCAAGTTGAGCTTGAAAACCCTAAGATTGACTTGGCTCACTCATTGTCACTCGGAAAGACACTTCTCATCGAGGAAGATATCTGTAGCCAAATAGTCTTCCTCTTCATTTATGAATCTATGGATTCAAGAAAAGTTATGTGAAGGTCCTTCCTTGCTGAATGAAGTTTTCATAGTACCATGAACCCCTATCCTCGTCACTCGCTCACCTGATAATAACTTTACATCACTCTCCATCCAAAGTTTTGGTGTTGCAACCATATAGAAATTGTTTCTTTAAGGCCCTCAAAATATTAAAATCTCCGTTTTAACTCGTTGTCCTTGGTGCATGGGTTCATAATAAGTGAGCACCTTTTCTAATATGCACATGTACATGCTTTTCCCAAGGGCAGTATCAG
Organism: Cornus controversa; assembly: GCA_026545225.1. NCBI lineage: Eukaryota > Viridiplantae > Streptophyta > Magnoliopsida > Cornales > Cornaceae > Cornus > Cornus controversa. Next base: position 41,495,531 of record CM048852.1, on the reverse strand, counting down.
GAATGTTGGAAAATGAAGTCAATCATGCTTGAGTCATTTTTTTTTTCTTTTTCTCCTTGAGCACACCCATTGCTTTGGTACTGAGGTGTAACACTAATTTCTTGCTCGATTTATCTAATTTCACTTTCTTGTGTGCCTTATGGCTCTTATTCAAGGTCGTTGATAGCTGTTATTATTAATGATAAACTTTGTCAATTGTTTTTCTAACATGCTCTGGATTATGATGTATTATTTCCTAATCTTCATGTCCTTTTGTGGCTTTCTTGGGTTTGCCAAATTTAAATCTTACATCTTGTGTTGAATAAATAATGTAGTTTTATTATCTCCAAGTGTTCATAAATGATGCCATTGATTTTGATCGTAACTGATATGGTCTCCCTTTCTGTAGGCTTTTTGATTTGTCTTCGCCTCTCGGACAATTGGAACAGGAATATTATTTACAGCCTGTAGAACCAGGTAGATCAAGGAATGCTGCATCAATCTGTCCTGTTGATTTTTCTTTTGGTGGTGATCACTTGTGGGACAGATTTAGTGTAAGTTCAGTTGAAACTTGTGGCATCACTTGATGTTTTATTCTCTTGATGATGCTGTTTTGTTCACTCTATCATGAATGTGAATTGTTAGTGCTCCTTTGACTTTACATTAATCAGTTTAACACACACACACACTCACACACAAAATGAGATGTAATGAATATTATCACAGTATTCTTGTGTTTAAACTGCCCCAACAGTTAACAATTATTTTCAGTCAAAACATGAATTGTGGTCCCTCCACTGAGCATGATAATCGATGTCTTAAATATGAGTACATTCTGTCCCCCATAACAGAACTGTGCCCGATGCTTTATTTGGTGCACCACATATTCTAGAATGTTCTCTTTATTCCTAGCGTTTCATGAATGTGGTCATGCGTCTTTATTTATCCAGCTATTTGTTTTTTTATTCTAGAATATTTTCTATACCTCCCGTTAGGTCAATAGGACCTAGGTTGGCAAATTTTGAAGAACAAAACCGAGTCTATAACTTCTGTTTTAATTTCTAGTTTATGTTATAAGTTTTTAAAAGTTAGTTAGTGTTAGTTATTACCTCCCAAGGTCGAAGAAGGAATTGACAAGGGTAAAAATTTAATTCAACACATTCATGCACTCGCCAAATTAGGGTTCATGCATTGCATAATTAGGGTTCTCAAGTTTTCATGATTTTGGTCATTTGATTTCCTAAATCTTTCAAAATATGTGTTATGCGACCCGCTTTTGACCCAAAAATGGGCTTTGGGAAAATTTTATGACCCGTTTTTCACTTGCGGGGTTTGGACTCTGATTAGGATTCTCTTGTAGCCCCATATATAAGGGCATCTAAGGGTTTGGAGTGAACGAGAGAAACATTGAAAACGCAGAAAGAGAGTAAGAGAGCGAGAGCTAGGGTTTGGAGTTGAAACTTGTAATCTCTTTATTTTCGCATGGTGAAATCTTTCGCCGTGGACGTAGGCACATCGTTGAACCACGTAAATTCCTGTATTTTGTGTGTTGTGCTTGTTTCGTTTTGTGTCGTATTTCGTGGTTGTGCTTGGTTCACGACAGTTTTTCACAACAATATGTATGAAAAGAGTTTTTGGAAACTTCTGTTTTGAGAAAATTTTCTAAGTATTTTATTGTCGTAGACTTTGATCGATTGAGGGTTCAATCGAGGCCCGCAGGAGTATTGTGATCGATCGATGGGAGTTTCTATTGATCAAGCTTTTCAGAAAAGTAGTTTCCAAGTTAGTTTTAAACTCTACCAATCCTATTCTCTTTATATCTCTACTTTGCCTATATATAAACTACTCTTAGATAGAATATACATTCAGTCAAATATTCATAGGGGAGCATTATTGTGAGCTTTAGAGGGCATCATTTTTGTTATTGCGCACTGGATTGAAGAGTTCAACACCGAATTCAATCCATCGTTAGAGATTGAAGCCTAGACGTTTAGTCATTGAGACCGAAATCACTGACGGTCGGGAGGAGCAAAGGCCGTTGATGAGCTTGGACAACCAGGAGAGTTCCAGGAAAAAGTTTGGCGTCATCTGTGTCATTTAAATAACTAGGGGATTCTTGGGGTAGTGTCTGTTAACCTAGGTTGTAATCCTTCTTTCTCATAATGGATTTTGATTTGCTTGGACTAAGTCCCGTGTTTTTTTCCCTTCCACATAAAATCTTGGTCCCCATTGCTTTACTGCTTGTTATTGCTATGAATTGATTGATTTTTATCCTCTGCTATGAACTGAATTTAAAATTCTATTAATTTAGTTTCTAAATTCAAAAATTAGTTATATTCGGTGATTTGTTCTACAAGACCTATTCCCCCCTCTCTAGGTCTAGATCATTGGCCTTCTGCAACTCTTATCAGAGCCTTGTGTTCCGGTCCTTACCATCACCCCCTTTCACTTAGTTATGGTAGATGTCTGTTTTCAATTTACATGGAAGTTGCCCTTTCACTCAGTTATGGTAGATGTCTCTTTTCAATTTACATGCAAGTTGCTTGTCATGCTGCACCATTTGAACACTTCGATCTTACTAGTTCTTCACTTAAGATCTCACTTCTAATAGCTTGTGTGTGGTGCTGCCCCCAAAATTTTGTTGTTGTGGTGGTCATTATGACTGTCTGGCTTGTACGTTGCATGGGCTTGGGTGTGTGTATGTGGTCCGTTCACGCGTCTTGAGTGTCGGGTTTATTAAATTCCCTAATAGGGAGACAACAACAGCTAATTATTCATTAAAAATAATATTGTTCCTCTATTTTCTTGAGTAAGATAACGTTTTCAAGTGACAGAGAATGTTTAACACATGTTTGTCACTCGTTTTGAAGCAATATTGTAGAAAAAGGAATATAAAAAGTGAATTTTTTAATATGCTTGGTAGGCGAATGTCCAGCTAAACGTGTCGGACACATACCCCATAAGTATGTCTGATTGTCGTGTATCCAACAACGATACTTCATGCCTTTTTTAGGAGTCCATGTTATATAGGTGGCTGGTTACCAAGACTATCAAGTTGCTTTTATCATTATGAAATATTGATTCTATTTTTTTCTGCAGGTTTTTATTTTATTCAGTGATGGTTCAATTTACATCCTTTGCCCAGTTGTTCCTTTTGGAAGGTAATTTTCAATTTATGTTGTGCTTGCTTGTCTGTAATTGTTTTGAAATAATAAGTTATCTAAGACTTGTGATTTTGCCTAGAATAAGCGACAGATCGGCATTATTATGTTTACCAGTTTAGCTCATGGGATGTAGTTGAGAATTTTTACCTCCAATTATAGTGTGCCACACATGCAACGGATTACAGCAGCAGATGCCTTATTTGATTTGCAATGGATTATCGAAGCAGATGCCTCTTTGATACCCATACCTGGCAGCCCATACTAGAACTATTTGATCATTATGGCGACCTAGTTTATCTGATAGATTTATCAATTCCCCAAAAATTTGTGCTGTTTTGCTGTGGTATTTGTGGTCTATTCCAATTGTTTCCTGTAAAGGAGACCTGAAATCTTTGCTGATACTTTATACAGGATGGTGACTGAAATTTGAGTGCTTTATTTTGAAACAGTGTGTACAAGTGGGAATCAATATTGGAAATATATAGTGATGCTCACACATTTGGGCTGAAATCTGCCAATTCAAAAGCTGTTAGTAATTCTAATATGGCAATCTCTTGGTTGGAAGCAACATTTCCCGAGTTAGCTCCCCAGTCAGCAGAAGGGGGATGTTTTTCTGCACTTAAAGCTCAGCCTTATGCTTTATTTGATGCATCTGTTTCGTTGCAGGTATTTCTCTCACCTCTGTCTCTCATGGTTTCTTTTTAACTGGCCTTGTATATTAATTGAACAAGTAATCTTGATTTTCATATTTGCATAGCCTGAGTTTGCAGTCCTTCTTGATTGTCAAGATCGCAGATTTTTTTTAAATCAAATATATGCAATATAGCCAGACATGATCATATTCCAATGTTGCAAATGGCTCAAGATCTTATTTTTGATTGTAAAAATGTGATAAAAAATGACCTCTTCTTTTTTTATTTTCAGGGGCCTCTCTGTAAAGTATGTAGTGGGAGGGCAGATTATTCTGAAGTTCGAGGAGCAGAATGTGAAGGTCGTGCAGTCAGTTTTCTTTATAATTCGATCAGCAAAGATTCGATTCTTGTTACTGCTTGGAGTGGTGGGCAATTACAAATAGATGCCTTAGCTGATGAAATTCAGCCAGTCTGGTCTCTTGGTAGCCGCCCACGTCTTTTTGTTGATAATTATGACCGTATAATTGGTGTTGCTATGATTTGTGAATCAATCCCCAGTGAGCTATCCGTTGTGAAGTTTGACCAGCAACCGGATCAAACTGTTTGGTTGGGGCATCCACCTCCTTTGTTGAGATTGGCTATTGTGGATTTAGCTTTGCCTAGAAAAAGAGAGGGTGGTTCTCTTATTTCAATGTTTGTTGATCCGCTCATTCCAGAAAGAATATATTCTGTTCATGATGGAGGGATGGATTCAATAGTGTTGCATTTTCTCCCTTTTACAAGTCAGATAAGTGGCAAGGATGAGACCATGAGAACTCCCTCCGTGCATCCTGTCCTCAGTACATGCCAGGGAGAATCCTCTGCACAATCTCCTCTTTGTGGTTGTGTGGCATTGTCAGATTCATTTGGACATTCATGGATTGTAGGACTCACCTCCTCTTGCGATTGTATTGTGCTTGAGATGGAAATCTGGAATATGTTGCTTACCGTTCATGTTGATAAGGAGAAGAAACACTCGGGCCTGGAAGAACTGAATGAGGTAGGCACTCGAGCTATTATAAGCAAAGAACTCCTTGCTGGCCCTAAGGTGGTCCTTGTGCCTCCTTCCTCAACAAATTTACGCTCTGTTGCTGCTGATTCTATTGAAGGTCGATCAACTCTTCATCAGTACTTCAAGCTTTTTCATGAAAATTATGTGGAGTATGCACATAAGGTAATAACTAAAAATCTTACTCATACATAAGCATTTACTTAAAGCCACCTTGTTCCCTTTAACTGCAAACCTGTTTTTATCTCATTTGGCCTCCATTCTTCCCATTTTAGCATACTGGAAGAAAATGCTCTTGTTAAAGTCTTTAAGTTGTAGAGTTAATGATTTCTCCTGGTATTTTGCCATATATAGTGTGATATACATGTGGAAACTATGAAGGATTCCAGTGATATTTTCAGTAAGTGGGCTTTTTGGAGCCAATGCTAGTTGAATTTATGTTATTAAGTGATCATCGATGATGCTTTGCAAAACCAAGTGCTTTTTAGTTTTTGAATTTCAGAGTTGTTCTGCCACTACTATATATTTGTTTGGGTAACAAAGCCAGATTTTGGTCGGGCTTTTTGAGATTTATATTGTGATCTATGAAAAGCTTATTCTGCAAATATTCTGCCTGTTTTTTAACCACACATATATTTTAATGCTGTTGTAACGTTTAAGTATGTAAATGCCTTTTTTTTTTGTTTTAATTATAATAAGCAATTTATGAATTTTTTTACCTGTCTCGTTTTCTAGGTATACTTTGAACTCAAGCATCATGGGCCTCACCTGAAGAAAATCATTGATGATCAGCATGCTCGTTTGCACAAGGCACAACAGAAGCTTTCGAAAGTCGATGAAAAACAACAAAATTTTGGGGACCGCATTAATCGTGCAATTAAGCGTCACAGTCTCCTAGAAGAGCGCTTGCAAAGCTTGAGAAACCTGCCTGGGGCACATAATAAACCATTATCAAAAGCAGAGCGAGAGTTCAAGTCAGAACTTGGTAATTTGTTTATTTTGAAAAATTATAATAATTGATTCAATTTCTTGATATTAGATCAGTCTTGAATTATATGATTGTCAATCATATGTGATTTGCCCATGTATTTGTTCAATACAACCTTTTGCCTTTCAAAGAGTGACAGGTAAAAAGGTTTGTTTTCCCCCCTTTTCAATGAGACTTTTTTTTTTCAACTTACACATTGAAGCCCTTGGCAATAAATAACTTTTTCTGGATGTTAGCAGGTAATTTTTATGAAATTTGTCACTGCCATTGGCTTCTAAATTTATAAAATGTTGCATTTCTGGTTTACACGACTTAAAATTTTTCCAATGATGATAATTTTTTGAAGTCCGAATTCATACATATGATCATTACTTATTTCTCTGGCTTGGCTGTTAGCATTTTCTCATGTGTTGCTCAACATACCATTTAATTTGTATGCAGACAGATTTAGTGGAGTGGAGTTGGATGCTTTGCGCTCTTCAATTGAATCTTTGAATGCAAGGTTGAAAAGATACACTCATTCTCCACAGCGCAATCAATCAAACCAACAAAGACAAGTATTAGGCAGAAGGAAGAACCATGTCGAAGATGACCAAATCTCCCAGCTCAAATCCTCAATTGAGAGGCTTTCACTTGTCAATAGTGAGAACACAGAAAAGGTTAAACTTGTTGAATCTGTGTTGAGAAGCTGTGAAAACAGAAGGTGATGACATCACAGTTCTGTTTTGGTTCTGCTGTTGATGTCAATTTGCAGCTCTGTAGTGAGGAAAATGTTTAATTTGGTTCACAGTTTGCACAGCTGGGTTTTGCAACAAATGAATTTCCAGTGGAATCTCTTACAAGTCAGTTGGAGACTTGGAGTCAAAAGGCATATTCGCACGCTCGAATTGCCGTTTGAATACATGCTCTTGCAAACATGTTCATAGCTGGGTAGTTGTTCCTGTTTGTTGTGGAAAGAACTCTGTATGACTGACTATGTTTTAGGATTCATCAGCCTCTGCACAGAGCCGAAGTTTTGTGCTTCTAATTCCTCTGTGAGTGCCGAATATGAAAAAAGATGGTAGAGTGGTAATGATGATGATAATAGGAACATTTAGTTCTGTTAGAAAAGTGGTTCTATGAAGTATGAACTCACGGAAATACCGTGTCTGATTTGTTTGGTAGTGTGTCATTATTGGTGATTATAAGTTTCAAACTATGTTTGGGAGCTCTGAATTGACACTATGAAATTGAAATTGGAGGTTTGAACTAATTTTCAAAATGCTGATTCAGTGCTCCACAACATTAGTGAAAAAACTGTATTGTAGAAACAGGGGTTGTGATACTGTCGTCTTCATGCTCATTAAACGTTCTCCCCTTCAACCAGCAGTTTATAGGTTCAATAGAACTTTACATATATAGGTATATATATATATGTGTGTGTGTGTAACATATATAGTTCATGACAAGCATACAAGGGTGCTGCTATCTATGTAGCCGTATTAGCTCCTGCAAGTTTAGTGAGGGCTAAAAATTTCTGCCCCTCCGGCTTCAAACTGTGCCCATTTTACTTTTAATGGTTATAACATTAGCTTAACTCAATGAATTTAAATCAAAACAATATATATACACATATAGTATGCTAAACTATATACTCATTTTATTCCATTTATGATTTAAGTTTTACATATCTAGCTCCTACATTCTCTTAGAGTACCCTCCTCATTGTTGTTCTCCTCCTTTCTTTCCTCCTCACTGTTTACATGGTCTGGACACATGCCTGCGCTCCACGTTGATAGGGTATCGCTTCTGTGTCCGAGTGGTTGGAAAGAACACCAACTTATCTTCTCCGGCAGGAACCCAACTGTAATATCGATCAAATGCATCACAATGAAGTTTTTAGACCCTTCTTTTCCCACCCTTTTGAACAAGAAATTTGGCTTAAAAAAACAGATTTTAAACCTGCGCGTACCTGAAACGAGTGATGAGGTGGTGAAGGAAAACAGAGAGCTCCACTCTTGCAAGCTCATACCCCGGACACCGCCTTGGCCCCCCTCCGAATGGTGTGAACACATTCCCTGAGCCTGCTGCTCCGGTGTTGGTCTGTTCCTATGATTTCATATATATATATATATATATATATATGTATGTTAGAAAATTATTGTATATTTATTCATTTTCCGGTAATATAAGATTTTATTCTCTCTAGAGGTACCTGCCATCTCCATGGATTAAAAGTGCGAGCGTCTTTAAAGTGGCCATGATCCAAATGCACAGCCCGGAGGGAGGCGAAAACTTTCCATCCTTTAGGAATTGTGTAGCCTGCTTAATTACATAGTGATAAATGTAAATGTTAACCACTAGATATCTCATGTATAAATGTTACATTTTCAGATTAGAAAAAGTGCACCATCATATTAGAAAAATTTGAATGGGTATTCATGTGTGCGTTATAATTAAATTATGATATGAAATGAAATGTTTTCTTTTTCTTACCTTTTATATTGACATCCGTCATTGCTCGCCTAAATACCCCACTAATTATGTTGGCAATTCTAAGAGTTTCATTAACAACCTGCAAAGGATATGTATATATAAGTTCAAAACAAAGCACTAAACAAGATTTTGCTGCTACTGTGTATATATATATATATAAACACAGACACACACACACTTACACATTGAGTGAAGGGCATGGACTTGTAATCGTTCCATTCAAGAGGCTCTGATTCACCTTTTCTCGCCCTAATCTCATCATGCTCTTCCTGCCAAAATAAAAATGTTATTTTATTTTATTCTAGTATTATTTAGCACTTGTAGCCATTTGATTTCTATGTAAAGGTCAACTATAAAGCTTTTACATCTCAAGATAAACATAGAATATATGCCTATATATATATATATTATACAATTCCATTTCCCTGCAAATAGAAGTCAGTCTGCAGACTGCAATATATGGTCATATACCTCAAATCTTTAAAGTAGGTTTAAGGACCCCATAAAAGCCGCATAAGTAAATTATTATTTTTTTAAAAAAAACAAAATTAAACAAGTTAATGGTTTTTGTTTTTTCTTGGTCAAAAAACATAATTAATGTTTTGACAACACTACCCTCTTGTTTATTTGGAAGAAAGAAAAGAGAGAGAGAGGAAAGAGACAAAAGTCCTCTAGAAAATTAATTAGGGGCAAAGGGCTGATGTGGGCTACGATAAGTAGGAAGTGAAGCCAATATTTACCGCATAGTTGAATTAAAAAAGCATCTGTACCAATTAGTGGGCCACACCCACGTGAATTCATAGAGGATCCAACGGCGTACCATTACCATATGGTACATCAACTTTACACACCAACCCTGGTAATCGATCAATGTAAAAAAGGACTTCACTTTTTACACCATCCGATCTGATACCTCCTCGAAATCAGAGCCACACGATTCCCCATGACTTTACCATAAACCGTTGGTTCTGCGCATTACCCAGCAGTACATAACCAATTCCCAACTTATTACACTACGTTAAATAAAAATAATTTTATTTTATAAAACACTATAGTAAAGCCTAAGCCTAACCTGGGTTGTGTGAATACTTGCAACTACGAAAAAGAAAAAAAAAACAGAGAGAGATATTTAAATTTGGTCAAACCTTAGAGTTCTGACAGTCCGGTCAGTCACTGACATCTATGGCGTGCAATTTATTTTGAAGATAGGGGGAGGGGAGAGGTATCACTTTGTCCTTTTCTTAGGACGAATGTTTCTGTCTACTTTGACTTTTATCTCTGTACTTCTCTCCTACTTTTGACCATTTTATACCATTTCCTAACTACACCGTTCCCAAGGAATTCCACTCTTTCACACTGCTCACTTCAGAGGGTATTTCTGTCATTTTATTAAAAAGACGAGGACTCGGCATCTAAGTCACTTGATTCTTTTAAGTGAGTGAGTGCGGTTCCACCCGATGCACCATCCGCCAGCGTATCAAGACCGTTGATGCATTACACGTGCATGTTCACACTGCTCACTTCAAATGATATTTTGTCATTTTATTAACGAAGACAATGTCTCCATCTAAGTAACTTAATTCTTTTAAGCGAATGCTGCTCCTCTTTTAGAGAAGTATTCGTTGAACCCGGTGTATCATCCATCTCGTTGAACTCGGTGTATCATCCATCGAACGTGTCAAAACCGTTGGTGCATTACAGATGTGTGTAATATATTGATAGTTCAGATGCGTACTAAATATTTATTCCATTTTCTAATTCCGCTACTCTCTCTTGTATAATATAGAATTTGATGCGTACTAAATATTTATTCCATTTTATAATTCCGTTACTCTCTCTTGTATAATATAAAATTTGACGCTTTCACTCTACGTGACTTGAGTATGAATATAAAATTTGACACTTTCACTCTCTCCGTGACTTGAGTATGAATACCGCATACGAATCATCATGACCACGCGTGTGTGTGAATAATGGTGGCTTTCCAATGTTGTACATCAATCCAAACTCCTTGATATGATATATGCTACCGACAGGCTGGGAAATTTATTTTATTTGTTTATGTTTTTAACAATAGAGTTATTATTTTGATCTATATATTTCCTGCACTTACCAACTTTAATTTGAAAGATGCAGTCAATTTAAGCAAATTTGATTAGGATTGAGGAACTAGGGGTCTATATAGATGATTTAAACACTTGTGATTTGCATATCTTCATATCAATTAAAATTAAACTACTTATCATTAGATAATTTTAACTTTTTAATTTAAAGAAAATAATTCCATCTCTCTGTCATTACACCTTATGTCTCTCAATACATTGATGGGTGACCATTTTTCACATTTCAATTAATTAACATTAAAACATGGGAGCAACGGAGGTACAACCCGGATTCTTTTATTTGGAGCCACGTTTTCGGACTCCTGTTATTGTTCAAATATTATTTGTTAGTAATGGTACACAAAGAAACGACAAAAAAAACTAAATGTATGAAACAAATTGAAAAAGACATTATCACTATATTAAAAAAAAATGACACGTGTGAAATTCACACTTTAATTTTCTCCATTAGTGTGGCTCAAAAATCAGCATTAGTGTGGCTCAAAATCAGCTTTTTTGCTTGGTTGAGAATTAAGATAATAAGATTGGTGATGAAGTATGAAGAAAGGCCACATGATGATGATGGATGGTGGTGGGGACATGGGTCCCACTAATAAAGGGCATTTCTGTCAATTCAAAAGAGAAATAAAAACAAAATTACGGAAACGCACCTTCAGCTGAGCCAAAGCCAGAGGTGTCTCAGTGAGGAACTTAACGGCCAAAGTCATGATGGTAGAGGTGGTTTCATAGCCGGCGACGAGCAGAGCCAACAAGAAATCCACTATCTCCTCGTCGGAGAAGCCGCCTCCGCCGCCGTCACCCTCCAGCAGTGCCCCCAACATGTCATTCTTTCTCTCTCCTCTCTCACTCTCTCTCCTCCTCTGCCTCACTACCAAACCCAACGCCTCAGCCACCTTTGTTCTAGCCTTCACCAATAAAGTAGTTGAAATTACTCATTTCTCCTTCACTTAAATGAAACAAAAGTAACCCTCTGTTTACTTTTTCTTATACATATACATATTATGCTCATATATGAGCTTCTTGGGTTGTAGTAATTTACCACCAAAGAGTAGAATAATATATAACAGTTTGAAAATTCATTTAACTGAAAAAGTCTGTTTTTTTTATAATAATAAAAAAAAATTAGCTTCCAGGGTTCTTAAAAAGACAAACTGACCCAAAAAAGACTCTTAATTTCTTTCCTACTACTACTAGTTAATTTTCTTGGAAAACAAACAGAGGGTAAGAGAGAATGATGAGATATATATAGAGAGAGAGAGAGAGAGAGAGAGAGAGATTACTTGGATGGCTCTGCGGTAGGTGGTGGAGAAGATGGTCCAAGGAATGGTGAAGAAGCCTTCAATGACGAGGACATACTCTTTCCTGAGGCTCTCTGTCCACTCGCATGGATCGAAGCTCATCAGTTGCTTCACTGACAACTCAAACGTAATCTACACACAACAAATAATTACTTAATTAAACACTCTTTATCATCTTAGCTTAAACCTTATATATATATATATATATATATATATATATATATATATATATATATATATTATTAATTAATTAATTAATCCATGCGTTTAATTTACTTTGTATAGTACTTGTCCACATGTTAAGAAAGCATCTATTAAATATGTGTATTTATATATATACATACAAATCTATACAATTTTTAGCCGCACACTTTTGGTCCTAACGTGCCAGTCGCATGTATAACACCCACTAAGTGCAAATCTGACTCATGATCTCATCCTTTAATTCTCTAATACTGCCCTTTTCTTTTTAAACCAATTTATAAGTAGATTTAAAATTCAGGGGATTTTAACTTTCAAGGTATAGTTCTTAATTCACCAGAAAATTAAGACTATATATGTGTATATACATACAAATATATATATTTGTACTCAAACTTACCAACCGACAAACATCTCTTTCTCATATTTTTACACTCTTTTTAACTTACCCTTCAATTCACTCACAATTGTCCCTAACATCATCAAAGAAAAAAAAATCACTGGTTGATTGAATTAGAACATGATGATTCATGTGCCAACATGCAAAGAATAACTCGGTCGGTTTAGAACTGGTCGACTCAGATTTGGATGGGTGACAATTAAGGGACCACACACAGAGTCATGGGTCATGACCCATTTATGGAATTTGCAAGTACGTACCTTCTTGGCTTCCTCCATGAGGAAGACCCGGCCGGTCCACGACTCCAAGTTGAGCCGGACCAGCCGGTCTATGTCAACCAGAAAATGGTCTCTGATAATCGAGGAATTAGCGAAGCTCATAGTGAGAGAATGCATTCTTTTGTGAAGATTCCCTCTCATGAGGAGCAGAGAATGCCTTCCCAGCAAGTTGGAGATCGAACTCGGATAACTCGATTCGAACAGTTTGCCTTCGTTTTGGAGAATGAACCGGTTCGTGTCCGGGTCAGCAGAGAACACGGTCGGTTCGCCGAAGATGTGGGTGGTGAAAAGTGTGCCGAACCGGGCAACCCGTTCATCGATGAAGGGTTCGGGGTTTTCGGTCTTGTATGCCGAGATAAGCTGGAGGGTTTCGCCGACGAAGGGGAGGCCGAGGTTTCCCGGCGGGAGTCGGAGTTTCCGGCGGGAGCGGAGGAGGAAGAAGATGAGGAAACAGAGAGAACATAGAGAGAGAAAGAGAGACATGGATAAGTCCATAGTCTTAGAGAGAGAGAGAGAGAGAGAGAGAGGAAGAGGGGAAGGAAAGAGGAGGGGACTTAAAGGGTGAAGAAGAAGGAATTAAGTGGGCATTAATGGAGCACACGGGTGGGTATCTGCAAGGAAATCTAAAAGGGAAGAGAAAAGGATGGAAGAAAATTTTATGTCGGATATTTTTCCGTATCTGACATTTCTTCTCTCTCTCTCTCTAGGAAACTAGCACTGTCTCTCTCTCTCTCTCTCTAAAATTGGTCCGTCAGGCTTTGAGAGATGGGAGTAATTGCTATTGCTGTTTCTACACTAAATGTTGTACAGTTGGAGTCACCAAAATTTAATTAAATTTTGGTATTAAGATTGCCTAAAGCTTTAATTAAACTAGCTATTAAATTTGCCTATATTTTTGTTTATTTTTTTTCCTTTTTCGTATTTTGTGTGTGTAGAGTATGTTTAAGAGGGAATTGAAAGAAAAGGAAAACAAGAAAATTGTTACCTCATGTGTTAATTTAAAAATAAAAATAAAAGGAGTAAGAACGATGGATTTGTTATGTTACCTCAATTTTGTTATTATTATTTTTTTTTTATATATAAGAAGTGAATTTTCATTTTGTTATACTCGCTCAAATGATAAAGATTTTCATTATTGAAACAAAAGACTAGTTAACATGTCAATGATATCATTTTTTTTTCTTCTATTTATCTGTTGTGTTTGGAACTAAATCTTTTATAAATTAAAATTTAAAAAGATTAAGAAAATGAAAGGATTTGATTTTAAAAATTAAAACGGTCGAGTTGAATAATCGGCAAAGTTTACTTTAAAAGTATTTCAAAATCCCATGAAATCTGATAAATTATTATGAAATTTTAAGACATTATATTTTGTAATTTAAAATTCCTTCAAATCCAATATTCATTTCAAATTACATTCCTACCAATAGACATTCTACTCCAAAATCCAAATCCACCAAATTCAAATGTCAATTTTGCTAGATGAATAATGCTGTCAATTTTGATATATATATATATATATATAATATGCTGTCAATTTTGCTAGATGAATGCTGTCAAGTTATGAATGGAAAGGCCGTGGATGTAGCCAAAATGTCTGTAAAAGTCGTATGGTTCTTTTGAATTTTTGGATATAAATGTAGAAAATTTTAATTAATCTTCTTTATTGTCTTATTTAATTTAATGATATAAATTAAATAAAAAGTAAAAGATTCAAAACTTTTCAAAAATATTGTAAAAAAATATTGTAAGAGTTCTTTGCAAATAAAAAAAAAAAATTTTTTAATAAAATAAGAAATATTTCACATGACTTATATTTATAAGTTTAATATTTTTATTCTCTCGATTTGAATAACATTATTCTATAATAAATAATGAATATGATGTGACTAAAGCACACATTAGAATGATCTCTTCTCTTCGTTGAGCCATAAGATAGTAGTGTGTTTGGTTTGAAGGAATTCAAATGAGGGATAGAAAAGAAAAGGAGGAGGAAGTTGAGTGTTTTCTTTACAAATAAAAAAGGGAAAAGAAAGGAAAGGAATTATGAAAAAGAATCTTGCAATTGGACACAAAAGAAGTGAAATATTGTTATTTAAACTAATGATTCAAGTTTAAGTCTGTCTCAATCTTTTACCAATCTCAACACTCCCGTAAACATTATGTACATTGGATAATAATTTTTCGTTTCTTTTTTCTTTTTTAAAATCATTGATTTTATTATTTTATTTCTTTTTTAAATGTCATGCTACGTGGGACATACAATTTGTGTGTTTTGTTATTGTCAACTTAGATTTAATTCACTAGGTAATTATTTGTCCTAAAGAAAATGTAAGCTTAAATTCATGGTCCAGCTTTGTGGCATGTGATGTGGTCGACAATAATGATTGTCCCAAATATAGGGACGTTAGAGACATTTCACAATCTCATGTTTCTGAAATTGCTTACGTGGCTCTCCTTTCTCCTGATTTACGGCACCCAGTAAACTTAAAAATTTACGGTTAAAAGCAAAATTTGATACGTAAGTGTAAATATATATTTACATTTGGAATAGCATAAAAAAAGAAATAATTTGATTGCTTCCGGTGCACCGTATATCGGGTTAATGATGAGTTTTGCGTGTGTACACTATACTAACGACTATGATTAAGCTGATACACGATATCAAGTTTTTTTTTTTTTTTTTTTCGTGTAACGGAGTGTCCATCTCTTCCAAAATTGAGACCAACCCATTTTATATATAAAACAAGGAGTTTATCAATTCGTAACTCAGTGATTTTTAGTTTGATGTTATTTTACTTGTGTTTGGAATAAAAAAAATTTGGGATTTTAAATTGGAAAAGAAAAGAAATTCTATTTGTGTGTTTGGAATAAGCTTAAATTTAATTATAAAAAGAAATATTTCTTTTATCATTTTAGTCTTATTAATTAGAATTGCAAGGTTACATTTCCATGGAAAAAATCAAGAAGACAATTACAAATTTATAATGAATTTAATTCACTTATCCTATCAAATTTGACCATTTTTCATGAGATTTGAGGACATTATAGTTTGGAATTTCAAATCCCACGAAATGCAATTCCATTTTAAATTCTTTTAATTCCAAACATTAGGAATTCTATTTTGAATTCCAAACCCATCACATCCCAACATTCCAACCACTTGAACACATTAAAGTCAACAGAATGTATTTATGATTAAATTCTTCAAATTTGATCCAACTCATTCATTGCTACTAGTAACCACTTGTATTTTGACAATCGTATTAATTAGATGTTTGGAATTAGGGTTGGGACTTGGTAGGCCTAATATTAAAGAATATAAAATATTGAGTTCTTTCTAAATTCTAATAAGAAACAATATTGTTACGTCCCACAAGTTTTAATTACTCTAAGTTTTAAAGAAAATTCTACATGTCACATGATATGAGTGATTTTATATCATGTCAAGTGTATGCAGTTATATATTTTTTGCAATGCTTATTTTTTAGTGAATTATTAAAATTTTGGGACAATTCAAGAAATTCAAAAAACTCATGTAGTATCACGTTAGTTGGAATACAATGAATTTTTTTGAAACTTGAAGTTTAACGCGAGCTAGAGTGTTAGAATTTTAGGTTTGAAGTGGGCTAACCTCTTGGCCCACCCAACCCATCCAAATCCCACCCCTATTTGGAGTTGATGTCAAAATCACTTAGGAGAGCATAATGTATACTCATTGGTGGCAATTTTTTCCACAAAGATGCCCAGATAATCACTAAGAACATTCCTTTTTATTGTCATTAACTCATTATTAAATAAAAATGATGATTACAACAGAAAACTAAGTTAATGTGACTTGGCCAATCAGGGGTTTGAATCCCCATAAGTTCCTAAATTTTTAAAGGGAGACTTAACAGTTGGCTATGTGTCACCCAATGATGGAAGTACAATGAATAATGGGGGCAGATTTTTATTAGGAGGTGATAATATCATGTTCATCCACATGGTCCCCAATAAGGGACATTTAGTTCTCCACCCACTAGACAAAGCTTAGAATAATGAACCCTTACAAGTATTTCCCCATACCTTTTTTTATTTACTATAAAAATGCTTTTTCATGTGAGAATCACACCATGTGTTCACTTAAGCTGTACCTAACCATATCAAAACATTCTTAGATCTTTTTATTGGTGTTTATCAGTCTGTCCTTTTTCTAAAAAAACATATCTTTGTGTGTTTTTTTTAATGGAAGAACCTTGTCATGATCCATTCTAACAAAAGGGATTTAATGGAGGATTACATAAGTAGGATCATAGGTAGGTTAGTTGTTTTGAGACAGATTACAACCCATGATTTGTGGGATTTAGACATAAATCAACTTTACAATATGCTTTGGAAGTTTGATGACAACGTTTTCGAGCATTTCTCTGTTGTCTGATTTTGAGAGTGAGTCTTGACATACTATAAAGTTGATTCATTGTAATTTTGAGATCACATGTTTGAAACAAAAAAATAGTCTTTATACATGCGAAGATAAAGTTGTGTACATCTGACTTTCTTCGAACTTTACAATAACAAAAGTCTTGTGCACTGAATTTGCCCTATTATGTTTTGTCTGATTTTGAACAACTAATCCCATTGTCCCAAGTAAACTCGCCTATTACTTCTTGCCACTAGAGTTAATTAATAAGCTTCCCACTAGCCTAATCACTATTACTATCATTTAACAATTAATGATTCAAATCTAGGCTAATGGATTTAATGATTTATACTCTATTTCCAATATGTATATTGATACTTTTTAAGGAATGTTTTGTCCATATAAAAGAAAAATGTCCTTCTAAGGAATAGCTATTTCACCACTCATGAACCACACTACCTCATGGAGGTCAGTCTTCCCATCAATTGTATTTGGACTTGTTTTTGAACTTAGAAGGGAGGGGCTGCCCATTTCTGTAGGACACTAACCACAAGGTACAGCACACGTTTATCACAATCACCGACAATATATCTCCTAATATGGTGATAATTTAGGAGAGTTAGATTACTCTCAATCTTTGGTAATTAATAGTTGTTCTTCTTTCTGAGGATGCTATTCTCGACATATTAGTGTTATCAAATCTCTATTTCGAGCAATTCGAGACTTTTCTTTCAGATGATACTGTTCTCGACATATAAGTGTTATCAAACTTTTTTTTCAGACGATGTGGGACGTCAGTAGATAATGTCGCTTTACACACCGTTCTCTATTTACAGTTTTCAAAACGTGTTTATACAGTTAAGAGTCTCCAGACATATAAGTGTTATCAAACCTTTGTGAGACGTCACGGTTGCCTCACGCTCGAATTCACCACTTTACCTATTGGTTGATTTTGATGTTCTAGATCCAAACAAGAGAATTAACTACAAGAGATATTGAAATAGTCAGATGCACTGGACCACAAAGTGGAATGGCCATATTTTCAGAGCGCAAAATTATATCACTGTGCCAATTATAAAGCAGAAGAGGACCACATAATCTAATGGATTCTTATACCCATTTATTCTTCTGAAGTTAGGGGACCAAAATATTCATTTCAACATCCAAGTTGACAATTTTAAGGCTGTACTATCTGTAAATTTACTTTTTCAAGATTACATTCTCATATACCAAATGAAGAATGCTTGCCTCTGCATGTGTGTGTTATGAAATATGATTGGCAATTCACTTCATGTAAATCAAGGTTTTAAAGATGTGTTTTTTTGGATCCTAGTTTCACAAAATTTTTGGGTATTTTCAATGATTTGAAAATTTCAAAAAAAAAATTTAATTTTTTCTCAGCCAAATTTGAATTTATGGAAAAACTGATGATTATTTGCCAGATTGAGAAAAAAAAAAAAAAAAAACTTAGGGAGTATTTCCTTAAATTCCGTATTTAAATTTCTTCAAATTTTGTCACAGATTCTGATTTTATACTCAAATCTGTTCCAATTCAAATTTCAGCAACCAATATAGACCTACTTCGCAGCATGTTTATGTATGGATTTGGCGGATTTTGAAGCCATGATGGTCCTTCCAAGATCATTAGCAAAACTTTGTTTCTTTTCTTTTAATAAAAATAAATTTGTAATAATTTATAGTTTAGGACTGTGTTTTTTGTCGGATTGTCTTGATTTTCGGCAGCTTGGGGCCTATCTCTAATTTTTGGAGATTGTTTTCTAGTAGATCACGTTTTATGGTTTAGTTGTAATGATCGAGTTTTTCGGCAACTATTCTCGTTAGAATAATGGTTCATAGGCGTAAATTTATGTCACTTGCTAGAACCCGCCACCTCTCTCGGATAAATTCTTTTCAAACTATGCATCATCACTCTTCTCATTAACACTACTTAAAATTTTCTCTTTCATATATATTCACTATTGGCTTTTTTATATTGAACGCTTTCACTGTGTCATTGTTGTCGAATAAACCTTCTTATAATCTATTTATGTTAGTAGGGTGCACACTAGGTCCAATTCCTTACTATTTCTGTCAGAACTAATCTCAACAATTTTTTATGTTTGGAACCATAACGTTGATTTCAATTCAATTATGGTTCTAGTTTCAGCGATTGTTTGGGCACTCTTACTCTTGATTAGCTCGATGTCTTTATTGACCATATATATATATTATTTTTTTGTTGGGGGGGGGGGGGGGGACATTTCAAATTAAGGTTGTGACACAAGCATTCTCCTACAATTATTAGCTTTGAAGGTATTGCAACCGGAAACATTTGTAGCTAAGCATTCGAATTATATATTCAAAGTCAAAGGTAAGCACTGAGGGCTTGTTTGGATTGATGGAATTAGAAGGAAAAGAAAAGAAAGAAAAAGATAGTATTTTTTGTATTTGGATTGTCATTAGTAAGAGAAAATAAATGATAATAAGTGATTTGGATGGATAGTTTATCCCTCCAAATCTTTCATATGTTATCATTTTAAAAGTGAAGATTTGGAGATAAATGATAAATGATAAAAATAAATGAATATTTCATAATACCAAAAATAACTCTAACATTTTAAAGAACAAAATTTAAAAGACATTTGGGTCTATATTGTGATATAAACACAAAAAGGTATGATAGTAAATTGATTAAAATAGTTTTTTTTCTTCTCTCCTTTACCTTCTCCAAACAAGAATGCTATCATTTCCTTTCTTTTCTTTCATAATTTATTCAAACAAAATACACGATATCCTTTCTTTTCTTTTTTCTCATAACTAATGTTATCATTTATTTTCTTTTCTCTCCTAACTAATATAATATTTCTTTTCTCTCATATTTATCCAAAAGAAGCCTAAGTAAACATAAATAATTCATTCAACAAACAATTAATACCATAAAAACAATGAAAACATAAGTGAATGTATCACAATAAAATATATACTTACATGTAGAACGTAGAAGCTGATAGTATTTATTTATATATTATATATTTTATATGTATGTATTTTTCAACGGTTTTAGTTTTGGTTCCAAAGAATCGTTGTATAACGGTTCAATTCGGTCCATATGGACTTGGAACCAGAACTGAAACTATAGTGAACGGATCTTAAAATTTAGAACGAGAACAGTAGTGAACGGTTCGGTTTGATTTAGTTCTGATTTTACTGGCTCTTTGTGCGCCCTTAGTGCACACTAATCAGATTTGACATAAAATTAAAATCATTTTGATCCCAACAAATTCATAAATTTGAAACCAATCCGATCCGATGGATGCCTTAAACCAATCTAGTCCAATTCGTGAAACATCATATTGAATCGAATTGGTTTTACAAATTGAGATTTTTATAAATAGCCCAATAGTTTTTTAAATTTATTTAGCCCAATGTGAAATTGAGAGAATAATCTATTATAATTACATGAAAAATAATTTTTATCATTGTTCATCCTTTAATTTTGATAGTCTGTCTATGCAGATTAATTGAAATACCGTTGTAACAATAATATATCACTATCTCTTACTTGTAAAATAAAGAAAAGAAGATTGAGTTATTTAATATTAAAGAATATGAAAAACAATCGAGTAAAAGGGTGAGGTTAGGTTTAGGGTTAACAAAAGTATTATATATATATATATATATATATATATATATGTGTGTGTGTGTGTGTGTGTGTATTATAGGAGCAAACAAATTAGATTTGATTTTTAGACCCAAATTCGTGATCTAATCTGATCCCTATAGATTACTTTTTTATGAATCCGCAATCGAACTAATTAACTAAAAAATTAATCTAAACAGAACAGCTCGGATCGAATTCATGAATTAAATGAAGACCCTAATTTGTACTATCTTTTACACTAATCCCAAAGATGTAAGGATTAACATAATTTTTTTTAAATTGAAAGGGAATTAACAGAATTGAAGGGTAGTGGAGTTAACAATAAAAGTGACTAACTTTTTGGGAACATATGATATATATGAGTAAAGTCGGACACATCTGACGGCATTTACGTGAATGAGGACTGACGTCATTATGGCTCTGTTTGGTAACACTTCCGATTCCAGATTCCGGATTTCAGCTTTCAACTTTCATTTTTATTTTCTTGGAAGTCTGAGCAAAAATCGCGTTTAGTAATGCAGTTTTCATTTTTATAAAAATGAAAGTGATGCCAAAATTTTGACAATCCTTAGACATAATTTCAAAATTCATAACGAAATTTTCAATTTCATATTTTATTTTTGATTTTTTTGATAAAATACAATGAAATAAAATTTTTGCTTGCTCAAAAATCTAATATAATACAATAAATTAGAAAATACAATAAATAAAAAATTGTTTACTAAAAAATATAAATATAACAAAATAAAATAAAATAAATATAAAATATAAATATAAATAAAATACAATAAATATAAAATTATAAGTCAATAAGAATAAAAATATTTTATAAATTATCTCGGTTCAAGTTTTCATTTCTGATTTTTTTTAATAAAATACAATAAATAAAATTTTTGCTTCCTCAAAAATCTAATATAATATAATATAATACAATAAATTAAAAAATTAGAAAATACAATAAATAAAAAATTGGTTACTAAAAATTTATAAATATAACAAAATAAAATACAATAAATAAAAAATATAAATATAAATAAAATAAAATAAATAAAATACAATAAATATAAAATTATAAGTCAATAAGAATAAAAATATTTTATAAAATACAATAAATAAAAAATATAAATATATATATAATAATAATAATAAATAAATAAATATAAGATAATATATAAAGATATATATATATAAGGAAAATACAATAAAATAAGAGTTATATATAAATACAATTATATATAATATAATAAATACAAAATTATAAGTCAATAAGAATAATTTTTTTAATAAAATGCAATAAATAAAAATATCTATATAAATATAAGAAGATAATACAATAAAATAAGAGTTATATATAAATACAATTATATATAATATAAAAATATAAAGGGAAATAAAAGAAGTATATATAATAATATATGACAATTACCAAAAACATGTAAATAGTTAGAATTTATGACAATTACCAAAACATGCAAATGCTTAAAAATGAATTTTTAATTAAAACAACTTAAAATAATGTGCTAACAAATATAATTTTGGAGGAAATAATATACATAAAATATGTAATATCACATTTATGTTGGTTAAAATGAGTTGGAATCATATTATTCAAACACAATCTTTAGTCAAAGATACCACTTTTTTTTTTTTTTTGAAAATTAATTTTGGGTTACCAAAAAGATTTTTAGATTGGATAAACTTCATTAACACTCCCTGAAGTTTGAGATATTGTCACGCGGCTATAACTTTGTGTAATTTTGACACTAATACCCTCTGAGATATGTGCCGTATATCCCATACACCCCATTCTGCCAAAAGTAGGTCGTGTCAGACCAATTTTTTAAGATGAAAATAGAATGTTATCCTTTGGCTTTTGACCTAACATTTTTTGAATACTAAAATTACCTATTTAACCCTGCCTAATGGACCAAAATGCCTTTAACTATGTCCTATTATTACATACCCACTGTTATTACATTATATATATATATATATATATATATATATACAGTAGTGTTCAAATGCTCCCTGGTGAGTAGGGAGTAGTCTACACACTTTTAACACTAGCCTTCGGATTTAATCCTAAGACTGTTAATTAAAATAAAGTTCTCCACTATTATATTAGGAAACTTACCAAAATTTAATTTCTATTAAACACTAATAATGTAAAATGACAATAATAGACATTATTTAAAAAAAAAATCTGTTATGGAAACCCAAGAAACTATGAAAATTATATTCAATATAATTGTGGTTATCTCTATTATATATGGTACATAGAGTTTAATATAAATAAAATTTAAACACTAATCATGAATTTTATTTGGAAAAGAAAAATAAAATAAATTGACTTAGGCAATATATATAGTCTTCAAGAATATCATAACTAGCCATCATCTTTTAATATTTCATCATCAATAAATAGATACAAGACTACCACATGATATTGCCTCCGCCAGATGCGAGCCCTTAATAGACCAATAAATAGAGTCCCAAATTCTGAACATCCTGAAGTGTCCCAAAGGATCCCTGCCAATAAGGTACCTAGGGGTCCCTCCGATCACTACAAGGCTCAAAAATGAGGACTGCAAGCAGCTACTGGATAGAATCACTGCCAAGGCCAAGTCATGGACAAATAAATTCTTATCCTTTGGTGGGAAAACTCAGCTTATCAAGTCAATTTTTTTTCCATCCAAGTTTACTGGTCTCCTTGGATAGAGGTGGAGCCAAAGTCAAATGGAGCAGCATCTATTACCGATTTAAATTTTGAATAACATCCAATTTTTTGGAATAGAGCTGCCATTGTCAGATATATATTGCAGATCATTCAACCTTCTCTAACTTCTTTGTGGGCCAAATGGGTCAAAGAATTCCTTATCAAACACAAAAACTTATGGGATACCTTGATATATTTTAACTATTGTATTGTATTGTGAATGTAATGCTTCTTTTTACTATTTTCCTTTTGTTTCTTTTTACTATTTTCTTTTTACTAGTGTAAAGGTAGAAAGAGAAATAAAACAATTTCAAAACATGATTTCACAGTACACACGTGGAGTAAAATCCTTCAAATAAAAATTGTACATTAAATTCATGATAAATTAATATAAATAAACTACTCAAATTGTCCAATAAAGTTTATACGAGACTTTTCTTCTTTGCTACACCTCCAACAAACACCTGTAGAAAATGAAATAGTTATGTTCACCAAGTAAACTAATAAAAAAATTTTGTTAAAGAAAATAAAACAAGTTGAAATATATACATTGGAAATGATTCACTCACAATCACTATCAATATGTTCTAACTCATTTGAAACATCATCATCGTTATTTTCAGTTGATCTGTTTGAAACATCAACAAGTTGAAGGATTTCTTCTTACGATTAATACAGGGAGTATGCAATTAGGACTTTGATAAGGTCATTGAGTTTCCATAACAGTTTTTTTTCTAAGGTCATTGATTTCCATAATAGTTAATAATAATAATAATAATAATAATAATAATAAGATTCTTCAAGAGACTCATTTGTTTGTTTATATCTACCTTTTACATCATATTGGTCTATTAAGGGCTCGCATCTGGCGGAGGCAATATCATGTGGTAGTCTTGTATCTATTTATTGATGATGAAATACTAAAAGATGATGGCTAGTTATGATATTCTTGAAGACTATATATATTGCCTAAGTCAATTTATTTTATTTTTCTTTTCCAAATAAAATTCATGAATAGTGTTTAAATTTTATTTATATTAAACTCTATGTACCATATATAATAGAGATAACCACAATTATATTGAATATAATTTTCATAGTTTCTTGGGTTTCCATAACAGATTTTTTTTTAAATAATGTCTATTATTGTCATTTTACATTATTATTGTTTAATAGAAATTAAATTTTGGTAAGTTTCCTAATATAATAGTGGAGAACTTTATTTTAATTAACAGCCTTAGGATTAAATCCGAAGGCTAGTATTAAAAGTGTGTAGACTACTCCCTACTGACCAGGGAGCATTTGAACACTACTGATATATATACATATAAAATAAAAAATAATTAATTTTTTTTCTTTTTCTATATATATACATATCTACACAATAATATAACCTATATATATAATTATTTATTACCATAAATACTAATGTTAACATAAAATAAAAAAGGAACTAAAATTATCTTTTCTCTCTCTCTCTCTCTCTCTCTCTCTCTCTTATATATATATATATATGCACACTATAATATATAACCTATATATATAATTATTTATTTCCATAAATACTAATGTTAACATAAAATAAAAAAAATGAACTATTTTTTTTCTTTTTGTCTAGCTATATATATTTATAATATAATATATAACCTATATATTTAATTATTTATTTCCATAAATATTAATGTTAACATATATATAACATATATATTTAATTTTTTATTTCTATAAATATTATTGTTAACAGATATATTTAATTATTTATTTGTATAAATATTAATGCTAACATATATATAACATATATATTTAATTATTTATTTCTATAAATATTAATGCTAACATATATATTTAATTAGGTCTTAATTTCAGTCCTCAAATTAGGCAAAAAAATTAGGTCTTAATTTCAGTGGTTGGTGGTGGCTGGAAGAGGAGATGAGAGAGAAAGAAGCGGTGGTGGTGGCTGGAAGAGGAGATAAGAGAGAAAGAAGCGGTGGTGGTGGCGACTGTGATTAACTGATGGTTGTGGTTGGTGGTGGTGGTGAGTGGAGATTTGCCATGCTCTGTCGATTTTCTTTCCTATCTAAAGCTATCTCCTCCGATGCCCACTGTCTCTTCGTCTTCTTCCCTGCCTTATGCTGTCGCAAAATCCCCAAATCTCTCTTATCTCCGGTGCCTCCACTTACTCCGACCAGTACTTCATCGGTGCCAGCCTCGGTTAGGTTGCGATTGGAGTGGTGGTGGTGGTAATGGTTGGTGATAGTTGGCTTGGGTTATGTTGCAATTGGAGTTCGACAGTGGTGGTGGTGGTGGTTTTGTCGCCTATGGCAGTGGTGGTTGGTGGCAGTTGTGGTGGTGGTTGTAGTTGTGGTTGGTGGTAGTGGTGCTTAGTGGTTTCCTCCCCCTTTTCTATATATGAATAAATATATGTATATTATGTAATAATAGTGAAATGGTTGTGGTTGGTGGCGGTGGTGGTTGTGGTTAGTGGCGGTAGTGGTTGGAGGAGGAGATGTGAGTGGCGGTTGTGGTGGCGGTGATGGTTATGGTTGGTGGTGACTGGTTGAAGGAGGAGATGTGAATGGCGGCTGTGGTGGTGGTGGTGGTTGTGGTTGGTGGCGGCTGTGGTTGGAGGAGGAGATGAGAATGACAGCTGTGGTGGTGGTGGTGGTTAGGGTTTATGTGGCTGAAGAAGGTAGAGAGAGAAATGGTGGACATATAATCGTAACGGTAGTTTTGTCATTTTATAATTCTAATTTTTTTATATTAAAATTTATTTAAATAATCAGGGGCAATTATGTACTTTCACTTATTAAAAAATTGAAAATTCTGACAGGAGGTGTTTGTTACAAAAAATCACGAAATTATAGTACGTGATAATACATCAAACCTCAAGAGGTGTCAATGAAGTTTACTCTTTTAGATTTGTGCTTTCAAAATTTCAACAACATATGACGTTACCAGCTTTTGACAACACAGCAGATTTTCAAATTTCATTTTTCTAAAATCAAAAAATAAAATTTTCAAACATCCCATATAATAATTGATATTATTGTTCACTCACATAAAATAATCGAATTACTCTCCCATACTACATATCATTTTCTTATGTATAAATAACTTACAGGTCTCTCCAACAAAAATATCATACGAACTCATACCCAATTATGGTCCTGTTGTGAGATAAAATATTAGAAATGTGTATATATATATATATATATATATATGTTTTTCTTTGACAAAAAAAATTCACACAATGACAGTTCTAGAACCCTATCCTTCACTGTAGAAAATAGAAGAAACGCCATTACGTGATATTAGAGACATATTTGATTAACCTTTTTTATTAATTAATTTTGCATAAAGCGAGTCCTCCTAGAATCACACCTGCTTTCTCATACTAGTGAATCCAAATTTTTATGTTACACCAATAAGTAATAAAAGTTAATAGATTTAACAAATTCTTTTTTTTTTTTTAAGTAAATGATAAATTTAACGAGATAAATTGATTAATTTGCTCAGTGTGACGTCCCTTGATTGATGCATTCTCAACGATATAGAGACATTGATAAGTCAAATCTTTATCGATATGTATAAAGAAAACTCAAATAATAAAATACTAATTATGAATGCAAATGATTGATCAAAATGTTATCCAATGAAGGTCTCTTTCCATGAAAAGATGAGGTTGAGGATGAGGTTGAGAAGATGAAAAGGAATGGCCATGAATGATTAACAAGAGAAGATGACAACAAAATACAAGTTGCAAAGCCATTCAAATTATCTGTTTAATTCAATAAGTATCATCACATGAATTCCAACTGCTCCATTTAATCACATACATGGAAAATTTAGATTAACCTTCTGAAATTTTCTAATATATATTTCATTATTTTAAAAAAAATTCTAATATCTGAAGTCAATATTAAATTATTTCACCATATATATATATATTTCCTTTAATTTATAGTAATGTCAAAGAAAGCCATTCTTTTATTTAAAACCTCCGATAAATTAGGACTCAAATATAACCACGTTCCGAAGGAATTCAAGTAAATGTTTCTTTCTCTCCGACACTCTGTAAACTTTTCTTTCATATCACACTCAAATCTTAAACGCCGTATATACTTAGTTAGGCTACAAAAGAGTTTTATAGATGTGAAGAAAAATATATCTAAAAAATTGAATCACAACATAATTCAAGTCGAAACGAACTTTTGACAACAATGTTACAAAATATATATAGACATAGATGCATTGAGAGAATGTCACTTTTAACTTTTTTTGTTTTTTGTTTTTTGTCTCTTTGATTAGATGGAAATTAGTGGTGAAAAGTGAAAGATAAATTAATTTTCTAGCATGCAATTTGATTAGCATGAATATTTTTTAAAAAATTACCATTTTATCATTTGAATAACATAAACTTAGCATAAAAAGAAAGGGTATTATATAGTAAATTCTTAAAACTTTCTTATGCAAACAAATTTTTTGCATGTTTTTTTTAGAAAAAAATTATGAGAAAGTTAGGTGGTTATGGAAAGTAATTTTTTCTCAAAAATTTTTCTTTTTCGGCTAACCAAATTTCTAAAAATGTTCAAAAATTTTCATTTTCTTTCTTTTTTAGTTATTTCCACCTAACCAAATTAAGAAAAGTTTTCCGACAAGCAAAATAAAAGGCGTCAACAATGAATGAAGTAATTAATTCCTATTCAATGTTTTTTATTTTTTCAATTGTTAATGGAATCATCTAAATTTTGAGGTAATAAAATTACATTTGTTAGAAAGTCATCTTTTCACATTATCATAAAATTAAAATTATATTAAAATTCATAGTTTCTATTTTTCTCTCTTCATTAACTAAAAATGTGGTCTTATTATTATTTTTATTTTTATAATATGCGTTTTTGGATCATATATAACATAAATTGAAGTGGAACGAGAAATCCAGATCCTTTGTTATACAGTTAGAAAAAAATGTTTAAAACGGTGACTTCAATGAAATGAAAAATATAAGCATTATTTTAAGAATGCAATATCAATTTATTTTAAAAATGTAACTCCTTTATATTTCGAATACAACACAGTGAACACACGTTACTTTTTGAAGTGAATTTCTTGTATTTTAAAATAAATTATTTAATAGTCTTAATTATGATAATTAGGTTCAATTAAAGCACTGTAATTAAGAAAAGTAGAATATTAATAACAGTTTATTATAATATTAAAAAAAAATCCAATAATTTTTGGCCTTGTACGGAAAACGATATGGATCCCGAATCCGACAGTGATGGAATTCAAGTGGGGTTATTACATCACATTGGATTAGAGTGACGTCATGGGTCAGCCGATGGTCAGTAACGAAACACGAGGTCTGGATCACACGTGTGCACTACGGACTGACAGCTGTGCAATTTGTGTGCACTTTCCGATGTGATGCTCTTCTTCACACGAATGGATTGTCTGTTGTGCACGTGCGGTACTAATAATACGACAGTGACGTAGATATATATATACATATATATTGGTATTATATATTTAGAGAGAGAGAGATAGACGGTGCGATGTCTGATAAGGGCAGGCCCAAGCCAGATCACATGCATATCGCTAGCTTTTCGCTGTCTGGTGGGCAATTTTTGGCCATTACTGACTGTGTTTTGGCTTGGAGTTGAAGCTTATTGTGATTGAGATCCGACCAAACAACAACTGGTTCAACCAAATACCTGTTAATGTAACCTGACTAAGATCCCCATTTCGTTGGGACATTACCTTCTTTTTCATATACGAAGGTTTTTTTTTTTTTTTTTTAAACAACTATTTTTTAAACACACACACATATATATGTGTGTGACTACTTATGCTAACTCAACTTGGAGAAAAAAAAAACTTGTGTATCACAGTTCAAAATTTTTTATTTTATATATATATATATAGTCCATTTTTCACAAAATTTACTACTCCTATAAAATTCAAAAACAATAATAATGAACTAAAAGTGGTGTTGTTTTTGTTTTTATTTTTATTTTTATGTTATATACCATGAGCAATACTAAGGAGTAAGGAGAAAGATATAAAAAGTATTACTCCCTCCGTCCCATAATTCTTGGCATGTTTGGGAATTTCAATTTTTTATGGTGGGATCCATTTTTTAGTGTAATAATGCATAAATTTACATATTAGTCCTTGTTTAAAAGTTAGTATTATTATTATATGGTGGGCCCCACTTTTAGAATAGTAGAGTTTGGAAAGGATAGTTTAGGAATCATATAATCCACTTTAGGAAATGAACATATATTTTGGGACATCTCAAAAAGAAATAGTGAACTAAAATTATGGGACGGAGGGAGTACTATTTATTAGTGTCATGAACTACCACAAAGATATTTATGTTCGTGTGTATGGAGTCAGATTCTATTTGTGTGGATCACACTTTATTTATGATGATTTTCATTGTATACAATTTGGAGTGTATGGATGAATATATCGACAATCTAATATGTGGACATAGATACACAAATTTTATGTCCTAAATCAAGGTTTGAAAAATCAGAATAAATATTAAATTTCATTTATATCCAAGAAAGATATACAATTTTTTATTGTCAATTCCTTTAAAAATAAAGAATATTCCACTTGTTCGATTCCTTGAAGTGTTTGAATGCAAGGTCTAACGGGTGCTTGATCTTAAACGGTGAATTAAAGATGTTTAAAGAAGAAGAACACAATTAAGTATAACTTACTTGTTCTTCATCTTCGAAAACTTTGAGTATTGAATGAGTAAGAGATTCGGTAACCTCTTTAGTCTCTATCCTTCTGTGTCCTAAATGTGTAGAGTAAACTTATATTTATAAACCAAATGATATGTATTGTGGGTGAGTGTGCATTTATTTGAAGTTTCAAGAAAAAAGTATTTTTAATTTAAATTTGAATTATTACTTTCTTTTTTTCAAGGTTCGGACTTTCAGAATTTTTACGAAGTTCATTAACGGAACCAATATTTATAAAATTTAATTGATGAAAAGATTTTGAATTTGTTCATTTTCTGGGATAACCCTATTCATTAGTTTACTCCTTTATAATAATATACAATCTATATTTTTGAACAGAGTATTGTACAATGAAGTGTATGAACAGAGTAGAATCCAATATATAGTTAAAAAGTGTCACAATTTTTTATTTCAAGGACACAACCAGAATGTACAACAAATAACTAAAAAGAAAAAAGGGGATTAACTTTGTAGCATATAGAGGCCTCCACATAGAACTCTTATTTTATAGGAGATAATTTGCACGAGAAATTATTAAGTAATTTTGGGTTCAATTATTTTGATCAATAGTAACATGTCATCACAATAAGTATTGAAATAAAGGAGGACACATACGTGCATGTGACGTGTTACCATTGATCCTGAAACTACCCAATAATCTCTCGAACATGCAGTGTGTTTCAGAATGAGAAGTTATTATATGATTTGATTCAATAATAGTCTGACACGCAAATAATTGTCAACTTTATTCAATTTTTTTGCTTGCGTGCAAGTCTCTCATTGGCCAAAACAAATAGTTATGAGATCATGTAATAATTTCTCCTTAAAAAATATACAGGATTAGAGAAGAAAAATATTGTAATTATTTTATGCTTCAATCTCTTATCTAATTTCTATATAAATTTGAGGTGAGATGAATATTTGTATATATAATGAAGCTAGCATGTACCAAAATAATTGTAAATGAGTATTTTAAAAACTTTTACAAAAAGCTAAGGCGTTGTTTGGTAACACTGTTGGATTCCATTTTCTAATTTCTGAAAAATAAAATCTGAAAACCTGCTGTGCTGCCATTTCTGTCAAAAGTAAAATACGTTTGATAACCTCATATGCTGTTAAAATGTTGAAAGCACAAATCTGAAAATATGTTTGGTAATCTAAAATTAATTTTTAAAAAAAGTAGTATTTTTGACTAAAAATTGTGTTTGAGTAATATGATTCAAACTCATTTTAACCAACATAAATGTGATATTATATATTTTATGTATATTCTTTCCTCCAAAATTATATTTGTTAGAACTTTATTTTAATTGAAAAGTCATTTTAAAGCATTTTCATGTTTTTGGTAATTGTCATAAATTTTAACTATTTACATGTTTTTCGTAATTTTCATATATTATTATATATATATTTGTTTTATTTCCTTTTATATTTTTATATTATATATAATTGTATTTATATATTACTCTTTTTTTATTGTATTTTCTTCTTTTATATTTCTTTATATTTATATATATATATATATATATATATATATATATAATATTTATTTATTATTATTATATTTTTATATAGCTCTTATTTTTTTTATATTTATTATATTATATATAATTGTATATATATATAGCTCTTATTTTATTGTATTTTCTTCTTATATATCTTTATATATATATATATATATATTTATTTATTTATTTTTTATTATTATATTTATATATCTCTTTATATGTATATATATTTTTTATTTACTGTATTTTATAAAAGATTTTTATTCTTTTTGACTTATAATTTTGCATTTATTGTATTTTATTTTTATTTACAATTTTCTTATTTATTGTATTTTATTTTGTTATATTTATATTTTTTGAGTAACCAATTATTTATTTATTTTATTTTCTAATTTTTTTATTCTTGTTTTTTATAAAATTTTAATTTATTGTATTATATTATATTTTTGAGCAAACAAAATTTTTATTTATTGTATTTTATAAAAAAATCAGAAATAAAAACTTGAACTAAAAAATAAAATCTAAAATTGAAAGTTTCGTAACGAAACTTTCAAATTATGTCTAAGAATTGTCAAAATTTTGACATCACTTTCATTTTTTTAGAAATGAAAACTACGTTATTAAATGCGTTTTCTATTCTGACTTTAAAAAATTGATAATGAAGTCTAAAATGCGGAATCGAAAGTGTTATTCAACACGACCTATTGTTTATTTTTTTTGATTTTTTCGGAAAGTTAATTACATTTTTAATTGGTGGTAAGTAATGAGTTTGATTGACATTGTCGGCCAAATTCTCTTTGAATTTTCCGATGTTTGGTTTTGTGTATGTCCATAATCAAGTAGCATTAAGACATAACTAGACTCTTAATTCGTTCTTTGTTCTTGTCTTTTAATGCCTTTGTTCCAATACTGCAGCACTTTTAGACTTTTATGGCCTCTGATCCAATTCCATCAATCATTCTCTAATCGACTAACTTATCCCTTATGCTTAAACCCCCCATTAATTAATGGAAATCATTTGTCTTTTTACTTTGTCAAAAAGATAGAGGTTGAAACAGCAAAAGCTTTTATTACCGTGAAGCTTTTATTACAGTGACTATATATATATATATAATTTACCACTATATTACAGTTTTCTTTAATTTGTTTTTACATATAGTACTTTCTTGTTTGTTGGTTGCTAAAAGGGAGACAAACTTACTGAATTATATAGATGGAGTAGGTTTTCTGGGGTGCATCTATAGCTAACTTTTTCTTTACCTTGGCCTTTCTTTTTCCTACATCCATTAAATTCCATTCATATTGATACCTCTATGTAAAACCAAATCCAACCCTTTCTTTTTCCTACATGCATTAATTCCATTCATATTGCTAATGCCTATATATATATATATATATATATATATATATATATATATATATATACACACACACACACTGCATGTTTATAGTTATATATGCTATGCATGTTTATGATTATGGGCTCTATCTGCAAGATATCTGAATGTTATAGTATCAAATTGAATGTTTAGACTTTGATCATTTTTGGATTGACTTTTGAAAAGCGGCTTTCGGTTTTTCAAGTTCAAAAGTTGTTTTGGAAAGTGTTTGGATTGATAAAGCGCAAGAGTTTCGGAGTCCAAAAAAAATTATTTAAAGGAAGCTGGGGGTACCAACTTCCTGATTTAACTTCTACTTTTCTTTTTCTTCTGCATAAAAATCCAAACAAAAACTCTATCAAACAGGGTTTTTATTTGCTTGGATAGAATTAAAGTAGTTAGAAGTGAAGAAAATGGAGAAACTTTTAATATATAAAGTGCGGATAGCAAGAAAAGAAAATCTGATAGAAAATAATTTCTCATAAGAGGAGTGCTAGACGCAATGCTGAGGCGACTGTTCAGTTCTCTTTTAATCGGTTGAAAAATCAATCATAAAACCTCATTTATTATTTGTTTGTTATTTTTAAAAAACATTAAAATCTCTTAATACTTTATCTCTTCTCTTTCAATGTGTGTGTGTGTATATATATATAATAGATTATTTCACCACCAAACTTCTCAATTTTAGTATTTGACTAAAATAATTAAAACTCAATTTTAGTATTTTATTTCAATTAAAACTTTCAATTTTATTTTAAAATAACTAAAACTCAATTTCAAAATTTTACTATAACTAAAACTTCTATATATATATATGATTTATAAAAAAAAATTTAATTATCTTTTTGTTAAAAAGGTAGTAACTTAGGGTACCAAAATTTTACTAAAGAGCATATTCAGAGATAAGTTGGTAGTTTTGTCATACAATATTATGTTTTTAATGTTTTAAAAAAATAACAAACAGGTAATAAATGAGATTTTATGATTGTTTTTTCAACCAATCAAAAGAGCAACTGTACAGGGACAATAGCTTAAGCCATGCTTTGTGCACTCAACTTTCTCATAATCACTTAACTTTTTCCAAAAGAATTTTTGCAAAAGCAGGAAAAAATTGAACTTTCCTACGAAAGTTATGTGTAACTTGTTTAAACTTACAATTATGCCTTTTTTTATTTAAAGAATGATATAATATTTCGTAATTCTTTCTGAATATCGTAGAAAATTATTAATTTGGATTTTTATATTAGAATAATTTTGAGAAAAATATTATATATAGTTCAATACAAGAGGATGTAAAAAGGTTAAAAAAGGCTGGGAAATTATATATTTCTGATTGTTGCGAAATTGAAGTTGCAAGAATAGTGAAGAGAATAAAAAATCTTAGAGCCACTTTAACCGCACCTTATTACAAAATTTCAAATTTCCATTTCTTTTACTAGTTTTTTTGTCACATAACAAGTAATAAATTAAAGAAAAATGATTTGAAGTCCGATCCATACCAACCTAAACACATAAAAGAGGAATTATTACATAGTTTTTGACCACATGGGCGGCTCAAATGCTCAATATAATTTAAAGTCTTAGGCGAAAAATATAAAAACGGCCATTTAATATGTAATATATTAATATCAAATACTATTTAAAAATCAATCTTTTTGCTTCTTGAGATGTAAAGTTACTTATTAGATTTTTGTATTCAAGTTTTGCTTATAGTATTTTTTTTAATATATAATATAGTGAGTCAATTTAATCTTTTTTGTGACATAATTGATTTTAGATATAATTTTATCAATTTTAATTTTGAAAAACTCTAAGAGAACTGCTGAAGTATACGATATCTTCATAAAGTTCGAAACATATACTAGAAATTTCACATATGTTCTATTTCAAAAGTTTATTTCTTTCCCTATTGCTTTTGATGCAAAATGGTGTTGTATCTAACAATTTTAGTCATTAGAAAGTGATTTAATCAACTGCTAATCAATTTCACATGATGTTCAGAAAAGTGTAATAATTTGCAAAGAATAAAAGTTAGTCTAACTAAAAACGGAAAAAAACTGAAATAGCTTAAATTTGTAAAGCCGCCCATCAATCAACTTCCATCTAAATCATACAAGTAAACCAACAGGGGTGTAAAAAAACATAATTCAATATACTGTGACAATTCTACAATTTAATATTTTTAGAATGTGGGCCCATTTGAAAAAACAACGTTTTTGTTGTAGAGGGTGTTTGATAATAATTGTAAATATGTTGGGTAAAGTAAAATTTGTTACAAAATTTTTAAAAGGAAAAACATGTTTGATAAAAAGTGTTATAAGATTGAAAAATGACTAGTTAAAAAAGTCATTTACAGTTTTTATTTTTTTGGTACGGTTTACCGTTATCGTGCATAAACATTCAAAAACACTAATTTTTTGTTTATGATTTAGCAACCAAAAAAAAAAAAGGAGTTCTATTCAAATTGCAAGAAAAGTTATTAAGAACATTTTGATATTTTGTTTATCTACAGTAATCTACCCACCATTAGTGACTCTGTGGAATCTCATCTCTTAGATCAACCCGATGTGAAATCCACAAAATCTTAGGATTAAGCTTGCATAGTTGTTCGATATATATATATATATATATATTGTTTTACTATAAGAGTTGTGCTAAATACACACTGGTCTTCTCAAATTGAAATTCACATGAACCAATGAAGGACGGATTGCACAGTGGCGTCAGTGTTGCTTAGCAATATTTCTGTTATTATTATAGCTAGAGATGAGATGACTTGTGAAGATCAAATTCATGCGAATACAAACACATTGTAATTCTCGTCCACTGGAACATAAAGTTTTGCGTGAATCACTGCGACAAATTACCGACATGATCAAGTGCACCAAAAGATTCACACACTAACAACAGAGGCATAAGAATTCTAAGTTGGAACTGACATTGGAAATGATTAATGTTGGAGACTAATGCAGTATAATTATTATTATTAAATCATGATTAGCGAAGAAACAAAGAGAGTTTATATGTGTGTTATTGTAGGGACGGTACTGAGCAGCCTCTCTCTCTCCTCTCTCTAATCTCTCTCTCTCTCTCTCTATATATATATATTGCTTTTGTTGATCGATGATGGCACTTGTAGTCCACTGAGGTGTGTCCCTAGAGACCATGTGACCATCGCTTTCTTGCTTTCCGGTGACAAAGTCTCGACATCAACACGCGTGAGGATATCATTAATTTCTTGGCTTTCACAGCGCAAAATGGTGCAACCTTTTTTTTCTTTTAGTCTAATCTCTAATCTCTTTACCACACCATGCATTATTCTCTTCTATGCTATATATATATATACATATACACCATATCTGTTCATCTGACTATATATATATATCAAGTTCGACTACACTCTATTATGGTTGTAACTATAATAATAACTTGAAAAAGTGTTTGCCCTTTTGTCCATCTTTCCTCAGATCTAAAGATCACCAGCACATTGATGTAATCAAGAACATGCTAAGATCAATCATAATCGATCTTGATATATCCATATATATATACACACTCTTAACTCATGCATGATCCAACGTATTATATTCGTTGATATGTAAAGGACAGTTTGATGGTGTAGTTGTCAGTGGACCAAAGAGCAATCATACATCCTCACTGTGCCTAAATTATATACTTATACATATATATCGATATGGTTCGTGCATATATATGGATAAAATTTCAGTATCAATTTTGGGTTACATTTTGAACCAATATGATGCAACAATTTCAATTCCAAAATGTAGATTTCGTGTTATTAAATGCAGCAATAATTGGTTTAATAAAATTGCTTTATTATCTCATTTCATTACGTTCTCAATTTTTTTATTTTGTTTCTATTAATATTGATTGATGGCCCTTTAAGATAAATTATACATTGCAACCGAGGAGAAATTATACAATTACTGATGATGTGACATTTCTGGCAGGTGTAAAACCCTCCATATCTTTTAAAAATTACTAATTTTACTACAATTAAAAAGAAATGGAGTGTTTAGAGTTTCCGAGAATACCAATACCAGTATTCTTGGAGTATTGCATACTTTCTCTCAACGAAAATGTCATGTCACATAGTAGACGTGACATCATTATTTAATACATTTAAAAAAAGTATTGATGAAGTGTTCTGAGAGGTTTGACTCGACAATTGTTGAAAAAGAAGAAAGAAAATGGAGTCCTGGGCTTTTGAAGGCAAGCCTGGATCGA
Organism: Cornus controversa; assembly: GCA_026545225.1. Lineage (NCBI taxonomy): Eukaryota > Viridiplantae > Streptophyta > Magnoliopsida > Cornales > Cornaceae > Cornus > Cornus controversa. The sequence goes on along the minus strand of CM048852.1, from coordinate 41,458,273 downwards.
ATCTATCATAATATCCAAAGAAATCAAACCCAATCGCAATGGCACTACTGGGCTCTGGCCTACCTATAATTGGTAAACCAGTAGGGCTAGGCCGAAATTAATAGGCTCAGCCTAGTCATTATGTGCCCAAATTGTGGCTTATATATTTTTTTTTCTCTTTTTGGAGAGTTCGGGCAATTTATATAATTGTATAACTGTAGAGTGCTGGGCAGGCTTTAATGACCAGCCCAGTTTTTAAAAGTAAAAAGATTTGGTCCAACATATTGTTTTGAACCCTATACAAAAACAGGCCCAATTTTACAAGGCCAAGAGGCTGAATCACATAGGGCCTGTTTGGCATGCTTTTTGTTTTTGTTTTTCTGTTTTGTTTCAGCATTGTAAAACAAAGCATGTTTGGTACTGTCCGTTGTGTTTGAATAGTGTTAAAACGTTTCAAAATTTTGGGTCAAAATTGAAAACACCATTTTGGTTTTTTATTGTGTTTTAGCAACTGTAGCAGGAAAAATAAAACAAAAAACACTTAAAACAGATTTTTCTTACCAAACGTGTTTTTTATTCTATTTAAAACACACCTTAACAAAACATTTGTTCTATTTTAGACAGAAACAAATTAACAAAAACAAAACGCATGTCAAATGGGTCCATAGCTATTGTAGATCAAGTCCTGTGAATTTAAAAAAAACAGAGCTCGGAGACATGAGCTTAGAGCTCTGAAACATGACGATCAGGTGGTCGCGGTGGTGGTGGGTGGCAAGATATAGGCAAATTGTGGCTTACATTAAAGATGTAAAGACATTGATAGTTGTACGGGCCTCCATTGAGAACTGGGCCAAGAACACTGAACATGTTTATTTTGTGCCGATTCAGATATGGCCCAACCCAAGTCTGAACTGTAATTAAGTGAAACTTGTTATAAGATTATCAAGAAGTGAAATTTGTTGGGCCTGACTAAGCAGGAAAGAAGAAAAAAAGAGAAATCCCCTAGGCTATGTTTGGTTAGCGGGAACTAGCAAGAAAGGAAAAGAAAAAGAAAAAAAATTAAAATATTTGAGAGTTTGTTTAGCGGGAAAGAACATGAAAGAGAAAGTTTCCCACATGTAGTCAATTTTCTCCAAAACAATTCAAGCAAAAAACACTTGAAAATTTTGATTTCTCGTGAAACTGGTACGGTTATAATCTAAATTACTATTATACCCATGTTTCCTAGTCAGTTGTTTCTCTTCACTCTTCTTCTTATTTAGTACAACTTTCCAAGTATAACACATCCTCTCTTACTTAAAAATTATAGTAATATAATATAATGTGAAAAATAATAATATGTTTTGAAATTCAATGCTCATTTATTGTTGTAGGGGAGACTATCTTTCTTATTTTATTATTTGACTGTGGAATTCTCTTTTTTTCTACTTTATTTTTATTTAATTATGATATATATATATATTTTTTGTTTTTTTTCCCTTTTTTTTTTTTTTCTTTTTTCACTCTCTATCTTGGTACCCAACCAGTTGGTTTATCACTCAGATGTATATATCCATAGTTTTGATGACATGAACTTGAAACTTCCTTTGCTTAATTATATTAACAAAAAAAAAATTAAAGTTTAAGTCACCAATGAGTTCCACCTAAAAAAAATATTATGAAGCTTTATTTTAAAATTTTAAAAATAAATACAAATAATTATATTTATTATTTTTAATAAATCATCATTTTACTATTTATCTGCTAAAAATGAATATAAATAATTGTGCATAAAGAGGATTATCTAATACAAATTTATTTATTTTTTTAGTATTTGAAATCATAAGAGTAGTTTTGGTAGATAGAATAATTTTCTTTTTACTTTCATGCTATCCAAACCAACAAAACAATATTTTCTAACAATTTTCTTGTAAAATTTTCATGCTAACCAAATGCACGTGGAAAAGTTAGTTTTCTTTTCATTCACTTCGCTTTTCTTTTCTTTTCTACTTTGATTCTGTCTAACCAACCAGAGTCCTAAAGAATCACGATTAGATCGATTTTTCTTTTATGTGAGTGGGGTGATGGATCTCACCACATGATGTCATGTGATGAGACTCACCACTCTACTTACATAAAACTATTCTCGGTCTAATCCGATTTGAGCTCTCTATCATTACTCATTCTCAAATAGAAGGTTGAGATTCAAGTTTCATAAAATCAAATGAGTGAAAGAGTCGGAGTTTTTTGCTATGCGGTAAAAGGAAAAAAAGAAAAAAAGAAGAAGATTTGTTGGTTAGTCTTTGATAAATATAAGTTTTCTTAAAATTTCAATTGTTATTAGTATGAATCCTCATGCGTGAGTCTTGTACACGGGTATGACATTTTTTTTATTCGTATGAACCCTTCCATGATCTGCTAACAGTTCAAATATTTATCTGGTTTCCATGTAGGGGGACATATCCTCTATAATTACTACTTTATAGTTAATTTTCAGCTCTATAATTACTAGTCTATAGTTAAATTTCAGATATGATACTCACATTAGAGATATTTATTTAAAGGAAAATAATATAAATGTTGATTTTGTACCCTCTTACGGAGTGAAATACTTATAAGATAAGAGAGAGTCTATTCTTATCCGTTACTTACGAAAAATCTTTGTTAAACTCTATTTATTAGAATCGCAACAAAAACTAATCGATTTTTGTCTCGTTACTCTTATTTAAAACAAAGTGGGCAAGTTGTTTCTAGAATTACAAGAAAACGAGCAATTGAAGAAACCATTGTCATGGAGGGTACAACCAACAAGTCCTTGTGAAACAAGGCATGAGCCAAAGTTTTGAAGGTTCTCAAGCATAAATTGTTGATAAAGTAATCTAGTTCAGTTTGGGCTTGATAAATTAACAAGTTCAGTTCTGTTCTAAAACAAAATTGAGTCAATTCCAAGCTGAGATCGACAACTTTGTTTTGTCTTATATTATTTCAATCACATTTTTCCTAAATAAATAAGTCGTGGATTTAATATAAGAATCATTTGAGTTAATTAGGAAGTGGTCAAACTGTATTTTGTTTTAAAAAAATGGATATAAACTTTTAAAGTCATAGGAAGTTTTTTATTTAACAAAAGAAATTATATATCAAAATTAATTTTCATCGTGATAGGTTTTTAAAAAAATTCACAATAATTCTCGCATGCACTCACGATTTTGTTGATTTAAAGTCAAAACAAATTTTTTTTTTATTTCAGTAATTTCGTTCTATTTTTCGGGGAAAAAATATCCTCAAAGAGTTGTGTACAATTTAAACTCTATCAGTAAGTAATCAGATAGTTGCACAAGTGAAAATAACCAAAAATAGCATACCAAAAATTGAAAAACAAAAAGATATGGGCATCAGTGCAAAAAAAGAATCATAACCTGCTATAAGAACAATAAGCCAATAAAGAAGAGAAAAAATGCAATATGTTGTTAATTTTATAAAGGCTTAATTGTACTCAGAAGTCAGTCCTCCCATACTATTTGGTTTGGTGACATAACCCTGAACTATATTTTTGACAAACAACTCCTTGATCTATCAAAAAATCACACCTCGTCCCTCTTGCAATTACTTACTTGTCAATTGATAAGGAGGTAAAAAATTATTGCTATTTTTGTTTTTAGAGAAATATGATATTGAATATAAAAATATATTCATTGTAAAATTACAAAATTGTCCAAATCATTGTAAACAAGTATGGTATAAGTCCTTTGATACCATAACAATTTGGGCAATTTTATAATTTTACAATTGATACATTTTTATATTAAATAATATATTTTTCTTGAGAAAGGTAATAAAATCAATTTATCTTCTTATTAACGGACAATTAACGACAAAAGGTAATGTGTAATTATTATTATTTTTGACTTATAGACTACGAAAAACACAGTTGAGGGAATTCTGGGCTAAAAAATTATTGTAAGGGAGTTAAGTGCAATTGAGACTTTTACAAACCGTACAATACACGTCTTTTGCTCTTGATGAGAAAGTGTATGATATATAGTATATATACACATACATGTTGGCTGTCTATATAGTCCATCATACTTTATTCCACATTTGTTGCGACTTACAGTTCTAAAGGTAATTTGCTTATTATTCAACGATTTCTCTTTGCGTGCCCTCTCCTTTTCGTTCTTTTTTGGTCCATTTCTTCACGTATGATACATTGCATTCACTGCACTCGGATCTTCCAAATCCAAAATATGTATAAATTGTTTGTAATTTTGGTCGATATTAAGCAGACCTTTTTTGAATTCTCTCATTTTTGACATAGTTTTTGGATTTGGTGTTGAAGAAAAGTAGGTAAAGAAGGTTTAGAGAGAGGGACAGAGTCCTAGAGAGAGAGAGCGAGCGAAGAAATGGGGAGGTTGTTTGTGGTCACTCTTGAGGGCAAGATCTACAGCTGCAAGTACTGCCGAACCCATCTTGCTCTCTGTGAGGACATCGTTTCCAAGGTTTCTATCTTTTCTCAACCTTCTATCGATCAATCCTTTATTGTTTCTTTTCAGTCTTTAATTTTTTTTAATTGTTTGTTTGTTTGTTTGTTTTTTTTTGTCAAATTGTTGTTCTATGTGGTCTTTGTTTATGAAATTGCATGTCTTTGTTGTTGGTGACTGCTCTTAAATGATGACTTGATGTCGTTTTGATACTTATTTGAGGAGTTGTTAGGGATGAGGAATTGAGAAAGAATTATTGCTTCGATAAAAGGGGTATAATACTGGGATTTTTTATAATTTCAAAAAAAAAATGTTAATTGGACTGCAAGCTGATAGCTTTTGCTGTATTTGGGGTTCTTGGGAATTTTTACCTCGAAGAAAAATAGAAAAAGAAAAGAGTCTATGATGCTTTATTGGATAATTCCAACACTTCTCAGGTTAATGAATGAGGGACTGAGAATACCCAATTAGGGCTTTTTGCTTTTTGAAGCCAGTTCTTATTCTAATTAATCAATTGTAGTGTGGTTGGATGCAACGGTAAGGTTACTCCATTGTGACTTGGAGTTGACAGGTTTGAAACCGAAAACAGCCTCTCTACGTGGAGGTATTGCATACATCTGACTTTCCCCAAATCGCGCAATTGCAGGAGCCTCGTAACCTCGTTCCCTGGGGCTAGTCCTTTTTTAGTGTTGTTGGATGCAACAATGATTAGAAACAATTTGATGCGTTTGAAAGTAGAGCCTAAGAACACTTCTATGAAGTGCCGTGTTGGACACTGACACTTCATGGACACTTCTCTGACACTTCATGGCCGTGTCCATAATTTAAGAATAATTTTTATTATCCTGGACACTTGTGCGACACATCACACACCCTTTGTTTACACATGACAGATAGTCTTAGAAAGAGCATTATGCACATACATCAATGTGTCCAACCTCCTCACTTGTTTAAAAAATTGACATTAAACACATGTGAATGTATGTAATGAAAAAAACATAACTTAAATGATAAGATAGAATAGTAATACCATATATAATATAATATATTCTTCTTGATATTCTAATATCTTCAATTTCTAATTTATGTAACTTTAGCATAAAAATTATAAATTAATTAATGTTCTACGAGTGTCTTTTTCAATAGATATATAAATGAAAATTTATATTTATATTTGCTGTGTAAACGTTGTGTTTATGTCCTACTTTTTTAGAGTTTGACGTGTCGGTGTATCTGTGTCGTATCGTTCTGTGTGCCGTGTCTGTGTCCGTGCCCATGCTTCTTACAGTAGAGCAATATGTCCATAGATGGAGCATGATGGCCAAACTGGATTAGTATAGCCACAGGAAATAGTTAGGATTTGATTGAGTTGTGTTTTGGTAATGTGTTGTTTTATGGGTCTCTATTTGTTGAACTAATTATGGGCCTTGACATTAAGCATTTGTCTCTAAAGTTATTTTTTTGATTGAGTTATCTTGAAATCCTAATAAAAAATACTTGTCAAAAAAAAAAAAATCCTAATAAAAAATTAAAATTTGCTAAAAATTTATAGGATGTCCATGTTGAATAGCTAGATATTCTTTGAACATATATCCTTTTATTTTAAATTTATTTGATTTTGTTGGTTGGGATTTTCCCAAATATTTAACTTGATATCATACCTCAGGACTTTCATGTAGTTTTCCATTTTCTACTTTTTTCTTACTTAACATTTGATGGCTGATCAATTGAAAACTTTGCTATTTGACAGCTGAGTCTCCTATTCCTAAATGTAACCTCTTTCAAAAAATACATGACATGGAAAGGAGTCCTTCTTCCTGTATAGTGATTTTGGTTTCAATGTTTCTTTACTTTGACAGGCCAGGCTTTCTTGCTAACTTACCGTCCATGAGCTGGATGTCTGTTTTTACTTCTACATTAATCTTCTATTGTTGAAAATAATTGCATCTGACCTTTGATAGTACACAGGGGAGTGAATTTAAGAATGTGACTATGTATCTAGTCACATATCAGTATTATTGTATATATGTGTATATATATGCGTGTGTATATATCCTTGTAAATCGCATGTATTTAGATATAGAAGATGCTGTTTAAACAGGTGAAGACAGTTGGATTTTGTCTAGACAATTTGAAATAATTCAAAAGGGGCTCAAACAATGATTGGTTACTAATTTCTTGATGTTTTAGTATTCAAGACCTCTTAAATTATTCTTCATTTTCATTTCATATATATATACATATATATATTGCTTTTTTGAAGTCCAATCCATTTTTATTAGGTGTTTTTGCAAATTTCTAACTATTTGTTTATCCTCTGCTCTTTGTTCAGTCTTTCCACTGCAGGCATGGGAAAGCTTATCTCTTCAGTAAGGTGTAAGTTTTTCTTGATCTTGGGCACCACAGTATTATATTTTAATACCAAAAGTGTCTAGATACATAATTGTACTGGACATAAATCTCAACATTTGTTGAAGCCATGCAATGCAATTATACTATGCCAACAAACACAAATTTACTGGCTCCTTTTTTGCAGCGGGGAGGGGATGGGGTTTGGGGGTTGGAGATGGGGGACGATACTACCTATATGATAGAAAAATATTATTGTTGGATGTAAAAGCCTCTGCTGTGTTGGGAAGTAAAAAGAAACAGTAAGCAGGCCAAACTGGGCTACCAAATAGAGGAAGAAATTCTAACAAGAATGTAAAGAGTAGATCTTGATATTTTCTATCGATCTAGGGATTACAAGCATGTTATAAATGGATCTCTAGTCCTTCGAAGAGCAAAAGGGAAAAAAATAAAAGAAAGAAAGAATTAGTGTTAGAAGTTCCTAGCTTGTCCCGGCTATTGTAACTAAATTTGCTTTTTAAATTGTTTGATGGACGAAGTTTAACTCTACAACTAGCTTAGACAAGCACATTTAGAATGCAGAGAACGTAAATAAGCTTTTTTATTTTTCACACGCTGCTAAATTTCTCCATAACACCTTTGCAACATCACTTGCTTTGAAATGTGGAAAAATTTACTTAGCTCTTGAATGTTGTTTGCCTTGTAACAAGGAAGTGGCCTATTCAAGAACTGCTGGTATCAACACTGAGCAAGAGAGTGTGTGAGCTAAATTGGACTAGGATAATTGAGGACAGATATAGTTGGCTTGCCAACAATCACATGCTCTTCTATACAATTGAGTTATTATTGACATCATATAATTTACATATAAATGCTCTTATATCCTATATCTCGCCTTCCATTTTTGACAGAGTTAATGTGACTGTTGGAGAGAAAGAAGAGAGAATGATGACGACTGGGATGCATATTGTTGCTGACATTTTCTGTGTTGCATGTGGATCAATTGTGGGATGGAAATATGTAAGAGAATGATGCAGATATTATTAATATATATATATATATATAGAGAGAGAGAGAGAGAGAGAGAGAGAGAGAGAGAGAGAGAGCTATATATGTTTCTTTAATTGTTGCTTTAGTTATTTTGGATGATTGCTTTCAGGAGACTGCCCATGAACACACCCAAAAGTACAAGGAAGGAAAATCTGTCCTTGAGCGGTCAGTGGATATCCACATTTACGTGTTTAAAAAATATGTATTTTCTGTTCGAGTAAATTATGTTATGCTTCAATAAGATTATAGCCCCGCCTGAAACTAAACAAATAAATTAATATGGTGTTTTTTTAAGCAGGTTTAAGATTTCAGGTCCAGATGGAAACAACTACTGGGCCAGCCATGAAGCACATGTTGGTGGAAGTGATGCAGACGAAGCATGATTTGCCCTTCATTTCCAATTGTACATTCTTCTGCCCCAGTGTTCTTGTTCAACTTGTGAATTCTTGAATGGTAATATCTCACTTCGGCAGCTTGCACAGGCTGCTCAAATAACATGTACTAAGACACCATTGTTCATACTGATTTAGTTGACATCCATTCTACTAGTGAAACATTTGTTACAATTTCCAGGATTATGTACTGGTCATTAGTGTGCAATGTTTGCCATGCTCTGCTTCTCATAATTTGCTATTTTCAGAAATAGAAATGATCAGGCCTGTTGAATCCGAAACTAGTTTTAGGTCTCCAAAGTTCCACTGAACTTCCACTAATTCTTTGAGTGAGCTGATAAATCAGTTTTAGGCCAGCACCTAATCTTTCTCTGTTTGTGTAAAACTGGTCTTCTGATGTGGAGAATGGAAAACTATGTCATCTAAAGACCTAAATTGATGATGATTTTCACTGTAGTTTTCGTGCAGGGAATTAATTTAGAACTAGACTCTACTCTTCCCATCCTAGCACTCTTAACCTTTTTTTTTTTTTATCTCATCTGAAACCTAACCTGCTTTTTGAAATATTTTTTTACCAATCATAATTTCTATGCTCTAAAAGTAAATTCTCCCGTAGTATATAATAACTCTGAAAATCTCCAAGTGTGTCCTGCAGGCTGCAGCTACTATTTCTGCTCTATCTATGCAACGAAATATGCATATAGAAATATATAGTCCAGTATTAGCCATTGCGTGCAGCAGATGAAGCCCTTTACCCATGTGCTATAGACAAATACATGTTAGGTACCACTACTTTGCATGAGAAATAAACACTTCCAGACAAAACCCAAATGGAAAACATGTTCCGTACTGAAAAAAGAATGGAAAATTTGTTTTTGAAAACAACATGCCACCAAACACTACCTAAATGTTCAAAGGTCCAAGATGATGACAGAATACTAATTACCCCTCGTGGGCATAAGTTTGGAAAATTGACAGTGTCAATGCATTCTTTTCCAAGCAAAACAACATTTCATTTTTTACCTTCTTGGTTGGCATATACCAATTAGACAATCATTCAATAGGTAAATCAGGTCATTATCATTTTCAAAGACTGACAATGTCAAAGCATTCGCATCCCATCCCCAAGTAGATAACATTTGTTCTTTCCCCTCACTATTGCATTAAATTGACTTGATCATATTTTATTTCTTTTCGGTTGGATTGTCTCCATAGGATTGACTTTAAACTTGAGGAAAGAAATGCATCAAAACATCTTAGAATTGTGAATTGTGAATTGATCCACCTATGAAATATGACCTAATCACTTGATTAGGTTATTTGGGATTATCCATTACGGTTCGGTTCGATATAGAAGTGGATGTTTAGATTCAGCAGCAGTACAATTTGTGCTTTGTCTGTACATACAGAAAAAATTCTTAGGTTAAGTTACTAAGGCATCATGGTGATTGTCCTAAAAATGAAGCGTTTAAAATTTGCAATGCTTTAGAAGATTATTAAGTTTTGCTAAGTTTTGAGTAATAAACCAAGCCATTGTTCCATCTACTCAAGTACTTGACTGAGTGGTCCAACTATATAATCTGATCCATTTACTATAATTACTATTTTGAAGGTAATGCTTCCATCTTTATCCAGATGCTCTTTATTCACTGTCAATTCTACTTCTGTAGCAATAAGTTGCTTCCATCCTTATCCAGATGATCTTATTTACTGTCAATTCTAGTTCTGTAGCAATGAGTTGTTGCAAAATCATTTATCAACTAGCATAGAAGGTGCTATCTATATTTGTGATAGATGTTTATTTAGGAACTCCTCTAATCCTTGTGGAGGCAACTAGAAACAGTTCCATCATTTCAGCCAGGAGGAGGTAGCTCAATGCTGTTGGACCATGTGAAAATGGTTACAGGTCAAGTTATTATATTGAGTCATTGTATATATATATATATATATATATATATGAGCATGGGAATCTAGCATTGACTTATCAAATTTGTCATAATTGCAAGTTGGTTCATCATGTTGTTAGTCCTCCTTGTCTTAATCCCTTATGAATGAGGTTCACCAAATGAATTTTAAATCATCGAGTTGTTGTTGTCTTTTTTATCTTAATTCCATATGAATAAAGTTCGCCAAATGAATTCTTTTTTTTATTTGTTTTTCTTACAAGTCATCACATCTTTAAATATTTAACTTTTTTATTTGTTTTTTTTACAAGTCATCACATCTTTAAAGATTTAACTTTTTTATTTGTTTTTTTTACAAGTCATCACATCTTTAAAGATTTAACTTTTTAAAATCTTTAAAGATTTAACTTTTTAAAATGGTTTTCTAATAACTTTATCGATGATAATTTTGATTGTCTGTTTTGTCTCTTATCTTGCTTGTGAACTAATTTACCTTTGCAAACTTGTTCCGGGTGGTTATTAAAATTTGTGGATCCTCTGCAACCACTTATTCTAAATCCCACCCCAGTGTACTCTTTCCTCTAATACAATAAAAATTTTTTCCCTCCTGGACGCCATTAGGCCCATTACTTAATGAGTATCATATAACTGTTCATATAGTACCAAACAAATGCTCTCTTACATCACTAGATATCCTTTTAGTAGCCTAAACAATGTTTTTTCTTTTTTTGAATTTTGAAACCGAAAACCCGACCACTGACTCATTGAATATGTGCAATCACCTGCAAAATATACATATTATTTGTCCTTCCGTTTGGTAGAAAGAAAAAAAAAAATTGGATAGAAATAAAAAGGATGGATGAGACATTCCTAAGAAAATGGATAGAAAAAAAAAAAGATGAATGAGACATTCCTAGAAAATGATAATGTCTTTTTCTCTTTCTTAATTTGTTTGTTAGATTGCTAAAATTTTTATAACAGTATTTACTTATCTTCCTTTCATATTTGGAGGGATGAAAATATGTGAAATACTGAGACCGGAAAGATGGCCCTCTTTCATCCTACCAAACAAATTATTAAACTCATGTGAAATATTGAAATAGGAAGGATGCCCCTCTTTCTTTCTACTAAACAAATCATTAAACTCGTGTATTTTTGCATTTTGTGATAATTGATTCAGAACGTCTAAGTTTACAACTCGTCCCAAAAGACTCTTTATTGACTAGACCACTTGTTTCCGGTGAGTTGATTTTCTTTGCCATATTGTGGTAAAGTCAGCTAATTTTTTCCTTCTATTAATGGATCCTCCAAATGGGTTTTTTAAGATCCTATCTATTTAGGTCAAAAGTTGATCAAATTGTGATCAAACCATTTTTTAAGATCCGAAACCCTTCCAATCCAACAATTAATAAATTACTTTATCACATTGACATCACTTACCATGCATTGAGGTCTATGAAGCACGGACACGGATACAGGATACGGCGATACGGCAAATATATATATATATATTTTGAATAATATATATATATATTATACAAAAAAAATTAATAGAACACAAATTAAGTTTTAAGTTTTAACTTAAATGATCTATTTTTTTCAACATTAAAGATATTTTGATTTATTACAAATAAAGCCCCACATTTTAACTAATCTTTTTAAATTTTAATATTACAATATGGCTACCATCTTTAAAAAAAAAAAAAATTCAAACGTATCCGAGAAGTATCCTGGTCGTATCCCCAAGTATTCTTGCCGTATCCTGCCGTATCATAAAATAAAAAAATTATTTAAAAAAAAACGGATACTTCTCAGGAGTATCCGATACGTGTCCGGCCGTATCCTGGCATTATCCGTATCGGATACGTATCCGATACGGCCACGGCGCCTCCGAGAAAGTATCCGTGCTTCATAGATTGAGGTAGACGTAGACTTCACCTTTTGGCAAAGAGTTGCTTCATACCAAACTGAATTAATATAGCATTACATTAAAGTCTCATACACATAAGTGTTTTAAGTATTTTACGAGTACTTTTCTCCAGAAAAAAAAAAAAAAGAGTTTACTTGATTTTGCTATTAAAAGCTGAATGTACTTCTAGGAACAAATTTAATTGTTATAATTTAAAATTCATATTCTCAAATCTAGTTTTTATTTTTGTTTGTTCCTATACTATCATTTCCCTAATTTTGGTAATACATAACACCATAGCATTGCAACTTTTTATTAATCCATAAATTCTATTGCACTTTAGGTTGGTTTGAATTAGATATTTTGAGAAGCCCTTAATTTTTAAGGGACAATCTGAAATGCCAAGTATAGAGCAATTACAACTTTTAGGGACAATTATAAATTGAGAATTCATATAATACCTTTTTGAGCTTTATTGAGGGATAAATAAAGTCACTTTTATTTAAAATTTAATTCTATTTTAAGTGATAGAGTTGGTATATCATTCTTGTATTTAATTGAATAACTACTTAATCTACTTAAAATTGAGTATTAAAGTAAGTTATTAGACAGTACCATAATTCCTACCTTAAATAGATCGCTTCTAGTACCCATTAATGCCTCCAACACTACCAATCTACCAAACGAAACTAAATATAGTATTACATTAAAATTCCCAAAAAAAAGTTGATCTGATGTTGCTATTAAAAGTTGAAATTTAATTCTAGAAATGAACTATTGTTGAGATTTCAACTATTTCAAAAAATTTACACGAGTGAGTGAATGAGGAATTTTTTGAAACAATCCGTAAATTCAAATGTTTTAGATTCAATCATCGAAAAAAAAATACTCAAATAAAAATAATACGTGTGATTTACGAATAAGCGGTCTTAAAAAAAAAAAACTATTTCAAGGGGCAATCTTTATATGAAATAATTAAAAAAAGAGAGCAATTACAAATACACAAAATTCAGGGACACACCAGAGCAAAATCCCAACCTAAATTTCAAATAGACAAAATTTGAGGGGTGGTTTTGTAATTATCCGCCCAAAAGTACACCAATTAATCTGAAAACGTAGCCTTTAAGTGAGAGAAACAAACAGCTGAGAGCTGTTAGTTGTGTAATAATGTGTCCTCCCCGTCTCACACGAAACTGAAAATACACACAAAGCTATTTCCCATTTCATCCTCCAAATTACAATTAAATAACATTCAAGGCCACTCCTCTCCTCCTTCCCCCGAGTCTCTCTCTCTCGCCGGTGAAATGTCCCCATTCTACTTGTAACTCTCTCTCTCTCTAGTTCTCAGCTTCATTTCACGACAGTTCCTCTTTCTCGAGGCTAAGACTTTCGCTTGTAAACACACTATATATACATATATATATATATGCGTGTGTGTGTACACGCACTTATGGACACTTTTATAGTATATATGTATATATCTAGGTTTTAGCTCTGTTAGGCCCGCTTGTTGGAAGGTGAAGAGTTTTTATTTTTAAAAAGAACGTGAAATGCTGTTCATTTTTGAACTTATTTAGCTTCGAATTTCAAATCATTTGAGTTCGATTTCAGCATTAGAGTTGTGGGTTTCGATTCTGAGGAGGCCAGATGATACACTTGGTGTACGGAAGGTTGTGTTTGGAGTCGTGAATGAGAAGTTAGGGTTTTAAGGTGGTGATTCGGTGTTTTTGCTGTTTTGGTATGTTGGCAAGCTTTAGATTTGGTGAAGAATCTAGGTTTTAGGGCTTGAAGACGGTGGATTTGGCAATGAATCGGAGTTTTAGGGCTCAGGAATCGCAAATGCAGATGTCGATGAAGCAGAGGCATGAAGTATCGAGTCTAAGGACTTCGATGATGAAGGAGAAGGAAGAGGAGCTCGCATTGTTTCTTGAGATGCGGAAACGGGAGAAGGAGCGGAACAATCTTCTCCTCCAGAACTCGGAAGAGTTCGATGCTCCACCTGGTATGAATACTTTCTGTCTCGCTTTGGTCATTTTTGGATTTTGAGGTTTTTATTTGATTCAATGTAGATTTTGTGTTTTTAACAATTACTGATTGACCTGTGAATCTATAATTGATTTGCTGTTTTTTTTTTTTGGGCAATTTGTTGATACCATGAAGTTTTCTTGTAATTTTAAAATATTGTTTCATGTGTTTGCTCTATTGTTTTCAGTCTGAAGTTTTGAACATGTTAATTCGTGAAATTCTGACTATTATAGTTATGAAAGTTGTGTTTCTCAGTTAATTACTCTCTGTGCCTTTTTGAATGTTAACCTTGCATTTGTCATCATTGTTCTCATTGCAGGATCTAAACCAGGCAGTCCTCCCATATACAATATTACTTCATCGACATTTGCACGCAAGACTGGAGCTGATGATTTTCTTAATTCTGACAATGATAAAAATGATTATGACTGGTAATGCAGTGGCGCCTATTACATTCTTGTATCCTCAACTTGTTTTTGTAGTTTCCATTCTGTGGTTCTTACTTTTATTTTAAAATTATGTTGGGGATATCTATCGGTAGCATAAGAAGAAGAATGATGACAATATGTTTACCAGTACCAAAGGAACTAGTTTTGTTTACACATCTTGCAAAGCATACTTTTCTTTCATAAAAGAAAATCAAATTTCAATAATTTCCAACTCAAATTTATACTAGGGGCCTTTTTTTTGTGAAGCCTACATTTTTTTGGCCATATTGTAAAAAGTTTATAAATATAGAACTTCGGCAGTAATTATGTTATCACTGCCTCACAAGTTGGCATTTCAATTAACAAGCACAGCTGACAGATACAAACAACAATATTTTGGAAACCCTGCGAACGTGAGAACGAGTTTTTCATCCAGTGGATTTCTTTCTTAATCCTCAACTGAGCATGCTAAATCCACTGTGACTGGTTTCTCCATTGTGTTGAAAAATTACTCTGTATCACAGCTTATCTCACTTCCAATTGTTCAATATGTCCTCAGTATTTTTATCTAATTAAATGTTATGTAATTTATGGTGACCCAAAATTGTGGCTTCTTTACGTTTCTCTGGAAATACTTGTCAAACCACTGTTTTTTTTCTTTTCTTACTCACATGTTCCCAAGAAAAGAGAAAAGATAGGAAAAAGAGAAGAAAAATAATTCCCACTTTTTGTCCTTGCTCCTCAAATGAAAAATGTCCAACGTTTCTTCTCATGCAAACCTATTGCAATCCTAAATACTATTTGAGTATTTTCCTGGTCAGCAATATCTGTACAAGAAGTTTTGTAGAAAATGGACTATTGCTAATGACAAACGAGTCGTAGATATCTCTACCTCTAAATATATTATAGGCATTGGTATCAAATGAATATTTGAATGGTAAATGTCTTTTCACTCTGTGGCAGTTACACTCAAGGCACTTAGATATGAACTCCTGATGAAGTACAAGCATGGTGCAGAGTTATTTGTCAAATATTCTTATTTAATTGAGTCAGCTGTAAATTTGAATAGAAAAAACCTTTTCATTTGCTCTTGCACATTCATGCATCTAATGGATTTCAATTCCTGGTTTCTGTTATGTATTGCATTCAAGTTATTGTTGTAAATAGATGGAGTCCAGCCTCTTTTAGGCTGCCAATTGACTTGAGTTCGCTTTTGCTTTCAGGCTTTTAACCCCACCTGGTACTCCTCTTTTTCCTTCACTGGAGATGGAATCTCAGAGAACAGTTATGAGTCAGATTGGAACTCCTAAAGCTCGCCCTACTGTGCTAAAATCTAGAGTAAGAGCAATAACTTAAACATGCATGCTGGATAGCAGTGTGTTCTAAAATTATTAATATAAAATTGGATATTTGGTAGATTTCTTTTATTATACTTAATTTTCTTTTTGGACTTGATAGTCGATAAACTTTAGAGGGCAGGCCTTGGCGCAATGGTAAGGTTGCGCCATTGTGACCTGGAGGTCACGGGTTCAAAACGGGTAATTGCTTCTTTGCATGAGGAGGTAAGACTGCGTACATCTAACCCTCCCTAGACTCCGCAGTGGCAGGAGCCTCGTACACTGGCCCTTTAGTCGGTAAACTTAAGTTTTTATTTTTTTAATAGGGAGTAGACTTATGAATATACATCTAGGGAATGATTGTAAAATGGAAGTGTAACCGTTCATGTACCAGATAAATCAATGCTTAACCTATCTACACCTTAGACCTTAACAAAATCTTAAGTTAATTAACTATTTCAATGTTAGATTGGTCCCAAGTCTACAAAAGTGGCTAAGTCAGATTAGCAGACAGTGCAAAATCATAAAGCCATATGAGCAATGCAAAATTTTTAAGCATCTGGTGTTCCCTGTGCATCCCTCTCCGTGAAAAAAAAAAGTATAGTTTAGATTACATGTCCAAGAACCACATTTATCTTAATCCATAGCTTTAGGAAGCCATCAAATTATTGCGTGTGCAGCAAGCTTTGCTATAATGTTTAAGTTGTGAAATATTGGTTTACCAAAGCCAAGAACATCAAGAATCTCTCTAATTGCAATGCAAGAAGTAACTAGAAAGATTGATGAAAGTTATTCCTTATACAAGAAAAACATTTATTTTCTAATTGCTCAAATGTACAATAACTACTGGTGTATGGTTAAAAAACAGTGAAGATTGAGAAGCATAGAAGAGGTTTAAAACATTGGTAACTCCATAGTTAAAATTTTCTGATAGATCCCTTAGAAAAGGGAGTGCTTCTGTGCAGAAGTTCTTAGTTCTTTAGAACACTCGAGGGTTATTTCCATTTAAACATGTAGTATTCAACACTTCTAATTCATGTCTGACTAAAGTCTTGAACTCATACTATTCTATCATTTGTTCACTGTGGCTATAGCTAGCAGACCCCCAGCCAGAGCCTGCTGTGAGGAGCAACTTAGCATCTAGACAGCCAGCTTCATCCCCTGGGTTGAATTCTTCAAATGCAGGAATTCGCAGACCTTCATCATCAGGGGGTCCGGGATCAAGACCCGCAACACCAACTGGACGCTCCACACTAAGCTCAACATCTAAACCCATGTTGACCACGGCATCTAAACCCACATTGACTGCAGTATCTAAACCCTCATTGACCAATGCATCAAAACCTTCGAGGTCTTCAACTCCTACTTCTCGGTCCACATTGCCTGTATCTAAGCCCACAGTTCCAGCAAGATCCTCCACACCGTCAAGGAATACTGCAAGATCCTCCACGCCTTTGTCAAGGACTTCTGCAAGATCTTCAACGCCGACAGCAAGACCCTCCTCTATACCTGCATCCAAGCCCACATCGAGGGCAGCAACACCAACTCGTAGGCCAGCTGCACTGTCAACTGTAACAAATACATCTACTGTTCTAGTTAGGTCTCCTTCTTCAACCTCCTCTATACCTGCATCCAAGCCCACATCGAGGGCAGCAACTCCAACTCGTAGGCCAGCTGCACTGTCAACTGTAACAAATACATCAACTGTTCTAGTTAAATCTCCTTCGACTTCAGTTACCAGGTCAGGTCCAACAACATCAAGAAATCCAGTGCCACCTCGTGGTAGTTCACCAACAGTAAAATCCAGGCCATGGAAACCTTCAGAGATGCCTGGTTTCTCCCTTGACGCACCACCAAATTTAAGGACATCACTTCCTGAAAGGCCACTTTCAGCCACTAGGGGTAGGCCTGGAGCACCCAGTGGTCGATCTTCATCTGTTGAGGCTGGTTCTACTGGAAGGGGTAGACGACAATCATGCTCTCCATCAAGAGGACGACCCTCCAATGGCATCATTCATAGCAGTGGAAGCTCTGTTCCTGCAATGAGTCGTGCACATTCTAAAGCTAATGACAATGTGAGCCCTGTTTTAATTGGAACCAAGATGGTGGAAAGGGTAATAAATATGAGGAAACTGGCACCACCAAAGCAAGATGACAAACACTCTCCTCAGGGTAATTTATCTGGAAAGTCTTCATCTCCTGACAGCTCAGGCTTTGGAAGAACACTCTCAAAGAAGTCCTTGGATATGGCTATAAGGCATATGGTACGTATCTTTTTTCATTTCACATGTGTTATATTCGTTATGTAGCATTGATTGATCTTTTTTCATCTCGCATGGCGTTGTATTCACTATTCAGCATAGGGTGAGAATACAATCTCTTGTATTTCTTTGTGATGTGCATTGTGTTTGACATCTTAAAATCCAAATTATTCATTCTGATATGACATGAGATCATCTCTTTCCATGTGGTCATTTTTTAATGCCTAAATTCATTCACAACTTTTTGAATGCAGAATGTCTTCCCCTTTTCTTTTTACAGAATTTATTCTTATTTGGTTTATTTTTTTAAAAATTTTGATTCTTCAAAAATAATTGGGGAAAATTGAGTGTTACAAATCAGAGAATATCTTCTTGATATTTTTTCTTATTTGATTTGGGAATTTCCGCTTGAGCAGGATATCAGGCGAAGCATTCCAAGTAATCTGCGACCTCTAATGACAAATATTCCAGCATCCTCTATGTACAGTGTGAGATCAGGGCCAGGGCCTGCACGATCACGAAGCAGGACTGTTAGTGTTTCAGACTCTCCTCTTGCAACAAGCAGTAATGCTAGTTCTGAAGTGAGTGTCAACAACAATGCCCTTTGTTTAGAAGGAAGCGAAGTAGGAGATGACATTAACAGCGAGAAAGTTGTCCGGTCCCCTGTTGGAGTACAGTGCAGGTGATGTTGCTTGGGTTCTGCTATCCTAAATATTAAAATGCTTTTCTAATCCATTTATAATTTTGTTGTGAATCTGTACCAGCATGAAAGTTAGAACACTATTGGTTTTCATCAAGAACTGAAGGGAGGTGACTTTTATGATATTTGTAAAGTTAAATGGAGCAATTAGCTGTTAAGTCATATTAGTTAATAGCTTTTGTATTATTCTAGGAACTTGTTTCTACATTGAATCGTATATCTGTCTTTTTAAAGTTACTTCAACTTGTTGAAAACTAAGCTCTTAGATTATACTGGTATTATACTTGAACCAAAACCACGACTGTGCATCTCTTTTGGGCTTTGGAATCTTCCTACCCAATACTATAGAACTCTTGGGATCATATTCTCTCTTGTTGTCATTGAAAAATTATTAAATACCTTAGGAATTTCGTGTATTGGAGAATCTCACCACTGATAAGACTTTATTTTTTTATGATTTTCTATAATAATAGAAAATAATATTTTATTATTGTAGGATTCGTGCATTTAAGGAATTCCAGGTATTATAGAATTATTCGTTGTCATTATATTTCTTACAAAAATTGTCTTTTGTCATGCTTTCAAATTGAAATGTCACCTTACTTCCTATTTACAGTGCTTGACAAGCAACCTATTGTTGGAATTAAATGGTATTGCTACAGAAACAATGCAAACCATCAACTGTAGCATCACATAAAAGAACCATCTCGTTAATGAGTTTTATAAATAAAAGATTTATAATGTTGTGATTGGATCTTTGGCAATGTGATAGCTGAGGAGCTTTATAAACCAATCAAGAGATGGCGGTTTATGCCAGGGCCTGTGTAAATCATAAGTTTAAGCAAAAGTGAATATGGTGCATCCTTCTTGAATTTGAGAGCAAAGGTTCATAACAATGTGAGTAGGACTTTTTAAATCACTTCACTGCAAAATTCAATTACATCCTCTGTAGTTGAACAAGATGGTTATTTGGCAGCTAAGCTTTTCACACCTAGAAGAGAGAGGCCTTTTACGACAAGAGTCCATGAGTTTTTTATTTATTAATAATCATTGGATTGAGACCGTGTTTGAAATGTGAAAAAAATTAAATCAAAATTTCTAACCGATAATAAAACACTTCCTAATTATTGTTACGAGAGGACTCATTTGATAGTATTACTCGAGTATCTAAAAATTCAAAACTCATATTCCCTCTCGTACAGGAGACGTTGAGGTTGAGTGTGCAGGTGATTGCCACTGTCAAGTGGGACCCACTCATCAATGCACAAACCATATTCTCTCCCGTACCACATTTAACGGTGGTGATTGTCACTATAATAGTATCGTATCAATCACAACTGTACTGAGAAGATTTTAATTCAAAATTGCGGGGTCTACCATTCAAGATTCTGAACTAGATGATGCGACCACTGATTTAAATATTGAATGGAAAACAATCCTTGAACTCACAAGGACCACAGAGACTTCAACAAAACCCGTTGACAAATCTCTAATGGAAATCTTTGAACCTAGACCATATGATACCATTATCACCCCTAGGTTTGAAAGATTAGAAGATTTGAAAATTCCAAAAGCATGGATTTTTCAACAAAATATCCCAAAGTCCATAAAGAAAGCCCCAAAAATTGAAATAACAGCTTCTGGGGACAATCTTTATATTTGCAATAAAACAGAGGATTCAGATCAAGAGACTGAGCCCCCTCTGGTTAGAAAAAATTCTAGATGGGAAAAAGAATTCCCGTCAGATCTTCAACGTTTACAAAGGCAAATTTCTCACACAGGAATTAGCTTTAGAGAACCTAGGATACCAACCCCGGTTCTACCCCCAAGATTTTCCTTAGACAAAGGAAAAGGAAAAGGATCTTCAGATAACCCAATCCTACCAGGATCCTCTTCTAAATATCATATAAGCTCAGCATTGATTTATCATTTCCAATTAGGAAAAGAAGAAATCATTTTCGCCCCAAAACATGGGATTCGAAAACACACTTATCTGCTGGGTATATTTAAGTTCTTAGGTTATGAACCCTATAGCCTAAGTGTTCTTGCTGACACAGGAGCAACAGTTTGCTGTTGCAGATGGAATGCTTTGCCAGAAGAAAAATGGCAAAGGATGAAACATCCTGTTCCAGTTACTGGAATTAATGATTCCGAAACATTCATTCAGTATAAAGCTAAGAATGTCTCTATTTGGTTAACAGATAAAAAATTTGTTATACCAAAAATTTTATGCTTCCCAGATATGCATGGTGATTTCCTTTTAGGAAACAATTTCCTAAATTCATATTTACCTATGCATATTTATCCTAATTCCATAGCTTTAACTCTAAAACAAGAGTTAATTCACATTCCTCTCTTAGATAAATACACTTATCTATGTGACAATAATTTCAAACCTAAAAAAAGGAATGAAATTAACCTGATCAAAAATACACATTGGTTGTATAAAATCCTTGAACCTCAGTTTAGTGAAAACCCACTAAAACTATGGTCCAAAAGCCCAAGGTACTGTACTTTAAGGTTAACAAAACCTGAAGTCATTATAAGGGTCAAACCCATGATCTATTTAAAAAAAGACATAGAAGAATTTGATCAACAAATCAAAACTCTTCTTGATACAAAGCTGATTGAAAAAACAAACAGCCCACACTCTAGTCCCGCTTTCATGGTAAGAAACCATAGTGAGATAGTAAGAAAACAGCCTAGAATGGTGATAAACTATAAACGTTTAAACCAATATTTACAATTCGATGGCTATTTTATTCCAAAGAAAGAAGTCCTTATTAATCAAATAAGAGACTCTACTATTTTTAAATTTGATTGTAAATCAGGTTTTTGGCAGATTAAGTTAACCCAACAATCTAAGCCATTAACAGCTTTCAGTTCACCCTCTGGTCATTACCAATGGAAAGTAATGCCTTTTGGACTGAATACAGCTCCACAGATTTTTCAAAGATGGATGGATTCCATTTTTCAAAATATCATATAAGCTCAGCATTGATTTATCATTTCCAATTAGGAAAAGAAGAAATCATTTTCGCCCCAAAACATGGGATTCGAAAACACACTTATCTGCTGGGTATATTTAAGTTCTTAGGTTATGAACCCTATAGCCTAAGTGTTCTTGCTGACACAGGAGCAACAGTTTGCTGTTGCAGATGGAATGCTTTGCCAGAAGAAAAATGGCAAAGGATGAAACATCCTGTTCCAGTTACTGGAATTAATGATTCCGAAACATTCATTCAGTATAAAGCTAAGAATGTCTCTATTTGGTTAACAGATAAAAAATTTGTTATACCAAAAATTTTATGCTTCCCAGATATGCATGGTGATTTCCTTTTAGGAAACAATTTCCTAAATTCATATTTACCTATGCATATTTATCCTAATTCCATAGCTTTAACTCTAAAACAAGAGTTAATTCACATTCCTCTCTTAGATAAATACACTTATCTATGTGACAATAATTTCAAACCTAAAAAAAGGAATGAAATTAACCTGATCAAAAATACACATTGGTTGTATAAAATCCTTGAACCTCAGTTTAGTGAAAACCCACTAAAACTATGGTCCAAAAGCCCAAGGTACTGTACTTTAAGGTTAACAAAACCTGAAGTCATTATAAGGGTCAAACCCATGATCTATTTAAAAAAAGACATAGAAGAATTTGATCAACAAATCAAAACTCTTCTTGATACAAAGCTGATTGAAAAAACAAACAGCCCACACTCTAGTCCCGCTTTCATGGTAAGAAACCATAGTGAGATAGTAAGAAAACAGCCTAGAATGGTGATAAACTATAAACGTTTAAACCAATATTTACAATTCGATGGCTATTTTATTCCAAAGAAAGAAATCCTTATTAATCAAATAAGAGACTCTACTATTTTTAGTAAATTTGATTGTAAATCAGGTTTTTGGCAGATTAAGTTAACCCAACAATCTAAGCCATTAACAGCTTTCAGTTCACCCTCTGGTCATTACCAATGGAAAGTAATGCCTTTTGGACTGAATACAGCTCCACAGATTTTTCAAAGATGGATGGATTCCATTTTTCAAAATTTCAAGACATTCTGTGTAGTTTACATTGATGATATCTTAATCTTCTCTAAAACCAGAGAAGAACATCGAGTTCATCTAAAGTTATTTTGTAAAATAATCCAAACTAATGGAATTATTTTATCACCAAAGAAAATCAATCTAGAACAAACTAGAATAGATTTTCTAGGATTAGAAATAACTTCTACAGGGATAAAGTTACAACAACACATTATCTCAAAAATAAAAGATTTTCCAAATTTAATAGAAGATAAGAAACAACTTCAAAGTTTTTTAGGTCTTCTTAATTATGGAAGAAATTTTATCAAGAATCTTTCTAAAAGAGAAATCCCTCTTTTAAAGAAACTTCAAAAGGATCAACCTTTTGAATGGACAGAACAAGATTCTAATCTTATCCAAGAGATTAAAAGTGATCTCAAGGATATTCCAGATGTTTATTTCCCACAAAACGGAGATAAACTCATTCTTGAGACAGATGCATCAGATCTCTGCTGGGGATGCGTTCTCAAAGCCATAAGGAAAGAAGTCTGGCCTCATCACGATGAAGATAAAACACATCATTCAATTCGTGCTTTAAAGAAACCATTATCTAAAAAACTTCAAAAAGAAGAAAAGATATGTGGTTATAATTCAGGCAAGTTCAAATCAAATGAACAAAATTATATCATTTTTGAAAAAGAACTTTTAGCAATTAAATTGGCATTAAAAAGATTCCATATTTATCTTGCTCCTGAAAATTTTATTATCAGAATTTTGAAAAATGGAATCCATCCATCTTTGAAAAATCTGTGGAGCTGTATTCAGTCCAAAAGGCATTACTTTCCATTGGTAATGACCAGAGGGTGAACTGAAAGCTGTTAAATCTTGACACTGAATCGTGATCCTAATAGCTTTTTCTATTGTTGGATCATTAATGGAAACAAAATAATCAGGTTTTACATTAAACCAGACTACTTTATGAACCAAGTTGGATTGCATACCTCCTGTTAAGGCTTTTCTTGGATTCTTGAATCTGTTATCAGAAACCAAGACAAGTATTGGAATATCACAGCCTCTCCTGTATAAAGAGGTTATTTTGATTTGTATAATTCCAATATGAATGAACCGAACTTCAGGGTATTTCTTTTTCCACCGAGCAATTTTTTCCTTGGTGAAAATGCTGAGTTCTACACTACCATTTGCAGTGCATTTGGCGGCTGTGTTGCCATCAAATTTTTCAAAAACTCTAGCGAAGAAAGGATTGAACTTCACAAAAGGAGAGATCTTATAAATTTCTTCCTTTTTAACAATTTGCATTTTTTGCATTTGTTGAAGTTGTTCTTCTGTAAAAGATACTTCATCTTCTATGACATCTCCTAAGCGGATTGTGTCAGTAGAGGTTGAACTAATCATAAAGACTAATTCTTCATCTGATGATTCTTCATCACTTGAAATTTCATAAAGAATTTCTTCCATATCTGAAATTTCATGACCAAAAATGATTTCAAGATTTTTTTCTTCTATCATTTTAATCATTTTTCTTGTTCCTTTACCCTTATTAGGGCAATTTGGAGAAATGTGACCCAACTCATTACAGATGTAGCATCTACATTCTGTTTTCTTTGAAGTAGAGTCTTTTGGAGAAGATTTTTTCTTCTTTCTGATATACTTCTTCGTTTTTGAAGGAGCTTTATCATTCTTCCATTTTTTCCAACGAAAAGTTTTCTTTTTAAAACTTTTAGTTTTGGGAGATTTTTTCTTCTTTTTGTAATAGGTTGTATTACAGCCTATTTTCCAATTTTCTTTTAAAATATTATCGCAACATTGCTGTCCTTGTTTAGAACAAGCAATTTGATTTTTAACATTCTTTTTAGCTTGGATTTCCAAGCATCTATCCATAATTAGTCGTAGGACATAGTTTATCCTAAAACCTAGGTTATCTGGTTTTCCTAAGTTTTTTAGGAAATCTGGATAGCCTTTGTTAGCTAGTTCATCCCAGGGATATGGTAGCTTATTGAAGAAATGGTCCAACCAAAATTGATTTTTTGGTGGATTAACCAAGAAATAATATTTTTTGTATAATGTAACGAATTTGTCATATTGACAAATGTCACATAATTCTATTTTGGATAATGCATAGTTTGCATCTTCCTGTAGGTTTTCTTTTCCAGAAAAACCACACATATGTTCTTTAATTATTTTTGTAAACTCTCGAAGGATTTCTTCGAAAGATTTGAAATCACTTAGAAGGCTAGCTTTTAGGGCTTTACCTTCATCAGTTTGATCCCATTGGCGGAGCCAAGATAAGACGTCACCTTGCAGTGTTGCTGCAATGTAGTCCAGGAATTTTTCTTTATTCCAGGTCGTTCTATAGTTTGTGATGAGTATGGACAGGGATTGTGCCCAATCATCTATGGCTTGTTCCTGATCTTTAAATGGAACATGGGAAAGATCTAGGTAAGTGCCATTTTGAGCCACATTAAGCTTGTTTAAATCGTCTCTTCGACTTAAACTGGGCTTTGGATCTGAAGTTCCTTCTTCAGTCCTTGTGGGGAAAACTTGTTCTTCTGAGACACCATAATCTCCGAAAAACTCTGGATCTAAAGGTTCCTCAATTTTTCTTTTTGAAGATTGAGGGTTAGAAGTTGAAGGGTTTTCTACTTCTATTTCTTCATCATATTCAGTAGATGTGGTTTCATCTACTTCTGGATCAGATGAATCAGATGAATCATTTATTGTGGATGCAATAATTTCTTCATCTTCTGATTCTGAATCAGATACTAAATTTATCTGATAGTTGAAATAATCTAAGATCTCTGAATTTTCTAAGGAGGTTTTCCTTATATTTTCTAAGATCTTTTCTCTTTCTTCTATCTCTAAAGATGGATCTTTATATATTTGTCTCCAATAATCAAGAATTTCGACTATATTATCGTATTCTTGTTTATTAAAGATTTTTGTTTCTTTTTTGTGGAACATGAGGATTTCTTCTGTTCCATAATAGAGATTTTTTGATGAGGTGTATTCTGGATACACTTCTTCTTTCTTTTCTTTTAAAAGCTCTATTAGTCGAGTAATTTCTTGACTTTTTTCTGTCATATCAGAGAGATCAAGAATACTCTGTAGAAAATCAATTTTGTTATTGATTTTTTCGAGAGTATTGTTTATATTCTCGAAGGACCCATCAATCATCATGGCTGTAGATGTTTGATGTTTCTGGAATCTCCTATTCCAAGAGGATACTATATCTATAAGTGAGTTAACACTAGAACTGATCTTGTTTAGATCGTGTTCTTCACTATTCTTTATATGCACACTATGATTATAATCTTTAGTATCTCTTCCTAGCCAGCTACAAATACAATCGAATTCCTTTTCTTCAGCCATTCTGGATTTTTACTGGTACTTAAGACCTCTCGCAGACTCTAATGGTTTTAACAAAAGGCTTGACAGTGTCCTAACGTCTCCCAGACAAGCGGACAAACAAGCAAAATAAAACCAGTATGCAAGCGTATGAGTTTTATAAAAACCAGAACTGAAGCAGAATAAAAGAAGACAGATTATAATATAACTGAATCGAAATAGATAATAAGCAAAAGTTACAAGTTTAATACATGAATCGTAAAAGAAACTTACTATTCAGGCTTCGTAACAAAGCTCTGATACCATTTACAGATACAAGGAAAACAACGGAAGCTTTACAAACGGAAGAGTAGTAGTATTACAGACTGAAAACAAACATAAGAGAGATTAGTAAGAGAGTATGTGCAAGATGCCCTAAGCTTCAGTCTTCGTCTTCTTTTATAAGCGAGAATGACTGGAAACCGGAGGCTGCGACAGTAATCGGTGCGAACTACTGTAGCAGTACTGTAGCCTTTTGACTTTTTCGACCGACAAATCACTGTTTGCTTTTTGTCGTTTTCTGCCGACGTTTTTTACTGTGGCAGCTACTGTTGTCTTTTTGACTTTGCAGTGATAAGGATACTGTTTTAGGATCCTTATTGGATAAGATCTCTTGTCGTGTGCTGGATTAATTTGCAGTCGTTCTGGAGATCTGAAATATAACTTCATTATCCTTCCATTTGATTAATGAGGTTATGAAGTTCATATTCGTCAAGGATTGGTGGGGATTCTGGTCCTTGTGCGTCGTCGAGTGGTTGATCGTTTAAGTAATCTTCCATCTCGGCTGAGTGAAGGATTTCTTGAGGAAGATCCATCTTAAACTCTGAAATATCTTTTAAAAGTTGTTTTGCCTTTTCAATATGGTATGGAGAGAGTGATGGAAAATCGATGCTTAGATCTGTGACAAAAATCCTTCTTCCATCAGCGACCATTAACATTCTTCTTGAAGAATTTAAAATGGTGAGAGCGTTATTCTTGAGCAGAATTATGCTCTGGATAGCAAGTTTTCTTGGGATAAGATTTCTTGCGTAACTAAGAGAATCTTCAAGTGGTTTCTCGAGATACTCTTCATCGGTCATGTCTTTCATGAACCAAATTTGATAAGGTTGAAAAAAACGAGTTTTTTCTCGCCATCCAATTGAACTGGAAATCCAGATCGAATATGTCTTGTTGTAATGCAAATGACTAGTACATTTGTAGATCATGGACTTAATCATTGCTGGCAGATTCATTTCTGGATAATGAGATTGGATGATTAGTTTGTTTACTATCCCCCAATCAAGCATTTCTCTTGGCCAAGCTAGAAATGTGCCAAGACTGAGTTTTGGAAAACCATCTTTCAAATTGATATTTTCATGATTTTCAACATAAAATTGGACCAATACTGAAAGATTATCTTCAACCAAATATTTTATTTGAATGAAGATATGTTCTGGCAAGGTTTTTTGAACCTTTTCATAAAGACAAATTCTTTTTATTTTTTCAAAAAGAGGTGAGGTAAAATCCTTTTCAAGGTGTTTTGAAAGTAAAAGATACCACTCACACCTATCGATGGAAAGTTCTTCTTCCCAATTGATTTGTAGAACCAAATCTTTGCAGATATCTTTAAAGAAAAGATAACTACTATGGAGCTCTGCAATTTGTTTTGCAAGAGTACTCAAAGTATTTCGAAAAATTTTTCTTTGATCTGTGACATGGTATTTCCATGACAGATTAAGGTTTTCAAAAACCTCAAGGGGAATCCCTGGATTAAAAAAGTCAGACACCTCAGCGATATCTGTTTTGTTAAAAAACTTTTTAGCTGCAAGTCCAACATTGAAGAATGCTTGTTTAGCTTCTTCAAAGGTTTCATAGGTCTTGAAACAAGCACCTTTGAAGTTATTGGTTTGCTTGTAGCAGTCAAACCATGTAGCATAGATTCCTGGTTGAAATCCTGCGAAAACTACGAACCATTGGTTTATGGACGTAGGGGGTGGTGTTGGTTGCACCAAAGATCTTTTTAGTGAAGGCGCCTTTTTAGCTACCGTCACCCAGTCACTGGCTTTTCCCTTGCCTTTATCCATAATTCCTGCTAAGAAAATCAGCCAAAAAATTATTAGTTCCTTTAA
This sequence comes from Cornus controversa, assembly GCA_026545225.1. Lineage (NCBI taxonomy): Eukaryota > Viridiplantae > Streptophyta > Magnoliopsida > Cornales > Cornaceae > Cornus > Cornus controversa. Next base: position 41,429,931 of record CM048852.1, on the reverse strand, counting down.
GGTGTTCTACTTCAAAGGAATAAAGAGATATATTATTATACCATTTTAACCGTCTTCCATCAAGACAGTTTTTCCTGGTGATAAGAAAATCTCGAACAGATTGGTTATCTGTTCTGATAATAAAATTTTCAGGAGCAAGATAAATATGGAATCTTTTTAATGCCAATTTAATTGCTAAAAGTTCTTTTTCAAAAATGATATAATTTTGTTCATTTGATTTGAACTTGCCTGAATTATAACCACATATCTTTTCTTCTTTTTGAAGTTTTTTAGATAATGGTTTCTTTAAAGCACGAATTGAATGATGTGTTTTATCTTCATCGTGATGAGGCCAGACTTCTTTCCTTATGGCTTTGAGAACGCATCCCCAGCAGAGATCTGATGCATCTGTCTCAAGAATGAGTTTATCTCCGTTTTGTGGGAAATAAACATCTGGAATATCCTTGAGATCACTTTTAATCTCTTGGATAAGATTAGAATCTTGTTCTGTCCATTCAAAAGGTTGATCCTTTTGAAGTTTCTTTAAAAGAGGGATTTCTCTTTTAGAAAGATTCTTGATAAAATTTCTTCCATAATTAAGAAGACCTAAAAAACTTTGAAGTTGTTTCTTATCTTCTATTAAATTTGGAAAATCTTTTATTTTTGAGATAATGTGTTGTTGTAACTTTATCCCTGTAGAAGTTATTTCTAATCCTAGAAAATCTATTCTAGTTTGTTCTAGATTGATTTTCTTTGGTGAAATAATTCCATTAGTTTGGATTATTTTACAAAATAACTTTAGATGAACTCGATGTTCTTCTCTGGTTTTAGAGAAGATTAAGATATCATCAATGTAAACTACACAGAATGTTTTCAAAAAGAGGTGAGGTAAAATCCTTTTCAAGGTGTTTTGAAAGTAAAAGATACCACTCACACCTATCGATGGAAAGTTCTTCTTCCCAATTGATTTGTAGAACCAAATCTTTGCAGATATCTTTAAAGAAAAGATAACTACTATGGAGCTCTGCAATTTGTTTTGCAAGAGTACTCAAAGTATTTCGAAAAATTTTTCTTTGATCTGTGACATGGTATTTCCATGACAGATTAAGGTAGAATTTTTTCTAACCAGAGGGGGCTCAGTCTCTTGATCTGAATCCTCTGTTTTATTGCAAATATAAAGATTGTCCCCAGAAGCTGTTATTTCAATTTTTGGGGCTTTCTTTATGGACTTTGGGATATTTTGTTGAAAAATCCATGCTTTTGGAATTTTCAAATCTTCTAATCTTTCAAACCTAGGGGTGATAATGGTATCATATGGTCTAGGTTCAAAGATTTCCATTAGAGATTTGTCAACGGGTTTTGTTGAAGTCTCTGTGGTCCTTGTGAGTTCAAGGATTGTTTTCCATTCAATATTTAAATCAGTGGTCGCATCATCTAGTTCAGAATCTTGACACTGAATCGTGATCCTAATAGCTTTTTCTATTGTTGGATCATTAATGGAAACAAAATAATCAGGTTTTACATTAAACCAGACTACTTTATGAACCAAGTTGGATTGCATACCTCCTGTTAAGGCTTTTCTTGGATTCTTGAATCTGTTATCAGAAACCAAGACAAGTATTGGAATATCACAGCCTCTCCTGTATAAAGAGGTTATTTTGATTTGTATAATTCCAATATGAATGAACCGAACTTCAGGGTATTTCTTTTTCCACCGAGCAATTTTTTCCTTGGTGAAAATGCTGAGTTCTACACTACCATTTGCAGTGCATTTGGCGGCTGTGTTGCCATCAAATTTTTCAAAAACTCTAGCGAAGAAAGGATTGAACTTCACAAAAGGAGAGATCTTATAAATTTCTTCCTTTTTAACAATTTGCATTTTTTGCATTTGTTGAAGTTGTTCTTCTGTAAAAGATACTTCATCTTCTATGACATCTCCTAAGCGGATTGTGTCAGTAGAGGTTGAACTAATCATAAAGACTAATTCTTCATCTGATGATTCTTCATCACTTGAAATTTCATAAAGAATTTCTTCCATATCTGAAATTTCATGACCAAAAATGATTTCAAGATTTTTTTCTTCTATCATTTTAATCATTTTTCTTGTTCCTTTACCCTTATTAGGGCAATTTGGAGAAATGTGACCCAACTCATTACAGATGTAGCATCTACATTCTGTTTTCTTTGAAGTAGAGTCTTTTGGAGAAGATTTTTTCTTCTTTCTGATATACTTCTTCGTTTTTGAAGGAGCTTTATCATTCTTCCATTTTTTCCAACGAAAAGTTTTCTTTTTAAAACTTTTAGTTTTGGGAGATTTTTTCTTCTTTTTGTAATAGGTTGTATTACAGCCTATTTTCCAATTTTCTTTTAAAATATTATCGCAACATTGCTGTCCTTGTTTAGAACAAGCAATTTGATTTTTAACATTCTTTTTAGCTTGGATTTCCAAGCATCTATCCATAATTAGTCGTAGGACATAGTTTATCCTAAAACCTAGGTTATCTGGTTTTCCTAAGTTTTTTAGGAAATCTGGATAGCCTTTGTTAGCTAGTTCATCCCAGGGATATGGTAGCTTATTGAAGAAATGGTCCAACCAAAATTGATTTTTTGGTGGATTAACCAAGAAATAATATTTTTTGTATAATGTAACGAATTTGTCATATTGACAAATGTCACATAATTCTATTTTGGATAATGCATAGTTTGCATCTTCCTGTAGGTTTTCTTTTCCAGAAAAACCACACATATGTTCTTTAATTATTTTTGTAAACTCTCGAAGGATTTCTTCGAAAGATTTGAAATCACTTAGAAGGCTAGCTTTTAGGGCTTTACCTTCATCAGTTTGATCCCATTGGCGGAGCCAAGATAAGACGTCACCTTGCAGTGTTGCTGCAATGTAGTCCAGGAATTTTTCTTTATTCCAGGTCGTTCTATAGTTTGTGATGAGTATGGACAGGGATTGTGCCCAATCATCTATGGCTTGTTCCTGATCTTTAAATGGAACATGGGAAAGATCTAGGTAAGTGCCATTTTGAGCCACATTAAGCTTGTTTAAATCGTCTCTTCGACTTAAACTGGGCTTTGGATCTGAAGTTCCTTCTTCAGTCCTTGTGGGGAAAACTTGTTCTTCTGAGACACCATAATCTCCGAAAAACTCTAGATCTAAAGGTTCCTCAATTTTTCTTTTTGAAGATTGAGGGTTAGAAGTTGAAGGGTTTTCTACTTCTATTTCTTCATCATATTCAGTAGATGTGGTTTCATCTACTTCTGGATCAGATGAATCAGATGAATCATTTATTGTGGATGCAATAATTTCTTCATCTTCTGATTCTGAATCAGATACTAAATTTATCTGATAGTTGAAATAATCTAAGATCTCTGAATTTTCTAAGGAGGTTTTCCTTATATTTTCTAAGATCTTTTCTCTTTCTTCTATCTCTAAAGATGGATCTTTATATATTTGTCTCCAATAATCAAGAATTTCGACTATATTATCGTATTCTTGTTTATTAAAGATTTTTGTTTCTTTTTTGTGGAACATGAGGATTTCTTCTGTTCCATAATAGAGATTTTTTGATGAGGTGTATTCTGGATACACTTCTTCTTTCTTTTCTTTTAAAAGCTCTATTAGTCGAGTAATTTCTTGACTTTTTTCTGTCATATCAGAGAGATCAAGAATACTCTGTAGAAAATCAATTTTGTTATTGATTTTTTCGAGAGTATTGTTTATATTCTCGAAGGACCCATCAATCATCATGGCTGTAGATGTTTGATGTTTCTGGAATCTCCTATTCCAAGAGGATACTATATCTATAAGTGAGTTAACACTAGAACTGATCTTGTTTAGATCGTGTTCTTCACTATTCTTTATATGCACACTATGATTATAATCTTTAGTATCTCTTCCTAGCCAGCTACAAATACAATCGAATTCCTTTTCTTCAGCCATTCTGGATTTTTACTGGTACTTAAGACCTCTCGCAGACTCTAATGGTTTTAACAAAAGGCTTGACAGTGTCCTAACGTCTCCCAGACAAGCGGACAAACAAGCAAAATAAAACCAGTATGCAAGCGTATGAGTTTTATAAAAACCAGAACTGAAGCAGAATAAAAGAAGACAGATTATAATATAACTGAATCGAAATAGATAATAAGCAAAAGTTACAAGTTTAATACATGAATCGTAAAAGAAACTTACTATTCAGGCTTCGTAACAAAGCTCTGATACCATTTACAGATACAAGGAAAACAACGGAAGCTTTACAAACGGAAGAGTAGTAGTATTACAGACTGAAAACAAACATAAGAGAGATTAGTAAGAGAGTATGTGCAAGATGCCCTAAGCTTCAGTCTTCGTCTTCTTTTATAAGCGAGAATGACTGGAAACCGGAGGCTGCGACAGTAATCGGTGCGAACTACTGTAGCAGTACTGTAGCCTTTTGACTTTTTCGACCGACAAATCACTGTTTGCTTTTTGTCGTTTTCTGCCGACGTTTTTTACTGTGGCAGCTACTGTTGTCTTTTTGACTTTGCAGTGATAAGGATACTGTTTTAGGATCCTTATTGGATAAGATCTCTTGTCGTGTGCTGGATTAATTTGCAGTCGTTCTGGAGATCTGAAATATAACTTCATTATCCTTCCATTTGATTAATGAGGTTATGAAGTTCATATTCGTCAAGGATTGGTGGGGATTCTGGTCCTTGTGCGTCGTCGAGTGGTTGATCGTTTAAGTAATCTTCCATCTCGGCTGAGTGAAGGATTTCTTGAGGAAGATCCATCTTAAACTCTGAAATATCTTTTAAAAGTTGTTTTGCCTTTTCAATATGGTATGGAGAGAGTGATGGAAAATCGATGCTTAGATCTGTGACAAAAATCCTTCTTCCATCAGCGACCATTAACATTCTTCTTGAAGAATTTAAAATGGTGAGAGCGTTATTCTTGAGCAGAATTATGCTCTGGATAGCAAGTTTTCTTGGGATAAGATTTCTTGCGTAACTAAGAGAATCTTCAAGTGGTTTCTCGAGATACTCTTCATCGGTCATGTCTTTCATGAACCAAATTTGATAAGGTTGGAAAAAACGAGTTTTTTCTCGCCATCCAATTGAACTGGAAATCCAGATCGAATATGTCTTGTTGTAATGCAAATGACTAGTACATTTGTAGATCATGGACTTAATCATTGCTGGCAGATTCATTTCTGGATAATGAGATTGGATGATTAGTTTGTTTACTATCCCCCAATCAAGCATTTCTCTTGGCCAAGCTAGAAATGTGCCAAGACTGAGTTTTGGAAAACCATCTTTCAAATTGATATTTTCATGATTTTCAACATAAAATTGGACCAATACTGAAAGATTATCTTCAACCAAATATTTTATTTGAATGAAGATATGTTCTGGCAAGGTTTTTTGAACCTTTTCATAAAGACAAATTCTTTTTATTTTTTCAAAAAGAGGTGAGGTAAAATCCTTTTCAAGGTGTTTTGAAAGTAAAAGATACCACTCACACCTATCGATGGAAAGTTCTTCTTCCCAATTGATTTGTAGAACCAAATCTTTGCAGATATCTTTAAAGAAAAGATAACTACTATGGAGCTCTGCAATTTGTTTTGCAAGAGTACTCAAAGTATTTCGAAAAATTTTTCTTTGATCTGTGACATGGTATTTCCATGACAGATTAAGGTTTTCAAAAACCTCAAGGGGAATCCCTGGATTAAAAAAGTCAGACACCTCAGCGATATCTGTTTTGTTAAAAAACTTTTTAGCTGCAAGTCCAACATTGAAGAATGCTTGTAACTACATTGATGATATCTTAATCTTCTCTAAAACCAGAGAAGAACATCGAGTTCATCTAAAGTTATTTTGTAAAATAATCCAAACTAATGGAATTATTTTATCACCAAAGAAAATCAATCTAGAACAAACTAGAATAGATTTTCTAGGATTAGAAATAACTTCTACAGGGATAAAGTTACAACAACACATTATCTCAAAAATAAAAGATTTTCCAAATTTAATAGAAGATAAGAAACAACTTCAAAGTTTTTTAGGTCTTCTTAATTATGGAAGAAATTTTATCAAGAATCTTTCTAAAAGAGAAATCCCTCTTTTAAAGAAACTTCAAAAGGATCAACCTTTTGAATGGACAGAACAAGATTCTAATCTTATCCAAGAGATTAAAAGTGATCTCAAGGATATTCCAGATGTTTATTTCCCACAAAACGGAGATAAACTCATTCTTGAGACAGATGCATCAGATCTCTGCTGGGGATGCGTTCTCAAAGCCATAAGGAAAGAAGTCTGGCCTCATCACGATGAAGATAAAACACATCATTCAATTCGTGCTTTAAAGAAACCATTATCTAAAAAACTTCAAAAAGAAGAAAAGATATGTGGTTATAATTCAGGCAAGTTCAAATCAAATGAACAAAATTATATCATTTTTGAAAAAGAACTTTTAGCAATTAAATTGGCATTAAAAAGATTCCATATTTATCTTGCTCCTGAAAATTTTATTATCAGAACAGATAACCAATCTGTTCGAGATTTTCTTATCACCAGGAAAAACTGTCTTGATGGAAGACGGTTAAAATGGTATAATAATATATCTCTTTATTCCTTTGAAGTAGAACACCTTAAAGGAACTAATAATTTTTTGGCTGATTTTCTTAGTAGGAATTATGGATAAAGGCAAGGGAAAAGCCAGTGACTGGGTGACGGTAGCTAAAAAGGCGCCTTCACTAAAAAGATCTTTGGTGCAACCAACACCACCCCCTACGTCCATAAACCAATGGTTCGTAGTTTTCGCAGGATTTCAACCAGGAATCTATGCTACATGGTTTGACTGCTACAAGCAAACCAATAACTTCAAAGGTGCTTGTTTCAAGACCTATGAAACCTTTGAAGAAGCTAAACAAGCATTCTTCAATGTTGGACTTGCAGCTAAAAAGTTTTTTAACAAAACAGATATCGCTGAGGTGTCTGACTTTTTTAATCCAGGGATTCCCCTTGAGGTTTTTGAAAACCTTAATCTGTCATGGAAATACCATGTCACAGATCAAAGAAAAATTTTTCGAAATACTTTGAGTACTCTTGCAAAACAAATTGCAGAGCTCCATAGTAGTTATCTTTTCTTTAAAGATATCTGCAAAGATTTGGTTCTACAAATCAATTGGGAAGAAGAACTTTCCATCGATAGGTGTGAGTGGTATCTTTTACTTTCAAAACACCTTGAAAAGGATTTTACCTCACCTCTTTTTGAAAAAATAAAAAGAATTTGTCTTTATGAAAAGGTTCAAAAAACCTTGCCAGAACATATCTTCATTCAAATAAAATATTTGGTTGAAGATAATCTTTCAGTATTGGTCCAATTTTATGTTGAAAATCATGAAAATATCAATTTGAAAGATGGTTTTCCAAAACTCAGTCTTGGCACATTTCTAGCTTGGCCAAGAGAAATGCTTGATTGGGGGATAGTAAACAAACTAATCATCCAATCTCATTATCCAGAAATGAATCTGCCAGCAATGATTAAGTCCATGATCTACAAATGTACTAGTCATTTGCATTACAACAAGACATATTCGATCTGGATTTCCAGTTCAATTGGATGGCGAGAAAAAACTCGTTTTTTCCAACCTTATCAAATTTGGTTCATGAAAGACATGACCGATGAAGAGTATCTCGAGAAACCACTTGAAGATTCTCTTAGTTACGCAAGAAATCTTATCCCAAGAAAACTTGCTATCCAGAGCATAATTCTGCTCAAGAATAACGCTCTCACCATTTTAAATTCTTCAAGAAGAATGTTAATGGTCGCTGATGGAAGAAGGATTTTTGTCACAGATCTAAGCATCGATTTTCCATCACTCTCTCCATACCATATTGAAAAGGCAAAACAACTTTTAAAAGATATTTCAGAGTTTAAGATGGATCTTCCTCAAGAAATCCTTCACTCAGCCGAGATGGAAGATTACTTAAACGATCAACCACTCGACGACGCACAAGGACCAGAATCCCCACCAATCCTTGACGAATATGAACTTCATAACCTCATTAATCAAATGGAAGGATAATGAAGTTATATTTCAGATCTCCAGAACGACTGCAAATTAATCCAGCACACGACAAGAGATCTTATCCAATAAGGATCCTAAAACAGTATCCTTATCACTGCAAAGTCAAAAAGACAACAGTAGCTGCCACAGTAAAAAACGTCGGCAGAAAACGACAAAAAGCAAACAGTGATTTGTCGGTCGAAAAAGTCAAAAGGCTACAGTACTGCTACAGTAGTTCGCACCGATTACTGTCGCAGCCTCCGGTTTCCAGTCATTCTCGCTTATAAAAGAAGACGAAGACTGAAGCTTAGGGCATCTTGCACATACTCTCTTACTAATCTCTCTTATGTTTGTTTTCAGTCTGTAATACTACTACTCTTCCGTTTGTAAAGCTTCCGTTGTTTTCCTTGTATCTGTAAATGGTATCAGAGCTTTGTTACGAAGCCTGAATAGTAAGTTTCTTTTACGATTCATGTATTAAACTTGTAACTTTTGCTTATTATCTATTTCGATTCAGTTATATTATAATCTGTCTTCTTTTATTCTGCTTCAGTTCTGGTTTTTATAAAACTCATACGCTTGCATACTGGTTTTATTTTGCTTGTTTGTCCGCTTGTCTGGGAGACGTTAGGACACTGTCAAGCCTTTTGTTAAAACCATTAGAGTCTGCGAGAGGTCTTAAGTACCAGTAAAAATCCAGAATGGCTGAAGAAAAGGAATTCGATTGTATTTGTAGCTGGCTAGGAAGAGATACTAAAGATTATAATCATAGTGTGCATATAAAGAATAGTGAAGAACACGATCTAAACAAGATCAGTTCTAGTGTTAACTCACTTATAGATATAGTATCCTCTTGGAATAGGAGATTCCAGAAACATCAAACATCTACAGCCATGATGATTGATGGGTCCTTCGAGAATATAAACAATACTCTCGAAAAAATCAATAACAAAATTGATTTTCTACAGAGTATTCTTGATCTCTCTGATATGACAGAAAAAAGTCAAGAAATTACTCGACTAATAGAGCTTTTAAAAGAAAAGAAAGAAGAAGTGTATCCAGAATACACCTCATCAAAAAATCTCTATTATGGAACAGAAGAAATCCTCATGTTCCACAAAAAAGAAACAAAAATCTTTAATAAACAAGAATACGATAATATAGTCGAAATTCTTGATTATTGGAGACAAATATATAAAGATCCATCTTTAGAGATAGAAGAAAGAGAAAAGATCTTAGAAAATATAAGGAAAACCTCCTTAGAAAATTCAGAGATCTTAGATTATTTCAACTATCAGATAAATTTAGTATCTGATTCAGAATCAGAAGATGAAGAAATTATTGCATCCACAATAAATGATTCATCTGATTCATCTGATCCAGAAGTAGATGAAACCACATCTACTGAATATGATGAAGAAATAGAAGTAGAAAACCCTTCAACTTCTAACCCTCAATCTTCAAAAAGAAAAATTGAGGAACCTTTAGATCCAGAGTTTTTCGGAGATTATGGTGTCTCAGAAGAACAAGTTTTCCCCACAAGGACTGAAGAAGGAACTTCAGATCCAAAGCCCAGTTTAAGTCGAAGAGACGATTTAAACAAGCTTAATGTGGCTCAAAATGGCACTTACCTAGATCTTTCCCATGTTCCATTTAAAGATCAGGAACAAGCCATAGATGATTGGGCACAATCCCTGTCCATACTCATCACAAACTATAGAACGACCTGGAATAAAGAAAAATTCCTGGACTACATTGCAGCAACACTGCAAGGTGACGTCTTATCTTGGCTCCGCCAATGGGATCAAACTGATGAAGGTAAAGCCCTAAAAGCTAGCCTTCTAAGTGATTTCAAATCTTTCGAAGAAATCCTTCGAGAGTTTACAAAAATAATTAAAGAACATATGTGTGGTTTTTCTGGAAAAGAAAACCTACAGGAAGATGCAAACTATGCATTATCCAAAATAGAATTATGTGACATTTGTCAATATGACAAATTCGTTACATTATACAAAAAATATTATTTCTTGGTTAATCCACCAAAAAATCAATTTTGGTTGGACCATTTCTTCAATAAGCTACCATATCCCTGGGATGAACTAGCTAACAAAGGCTATCCAGATTTCCTAAAAAACTTAGGAAAACCAGATAACCTAGGTTTTAGGATAAACTATGTCCTACGACTAATTATGGATAGATGCTTGGAAATCCAAGCTAAAAAGAATGTTAAAAATCAAATTGCTTGTTCTAAACAAGGACAGCAATGTTGCGATAATATTTTAAAAGAAAATTGGAAAATAGGCTGTAATACAACCTATTACAAAAAGAAGAAAAAATCTCCCAAAACTAAAAGTTTTAAAAAGAAAACTTTTCGTTGGAAAAAATGGAAGAATGATAAAGCTCCTTCAAAAACGAAGAAGTATATCAGAAAGAAGAAAAAATCTTCTCCAAAAGACTCTACTTCAAAGAAAACAGAATGTAGATGCTACATCTGTAATGAGTTGGGTCACATTTCTCCAAATTGCCCTAATAAGGGTAAAGGAACAAGAAAAATGATTAAAATGATAGAAGAAAAAAATCTTGAAATCATTTTTGGTCATGAAATTTCAGATATGGAAGAAATTCTTTATGAAATTTCAAGTGATGAAGAATCATCAGATGAAGAATTAGTCTTTATGATTAGTTCAACCTCTACTGACACAATCCGCTTAGGAGATGTCATAGAAGATGAAGTATCTTTTACAGAAGAACAACTTCAACAAATGCAAAAAATGCAAATTGTTAAAAAGGAAGAAATTTATAAGATCTCTCCTTTTGTGAAGTTCAATCCTTTCTTCGCTAGAGTTTTTGAAAAATTTGATGGCAACACAGCCGCCAAATGCACTGCAAATGGTAGTGTAGAACTCAGCATTTTCACCAAGGAAAAAATTGCTCGGTGGAAAAAGAAATACCCTGAAGTTCGGTTCATTCATATTGGAATTATACAAATCAAAATAACCTCTTTATACAGGAGAGGCTGTGATATTCCAATACTTGTCTTGGTTTCTGATAACAGATTCAAGAATCCAAGAAAAGCCTTAACAGGAGGTATGCAATCCAACTTGGTTCATAAAGTAGTCTGGTTTAATGTAAAACCTGATTATTTTGTTTCCATTAATGATCCAACAATAGAAAAAGCTATTAGGATCACGATTCAGTGTCAAGATTCTGAACTAGATGATGCGACCACTGATTTAAATATTGAATGGAAAACAATCCTTGAACTCACAAGGACCACAGAGACTTCAACAAAACCCGTTGACAAATCTCTAATGGAAATCTTTGAACCTAGACCATATGATACCATTATCACCCCTAGGTTTGAAAGATTAGAAGATTTGAAAATTCCAAAAGCATGGATTTTTCAACAAAATATCCCAAAGTCCATAAAGAAAGCCCCAAAAATTGAAATAACAGCTTCTGGGGACAATCTTTATATTTGCAATAAAACAGAGGATTCAGATCAAGAGACTGAGCCCCCTCTGGTTAGAAAAAATTCTAGATGGGAAAAAGAATTCCCGTCAGATCTTCAACGTTTACAAAGGCAAATTTCTCACACAGGAATTAGCTTTAGAGAACCTAGGATACCAACCCCGGTTCTACCCCCAAGATTTTCCTTAGACAAAGGAAAAGGAAAAGGATCTTCAGATAACCCAATCCTACCAGGATCCTCTTCTAAATATCATATAAGCTCAGCATTGATTTATCATTTCCAATTAGGAAAAGAAGAAATCATTTTCGCCCCAAAACATGGGATTCGAAAACACACTTATCTGCTGGGTATATTTAAGTTCTTAGGTTATGAACCCTATAGCCTAAGTGTTCTTGCTGACACAGGAGCAACAGTTTGCTGTTGCAGATGGAATGCTTTGCCAGAAGAAAAATGGCAAAGGATGAAACATCCTGTTCCAGTTACTGGAATTAATGATTCCGAAACATTCATTCAGTATAAAGCTAAGAATGTCTCTATTTGGTTAACAGATAAAAAATTTGTTATACCAAAAATTTTATGCTTCCCAGATATGCATGGTGATTTCCTTTTAGGAAACAATTTCCTAAATTCATATTTACCTATGCATATTTATCCTAATTCCATAGCTTTAACTCTAAAACAAGAGTTAATTCACATTCCTCTCTTAGATAAATACACTTATCTATGTGACAATAATTTCAAACCTAAAAAAAGGAATGAAATTAACCTGATCAAAAATACACATTGGTTGTATAAAATCCTTGAACCTCAGTTTAGTGAAAACCCACTAAAACTATGGTCCAAAAGCCCAAGGTACTGTACTTTAAGGTTAACAAAACCTGAAGTCATTATAAGGGTCAAACCCATGATCTATTTAAAAAAAGACATAGAAGAATTTGATCAACAAATCAAAACTCTTCTTGATACAAAGCTGATTGAAAAAACAAACAGCCCACACTCTAGTCCCGCTTTCATGGTAAGAAACCATAGTGAGATAGTAAGAAAACAGCCTAGAATGGTGATAAACTATAAACGTTTAAACCAATATTTACAATTCGATGGCTATTTTATTCCAAAGAAAGAAGTCCTTATTAATCAAATAAGAGACTCTACTATTTTTAGTAAATTTGATTGTAAATCAGGTTTTTGGCAGATTAAGTTAACCCAACAATCTAAGCCATTAACAGCTTTCAGTTCACCCTCTGGTCATTACCAAGATATCGCTGAGGTGTCTGACTTTTTTAATCCAGGGATTCCCTTTGAGGTTTTTGAAAACCTTAATCTGTCATGGAAATACCATGTCACAGATCAAAGAAAAATTTTTCGAAATACTTTGAGTACTCTTGCAAAACAAATTGCAGAGCTCCATAGTAGTTATCTTTTCTTTAAAGATATCTGCAAAGATTTGGTTCTACAAATCAATTGGGAAGAAGAACTTTCCATCGATAGGTGTGAGTGGTATCTTTTACTTTCAAAACACCTTGAAAAGGATTTTACCTCACCTCTTTTTGAAAAAATAAAAAGAATTTGTCTTTATGAAAAGGTTCAAAAAACCTTGCCAGAACATATCTTCATTCAAATAAAATATTTGGTTGAAGATAATCTTTCAGTATTGGTCCAATTTTATGTTGAAAATCATGAAAATATCAATTTGAAAGATGGTTTTCCAAAACTCAGTCTTGGCACATTTCTAGCTTGGCCAAGAGAAATGCTTGATTGGGGGATAGTAAACAAACTAATCATCCAATCTCATTATCCAGAAATGAATCTGCCAGCAATGATTAAGTCCATGATCTACAAATGTACTAGTCATTTGCATTACAACAAGACATATTCGATCTGGATTTCCAGTTCAATTGGATGGCGAGAAAAAACTCGTTTTTTCCAACCTTATCAAATTTGGTTCATGAAAGACATGACCGATGAAGAGTATCTCGAGAAACCACTTGAAGATTCTCTTAGTTACGCAAGAAATCTTATCCCAAGAAAACTTGCTATCCAGAGCATAATTCTGCTCAAGAATAACGCTCTCACCATTTTAAATTCTTCAAGAAGAATGTTAATGGTCGCTGATGGAAGAAGGATTTTTGTCACAGATCTAAGCATCGATTTTCCATCACTCTCTCCATACCATATTGAAAAGGCAAAACAACTTTTAAAAGATATTTCAGAGTTTAAGATGGATCTTCCTCAAGAAATCCTTCACTCAGCCGAGATGGAAGATTACTTAAACGATCAACCACTCGACGACGCACAAGGACCAGAATCCCCACCAATCCTTGACGAATATGAACTTCATAACCTCATTAATCAAATGGAAGGATAATGAAGTTATATTTCAGATCTCCAGAACGACTGCAAATTAATCCAGCACACGACAAGAGATCTTATCCAATAAGGATCCTAAAACAGTATCCTTATCACTGCAAAGTCAAAAAGACAACAGTAGCTGCCACAGTAAAAAACGTCGGCAGAAAACGACAAAAAGCAAACAGTGATTTGTCGGTCGAAAAAGTCAAAAGGCTACAGTACTGCTACAGTAGTTCGCACCGATTACTGTCGCAGCCTCCGGTTTCCAGTCATTCTCGCTTATAAAAGAAGACGAAGACTGAAGCTTAGGGCATCTTGCACATACTCTCTTACTAATCTCTCTTATGTTTGTTTTCAGTCTGTAATACTACTACTCTTCCGTTTGTAAAGCTTCCGTTGTTTTCCTTGTATCTGTATGACAGAAAAAAGTCAAGAAATTACTCGACTAATAGAGCTTTTAAAAGAAAAGAAAGAAGAAGTGTATCCAGAATACACCTCATCAAAAAATCTCTATTATGGAACAGAAGAAATCCTCATGTTCCACAAAAAAGAAACAAAAATCTTTAATAAACAAGAATACGATAATATAGTCGAAATTCTTGATTATTGGAGACAAATATATAAAGATCCATCTTTAGAGATAGAAGAAAGAGAAAAGATCTTAGAAAATATAAGGAAAACCTCCTTAGAAAATTCAGAGATCTTAGATTATTTCAACTATCAGATAAATTTAGTATCTGATTCAGAATCAGAAGATGAAGAAATTATTGCATCCACAATAAATGATTCATCTGATTCATCTGATCCAGAAGTAGATGAAACCACATCTACTGAATATGATGAAGAAATAGAAGTAGAAAACCCTTCAACTTCTAACCCTCAATCTTCAAAAAGAAAAATTGAGGAACCTTTAGATCCAGAGTTTTTCGGAGATTATGGTGTCTCAGAAGAACAAGTTTTCCCCACAAGGACTGAAGAAGGAACTTCAGATCCAAAGCCCAGTTTAAGTCGAAGAGACGATTTAAACAAGCTTAATGTGGCTCAAAATGGCACTTACCTAGATCTTTCCCATGTTCCATTTAAAGATCAGGAACAAGCCATAGATGATTGGGCACAATCCCTGTCCATACTCATCACAAACTATAGAACGACCTGGAATAAAGAAAAATTCCTGGACTACATTGCAGCAACACTGCAAGGTGACGTCTTATCTTGGCTCCGCCAATGGGATCAAACTGATGAAGGTAAAGCCCTAAAAGCTAGCCTTCTAAGTGATTTCAAATCTTTCGAAGAAATCCTTCGAGAGTTTACAAAAATAATTAAAGAACATATGTGTGGTTTTTCTGGAAAAGAAAACCTACAGGAAGATGCAAACTATGCATTATCCAAAATAGAATTATGTGACATTTGTCAATATGACAAATTCGTTACATTATACAAAAAATATTATTTCTTGGTTAATCCACCAAAAAATCAATTTTGGTTGGACCATTTCTTCAATAAGCTACCATATCCCTGGGATGAACTAGCTAACAAAGGCTATCCAGATTTCCTAAAAAACTTAGGAAAACCAGATAACCTAGGTTTTAGGATAAACTATGTCCTACGACTAATTATGGATAGATGCTTGGAAATCCAAGCTAAAAAGAATGTTAAAAATCAAATTGCTTGTTCTAAACAAGGACAGCAATGTTGCGATAATATTTTAAAAGAAAATTGGAAAATAGGCTGTAATACAACCTATTACAAAAAGAAGAAAAAATCTCCCAAAACTAAAAGTTTTAAAAAGAAAACTTTTCGTTGGAAAAAATGGAAGAATGATAAAGCTCCTTCAAAAACGAAGAAGTATATCAGAAAGAAGAAAAAATCTTCTCCAAAAGACTCTACTTCAAAGAAAACAGAATGTAGATGCTACATCTGTAATGAGTTGGGTCACATTTCTCCAAATTGCCCTAATAAGGGTAAAGGAACAAGAAAAATGATTAAAATGATAGAAGAAAAAAATCTTGAAATCATTTTTGGTCATGAAATTTCAGATATGGAAGAAATTCTTTATGAAATTTCAAGTGATGAAGAATCATCAGATGAAGAATTAGTCTTTATGATTAGTTCAACCTCTACTGACACAATCCGCTTAGGAGATGTCATAGAAGATGAAGTATCTTTTACAGAAGAACAACTTCAACAAATGCAAAAAATGCAAATTGTTAAAAAGGAAGAAATTTATAAGATCTCTCCTTTTGTGAAGTTCAATCCTTTCTTCGCTAGAGTTTTTGAAAAATTTGATGGCAACACAGCCGCCAAATGCACTGCAAATGGTAGTGTAGAACTCAGCATTTTCACCAAGGAAAAAATTGCTCGGTGGAAAAAGAAATACCCTGAAGTTCGGTTCATTCATATTGGAATTATACAAATCAAAATAACCTCTTTATACAGGAGAGGCTGTGATATTCCAATACTTGTCTTGGTTTCTGATAACAGATTCAAGAATCCAAGAAAAGCCTTAACAGGAGGTATGCAATCCAACTTGGTTCATAAAGTAGTCTGGTTTAATGTAAAACCTGATTATTTTGTTTCCATTAATGATCCAACAATAGAAAAAGCTATTAGGATCACGATTCAGTGTCAAGATTCTGAACTAGATGATGCGACCACTGATTTAAATATTGAATGGAAAACAATCCTTGAACTCACAAGGACCACAGAGACTTCAACAAAACCCGTTGACAAATCTCTAATGGAAATCTTTGAACCTAGACCATATGATACCATTATCACCCCTAGGTTTGAAAGATTAGAAGATTTGAAAATTCCAAAAGCATGGATTTTTCAACAAAATATCCCAAAGTCCATAAAGAAAGCCCCAAAAATTGAAATAACAGCTTCTGGGGACAATCTTTATATTTGCAATAAAACAGAGGATTCAGATCAAGAGACTGAGCCCCCTCTGGTTAGAAAAAATTCTAGATGGGAAAAAGAATTCCCGTCAGATCTTCAACGTTTACAAAGGCAAATTTCTCACACAGGAATTAGCTTTAGAGAACCTAGGATACCAACCCCGGTTCTACCCCCAAGATTTTCCTTAGACAAAGGAAAAGGAAAAGGATCTTCAGATAACCCAATCCTACCAGGATCCTCTTCTAAATATCATATAAGCTCAGCATTGATTTATCATTTCCAATTAGGAAAAGAAGAAATCATTTTCGCCCCAAAACATGGGATTCGAAAACACACTTATCTGCTGGGTATATTTAAGTTCTTAGGTTATGAACCCTATAGCCTAAGTGTTCTTGCTGACACAGGAGCAACAGTTTGCTGTTGCAGATGGAATGCTTTGCCAGAAGAAAAATGGCAAAGGATGAAACATCCTGTTCCAGTTACTGGAATTAATGATTCCGAAACATTCATTCAGTATAAAGCTAAGAATGTCTCTATTTGGTTAACAGATAAAAAATTTGTTATACCAAAAATTTTATGCTTCCCAGATATGCATGGTGATTTCCTTTTAGGAAACAATTTCCTAAATTCATATTTACCTATGCATATTTATCCTAATTCCATAGCTTTAACTCTAAAACAAGAGTTAATTCACATTCCTCTCTTAGATAAATACACTTATCTATGTGACAATAATTTCAAACCTAAAAAAAGGAATGAAATTAACCTGATCAAAAATACACATTGGTTGTATAAAATCCTTGAACCTCAGTTTAGTGAAAACCCACTAAAACTATGGTCCAAAAGCCCAAGGTACTGTACTTTAAGGTTAACAAAACCTGAAGTCATTATAAGGGTCAAACCCATGATCTATTTAAAAAAAGACATAGAAGAATTTGATCAACAAATCAAAACTCTTCTTGATACAAAGCTGATTGAAAAAACAAACAGCCCACACTCTAGTCCCGCTTTCATGGTAAGAAACCATAGTGAGATAGTAAGAAAACAGCCTAGAATGGTGATAAACTATAAACGTTTAAACCAATATTTACAATTCGATGGCTATTTTATTCCAAAGAAAGAAGTCCTTATTAATCAAATAAGAGACTCTACTATTTTTAGTAAATTTGATTGTAAATCAGGTTTTTGGCAGATTAAGTTAACCCAACAATCTAAGCCATTAACAGCTTTCAGTTCACCCTCTGGTCATTACCAATGGAAAGTAATGCCTTTTGGACTGAATACAGCTCCACAGATTTTTCAAAGATGGATGGATTCCATTTTTCAAAATTTCAAGACATTCTGTGTAGTTTACATTGATGATATCTTAATCTTCTCTAAAACCAGAGTTTACAGATACAAGGAAAACAACGGAAGCTTTACAAACGGAAGAGTAGTAGTATTACAGACTGAAAACAAACATAAGAGAGATTAGTAAGAGAGTATGTGCAAGATGCCCTAAGCTTCAGTCTTCGTCTTCTTTTATAAGCGAGAATGACTGGAAACCGGAGGCTGCGACAGTAATCGGTGCGAACTACTGTAGCAGTACTGTAGCCTTTTGACTTTTTCGACCGACAAATCACTGTTTGCTTTTTGTCGTTTTCTGCCGACGTTTTTTACTGTGGCAGCTACTGTTGTCTTTTTGACTTTGCAGTGATAAGGATACTGTTTTAGGATCCTTATTGGATAAGATCTCTTGTCGTGTGCTGGATTAATTTGCAGTCGTTCTGGAGATCTGAAATATAACTTCATTATCCTTCCATTTGATTAATGAGGTTATGAAGTTCATATTCGTCAAGGATTGGTGGGGATTCTGGTCCTTGTGCGTCGTCGAGTGGTTGATCGTTTAAGTAATCTTCCATCTCGGCTGAGTGAAGGATTTCTTGAGGAAGATCCATCTTAAACTCTGAAATATCTTTTAAAAGTTGTTTTGCCTTTTCAATATGGTATGGAGAGAGTGATGGAAAATCGATGCTTAGATCTGTGACAAAAATCCTTCTTCCATCAGCGACCATTAACATTCTTCTTGAAGAATTTAAAATGGTGAGAGCGTTATTCTTGAGCAGAATTATGCTCTGGATAGCAAGTTTTCTTGGGATAAGATTTCTTGCGTAACTAAGAGAATCTTCAAGTGGTTTCTCGAGATACTCTTCATCGGTCATGTCTTTCATGAACCAAATTTGATAAGGTTGGAAAAAACGAGTTTTTTCTCGCCATCCAATTGAACTGGAAATCCAGATCGAATATGTCTTGTTGTAATGCAAATGACTAGTACATTTGTAGATCATGGACTTAATCATTGCTGGCAGATTCATTTCTGGATAATGAGATTGGATGATTAGTTTGTTTACTATCCCCCAATCAAGCATTTCTCTTGGCCAAGCTAGAAATGTGCCAAGACTGAGTTTTGGAAAACCATCTTTCAAATTGATATTTTCATGATTTTCAACATAAAATTGGACCAATACTGAAAGATTATCTTCAACCAAATATTTTATTTGAATGAAGATATGTTCTGGCAAGGTTTTTTGAACCTTTTCATAAAGACAAATTCTTTTTATTTTTTCAAAAAGAGGTGAGGTAAAATCCTTTTCAAGGTGTTTTGAAAGTAAAAGATACCACTCACACCTATCGATGGAAAGTTCTTCTTCCCAATTGATTTGTAGAACCAAATCTTTGCAGATATCTTTAAAGAAAAGATAACTACTATGGAGCTCTGCAATTTGTTTTGCAAGAGTACTCAAAGTATTTCGAAAAATTTTTCTTTGATCTGTGACATGGTATTTCCATGACAGATTAAGGTTTTCAAAAACCTCAAGGGGAATCCCTGGATTAAAAAAGTCAGACACCTCAGCGATATCTGTTTTGTTAAAAAACTTTTTAGCTGCAAGTCCAACATTGAAGAATGCTTGTTTAGCTTCTTCAAAGGTTTCATAGGTCTTGAAACAAGCACCTTTGAAGTTATTGGTTTGCTTGTAGCAGTCAAACCATGTAGCATAGATTCCTGGTTGAAATCCTGCGAAAACTACGAACCATTGGTTTATGGACGTAGGGGGTGGTGTTGGTTGCACCAAAGATCTTTTTAGTGAAGGCGCCTTTTTAGCTACCGTCACCCAGTCACTGGCTTTTCCCTTGCCTTTATCCATAATTCCTGCTAAGAAAATCAGCCAAAAAATTATTAGTTCCTTTAAGGTGTTCTACTTCAAAGGAATAAAGAGATATATTATTATACCATTTTAACCGTCTTCCATCAAGACAGTTTTTCCTGGTGATAAGAAAATCTCGAACAGATTGGTTATCTGTTCTGATAATAAAATTTTCAGGAGCAAGATAAATATGGAATCTTTTTAATGCCAATTTAATTGCTAAAAGTTCTTTTTCAAAAATGATATAATTTTGTTCATTTGATTTGAACTTGCCTGAATTATAACCACATATCTTTTCTTCTTTTTGAAGTTTTTTAGATAATGGTTTCTTTAAAGCACGAATTGAATGATGTGTTTTATCTTCATCGTGATGAGGCCAGACTTCTTTCCTTATGGCTTTGAGAACGCATCCCCAGCAGAGATCTGATGCATCTGTCTCAAGAATGAGTTTATCTCCGTTTTGTGGGAAATAAACATCTGGAATATCCTTGAGATCACTTTTAATCTCTTGGATAAGATTAGAATCTTGTTCTGTCCATTCAAAAGGTTGATCCTTTTGAAGTTTCTTTAAAAGAGGGATTTCTCTTTTAGAAAGATTCTTGATAAAATTTCTTCCATAATTAAGAAGACCTAAAAAACTTTGAAGTTGTTTCTTATCTTCTATTAAATTTGGAAAATCTTTTATTTTTGAGATAATGTGTTGTTGTAACTTTATCCCTGTAGAAGTTATTTCTAATCCTAGAAAATCTATTCTAGTTTGTTCTAGATTGATTTTCTTTGGTGATAAAATAATTCCATTAGTTTGGATTATTTTACAAAATAACTTTAGATGAACTCGATGTTCTTCTCTGGTTTTAGAGAAGATTAAGATATCATCAATGTAAACTACACAGAATGTCTTGAAATTTTGAAAAATGGAATCCATCCATCTTTGAAAAATCTGTGGAGCTGTATTCAGTCCAAAAGGCATTACTTTCCATTGGTAATGACCAGAGGGTGAACTGAAAGCTGTTAATGGCTTAGATTGTTGGGTTAACTTAATCTGCCAAAAACCTGATTTACAATCAAATTTACTAAAAATAGTAGAGTCTCTTATTTGATTAATAAGGACTTCTTTCTTTGGAATAAAATAGCCATCGAATTGTAAATATTGGTTTAAACGTTTATAGTTTATCACCATTCTAGGCTGTTTTCTTACTATCTCACTATGGTTTCTTACCATGAAAGCGGGACTAGAGTGTGGGCTGTTTGTTTTTTCAATCAGCTTTGTATCAAGAAGAGTTTTGATTTGTTGATCAAATTCTTCTATGTCTTTTTTTAAATAGATCATGGGTTTGACCCTTATAATGACTTCAGGTTTTGTTAACCTTAAAGTACAGTACCTTGGGCTTTTGGACCATAGTTTTAGTGGGTTTTCACTAAACTGAGGTTCAAGGATTTTATACAACCAATGTGTATTTTTGATCAGGTTAATTTCATTCCTTTTTTTAGGTTTGAAATTATTGTCACATAGATAAGTGTATTTATCTAAGAGAGGAATGTGAATTAACTCTTGTTTTAGAGTTAAAGCTATGGAATTAGGATAAATATGCATAGGTAAATATGAATTTAGGAAATTGTTTCCTAAAAGGAAATCACCATGCATATCTGGGAAGCATAAAATTTTTGGTATAACAAATTTTTTATCTGTTAACCAAATAGAGACATTCTTAGCTTTATACTGAATGAATGTTTCGGAATCATTAATTCCAGTAACTGGAACAGGATGTTTCATCCTTTGCCATTTTTCTTCTGGCAAAGCATTCCATCTGCAACAGCAAACTGTTGCTCCTGTGTCAGCAAGAACACTTAGGCTATAGGGTTCATAACCTAAGAACTTAAATATACCCAGCAGATAAGTGTGTTTTCGAATCCCATGTTTTGGGGCGAAAATGATTTCTTCTTTTCCTAATTGGAAATGATAAATCAATGCTGAGCTTATATGATATTTAGAAGAGGATCCTGGTAGGATTGGGTTATCTGAAGATCCTTTTCCTTTTCCTTTGTCTAAGGAAAATCTTGGGGGTAGAACCGGGGTTGGTATCCTAGGTTCTCTAAAGCTAATTCCTATGTGAGAAATTTGCCTTTGTAAACGTTGAAGATCTGACGGGAATTCTTTTTCCCATCTAGAATTTTTTCTAACCAGAGGGGGCTCAGTCTCTTGATCTGAATCCTCTGTTTTATTGCAAATATAAAGATTGTCCCCAGAAGCTGTTATTTCAATTTTTGGGGCTTTCTTTATGGACTTTGGGATATTTTGTTGAAAAATCCATGCTTTTGGAATTTTCAAATCTTCTAATCTTTCAAACCTAGGGGTGATAATGGTATCATATGGTCTAGGTTCAAAGATTTCCATTAGAGATTTGTCAACGGGTTTTGTTGAAGTCTCTGTGGTCCTTGTGAGTTCAAGGATTGTTTTCCATTCAATATTTAAATCAGTGGTCGCATCATCTAGTTCAGAATCTTGACACTGAATCGTGATCCTAATAGCTTTTTCTATTGTTGGATCATTAATGGAAACAAAATAATCAGGTTTTACATTAAACCAGACTACTTTATGAACCAAGTTGGATTGCATACCTCCTGTTAAGGCTTTTCTTGGATTCTTGAATCTGTTATCAGAAACCAAGACAAGTATTGAAATATCACAGCCTCTCCTGTATAAAGAGGTTATTTTGATTTGTATAATTCCAATATGAATGAACCGAACTTCAGGGTATTTCTTTTTCCACCGAGCAATTTTTTCCTTGGTGAAAATGCTGAGTTCTACACTACCATTTGCAGTGCATTTGGCGGCTGTGTTGCCATCAAATTTTTCAAAAACTCTAGCGAAGAAAGGATTGAACTTCACAAAAGGAGAGATCTTATAAATTTCTTCCTTTTTAACAATTTGCATTTTTTGCATTTGTTGAAGTTGTTCTTCTGTAAAAGATACTTCATCTTCTATGACATCTCCTAAGCGGATTGTGTCAGTAGAGGTTGAACTAATCATAAAGACTAATTCTTCATCTGATGATTCTTCATCACTTGAAATTTCATAAAGAATTTCTTCCATATCTGAAATTTCATGACCAAAAATGATTTCAAGATTTTTTTCTTCTATCATTTTAATCATTTTTCTTGTTCCTTTACCCTTATTAGGGCAATTTGGAGAAATGTGACCCAACTCATTACAGATGTAGCATCTACATTCTGTTTTCTTTGAAGTAGAGTCTTTTGGAGAAGATTTTTTCTTCTTTCTGATATACTTCTTCGTTTTTGAAGGAGCTTTATCATTCTTCCATTTTTTCCAACGAAAAGTTTTCTTTTTAAAACTTTTAGTTTTGGGAGATTTTTTCTTCTTTTTGTAATAGGTTGTATTACAGCCTATTTTCCAATTTTCTTTTAAAATATTATCGCAACATTGCTGTCCTTGTTTAGAACAAGCAATTTGATTTTTAACATTCTTTTTAGCTTGGATTTCCAAGCATCTATCCATAATTAGTCGTAGGACATAGTTTATCCTAAAACCTAGGTTATCTGGTTTTCCTAAGTTTTTTAGGAAATCTGGATAGCCTTTGTTAGCTAGTTCATCCCAGGGATATGGTAGCTTATTGAAGAAATGGTCCAACCAAAATTGATTTTTTGGTGGATTAACCAAGAAATAATATTTTTTGTATAATGTAACGAATTTGTCATATTGACAAATGTCACATAATTCTATTTTGGATAATGCATAGTTTGCATCTTCCTGTAGGTTTTCTTTTCCAGAAAAACCACACATATGTTCTTTAATTATTTTTGTAAACTCTCGAAGGATTTCTTCGAAAGATTTGAAATCACTTAGAAGGCTAGCTTTTAGGGCTTTACCTTCATCAGTTTGATCCCATTGGCGGAGCCAAGATAAGACGTCACCTTGCAGTGTTGCTGCAATGTAGTCCAGGAATTTTTCTTTATTCCAGGTCGTTCTATAGTTTGTGATGAGTATGGACAGGGATTGTGCCCAATCATCTATGGCTTGTTCCTGATCTTTAAATGGAACATGGGAAAGATCTAGGTAAGTGCCATTTTGAGCCACATTAAGCTTGTTTAAATCGTCTCTTCGACTTAAACTGGGCTTTGGATCTGAAGTTCCTTCTTCAGTCCTTGTGGGGAAAACTTGTTCTTCTGAGACACCATAATCTCCGAAAAACTCTGGATCTAAAGGTTCCTCAATTTTTCTTTTTGAAGATTGAGGGTTAGAAGTTGAAGGGTTTTCTACTTCTATTTCTTCATCATATTCAGTAGATGTGGTTTCATCTACTTCTGGATCAGATGAATCAGATGAATCATTTATTGTGGATGCAATAATTTCTTCATCTTCTGATTCTGAATCAGATACTAAATTTATCTGATAGTTGAAATAATCTAAGATCTCTGAATTTTCTAAGGAGGTTTTCCTTATATTTTCTAAGATCTTTTCTCTTTCTTCTATCTCTAAAGATGGATCTTTATATATTTGTCTCCAATAATCAAGAATTTCGACTATATTATCGTATTCTTGTTTATTAAAGATTTTTGTTTCTTTTTTGTGGAACATGAGGATTTCTTCTGTTCCATAATAGAGATTTTTTGATGAGGTGTATTCTGGATACACTTCTTCTTTCTTTTCTTTTAAAAGCTCTATTAGTCGAGTAATTTCTTGACTTTTTTCTGTCATATCAGAGAGATCAAGAATACTCTGTAGAAAATCAATTTTGTTATTGATTTTTTCGAGAGTATTGTTTATATTCTCGAAGGACCCATCAATCATCATGGCTGTAGATGTTTGATGTTTCTGGAATCTCCTATTCCAAGAGGATACTATATCTATAAGTGAGTTAACACTAGAACTGATCTTGTTTAGATCGTGTTCTTCACTATTCTTTATATGCACACTATGATTATAATCTTTAGTATCTCTTCCTAGCCAGCTACAAATACAATCGAATTCCTTTTCTTCAGCCATTCTGGATTTTTACTGGTACTTAAGACCTCTCGCAGACTCTAATGGTTTTAACAAAAGGCTTGACAGTGTCCTAACGTCTCCCAGACAAGCGGACAAACAAGCAAAATAAAACCAGTATGCAAGCGTATGAGTTTTATAAAAACCAGAACTGAAGCAGAATAAAAGAAGACAGATTATAATATAACTGAATCGAAATAGATAATAAGCAAAAGTTACAAGTTTAATACATGAATCGTAAAAGAAACTTACTATTCAGGCTTCGTAACAAAGCTCTGATACCATTTACAGATACAAGGAAAACAACGGAAGCTTTATTCAAAAACGAAGAAGTATATCAGAAAGAAGAAAAAATCTTCTCCAAAAGACTCTACTTCAAAGAAAACAGAATGTAGATGCTACATCTGTAATGAAAAGGATTTTACCTCACCTCTTTTTGAAAAAATAAAAAGAATTTGTCTTTATGAAAAGGTTCAAAAAACCTTGCCAGAACATATCTTCATTCAAATAAAATATTTGGTTGAAGATAATCTTTCAGTATTGGTCCAATTTTATGTTGAAAATCATGAAAATATCAATTTGAAAGATGGTTTTCCAAAACTCAGTCTTGGCACATTTCTAGCTTGGCCAAGAGAAATGCTTGATTGGGGGATAGTAAACAAACTAATCATCCAATCTCATTATCCAGAAATGAATCTGCCAGCAATGATTAAGTCCATGATCTACAAATGTACTAGTCATTTGCATTACAACAAGA
The DNA here is from genome assembly GCA_026545225.1 of Cornus controversa. Taxonomy (NCBI): domain Eukaryota; kingdom Viridiplantae; phylum Streptophyta; class Magnoliopsida; order Cornales; family Cornaceae; genus Cornus; species Cornus controversa. Next base: position 41,404,232 of record CM048852.1, on the reverse strand, counting down.
CATATTCGATCTGGATTTCCAGTTCAATTGGATGGCGAGAAAAAACTCGTTTTTTCCAACCTTATCAAATTTGGTTCATGAAAGACATGACCGATGAAGAGTATCTCGAGAAACCACTTGAAGATTCTCTTAGTTACGCAAGAAATCTTATCCCAAGAAAACTTGCTATCCAGAGCATAATTCTGCTCAAGAATAACGCTCTCACCATTTTAAATTCTTCAAGAAGAATGTTAATGGTCGCTGATGGAAGAAGGATTTTTGTCACAGATCTAAGCATCGATTTTCCATCACTCTCTCCATACCATATTGAAAAGGCAAAACAACTTTTAAAAGATATTTCAGAGTTTAAGATGGATCTTCCTCAAGAAATCCTTCACTCAGCCGAGATGGAAGATTACTTAAACGATCAACCACTCGACGACGCACAAGGACCAGAATCCCCACCAATCCTTGACGAATATGAACTTCATAACCTCATTAATCAAATGGAAGGATAATGAAGTTATATTTCAGATCTCCAGAACGACTGCAAATTAATCCAGCACACGACAAGAGATCTTATCCAATAAGGATCCTAAAACAGTATCCTTATCACTGCAAAGTCAAAAAGACAACAGTAGCTGCCACAGTAAAAAACGTCGGCAGAAAACGACAAAAAGCAAACAGTGATTTGTCGGTCGAAAAAGTCAAAAGGCTACAGTACTGCTACAGTAGTTCGCACCGATTACTGTCGCAGCCTCCGGTTTCCAGTCATTCTCGCTTATAAAAGAAGACGAAGACTGAAGCTTAGGGCATCTTGCACATACTCTCTTACTAATCTCTCTTATGTTTGTTTTCAGTCTGTAATACTACTACTCTTCCGTTTGTAAAGCTTCCGTTGTTTTCCTTGTATCTGTATGACAGAAAAAAGTCAAGAAATTACTCGACTAATAGAGCTTTTAAAAGAAAAGAAAGAAGAAGTGTATCCAGAATACACCTCATCAAAAAATCTCTATTATGGAACAGAAGAAATCCTCATGTTCCACAAAAAAGAAACAAAAATCTTTAATAAACAAGAATACGATAATATAGTCGAAATTCTTGATTATTGGAGACAAATATATAAAGATCCATCTTTAGAGATAGAAGAAAGAGAAAAGATCTTAGAAAATATAAGGAAAACCTCCTTAGAAAATTCAGAGATCTTAGATTATTTCAACTATCAGATAAATTTAGTATCTGATTCAGAATCAGAAGATGAAGAAATTATTGCATCCACAATAAATGATTCATCTGATTCATCTGATCCAGAAGTAGATGAAACCACATCTACTGAATATGATGAAGAAATAGAAGTAGAAAACCCTTCAACTTCTAACCCTCAATCTTCAAAAAGAAAAATTGAGGAACCTTTAGATCCAGAGTTTTTCGGAGATTATGGTGTCTCAGAAGAACAAGTTTTCCCCACAAGGACTGAAGAAGGAACTTCAGATCCAAAGCCCAGTTTAAGTCGAAGAGACGATTTAAACAAGCTTAATGTGGCTCAAAATGGCACTTACCTAGATCTTTCCCATGTTCCATTTAAAGATCAGGAACAAGCCATAGATGATTGGGCACAATCCCTGTCCATACTCATCACAAACTATAGAACGACCTGGAATAAAGAAAAATTCCTGGACTACATTGCAGCAACACTGCAAGGTGACGTCTTATCTTGGCTCCGCCAATGGGATCAAACTGATGAAGGTAAAGCCCTAAAAGCTAGCCTTCTAAGTGATTTCAAATCTTTCGAAGAAATCCTTCGAGAGTTTACAAAAATAATTAAAGAACATATGTGTGGTTTTTCTGGAAAAGAAAACCTACAGGAAGATGCAAACTATGCATTATCCAAAATAGAATTATGTGACATTTGTCAATATGACAAATTCGTTACATTATACAAAAAATATTATTTCTTGGTTAATCCACCAAAAAATCAATTTTGGTTGGACCATTTCTTCAATAAGCTACCATATCCCTGGGATGAACTAGCTAACAAAGGCTATCCAGATTTCCTAAAAAACTTAGGAAAACCAGATAACCTAGGTTTTAGGATAAACTATGTCCTACGACTAATTATGGATAGATGCTTGGAAATCCAAGCTAAAAAGAATGTTAAAAATCAAATTGCTTGTTCTAAACAAGGACAGCAATGTTGCGATAATATTTTAAAAGAAAATTGGAAAATAGGCTGTAATACAACCTATTACAAAAAGAAGAAAAAATCTCCCAAAACTAAAAGTTTTAAAAAGAAAACTTTTCGTTGGAAAAAATGGAAGAATGATAAAGCTCCTTCAAAAACGAAGAAGTATATCAGAAAGAAGAAAAAATCTTCTCCAAAAGACTCTACTTCAAAGAAAACAGAATGTAGATGCTACATCTGTAATGAGTTGGGTCACATTTCTCCAAATTGCCCTAATAAGGGTAAAGGAACAAGAAAAATGATTAAAATGATAGAAGAAAAAAATCTTGAAATCATTTTTGGTCATGAAATTTCAGATATGGAAGAAATTCTTTATGAAATTTCAAGTGATGAAGAATCATCAGATGAAGAATTAGTCTTTATGATTAGTTCAACCTCTACTGACACAATCCGCTTAGGAGATGTCATAGAAGATGAAGTATCTTTTACAGAAGAACAACTTCAACAAATGCAAAAAATGCAAATTGTTAAAAAGGAAGAAATTTATAAGATCTCTCCTTTTGTGAAGTTCAATCCTTTCTTCGCTAGAGTTTTTGAAAAATTTGATGGCAACACAGCCGCCAAATGCACTGCAAATGGTAGTGTAGAACTCAGCATTTTCACCAAGGAAAAAATTGCTCGGTGGAAAAAGAAATACCCTGAAGTTCGGTTCATTCATATTGGAATTATACAAATCAAAATAACCTCTTTATACAGGAGAGGCTGTGATATTCCAATACTTGTCTTGGTTTCTGATAACAGATTCAAGAATCCAAGAAAAGCCTTAACAGGAGGTATGCAATCCAACTTGGTTCATAAAGTAGTCTGGTTTAATGTAAAACCTGATTATTTTGTTTCCATTAATGATCCAACAATAGAAAAAGCTATTAGGATCACGATTCAGTGTCAAGATTCTGAACTAGATGATGCGACCACTGATTTAAATATTGAATGGAAAACAATCCTTGAACTCACAAGGACCACAGAGACTTCAACAAAACCCGTTGACAAATCTCTAATGGAAATCTTTGAACCTAGACCATATGATACCATTATCACCCCTAGGTTTGAAAGATTAGAAGATTTGAAAATTCCAAAAGCATGGATTTTTCAACAAAATATCCCAAAGTCCATAAAGAAAGCCCCAAAAATTGAAATAACAGCTTCTGGGGACAATCTTTATATTTGCAATAAAACAGAGGATTCAGATCAAGAGACTGAGCCCCCTCTGGTTAGAAAAAATTCTAGATGGGAAAAAGAATTCCCGTCAGATCTTCAACGTTTACAAAGGCAAATTTCTCACACAGGAATTAGCTTTAGAGAACCTAGGATACCAACCCCGGTTCTACCCCCAAGATTTTCCTTAGACAAAGGAAAAGGAAAAGGATCTTCAGATAACCCAATCCTACCAGGATCCTCTTCTAAATATCATATAAGCTCAGCATTGATTTATCATTTCCAATTAGGAAAAGAAGAAATCATTTTCGCCCCAAAACATGGGATTCGAAAACACACTTATCTGCTGGGTATATTTAAGTTCTTAGGTTATGAACCCTATAGCCTAAGTGTTCTTGCTGACACAGGAGCAACAGTTTGCTGTTGCAGATGGAATGCTTTGCCAGAAGAAAAATGGCAAAGGATGAAACATCCTGTTCCAGTTACTGGAATTAATGATTCCGAAACATTCATTCAGTATAAAGCTAAGAATGTCTCTATTTGGTTAACAGATAAAAAATTTGTTATACCAAAAATTTTATGCTTCCCAGATATGCATGGTGATTTCCTTTTAGGAAACAATTTCCTAAATTCATATTTACCTATGCATATTTATCCTAATTCCATAGCTTTAACTCTAAAACAAGAGTTAATTCACATTCCTCTCTTAGATAAATACACTTATCTATGTGACAATAATTTCAAACCTAAAAAAAGGAATGAAATTAACCTGATCAAAAATACACATTGGTTGTATAAAATCCTTGAACCTCAGTTTAGTGAAAACCCACTAAAACTATGGTCCAAAAGCCCAAGGTACTGTACTTTAAGGTTAACAAAACCTGAAGTCATTATAAGGGTCAAACCCATGATCTATTTAAAAAAAGACATAGAAGAATTTGATCAACAAATCAAAACTCTTCTTGATACAAAGCTGATTGAAAAAACAAACAGCCCACACTCTAGTCCCGCTTTCATGGTAAGAAACCATAGTGAGATAGTAAGAAAACAGCCTAGAATGGTGATAAACTATAAACGTTTAAACCAATATTTACAATTCGATGGCTATTTTATTCCAAAGAAAGAAGTCCTTATTAATCAAATAAGAGACTCTACTATTTTTAGTAAATTTGATTGTAAATCAGGTTTTTGGCAGATTAAGTTAACCCAACAATCTAAGCCATTAACAGCTTTCAGTTCACCCTCTGGTCATTACCAATGGAAAGTAATGCCTTTTGGACTGAATACAGCTCCACAGATTTTTCAAAGATGGATGGATTCCATTTTTCAAAATTTCAAGACATTCTGTGTAGTTTACATTGATGATATCTTAATCTTCTCTAAAACCAGAGAAGAACATCGAGTTCATCTAAAGTTATTTTGTAAAATAATCCAAACTAATGGAATTATTTTATCACCAAAGAAAATCAATCTAGAACAAACTAGAATAGATTTTCTAGGATTAGAAATAACTTCTACAGGGATAAAGTTACAACAACACATTATCTCAAAAATAAAAGATTTTCCAAATTTAATAGAAGATAAGAAACAACTTCAAAGTTTTTTAGGTCTTCTTAATTATGGAAGAAATTTTATCAAGAATCTTTCTAAAAGAGAAATCCCTCTTTTAAAGAAACTTCAAAAGGATCAACCTTTTGAATGGACAGAACAAGATTCTAATCTTATCCAAGAGATTAAAAGTGATCTCAAGGATATTCCAGATGTTTATTTCCCACAAAACGGAGATAAACTCATTCTTGAGACAGATGCATCAGATCTCTGCTGGGGATGCGTTCTCAAAGCCATAAGGAAAGAAGTCTGGCCTCATCACGATGAAGATAAAACACATCATTCAATTCGTGCTTTAAAGAAACCATTATCTAAAAAACTTCAAAAAGAAGAAAAGATATGTGGTTATAATTCAGGCAAGTTCAAATCAAATGAACAAAATTATATCATTTTTGAAAAAGAACTTTTAGCAATTAAATTGGCATTAAAAAGATTCCATATTTATCTTGCTCCTGAAAATTTTATTATCAGAACAGATAACCAATCTGTTCGAGATTTTCTTATCACCAGGAAAAACTGTCTTGATGGAAAACGGTTAAAATGGTATAATAATATATCTCTTTATTCCTTTGAAGTAGAACACCTTAAAGGAACTAATAATTTTTTGGCTGATTTTCTTAGCAGGAATTATGGATAAAGGCAAGGGAAAAGCCAGTGACTGGGTGACGGTAGCTAAAAAGGCGCCTTCACTAAAAAGATCTTTGGTGCAACCAACACCACCCCCTACGTCCATAAACCAATGGTTCGTAGTTTTCGCAGGATTTCAACCAGGAATCTATGCTACATGGTTTGACTGCTACAAGCAAACCAATAACTTCAAAGGTGCTTGTTTCAAGACCTATGAAACCTTTGAAGAAGCTAAACAAGCATTCTTCAATGTTGGACTTGCAGCTAAAAAGTTTTTTAACAAAACAGATATCGCTGAGGTGTCTGACTTTTTTAATCCAGGGATTCCCCTTGAGGTTTTTGAAAACCTTAATCTGTCATGGAAATACCATGTCACAGATCAAAGAAAAATTTTTCGAAATACTTTGAGTACTCTTGCAAAACAAATTGCAGAGCTCCATAGTAGTTATCTTTTCTTTAAAGATATCTGCAAAGATTTGGTTCTACAAATCAATTGGGAAGAAGAACTTTCCATCGATAGGTGTGAGTGGTATCTTTTACTTTCAAAACACCTTGAAAAGGATTTTACCTCACCTCTTTTTGAAAAAATAAAAAGAATTTGTCTTTATGAAAAGGTTCAAAAAACCTTGCCAGAACATATCTTCATTCAAATAAAATATTTGGTTGAAGATAATCTTTCAGTATTGGTCCAATTTTATGTTGAAAATCATGAAAATATCAATTTGAAAGATGGTTTTCCAAAACTCAGTCTTGGCACATTTCTAGCTTGGCCAAGAGAAATGCTTGATTGGGGGATAGTAAACAAACTAATCATCCAATCTCATTATCCAGAAATGAATCTGCCAGCAATGATTAAGTCCATGATCTACAAATGTACTAGTCATTTGCATTACAACAAGACATATTCGATCTGGATTTCCAGTTCAATTGGATGGCGAGAAAAAACTCGTTTTTTCCAACCTTATCAAATTTGGTTCATGAAAGACATGACCGATGAAGAGTATCTCGAGAAACCACTTGAAGATTCTCTTAGTTACGCAAGAAATCTTATCCCAAGAAAACTTGCTATCCAGAGCATAATTCTGCTCAAGAATAACGCTCTCACCATTTTAAATTCTTCAAGAAGAATGTTAATGGTCGCTGATGGAAGAAGGATTTTTGTCACAGATCTAAGCATCGATTTTCCATCACTCTCTCCATACCATATTGAAAAGGCAAAACAACTTTTAAAAGATATTTCAGAGTTTAAGATGGATCTTCCTCAAGAAATCCTTCACTCAGCCGAGATGGAAGATTACTTAAACGATCAACCACTCGACGACGCACAAGGACCAGAATCCCCACCAATCCTTGACGAATATGAACTTCATAACCTCATTAATCAAATGGAAGGATAATGAAGTTATATTTCAGATCTCCAGAACGACTGCAAATTAATCCAGCACACGACAAGAGATCTTATCCAATAAGGATCCTAAAACAGTATCCTTATCACTGCAAAGTCAAAAAGACAACAGTAGCTGCCACAGTAAAAAACGTCGGCAGAAAACGACAAAAAGCAAACAGTGATTTGTCGGTCGAAAAAGTCAAAAGGCTACAGTACTGCTACAGTAGTTCGCACCGATTACTGTCGCAGCCTCCGGTTTCCAGTCATTCTCGCTTATAAAAGAAGACGAAGACTGAAGCTTAGGGCATCTTGCACATACTCTCTTACTAATCTCTCTTATGTTTGTTTTCAGTCTGTAATACTACTACTCTTCCGTTTGTAAAGCTTCCGTTGTTTTCCTTGACTTGACAACACATGACTTTATGTGATAATGTGACACATGCATGTGATCTGAAGGATGCTCATTCATGCAAGACAATGCTCTTCACAAACAATACAAGATAAAATAGTTCAGTGGCTGGACCACATAACTCTGCACCCAAATTCATACTTCCTGAAGATCGAATCATATATTAGCATCATCAGATCCCATGAATATGAGATTCCCAAAGGGCCAAAGCCCAAGCAAGTCTTCAACAAACTTCGAAAACCATAGGCCCATTTAATTTTGATGATATTCAGAACTAGATAGATTTAACCCAACAAACTTGAAAGCAGAATTTATTTTTATATCTACGAAGACAAAGATTAAGCACAAGCGCTTCGCCTTTAATGTGATCTCAAACTAAAAGGTTTTGAGCTCATCTGCTAACCAATCTAAAACTTAGCAACAAAAGCTTTGCACATGATTCAATCCCATATATATATATATATATATATATATATATATATATTATATCAATGAGACAAGGAATTTGAGATGCAATATTGACACAAATCAGACCGAATTTGTCTCGATAACCAAGTTTTATACATAAAGAAACACAAAAAATTAAAACTGCATATCATCACAATACCTACTAAAAGAAACCTGTATACCCTCAAACAAATATTCTCGAAAAACTTCATCTCGGCACAAATGACTAGCATAGAACTATCAGGCAACAGCTACAGCCTCAGGAGTAATTGCCACAGCAACAGTCTTAGTAGCAGTAGCAGTAGCAGCACCAGTTTTGGCGTCTTTGGCAGGGGCTGGTGCAGGAGGTGGAGAGGGCTTCAGGTGAGCAGGTGTATTGTGCTTGAGCTTTAGGAGTATCTGCCGCATCCTTGATAGGTCAGTTGGTTTCCCAGGTTTCGGCCCTTGCATTACAACAACAGAAGGCTTCTTCTCCTGGTCCTTCTTCCCCCTCTTCTTTTCTATAGCTGGCACTTCTTTAGGAACGAGCTCAGCAATTGCCTTCCAGTAATTCTTGTCAGCCTCGGCATGAAACTTCTCCTGGCTGGCCAGAAATAACTGGCATACAAGATACAAGTTAGAAAAATATATACATTTTAGTCTGCTAAACTGCTCTTCAAGATGTCGAGGTAAAGTTTCCATGTTACATTGACAAATTTCATCAATTCAGCACAGAGTAACCACAAAATACTTGGCAGGTAATGATATTAGACATATTTTACGTAGGACACCTAGTTTATAGCTAATCAACTTCTGCATGTTAAACTGCATCGGCATATAAGTTCTTGCTATACTTTATCCAAATCACAACAACGAGATGTTGCCTTCTAAGAAATCAAAGTTCTGAATGCCGATACAGGAAATGCAGAAAGCATTCAATTGCGGGCATGTTCAGTCAGCTTATCTAATGCTCCATCGAAAACCACCTAAGGTCCACATGAAAATTTTCAATCCAAGCTTACTTCTTTGAAAATTTGGCCAAGTGGACCATGGTTGATTGAATGGGCTGGGTTTCAGCAGACCTTGATTACAGGTCTAAACATTAGTTGGCTAACATGGATTGCTCAGTGTTGTTTTTCTTTTTTATTTTCATGAATTTCTCAGTGCTGTTTTCATTAACTAGAAGAGACCCCTTTGGACTTCTGAAGTAAAATGGGCATTTGACAGGCAAAAAGGGATACCATTCTTTCCTCACCTTTTTTCTTGCTCTTGTTTCTAAGAATTGACCAGGGAACTTGATAAAAAAATAACAATTGAAAACCTGATTCTCTCCTTTTTTAACTTCTTGCCCATAAGGGTCTACCAAATTTGTTGCACCTTCATACACCAAAGCTGACTCATGTGAACTTTCACACTGGGCATGGGACATGTAACCGACATGTCTGTCCTACTAAGTATATTCAATAATTCAAATATTACACGTGTGTTCATAAACTCTCTTGTTAATTGTTACACACTTTCTGATAAATGATTATTCCAAAACGAGTGAAATGTCCATGTGAATACTCTACACACACAAACTATCTTATCCTTGAAAATAAAAAGGACTACTAAAAAATAAAAAATAATAGTTGTGTCCGCATCTCCTTGATTTGAAGATTTATTATATAGATAATTAAACACATAATGACACCAGACAAAAATACCCGAATTCATGAAACATAATACACAGTTCATTGGATGGTCTATTGCACAAAAACATAAAAATTAAATAGATTAGAAAATTGAAAAATTAAAAATTAAAATGTTTGAATTTAATTTTTTTTGGCATTATTTTGGTAATCACATGAAAATCATAAAAAATTGTGTTATCAAATATAAGGAGAGAAATAGAAAAACATGATAATGCAATGACTGACAATTTCCTTTAATAATATTAAATGACTTGAGAAATTAACCATAGGATTGAAGCATTAAAAACTATACATAACTTGTCTTTTTCGATAAGCAAAAACTATACATAACTTATTACCACCAAAAATTCTTATCATGTGTTACGATCCATAGGAAATACTTTAAATAGTAGCTAAGGCAATTGGAGACAAAATAATCCAATCAATATGTCAAAAAGATAACAAATAAACAAATGAATGGCTACAATGTATATCTAAGTAATAACTGTGCACTCTCACCTTCTCCTTTTCCCTGTTAGTGGCTTTATTAGTTTCACAAGTAACCTTCCTCCTCCTGTGGAAGTCAATCTTGTACTCTTCTGCTTCTTCAATGATTTGGATCAACAATTTCTTCTCTTCCATCTCCTTCTCCTCTAGTCGAATTGCATTTTGCCTGAGAGAGTCGAAGAATGAGGTTGTTCATTAACAACACACAGATGAAATAATGCCATATAGGTAAGCATTAGAGTTTCACTCCCCTCCTTTGTATTTATAGACGTTACAAAAGCTAGATAATTGCAATTATTCTCAAGAACTTCAAAGCAGTGAGGGCATAATTTTATCATTGTAAGGGCATGTTATGATGGAAATACACAACCCTATACTACAAAGGTATAATAAGTTCCATGAAATTCAAATTATACAGCTCCACAGCACAATAAATAAATAATAATAGAAATTCATTCAAAATCAAATCAATTGCGCAATAAAGCGCGATCGAAGTTTAAAAAGTCATCAGAAACAATCAGACTCCGTAATCATCATCATTAGATTTCGTAATACAATTCCCAATTAATAGATAGTTATCTTCTCAGTTTCTACTATCTGAAACCAAGCAAGAATGCAGTGCAGAGTTTACCCAAAACTAACAAATCAGTCATAAAAAAATTAACAACTTAAAGATAAACGAAACTAGATTGATCACTCCACAGATCAACACCAACAGACCAAATCAGAATTGAATCAATACGAAGTCCTAACCTCCTCCATTCCCTAAGAGCAAGACCGTCCTCAGGTTCCATCTCCGCCGGAGGCGGCAGAATCGGCCCATCCGAAGCCACAAAACCCTCGTCGAAAGCTTTTTCGTTCCCTTCCATCGACAACGACGAGAATTCCACCGGATCCGAAGTGAATCCACCGCCGGAGACATAGATCGGCGGCGGTGATGAAGTGTCAGAGATTGGCTGTGAAACGAACCCGTCCATGTTGTTACTGCTATGGAATACCGGCGAGTCGTCCACTAGCGAGTCCTTGACGGACTCCGAGTCTGCGAAGTTGGAGAACGAGTCGAAACGCTGTGAAGGTAGGCGAGGGTCGTAGCCCAAGTACCCGTCGTCGTCGAACGGCCGAGTTGATGCAGCGCGTTGCGAGTCCCCACCGAGTTGGTCGAATGTGTCGGGAAATGAAGAGGACATGGTGGTCTGCTTTGATCTTCGAACCCCCAAATGCTCGCTCAATCTTCCGATTCGTTCTCTGATTCTCTTGCACTCCGAGCTGCTTATGCTTTCGTTGAAATTTCTGTGAAAAATCGCTTAATTTTTTTCACCGAAAGAGTGAAAATGAAAAATCGCTTAATTTTATATAGGCCTCTGACACCTGAGTTGGGTTGGGTTGGATTGGGTTTAGAAAAGTTTTTCAATATTGATTGTAGACCAGCCCAGCCCAAGTTAACTCTATTTTGAATTGTTTGAGACAACCTTAAGCTTGGATATCTAAATTGATAGAGTATTTGACTAGAATTATGAAACGTGTAACGTGAAGGATGAGTTCGAAGTGACGTGAATAGGAAGTTTATTTTAACCAGGACTTCCTATCTTCAAGAGTCAGTCTTTCATTAGGTAACAACCTCACTTGACTGCTATAAATACAGAGACGATCCACATACCAGGTACGTAATTAATATCCCCTGAGTTCCTTTATAGCTAAAAAAGCCCTTTCGATTTCTGACTTGATCGTCGGAGCGTAGTTAGCCGGCACCACGCCGGTGTCCTCTCAATTACCCTTCTCTTGTCCTTTTTTACAAGTTGTCGTTTGACCAGTTCGGGGTGAATTTTTGCTTCATCAGTTGGCGGCGTCTGTACAAACTTGATTGTTCTACACGAATCATATACGAAGCATGATGCACCTACGATCTGGGTTAGACACTACCACTATACAGGACCCTTCTGCCAGCCACAATCTCCCAGCGCAGGACCTCCCTGCCGGTCAAAATCCTCCAGCCGCCCAGGATCTTCTTGTCGGCCATGACCTTCCTGATGGACAGGGAGGCATGCAACCCCCTGAACAGATGGACTTCCCTTGGGCACGCCCCGAAATCCCAAACGACTAGGGACGGATCGCAACGTTGGAATGCCAAGTCCGGAACTTGAATCAAAGTCTGGCCCAGATACTCCAACAAAATGCGGCAATTCTACAGCGCCTTCCTTCTGTGGCGCCAGTACCATCGCCGGGTCACCTTGTTGATCCAGAAGGGGATGGTGTTGGGCGAGACAGTGAAGTCCCAACAAACGACGCAGCTCAGAACCGAGTAAGAGGTGGGACGAACCTTAGTTACCTAGTCCCACTCGAAAAGAACCAACCCCATGAAGACTTAAGGCACCCAGGAAAAACTACCTATTATGACATGGAGATGCAAGACTTCAGAGTCAGGGTAGAAAGCATGGCCCACGCCATAAGGGGGAAGGGCCCTGCTACAGTAGAGGAGCTGGTCCAGCAAACCAACCTCCCTTTCTCCGGGGGGGGGGGGGGATAATGAGTTGTCCTTTGCCCAACAAGTTCAAGATGCCCACCCTTGAAAGCTTTGATGGGACCAAGGACCCGCTAGATCATCTGGAGACCTACAAGACTCTGATGCACCTCCAAGGAATACTAGATGAAATCCTATGTAGAGTTTTTCCTACTACATTGAAGGGTTCTGTCCGGTCATGGTTCAACAACCTGAAGTTGGTATCTGTATGTTCCTTCAAAGAACTGAGCCAATTGTTCGTAGGCAATTTTATTACCTCCCGAAGGCACAGAAAACCAGCCACCTATCTCCTGAACGTAAGACAGAATAAGGGGGAGTCATTGCGAGACTACATTTATCGGTTTAACACGGAGATGTTGCAGGTCGATTCTCTGGACGATAAGGTGGCAGTTACCGCATTCATGGGGGGCCAACTGCCTTCAAAATTCTTGTACTCAATTTCCAAGCACCCTCCAGAAAGTATGTCCGAGATACTCATGAAAGCCCAGAAGTACATAAACGCAGAGGATGTCCTTGATGTGAGAAAGGCAGACAGAAAAAGGGAGAGACATTCCAGTGAGGAAGATAGAGACTCCAAGTGTGGCAAAATGTCACGGGGGCAGACCGATAAAGCATCACGTCATGAGTAGGGAAGCAGGGGCATATTGACTAGAGACATTAAAATGGAGGCAGTTGGCCCATCCTTGGATTGCTGAGCATTTGTGGAAGTACCACCAGTAAGACTTTCTTTTAAAAGGTGAATCTACATTAATTATTCTAGTTGAAGCTCAATTTAATATCGAGCCTTAGGGCGATAGCTCTGAGGTTTTTGCTCGAATAATTCTCTGTTTGTTACTCAAATAACAATAGCAATCCTTTTTGTTTCAAAATTTGTTGTTATAACTAAAACAAAAAGTACACCACCCTATGGGGATACACCTCCAAGGAGGGCCTTTAATGAAAAAAGCGGGATGGATGAATCTCGAGAACATTGTTTAACAGCCCTACGGGGGCCTAGCCTTACGAGGTCACAGCCCTACGAGGGCCACCCTATGGGGATACACCTCCAAGGAGGGCCTTTAATGAAAAATGCGGGATGAATGAATCCCGAGAACATTGTTTAACAGCCCTATGGGGGCCTAGCCCTACGGGGTCACAGCCCTACGGGGACCCAGCCTTACGAGATCACAGCCCTACGAGGGCCACCCTATGGGGATACACCTCCAATGAGGGCCTTTCATGAAAAAGGCGGGATGGATGAATCCCGAGAACATTGTTTAACAGCCCTACGGGGGCCCAGCCCTATGGAGGCCCCGCCCTACGGGGTCACAGCCCTACAGGGGCCCCGCCCTAAGGGGTCACAGCCCTACGGGGGCCCAGCCTTACGAGGTCACAGCCCTACAAGGGCCACCCTACGGGGATACACATCCAAGGAGGGCCTTTAATGAAAAAGGCGGGATGGATGAGTCCCGAGAACATTGTTTAACAGCCCTACGGGGGCATAGTCCTATGGGGGGCCTAGCCCTACGGGGTCACAGCCCTACGAGGGCCACCCTACGGGGATACACCTCCAAGGAGGGCCTTTAATGAAAAAGGCGGGATGGATGAATCCTGAGAACATTGTTTCATAGACCGACGGGGTCACAGCCCTACGAGGGAACAACCCTACTGGGGCCCAGCCCTACGGGGTCACAACCCTACAAGGGCCCAGCCCTACAGGGGCGCAGCCCTACGAGGGCCACCCTACGGGATACAACTCAAAGGAGGGCCTTTAACGAAAAAGACGGGATGGATGAATCCAAACAGCCCTACGGGGGCACAAGCTCAGCCCTACAAGGGCCTAGCCCTACTAAGGAACACGACCACACTTTTTCAAGGGCCTTTAATGAAAAGTGTGGGATGATTAATCCAAAAATATTGTTAACCTACCTTACGGGGGCACAACCTGTTAAAAGAGATTTTTGCAAAAGGCAGGTAAGTCCCGCCAAGGTGGTCACATGGTTTTATCAAGAGCCGCGCTATTAAGCTTATTAATTAGAGTTTATTAACCAAGTGAATCATTGACATAATGGTTAGTGTGAGACCATCAGAACTTATTAGCTAAGGTTCAATTCTTCAAACTGACAATTATTTTATATATATATATATAAACCGGGTTCTTATATACCGGCCAAAGGCCGGACCCAAGAATAAACTGCCCGACCAAAAACCAAGCCCAAGAAGAAACTGGCCCGACTACGGACGGGCCCACCGAACCAGACGCGACCAGGCCCACCGGGCCGGCCTGGCTAAGCGCAGGGCCAGGGGCGGTTAGCCCACCTGGCCGAGCGCGGCCTGGCCAAGCGCCGGGCACTGCCTGGCCGAGCTCAAAAAAAAAAAGAGGAAAAAAAGGAAAAGGGAGGAAAAAAATATTTATTTATACGAATTCTAATGAGCAGTCCAAAGTGTTCATAAGGCCCAGCACTCGACCCTTATGAATAGGGGGCATCTGATAGAGTATTTGACTAGAATTATGAAACGTGTAATGTGAAGGATGAGTTCGAAGTGACGTGAATAGGAAGTTTATTTTAACCAGGACTTCCTATTTCCAAGAGTCAGTCTTTCATTAGGAAATAGCCTCACTTGACTGCTATAAATACAGAGACGATCCACATACCAGGTACGTAATTAATATCTCCTGAGTTCTTTTATAGCTAAAAAAGCCCTTTCGATTTCTGACTTGATCGTCGGAGCGTAGTTGGTCGGCACCACGCCGGTGTCCTCTCGATTAGTTTTCTCTTGTCCTTTTTTACAGGTTGGCGTTTGACCAGTTCGGGGTGAATTTTTGCTTCATCATAATTGACATGAGGTACAAACTGGATTTATTAGTGTTAAATTTTAATAATCTTATTTTTTTTATCGAAATAACAAGATTATTAAAATTAATTTTTTTTTTTTGGAAAAATATTAGGCCTGGTACACAACACAATCTTTATTTTTTTGTGCAATGATTACTTGTTAACTTAGATTTTTATTTTAACACCACCAATTTTCATGTGAAATTCTTTTGATCGTGATTTTTTTTTAAAATTTAACTATCAGAATAACAATGATTTCGTTATTATTATTATTATTATTATTTTTTGGGGTCTAATACCATATTATTTGGAATGAATTACTTTCTATGTTTCCCTTTCTTGTCTTTGGGTAAGCCAAATTACTATACTTGAACCTGATTATCGATCTGAATGACATACAACCAATTTATTTATTAATTATTTATGTATTAACTTTGAAATACATTTATTCTTTACATGATAATCAAGTGTAAATTATATAAAACACTACATGAAATGAAAAGGTAGTACCAATGTCGATGGATATAAGAGGAAGATACTAGGACTAATGGTAGAATAAATGAGGGCAACCAAGAATTTCTCTCTCTTTGGGCAATGCAAGTCTATTCCGTAACGGAGTCCACAAAATGCCACCACCTTCTCACATTGTACCTGGGTACTCTTTGTTTAAGCCTTTTAACGTTAAGTTCTATCTCATGTAAGAGTGGCAAAATTTTTCATGATTCGTTAACTGATATTGCAAAATCTGCTAAAATAAACAAGTTGTGTTTGAACTTATACGCTTAAGTTGAATTGATCCGTGTAACAAATGTGTCAAGTTAACTCGTTTGATAAGTAGAAACATATTTTAATTATATTTTTTTTCAATTCATGGTATTATTATGAAATTCATGCAAGTGAATTGTTTAATTTATTAAAATGATTTGGAAGATTTTACTCATTTCTTAACTTTTCATTTAATATTTAAATATTTTTTTTTGTTATATTTGTATTTTATAACAAAGAAAAATATTTTCCATTCATGCATGTAATCTCTTGTCACAATTCACAAGACACATTTAATATTAAACAAGTTACATAGGTTATACAATGATGAGTTATATAATGATAAGCAAGTCATCTTCGTGCTAAGAGTTCTAGTATAATAGTATTTTTTCTTACACTCATATAATTAGATTAATTATAATTAGTGGTGAAATAAGATGAAGATAAAAGACATCTCTTGTGTCTCGACTTCCAAAAAGGAAGGTGAGGTTTCAAGTTGTGTGCATTGTTATGAATGAGCGAGAAACAGGAGACAAAAGTGTGGGTCCACCCACTCCATTATCTCTCATCCCTCTTATCTTTCTTTCTCTTCTTATTTCTCTTCTTATTTTTTAATGAACCGTCCGTGCTTTGTTTATATATATATATACTAGCGTATTGTCTGTGCCTAATAAACAAATGTTTACAAAACACTATTTGCATTAGTTAATGTTTACAAAAAGAACAATGACCACGTGTCATCACATTTTCTTATCCTTATCTTATTCCTTCTTCTCTACTTCTTCAAAGATAAGTATAAATTTTTTTTACTACCTAAAAGAATATTGTTGAATCAATATGAATGTACTTCGATTTCAAAATATATAACATTTGGAAGAGTGTGTGGTTGGTTGAGTTGGAGAGTGATGTAGTGATTGAGTGATGTAGAGAGATAGAGGGGAAGTCGATTGCGTGAGAGGTGGCTATGAGTTGAGTTCTTCCTGCTCTTCTGTGAAGAGTGTGGTTGAAAATGAGCCGAAACTCTCAATTAAAGTATGTAATCACAATTTGTCAAAAATTAAATGCCCCATCATTTGGAGACGTTTTACTTCAACATAGAAATCTTTGTCAATAGCATATATATATATATATATATATATATATACACACACACACACACACACACACATATACTAAGCTGTATCTAGGTTGAATAGTTTTTGTATATTATGGATGCTTAAGTAAATTTCTTGCAAAAGTGTTATATAATTTAGACATATAAAAACCTACTGGAAAAAAATGCAAGAGAACAATGGTAGAACCAAATTTAAGAAAAATTTAGACACCATTTAAATTAAAAAGAAAAATGAAAAGCAAATTGTAAAAGTGTAATACAATTTAATCAACGGGATTGGGATTTCCAAAAGAGAAGGAAATCAAATGAAATCTCATTTACGCATTTGGAATAATGAAAACTAAAAGATAAACAGAGTTGGACATATTCAAAGTATAAATGCATCATCAGGTACTTTTGTTAAAGAATTTCTACTACTAATATTTTATTTTAAATCTGTTGAATTACATTTGGTTGGTCTAATATGCTATGGGCAGGTACTGAATTCAAGGTTGAAGATATGAATGGTGACTACTGAAGATATGAAGATATTGATGTTGGACGAATTTGTAAAAAATCGTTAATTATTGAATTAGAAATTGATTATCAAAATCCTCTAACCAAACATGGCCTTAAGTGGTGGTTGTCTGAAGAATAGACATGACTATTCTGGAAGAGTTATGATTCTTCACGAACAAACATGTCTATTATGGAATAGGTATGACTATTCACGAATAAACATGTCTATTCTGGAATAGGTATGACTCTTCACGAACAGACATGTCTGTTCTGGAAGAGGTATGACTCTTCACGAATAGACATGTCTGTTCACCATTGGCTCTATATATAGCCAGACATGCATAACAAAAGAAGAACAATAATTTCATATCATCTATCTCTACATATACATACAGTTCGAGTACTGCACAAGTTGTGTTCGAAGGACTCTAGAGATTGAAGTGCTGCCTCTTTAGAATGGTAAATCCATTCTATCTTGGGAGACAATTGTTCATCACCTTGAGCACTAAAAGGGAGCAAATTTTGTCTTAAGGAAATTGTGTTTATACAAGGCTCAGATTCAATTTAATTTCAATCATTCTGTAAGTTGTTATATAATTGTTTGTTTTATAAAAACTTTCTACTTCTTTTTTATTTTATTTTTTATACTTAGTATTTTTAATAAATAGAAATAATTGGCTAATTTTGTTTTAGAATTTGCATTTATTGTTATTCTTGTTTTTTATTAATTGTGTTTGATTATATATATATATATATATATAGACATTTTCGTTAAATAAACTTAAACATATTTTGTATATGTTCTATTTTAAACAGAAATGACAACTAATACTTCTATTCCTAACGTGAGTACGTCTCATGGAGAGAAGCCGAAAAAATTTAATGGAACGGACTTCAAACGTTGGCAGCAAAAGATGTTCTTCTATCTCACAACCTTGAATTTGGCAAGATTCCTTCACGAAGAATCTCCTATACTTAATGAAGGAGAGACCGATAAGGAAAATGTGAGCGTTGTTGATGCATGGAAGCATGCAGATTTATTGTGTAGAAACTATATCCTAAATGGATTAGACAATACATTATATAATGTGTATGCTGCTAGTAAAACAGCAAAGACATTATGGGATTCTTTGGACAAGAAATATAAAACTGAAGACGCTGGCATGAAGAAATTCATAGTTGGCAAATTTCTTGACTATAAGATGACAGACTCAAAAACAGTGATAAGCCAAGTTCAAGAGTTGCAAGTGATCTTACATGATATCCAGGCTGAAGGAATGTCTTTAAGTGATTCATTCCAAGTGGCTGCAATGGTTGAAAAATTGCCGCCATCATGGAAAGATTTCAAGAATTATCTTAAGTATAAACGCAAAAAGATGAATCTTGAAGAATTGATAGTGAGACTCAGAATTGAGGAAGATAATCGTGGTTCTGAAAAGAAGAGTCGACATTACTCTATAGTGGCAAAGGCTAATGTTATGGAACAAGGCTTGAAGAAAAATAATAAGAGGAAACATGAAGGTGAAGGTCTTTCACAAGTATCTAAGAAATTCAAAGGCAAGTGTTACAACTGTGGCAAACCTGGACATCGTTCAAACGAATGTCGTAGGCCAAAACACTTCAATAAAAAGAACGCTCTTGCAAACGTGACAGAATTTGATAATCTTTCAGTTGATGTTGCTGATATGAATCTCTCTGCAGTTATATCTGAATGTAATTTAGTGGGAAACACTAAGGAATGGTGGGTGGATACTGGGGCTACACGCCACATTTGTTCAAACAGATGGATGTTCTCTACCTACAAACCTATAGAACATGAAGAACAATTATTCATGGGCAACTCTTCCAGTTCCAAAGTAGAAGGACGTGGGATGGTTATACTGAAAATGACATCTGGCAAAGAATTAACTCTCAACGATGTGCTTCATGTGCCTGATATTCGCAAGAATTTAGTGTCTGGATCTTTGCTTAGTAAGAATGGGTTCAAATTGGTCTTTGTGTCTGACAAATTTGTTCTCACTAAGAATGAGATGTTTGTAGGAAATGGCTATTTGACTGAAGGGCTTTTAAAGATGAATGTAATGACTATTGTACCAAAGTCTATTAATAAGAATAATATTATTTCTTCTGCTTACTTGCTTGAGTCTTCTAACATTTGGTATGCTAGATTGGGACATGTTAATTATGATACTTTATGTAGATTAATTAACTTAGAATTGTTGCCTAAGTTTGATATTGATCGTAATCACAAATGTGAAACTTGTGTGGAATCTAAATTAACAAGATTACCTTTTCATTCCATTGAAAGGAAATACTGCACCTCTAGATTTAATTCACAGTGATATTTGTGATTTAAAGTTTGTGCAAACTAGAGGTGGTAAAAAATATTTTATTACATTTATAGATGATTGCATAAGATATTGTTATGTGTATTTGTTAAGAAGCAAAGATGAAGCCATAGAAGTGTTCATACATTACAAGAATGAAGTTGAAAATCAACTTAACACAAAGATAAAGGCAATAAGAAGTGATAGAGGTGGTGAATATGAAGCACCTTTTGAGGAGTTTTGTTCAGAACATGGAATTATTCACCAAACTACCGCTCCTTATACACCTCAATCTAATGGAATTGCTGAACGCAAAAATCGAACACTAAAAGAAATGATGAATGCTATGTTGTTGAGTTCTGGTTTACCCCATAATTTGTGGGGGGAAGCTATTCTCTCAGCAAATTATATTCTTAATAAGGTACCTCATAAGAAAACACACAAGACACCTTATGAATTATAGAAAAATAAAAAATCATGCAATAAATACTTAAGAGTGTGGGGGTGTTTAGCAAAAGTAGCAGTTTCTAAACCTAAAAAGGTTAAAATAGGACCAAAAATCATTGACTGTGTGTTCATTGGTTATGCAAATAACAGTAGTGCTTATAGATTTCTTGTATATAAATCTGAGATCTCTGACGTACATGTGAATACAATTATTGAATCGAGAGATGCTTCATTTTTTGAAAATATATTTCCGTATAACATGACTCGTGAATCAAGTTCGCTAAAGAGGCCTTTGAATGATATCTTTAGTAATAATCATGAAACCATAGACAAAGAGTCTATTATAGATGAACCTAGATGTAGCAAAAGGTCAAAAACGTCAACGTCGTTTGGACTAGATTTTCTAACATATTTGTTGAAAAATGATCCCCAAACGTTCAAGGAAGCAATGTCCTCTCCCGAAGCTTCTTATTGGAAGGAAGTAATAAATAGTGAAATTGAATCCATCATGCAAAATCATACATGGGAATTGGTGGATCTTCCACCTGGTTCTAAACCTTTAGGGTACAAATGAATCTTCAAAAAGAAGATGAAAGCTGATGGATCAATAGAAAAATATAAAGCTAGGCTTGTTGCCAAAGGTTACAATCAAAGGGAAGGATTGGATTATTTTGACACTTATTCACCAGTATCTAGAATCACATCCATTCGTATGTTGATTGCAATAGCATCATTAAATGGACTTGAAATACATCAAATGGATGTAAAAACAGCTTTTTTAAATGGTGAATTAGATGAAGAAATATATATGGAACAACCTGAAGGGTTTATTGCTCCTGGAAAAGAAAGAAAAGTATGTAAGCTTGTTAAATATCTTTATGGATTAAAGCAAGCACCAAAACAATGGCATGAAAAATTTGACAACGTAATGATGTCAAATGATTTCAAAATCAATGAGTGTGACACATGTGTATATGTCAAAAACACACAAAAAGGATATGTCATAGTTTGTCTTTATGTTGATGATATGCTAATTATGGGTAACAACATTGATATAATTAAAGTTACCAAACATATGTTATCCAGTAGATTTGATATGAAAGACTTAGGTGTTGCAGACCTTATACTAGGAATCAAAATTTCTAGAATATCAAATGGACTTATATTGTCTCAATCTCATCACATTGAAAAAATACTCGATAAGTTCAAAAAGTATAATATTTGTCCGGTAAAAACACCAATAGACGCAAGTCTTCATCTCGCTAAAAATACTGGAGAAAGTATATCTCAATTAGAGTATTCTCGTATAATTGGCAGTCTAATGTATGTCATGAATTGCACTAGACCTGACATAGCATACTCTGTGAGTAAGCTTAGTCGATTTACGAGTAATCTAGGAGAGAAACACTGGAAAGCTATAAAAAGAGTTTTGGGATATTTAAAATATACACAAAACTATGGTTTGCACTTCACAAGATATCCGGCTTGAAAGATATAGTGATGCGAATTGGATATCTGATTCAAAAGACTCGAAATCCATAAGTGGATACGTTTTTACTCTTGGAGGTGCAGCCGTGTCTTGGAAATCCTCAAAACAAACATGTATTGCTAGATCTACAATGGAATCTGAATTCATAGCTTTAGATAAAGCTGGAGAAGAAGCAGAATGGCTGCGTAATTTCTTAGAGAATATTTCAAATTGGTCAAAACCTGTGCCTGCTATATGTATACATTGTAATAGCCAATCAGCAATAGGAAGGGCACAGAGTCATATGTATAATGGTAAGTCACGTCACATACGACGAATACATAATACCGTTAGACAATTGCCCTCTAATGGAATTATCTCAATTGATTATGTAAAGTCAAAAGATAATATTGCGGATCCATTTACAAAAGGCTTGCCACGAGAGCGAATAAAAAGTTCATCGAAGGGAATGGGTTTAAAGCCTATGTCTTAATAAAAGTCGTCATAGTGGCAACCCAACCTAGCTGACTGGAGATCCCAAGATCTAGGTTCAAAGGGCAAATCGAATCATGTAGAACTCAGTAAGCACTGAGGAGATATTTACTCCTAACCATTCCTATGATGAGACAGTGCACATCTGCCACGAGAACCAGGGTAAGTTAAACTTTTAATGATTTCTATATCTTGGAAAATGTCCAAGTAGAGTATTGCAGGATACTTTTCATAGAGATCACCTACGTGAGTAAGAAGGGGCCGCTTCTATGAGAATATTAAGGCTTAATTCTCTAAAATACTCACGGAACCAAGAGGTGTTCAGGGCCAAAATGAACAAAAACGAGAGAACCAACTATGTCTGAAGAAATATTGTGTGAATTCTATTATCTTGGTTTACATTAACAGCTGACTGTTCAAAGACGTCATGTCTACTGATTAGCTATGTAAATCCGATAGTCTTTCACTAGGGCAAGTTCAAGGCCATTAGGCTACTTAACCCGATGCAATAGTTATTCAATTGTACTCGAATTAGTGTTTGTATTATCATTATCATTTACATTGATATTCAATCAATTTCATTCATGTGGGGGATTGTTGGATGAATTTGTAAAAAAATGTTAATTATTGAATTAGAAATTGATTATCAAATCCTCCAACCAAACATGGCCTTAAGTGGTGGTTGTCTGAAGAATAGACATGACTATTTTGGAAGAGTTATGATTCTTCACGAACAAACATGTCTATTATGGAATAGGTATGACTATTCATGAACAAACATGTCTATTTTGGAATAGGTATGACTCTTCACGAACAGACATGTCTGTTCTGGAAGAGGTATGACTCTTCACGAATCGACATATCTGTTCACCATTGACTCTATATATAGCCAGACATGCATAACAAAAGAAGAACAATAATTTCATATCATTTATCTCTACATATACATACAGTTCGAGTACTGCACAAGTTGTGTTCGAAGGACTCTAGAGATTGAAGTGCTGCCTCTTTAGAATGGTAAATCCGTTCTATCTTGGGAGACAATTGTTCATCACCTTGAGTACTAAAAGGGAGCAAATTTTGTCTTAAGGAAATTGTGTTTATACAAGGCTCGGATTCAATTTAATTTCAATCATTCTGTAAGTTGGTATATAATTATTTGTTTTATAAAAACTTTCTACTTCTGTTTATTTTCTAAGTATAATTATTTTTATTTTGTTGTTTAACCTTCAAATTATAATATTTGAGTTACAATTGAACTATTTAATTGTATGACAGACCCACCACCATAGTCTCAACCATCATCAAGCCGCCACCATCTTCTCCGGCCAAGCTACAGCCACCGTTGCTACCTTCCGAGCATGCACAACCACCATTGAATCCGAGAAGACCCAACTCCAACCTCCATCAATCACCGTCTTCCCATGGCGCTTCCGTCTCCGATTCTCTGCCGTCTCATTCAATCAACGGACCTCCATTGAAGACCCACCATGATCGGACCTCAATCTTCATCTTCTTCGATAGCACAACCATTGCCGCACCACCAAGGCCCACCACAGCCATGCTCCACTTCTGAGTTTTCTTCCACTCGAAGCCATGCACAAGAATTAGATGTCACCAATTTGCATTAAGCCTCACACATCATTTTTGTTATTTTAACTAAGAGACCCATATTAAGAGTTATGTGTGAAGAAATAAATATATCAAACATCATATAATTAATTGATAGGAAATAACCAGGAAGGGGATTACATTAGATGCTCATGAAAGGAACACACATACACACAAAAAGATTGTTGCTTGCACAGAATAAATGCATTGAGTTGTTAAACAACATAAAAGCGCGTGTTAACTCCTCAATATATCAATTGCACATTACATATTATGAAATTTGAAGAGAGAGACTCACAAGAGGAAAGCTCAAAAATTTGCCTCCGAGAACTTCATGTCTTAGAATTGGTAAACACAGCATTCATCATTCACTATTCAAACAATCTGTGGAAAAAATAAAAAATGAAAAAAGATAGAAGAATTCAAATACATACATATGTTCTTCAAGAGAGAGAGAGTGAGAGTGAGAGTGAGAGGGAAGTAGAGGGACGAACCACCACCTAGGGGGTGAAGATGAATGGAGCTAGGCATGGTGGTTGGTAGTGGCTTCAGCTAATGGTGAAGATGGTGGGTGATAAAAAAAAGTGAGAGAGCGTCTGATGAGTGAATATAGCAATAGATGGTGGAGGGTAATTGAGGTTTAAATTTTGAATTTAGGTGGGAGTAAATGTTATTTTAGGTGTGAGAGTTTAAATTTGAATATAGGTGGGAGTGAATTGTGACTGTTAGATTGCAAATAGATAGGGTGATTTTAGACTGTTGATAGCAAAAGACATTTTGAACCGCAAAATTGCTTTTTTAACAACTTTTGACCGTACGTTGAATCGGTCATTTTGTCCTTATTATACCAAGCTCAAATGTAATATAGATATGTGCTTGGTGTATGTATAGTTCTCTCTCTCAATAAAACAATGAGCAGAATTTTTTTTTCTCTCTCTTATTTCTCTTGCAATCTATCTTTATTTTACAACACGTTATTAGCACGAATCTAACCAACTGAAGAGATCAATATCAACAATCTCAACTTCATTTCAGGTGTTGAGTTAGTCTACTCATTTATATCTATATAGCTTTAGAGTATATATATACATCTATATATGTATATATTTTCTTAAAATATTGTAAAAGTGTATGAGTAGTAGATCTGATATTTGTTCATGCATAAAAAATTATGCAAAAAAATATCATTTTATATGGATATACTGTGATCTTGATTTTTGGTCATACATAAAATATCATGTGAATATATTATGTAAATATATACACACACACATGTTCTTCCAAGGAGAAGAAGATTTGATATCTATTTTTGCCAACTATTTCTTCTTGGTCTTCATCTGATTCTATATTTCTAGATCTGAACAAACCAAACTTTTTTTCCCTTTTCTTCTTTTCCTAGTAGTTTCTTTCATGTTCAAGAATAAGGAGAGAAAGAAAAAGTTTAACATGTTGTCACTGTGTAGAAGTTTCATAACTGATACTATGATACTGTTATGTATCAATATAGTGGAATCCACCCCACATAGTAGTGTTTTAGGTGGGGGGTCCACCCATTGACTATGGTGCCAAATGTTGGCAACAGTATTTTCGACAATAATGGCAGCTTGTCCTCCTCTTCACAATTCAACTTTGGCTCTGATCTGGCCAAATCCTTTTTACCTATTTTCTTTTTAGTCACTCTTGATTATAGAGAGGTCTATGAAGAAAAAAAAAAGGAGGTTGATTTTTATGCAGGGAGAGAATATTAGTATTAAGTATGATTTCGATTTTTGCAAGACAAACAGAGAGTTTCTTATTGTTTTTACAACGAACTTTAATTATTGCTTGCTTCAATTATCGGTGCTTTAGGTTGGATAAAGTTTTGTTGTTTACACAACAATGAGAGTAAGATTGATATGGAGGAATGGTCATAGGACCCACCTTATGCTTAATAATGTCTTTCACTATGATAGTTTTTAAATAGCATTTGAATATGGTATGCTGTTTTCTTCTAATAAATTAATGTATGCTAAGCTTGATTAACTTTATATATATATATATATATATATATATATATATATATATATATATATCGCAACTGAAATGATGACTTTTGTCTTTTCGTTCACTGCCGTATATACATTTCATATATGAAGCCCACTTAAATTCTTTGTAACATATAAGCATATTATTATTTATCATTATGTTGTAAATTTATATTTATAAAGTCCTTCCTTATTGGAGAAGTGACATGCTTATAATATTGAAAGTCATCATAATTTTATAGTTGAATATGGAATATTGACATATATATTTATGTGATTGTTAATATGCTATATATATTGCATATGATGAACATGTTTTTGTAAATATATTATATTTGTATATGACCTCTTAAATAACACATTGACTGCGTAATATTGACATTTATAATGTCTTGAAAATGGCAAATTTGACATATCATGAGTTTATAGCTCTTGATATTATGAGAGAGAAATAACTATCATGGATTAGAGATCCATTTTGATGTTATGAATTTTGAGATATAATTAAATAAGAAAATCAAGGGTCCTTGGAGGACTGCACAAAAGGTTACGAATTTCCTTCAGCATCATTTTATGATAAATTAAAGATTGAGTATCTCATGGGCTGAGAATCCATTGTGAAAGATTTAAAGGAACGTTATAAGCATTAAAAGACCGTGGTCCTTCTAAAAGCTCAATGTAATTTGAAACACCTGTCATTACAGGATGAGGTCTTTATTGTGGGTATTTTATTGGTAGAAAAAACTACCACAACTATGAAAGTCATAATTCTTTAAATGTTGCATAATAAGAATGCACATTTTACCACTAAAAGTGGAATATAAATAAAGCAAACTAAATAGAAAGGTATACAAAATAAACCTTTCAAGTAATATGAAGATGTTTCTTATAGGTGTGGCATGAATGGGCATTGGTTCAAGGCCATTAATCATTTTGATGTTTCAGATTACATGAGCCAAAGGTCATTGATTATATTGATATTTCAGCTTACTTTGAGGATCTCCTAGGAAATTATGATCTATGGAGACATTTTACATATTTGAAAAGGCATGGATCTTATCTATATCATTTGAAGCTAATGTCAATATAATATCATGCATGGAATGGGCCGGTGCGCTGTTTGGTTGCACTCTTGGCCAAGTGATGTGTGGCATCTCGCCCGCTCCCACATTGAGGGGGAGTGTTGCCCCTTATAAGTTGGTTGTCTCTTAAACTGCTTGACAAGTTTTAAATCAATATTGAATGTGATATTAATAATGAAAGTTTTGCAGATTATCATTTTGATAAGATATCTCACCATTAGGGGGAGAAGAGTCGTAATTGGAAGAACTGCATAGAAGATTTTATAATGGTTCAATATTATCTGATAATGATAGCATATTCTTGTGTACTATTTATTAACATATTATTGTGTACTATTTATTAACATTTGCAGAGCCCTTTCTCGATGAAGGGAATGTTTATGCTATTTAAATTGTGTCATTTACATTTACAAAGAAAGTGATGAAATCACATGTACTAGCTGCAAAGATTCTAGCTTGGATTAATGTTCCGATTGGACAATATATACCTGAAGCGTGATAAGACCAGTCGGTGCAAAACATATTCTTCTTCAGAAGAGGAAAGCACAAGAAAAGGTGCATAAAAAGTTGGCACACTTGAGAGGCCATACTTGTAAAAGAGCAATAGAAATGAAGAACAAAGCAAATTGCATATATGAAGCACAAAGAAAAGTGCATAAATAAGTTGGTGCTCCTAAAGAGACCAAACTTATAAAAGGAGCAATAGAAATGATTGATCAATCTAAACAAATAACCACGAAGTGGCATAGGCTCTTGTTGAGCCCAATGTACCTAAATATGATGAAATAAAAGCCCTTGGTGAGACACAAGCTCCTAAAGAAGTATTGATATGTGAAAAATAATGAGATCTCAATAAATTATGCAAAGAGATAGAATATAAATGAAATTATTATCGACAATACCTTCTCTCTTGCTGTTGCTCTTGATCTTGATATTGATATTAATAGAAATTATGAGGATCCGGATCTCAAAACGTCACCGACGTAGAAATAATTGGCCAAAAAGAAATAGTAAGATGAAATATAGGCCAAATTAAATTTGCTAGCAAAGAAATATTTGGACTTATAGTCCAAGATACCTAAAGGTGTTAAGCCTATATGATACAAATGAGTATTTGTAAGAAAATGAAATGTGAAATATAAGATTATGATATATAAAGCACGATTGGCATGACAAAGTTTCTTGCAGAAACTTAATATTGATTATGAGAAAATATTTTTTTATTTGATGAATACAATCACATTTCAATCAATTTGACAGTCTTAGAAAGACTAGACGTGGTTATGACATACTTACATGAATCATTCGATAGTGATATTTATATGAAAATTTCTCTAGAATTTCAAAGAAAAGTACATGAATCACTTAATAGTGATATTAATATGAAAATCACAGATTTCAAATGCCTGAAATACATAAAACCATGTTGTATATATTTGATTAAGTTATAATGATTCACGTATGGATTGAATCAATTAAGGCGCATGTGAGAATCGCCTCAGCGAGTTCTTGCTGAAAGAATGATATGTCAATAATTTAATTTGTTTATGTATTGACAAATTATATTCTAATTTTGCTATTATTGAAGTTTATGATCCAAGTTGTAAGGACTCTTAAAGAGCTCACAAGAACTTCTATTTATTTAAAGAAAGAATTCGAGATGAAAAATCTTGAGAGAAATAACATTTTGTCTAGACTTGAAGGTTGAGCATTTATCACATATAACAATCAGTGATTAAACAACATATATAGCAAATACATAGGATACCCCTGAAGACAAATTTGATGATAGAGGATGATTGTGAACAATACTGTTATTCCTTCTTTGGAGTTTATATTTACAGCTTCTATTGGAAGCTATTATATTGTTATTTGTGGTGAAAAGAATCTTCATGAAGGACATATCTTCCATATGGTCTGAAGATATAAATGAAGTTGAAGATGAATCAGACTTCACACAAACTAACAATATATGAGGATAATTTTGCACACCTTGCACAAATGAAAGAAGACTATTTTTAAGAATTGTTCACTAAAGCACTGCCAGCCACACCATTCAAGAAGCTGGTGTACAACATTGAAATATGTCGACTCAAGGATTTTTCATGCTGAAGAAATACAACCACTATACTGATGAGGGGGATAAATTGATTGAAAAAGGTATTTGCATACTGTACTCTTTTTCCTTAGATCAGGTTTTATCTCATAGGATTTTCTTGACAAGGTTTTAATGAGGCAGTTCAAATTTATGCAATACCGTTTTCATATACACAATTATATTATACTCTTTTTCTTTCGCTAAGTTCTTATCCCAATGGATTTTTCTTAGTAAGATTTTAACGAAATAATTTCTTAGTGTAGTATAGTGGACCCCAAGGGGGAGTGTTATGAATGAGTGAGAAACAGGAGACAAAAAGTGTGGGGTCCACCCACTCCATTATCTCTCATCCCTCTTATCTTTCTTTCTCTTCTTATCTCTAATGAACTGCCTGTGCTTTATTTGTGTGTATATATATATGTGTGTGTGTGTTTGGTGTATGTATAGTTCTCTCTCTCAATAAAACAATGAGCACAACTTTGTTCTCTCTCTTATTTCTCTTGCAATCTATCTTTATTTTACAACATGCATGACTTTCTTGTCCAAGGAAAAAATAATAATAATAATAATAATAAGACAAAAGATAGAGTAAAAAAGGTATGGTTGGTGGGAGACATAGGGCTATTTTCAGGATCTATGACTCTCCATATGCTTTTCGAATTTGATCGAGAAACTGCCCACATAGTGGGTGCTCTTCAACATTTTCTAAAGTGACATCAAGAGTTGTGTAAGTACTCTAAGTTGTGCCTCCACGAGAGATTATTAGGTAGTTTCGAGACTATGATTTTAGGTCAATAGTAACGTGTCACAGGCACATATGTGTCTTATTTTATTTTAACACTTGTCGTAGTAGCATGTTATTATTGGTCCCAGACTATCTAATAATTTCTCCTCCAACTTGAACAACTTAGATCAAGATGACATTTTTCTCGAGATTTCTAAGTAGAATAACATTAAGAGTTGTGTAAGTGTTGACACCCAAAAGTGGCGTCAAGTGGCTGCCTCTTTGGTAATAGTTGAAGAGATTAAGAGTTTGACATGTGAATATTAAGTGGATTGGTTGGGTCGAGGCTTGCATTAGTCCAGTCAAGTACTCTCTGTTAGTTAATGATGTCCCTGAGAGATTTTTCAGCTTTAGCATAGGTATTAAGTGAGGTTACCCATTATCTCCCCTTCTTTTTACCTTCGTTACTGAACATTTCAATTGCCTTATGGAGATGTTGTCTCGAGAGGAGCTATTACCTTGTCAAAAAATGTGACCAAGGCTAAGATGAACTTCTCTCATATTTTCTATGCTGATGATCTATTTATTATGGTAAATGCTGATGTGAGAACAACACAAGGTGCTGACTCTATTTTTAAACAATTCTATCTTGATACTGGTTTGATGGTCAGCAAAGAAAATAGCCTAATTATCTATTCAAAGTTGGTTAGGCGTAGAAGATCAATTGATAGAATTTTACAGTTCAAGAGAGGCACATTTCCTTTTGAATATTTGGGTCTACCTCTATCTGATAAAAAGCTAAAGAGAGTTCATTTTAACCCTTTGATTGATAAGATCAATGCCAGATTAACACATTGGAGTTCTCTAAATCTCTTTTGCTGGTAGAACGGAACTAATCAAGTCTATGCTCTTGTCTTTTATTTATTACTGGGCTTTTGGATTTAAGATCCCATGGGGTTACAGATCTCTCATTGAAAGGAAAATAAGGTGCTTTTTATGGGGGCATCCTGAATCAACAAGGAAGCTGCATTTTTTAAAATGGTCAAAGGTTACTCTCCCTACTATCGAATGTGACTTTGGCATTAGAAGAATACAAGATATCAATTTTTGTTCAAAGTGTTTGCAATGCTGGGACTTTATTGAACATAAAAACAAATTGTGGGTTCAATGGCTCAACAGAAGATACATGTGAAGAACTAACTTTTGGAGTTGTACTTCTCAGCCTCACCACTCTACCAGTTGGTCTAATATCCTCCAGGTTAGATAATTTATAATTGATAATTGCATTTTTCAAATTGGAAATGGCACAATGTTTTGAACTCTTATTGATCTTGGTGTGAGGGGCTGACCCTCTTACAAAGAGTTGGCTAGAGGATGTGCAAGGACTTTGATAGAGCTTCTACCATTTATCATCTTATTTAGAATAGCCAATGGTGCATCCCTCTTTTTGTGCCTCAGAATGTTAAAGAGTACATCCTGTCCATTTCTTTACATAATGACATTGATATCATCAAATGGAAGCATGGTTTGATTAGTTTTAAATCCATTTGGAATTAGAGCATGGCCTTTTCTAAATTGGTTCCATGGTATAAGGTTGTTTGGAGGTATTGCAGGCCACGAGCCGCTATGACCTCTACTCTTGTGCAGCAAAATGTAATCCCCAGTTTGACAAATTTGTAAAAATGAGGCCTCCCATTCCCTCCCATCTTTCATTGCTGTTATGGGGACCTTGATTCGATCGATCATGTTTTTGTGTCTTGCCCCTATGCAAGTGCTATTTGGTTGTTGATCCGGAATGTTTTGAATCTTACATTGCCTCAGTTCCAAAACTTGAACCAACTTACTCAATGCTTCCTTAACCTTATAAGGAGTTCCACTTAAAAATCAAGATTTTATCATGCTTGTTTCCTACTGTTCTATGGACCATTTGGAAACAAAGAAATAGAGCTTTTCCACGAGGGATTGAAAGATTCTGTAAAGGAGGTGGTGCACTCTGTCATTCGGGAGTGCATGCAGTTAAGAAGCCTTCAAATGTCAGACTTCCAAATCATTTTATGATATTTCCTCAAATGCGTGTCTACTTTCAATATCTGATATATTTGTATGTGCTTTCCTTAGTTTCTTTTTTGCTTGCGTTTGATGTTGTACTGAAATAATTGAAATGGAGGTCTGCCTCCATTTTATCCTTGTAGCTCTGTTGCCTTTTTGTTATAAAACAACCCCATTTAGGAAAAAAAAAAAGTTGTGTCACCTGCATATAAGGCCAGAGCTGAAGTTTGGTTTAAATGATATACTTAAGTGAATGACTTTAGTTGGGACTCTTCCAAAGGAATATAGAAGTTGTTTGGAAATGACCTCTTGAAGATAATTAAGAATGGAACACATGAATATATATTCATGTGAAGTTGTTCTCCAACAAGAGTGTATAAAAATGAAGACTCTGAAGGCTGATAGAGATAAAATCATGGATATTTTAGACTTTTGAAGTTTCACCATTAACTTTGAATATGTATGGACTTTATATATATATATATATTTGTCAATTCATGGTATTATTAAGAAATCCATGCAAGTTAATTGTTTAATTTATTAAAATGATTTGGAAGATTTTACTCATTTCTTAACTTTTCATTTAATATTTAAATATATTTTTGTTATATTTGCATTTTATAATAAAGAAAAATATTTTCCATTCATGCATATAATCTGTTGTCACAATCCACAAGACACATTTAATAGTAAACTAAGTTACATGGATTATACAATGATGGGTTATATAATGTTTAAGCAAGTCATCTTTGTGTTAAGAGTTCTAGTCTGATAGTATCTTTTCTTACACTACTATAATTAGATTAATTAATTATAGTGGTGAAATAAGATGAAGATAAAAGGCAGAGACTAGAGATGTAGCTAGTGATATCTCTTGTGTCTCGGCTTCTAAAAAGGAAAGTGAGGTTTCAAGTTCTTATATATATGTGTGGATGAGTTTCTTGTCAAAGGAATAATAATAATAATAATAATAATAATAATAATAAGACAAAAGATAGAGTGAAAATGTAT
The DNA here is from genome assembly GCA_026545225.1 of Cornus controversa. Lineage (NCBI taxonomy): Eukaryota > Viridiplantae > Streptophyta > Magnoliopsida > Cornales > Cornaceae > Cornus > Cornus controversa. Next base: position 41,371,175 of record CM048852.1, on the reverse strand, counting down.
GGTTGGTGGGGGACATGGGGCTATTTTCAGGATCTATTAGTCTCCATATGCTTTTCGAATTTGATCGAGAAGCTGCCCACACAGTGGGTGCTCTTCAACATTTTCTAAACTTCAACCGTGAAGCTAAATATCCTCAAGATATTGGTACAGTATAAAGTGACATCAAGAGTTGTGTAAGTACTCTAAATTGTGCTCACATGAGAGATTATTTGGTAGTTTTGAGATTATGATTCTGGTTCAATAGTAACTGTCATATGCATACATGTGTCATATTTTATTTTAACATTTGTTATAGTAGTGTGTTATTATTGGCCCGAGACTATCTAATAATTTTTCCTCTAACCTGAACTACTTAGATCAAAATGATATTTTTCTCGAGATTTCTAAGTAGAATAACATTAAGAGTTGTGTAAGTGTTGACACCCAAAAAAGGTGCCAAGTGACTGCCTCTTTGGCAATAGTTGAAGAGATTAACATATAAAGCTGGAGTTAAAGTTTTGTTTAAGTGATATACTCAAGTGCATGACTTTAGTTAGGACTCTTCCAAAGGAATATAGAGGTTGTTTGGGAATGGCCTTTTGAAGATAATCAAGAATGGATATATATTCACGTGAAGTCGTTCTCTAATAAGAGTCCATAAAAATGAAGACTCTGAAGGCTGATAGAGATAAAATCATGGATTATTTAGACTTTTGAAGTTTCACCACTAACTTTGGATATATATATTGGGTATATAGGTGAACTCATGCAAAACTAGATTACGTTGCACCAGTTGAAGACTTTGATACACCGTGGACTCTATACAAAGACGATTGCGGTAGGTTAGTTGTGGAGGTTGAGTATGACTTGGACTCTATAAGTTTGGGATAATATGCTAAAGTGATGGAATTTGAAGACACATTATGCGTATTGATTTCTATTTATATTTTTTGTATTTTCCTTTTATATAATTATCTTGTTTTATTTTGGGTAAATATTATTGACACTCTCTAAGGTTTGATGTATTATCTAGCGGCTACAACTTTGTGATTTTTCGTTACCAACACCCATTGTCAGAATTTTTAATTTTTTAATAAGTGAAATGTCATAATTGCCCATGATTATTTAAATGAATTTTAATATAAAAATATTAAAATTAGAAAATGACAAAACTGCCCTCATCTCTCTACCTTCTTCAACAACCATCAGAAACCCTAGCCGCCGCCACTGTTTCTTTCTCTCTCATCTCCTCCAACCACCACCACCACCACCACTAGTTAACCACAGCCGCCACCACCACCACCGTTTCTTTCTCTCTCATCTCCTCCCCCAACCACCATCGCCACCAACCGCCACCACCACCACCACCACCGCTTATTTCTCTCTCATCTCCTCCTCTAACCACCACCGCCACCAACCACAACCACTACCGCCACCAACCGCAACCATAATCACAACCACCACCGCCACCAACCACAACCACCACCACCACCAATTAACCACAGCCGCCACCACCACCTCTTCTTTCTCTCTCATATCCTCCTCTAACCACCACCGCCACCAACCACAACCACCACCACTGCTTCTTTCTCTCTCATCTCCTTCTCTAACCACCACCGTTAGTTAACCACAACCACCACTCCTGAAAATCTTTTCTTTTCCTCCAAACACCACTGCCACCAACTACAACAACCACCGTCATCTACCTTCAAGCTCTTAATTTTAGTCCTCAATGGCGAAAAATTAGGGGTTTTGATTGATTTGGGAAATATTGTGGTGGTTGCGGTTGGTGATCTGCGAAAAATTAAGGGTTTTGTTTAAATATATATTTCAATATATATTTGTGCTAAATTTGTGCTATATATATTTATATTATAATATATAAAATATTATTTATTTCCATATATATGTTAACATTAATATTTATAGAAATAAATAAGAAAAAATTACACTTAAATAAAGTTAGGAGGCCTAAATTACAAAGTGGTCTATTTTAAAAGTTTATTTTCTCTTTGGTTGAATTAAACAAAATAATCTCATATGCATTGAAAATTATTGTTCAAATCCAAAATGTCAATGTCATTCAATTTCTTATTCCAATCCACACTAAATTCTATTTGATTCCTATGCAACTGAAGGAGCGTTGTGCGTGACTAAATCAAATCTAATAGATCATTATTTTTCCATCTCATTGGAAGAAAATCAAATTCATTGCGAATCACCATTGCCTAGATAGATTATTGGTCATTGATCACCTCTCATCTCAAAAATATGGTCTCTTGTTTTGCTTTAGTGAACTGCTTTTTTTACTTTTAAAAAAAAAAAATTAATGAACTAATTTTTGAATTTTATGGCAAATTCATGTGCCAATGGTTATTAATTTTGAGGTTTTTTAAATGTGATGAACGGTTTCACTAGTCACTTTTTAAAGTTGTCATTATTAACTATCTAATTCATATTTGCTTGTTTAAATATATTCTTAATTTGATTTAGTGAACAGACATATTCTATGTAGAATGACTCATAACTCATAAAACTCAAATTGTGCTTGCATTTGCAAGCATTCTTGAAATTTATAGGAGTTTTCTTGTAAAATTTGGATTACTTCATTCCCATCCAGATATAGTTGATGTGTTGTGATACTAAAAGTATATCTACTTGCATTAATCTAAGAGGGAAAAGAAGTTAGCTGACATTCAAGGCCATATTAGATGGTCTAATTTGACTACTTTACGACATAATAGCATACTCACAAGTGCTTGTATAACGTATATTTTTATTTTATTTTATGGATTTGTTCACTGTTACTAGATTACTTTTATATTCCTGTAATTTTTCAGAAATCAAACGATGTTTCAAATATTTTCTTAATTTTTTGAATGAAGGAATTATTTGATTTAAGAATAATAATTTGATATTATGGAATAAGAGATTGAAGGGTATTTTGTACATGAATAATAATTTTCAATGCATATGTAATTATTTTGCTTAATTTAACCAAAGTGAAAAATAAACTTTTAAAATAGACCATTTTGTAATTTATGCCTCCTAACTTTATTTAAGTGTAATTTTCCCAATAAATAATTAAATATATATGTTAACATTAATATTTATGAAAATAAATAATTAAATATATAGGTTATATATTATAGTATAAATATATATAGCTAGAGAAAAGAAAAAAATATAGTTCATTTTTTTTTATTTTATGTTAACATTAGTATTTATGAAAATAAATAATTAAATATATAGGTTATATATTATAGTATAAATATATATAGCTAGAGAAAAGAAAAAAATATAGTTCATTTTTTTTTATTTTATGTTAACATTAGTATTTATGGTAATAAATAATTATATATGTAGGTTATATTATTGTGTATATATATATACAAAAAAAGAAAGATAATTTTAATTATTTTTTATTTTATGATAACATTATTATTTATATATATATATATATATATATATATATATATAGGGTTGATGAAAGGGGTATTTTGGTCCATTAGAGATGGTTAAAAGAGTAAAATTAAGAATTCAAATGGGTTAAATTAAAAGTCAAAGGGTAACATGTTATTTCACCTCAAAAAGTGGTTTGATACGGTGTACTTTTGATAAGAGGGAGTGTAAGTGATATACGGCACAAATTACAGGGGGAATTGGTGATAAAATTGTACAAAGTTATAACTGCGTGACAATACCTCAAACCTGAGGGGGTGTCAATGAAGTTTACCATTTTACTTTTATCATGTAACTTGTTGTTAGGAAGGTAGTTGTATTAAACTTTCTATAAATAAATAAAAAGAACTTTAAGTTTAGGATTTTACAACCACTCAACAAAACTTTGCATATATTCTCACAAATATTGTCCTATCTCTCCTTACTTTACATTTTTCTCACAAACTTTTTACTCTCTTGTCTCCTCTAATTAATCTCTCGGTTTACATCACCCTCGATTTCTATTTTCCTCCTACTTTTCCTTGTTCATTGAAGCAAAAAAATAACCTTTTTTAGTATTTTTTTTCCTCATACAATCGTCTTATCTCATCAAACATTCTTTTCTAAAAAAGATAGAGACAAATTATCAATCGATTTTACGACTCTGAACGTCCCCACAAACTAGACAATATAATTAACTTGTCTGATCGATTAATTGATCCATCTCGAGTTTCAAATCTAGGCAATTCAATCAAGATAATATTTTATCGAGATTCGTGAGTAGAATGAGAGATATTAAGCACAGTTGCGATTCCATTCAAGGGTTGTCCTTGTACCGTCATGACGGTTGTACTTAGCACAGGCCTTATCCCTGAAGTTTCCAAACAAGTCCGATAAAGATATTTGTATGTGAGATATAGTACACATATATGGAATATAATTAAATATTATTGTAGAGCTTCAATAATTGAAGTTAAAAAAATATCCTTGAAAGAAGGGGTGTGGTGAAGTTCCACAAGAGGTTGTCGAGACATAGCAAGTCAAATGTTTAGATTTATCACATGGAATCATTGGGATGGACCACCTACCATATGCTAATGGTCTAATTTTTTGGCTTATCTTATAGGGGGGTGTCTATGCGGTTAAATTGTCAAAATTTAAAGGTGATTAATTCACATTTACATCAGAATTAGGATCTTTATTGATAGATACAGGCACCCTTTTATGCTCTATATTCATTGAATCATAATATACTTACTATGTTGTTGTCGGTAAATGACTAGTAGAATCTAGCATTCTAGCTGATATCATGACCTGCACCTTACAAGTCTATATTTCACACTTCAACAGGTTTATGAGAAATTCAACCCTCTGAGTACATATATAGAACCAACTGGAGAAATAATTATATATAACCTTATTGAACCTGTGGTGGCCATAATCCATATATATTTCACCAGTTTTCAGAATTCTTTAATGATATCACTATTAGCCCCTTAATATATGTATGCATGTATGTATATAGTTTCTTTGATTTGCTTTACATGAAGTATCCTACATTGTTCTACTTTCCTTGAAACTCAAATGGGGCACTCAGGTTTGAGCTCTAAAATATGTTGGTCACATATAAATGTTTCCATACATGTCATACTTCTATATTGCATGTGCTTGCTGCAACCAGGTTTTCCTGTCTCCTCAGCCACCTCCAGGCTAGGAGGTAATGAGACAGATCAACTTGCACTGCTTGCATTCAAGGCTGAAATTAAGAATGATCCTCACCAGGTTCTGAGCTCATGGAATGGATCCATTCACTACTGCCAGTGGCACGGTGTTACATGTGGTCATCGCCACCGGACAAGGGTCACCGTGCTAGACCTGCAGTCCCAGAAACTGGTTGGGGCCATATCGCCACACCTCGGAAATTTGAGCTTTCTTAGGGTGCTAAGGTTGCATAACAATAGCTTGAGTCACAAAATCCCCCCAGAACTTGGCCATTTGCATCGGTTGCAAAATTTGAGCCTGTTCAATAATTCGCTGGGTGGCGAAATTCCTGCCAATATATCTAGTTGCTCCAACCTCATTTCTCTTGATTTAGCTAACAACAGGTTGATAGGAAAAATTCCTGCAGAGCTTGGTGTCTTGTCCGAGCTCCAAATTTTTTATGTTGATACTAACAGTTTATCAGGAACCATCCCTCCTGCTTTAGGAAATCTTTCATCTCTTCTGGGATTCCTAGCAGGAAAAAATATCTTGGTAGGAAGCATTCCTGAGGCTCTATGCCAATTAACAAACCTGAAATTTATGGCAGTGAGAGAAAACAGATTGTCTGGTACCATCCCTTCTTCACTTTTTAATCACTCTTCTATTATAGCTATTGACCTTGGAACCAACCAATTCCAAGGGAATCTTCCCTCTGGCTTGGGAATCACTCTTCCTAATCTCCAATTTCTCAGCATTTTCGACAATCATTTCACCGGTCCCATTCCTGTTTCACTATCGAATGCCACAAATCTAGTTTCCCTTGTGGCTGGTTTTAATGGACTCACAGGAAAAGTGCCTTCCTTGGAAAACCTGCATGGACTTAAAAGGTTTGCCATTGCTTTCAACAGTCTTGGAAGTGGGAAGGCTGATGACTTGAGTTTTCTATCCACTTTAACTAATGCCACAAATTTAGAGTTATTGCATCTGAATGAAAACAACTTTGGAGGGGTATTGCCAGAGTCCATCAGCAACCTGTCAACCAAGCTAGCAGAATTTTCTTTATCATACAATCATATATCTGGAAACATACCAGCAGGGATATTGAATCTCATCAACTTGCAGGCCTTATATTTGGCAGCCAACCAATTCACTGGTAACATTCCCACTGACATTGGGAAGCTTCAAAAGTTACAAGAATTGGCTTTTCTTGAGAACAATTTCTCAGGAAACATTCCATCCTCCCTTGGAAATTTAACTTTCTTAACCAAATTCAGTTTGGCAGAGAATAATTTTCATGGTGGTATCCCTTCAAGTCTGGGCAAATGCCAAAATTTGGTATTATTGGATCTTGGTCGAAACAACCTTAGTGGTACAATACCACAAGAAATCTTTGCTCTCTCATCTTTATCGATAACTCTAGACCTATCTCATAACCATTTGAGTGGCTCACTTCCCATGGAAGTTGGAAATTTGAAAAATCTCGAATACTTGGATGTTTCCAAAAGCAATCTATCTGGCAAAATTCCTGATTCTCTCGGTAGCTGTGTAAGATTGGAAACACTATATTTGCAGGGAAACTTCCTTCAAGGCAGCATTCCTTCATCTCTAAGATCTTTGAGAGGTATTCAATTATTAGATCTTTCTAGCAACAATTTGTCAGGTGAAATTCCAGAATACTTGGAGGGCTTCAAATTCTTGCAGAAGTTAAATCTCTCTTTCAATGATTTTGAGGGTGAAGCTCCAAGAGAAGGCATCTTTAAAAATGCTAGTGCAACCTCCATCATAGGAAACAGAAAGCTCTGTGGGGGTGTACCTGAATTGCAGCTACCTAAATGCAGCTTCAAAGGGACTAAAAGGAGGAGACCAGTTCTTTCTTTAAAGTTAATAATCATTATAACATTTGTGCTTCTAGGACTAGCTTTGCTGCTATGTCTTCTGTATTTTTGTTGGTCTAGGAAGAGAAGAGAAGAACCTCCTTCAGGTTCACTAGAAAGTTCACTTTCGAGAGTGTCTTACCACAGTCTTCTTAAAGCCACTGGTGGATTTTCTTCAGCCAATTTGATTGGAGTGGGTGGTTTTGGATCTGTGTACAGTGGAACTTTTGATGATGGGGAAATTGTTGCTGTGAAGGTACTTAACATGTTACGCCGTGGAGCTTCCAAGAGTTTCATTGCCGAGTGTGAGGCCTTGAGGAGTATCAGACATCGTAATCTTGTCAAGTTACTAACTGCATGTTCAAGTTGTGATTTTCAGGGAAATGATTTCAAAGCTCTGGTCTATGAGTTCATGGTTAATGGGAGTTTGGAGGAGTGGCTGCATGGAAGTACAAGAGGGGATTTCATACATGATGAGCCCAGGAAGTTAAACCTCCTTCAGAGGTTAAATATTGCCATTGACGTCGCTTGTGCTCTGGAATATCTTCATCATCATTGTCAAACACAGATAATTCACTGTGATCTCAAGCCTAGCAATGTTCTTCTCGACAGTGATATGACTGGGCATGTTAGTGACTTGGGGTTGGCTAGATTCTTGCAGGAAGCCACCCACAGCTTTTCTACAAATCAAACAAGCTCTATTGTAGTAAGAGGATCAATTGGGTATACAGCTCCAGGTAAATATGCTAATCTTATTTTTCCCCTTTCTTTTCCATTTTATATTCCCTAGCTTATTTGGTTATATATATTTTTTAAGATTCTATTTTGGACTTCCTTGAGTATCTGAGTTCCACCAACAAATTGCAAAAAGTTATATTTATCCACATATTCAGCACCAAGGTGGAAGTTACCGATCACGTTGTTTTCTTCTTTAGCCTTCAGAAGCACGAAATTGCTGACAAAGGAAAAAATCTGTTTGTGTATTTTAAATCCAATATTCTCATACCAATAGTGTGTATGCAGAAGAGTCTAAGAAATTTCTCCATGTTTCAAGTGCTTTAACATTGAGGTCCTTGACCTTCTGAAAAAACCTTGAGCTCCTTGACAATTATGGTTATGATGTATTTGTGTGTGCATATTGCAGAGTATGGCATGGGAAGTAAGGTGTCCGCATATGGTGATGTGTACAGCTTTGGCATCCTCCTTTTAGAAATGTTCACAGGGAAGAGACCCACTGATGGCATGTTTAAGGACGGTTTAAATCTTCATAACTTCGTTAATACAGCTTTGCCCAACAGAGTGGCAGAGATTGCAGATCCAATACTTCTCCAAGAAAATGAAGAGCACAAAATTGAGAACCTTGTTCACAGTAAAAGTAGCATCGGAAGTGAAAAACTTCAAGAGTGCTTGGTTTCCATATTTACAGTTGGAGTCACTTGTTCTGCCGAATTGGCAAGAGAACGGATGAACATTCACGATGTTGTTGGCAAGTTTCATTCAATGAGGGGTGTTCTTCTTGGAACCGGAATACATGGAGAGAGAGAGGGTATGAGTATGACCAATTCTTGATTCAAGGTAAAAGATTTGCATTAGGTATGGTACTACTGCACCTTCACGCAGGTTAACTCAATTCTGTGCTGTGTATCTGAAAAACGATCATATGGTCAAAATATAGGCCTTACCCTTTCATTGGTACATTCTACGGATATATGTCACATGGAAATTGACTGGGTTCATATGTCTTGCATAGAGTTCAAAATGAATCCAATGTGTTTGTGGTAGTATTTAGATGAGCATAGTTTCATTCCACGAATAAGGAGTTCACAACAGTCTAATCTTTTAGGCATTTAGTTGTTAGCTTTCGAAAATTTGTTAGTAATGGACGAATTCAAAAGTCCACAATAGTCCAATCTTTTAGGCTCTATTAGGCTTTAGTTGTTGTAACAGAGTAGTTAGTTTCCAATTTTTGCGTATTTTGAGTCTTGTAAATCTGCTTATATATATACATGGCAACTGAATGAAATATATAAAGTTCACAAATCATTTTCTTCTCCTATTTTTCGTTTTCATCTTATTTTACATGGTATCAGAGCAGTAAACAATATCTTTTTCCAGCCTTATATTCACATTTCTTTTCTCTGTTTTTTCACTATGTCCGATGAAAATCTTACTCCCAACACCACACCATCATCATCATCATCATCTATCAAAGCAAATCCTTATGCCAGTCATCACTTAGATAGCCCCTCTACCATTCTTGTTACACCTCTATTAGCTATGACACTTCGAGCAAAAAGCAAACTTGGTTTTGTTGATGGGTCACTCCCAATTCCAAAGGAGAAAGATGATATTTCCAACTGGGGACAATGTAATGATTTGGTTGAAAGTTGAATTCTTAATTCTGTCTCACCTGAGATCCGTCCAAGTATTATGTATGCTGAAACTGCAGCACAAATCTGGACAGATTTGAAGGATCATTTTTCTCAATCAAATGCTCCTAAAATCTATCAATTGAAACAATCAATTTTAGCCCTCAAGCAGGAAGGTATGTCTGTTACATTATATTTCACACAACTTAAATCTTTATGGGACGAACTTAGTTCCATTATCTCTGTCATTCCAAGTATCTGTGGTAATGCTAAAAGCATTATTGATCAACAAAATCAAGATCGTGCCATGAAGTTTCTTCAGAGACTTCATAATCATTTTTCAACTATTCGCAATCAAATTCTCTTGATGGAGTTATTTCCTTCAATTCAACGTATCTACAATTTGGTATGTCAAGAAGAAAAATAACAAGAGATTCATATTTAAACAACTCCGACCATTGATTCGGTAGCGTTTTAGGTGTCTAAACCACCATCTCAGCCTCTTGGAAAGCGCCAATGTCCTTTCTATGAACATTGTAACAAGCATGATCATACTCTTGTTACATGTTACCAGAACCATGGCTTCCCAGATAAGCAGGTGAAGAAATCAGGGCCACCGTCATCCTCTTTCACTACATTTGCTAGCCGGCCAGTTGACACCTAAACAATACAACAAGCTTCTTGCACTTCTCGCCAACAAGAAATCTGGGTGGTTATCAGCCCATTTGGCAGGTATAACTCTTACTTGTTTACCCTCTTGTTGGATTATCGATTCAGGTGCTTCTAATCATATATGTACATCTTTTTCATTTTTTTCTTCATATTCTACCGTTCATAAAAGTTTATCAGTCCAATTGTCTGATGGTTCTTAGGCGCCTGTGACACACATAGGCACAGTTCATTGTTTATCATCACTTACTCTCACAAATATTTTTCACATTCCGTCTTTTAAATTCAATTTGTTATCTATTTCACAATTAACAAAGTGAACAAATTATGATGTCCTCTTTTCATCTTCTAAATGTATATTTCAAGACCAAGCAACGAAGACGAAGATTGGTCGGGGTAGTGCTCAAAATGGTATTTTTTTTTATCTAGATGCAGATTTAGATTTTAATTCTATTTTTTTTCTCTCAAGCATTGTAATTAATTTATCTATGGCATTCTCGCCTTGGTCATCCATCTAAGTCCTGTTTTGATTTCACGGTTAAGAAATTTTCAATTATTATTGCAAATAAAGATTTTTTCTGTAATGTATGCCCGCGTGCTGAACAACTGTACCTTTTTTTTTTTTTTTTCTCAAAGTATATCTTGTTCTTCCTATTGCATTGAATTAATTCATGTTGATATTTGGAATTTTTTCTTTATACCCTCTAAAAATGGATTATGTTTATTTCTAGCTATTGTTGATAATTATTCAATGTGTACTTGGATCTATTTAATGAAACATAAATCTAAAATGTTCAACATGTTAATTCATTTTTTTAATCAAATCAATCGTCAATTCAACACGAAAATCACTCGTATCAATTTTGAAAATGGGGACATTTTTTTTCTTCAACTCCAAACCATTAGCTTAGACAATGGTTCTGAATTTCTTTCTAAACAAATTCAAATGTGGTTTCATGACAATGTAATTATTTACCAACGTAGTTGCGTTGCGACCCCCAACAAAATGGTGTTGTAGAACTTAAGCATCGACATCTACTTGATGTTGCTAAAGCTCTACGATTTCAAGCAAACTTGCCTTTTTCTTTTTGGGGTGAATGTATTCTCACTGCTGCTTTTCTTATTAACAAACTTTCAACTCCGATCTTTAAATATAAATGTGGTGACCCTTGTGAACGGGTGTTATTTGAGCAGGTGCAGGAAACATTTGGCGAGCTACCACATTGGCAGGCTATATGGTGCTCAATTTCACATCGCCTGGGTGTGGAGAAGGAGATGCGCTTATATGTAGTTTGTTCTCTCCAAATGGTAGAGACTTTTTGGGATAAAATACAAGAGCAAAATTGTGCGGATTTGGCCCAAATCAGACAATATCATACCATCAGGTGGAGCGGGCTGTTACAAATGATATTAGAGTTGGATCAGCTGGAAGTGTGCCGATGGGGATGTTGGGCATCCTAAAGGGGTGGATTGTAGTGACCCTTGTGGGCATGTGTGATATGGGCGGGTGCGAGAGACACTAGGTGAGCTACCACACTGGTAGGCTATAGGGTGCTCAATCCCACATCGCCTGAGTATAGAGAAGAGGATGTGCTTATATGTAGTGTGTTCTCTTCAAATGGTACGAGGACTTTTGGGGTAAAACCCAAGAACAAAATAGTGTGGGCTAGGCCCAAAGCAGACAATATCATACCATCCAGTGGAAAGGATTGTTGCAAATGATATCAGAGCTAAACTCAGCTGGAAGTGTGCTGATGGGGACGTTGGGCCCCGTAGAGGGTGGATTGTGGTAACCTTTGTGGGTGGGTGCTAGAGATATTAGGCGGCTTATCACACTAGCAAACTACAGGATGCTTAATCCCACATCGCTTGGGTGTGGAGAAGAGAATGTGCTTATATGTAATGTATTCTCTTCAAATGGTATGATGCCTTTTGGGGGTAAACCCCAAAAGTAAAACCGTGCAGGTTTAGGCTCAAAACATATAATATTATACCATCAGGTGGAGTGGGTTGTTACAAATGGTATCAGAGCTGGACCCAGCCGGAAGTGTGCTGACGGGGACGTCGAGCCTCCTAGGGGTTATCATATAATCCCAACCAATACATGATTGGACCATCATTCCTCATTCTTAGGTTTCTAAATCTAGTACCTCAATACCATCCCATGACTCAGCAAGTCATCTCCAACCCATACACGGTTTAACCATTTCCTTTCGTCCCTAGGTATTCCAATCTAGTGTTCTATCATCTTGTATCAGGTACTTTACAATTTCACACGTGGTATGACCATTACCCATCGTCCCTGGGTTTTCTCACTTAGGGATCTGATACCATGTTATCACGTCCCAAAATCTGGACCACTGGGACTCCCCCGGTCCAAGTCTAAATTCTGAAAGTGAACCAGTTCATTAATCCCCGATGAACCATTTTAACCTTTAAATACTGTGAAATCTTAATCACATACATACACTGGTATATACAACATATCTCAATTGGCCTAAACCATACAACCCTTCAAAGAATCTTATTACACAAGCACGGACACATAACTTCTTATACATTCGTTATTAAAGGCTGAGACTAAAACCATTGGAAAGATGATTCAAAAATACTCAATTTAAAAAAATAATCGCTTGATTCGGGTTTGAAATGATTGAGTTATGCCTATTTCAAGATTTTAAAAATTTGCAACAGTCGACTTATCAGTCGACTATTTTGCTGCTCTAGAAAGCTCTAAAACACACTGTCTACAATTGTAGAATTATGGAAAGGAGTCAGTCAACTGATTTAACAGGAAAACCCCATTTTTACATCCTTTTGTCCAAAATTTACCATAACACTCACATATAAACCTTCCCAACACACAAAACTCATCCAACACATTCTAATCATCTAGAAATATTATACCATCATACATTTAGTCCAAAACATACAGTTGAATCGTTACGAACCCACAATCCTTATAATTTTTCATAAAAATCCAATGGTTCAACATACATCCACAATATCCATACATTGTTCATATTTGTAAGGTCCAAATGTGTTACACAGTCGACTTATCAATCGACTATTTTGCTGCTCTAGAAAGCTCTAAAACACATTGTCTACAATTGTAGACTTATGGAAAGGAGCCAGTCGACTGATTCAACTAGGAAATCCCATTTTTATATCTTTTTGTCCAAAATTTACCCTAACACTCACATATAAACCTTCCCAACACACAAAACTTATCCAACACATTCTAATCATCTAGAAATGTTATACCATCATACACTTAGTCCAAAACATACAATTGAATCGTTACGAACCCACAATCCTTATAATTTTTCATAAAAATCCCATGGTTCAACATATATCCACAATATCCATACATTGTTCATATTTGTAAGGTCCAAATGTGTTACACAAGTTACATATGTGTATAAACGTAACTAAAATCGTAAAACAAGGTTACATGCCACATGCCGGCATGGATAGCCAAATATGCACAATCCGTGCACAAAACTTTAAAATGCTTCAAAATGCACCAATAGCTCCAAGTAACTAAGCAAGTACTTTGCATTCATTCTCAATACTTTACTTGAAAAATGTTTGGAGAGAAAGGGGTGAGCACAACGGCGGCTCAGTAGAAATACACAAATCAACTTATGCATCAACTCGACGCGACCTACATGAATGCAAACATGTCATCCCTATAATATATGACATACTCCTAATACATGTGAAATGTTATCATGGCATTCCTACATTATATGGCATACTTCAATGCACATGCTCAAATGAATTTAAATTCAAAGCTTAAATGGAAGACATGTTCAACATTACTCAATTTCAAGAAAAATACCACGCAATATCAATATGATTATAAATCAACAATAACACTTAAGCACCAAACTACATAAGTTTCGAAATCATACAATGGTGGAGTAGTCGTAGGTCGCAAGTTAAGAGCTTGTTGAGCAATTTTCCTAAATATTTTACTTCACAGGCTAAAACCCGAGGGTCTAGATAAAACTCAAATATTCTATTTCATGGGCTAAAACCCGAGGGTCTAGACAAAACTCAAATATTCTACTTCACGGGCTACTAACCCCGAAGGTCTAGACAAAACCCCTTGGCTAAGTTTTGGGCTAAGAGCCCTTTTTTATTTCCGACCTACTCCCAAAATTAACAACCAATCACATAGGTTTCAAGTATGACAACACATACAATTTCAAGTGTATCATAATCCACTTAATCCACATGCTAAAACATGTAATTTCATGCATATCACAATGTAACAATCCCACCATTCAAGTGTATCATAAGCCTCTTAACTTTCATGCTAACACATGTAATTTCATGCATATAATGATGTAATATTTAAAGAAATGATCATTTTCATGCATATTATCAAACACATAACATGCATTATACACCACATGGTCTCTACACTATAAATCATATTATAAAGCAACATACATCCACAATTAACAATATTTAAACATATAAACACAATTCAATACTCATGAATTCAACAATATCATCAATTAGCACAAATTGACCCAATTAAAAATACAAGACCCACATCCTCACAACTCTAAACATACTAAACAACATATCCACATCAATTCCTAAGAAATTGATGATAAGATGGGGAGAATACCCCTACCTCAAGTTTGGAAGCCTTCCAAGCAATTTTCAAAAATCACCAAACTCCAAGTTTGTCCAAATTGTGATTTCTTTCCATAGAACTATAGATCGGGTCGAGGAGAACACACTTTCCTTATTGGATAAAATTCGAATCAAACTTTAATAACTCTCAATTTTCAGAACTCTCACTTGGGGGACTTTGAACCCACTAATGTATAGAGGAGGAAAAGAGAATAAACTTTCTCTCTTGAGACAAGCCCCAAATCACAGTTTAAAGTGATGAAAACCAAGAAGGAAGCTTGGGGAAGAAGGAGAGCCTTCAATGGCTAAAATCTGTATCTATCACCTCTCCCCCAGCAATATATATATGTATATATGACACCTCACCAAGGGGTAAATGACCATTTTGCCTTTAAGTCACTTAACGTACCTTTCTAGGCTCCGTTTTTGATTTTGAAAACTCCTACAGCCTCAAAATCACTCCCTTAACTCATTAAATATTTTTTTTTCACTCAAAATCAAAAATAATTATTTTCTAAAAATTTTTTAAATTTTCGGGCTCACCCGGACGGCGTCTCGGGCTCCAATTTGACCAAAACGTCAAACTTCTTCAAATATTTTGAAAACTTTCAAAAACCTTAAATTAACCTTCCAAACATGTTTTCTATGCTCGAAACATCCATTACATCACTCGAAACACATTTATAGAGAAAAAAATGAAATACCGGTCAAATTTGATCACAGTCTTTACATTCCTCCCATCTTGATATTGTCAATTGGGTATTTCGTTATCTCAAAGGTACTATTGGCAAAGGTTTATTCCTTTCTGCATCTAGTTCTCTTACTTTAGTTGGATATGCTGACTCTGATTGAGCCGGTTGTCCTAATACTCGTCGTTCGACCACTGGTTATTTCACCATGTTAGGTTCTAGTCCTCTTTTTTAACTAACAATTTCTCATTCTTCTGTAGAAGTAGAATATCGTTCCCTCGCTGCACTAACTTTTGAGTTACAATAATATTGGTTAAAATATCTTCTCTCAGATCTTGGTTTCAATCATACATAACCAATTACAGTTCATTGTGATAGTCAAGCTGCTATTCATATTGCTGAAAACTTGTCTTCCACAAACACACAAAACATATTGAAATTGATTGTCATTTTGTTCGTGAAAAAATTCAAGCAGATCTTCTTGCTCCTTCCTACTTATGATCTAGCGACCAATTGGCGGACATTTTTACCAAACCACTTGAAGGTGATGCTTATCGTCGATTACTTTGCAAGTTGGGAGTTATTGACATTTTAATCCCATCTCCAACTTTAGGGGGGGGTGGATATTGGACGAAAAACAAGGAGTCCACAACAGTCCAATCTTTTAGACTTTAGTTGTTAGCTTTCAAAAATTTGTTATTAATGGACGAATTCAAAAGTTCATAACAGTCCAATCTTTTAGGCTCTTTTAGGCTTTAGTTGTTGTAATAGAGTAGTTAGTTTTCTATTTTTGTGTATTTTGAGTCTTGTAAATTTGCTTATATATACACGGCAACTAAATGAAATATATCAAGTTCACAAATCATTTTCTTCTCATCTTTTTCGTTCTCATCTTATTTTACAAGTTCTTTGATCAAATCCTTGTTTGAAGTCCAGGATTTCTGGCTTCAATGAACAACCTTAATGTGCATTTTGGTGACAATGGTGATGTTTATTTTATCGTGCTAATTTGTACTTTCATTCAAATGCCAAGGATGATGAAAGGATAATGTAGTTTCTTCAATCAGAAAATCACTAGTATTTTTCTGCGAAAATCACCTAGATAGTCGGAAGTTCTAGGGATGGAAGGAGTTGGGAGAGATAAATTAGGTACACTACAAAGATAATCTTTATTGGTTTGCGCAAATCACCTGTTGACTTGGATTTGTTTTTTAACACGTTCTTTATATGTGGTTTTCTTTTGGTTCAACACGTGTTTGAAATTTAATTATTTGAGTAATAGTGATAGAAATTTTTTGTTTTGACTTTGATACCATATTAATCACTATGTACATTTTAAGCTTAAACTATTAATATTTAGGGTGTAATTTTAATATTTATTTTCTCTAAGGCACGATGACTGTCTCAAATTCTCAGTAGCCAGTGGATTCATATTATTTGAAATGAAGTTCTTAGTACTTTCTCTCTTTCCTTTTATATTCTTTGGGTAAGCCAAATAATTGATACTTGAACCCAAACCCAATTGGCGATCTACTAACATATGATTAGTTTATTTATTAACTTTGAAGTACTTTTTGTTCTCTACTTGATAATCAAATTTAAGTATATATAACACTGCATGGAAAGGTAGTACCAATTTCGATGGATATAAATTAGGACTAATGATCGAATGAATGAGGGCAACCTAGAGTTTTATATCCCTATTGGGGCATTGCAAGAGTATTTCATAATGCACTCCACAAATGCCATCATCTTCTCACATTGTACCCTAGGTGGTCTTTGTTTAAGCCTTCAACATCATGTTGTCTGCAATGTAAGAGTGGCAAAATTTGACAACGTCCCGTTAACACAATTTGAATTTAATTCTTAATTAGCATGTTTAACAACCTGCTAAATTTGTATGCTGATTTATACATTTAATCTGATTTGACTTGTTTAACTAAACGTGTCAAGTCATCAATTCTTGTAGACTAATGTTATTTCTTCTCCTTTCAAAGAAAAAAAGTAGAGGATTTAAGTTTCCCAAGTGCATTGTGGGAGTTATTTGTTAGAAAGAAAAAAAAAAATCATGTCAAGTTAATTTGTTTGATAGGTATCAACATATTTTAATTAGTATGGATATTTTTGTCAATTCATGATATTATTATGAAACCTAAACAAGTTAATTATTTAACCTATCAAGATGAATAGGAAAATTTAGTCATTTCTTAAATTTTCATTCAATATCTTTAATTTTTTTTTTTGGTTATATTTGTATTTTATAATTAAGAAAAATATTAAACATATAATGTTATGTCACAAGCCACATGACACATTTGATATTAAACATGCTACACGGATTATATCATCTTACCAATTTAATAAGCATGTCATGTGAATGATTTTTGACACTTAGAATAAACGAGTTATTTTTTGTTGACTTGTGTAACATGATATCCTTATCTCAGACACGTCATGATTTCAATCCTTACTGCCATTTGCTAAATCTGTAATGTTTTGGTGAACTCAAGATTCATGTGTCACATAACAAAGAGCAAGATCAAATTTTATCAGAATTTATACGTAGTATACCACTTCCAGGTCCTCTGCCTCCTTAATCCTCCCCATTATCCAACTCCATTAGTGCACTACACTGAATAAGTCTCATTTACGCGATATTAGCACAACGATAAAGTTATTTCATTTTGAGTAAATTAAATACCAAAAAATTACTTACTAGGTGATTTTCCGCTTTTAGTTCGCATCCATTCTTCATTCAAATACTAAAAAAAGAAAAAATGCAGCCTTCTAGAACTTGATTAAAATTAAATAACTAAAATAGTTAAATCAACGGGGTCCCTCTCAACAGAATTTCTTGGTCCATCACTGGCATGGCCGACAACAGGGAAGACTGCAAAAGAATCCAAGGTGGTCGGTCAAGCTTTCTCTAAAAAAGATTTTGTGGGGGTGGGTGAGCATCCTCTGCAATATAGATCCCAGTTCACACACGAGTGGATCTCAACATGTATAAAGTCTGAAATCCGTTGAATGTTGTACCACAAAGGATTCAAGCATGGAGTGATTTTTTATATAGTGGTGGAGGGTCAATAAATAATGGGTAATAACCATCGAGTAATGTTGAAAAGCAAAGACCAAAGTTATTTAAAGTGGTGGTTTATATAATTACATTAATGTAATAAGATAAGAGATATATACCAAAAGTCATATAGTCTAGCCGTCTAGGGGAGGACATGGGATCTCATGAAGTGACAGCACCAGTTAGGTGTAAATCCCCTAAGTTGTGCCTCCAACGTCCAACCTACCTAGGCATGACTCTTTTATCTTGATATTCTCTTCTCATGGTTGGTCAGTAGAATAGGAACTCCTCAAAGTTTCCAAACAAGTCTTGTAAAGATATATGTATGTGAGATGTATAGTACACGCATATGGAACATAATTAAATATTATTGTAGAGCTTTAAGAATTAAAGTAATTAAATAAATATCCCTGAAATACGGGGTGTGGTGAAGTTCCATAAGTGGGTGGTTGTCCAGACCTAGTCAAATGTATAGAATTATCATGTGGAGTCATTTTGATGGATGGTGATTGTATACTTGATACTTTAACTGCACTTGTTCATTGAAGACCAGGTATTAATCTTGATTTGGCCAAAACAAATAATAGAAATGAAGAAAGAGAGCAGGCTTATAAAGGCTCAGGATTTTCCTCTACCAGCTATCGTGCTGTTTGAATTGGGTACATTTCTTACACTTCAAAGGATATATATATATATATATATATATATATATATATCATCAAGTGTACACTTAA
Organism: Cornus controversa; assembly: GCA_026545225.1. Classification (NCBI taxonomy): domain Eukaryota; kingdom Viridiplantae; phylum Streptophyta; class Magnoliopsida; order Cornales; family Cornaceae; genus Cornus; species Cornus controversa. Next base: position 41,351,990 of record CM048852.1, on the reverse strand, counting down.
ACAAGTTTCTGTTATTTTGTTGTTCTTCCAATTGATTTCAAAGAAGTAGATATATATGTTTGTTGTTCTTTTCAAATACTACTATGACTTTTGAGATGCAGTCTCACAGTTATGTTGTATTAGCATTTAGATGGTCTCATATTTTGTTGGATATCTAAAGTTGAAAGTGGAAGCCTAAAAGAAATAGCAAAGCTAATGTTGATTTTGACTTGGATAAAATCTTCATGATAGGCTGCACCAAACTGGTCCCATCACTTGCTTAATTCAATGAGATTTCAAATTGTCTCAGCTCATCAGTGTCCTTTCGATACGACTTTTCATTTTCCATACCTCGTACCAAGTGGCATCACTCTCTATCCATATCTGAAAGAACAATACAGAAGGCACTAAGCCACGATCATTTCATCTTGGAACAGAGTAAGGAAGTGTGAGGTGAATGAGTGACTCTTAGAATTAATTTTAGGTCCTGTCTCCATTCCTCAGTGGAGCTTCCACTGCAACACCACCTACCTCGTACCAAGAGGCATCACTCTCTATCCGTATCTGAATTTATGTATGTGTATATATATAGTTTCTTTAATTTGCTTTTCATTAAGTATCCAACATTGTTCAACTTTCCTTGAAACCCAAATGGGGCACTCAGGTTTGAGCACTAAAATATTTTGGCCACATATAAATGTTTCCATACTTGTCGTACTTCTATATTGCATGAGCTTACTGCAATCAGGCTTTCCTGTCTCCTCAGCCACCTCCAGGCTAGGAGGTAATGAGACAGATCAACTTGCATTGCTTGCATTCAAGGCTGAAATAAAGAATGATCCTTACCAGGTTCTGAGCTCATGGAATGGATCCATTCACTACTGCCAGTGGCACGGTGTTACATGTGGTCATCGCCACCGGAGTAGGGTCACCGTGTTAGACCTGCGGTCTCAGAAACTGGTTGGGGCCATATCGCCACACCTCGGAAATTTGAGCTTTCTTAGGGTGCTAAGGCTGCATAACAATAGCTTGAGTCACAAAATCCCCCCAGAACTTGGCCATTTGCATAGGTTGCAAAATTTGAGCCTGTTCAATAATTCACTGGGTGGCGAAATTCCTGCCAATATATCTAGTTGCTCCAACCTCATTTCTCTTGATTTAGCTAACAACAGGTTGATAGGAAAAATTCCTGCAGAGCTTGGTGTCTTGTCTGAGCTCCAAATTTTTTATGTTGATACCAACAGTTTATCAGGAACCATCCCTCCTGCTTTAGGAAATCTTTCATCTCTTCTGGGATTCCTAGCAGGAAAAAATATCTTGGTAGGAAGCATTCCTGAGGCTCTATGCCAATTAACAAACCTGAAATTTATGGCAGTGAGAGAAAACAGATTGTCTGGTACCATCCCTTCTTCACTTTTTAATCACTCTTCTATTATAGCTATTGACCTTGGAACCAACCAATTCCAAGGGAATCTTCCCTCTGGCTTGGGAATCACTCTTCCTAATCTCCAATTTCTCAGCATTTTCGACAATCATTTCACCGGTCCCATTCCTGTTTCACTATCGAATGCCACAAATCTAGTTTACCTTGTGGCTGGTTTTAATGGACTCACAGGAAAAGTGCCTTCCTTGGAAAACCTGCATGGACTTAAAAGGTTTGCCATTGCTTTCAATAGTCTTGGAAGTGGGAAAGCTGATGACTTGAGTTTTCTATCCACTTTAACTAATGCCACAAATTTAGAGGTATTGCATCTGAATGAAAACAACTTTGGAGGGGTATTGCCAGAGTCCATCAGCAACCTGTCAACCAAGCTAGCAGAATTTTCCTTATCATACAATCATATATCTGGAAACATACCAGCAGGGATATTGAATCTCATCAACTTGCAGGCCTTATATTTGGCAGCCAACCAATTCACTGGTAACATTCCCACTGACATTGGGAAGCTTCAAAAGTTACAAGAATTGGCTTTTCTTGAGAACAATTTCTCAGGAAACATTCCATCCTCCCTTGGAAATTTAACTTTCTTAACCAAATTCAGTTTGGCAGAGAATAATTTTCATGGTGGTATCCCTTCAAGTCTGGGCAAATGCCAAAATTTGGTATTATTGGATCTTGGTCGAAACAACCTTAGTGGTACAATACCACAAGAAATCTTTGCTCTCTCATCTTTATCGATAACTCTAGACCTATCTCAAAACCATTTGAGTGGCTCACTTCCCATGGAAGTTGGAAATTTGAAAAATCTCGAATACTTGGATGTTTCCAAAAGCAATCAATCTGGCAAAATTCCTGATTCTCTCGGTAGCTGTGTAAGATTGGAAACAATATATTTGCAGGGAAACTTCCTTCAAGGCCGCATTCCTTCATCTCTAAGATTTTTGAGAGGTATTCAATTATTAGATCTTTCTAGCAACAATTTGTCAGGTGAAATTCCAGAATACTTGGAGGGCTTCAAATTCTTGCAGAAATTAAATCTCTCTTTCAATGATTTTGAGGGTGAAGCTCCAAGAGAAGGTATCTTTAAAAATGCTAGTGCAATCTCCATCACAGGAAACAGAAAGCTCTGTGGGGGTGTACCTGAATTGCAGCTACCTAAATGCAGCTTCAAAGGGACTAAAAAGAGGAGACCAGTTCTTTCTTTAAAGTTAATAATCATTATAGCATGTGTGCTTCTAGGACTAGCCTTGCTGTTATGTCTTCTGTATCTTTGTTGGTCTAGGAAGAGAAGAAAGGAACCTCCTTCAGGTTCACTAGAAAGTTCACTTTTGAGAGTGTCTTACCAGAGTCTTCTTAAAGCCACTGGTGGATTTTCTTCAGCCAATTTGATTGGAGTGGGTAGTTTTGGATCTGTGTACAGAGGAACTTTTGATGATGGGAAAATTGTTGCTGTGAAGGTACTTAACATGTTACACCGTGGAGCTTCCAAGAGTTTCATTGCAGAGTGTGAGGCCTTGAGGAGTATCAGACATCGTAATCTTGTCAAGTTACTAACTGCATGTTCAAGTTGTGATTTTCATGGAAATGATTTCAAAGCTCTGGTCTATGAGTTCATGGTTAATGGGAGTTTGGAGGAGCGGCTGCATGGAAGTACAAGAGGAGATTTCATACATGATGAGCCCAGGAAGTTAAACCTACTTCAGAGGTTAAATATTGCCATTGACGTTGCTTGTGCTCTGGAATATCTTCATCATCATTGTCAAACACAGATAATTCACTGTGATCTCAAGCCTAGCAATGTTCTTCTCGACAGTGAAATGACTGGGCATGTTAGTGACTTTGGGTTGGCTAGATTCTTGCAGGAAGCCACCCACAGCTTTTCTACAAATCAAACAAGCTCTATTGTAGTAAGAGGATCAATTGGGTATACAGCTCCAGGTAAATATGCTCATCATTTTATTTTTCCCCTCTTTTCTATTTTCTATTCCCTAGAATATTTAAAGATATATATATATATATATATATATATATATATATATATATATATATTTGAGGATTCTATTGTCGATATCAGCTTGTTTAGTAATACCTGCACCAACTTCTAATGCCCTCATAAATTTAGAAAGTATATATACTTCCAGTCCAAGTTCTCTAAAAAATATGTTTGTGTATTTTAAATGCAATATTCTTATAGCAATAGTGTGTATGCAGAAGAGTTGCTCCATGTTTCAAGTGCTTGAACATTGAGCTCCTTGACCTTCTGAAAAACCTTGAGCTCCTTGATAATTATGGTTATGGTGTATTTGTTTGTGCATTGCAGAGTATGGCATGGGAAGTGAGGTGTCGGCATATGGTGATGTGTACAGCTTTGGCATCCTCCTTTTAGAAATGTTCACCGGGAAGAGACCCACCGATGACATGTTTAAGGATGGTTTAAATCTTCACTACTTTGTTAATGCAGCTTTGCCCAACAGAGTGGCAGAGATTGCAGATCCAATGCTTCTCCAAGAAAACGAAGAGCATAGAAGCGGTATCCATGTTCACAGTAAAAGTAGCATCAGAAGTGAAAAACTTGAAGAGTTCTTGGTTTCCATATTTACAGTTGGAGTCAGTTGTTCTGCAGAATTGGCAAGAGAACGGATGAACATTCATGATGTTGTTGGCAAGTTGCATTCAATGAGGGGTGTTCTTCTTGGAACCGGAAAACGTGGAGAGAGAGAGAGAGGACCGGTATGAGTACAACCAATTCTTGAGGTAAAAGATTTGCAATGGGTATGGGTACCAGTACTGCACCTTCATGCAGGTTAACTCAATTATGTGCTGTGTATCTGAAAAATGATCATATGGTCAAAATATAGGTCTTAGTCTTACCCTTTCATTGGTACATTCTAAGGATATATATGTCATTTACATGTCACATGGAAATTGATTGGGTTCATATGTCTTGCATAGAGTTCAAAATGAATCCAATGTGTTTGTGACAGTACTTAATGAGCATAGTTCTTTGCTCAAATCCTTGTTTGAAGTCTAGGACTTCTGGCTTCAATGAACAACCTTAATGTGCATTTTGGTGGTAATGATGATGTCTATTTTATTGTGACAGTATTAATGTGCTTTCATTCATTTAGAATTTTTTTTTGTATCCAGTTTTTTTTGGATTCATTTAGATCCTGCTGTTGGAGATGATGACAGGAATGGACATTTGAAATTTCTTTTAACTTGCCTACACTAAAAAAGTAAAAAATAAAATCGGCATAGAGAGAATATGCATTTCATTTTATTCTAATCTTGTCTACCAAACACGACCTCGTAAAATTACTAAAAAAAGAAAGTTAACCAGAAAAATCATAAATAAATAGATGGTGACGACTGATATGTAATAATATAAAAGTTAAATGCAATCACCTTCTGTGAGATTTCATTTATTTACATTCGAATAAAAAAAAATTCATGAGATTTATGATGAAATTACTTTTATAACCCAAATATTTCAGCATAAAAATAACAAAATATCTCTAATTGTGAAAAGAATAAATTGCCCGCTACAGAGCAACTTTCAGCTTTCAGTTCATGTTACTGTTCATTGGCTCCACTGCCATAACCACCTCTGCAACAAAAACACCCAAGTCACCATGGAATTCAAACACACCACAAGTGGTATCAGCCTCTATCACCCATAACCAACCTCGCCGAAGTCTGAACTCAACCAGAACAGAACTCAAACAAAAGCCCATCGACCCTTAATTATGTCATTTGCCAATACCTCACCCCAACCCCTATTTTTAAGCCGTTGTCACCGATCGAAAACTCCATTGCCGTAAGCCTCGTCTTGCCATCACCGGCGAAACCACCGTACATCATCCTTTGTCAAAATCTAATTGTTGGAAACGCGTCAACATCACCTCGCAAACGAGCCCTAAAGGCTCACTGATTGTGTGTGTGTATATATATATATTCACACATCTTTCATAGATATAATTACGATCACAATGAAGAATAAAGAGAGGAGAGAGAGAGAGAGCAGTGAAAGTTATGGATCCACGGGTGAATTTACAGAGTTGTGTGTGTGTGTGTATACATATATGTTCTGGCTAGGTTTTTTGTTTGAGTTCTGTTATGGTTCGAATGATTGTGATTGCGAATGGTTTGAAGCTGGGTTCAACTTTACAAAGGGGTTATTAAAGGGAATGAGGAAATGGATTTCCGGAGCACTTCCTCCTATTCGGAACAGCTCGATCAGATCAGATCAACTTCACCTGCTGCACATTCCATTCCTAAACAAGTATTGCCCTAGCTTGATGGCACAGACTCTTGAACTCAGCCTTCGTCGACTTGCACTCCATCAATTGCTCAATCTGCCGGTCCAGGTGGCTGTGGGGGAAGAAAAATTCCCACCAAAAACAAGAAGACATGAGCATAAGAAAAGTTAACATTGTACCGTGGCATGATCTGGGTTGGTGCTGAGAAAGATATGCGGAAGTAATTGTGCTGACGCGAGCATCACATGTGGCTCAACAAGTCAAAGAGACATCGTCAAATCAGGTTCAAATTAGAAAAGATTGTATTCTTTTCTTGAAAAACGAAATTGATATAAATCAACCTCAAATCAAGAAAAAATCATGGAATAATCGGCACTAAATCAGCACTAGAATGAAAGCACTCCTTATATAAATATGCATAGAAAATCTCATAAAGGAGGAGGGCGAAAGATGGCAGGAGGCCATGGCTAGAGATTTTGAGTGCAATCGTTGTAATATCTCATGAAATAGAAAATAAAGTCTTCTTTCATTTATAGACATAGGCCGAAATTATGCCGAACCATGTAAATCCCGGTTATCTACTTTAATTTCCATAATTATTGAGTGTTATTTGCTTATTAATTGCTTAATTTTATTGGGCGATTTTTTGCACCTACAAAGGCATTGTCTCTTTCTCCGATTGGAAACACCAATCGATCAGATAGTGAAGATTGAACCGAAAACTCAACAAAAATCGATCAACTACGTACCGAGATTTGAATTCAATTCGATAGGTTCAACATCCGAACATGATATGCGATAAATTAAGGTTTCGTGCTAAATCAATTTGAATCCCTCAATCATCATCCTTATCATTTCCTAGTTTTGAGATTTATAGCCATTGATAAAAATCTATCTCTCTCTCTCTCTCTCTATGTCCATGGAAGACCTGCTTTCACACAAGGGCAATTTTGTCCTAATTTTTTTGATATTTTGTAAATACACTTGTGGAGGACAAGGGCAATTTTCTCTCTCACACATTTGTGGAGGACGTTTTGGTCACAAAGGAGTATCAGTAAAAAGTGTGTAAAGTTCGAGGGAATACAATGTACCAAAGTTTTAATTAGATCAAACCTGAAAGAGGTCATTCTATTTAACCCTAATAATAATAATACTAATTTGAGTAACTTGATCCCAAGTTTAGTTTGCACAAATTAGAGTTATGTTGTTATTACATTGAATTTTTTTCTATCCTTCGAACCAAACTAATAAAAAATAAATTAATCAAATTGTTTGATTCACATTCGGTTCTGATCTCAAGGTTTAGACATTTAATTCCTACAAGCGTCAAACCCCTTAGATGGGATATGGGTGAATCCAATAAGAGACCTCAAGATTAAATTATTATTTTATTTTTTTGGATATTTTGAAGGTATTTAAACTTTGGGAAGGAATGAAAAATAAAAAATAAAATGGAAGTGGCTCCAGGTATAAAAATTTTAATTATTAGATTCCAAGCTCACGTCAATGTGATGCTTGGGACTATTTGATTTACAAGTTCTACCCATCTATGCTTAATTTAATTTTAAAAGTATTTCTGGTCACAAACACAATCATCCATCAACACGGGAGAAAGTATTGATTGGCTAACCTAGCTATAGCCCATGTCACACCCCGATTTCTGACTCCCGGTTAAGAGTGAAGAAAATGGGAGTGAATGGTTATTATATATTGTCAACACTCTTAATCACAGTAGCTCTTTGATATCATGTTTTGAAACCAAATTGTCATGCCCCAATTTTCGTCTTTCGAAAATTAAAGGTGATTGAGCTACACATCATCATCTCACATCCCTAATCATCAATATCAATGCGGAAGCTAAAATTACATGCACGTGTTTATGATCGTGCATTGCAGATTCAACTAACCTCAATGGGTCCCTCACGTAACGCCTCTCCCTCACCTAACCATATCATCATGTCTCAGCCAGCCAAACATTTCGATGGATCGTAATGCTGGTTACGATGCATCAAACATATATCAAAACATGTTGCGAAAAATTATGAATTTTGTATGGAACACTCAACCATTTACAATGCATCGTTATTGAATTTTCGATGCATTGCCATATCACGATACATTGTAATTAGGATTACGATGCATCGTAATCACTCATTTACTACAATAACCCAATCCATTAAGTGATTACAATCTATGCTATCCATATCTAACTCCCAACCTATTGTCCTCATACATTCTCTATAAGGTGAAAGACATTAAGAGAATGATTCAAAACATCATTAACATAGTTCAAGCATAAATTTGAATCTCCAAGCCATCATATCGTAAAAATTCATACATTGAGGTTCAAAACAAAACATTTCCCATTCACGTCTCAAAATTCATATATAAGCCACCAAGTACGATTACATTTGAAAATCAAAATACGTTAACATGATTTAAATGTACATATAACACCAAAAACATAGTCCACATGCCACAAACTGGCATAGATATTTATCTACATATCCAAAAGGTCAAAAATACAAAAGAACTCCAAGGATCCACTTAAGCTAATCAAGTCTCGTCCTCCATCGATACTTTATCTGTAAAAAAAAGTTTGAGAAAAATGGGTGAGTATACAACTACGCCCAATAGCAATGATCCACCCGATTTTACCTTAACTCAGGCAATCATGCATGAATGCATAATGAAATCTCTATATGGTTATATGAGAAATATTCATTCTTTTCACCCTTAAAACACTCAAGTTTTGAAAATTATGAATGATGTTTCACATTTGAATATATAACAACTTGAATGAATCCACAACTCGCAAGTAAACTCACACCACGTAAAATTTGAAAATCAATTCAACTGAGGACTTCGTTTATCACAATTCCATAGTAAGGGTTTCTTCGAAACCACAAACTCTGCCTACACTTTTTGGGTTACTAGCCCGACAGAAGCGACACTCATTTGGCCAAGTTTTGGGTCTTGCACCCTAGGGCTTTGGTTCTTCTTAATTCTCACACATGCCCCAAAAATTATGTTTTTCACATAATGTACACTTATCACATAAATGCACAAAAATTCACAATTCTCACATATTGCATTTTATCACATAATACACCACAACTCATAGATTATCACAATTATTATCAAATGTATAATATAATCGAATTAATGCATGTCATCCTCAAGCTTGTTATAATGAAAATTACTCATTTCATGTAGAATCACAACCAATGCATTTTTTTTTAAGGAAAACTCATTTCATGCATTTTTCTTAACTCATGAAATCAAAACTCATTCACTACTCATATGAACACAATTTAAAACATGTATCCACCAATACCACAAAATCATGCATAAAACATACTTTCAATACATACATACATATATACATATATACATATATATATATATATATACATATATACATATATACATATATATATATATATGCACAAAATCCTAATCTCACAAAATATCCAACATATCTTTCATGTCATAAGTAAGGGACCTATAGAATCAAAATAAAGAGGAATTTCACACCCCTACCTCAAGTCCTAAGCTTAGAAGCCAAGTGAAAATTTCAGCCCTTTCTACCTTGTCAAGCGTGGACTTTGTTCAGTTCAAACCGGCGTCCTTAGCCCAAGGAACAATCTACCCTTCTTCGAAAAATCCCAAATCCAAGTGCAAAGTCTCCAAAATGTATAGAGAAGGGAGATGGATGAAGTGAGAGAGTTAGAGAGAGAGAGATTGCTGAAAAATGAAATATCTCAGTCCCTCTAGATATTTATATATCCACTTAGGGTGCAAAATGACTGAAACGCCCCCGAGTCACTTAACGTACCCTCCCGACCTCCATTTTTGATTTCGAAAGCGGTTATGGCTTCGAAATCGATTCCTTAACTCTCTAAAAATTTTGTTTGGTTCATAATCAAAAATAATATTTTTTCAAATTTTTTTTGGATTCCCGGGCCCACCGGACTGTGCCCCGGGGCCCCGTTAACCCAAAAAGTCAAACTTCTCCAAATGTTCTCAAAAGTTTCCAAAACCTTAATACAATCATCTAAACATGTTTCTCATATTTAAAGCATACTAAATATCATTAAAAATACATTTAAAGCAATAATAATCAATAAAATAGAAACTGGTCAAAATTGGACCCAGTTTCTACAGCCCAGGTAAAAAAAAAAAAAAACTTAATATTATTGTGTTTATTAGTTCACAACCCACTAGCACGGTTAGTAACTTGGGGCTCATTCACGAAAATATTTTTTGTTTTCGGTTTCTATCTCCTAAAAAGGTAAAAACAGAAACAAAAATTATGTTTAATAAAATGTTCCTGTTCTCTATAATGAAAAATGTTTTGTGAAAAAATGAGGAAACTAAAAAAAAGATAAAAAAAATGTTTCTTCTATTTATTCACTCTAGGAGAAAAAATATTTTTTCCACTATAACAGAACCCAAATTACACTCTCTTTTATATTTAACTTAAAACAATTCATGTGAACAAATTGAATCCATGCCCAATGAAAGAATAACCAGAACTTTCACTACCCATTATTTTTTGCATAATTGTTTTCTTATTTAAATATTATAATCGTTTTCTTGTCTACTTAACTAAATAATATATAATAAATTAATATGATAATATATAACGTGGAGAAATTATCTAGATTCAAATAAAAAAACTTTGAAAATGCTCTTGTTTTCATCTTTTCTTTTTTAAAAAAAAAAAATTCACTTATAAATAATAACTCTTTATGATATACATGTTAATGAATATTAAATAAAATTAAAAATAAATTTGTGTAACAAATTGTTACTAAACACTGTTTTCTATTTTTTATTTTCAAAATTGTGGAAACAAGTTTTAATTAACGCTATTCTACTTTTTGTTTTCTCTTAGAAAAACAAAAATATATTTCTGTTTTTTTTTCTGAATGCAAAAATAGAAAACGAAAATGTAGTAAACCACACCCTTAGTATTACAAAAAAAAAAAACACTTCCTCATTTACAACATATATTTGTCATAAAAATTATTATGTTCATTTTTTAATTTTTCTTACTTTTAGCCCTCCCCACTTTGCAACTCCGTCCTTGTCCTTGTCCATCACCCAATATAAAATAGGGTGAATATCTCTGACATCGCTCGACTTATTCATAGTGATAAGAATTTAGAGATATTTGGACAAATCTCAAGGAGGCTGAGCTCATCAAGTTAGCATCTGAGAGCACATCAACTGCTAGAATTCTCTGTTTTATTAACTTATGAAGAGCCTCTTTCAATTACTTCCTTTCTATTTTCTATTCCATTCTTACTATGTTCGCATTTTTCCACCTTTTGATTAGCTAGGAAATTGATCTAACTTGCCTTGCTTGTTTTGAGAAAACATGAAATGAAAAATCAATGCAAATTTCTTCATTACTGCAAATAGTGAGGTGTTACAAGTGTAGCAGGCCTGGTACAGTAATGACTTGAAATAAAATGAGAGAATTGATGGTGATAAAGCATGTGAATGTCATTAAACTTGGTAAAACAAATACACTGAGACTATAATGGGATTTTTGGCTCTCACACCCTTGAGGTTTATTCTAACTACACATATATTTATAATTTGACAAAACCTACACTCACATTCTTGAGGTTTGACATATGATTACACTCAACCCCAACACTATATGTATTGTCTGTTTTATCATTCCATTGACTCAAAAGATATTCTTGACCTCATTTCTCTTTTTCAATTAGACAAAACTACCCTTACTTTCCTTTTAACCTTAAGACACACACACATTTATATATATTGTTGCAGCACTAAAAATATATTGCAAATTTTATTAAATATATTTTTAATATATGTTATATTACATATTTTACTAAAAAATAAATTTACAAAAATTACATATATTACAAATTGAAAAAGAAAAATTTCAATTTAATAAATTTAATATATGTTATATTACATATACGTAATATAACATATATTAAACTGAAAATTTTCTTTTTCAATTTGTAATATACATAATTTTAGTAAATTTATTTTTAAACTTAAACTTACTTTTTTTAGTAAAATACGTAATATAACATATGTTTAAAATATATTTAATACAAATTGCTGTGTGTGTGTGTGAGAGGGGGGGGGGGGGCTTAAGGTTAATAGGGAAGTAAGGGTAGGTTTGGCTAATTGAAAAAATAAAAAAAGGTCAAGAATGTCCTTTGAGTCAATAGAGAGGTAAAATATACTATACATATAATATTGGGATTGAGTGTAATCATGTATCAAACCTAAGGGGGTGTGAGTGTAGATGTTGCCAAATTATAAATATATGTGTAATTAAAACAAATCTCAGGGGGTGAATGTATTTTGCCCTTATATATATAACTCTTTACTTGTGTAAATCTTATTGGAGTTATATATGTCAATTATCATAGACCATACCACATAAGAGTGTAAAGACTACAAAAGAGTATAATTATAAAGGTACTCTTCTAAAAAAAAGCCACTCCCGTCTTTGGCCCACCCCGTTTATTAAACAGGTGGGGCGGGGATAGGGAAAGCTTTATTTAATGAGGATGGGGATAGGGTTAGGTTCCCGTGCCCTCTTGCCATCCTTAAGGGCAACCCAGAAATTTATCTCCCTTTTTGGGCATTGCAAATCTATTTCGTAATAGATTCCACAAATATTTTCACCTTCTCATATAATACGCTCGATAGTCTTTGTTTACGTTGTACGTCACATAAGACTAGCAACTTTTTACACAATCCATTAACATGACTCGAATTTAATAGAATTAGCATGTTTGGATTAATCTTAATTATGTTGGTATAGTAATCTTCTCAACTTGAAAAACTTGCTAAAATAAATAGGTTTATACACTCACCTCGATTTGACCCGTTTAACTAAGCGTGTTAGGTCAACTTGTTTAATAAGTACCAACATATTTTAATCAATATGGGTATGTTGTCGATTGAAACCCAAGCAAGTAAATTCTTTAATTTATCAAGATGAATTGTAAGATTTATTCATTTCTTAAATTTTCATTCAATATTTTGATTTTTTTTTTGTTATATCTGCATCTTATAATTAAGAAAATATTAAATAAACAAATCATTTTCACGTTAAGGGTTGTAGCATAGTAATATGTTTTATTACACTACTATAATTACATTAATTAATTAATTATAATGGTGTAACGAGATAAAAGGCAAAGATACAAGGGATGTAATGTAGTGATATCTTTTCTACCTCTCAAAATAGAAGTTGACACTTCAAGTACTTGCAGAGATAAATATGTATTTGAATTTCTTACCAGAAAACAGAAAAAAAAAAGATAAAAGTTAAGAGTGAAAAAGGTATGTTTGGTGGAGGACATGAAGCCATTTTGTCTCTGTATGCTTTTTGAATTTGATGAAAAAGTTGCTCGTCAAATAGTTGCATAAAATTGAAGTCTTGAAATTAAAATTAATGAAATTAATAAAATTTTAGTTAATTCCACCGATGTCAATTTCAATTCTAATTCCCTAGACAAATTCTTGAAATATTAGAAAGTGACATTTGTGCAAGTTGTCTGTATGTGCCTCCAACTTAGGCAAGATGACACTTTTATCGATACTCTTCTCGAGATTTGTACATAAAATGGGAGATATTAGGTTGCGCAACCCTTGAATTTTGTGAGTTCCACAAAATTTAAGGGTTGTGTTTGCACAATTGTGAGTCGTCACTATGCTTAGCACAAGTCAGCTTCGTGGAGGTTTCTAAACAAGTTCTTTGAAGATACATGGTATGTGAGATATAGTACACTGTACACATATATGGAATACTCCATAATTAAATGTTATTGTAGAGCTTCAAGAACTGAAGTTTAAAAAATATCCTTGAAAGAAGGGTTGTGGTGAAGTTCCATAAGAGGTTGTCGAGACCTAGCTAGTCAAATGTTTAGAATTATCACATGGAATCATTGGGATGGATAGTAAATTAGCAATGTATTTGTTCAGTTTTCACCTTTTACAAACACAAGATGGCAAGTTGCGTAACCATGTTTCTTCCTCTACTCTCTCTCTTGTCTCAGCTCACCAGTGTCCTTTATTTTCTCCTGTAAATGCTCATTAGTGTCTTTTTTCTTTCGTTTCTTTTCATTTTTCATATGTCAGTACCAAATGACCATCACACTCTGTTCTAAAAGAACAATACAACGGACATTATGCCACTATGATTTCTTGTTGGATCCAATTAGATAAGTGGGAGGAAAATGATTGACTCTTGGAAATTTAGGTCCTATGTCCATTCCACAGTGGACCTTCCAATTGTTTGTCACATTTTCTGAACCACTCAAATGGAACCTTGTAATAGTTATAGTGGGGGTGAATCCTAGTACTGACTACATGCTATGTTGCTGTCGGTAAATGACTAGTAGAATCTAGTTGATATCATGACCTGCACCTTACAGGTCCATATTTCACATTTCACAGTTCACAGGCTTACAAGAAATTCAACCCTATGAGCAAATATATAGAACCAACTGGAGAAATTATTATATATAACCTCATTGAACCTATGGTTGCAATAATCCATATATTTCACCAGTTCTCTGATTCTCGAATAATATCACTAATTCACTATTAGCCCTTGACTATATGTATGCATGTATATATACAGTTTCTTTGATTTGGTTTACATGAAGTATCCAACATTGTTCAACTTTCTTGAAACTCAAATGCCCCTTTCAGGTTTGAGCTCTAAAATATTTCGGTCACATATAAATGTTTCCATACATGTCATTCTTCTATATTGGATAAGCTTGCTGCAACCAGGCTTTCCTGTCTCCTCGGCCACCCCCAGGCTAGGAGGGAATGAGACAGATCAACTTGCATTGCTCGCATTCAAGGCCGAAATAAAGAATGATCCTCACCAGGTTCTGAGCTCATGGAATGGATCCATTCACTACTGCCAGTGGCACGGCGTTACATGTGGTCCTCGCCACCGGAGGGTCACCGTGCTCGACTTGCAGTCTCAGAAACTGGTTGGGGTCATATCGCCACACCTCGGAAATTTGAGCTTTCTTAGTTTGCTAAGGCTGCATAACAATAGCTTCAGTCGCAAAATCCCCCCAGAACTTGGCCATTTGCATAGGCTGCAAATTTTGCGCCTGAACAATAATTCGCTTGGTGGCGAAATTCCTGCCAATTTATCCGGTTGCTCCAACCTCATTACTCTTGACTTATCTAACAACAGGTTGACGGGAAAAATTCCTACAGAGCTTTGTGCCTTGTCTAAGCTTGAAGCGATTTTAGTTGATACTAACAGTTTAGCAGGAGCCATCCCTCCTGCTTTAGGAAATCTTTCATCTCTTCTGGGACTCCAAGTAAGCAAAAATAGCTTGGTAGGAGTCATTCCTGAGGCTCTATCTCAATTGAAAAATCTGAAATTTATTGCAGTGAGAGTAAATAGATTGTCTGGTACCATCCCTTCTTCACTTTTTAATCTCTCTTCTATTATGGCTATTGACCTTGGAACCAACCAATTCCAAGGGAGTCTTCCCTCTGCCTTGGGCATCACTCTTCCTAATCTCCAATTTCTCAGCATTTTTGACAACGAATTCACCGGTTCCTTTCCTGTATCAGTATCAAATGCCACAAATTTAGCTTCCTTTGTAGCTAGTTTTAATCATCTCAAAGGAAAAGTGCCTTCCCTGGAAAACCTGCATGGACTTCAAAGGTTTACCATTGGTTTCAATAGTCTTGGAAGTGGGAAAGCTGATGACTTGAGTTTTTTATCCTCTTTGAAAAATGCGACTAGTTTAGAGTATATGGAGCTGCAGAATAATAACTTTGGAGGGGTGTTGCCTGAGTCCATCAGCAACCTTTCAACCACGCTTGCAGGTTTGTCTTTGTCATACAATCGTATATCTGGAAACATCCCAGCAGGGATATTGAATCTCATCAACTTGGAGGCCTTATATTTGGCAGCCAACCAATTCACTGGTGAAATTCCCACTGACATTGGGAAGCTCCAAAAGTTACAGGAATTGGCTTTTCTTGAGAACAATTTCTCAGGAAACATTCCATCCTCCCTTGGAAATTTAACTTTCTTAACCAAACTTGGTTTGGGAGAGAATAATCTTCATGGTGGCATCCCTTCAAGTCTGGGCAAATGCCAAAATTTGGAATTATTGGATCTTGGTCGGAACAACCTTAGTGGTACAATACCACAAGAAATCTTTGCTCTCTCATCTTTATCGATAACTCTAGACCTATCTCATAACCATTTGAGTGGTTCACTTCCCATGGAAGTTGGAAATTTGAAAAATCTCGAATACTTGGATGTTTCCAAGAACAATCTATCTGGCGAAATTCCTGATTCTCTCGGTAGCTGTGTAAGATTGGAAACACTATATTTGCAGGGCAACTTCCTTCAAGGCAGCATTCCTTCATCTCTAAGATCTTTGAGAGGTATTCAATTATTAGATCTTTCTAGCAACAATTTGTCAGGTGAAATTCCAGAATACTTGGAGGGCTTCGACTTCTTGCAGAAGTTAAATATCTCTTTCAATGATTTTGAGGGTGAAGCACCTAGAGAAGGCATCTTTAAGAATGCAAGTGCAATTTCCATCATAGGAAACAGAAAGCTCTGTGGGGGTGTACCTGAATTGCAGCTACCTAAGTGCAGCTTCAAAGGGACTAAAAAGAGGAGACCAGTTCTTTCTTTAAAGTTAATAATCATTATAACATTTGTGCTTCTAGGACTAGCTTTGCTGTTATGTCTTCTATATCTTTGTTGGTCTAGGAAGAGAAGAAAGGAACCTCCTTCAGGTTCACTAGAAAGTTCACTTTTGAGAGTGTCTTACCAGAGTCTTCTTAAAGCCACTGGTGGATTTGCTTCAGCCAATTTGATTGGAGTGGGTAGTTTTGGATCTGTGTACAGAGGAACTTTTGATGATGGGAAAATTGTTGCTGTGAAGGTACTTAACATGTTACGCCGTGGAGCTTCCAAGAGTTTCATTGCCGAGTGTGAGGCCTTGAGGAGCATCAGACATCGTAATCTTGTCAAGTTACTAACTGCATGTTCAAGTTGTGATTTTCAGGGTAATGATTTCAAAGCTCTGGTTTATGAGTTCATGGTTAATGGGAGTTTGGAGGAGTGGCTGCATGGAAGTACAAGAGGGGATTTCATACATGATGAGCCCAGGAAGTTAAACCTACTTGAGAGGTTAAATATTGCCATTGACGTTGCTTGTGCTCTGGAATATCTTCATCATCATTGTCAAACACAGATAATTCACTGTGATCTCAAGCCTAGCAATGTTCTTCTCGACAGTGATATGACCGGGCATGTTAGTGACTTTGGGTTGGCTAGATTCTTGCAGGAAGCCACCCACAGCTTATCTACAAATCAAACAAGCTCTATTGTAGTAAGAGGATCAATTGGGTATACAGCTCCAGGTAAATATGATAATCTTATTTTTCCCCTTTCTTTTCTATTTTATATTCCCTAGCTTATTTGGTTATATATATTTTTTAAGATTCTATTGTGGACTTCCTTGAGTATCTGAGTTCCACCAACAAATTGCAAGAAGTAATATTTATCCACATATTCAGCACCAAGGTCGAAGTTACCAATCATCTTGTTTTCTTCTTTAGCCTTCAGAAGCACTAAATTGCTGACAAAGGAACAAATCTCCCAAAGAGATCAATAAATTGATTCCCTTTTATGACACTCATGTATTTATTTTCTTTGGTTTTTTCGCCAAAAAACAAAAGATGGTGGCTGCAGATGTGACAGGAAGATCGTAAAACTGGCAAGTACAGTCTCAAATGCCAAAACAGCTAGGAGCAAACAAAAATTGCTTCTTCTAAACACCATCACTTTACATTGTTTTATAAGAAAATCATTGTGCTGAAAACTTATGTCCTCTAGTCAATTCCTCTAAACATGCTTTAAGTTTTGGCTGCTAAGAATATTAGCTTGATAGTAGCTTGTTTAGTAAGACCAACACCAATTTTTAATGCCTTGATATATTTAGAAGGCATTTATACTTACCAGTTCAAGTCTAAAAAATATGTTTGTGTATTTTAAATCCAATAGTCTCATACCAATAGTGTGTATGCAGAAGAGTTTCTCTACGTTTCAAGTGCTTTAACATTGAGCTCCTTGACCGTCTGAAAAAACCTTGAGCTCCTTGACAATTATGGTTATGATGTATTTGTGTGTTCATTGCAGAGTATGGCATGGGAGGTGAGGTGTCGGCATATGGTGATGTGTACAGCTTTGGCATCCTCCTTTTAGAAATGTTCACCGGGAAGAGACCCACTGATGACATGTTTAAGGATGGTTTAAATCTTCACAACTTTGTTAATGCAGCTTTGCCCGACAGAGTGGCAGAGATTGCAGATCCAATTCTTCTCCAAGAAAACGAAGAGCACAGAATTGAGAACCTTGTTCACAGTAAAAGTAGCATCGGAAGTGAAAAACTTCAAGAGTGCTTGGTTTCCATATTTACAGTTGGAGTCACTTGTTCTGCCGAATTGGCAAGAGAACGGATGAACATTCACGATGTTGTTGGCAAGTTGCATTCAATGAGGGGTGTTCTTCTTGGAACCGGAATTCATGGAGAGAGAGAGGGTATGAGTACACCCAATTCTTGAGGTATATTGTTGGCCGAGCAACTGATTTAAGGAAAAGATTTGCATGAGGTTTGGCACCACTGCACTTTCATGCAGGGTAACTCAATTCTGTGCTTTGTATCTGAAAAATGCTCATATGTTCAAAATATAGGTCATACCCTTTCATTAGTACATTCTAAGGATATATATCATATATATGTCACATGGAAATTGATTGGGTTCATAGTGTCTTGCATAGAGTTCAAAATGAATCCAACGTGTTTGTGGTAGCATGTAGACGGGGCATAGTTCTTTGTTCAAATCCTTGATTGAAATCCAGGGACTTTTGGTTTCAGTGAACAACCTTAATGTGCATTTTGGTGATAATGATGATGTCTATTTTATTGTGCTAATCTGTGTTTTCATTCATTTAGAATTTTGGGAATTTTATTTTTGATCCAGTTTGTTTCGGCCAAACTGGGAGTAGGAAACCTAATAGATTCTAGGCCAATTGGAATATCATTTTGGTGTTTAAGACATGAGCCAGTAAATGTGACATCTAATGTATCTGTGTCTGAACTAAAGATGAAGTCTCTCGTTTTTATGTCATATTTTACCATCACTATCCTTCTTTTTCCTTTTGCAGAGTATGGCTTAGGAAGTGAGGTGAAATACCCCCAGAAAATTTCGCGCATGAGGTGGCCAGTCTCATACACAAAACCTGGGAGATACATACAACTGATAGCAACAAGCATATAATACAAAAGACAGACTAAAATAAATTCTAAAAGCTGAACAGAAAATTCCACTGAATTGAAATAACCGATAAATAAATCGTTATATGCCTGATAATACAATTTGGAAGTCCCGTAACACAAGGATCCCTTAACCAGAATAAACACAAGTTTAAGACTCTAATTTAAAACCAACAACCAAAACCTCCAAAAAAGTTCATAGTCTGACCCTTAAATAAGAGTATAAGTTTCTATCTTGTGACCGATGAGAAGAGATGTCTGCCACAACTAACCCTAAAACTCTATCCTTACAGTGGTCTGAAACCTGAAATATCAACAAAGTGGGTTATTAAACCCACGAGCAAGTTCTATCTACTACATCCCAATCAGAGAACCAATATACATACCCTCAGTATAAGGGACACAAAAGAAAACAATAGATTTAACATACAAGCTATTCTTATTCCAGTTTTATGTTTTCAAAACAACAGTCATTAATTATAATATTCCACCCAAATTTTTATTATGCAAAAGTGATCACATTTCTGAAGTTCAGTAGAAATAAACATAACATGAAATAATATCAAGTTTAAGCAATCCTAACATGCCATCATTTAATCTTTTGATACCTTAATAGGTATAGATATATACATACTAGTCATTTCCTATTTTGTTCATGTTTTTAGAAGTAAAATCATCTTATACATTATTCCAACAAACCCTTATCTTCCAACAATGAACACATTCTTTAAGTTCAAAATAAAGAAAACATATGCATACATGTATAGATACCTTATTAGATATGGGCGATCCTGACACGCCGAATAAAATGTATAGATACCTTATTAGGTATGGGCGATCCTGACACGCCGGGCAATCCTGACATGCCAAATAAAATGCATAGATACCTTATTAGGTATGGGCGATCTTGACACGCCGGGCAATTCTTACATGCCAAATAAAATACATAGATACCTTATTAGGTATGGGCGATCCTGACACGCTGGGCAATCCTTACATGCCAAAATAAAATGCATAGATACATTCCAATATGCAATATAAAATAACAAGGTGCATTATGATTTAAATTTGCACAAACCGTTATTTCAAATCATCCAACATGAAATTATCATCATAAGACAAATCGTTCACAAGTAGACTATAATCAAGTATTTGATGGGCATTTATATCCTTAAAGAAAATTACATTCAAGTAAATAAAATAACTCAAATATCCATTAAAGAAGTAATTTTCCAATTCAACCTTCAATGCACCCAAATATATGAGGGAGTCTAAACCTAAATTTTATCTAGGTTTCTGGGCATATTCTACTGCTAAGAACCCTATTAAATCATGCTGGAATTTCCTAAAATTTTTGAGAATTTTAAAAATATTTTTTTCTAGCAAAAAGAAAGTAAACATAAATTGAGGCATACTTTCACAACCAACACAATCACAAGGGAGACTCATTTTCACATGAAATTTAAAACCCAAGTGCATTTTAATCCTATAAAGTTATCTAAATTTTTCTAGAATTTTCTAAAATTTTAAAATATTTTCTAAAAAATAAAAGAAGGTGAAAATCCAACTTTTAGACACTTTAAAAATAAATTGAACAACAAGGAAAGATTATTTTGAGTTGAAAATTTAAACCCAAGTGTATTTATCCTCTAGAGAATTACAGTAAAAATTTGGGAATTTTTGGAATTATAAAAGTATTTTCTAAAATTACAGAAAGTGAAAAACTCAACTTTTAGACATTTTAAAAATCAATTGAACAACAAGGAAAGATCATTTTGAGTTGAAACTTTAAACCCAAGTGTATTTAGCCTTCAGAGAGCTACAGTAAAAATTTCGAAATTTTTGGAAATTTCTAACTATTTTCTAAAATTAAAGAGGCTGAAAAATCCAGTTTTTTAGACACTTTAAAAATTAATTTAAAGACAATGGTAAATAATTTTGATATGAAATTTAAACCCCAAGCCCCTTAAGCTCCCAGGAAGTTGATATAAAATTTTGGGAATTTTTAGAATTATAAAAGTATTTTTAAAAAATAATTTTTTCAGATTTTCAAATTTTCCCAAAAATTTCAAAAATACAAAATAAATATCAAAACAATTTGGAATGGGCTCATATTGGACCCAGAGGTGGCCCCCCGAGAGTGGGCCCCAAAAATAATTTTCCGGCCACCGGCGCCGGTGGCACGCGCCCCCACGCGCCGGCGGACGCATGGCCACCTTTTCTTTTTTTTTTTTTTTTTCTTTCTTTCCCAGCTAAAACTTCAGCGGCCAACAATGGAGGCTGAGCTTCCCGATCACTTCCGAGCACCGAATCGCGCATATGAATATACCATTGAACTCTTATCGATCTAAACTACGTATTGGTACCAAAATTATCCCCTCTCGCGGACTAAATCAAAAACGCCCAATTTCAAGTTTCGAAAATCTAAAATTTTAAACTCAATTTCCCGTCAATCTACTAACGGTTCATAACGAAACTTTCAAGGATTGTTCTAGGAAGTAAGATTTACCTTTTAATCGGAACAAAATTCCTCAAAAATGATAAACACAGTAGACCCAAATTTCATGTTCGTATATATATACACCCGCTTATACAATCATATATACATTTATATACATATGCAAAAATACCCTAAAACAGTACCAAAACTCCAAAATCCTAATGTTTAATTCACAGAATTATCTTAGCATGCAAAATCATTTAATTTCATAATTAAATGCATACAAATTTCTAGCAACATGTCTATACAATTAGCATAATTAATTCTCACAAAATTTATCAACAGAAAAAAAAACATACAATTATATACAAATTTTCAAAATAAACACAATCCTCAAACCTAGACTATGCATACGGATTCAAAGGGGAAGAGAAGAATTAAACTTGCCTCTTTGACGATTCAAACACTCGTTCACCCGAACTTCTTCTCTCTTCGTTTACTCTCCTGATTTTTGTGCGTAATGCAAATGGCAGAAACCCTAGTTTCTATTATCTTTTGTCCTAATCATTTTTATTCTATTATTATTATTATTTTTTTCTAAAAACTAAATAACTAAAAATAATAATAATAATAATAATATAACTATAACCATGACCCAACAACTTAAGCATATCCTTAGCCCAACCATTCCAGCCCAGATCCCTCCCTAGCCCAATCCAAAGCATTTAAAATATTTAAATCAAATAATACACAATCAATAAACAATTCATATAAATTGATAAAAATAAAAATAGAGCAATTCACATGAAATGAAAGAATTTATAAAGACAACCAATTCACATAAAATAATAATTGTATAAAGACTTAACAATTCACATGAAATGATAAAATGCATATAAAAGCATTCCACATGAATTGAAAAATAATAATAATAATAATATAAAGAAATTTAAATTAGGCCCACTGAACCTAAATTTGAGGGAGGTCTCAACCTCCACTACTTTGCTAGGATGGCCTTGCCTGACCTCGTGATGGAGACTGTGGATCCAATACTTCTAAAGAACAACGAAGAAGAGGTGAATGTGGCAACCAAGAACTACCGCTGTCCAAGCAACGAAATAAATGGCAACAGAAAGCAGTGTTGTCTCATTTCCTTGATTGAAATTGGAGTTGCATGCTACAAGGATGCATCACGAGATTGAATGGACATAAGCAAAGTCATTCATGAGCTGATATTGATTAGGGAAATCTTCCAAAGAACTCAAACTGGTCCCTAAGCTCACCTGCCAGTTAGTATTGCTTGAAATCCTTGATTGTCCATATCTGTTTAAAGAATGTAGTGTAAATGTTGGATGTGATCATAGTCTTTGCAAATAAACTGTTAAAAAGTATTTCTCTGCAGTAGACACAACCTCAACAATATTGTATCAGCCTATTTCATATGTACATCATTGGATGGAATGGACATTTGAACTTTCTTTTAACTTGCCTACAGTAAAAAAGAAAATGGGCATGGAGAGAGAGAGAGAATAAGCATTTCATTTCGTTTCATTCTAATCTTGTCTACCAAACACCACCTTTGTAAAATTACTCAAAAAGAAAGTTAAGCAGAAATATCATAAATAAATAGATGAACAATAATAGTGTGATAAGGTACTTAATCTTAATTAACAAATAAACGTTGTTATTCAAAATTTCATTCTCAAGAGGGATTTAATAGTTTAAAAGGAATAGAGAAACAAGTCTGACCATTAACATTGCTTAATACAGCATAACATACCAAATTTGACATCTAGGTGAAATTCCATGGGCTTAGGAATTTTATCATCAAGTTAGCATCTGAGAGGACATAATCAACTGCTAGAATTCTCTGTTTTTATTAACTAATGAAGAGCCTCTTTCAATTACTTCCTTTTTTTTTCTATTCCATTATTACTATGTTTGAATTTTCCCACCTTTTAAGTAGGAAACTGATCAACTTGCCATGATAGTTTTGAGAAAACATGAAACGAAAAATCGATGCAAATTTCTTCACTTCTGCAAATAGTGAGGGGTTTTATAGGTGCAGCAGGCCTGGTACAGTAATGGCATGAAGTAAAATGAGAGAATCACCATCTCTTTCCGTGGTGATAAAGCATTTGAATGTCATTAAACTTTGTAAAACAAATACACTGAGACAATAATGGGATTTTTGGCTAGAAAATCTAGACTCTTCTGATAGAAATCTTTTGAAAGGTGAACATGGCATTGGCAGATTCATCGGCTTCAATTTTTGTAAGCTGTGAAAAACCACAGGAACAAAAACAGAAGATAATTTGATCCACCTATTAGCCACATCAAGAGGCATGGACAAGAGAGCTTAGAATTTCAACTGGTAAATGAAGAAACATATAGTGACACAAAATTAATGTGGATTAATGCCATAGTGGTAATATTCATGATAGATATGGTCAAAAAGAGTTAAAACTACTAGGATAATTAGCACCCAAAACAGAAAGCGGAATGAAGATACTTAATTAGCCTCTAAGTCAGGCTCTAAGGGATTTGGAGGCTGTCTCTACTGTGATGATCAAGGAGAGAAAATAGAAGAAATCCAAGAAAATACTTTCTTATGCAGCTCCAATGTGAATGTGGATTTTCATTTTCCAAATCTATCACACCTTGATCTTCTGGTTTAATTGGCGGAGGACCAAAGACTAGAACCCTTGCAATGCGTAGTGTGAAATGATCAAGGAAATTGTTGGTAAATTCCCTTCAAAGATCAGTTGTACAAAATGTTCAAAAGGTTTATACTTTCATTATAAAGCATAATTGTCCTATTAAAGTCTGCATTAACCACTATGATGTTCATCAACAATATTTTATTATATTTGATACCTAATCCTCTTCAGTTCACATTACTTGATAATTTTTATCAGCATGTAAACACTAACAAGGTCAGACATCTATAATGCCTGTTTTTGTTAGATGACTAGTCTTTCTTGGATCATTAACCTTGTTTTCCATATCTACTCTTTTTCTTTTAATCAATTGAAAGTTCACATCAACAGACTTAACACAAAGATAAGCTTCTGACCTTTGACTCATCCAAATTAGACTCTTCAGACACGGCTTAACCTACCTCAGATGACATCTATTAAAGTTCACAGAAATAGGAATTTATAGTTAACTGAGACAATACTTAAATCAGCTGCTACAGTATTTGTTTTTCCTACTCTGAACAAGTTTCCTTGTACTAGTCCAGAAAGTTGAGATTTTAGATATGGCCTTAAAAAAATTTCCCTTGTTGCATCTCCATGCCATAATTTTATTCTTTCTGGTTCACTCATGCTTCACATTTGCCTCTTTCAAATAATGAAACTGATCAACTTGGCTTGCTTGCCTTCACGGAAAAGGTAAGTGAAGATCCACTTCTAGTATTGAGCTCATGGAATGATTCTATAAACTTTTGCAGGTGGCAAGGTGTTACATGCAGTCAGAAGCGACCACGAGTCACAATGTTGAAACCTA
Source organism: Cornus controversa (assembly GCA_026545225.1). Classification (NCBI taxonomy): domain Eukaryota; kingdom Viridiplantae; phylum Streptophyta; class Magnoliopsida; order Cornales; family Cornaceae; genus Cornus; species Cornus controversa. The sequence continues at coordinate 41,327,009 of CM048852.1, read as the reverse complement.
CAATCCCAAAAATTGGGAGGGTCACTATCTCCTTCTATAGCTAACCTCACATTCCTCAAAGTCATTGACCTTCGAGGCAACAACTTCCACGGATAAATCCCAGCAGGAATAGGCCATTTGTTTCGCCTGCAGTATCTACTTTTGACAGAGAATTCTTTTGGAGGGGAAATTCCAGCCAATCTCAGCCAATGTTCTCAACTCAGAGTAATCCATTTAAATTTCAATAAGATCACAGGAAGAATCCCAAATGAGCTTGGTAGTTTGCCAAAGCTTTTGGCGTGCATGATGCTGCTAACAACCTAACAGGAGACATTCCACCTTCACTGGGAAATCTTTCGTCTCTCTTGAATCTTTCTCTAGCACGAAATAATCTTGGGGGAAGCATTCCAGATAACCTTGGCCACATTGGAACCTTGAATTTTTTTCAGGTTGGTTCAAACAATCTGTCTGGTACCATACCTCCCTCAGTTTTCAATCTCTCAAAAAAACCATATTTGCAGTGGTAGATAACCAACTAGTTGGGATCTTTCCACAAAGTCTAGGTACTGATTTTCCAAATCTCCAACTTCATGCTGTTGGAGTAAATAGATTTTCAGGACCGATTCCATTTTCACTATCCAATGCCTCGGGCCTTGAACAAATTGATTTTCCAGATAACTTTTTTGTTGGGAAGATGCCCACTGATCTTGGCAGCATAAAGAGTCTTCAAAGTCTAAATGTTGGCCGCAATCAACTTGGAAGTGGGGAAGCCAATGACTTAAGTTTCATAAATTTCTTGATCAATTGCAGCAAACAAGAGATGTTGGGTGTAGACAGTAACCACTTTGGTGGAGGATTGCCAAACTCGATAGCTAATCTCTCTATTGAACTGAAAACACTACTAATAGGAGACAACCAGTTATCTGGAGGCATGCCTTCAGGGATCAGGAACCTTATTAACCTGAACACTTTGTATGTTGCACAGAACAAATTCAACTGTGCCAATACCACTGAAATAGGAAAACTGTTTCGTTTTGAGACAACTGCACATGAATAGAAACAAATTTTCTGGGAAAATTCCACCAACCATAGGAAATATAACCGAATTGTTTGAACTCCGTTTGGACAAAAACAGTCTGGAAGGGAGCATTTCATCTAACCTTGGAAATTGTCAGCATTTGCAACTCCTAAACCTCTCTCAGAATAATCTAGCTGGTACTATACCCATGGAAGTTATTAGTCTTTCCTCTCTAACAATTTCCCTTAACCTTGCTCATAACTCTTTCAATGGTTCCTTGCCACTGGAAGTGGGAAACTTGATGAACCTTAAAGAATTGGATGTGTCTGACAATGATTTCTCTGGCAACATTCCTAATACTCTTGGCACTCGTTTGAGCCTGGAGCAGCTATATATGGAGGGAAACTTCTTCCGAGGAACCATTCCTTCGACGTTGAGTGCTTTGAAAGGCCTTCAGGACCTTGATCTCTCACGAAATAACTTGTCCGGGAATATACCAAAGTTTCTGCAGAATTTCATCTTTATGCAGTACTCAAATCTTTCTTTCAACAATTTTGAAGGTGAAGTACCAAAACATGGGGTCTTTGCAAATACTAGTGCTAGTTCAGTCTCTGGAAACAGTAAGCTTTGTGGAGGTATTCTTAGCCTGCAACTGCCTGCTTGCTCCACCCATGATACTAGAAAGCAAGGAAGGTCTATTCCTACTAAAGTAATAATCATAATACTAATTGCAGCTTTATGTTTTGCTCTACTGTTATATTTTGTTACTTATTATGTGATAAAAAGTTCAATAAGACGGCATTCTTTGGCTTCTCCCACAGAAGATCATCATTCAAATATTTCCTATAGAGACCTGCATAGAGCAACTGATGGATTCTCCCCAGCTAATTTGATAGAAGTTGGTAGTTTTGCTTCAGTGTGCAAGGGAATTCTCAATCAAGATGGAATCGCAGTTAAAGTATTCAACCTTCAGCAAAGGGGGCCTTCCAAGATCTACATTGCTGAATGTGAAGCTTTGAGGAATATCAGACATCACAACCTTGTCAAGATCTTGGCTTCCTGCTCAAGTGTAGACTTCAGTGGTAATAATTTCAGGGCTCTTGTTCTTGATTTCATGCCTAATGGGAGTTTAGAGAAATGGTTACATCCAAAACAAAGTGAGCAGGATCAACAAGGCAAATTGAACATTCTTAAGAGGTTAAGCATTGCCTTAGATGTGGCTTCTGCACTGGAGTATCTTCATCACCACTGCCAAACTCCAATTGTTCACTGTGATCTAAAACCTAGTAATGTTCTCCTTGACATTGACATGTGTGCTCATGTGAGTGATTTCGGCCTAGCAAAGTTCCTTACAAAGTGCACTGACGCATACTCTCAAAACCAAAGCAGTTCATTTGGGATAAGGGGATCCATTGGTTATGTAGCTCCAGGTATCATTTCATTCCCTATCTTATTTGATCTTTCGTTTTTAGATTATAATCCTTAAGCATATCTCAATAAAAATTAAAAATTCAAACATTTATAGCATGAAAAGATGATAGCAAGCTCCAAACATGAGTGATGGTATTGGTCCAAATAACCAGATAATAACTTAATTTTAACAAACATGCTCCCCATAATGCACCAAAAAATTAGAAAGCATGTCCAGGTGAGTGTAGACAAACAAAAGGTAGATATAAATAAATTCTACATTGGAACAATCTAGGATAACAACACCCAGTTCAGAAATTCTCCTTGATTGATTCACAATGAAAGAAAACCATACTTACTCATTGTATCTTCTATATATATTATACATGAAAAATTGATTATAATAATATTTGTATAATTCATATTGTACATATAGGCCACTTCCCCAAAATACTTGAAATTGTGATAAATAACACATTTTGGCAGGAGAGGTAAGCAGTGACATAAATGGCAAAGACCAAAACTTGCATCAGTGTGATACGTGTGTGTGTGTGTGTGTATATAGCTTTAGTCTCTCTGTCCTCTCATATGTAAAAGTTTTTGTTACCCATGACATGCAGAGTATGGAGTGGTGGGCAAGTGTCCACATATGGGGACGTCTATAGCTATGGGATTTTGTTGTTGGAAATGTTCACAGGAAGAAGACCAACAGATGACTCATTTAGAGATGGAATGAGTCTCCACAACTTTGCTAAGAAAGCTTTAACTGAGCAGGTGATGGAAATTGTGGATCCAACACTGTTGTTACAAGAAGACAAAGAAGGCATGGCCATCAGAAGCAAGCAATGCTTAATTTCCATAGTTAAAATTGGAGTTGCATGTTCTGCAGGACAGCCAAGAGAGAGGATGGAGATGAAAGATGTCGCAAGGGGCTCATTTGATTAGGGAAAAATATTTTTAAATTTTATTTATTCAAATAAAAACCTTAGAAAAAAAAAAGAAAAAAGAAAAAAAGAAGTCTTGTGTTGTGGTTTTCTTATTGGTCCATTCCTTCACTTATTGGTATGGTTGCAGTCTTGCAGATAGGTATTTTATCATATGGGTACATATTCAAATGCTATAATGTTATTAAAGTGGAGCCAAATGTGTGTATTAAGAATTTTATATTGATGTGAGCCTAGTTCATCTTACAAGGCTAAAAATACCATCCCATACATGTGTTTCTTTAATTCATTCACTTTTTTACTAGAAAATCAACAAAATAAACCAGACTCAGACTGACTCAAGTATTTCAAACCCACATGAAACCTAATCTAGCTATTGCATAACCGAAGTCTTTAGAGAGAAATTATTATATTATGCGATCCCGACCAATCACAAACTATCACGAAACTAAAAAAATTAAATAAAACTCATACATTTGATTACGTGACAACTTGTGATTGACAAATAGTACATACTTCCAAACCATGCAATAAATTCTCCTCCGTAGATTATTGATTGATAGTTAGCACCAATAAAATACAGCCACATACATGGCATATGTGTGCATAGTCCTACAGTAGGCTTTTTGGTCATTAGAGTTCTAAATTTGAAAGAACTAGTGATAGAATTGAGATTTTGTGCATCTCATTCAGTACCGAGACATCCTACTTTTGTATATCAATGGTGCGTTTAGGAAAATTCGAATATGAAAAAGAGTAATGTTAGGGAGAGAATTTTGTTAGAAAAATTCAAATACGAAAAAGAGTAATACTATGAAGAGAATTTTCTCTGGTCATGAATTCCTTGAATTCCTGTTTGATTGATATGTTAAAAATTATGAACGTAAAGACAAAATTAAAACTCAATTCAATGGTCGATAGGAATAGCTCATGAAGTTTTTTCTTACAAGGAAAAAAAAAAAAAAAGTTTTGATTTTGAAAAATGCTTGCTACACATCACAAGAAACTTTATGAGAGCACCTTAAAAAAATTATGTGTTGTAGTTTTCTTATCTACCTAGCCCTTTCTACCTCCTAATTTGTTCACAGCGCAATGTGTAGCATTGAATTGACGTACAAATTTAGTGAGAGCTTCTTCAATCTTAAATTGGTCTTTTTTTTTCTTCTTCTAAGGGCTCTTTTATTATTTTTAAGATTATAAAAATGTAAATTCATTAACATGCCAAATGTAAGTTCTTTTATTTATGTATTTTAAAATATAAAATGAGGGGTTGTTACTTGGGCAATGATAAAATTTAGAATTGACAAATTGAAGGATTTCAAATGGATGGTTTTAGGTTCAAATTGTATAAAAAATGAATTTGTAAAGAATTTAAATAATAGATTTCAAAGAATTATACTTGTAAATTTCAAAGTATAAATAGTTCTTCAAAATTCATAGCGATAAGAATTTAAGGAAGGTGTAGTCAATTAGGATTTTGAAAGACATTTTTAAGTGATACATTTATGTGAATTCATGAATTTTTATAGACTTCTATTACAGACTTTAATTGATTTGTATAGATTTCTGTTAGAGACTTTGAAGGATTTTTATAAACTTGTACTGATCTCCTTAACATATTTTATTTATTTGTATCATTGAATTCTATTTTTGTGTATAAGTAAATCAATGGCTCAAGGAGTAGATATAATGCAAATGGATAATCTATTATCAGATATATTGTCTAAAAATTATTGTGTAGTGCAAATATTCCATAAAAGAATGGAGATAATAAAGTAGCTCACTTGATAAACACAAATTACATATCAACCATTTCTTAGATTTCAATCGTATATTATAAAAAAGAACATAATTTACTTATAGGGTCTAGGTTAAATCATTATATAGATAATTGGAGAACCTTGAATCTACGTTATATCCCTAACAAATAGTGTAGAGGGATTAATCCTCCCATAGTGCGAGAGATTGATCAACTTGCTTGAAAATTTGAGTTTTACAAGTTTTCATAATCCAATAGAAAAAGAGAGAATCAAAGAAGAGAGAAAAGAAAAACAAAGAGAGAAAAAAGGAGTATAACTTGAGATGGAGAAAGGTTGTTCGTATTGTGCAAAAAAAAAAAAAATCACCAAAATCTAAATGTTGGATTTGTTATGAGCTTCATATTTATAACTTACCCCCTCAAATCTACTACTTAATGAAATCCTTGACAACCTATGACTTTTTGAATACACCTAGACTTTTGTAAATTTTTTTAAAATCCTAATTAAATATCCTCAAATTTGTATATACTCTTAAAAGTCTATAAAACTCTGAATTGAATACACCTAGACTTTTAAAGTCTTTTAAAATCCTAATTAAATACACCCTCCTAAATTGCATAATAATTATAATAAAAAATTATCTTATAAAGCTATACTTTCAAAATTTATTAAGTTGCATAATAATATTAATAAAAAAATTCTCTTATACTTCTGATATAACATCATCCTAAACTTTCAAATTTAATTTTAAAATAGCCAATCTTCCATCTAAACTCCGAATCCCTTATTTTGGCCTTCTAACATGGTATGCATTAATAACATATTTTTTGTTTGAAAATTTATAAGCATAAGGTACCCGCTTCATTATGCGGTTAATGTCATATATATATATATTTACACACACACATGTAAAAAAGAGTGGATTAGTGTTAAGAAGGCAATCGACTTTAAAACTTATGTTAAATCTTCTTAATAAAATTTCAGTTGATTGGAGATAATTTGTGACCAAGCTTATTTATATGAAATTAAGATAATGATGATGATGGTAATGATAGTATTACAGCGTACTGTAATATGCTCAAAGACAATTAAATCGTGATTCAACATATTATTTCAAATTAAAAATAATAATATTGAAAAGTTGTAATAAGCTCAAGACAATTAAATCGTAATTTAGGAGGGACATATTTTTATTATATTCATATTGAATATCGATATTCTTCCAATACTCACGAATTCCTGTATGATATTTTCTAAATGTATTCTTAATTTTAAAATATATATTTTTATATCTCACACGTATTTTATATTTCTCATATATTTTGACCTCATATATATTAGAGAATACATTATCAACAAGTTTTGAACATTAAAATTTAATTTTTTCAGCATTACCCATGAAAATTGTGTAGCAGAACTCTTAAGTCTTATTTTGCTTGTTAATCATATATTTTATAAAAAAAATGTTAATAACAATATAGTGTATATATAACATAAAATCAATTTTTTTTTTTTTTTTTTGGTTTTAGCTCTAATAGATTAATATACGGTATATACCCTGTAAAATAAAAAATAAAGAATAAAATGGTAATATACCCGCTTTCACAGGACACATGCACATTCACATAGAGTCTGTTGCGATCCTCCGGTGCAAGTGTCCTTTGTGTGCCACCGTCTCTTTTCTTATTTCAAGGCAAACAAGAGACTGGAGGAGAGAGAGGGTCTGATTATTGCGGTTTTAGAGAGAGAAAGAGGTACTCTACCAGAGGACGAAGTCTGAACAATGGCTCCGAGAGGAAGAGCTCGAAAGGTTCACTTCGTTAATTTATCGCATTTCCCACACTTTCTCGGGTTTTTTCTTGCATTTTCTTCTCTGTTTGCTTTCTCACAGATTGTTCCATTGTTGCTTGCAGAAGCGTCTAACGCGAATGGACGCCGCGATTGACGCTATGCTTCAACTTGGGTTCTCCAAAGATCTCGTTTCCAGAACAGTGAAAGGTCTTCTCAAGGTGAATTTGTGTGTTCTCTATTCTAAAACCCCTGCATGGTTGCCGAGAAAGTTGAGGGAAATCATAAAGGAAAATATCATATATTCTTTCAAATCAGATATATTTTATTTATTCATTTTTTGTCTACTCTATGAAGCTAATTAGGTGTTCGGGTTTTTTACTTGAGAGTCTTGAGTGGAGTTTGTTTTGTTTTAACATCATTATTTTGCTCTCTTTTCCTACGTTTTCTCAGAAATCAAACGATTGGATTTATTGCAATACGTGACAAGGAAGGTGGGTTTTGTTGCAGGAGTATGGTGGTGATGAAGGGTGGGCTTTTATTGAAGGGGAAGCCTACAAGCTTCTCATTGAAACCATCCTTGATGAGCAAGAGAAATGTGAACGAGAGGAACATAAACAAGATAAATGTGATAAAGAGGAAATTTCATTGAAGGTATAATAATAATAATAATTTTGTCATTATATTTCAATATTTCATTTTCTGTACTTTGATTGCGGGATGGTGACTTAGACAGAAGCTTTTGTGAATCAAATGGACCTTATGAGCTGCATTGCTATGTTTCTTCTCATTGAAACCATCCTTGATGAGCAGAATATGAGGCCTTATTTGTTTCTCAAGAGAGTAATATTTTGTGGATATAGGAAGTATACAGAATTGTCATTATACTTTATAAATTAACAAAACCCACTTATCTTCAGTTTCTTTCTTTAGAAATTAACAAAACCCACTTATCTTCAGTTTTTTAAGTGTTGTGTTGAAAGAAATCCAAATTAGGGTATTGGCAAGTGAAAATTATATGGAAAAAGTAATTGATGGAAGAACAAGATTCAACATGTTGTGTATGTGGATTGCCTCCATGGTAGTTTACATTAGCCGTCAAAGATGATTAAGTACCTTATATTGTAATGAAGATAGTACATGTATTGATTTTCCCAAATGCAAATAAAATCATAAATCAGTCACCTAAGGATCACAGAATGAATTTAAATAAGCACCAAATCTATGGAACCACAAAACAATTAGTCCCATAACAAACACTTTTTGCCACGGATTTGTATCAAGACCTTCCAGACTAGGCATGATTAATGCTCTGCCAATCCACTAGAAAACTCTACATGAACGAGTAGCTTTCTGTAAGGCCCTGAAATGTATGATGAAGTACTTTTTCTATTCAAGAATCTTGCATCTAATATTTACCAATAACCTGCATTGCGAGCCTCTTTGTATAATGAATGAGGAGGTCTAATTGTTAAGGGAAGATTTTGTTTTATTCCAACGAGGCATTTTTTAAAACAATTCACCACAGTACAAATAAAATTTGTATGAAATGATTATGATGAATCCATGTTGTAATACAATTCAAATATCAACAACGGAGTTGTCTATTTTACTTCAGTTAAAAATACCAGTCAATTTTTCCCTTCTTTTTACCCTTTTTGCAACAGCAACCATCATAGTTTGGTAGTTATGTAATTAATTATTCATACAAGTTCATGATGTAGTTGTGGTTTCATGTCATCTATTTAATCAGTTTGTTTCAGATGATACATTTTTGTTTTCTTGTTGTCCATTCCTACATCCATACACCTGTGAAGCTATTATATGTTAACACTTCTTCCTGTCGACAACAGATGTTGCTGTTTGACCATGTTAGGGTACTTCTAGAAGGATGTTCTTTATTTACCTAAAGAATGTGCATAATAATATATGTATTGTGGCCAAAAATCTGCCTTGGCATGGATCCTCTATATGACAAGAACAGGGAAAAAAATATACATTCGTGCATTTTGCATTTGCTTCTATTTACAATTTGTTAATAAGCATAGTAAACCTATCCAATCAAATTTTAAAGCCTTAATTATTAAATTCAAACTAGATACATAGAATTTTGTTTCTTATTTTCTTTAATACTATATCAGCCACTGTTTTTTTTATTGTAATGATGCAGGCTTTGAAGCAATGAACCCCGTTTATTTTGAAGCCCCTGGCAATTTTTTTTCCCCACTCACTCTGTCTCTGTTTTTTTTTACTATCATCAATTTAACTAATTTATAAACCTCCTCAAGTCCTTTTTATCCATATATAACATTCTATTGTGCTTTCTTTTTGGCACTTCCACGGTCCATCTCAGAAATTTTCTTTTTTTGCTGAAGCCTTATGTACTTCTTGTATGATTGGACTACTTAAGATTAGTTAATCCACAAGTTGTCTTGTGTTCATTTTCTTTGTTCCACCACTCTCGTAAGTCCCGCAATTAAAATTTTGGGGCTACTGGTGCACCCCGAAATTTGCAAAAGTAAGAAGTGGGGATTACAAGGCAGTTGTTAATTTTAAGTTTTCATTAAGGCATTTTACAAACTGATTAATTAGGAGTTGGCACATAGCACCAAGTTAAGGTGTGTTAGGTTTATTAACCATCATCTACTCTAAAAGTTTTTTTTTAGAAGTAAAATTTCATTAAAAGTGCTCAAGAGGGGAGCACTAGCTATCAATAAAATCCACAAAATCTCCCGCAGATTTAAAATTTTGTCCATTTACTCAAAAGAATAAAGAATTCAATATGATGTATTTGAGAGACCAAATAGGAGTCTCCTCTCCTTCAAAGGATCTCCTATTTCTCTCGTGCCACAAGCCCTACCATAAACAAAGGGGAGTGGCCCTCCAAGCATCTTTGGCTCGGTTATCCATTATACACCCTCTCCAAGCCTCAATCATGTCCAATGCATACTGAACACAGCCTAGAACATAGACCAAACATTTGTCGCCACTGAACAATGAAGAAGGAGGTGGTTCACCACATCCTCCGCCTTCACCACAATCTATCGCCTCCTTCTAAGATTGTCTAAGGTGAGAATCCTCCCAAGGGCAGCTGACCTAGCAATACTCTAAAAGTTATAGGTGTTTGAAAGGGTGTAAAGTATTTATATCCTCTAACAACACTTCATGTATGGCCATATTTTAGTCCAACACTTGCATCAATTATAATTATCTCGGTGAAGGTTAGTTCTGAACTTAGGACCTTGATTGCTTTGATAATGTGTTAAGCACTATCCGCTCAAACTTTAAACTGTTAGAGAGGGTGTAATTTAAGCATTTATATCATTTAACAAGGTCAACTAAAAAAAAGTTTTTGAATAATATTGTGAAAATAGGTTTTTGAGCATGTAATTCATATTTGCTTTTGAAATGTAACTTTTGAAAAGGCCTTTTTTTAATAGTAACTCTTTAATTAGTCTTTGTTAACCAAAGTTAGATTCTGGGACTTTATTTTGTACAGGGAAGGTGTTAGGCATCCTAAAATATCCATAAAAATGATTCCATGAATCTTGTCAAGTTGTGTTCATGTCATTGTCCATGCTTATTATAAGACAAATATGAAAAGATGGCTTTTGATAAGTGCTGGGGTTTTCATTATAAGTTTCCTATCCAAAGAGCACTATCACACATAAATTGTTTTCATGAAATAGGATATCCTGACCCTACTCGAATGATTTCTGTATTAGATGCATCAACAAATGTGTTTTCCATGGTCAACTTTTTTATCAATGGAAGTGATTGGACACACTGTTTTTTATCACTTATTTTTGACACGTTGAGAATACCAGACTTCAAATGCATCAACTCACTTTCAGAGTCCCCGACTTTTTGACAGTTTATTTTTATAATGTGATGAGATAAGGTTCCAATTGTATCTCTTTTCTTGTTTTATTTTTTTACTTTTAGTCAAAATCAAATCATCCTATTCCTTTTGGGTTGAAAAGGTATTTGATTGTGAAAGTTTCTAAAGTCGTTCCCAAGATATTGTTTCTAAATCAGATTTCTATAAAATGTCTGGTACAATAAATGTTTGAAAAATGTTCATATATTAAGCAATAGAAGTTTGAAAAGTGTTCATATATTAAGAAAAATAAATGATTATTATTTGTAAAAAAGAAGAGGATTGGTAGTTGAATGTTTACTCTCAATTATTTAGGAGAATTGGCAAAAAAAAATTCTTCGAATCCTTTTTTTTCCCAATGAACAAATTCCACTAACATGGTGTGAAGTTTATTTTTGACAAGTTTTTCAAAGATTATGTGAAGGGAATAATATAATATTTCCATTTTTCTGTTAGGACCAACCACTGTTACTTGATTATTCAGTAGGATGGTTGTGTGAAGTAGTGATGGTAGCCAAAATGAGTATACTTGATTTGGCTTATCATTTTAATGGGAATGGGTGTGTGCATATTACAATTGAGCTTAACTTCGGGGGGAAGAAGGATTAGAATCTTAATTTGCAATTAATAGTCGATTCCTAAGTTTCCAAGTTTATGATCATGTTTTTCTTGATGCACCTGATAGAATTCTTGATTAGTGATTTTCAAATTACAGTTGGATAAATGTGTCAGGTTTAGGGTTCAGAATAATAGAAATCTGCTATTCAGATTACGAATTCAATAACAAGATTTTGTTGTTTGGATAACTTAGAATAGTTCATTTTTGTTAAATTACATTTATGTTATTAATGTTATGGATCCTGACTTCTCAGACAACTATGATAAGTTTTATAAGTTTAAAACTGATATTCTGCATGGATCCATTTTGTTCAATAAGCCTTTGTTGTAAACAGAAAGTAGAAACCGTTCCAGTTAACTATTGTTGGTACCTCCAGTTCTTAAAAGAACTTCTGTGGAGATTGCTCCTTTAGGATGATGAGAATTTTCTATTACGTATGATGGATTACCCCATTGGAACTCTCTTAAATATAGGAATACACTTTATTTTTCAATTTTGTTTGATAACGCAGAACAAACACACAGAGCCACAAAAGTTTGATGGTTCCTATGTGGATGGCATGTAATTATGCTAAATCTGAATGCACTCTTATGTATTAACCAAGTGGAATTTCTTTCTAAGTGTCGTAAACGAAGTCCAGAACAATTGTTGTCAGGCTGTACTAAATTATTCTATTGGGAAACAATAAGAAAACCAGGTCTTCTTATCCTCTCTGAACATGTACCTCCCTGGTTCTTGTTCTTCAACATTATGAACAATGAATAATTAGCAACCGTTGGTTTTTGTTTGCTTTAACATTTGACTGCCAAGCTGATTATAGTTTTAAATCAAAAGTGAGGAAAAAAAAACTTTTTAATAGTGAATAAATACCTAGAAATTGACGCGTTGATTTTCTTTCAAGACTCGAAAGCGTGCTCTTTATCAAAGTCAATCTAACCCCTTTTGAAAGGTACTGTTTCTTCTACCTGGCTAACCGCCTCTCGAAGCGTTGCACCACAGGATTCCAAATAGATGCTTTCCGTGCCTTCATCCCTAGCGGCAAACCCAAGTAGGTCATAGGAAAAGAACCCACTCTACATCCCAAAATATTTGCCAAATGCTCTATCTCCTCCACCTTCCTCATAGGGGCAATCTCACTCTTTCCAAAATTCACTTTTAGGCCTAAAACTGCCTGGAAACAAAGCAGTGTCCCTCTCAGGTGCCTCAACTGCCTCATCTCAGCATCACAAAACACAATGGTATCGTCCGCAAAGAGCAAATGAGATACCTCCATTTGGCGAGCTGGATTCCTTCCCACTTTGAAACCTCTGTAATAACCCAAATCGCAAGCTCTTCTCATCAGTCTACTGAAAACCTCCATCACGATGATGAACAGTGAAGGGGATAACGGATCCTCCTTAATACAATGCATTTACTTCAGCAACCGTGCAGGAAAATCAGGGAGTGGCATATCAGATAGAATTATCTTACTCTGTAGATATACATATTGTCCTTTCCTGGTAATCCATTTATAATAGAACTTGATTAGGTTGTAATGGAATGAAAAAAAAAAATCAATAGGTCAAAAATGATATAATGTGGTTCAAATACTATGCATGGGATTACCTCAAGGGTTGGCTCAAGTGGATAAAGAACTTGGCCCTAGTGCGTAGCAAGCATTAAGTCTAAGGATCAAGTCCTCTTGGGTGCAAACAATTCTTTGGGGGTGGGTGTGTGTACCAACTAGGAAAATACTATGCATGGGATTGTTCTCTAATTACTTAGCTGAGAAATTGATTCTCGGAGTAAACTATATTTCCTGGATCTTGGACTCTGTACTACTTGTAAAGAGATTATATATTAGTTACTATTAGGAGTTAGACTGTAGTTCAAAAAATGCGTTGTTGAGTTAAGTTGAGGAGTTAGATTGTCACAGTGATATGGAGGCTGACTTCTCAACCAGGAGATATGTTTGTATCTGTATGTATTTATTTTATGATGTTTACATAGCATTTATAAGTACTTCATAGTTTTAAATTTCATCTGATTGAATCAGTTTACTCAATCAAAAATAGATTTGGATTTAGAAGCTTAAAACTCTTTTCCTTTCTGATATTTATTTGTCATGGAATAGAATCTTTGAATAATTAATTTCTTAACTGAGCATTTGGATGGTACCCTAATCTTACCTGAACATTTATATGGCATCTCAATGTTCACTATCTTTTTTTACAACATTACACCTGGATGTACACTTCTGCTTGTTCATACTCAGCTAGAATCTCAATATATAAAGAACTCTGAGATTGCATTGAACAAATTAATTTCCTTCGTCTTACTACGGTTATTTTGTTAAATAGAAGGAATTACAGCACAACCTGAATTGTCAGGTAACCTTAATGTTCAATAACAATCATTGGTTTGAATATGTTTCATATGGCTTAAGTTGCGGTTGTAACAAATTTCGTGGTAATAAAATGTTAATGGCACTGGCTGCTTTCTAAAACATGTAATTGCTTTTTTGTAGGATGATGCATTGCAAGAATGTAGAGCTGGAGACAATGCTCTAGCAGCTGCTGCTGGACCCTCAGGAGGACATGCACCTGCATGCTCTGAGGTCATGGACACTGCTGCACAGACCATTGAAAGGGGTAACTGTTTTCCTTTTTCTCATTTTCTCTTGGGATTCAAGAAAAGCAGCCTTCCTTAGTTGATTGGTTTGCAGCCCATGCCAACTGCGTTGGAGTAAGAACCATTTTCTATCTGAACCATGGCAGAAAAGCAGCTATGATTGACAACTGATGACATGTTCTTCATTGTTTCTATTTTTTTAAATAGGTAAGACACATTAACACACCCATTTTGTCCTAATTGGGACTTGAACCCTCAATCTCCTCTTTAGAAAGTGGAAAAAATTACCACTCAAGCTTTTTATTGGTGGTTCTTCACTCTTTCTATATTCTACCAAAGAACATTCACAAATGAAGCGTATAAGAAAACATGCTTAACAAGAATGCTTCTTAAATAAATCGTAAAAAAAAAAAAAAAAAAAAGAAGTCCATTTGGGGATGCAAAATTCCTTGTGCTTTCCTTTGTTTATGCAAAACTTTCCTTTGTTTTTATTATAAATGCTTTTGTAGAAGGCAACAAGCATCATCTGCCATCTGAAGGAGATGGAAAATGCTTGGAAAACATTGCTTTGGACCAAAACTGCAGTCAGAAAAGAACTGACAATATCAGTAGCATTGTTGCTTTGAATGTTGGAGGTGGAAAGCATCTTGACAACACTCCGATCCACTCTCCTCCTCCTGTCATCCCCTCCCCACCACCAGTCAACAGTCTTCCAACCCGTAGGCGTAAGCCTTGCTATGGGTGGATTAGCAGCAGCGATGATGAGGATGATGATTTTATAGAATTAACCCCAGCTACACAATTAACAACAGCTAATATGGCAAGAGAATTGGGAAATGTGATTGATAGGACAGAAAAGCAGATCAACCGCAAAACTAGGTGGGATGTGAAGCCCGAAGATTTGTAAAGCCTCTCTCTCTGTGCTCTGGCGGTGTATGTGTAAGCAGCATGTAGTTTGTACCTAATAGTTGCATAGAGAGGCTGCTTGACATGAAACTCTTGTTTTTCTGGTGTATGTGTAAGCAGCATGTAGTTTGTACGTAGTAGTTGCATAGAAAGGCTGCTTGACATGAAACTCTTGTTTCTCTTACTAGATCTCCGAAGGGAATAGAAAATTGCATTGATAGATGTTATGAGCCTTTCATTAATGATTTTTCTTGATTTTTTGCTATGATTCTGACTACAATAGATGCATTTGAGGGATGAAATGGTTAAAATGTTTGGTTGGGTGTTTAGATGTACCACACAAATCTAAATCAGTCTAGCACTAAATTAACCATTGTGGCTTCTAGATGGCGTTGATGTTCATAACAGATTCTATAAATCAAGGGTTTTTAACTTTTTATGATGCTTGTTTAGCATACCTCATTTCTATTTCCTTTGATAATGGGGTGATGCCTCCCCTTCTTTTACATTATTCAACTGCTAATAACACAGAAGATTCAATAACAAAGGGTCGTATGATAACTGTTTATGTTTAGTGTTTATTGTTTATCAAAATAAATTTTTTCGATAAACATGTTTGATAATTTTTGTTTTGTTTATAAATTGTCAAAACGCTTTTAAAACAACACTGTAGCTAAGCCTTCAAATCATAAACACCAAAATGATGTTTATTGTTTATATTTATTAAAAAAAAACTTTTTTTTATCTAAAATGGTGATTATATTATTTTAATTAAAAATTGAAACTAAAAGTGAGAAAATGAAAAGAAATTTTTTTTATACAAGGCTATTGTTTGATACAATGATAAAAATATTAAAATTATCAAGTGTGGACAGAGTATCAATTGTCTTGAGAAAAAAATATTGGGTACAATGTGAATAATTACTAATATGCTTGATAATAAGAAATAGTTACTTAAGGGCACCCATGCTAAAAAGAAAACCCTTATTTGAGAAAAAATAAAGAAGTCTCAACCATTTCTTTGTCAAAGAAATAATAATGGTATTTTTTACTCATATTATTCATTCATTTTCAGTGTTGAAAGAAAAATAGAAATAAAAAATAATAAAAAAGAAAGTAGTAATGTAAGAATTTTAAGAAAAGAGTATGCCCTTCAAATCCCTCTTTTCACTCCATACAAATTGGATCAAACCGAACTGTTCACTACGGTTCCGGTTCCGGTTCTAAATTTTAGGAACCGTTCACTACGATTTCAGTTCCAAGCCTTAGAACCGAAACTGGAACCATTGAATATATATATATATATATATATATATATATATATATATATATTTATAATAACATTTTGTTATGTAAAAAATTTTAAACAATGAAACTATTATAATTATTATAAGGTTAAAAACAACTCTTATAATAACCGAATTGAACTGAACTCATTTATTCCGGTTTCAAAATTAAAGAACCGTCGGGAACAGTTTTGGTTCCGGTTCTCCCAATAACCGTAAAGAACCGAATTGTGTGCACCCCCTACTTGTTAGGGCCTTCTGGGTTGTAGGTCATTCTACTTTTACAGTATCATTTGCTGTGTAGATATATATGTAATCCAATATTATTTATTTCTTTTTTATACATATTTATTGCTCTGTTATTGCTGTATATAATTGTTGTAGCATAAAGTTGACTTTTTATATAGTTTATTGTGTTGATTTAAAAAAAAAAACAGTTTAAGGTTAACAAACATATTTTTCTGTTTATGATTTTTAAAATAAGTCAAACGTTTTTTCGTTATCAAACAACATGCATGTTTATGGATAAACAAAAACGTAACATAAACATTGTTTATATAAACACTTAAACAATAAACACTAAACATAAACGGTTACCAAACGGACCCTTTAGTCTTTTTTCAGCTATTCCAAGGTAGATGAATTAAATTCATCTAAAATCATAGTTTCAGTTAAACTATATAACCATCTTAATCATATATTTCTTCTTACAAGTAGAAAAGGGCCAATTTCTTTTCAGGATAATAATTTATATCTATTCCTTGAATTATGAAAGTCTAATAAATGTTCGGGGATAATTTTACTGAACAGATCATTATGAAAGACTAATAAATGTTCGGTTATTATTGGGTGATAGTTTTACTATGCAAATCATACTCTTATTTGCCAGCGCAATCGGTGCACAATGTAGATTAAATTTGTCCAAGGTTTTTTTTTTTTTTTTTTTGCATAAATTTATCGAAGAATTAAGAAAAGAAAGAAAAAGTAGCAAAGGTGAACCAGTTGGTCACGTGGTGGTGCTGGGTATTCTCAGTGATGGGTTCCGGCCCACATTTTCAGCCCACACTCCACAGAGCTATGGAGGAGGGGTCCTGGCCCAAGAGCCTAACTGATTAAGCTTATACTCGGTACACGTGTTAAATATTTATTGGCCTCTCGAGGTTAGCCTTTCGATGAGAGAGGAGAGAACACATAGGCGGGTATTTTCTCAAAGCAACGAACAAAGAAACAGATATTTCCATTTCATCATCGTCAGTTCATCACTCCACTGCTTGGATAAGATTTCAAGCCTCTGAAACTCTTCAATACCTCCAAAAAAACCCCTAAATAGTGCGCAAATATTCGAACAAACCATCTAAAACCCTAGATTCAAAGATTCAATGTCGTTGTCTTTAACATAGACTCATCGTCGACGCTAGAGACATGAACTTATCAGCGAGTATTCGCGGGAATTTCATTCCATTATTGCGGTGCAGTTCTTGCTGCGACCTTCGTTTTCAGCCGGCGGTTACTTCGTCGATCGTTTCCCGGCGAAAACGGACCAATTTGAGCTCAAAACAGTTTTCGAGGTAAATTTTTTTGTATTTCTTTATTGTGAGATTGTTTGAGTCACTTGAATATACACACACACACAAACGTCGCGTTTGATAGCTTGGAATACTTTGAATTGGAATTGAAGGAAATAAATACAAACTTTAAACTAATTTTCGTCCATTTCCGATTCCAAGGCACCAATTTTCCACGCTACTAAACATGGCTATACTTTTTTCGAAATCACTGTGTTAGGTTAGGGTTCCGGAGGAACCGAGAGGCTGTATGCAGAGTGACTGAGACGGAGACAGAGCCAGAAAGCAACGATGATAAGGTACTTGAGTGTTTTGCTACTTTAATTTTACACTATTTATGCGTGTGTCTCTATAATTTATACATTATGTAGATTCGTGTGCATGTATGTGGAGACAGTGTGCCTACTGCCTGTAGCTAGTTTTGAACCTGTTGTCAAATTTTCTAGGAAAATAAAGTACAAGAAGATGGGCAAATGCCAGCATCCGCCGAATCTGTTGTGCAAAATAATCCACAGACCATGGTTGTTGATCAGTAACATTGAGATTTGATGACTTATTTATTCATTCTTTGAAAATTGGAAGCCTATCATTTGGATTTTTACATGGACATCTTTCTTTGCTAGGATAAAGACCAGTCTGTGGGAACATTTGATTCCAATAACTTATTAAATGAAAATGGCAAGGACACTAGGGCTCAAGGTGGCATGGAAACTGGCACTCAAGGTAGCATGGAGGTACTTCCTGCGTCGTGAATGGAATTACTTCTTGTTGTAGGCAATTGGTCATTAATATGAAATTAATTTCTTGAATAATTATGTGTGCCCTACAACACTAAGGTGGTTTGGCATTCAAGTCCCACCACAAATCTTGAGCTTCAGGCTGATGGTTTGATGGGAAAAAATTGCTGGAAAGTTGATGATGATTGTTCAGAAGGTTGACTATTTTTTCCAGGTTTCCCATTACTTTCAGGGAACAATGAAAGAACCCGGCTTTCATTTTTTGCGTGGAGCTTTAAATTTTATCCTCATTGTGTTCAGTTTGTGTTACAGGATGGTGATAATGTAGAAGTCGCAAGTGGATCACCTCTGCCAGGTGTGAAGGTGATTATGTTTTGAGCTGTAATGTTGTGTTGTAAATTCTGAGATATATTGAATTATCTAGTACCAGTTCCTCATTATTCTGTATATTATAGTAAAACAAATTGTAGTCTTTTTGTATTTCTTTTGTCATTTTCACTATTTGTTTTCTTTATGTATTTACTTACCTTTTCATTATTTTTTATTTCCTTTTTGCTATCTACATTTCCATGAACAGCCACAACAACTCGATGAATCAATGAGGATCCCAAAGGAAACCATTGACATTTTTAGGGACCAAGTATTTGGCTTTGACACTTTTTTCGTGACAACTCAGGAGCCATACGAGGTTAGTTTTTAAATTGATGGCTTGGTCTCTTGGATTAAGAAATGGAGTTACCATATTAGTGACCACCTTTGCTGGGCAACAGAAAGATCTTTTGGAAGTTAAGAAAATTATTAAATGGTAGGCATTAATAAGGGAAGGGATATATGTATTTAGAATCCAACCTTCCACTAACCACTTCTATAATTGCACTTTGAAAGTCTTAATTGTGTTTGTTGATCTTCATGGAGTATGCTATGAATTAGGAGATAAAAGAATTGTTGGCACTTTTTATTCACTCTATGATATCTACTCAAGAGTTGTTTAGAAGTATGATCAACTGTATTTCTTTTGTTTAGTATGGCTTAATCTGTTACCATTTGACATTGCCATTCATAAACCTCTTCATTTACCTTTAATAGGGTGGATTATTATTTAAAGGAAACCTGAGAGGGCAGGCTGCTAGAAGTTATGAAAAGATAAAAAAGAGGATGCTGGTAGGTATTGGAAGTTTTCATTTGAATTTTTTTTATCGTTGAGGCTAGAAATGATTCCAACTTATGCACATTCTATATACAGGACAGATTTGGGGATCAGTATAAACTTTTCTTTTTAATCAATCCAGAGGATGATAAACCAGTGGCAGTTGTGGTCCCAAGAAAGACCTTACAACTAGAAACAGCAGGTATATCTATCTATCTATATATATATATGTTATGTTTTTTCTCTGTTTTTTGGTAATTTATATATTATATATTTTCTCTTTTTTTTTTGGTAATTTATATATTATATATTTTCTCTTTTTTTTTGGGTAATTTATATATTATTTATTATATTATATTTTCTTGATAAGCGGAAGCAACTGATAAAACTTATCATTTTTTAATAGGCAGAAATGACAGGTGATTATTTAGCTCTTTTATTGTGGATTCTTCTGCATCTTTGTTGCAAGAATTTCCCCTCATCTGACAATGTGCATCCTAAATTACTGTATTTGGAGCAAAAAATATTGAACTGCAATCCTTTTGGTTTAACTTCTGCAGCTGTCCCAGAGTGGCTTGCAGCAGGGGCTTTCGGATTAGTTACAGTGTTTACCTTACTTCTGAGGAATGTGCCTGCACTGCAGTCAAATTTACTGTATGTAGCATATTTTCATGCTCTATATTTATCTTCTACTTTTTTTCCCATATTTTAGCAACTACAAACTCTTATCTTATTTTGACCTTGCTGAAAAAGAAAATGATAAAATAACTGTAATATTTTTGACCTCATGTTAAAGAGTAGCACAGTAATAAGAATATGTTAGTTTTCCTTGTGGTAATTGCTATAATTATAATACATGGTCTATTGGATTTTGTTAGTGTGTCAAATGTCTTTCTCTGGCCACTGCAGAATTGAGAACTAATTTTTTTAAGCTGTTACAGTTGGCCTGTTAGTGATCTTTAGTGTATGTGATTTTGTTAGTATGTCAAATATCTTCTTTCTCTAACCACCTCAGGATTGAGAACAAATTTCTTTAAGGAGTTACTGTTGGTCTGTTAGTGATCTTTAGTGTATCTATCATTCCTTCAGGCATGTCATGAGCTTACTTTCATTGAGCAAGAAATATTGCACCATCCTATTAAATGTTTCCCTTTATTCTGTCCTTTCTCTAGGGAGTAGTCTTTCTCCTATTTGTGTTGTTGCTTTTCTCAAAATCTTGCTTCTTATTATTTGAGAAAAAATGTGTCAATGAAGTTTTTCATTAACTATTCCCGTCGAACAATAATACTTATCTTCATGTTTGCTAAATTGTTGAATGTGTTAGCACGCACTTTGCATTTTGATATTTTCTCTAAAAAATAGATATTCATTATATTGTCAGCAGTTAACGTTAACATTTATATTGTGATGTCCAGATCAACTTTTGACAATCTTGACTTGTTGAAGGATGGTCTTCCTGGCTTCGTTGTAACTGCACTTATTTTGGGGGTACATGAAATTAGCCACATCTTAGTTGCAAAAAGCACCGGAGTAAAGCTTGGGGTGCCATACTTCATTCCTAGTTGGCAGGTGAATGTCTTGTTCTTCTGCACTAGGTCATTTTAGCAGGGGAGGAATTCCAGTTTTCCCCTTGCGCGCGTGTGTAGCAGTATATATATCCATTAGTAGAGTTTTCTTAGGAATATAATGTTGTTGCTTATATATAGGGGTTAATCTAATAGGTTCTTAAACTACTTATCAGCTTATGGTTGATTAATAGGAGATATCATTAAGCATTTGAGATCTTCTTCCTTCCTTCTCTGTCTGCTATCTTCCTAGTGTGTGCGCGTGTTTGCTATATTTCTTCTCAGTCTCCTCTTCCTTTCTGCTTCACTTTTCTTCCCATCTATTTTTCCTCCTTTCTCTTCTCCTTCTTTCTTCCTACTTTCATTCTACATCAGATGTTGTCTACAATCGATATGCTCTGATACCAACTCAGAATTCTAGGGACCGTGACCTGAGGCTCTGATATGTCAAAATACGCTATATCCAATTAGAGCTAGAGGAGGGAGGGAAGCGGGGGGGGGGGGGGGGGGGGGGGGGGGGGGGGGGGGGGGCTTAATAGGACTTTTACACACTTTGATAATCTTCAATTAATTCATTGTTAACCAATTTAACCAACGGAATCCCAGAGTCGGTAAAAGACGTGTTTCCATGTCCAAAAAGGTTCCTATACTTTCCAAAACTCACCCACACAAGAAACACAACGCTAATCGATTGAGATTCAAGTTCGATCGATCAAGCTTTTCATTAAGCCTAACTAAACATAGCCTAACTTCGGACGCTTAGTTGAAGGGTGAAATAGATTCAAAATTAGACATATAATATATCATTGCTTATTGAGTCAAGTTTTCAAATATATAAAGACCGTTATGAAATTCTAATTATTTTATTTTTAATGATTTTTCAAAGATACCGACGAGGTCAATTTTTACTTGAAATCCTTGCAAAAACCAACTTTTAAATTGGTTTTCAACTTAAACTCAAAATCTAAGTTTTCTAACCAACATTAAGGTTTCCAAATTCATTCCTAATGAAATAATATTCAACTTTATATTCATAATTATTTCAAAACTAATTAATAATTATTTTTAAATATAAATCCAAGTTAATTCAATTTTTGTAATTTATTCACTTTGAATTAGATGGTCTCTCAGGTCACTTCCCTTCTTTGTATTGTGTGATTAATGAAGGTTGAAGCAAGATGTAGACATGATCTTTCAGCCCAATCTTCAATCTACAATGACAACTTCAATGTCGATGCGAACCTTCCACTTATAGACCATGACACAACTTTTTCTCACGGAATATGCAAACACATGACACTCTTTCCTAACAGATGCATTTGATACCAATGAGGCAGAATGATACCTAGTGGCTGCTTGATGGAAATCTAATGATAAACGTGTCCTCTCTCTCTCTTTGAATATTGGACATTTGTTGTCTAGAATTTCTTTTTGTAGTCATTGGGGCACTAATTGCAACATGCTACGTCACTTTTGGACAGTTTAGAGTTTTGCACAAAGTGGTAAGATTGCCAAATAAAGTGCATAAACGCTATTACCCTATGACAGTACTGCCAATGTGGGGTTCTAGAAGGGGATGACATTATTTTGCACAAAGTGACTGCTCTCAAATTTTGAACCTATGTCCTCAAGCATCAGTCTGAGCTCTTACAATTCACAAAGCAATTAGAAAATGCGGCTAGCAATCAAAATCCGTCATTCTTAATGGATATGCCTAATGATCTGTTCTTTGTTTTGTTTAAATGAATATAGAAAGTCTAATGAGCCATTTGGTTGCAGATAGGCTCCTTCGGTGCTATTACAAGGATTTCAAACATTGTAGCCAAGCGTGAGGATCTTCTGAAGGTTGCAGCAGCAGGACCATTAGCTGGTTTCTCCTTGGGTCTTGTTCTTTTACTTTTGGGCTTCTTCTTGCCACCCAGTGATGGTATTGGTGTTGTTGTTGATGCTTCTGTGTTTCACGAGTCACTTCTTGCTGGTGGTATAGGTAAGCACTTTGTTACACACATGTTTTTCCTGCAGAATTTTGTGCTTGTTGATTGGATGGGTGGGTGTGTTTGGGGTGGGGGGTTGTGGTTGGAAATTTTGAACTTTACTCATAATGGCGGTTCTTCCTCTCTTTTTTTTCTTCTTAATATTGTTCTTTTTTCAACATTTCATCATGTTGATGGAACTCATCTTTCTCCATACACTTTTCTTATTATTTTTTTTTTTTTTGGGTACAAGGAGTTCTCATTTTGCTTGGACTCTCCTCTACTAAAATTGAGAGAGTGTGAGGCTAATAACTTTTCCTTTTCATTTATAGCGAAGCTTCTTCTTGGTGATGCTCTTAAGGAAGGCACTCCATTATCTGTCAACCCACTTGTCATATGGGCATGGGCTGGACTTCTCATTAATGCCATCAACAGCATCCCTGCAGGGGAGCTTGACGGGGGGCGAATTTCTTTTGCCATATGGGGAAGAAAGGTATATTTTAGAGAGCTTCTTTTATCTATTACTGTAAGGAAAGCAAACGGACCTTCCTACTTTAAGGGGCTGTTAACGGACCAATCTTTCAAGTATTCCACATAGTACCTGTTGTGACAAAGAAACCACAGGATCATGGAAATCCAATGAAAAGTGAATAAAGCAATCACACACCGACACAAGGTATAACGTGGTTCGGCCAAAACCAGCCTACATCCACGGATGAGAAGAGATTTCACTACGATTCTGTAGAGAAATTACAATACTAGAGGTTACAACACCGTGTACATGTCTTTTCACCATGTACCATTCCACGAGCCTGTTTTCTCGCTATCAGTGCTACCAGTGTTTTTCTTACTCTACTAACTCATAAACTATCTCTACCCACAACTCCCTCATGAGACTACATCTCTTTCAATCTCATAAGTCTCAACCCAAAACCTAGGTATCTATTTATAGAGTTCCAAACTCAATCCCTTGTTCCGTAAGGATTACAATTCCTTGAAGCCCAACACTTGTCTGACAATAAACTTCCTAACATAATACAACTCTAAAATAGAAACCTAATTAGAGTAGGAATTTGAGACAAAATTCCCAACAGTAACCATGCCACTTATTACACTCCATGTTTGTCGCTCTTCCCCTCGGATCTCCAAACTTTGGGTTATGATCATAGGCATTGCCCGGGCACCACTTGTAGTATATTGAACAGGAACTTCATGTTGAAACTATGTATGCTAATGGGAGTTGCTCATTGTGAACCACCATAATTTAACCCTTGGAAAATCTGGGTTTCTTCTGAAATTATAAATGGGAGAGGCGAGAAAGAAAGAAGGAATGGAAATGAAACACAGAGCATTAATAAGATCTTTTTTCTTCCTTTTTGGCAGGCTTCAGCTCGCTTCACAGCCGCCTCCATTGCGCTGCTTGGACTATCCTCTTTGTTTAATGATGTGGCATTTTATTGGGTAGTTCTGATATTCTTCTTGCAGAGAGGGCCCATTGCTCCACTTTCTGAAGAAATCACTGATCCTGACAACAACTATGTTGCCCTCGGAATTGTAGTTTTGCTCCTCGGACTGCTGGTATGCTTACCATACCCCTTCCCTTTTGCAAGTGAAGCCATCACAACTTTCTAATGGCACAGTACATATACACCGCTTAAAAGTTCCTCATAGGTATCTGAGGGTCCATGCTACTAAGATTTACCCTAGAAGGTGACTCTAATATACATATTGGATTGTAAAGTAGCTGGGGTTTACCTCATGTTTTTGTAGCGAGAATAATTTTTCAAAAAGAGGATTTTGTTATATTTATTTTGCTCACTTCATGAAATAAAATCAACAAGCTTCAATCCATACCTCAATGCATATGAAATGAAAATTATGAAATCAACAGGTTTTAATTCTTGTCGTGAAGTAAAGTGATGCAGAAATAAAGCCTCTTCTTATAATACGATGAACTTGGATTAAATTTATTAGCATTGGCAAAAGGCATTTGCAAAGGTATTAATAATGGGAAGAATTGAACAAGATGCCCAGTAGACGGCGTCCTATATTCTTTAGTCTACCGCAGACACTAAATAGAGCGGTAATTGTCATGATATAGAACTGCATTTCTGATGTTGAATTGATATTGAATTAAGGTCGAACTATAATTAAAATTTACCTTTGGTGTGCTTATTTTCATCATTTCAACTGCATTTTGCCTATGTCAGAGAGGTCACTAGTTATAACACTGGAAAATTCCAAGTCATTTAGAAATTATGTATTGCTTAATGGAGTTTCCCCTTCTTTTCTTTTCCTCCTGGTTTATGGCTGACCATGAAATGTGATGCTTTCATTTGCCACTTGGCTGATTGATACAAGACCTATGACTACCACATCCTGCTAGCAAGTATTCAATGAACCCATTCTAAATTGGAGCTACCCCATAGAAATCATTTGGCCTCCAATAGTTCATGTTCTGCTTGCTGTTTGTACATTAAATGTATAATAACACTGACTACAATGACTAACGAGGCTTTGTCAATATTGCCCATCTTCTGGATTACAGAGTCACTCTTTCAGTTTGAGTAATTTTAGATAAAACGTTCGATTGAAACAATTTATTTTTTTTTGCATTACAAATAGTAAACATCAAGCTCCGTCTCAATTTAATAATCAGGAAGAAGAGTCAAGTTCTTGTCAAGAAATTGACCCCTTGATGGCATTACTCTCTGTTTTTGTTATGCAATTGCTAACCTCTCTGAATTTAACTAATGGTGTGGTATCATAAGTGGTCTCTAATTGATATTTAAAATGCATTAGAATACATTTGGGGGGAAAAATGCACAAGAATGTCTATTAATTTAGTCGACTAAATCAATCGGACTACTCAGGATTGATTAGTTTTTTCTCTGTCATAATCTTTAATTAGTGTATATAGGCTAAAAATGTACTGCATTATTGTTCTAAACCATTGGATTGATGCTCATTGCCAAGGTGCTTCAACCCATGAAAATGGAACAGATGAAGCACAAGGGAAGGACCTAAACTTATATTCATAACCACTTAATTGGGTGGAAAGGGATTGTGTTCGGTACTGGTTTCTGAAAGTGGGGCATTGTTGGTTGGAATAAATATTGAGTGTGTCTGGTTCACAATGCGCCTGGCAATCACGATCCTATGTGTACAATACATGCTGTGGACCCTACCACGCGTGTTGTGCACGTAGAGCTGTGATGAGCCGGGTGCACCGAATATCTTCTCATTGGGTAGACCTTCCACTAAGTATGAAATTAGTGTTGAAATTTGCACTAAAATGATTCTAGGTCCCAAGTAAAAGAAGTTGCCAAATGGAGCTTTGGTGATTGTGATTGTGAGTTACACAAACATGGAATTTGGTTGTGATCAGTCCCTACAAGTCTCTATGGATTTGGAGTTAATGAGAGAGATATTGGAGAAGGAAATTGGGTTGTGGAATCTGGCCTTGGTAGGTTCTTTTAAAAGCTAATTTGTTTTCATACTGAAAACTATATGCAATGCTTTATGCCCAATTCATCATGTGTTTCCCCCTTATCTGTATTAAATTGCCAGCAACCAAGAGGACCTCACATGCATATCCACCTTCGTAAGACTAATCAGATTGCATCTTATAGGTTGGGTGAGTCGGCAATTCTGTTCATGAATTAAGAGACTGGTATTGACTCACCAAACCATTATCAGTACTGTTCTATGCTGGAATGGTCCAACCTAACGAAATTCATGCATCTTTCTTTTTTTTTATTCTTTTTACCTCTACAAGAAACTTAAACACTCTATTGTCTTTGTGGGAAACTTGATCCGACAGAGGAGATACTAGTAGGTTACAACCAACAGGTTTTGGTGGTAATTTCATGACTTGAACAGTTATTTATTGTTATGTTAATTAATCTTTCACGTACTCGAATATGAATATTGTTGGGATAAAAATTTATTGAGTTTTTTTTTTTGGTAAGGTAAATAAAAACTTTTTTTGAGTTGAGTATAATGTGTAGTTGAATGTGAATATAACCTCTGTAATAAAAGATAGAGAATCTTGGGTCTTGGAGGATGAAAATAAAAGTACGGCAAAGGCTACACATACATGCTAGAATTGCATACTTTGATCCATTGATACCTCCAATTCTTTATAGGTGACAATCTGTGAAAAATAGGGATTACATGTCAGGGAAATTAGATAGAAAGGAATTGGAAATTTGTATAATGATTTTATTATGGGTTTAATTCATTTATGAAGGAGGAAGTTTGTCTTTGTACATCTACTTTTTTTATGCTATGCTTGATAGGAATGAGGAAAAGAAGGGATGAATGAGACATTCCTAATGAAAAGATGGTGTACTTCCCTCTTTTTATTTGATTGGATGGAAGAGAAGGCAATAAGGTAACACCTTACTTTATTAAGCGTATTGAGATTGCTAATATTGGATTTACTTAATAATTATGATGGATAGTATTGTAATTTAAAAATTTTATAACAGTCTTACTTTTCTTCTTTTCTCTCTTCTGGTCATATTCAGATGATGAAAATTTGTAAAACAGAAAAAATGACTCATTCATCCTCTTTTCTCTTCCTTTCTTGTCTCCTCTCTATCAAACAAAAAGTTTGTTCCTTCCTTTCTATCTTACTTCCACCCTCCTTTCTTCCTTCTTACCAAGCAGACTATTTTAGAGAAAACTTTCCCTTTTATATAACTAATTTTACGTGGGAATTACAATGGACGTTGATCTAGGTACAACTCCTCAATTTCTTTTTCTTTTTTTACTTTATTAAAATTTTACCAAAATGCCCCCAAAATCTAGCTCTTCCTTTCTTTTAGTTTTTCAAATTCTTTGTTTCCTACCAAAAAAAAAAATTGCATTCTCCTCCGGTCCTCCTTCAATCAAACCCTAATACAATGGACGCTGATCTAGGTACAGCTCCTCAATTTCTTTTTCTTTTTTTACTTTATTAAAATTTTACAAAAATGCCCCCAAAATCTAGCTCTTCCTTTCTTTTAGTTTTTCAAATTTCTTTGTTTCCTACCAAAAAAAAAATTTGCATTCTCCTCCGGTCCTCCTTCAATCGAACCCTAATTTTCTTCTTCAAAGTTCTCTTATTTTTCTTTTCTTCTTTTGTTTCTTTTTTTCTCTTTTTAAAATTTCTTATTCTTGCACTCATGTATGATGCAAGTGCAGTAACTTTTTCTCTCTCTCTTTTTTTTTTTCTTTTTTACTTTAAATTTGATTGCAATTTTATAAACTTCAGGTTTGTTTGGTAAAACTTCCATTTTCTGTTTTCCGTTTTCATTTTCAATTTTTAGAAGTCACAGCAGAAAATGTGTTTGGTAATGCGTTTTTATTTCTAAAAAAATAAAAAACAATGTGAAAATTTTGACAATCGTTTAGGCACAATTTGAAAGCTTCAAATGAAGCTTTCAAAAATTGTTGTCAACCTCCTAAACTAATAAATGACATAAAATAATATAAAAAAATATTGTTTTAAAAATAATTTATAAAACCTCCTAAACTAATAATAAAAAATAATAAAATATTTTTTTTATAAATGAATAATAAAAAATAATAAAAGAATTATTATTTAATAATAATGATTATTTAATTAAAAATAATAATAAATAATTTTTAAAAAAAATTAAAATAATTATAATTATAATAATTATTATTAAAAAGAATTATTTACTTAAATGACATAAAGACAAGTTTTCATTTTTCTACTTTCAAAAATTTTAAATTTAGCAGCAAGTAACATTACAAAACGTACTTTGCTTTTAATATAAATGACAATACAACAAGTTTTCAGTTTTCATTTTTCAGAAAATTAAAAAATGAAAACGAGTTACCAAACAAGCCTTAATTTCTTCTTTTATTTTTTTGAAAATTTTTTATGGCATACTTTTGCTGAACTCTTATGCTGCGTTTAGTACGCATGAATGGAATGGAATTGAATGCTCATTTTAACCATTCCTTTGTTTGGTATGAATTTTAAAGTAAAAATAGTCATTCCCTTGGAATGAAAATTCATTCCCAAAAATGAAAATTCATTCCATAATTAAACCTATGGAATGGGCATTCCATTCCCAATAAGATTAATAAAAAATTCATATGACCAAAAAGCCCTTCACCTCCACCACCACCACTTTCACCACCACACCAGCTCTACCACCACTACCACTGGCTTTACCACCACCACCTTTACCCCCACATTGCCACCTTCTTACTCGACCACACTATCACCTCCATATCGCCACCTTCCTCCGCCACCACCTCCACCCCCACCCCCACCACACCACTGCCACCACCACATCGCCACCTTCTTCCACCACCACATATTTGTTGGTTTAATTATTTGTAACTATGAGGGGGTATTTTGGAGAATTTGATTTAAAATTTATTTCATTCCACCTCATTTCATATTTACAACCAACGAACAAAAAAAAAAAATCATTCCATTCATGCGTACCAAACGCAGTATTAAGAACTTTATTTCAAATAAGGGAAATGCTAAACGTCATGAAATTTTATCATGAATTACTTTCATGAATGATGTGGCAAGTGATAATACCATTGACATTCCGTGTATGGGGAAAATCCCACCAATACTAACTTACCATTTAATTGCCACATCATTCAAGATAAAAATTCATGAAATATTTTCATGACGTGTAGCATTGCTCTTCAAATAATATGTATCCATTGGCTACCGAAAATTTGAGATAGTTATCGTGTCTTGGAGAAAATAAATATTAAAGTTATAGCCTAAATACTAATACTTTAAGCTTAAAATGTACATAGTGATTAATATGGTATGAAAGTCAAAACAAAAAGTTTCTATCACTGTTACCTTAATAATTAAATTCGAAGAACGTGTTGTTGGACCAAAATAAAACCCCACATAAAGGGTGTGTTAAAAAACAAATCCAAGTCAACAGGTGATTTGCCCATAACAACAAAGATTATGTTTGTAGTGTACCCAATTTATCTCTCCCAACTCCTTCCTAGTGTCTAGGTGATTTCCGCGGAAAAATACTAGTAATTTTGTGATTGAAGAAACTACATTATATATCCTTTCATCATTCTTGGCACTTGAATGAAAATACAAGTTAGCACGATAAAATAGACATCACCATTATCACCAAAATGCACATTAAGGTTGTTCATTGAAGCCAGAAGTCCCTGGACTTCAAACAAGGATTTGAGCAAAGAACTATGCTCATCTAAATACTATCACAAACACATTGGATTCATTTTGAACTCTATGCAAGACATATGAACCCAATCAATTTCCATGGGACATGTAAATGACATATATATCCTTAGAATGTACCAATGAAAGGGTAAGACTAAGACCTATATTTTGACCATATGATCATTTTTCAGATACATAGCACAGAATTGAGTTAACATGCATGAAGGTGCAGTACTGGTACCCATACCCACTGCAAATCTTTTACCTCAAGAATTGGTTGTACTCATGCCGGCCCTCTCTCTCTCTCCACGTTTTCCGGTTCCAAGAAGAACACCCCTCATTGAATGCAACTTGCCAACAACATCATGAATGTTCATCCGTTCTCTTGCCAATTCTGCAGAACACTGACTCCAACTGTAAATATGGAAACCAAGAACTCTTCAAGTTTTTCACTTCTGATGCTACTTTTACTGTGAACATGGATACCGCTTCTATGCTCTTCGTTTTCTTGGAGAAGCATTGGATCTGCAATCTCTGCCACTCTGTTGGGCAAAGCTGCATTAACAAAGTAGTGAAGATTTAAACCATCCTTAAACATGTCATCGGTGGGTCTCTTGCCGGTGAACATTTCTAAAAGGAGGATGCCAAAGCTGTACACATCACCATACGCCGACACCTCACTTCCCATGCCATACTCTGCAATGCACAAACAAATACATCATAACCATAATTATCAAGGAGCTCAAGGTTTTTCAGAAGGTCAAGGAGCTCAATGTTCAAGCACTTGAAACATGGAGCAACTCTTCTGCATACACACTATTGCTATAAGAATATTGCATTTAAAATACACAAAACATATTTTTTAGAGTACATGGACTAGAAGTATATATACTTTCTAAATTTCTGAGGGCATTAGAAGTTGGTGCAGGTATTACTAAACAAGCTAATATCGACAATAGAATCCTCAAATATATATATATATATATATATATATATATATATATTCTAGGGAATAGAAAATAGAAAAGAGGGGAAAAATAAAATGATGAGCATATTTACCTGGAGCTGTATAACCAATTGATCCTCTTACTCCAATAGAGCTTGTTTGATTTGTAGAAGAGCTATGGGTGGCTTCCTGCAAGAATCTAGCCAACCCAAAGTCACTAACATGCCCAGTCATATCACTGTCGAGAAGAACATTGCTAGGCTTGAGATCACAGTGAATTATCTGTGTTTGAAATTGATGATGAAGATATTCCAGAGCACAAGCGACGTCAATGGCAATATTTAACCTCTGAAGGAGGTTTAACTTCCTGGGCTCATCATGTATGAAATCCCCTCTTGTACTTCCATGCAGCCACTCCTCCAAACTCCCATTAACCATGAACTCATAGACCAGAGCTTTGAAATCATTTCCCTGAAAATCACAACTTGAACATGCAGTTAGTAACTTGACAAGATTACGATGTCTGATACTCCTCAAGGCCTCACACTCGGCAATGAAACTCTTGGAAGCTCCACGGCGTAACATGTTAAGTACCTTCACAGCAACAATTTCCCCATCATCAAAAGTTCCTCTGTACACAGATCCAAAACCACCCACTCCAATCAAATTGGCTGAAGAAAATCCACCAGTGGCTTTAAGAAGCCTCTGGTAAGACACCCTCAAAAGTGAACTTTCTAGTGAACCTGAAGGAGGTTCCTTTCTTCTCTTCCTAGACCAACAAAGATATAGAAGACATAACAGCAAAGCTAGTCCAAGAAGCACACATGTTATAATGATTATTAACTTTAAAGAAAGAACTGGTTTCCTCTTTTTAGTCCCTTTGAAGCTGCATTTAGGTAGCTGCAATTCAGGTACACCCCCACAGAGCTTTCTGTTTCCTATGATGGAAATTGCACTAGCATTCTTAAAGATGCCTTCTCTAGGTGCTTCACCCTCAAAGTCATTGAAAGAGAGATTTAACTTCTGCAAGAAGTCGAAGCCCTCCAAGTATTCTGGAATTTCACCTGACAAATTGTTGCTAGAAAGATCTAATAATTGAATACCTCTCAAAGATCTTAGAGATGAAGGAATGCTGCCTTGAAGGAAGTTGCCCTGCAAATATAGTATTTCCAATCTTACACAGCCACCGAGAGCATCAGGAATTTTGCCGGATAAATTGTTCTTGGAAACATCCAAGTATTCGATATTTTTCAAATTTCCAACTTCCATGGGAAGTGCGCCACACAAATGGTTGTGAGATAGGTCTAGAGTTATCGATAAAGATGAGAGAGCAAAGATTTCTTGTGGTATTGTACCACTAAGGTTGTTTCGACCGAGATCCAATAATTCCAAATTTTGGCATTTGCCCAGACTTGAAGGGATGCCTCCATGAAGATTATTCTCTCCCAACCCAAGTCTGGTTAAGAAAGTTAAATTTGCAAGGGAGGATGGAATGTTTCCAGAGAAATTGTTCTCAAGAAAAGCCAATTCCTGTAACTTTTGGAGCTTCCCAATGTCAGTGGGAATTTCACCAGTGAATTGGTTGGCTGCCAAATATAAGGCCTCCAAGTTGATGAGATTCAATATCCCTGATGGGATGTTTCCAGATATACGATTGTATGACAAAGACAAACCTTCAAGCGTGGTTGAAAGATTGCTGATGGACTCTGGCAACACCCCTCCAAAGTTGTTATTCTGCAGCTCCATATACTCTAAACTTGTGGCATTAGTCAAAGAGGATAAAAAACTCAAGTCATCAGCTTTCCCACTTCCAAGACTATTGAAACCAATGGTAAACCTTTGAAGTCCATGCAGGTTTTCCAGGGAAGGCACTTTTCCTTTGAGATGATTAAAACTAGCTACAAAGGAAGCTAAATTTGTGGCATTTGATACTGATACAGGAAAGGAACCGGTGAATTCGTTGTCAAAAATGCTGAGAAATTGGAGATTAGGAAGAGTGATGCCCAAGTCAGAGGGAAGACTCCCTTGGAATTGGTTGCTTCCAAGGTCAATATCCATAATAGAAGAGAGATTAAAAAGTGAAGAAGGGATGGTACCAGACAATCTATTTATTCTCACTGCAATAAATTTCAGGTTTTTCAATTGAGATAGAGCCTCAGGAATGCCTCCTACCAAGCTATTTTTGCTTACTTGGAGTCCCAGAAGAGATGAAAGGTTTCCTAAAGCAGGAGGGATGGCTCCTAATAAACTGTTAGTATCAAGTAAAAGCACTTCGAGCTTAGACAAGGCACAAAGCTCTGTAGGAATTTTCCCTGTCAACTTGTTGTTAGATAAATCAAGAGTAATGAGGTTGGAGCAACCAGATATATTGGCAGGAATTTCGCCACCAAGTGAATTATTGTTCAGGCGCAAAATTTGCAGCCTATGCAAATGGCCAAGTTCTGAGGGGATTTTGTGACTGAAGCTATTGTTATGCAGCCTTAGCACCCTAAGAAAGCTCAAATTTCCAAGGTGTGGCGATATGGCCCCAACCAGTTTCTGGGACTGCAGGTCTAGCACGGTGACCCTTCTCTGGTGGCGACGACCACATGTAACACCGTGCCACTGGCAGTAGTGAATGGATCCATTCCATGAGCTCAGAACCTGGTGAGGATCATTCTTTATTTCAGCCTTGAATGCAAGCAATGCAAGTTGATCTGTCTCATTACCTCCTAGCCTGGAGGTGGCTGAGGAGACAGGAAAGCCTGATTGCAGTAAGCTCATGCCATATAGAAGTACATGTATGGAAACATATATATGTGACAAAAGTATTTTAGAGCTCAAACCTGAGTACCCCATTTGAGTTTCAAGGAAAGTTGAACAATGTTGGATACTTCATGTAAAGCAAATCAAAGAAACTATATATAAACATGCATACATATATTAGGGGGCTAATAGTGATATCATTCAAGAATTCTGAAAACTGGTGAAATATATATATGGATTATGGCCACCACGGGTTCAATAAGGTTACATATAATTATTTCTCCAGTTGGTTCTATATATGTACTCAGAGGGTTGAATTTCTCATAAGCCTGTGAAGTGTGAAATATAGATCTGTAAGGTGCAGCTCATGATATCAGCTAGAATGCTAGATTCTACTAGTCATTTACCGACAACGACATAGTAAGTATATTATGATTCAATGAATATGAGCATAAAAGGGTGATACCTAAACCTGTATCTATCAATAAAGATAATTAGACAAGTACTACTACTATTCAAGGTTCCATTTAAGTGGTTGAGAAAATGTGACAAACAATTGGAATGGACAAAAGAACCTTAAATTCCAAGATTCCAACAACAAATCACAGTGACATAGTGCCCATTGTTTTGTTCTTTTAGAAGAGTGTGATGGCCATTATTTAGTACTGAGATTTAAAAATGAAAAGAAACGAAAGAGAAAGGACACTGATGGCCACTTGTGTTCGTAAAAGGTGAAAACTCAACAACTACAATTATAAATATAAATATATTGAATAGAAATATTATCAACCAACATTTATATATAATTTTTATTATCTTAGTTCAAAAAATTTTTGATCTTATTATTATTCAAGGTCATCTCACTAAAATAAATAAATAAATAAAATCTGACTCCGTCACTGAGCCTACAATAAAAATTTTATTCAAGTCAGAATCAACATCAGCTCTACTATTTCTTTTAGGCTTCCACTTTCATCTTTATATATCCAACAAAAAATTAAGACATTGAATACACCACAAGTGTGAGCCTGCATCTCAAAAGTCATGTAAGTATTTGAAAAGAACAAATGGTCAGATAAACGTCATAAGTTCATAACCAGTGCAGGACTTGTATCTACTTCTTTGAAATCAAAATAATATAAAGGTGCATGAGTGTACACTAAAATAATATAAAGGTGTATGAGTGTACACTTGATGTGTAAGAATTGAATGTAAACAATTATTTTTCGAAAATAAAAATAAATAAAGGAATGTTATATAACCGGCCAATTCAAATAGCAGTCAGCACGATATATGTATATGTTAGTGGGTACCTGGTCTTCAACGAACAAGTGCAGTTGAAGTATCATGTATGCATTACTATTTATTATCCATCCCAATGATTCCATGTGATAATTCTAAACATTTGACTAGCTAGGTCTCGACAACCTCTTATGGAACTTCACCACAGCCCTTCTTTCAAGGATGTTTTTTTAACTTCAATTCTTTAAGCTCTACAATAATATTTAATTATATCCCATATATATATGTATACTATATCTCACATACAAATATCTTTGTGTTACAAGTGGGTTCATCCCACGTGCCCCTCATTAAGACATACCTATCTATCCAAACAAATATCCCTCATCTCTCCCACTTTTGCCTATACAAGGCATAAGCCGTATGTAACTGAGGGACACTCTTAGATTTCGTGAGTACAGCAAGAGCAATATCTATCTCTCTTTCTTATACTGTTCTTTCTCTCTCTCTCCGAATCTCTTCTTCTCTCTTTCTTTTAATATCTCTTCATCTCTTACTGTTATATATATATATATATATATATATATATATATATATATATATATTTCGTGAGTACAGCAAGAGCAATATCTATCTCTCTTTCTTATACTGTTCTTTCTCTCTCTCTCCGAATCTCTTCTTCTCTCTTTCTTTTAATATCTCTTCATCTCTTACTGTTTTATATATATATATATATATATATCTTCTCTCTCTCTTCATATATAACAGTTTTGTTATACAATTATATATTACTTTTATAACACGTTATCATCACGAGATTCTGACCACCTGAGAAGACAAGTAAAAGCACGAGGTTCTGACTAACGGAGAAGGCAAGTAAAAGGTACGAAAATTATTTTATGTCATTTCAATAGATAAATATATCTATACATATATCTATATATATATATATAGATAAATATATGTAGATATATTATATATTATATATTATATGTACCCATACATATAATCTATATATTTATATAGATATATCTATATATACATATAAATTTATAATATATATGTATATATAAAGTCCTTTCTGATTACGAAGTGACATGTTCATATTTATTTTATTCTGTCAATATACATACATATATATGTATATATAAAGTCCTTTCTGATTGCGAAGTGACACGTTCATATTTATATTATTTTATTCTGTCAATATACTTACATATATATGTATATATAAAGTCCTTCCCGATTGCGAAGTGACATGTTCATATTTATTTTATTCTGTCAATATAGTATACATATAAAATTTCGAGTATCTTACAATAAAAGACTCATCCACACTATGAAAAAATTTGAAGGATAGATTCGAATATCAAAGAACTATAATCCTGTAAGAGCTCGAGACAACTGGTCAAAATTGAAGTTGTCTGATTATAAATCGGTAATAGAATATAATTCAGCTCTATTCCGAATTAGCTCCTAAATGAATTTATGTAGAGAGCCTAAAAATGATGTGGATATGTTAGAAAAAAATATTTACCACATTTCATTCCTCAAACTAGCTCATCTAGTAACAGTATCGAGAGAGATATTTTACAAGATATTCTGAATTGATATCTTGCTTATTAGTAGCTAAACAAAATAATGAGCTCTTATTAGAAAACTACATATCCCGTCCAACTGGATCAACTTCATTAACTGAAGCACATTCAGCATCCTTTAATGGACGTGGACGTGGAAGTGGTCGTGGACGTGGTCATGGTCGTGGCCACGGCAGAAATAATAATTATGGTGGTTATCATTCATTTGAGTTTCCTAGTAGGAACTACACACCATATTATCATGAAGGAAATGCAAGGGGCAAAGCAAGAAAAATTGAAAGGTGTGTCGAATGCAACCTCTAAACAATATGAAAATACTTTCTTTCGCTGTGGTATGAAAGGGCATTGGTCACAGACTTGTCGAAACGCCCAAACACTTCATTGAGCTATATCAAGCTTCAAATGAAAGGAAAATGGAAGGAAAAAGAGATTGAAACAAATGTTATCAAAAATTATAAACCGGTAGCCATCAATCATCTTGATATTTCAGATATCTATAAAGACCTCCCTAAAATATATAAATCAGTTGACTGATGATGAAAATATTCACATCAATTTGATATCATTTCCTTTGGTTTTTATTAGTGTATTATTACAAGTTTTGTTTGTAATTACACTTTTATTAATGTAATGAAGATATATATTTGGTAGACAGTGCCACGACACATACTATCCTGAGAGATAGAAATTTTTTTTCCTGTATAACATTAGCTGAAGCTAATGTTAATACCATATCAGGTTCCATAGACCTGATTGATGGTTCTGGAAGGGCTAATATTGTGTTACCATGTGTAACACAATTGCATATTGATGATACTCTCTACTCAACCATATCTAAGAGAAATCTATTGAGTCTTAAAGATATACGTCATAACGGATATCATATTGAGACAATAAATAAAGGGAGTATGGAATATCTATGCATTACATCAACTATTTCATGCCGGAAGCATGTTTTAGAAAAACTCTCTACTTTCTCTTCTGGGTTATATTTTATGAAGATAAGGGCAATTGAATCACATGTAGTAATGCACCAGAAGTGCTCTGACCCAAAGAATTTTATATTATGGCATAATCGCCTTGGTCATCCTGGGTCAACAATGATGCGCCGAATTATTAAAAATTCAAATGGGCATCTATTAAAGAATCAAAAAATTCTTTTAACAAGTGATTATACATGCACTGCATGCTCACAAGGAAAGTTGATTGTGAGGCCATCTCCTTCAAAAGTTGTTGTTGAATCCCCTGATTTCTTACAAAGGATCCACGGAGATATATGTGGACCTATACACCCATCATGTGGACCTTTTCGTTATTTTATGATTTTAATAGATATCTCAACTCGATGGTCCCATGTCTGTTTACTTGCTACTCAAAATATAGCATTTGCTAGACTTTTGGCCCAAATAATTCGTTTAAAAGCACAATTCCTGGATTATCCAATCAAGGCAATTCGTCTTGATAATGCCGGAGAATTTACATCTAAAACGTTCAATGACTATTGCATGTCTATTGGCACTAATGTTGAACACCTTGTTGCACACACTCATACTCAAAATGGTCTAGTAGAGTCTTTTATAAAACGTCTTCAATTGATTGCTAGACTATTTCTTATGAAAACAAAACTCTCTGTGTCAGCTTGGGGACATGCCATATTGCATGCAGCATCATTAGTTCATATTAGACCAACTGCTTACCATAGTTTTTCACCTTTACAACTTATGGTTGGTCAACAACCAAATATCTCTCATTTACGAGTTTTTGGTTGTTCTGTCTTTGTGCCTATTGCACCACCACAACGAACAAAAATGGGCCCTCAACGTAGACTTGAAATTTATGTAGGTTTTGACTCTCCATCTATCATTATATATCTTGAACCTATGATAGGAGATTTATTTAAAGCAAGATTTGCTGATTGTCATTTTGATCAGGTGGTATTCCCACCATTAAGGGGAGAAATGACACAGCCTGAACAACAACATGAGATCACTTGGAATGTTACGGCATTATCACATTTTGATCCCCTACAAGTCAAAGAGAACTTGAAGTTAAGAGAATCATTCATTTGCAAAGTATTGCAAATCAATTGCCAGATGCATTTACTGATACAAATAAAGTGATACAATCTCATATCCCTGCTGCCAATTTTTCAGCATGAATAGATGTCCCTGTTGGACAATCTATAAGTATTGTAGCAGATGCATCTAAAATACGCCTGAAGCATGGGAGACCCATTGGTGTAAAAGATACTGTTCCTCGAAAAAGGAAAGTACAAGAGAAAGTAGATAAAGAAGATGGCACTCCTAAGGAGGCCATACTTACAAAGGGAGCAAAAATAGCCCTTGAAGAAATGATAGCCCTTGATGAGACACAAAAAGAGGTAGTTGTACCTGAAAATGATGAGATCTCAATAAATTATGCAAAGAGATGGAATAGAAATGATGTTCTTGTCAACAACATATTCTCTTTTGTAATTGCTCTTGATATTGCAAGAGATAATGAGGATCCAGAACTCAATACGTTGACGAATGTCGACGCAGAAATGATTGGCCAAAATGGAAAGAGGCAATACAGGCAGAATTAACTTCACTGGCAAAACGTGAAGTATTTGGATCAATAATTCAGACACCTGAAGGTGTTAAGCCTGTAGGGTACAAATGAATATTTGTACAAAAAAAAAATGAGAAAAATAAAACTATGAGATACAAAGCCCGCTTAGTGGCACAAGGTTTCTCACAAAGGCCTGGTATTGATTATGAGGAGATATATTCTCTGATAATGGATACAATTACATTCTGATTCCTGATTAATTTGGCAGTTACAGAAAGGCTGAATATGCATCTAATGGACGTGGTTACAACATATTTATATAGATCACTTGATAGAGATATTTATATGAAAATCCCTGAAGGATTTCAAATGCCTGAAGCAATCGCTTCAAAACCACGGTCAATGTATTCAATAAAGTTACAACGATCGTTGTACGAATTAAAGCAATCTGGACACATGTGGTACAATCGTCTTAGCGAGTACTTAATCAAAGAAGGATATGTAAATAATTCAATCTGTCCAAGCGTTTTTATTAAAAAATCAGGATCTGGATTTACAATTATAGCAGTATATGTTGATGATTTAAACCTTGTGGGAACTCCTGATGAGCTCACCGCGACTGCTGATAATTTAAAGAAATAATTCAAAATGAAAGAGCTTGGAAAAACAAAATTTTGCCTCGGATTACAAATTGAGCATTTACCAAGCGAAATTCTTATCCATCAGTCAACATATACAGAAAAAGTTCTCAAGCGATTTTATATGGATAAAGCTCATCCATTAAGTTCTCCAATGGTCGTCCGATCGCTTGATGTGAAGAGAGATCCATTTCGTCCTCGAGAAGATAATGAAGAATTGCTTGGTCCGAAAATTCCATATTTGAGTGCTATTGGTGCATTGATGTACCTTCAAATTACACAAGACTGGACATAGCTTTTACAGTCAACTTAATGGCACGGTACAGTTCTGCACCAACCCGCAGACATTGGAATGGTGTCAAGCATATAATGAGATATCTTCGTGGGACCACTGATATGGGATTGTTTTATTCAAATAAATCAAAATCCCAGTTAGTTGGATATGCAGATGCAGGTTATCTTTCTGATCCACATAAAGCTCGATCACAAATAGGATATGTATTTACTTGTGGTGACACTGCTATATCATGGAGATCCATAAAACAGACAATGACAGTAACCTCTTCAAATCATTCTGAAATACTCGCAATTCATGAAGCAAGCTGAGAGTGTGTCTAGCTAAGATCTATGATACAGTATATTCGAAAAAACTGTGGACTCTCCTCAATAAATAATATCCCAACGATATTATATGAAGATAATGCTGCATGTCTTGCTCAAATCAAAGGAGGTTATATCAAAGGAGACGAAACCAAGCACATCTCACCAAAATTCTTTTATACTCATAAGCTTCAGAAGAATGGTGATATTGATGTCCAGCAAATTCGTTCGTATGATAATTTGACAAACCTGTTCACTAAAGCTCTGCCTACCATGACATTCAAGAAATTGGTTCACAATTTTGGAATGTGGCAGCTCAAAGATTTTCCATGCTGATGAGGGAGAGAATTTGTTTGAAAAGGTATTAGCATACTGTACTCTTTTTCCTTCAATCAGGTTTTATCCCACTGAATTTTCCTGACAAGGTTTTAATGAGGCAGTTCTTGTATATGTAATACCATTTTCAGGTTCACAAGAATCTTGTTCTCTTTATAATGTCATGAACCCAAGGGGGAGTGTTACAAGTGGGTTCATCTCACGTGCCCCTCATTAAGACATACCTATCTATCCAAACAAATATCCCTCATCTCCCCCACTTTTGCCTATATAAGGCATAAGCCATATGTAACTGAGGGTCACTCTTAGATTTCGTGAGTACAGCAAAAGCAATATCTATCTCTCTTTCTTATACTGTTCTTTCTCTCTCTCTTCGAATCTCTTCTTCTCTCTTTCTTTTAATATTTCTTCATCTCTTACTGTTATATATATATATATATATATATATATATATATATATATATATATATATATATATCTTCTCTCTCTTCATATATAACAGTTTTGTTATACAATTATATACTACTTTTACAACACTTTGGGTTAATTTAATTTTTGATCATTTTTAGTGGCCTAATTACAAATATGTCAAATTTTAAATAATATATGGTCAAAAAATAACTTATACAAAAGTATTTACGTATTTGACACTTTTCAGTGTTCCTCAATACATAGGACCAAGTTACCCTCTGCAGCTCATTGTGCACTGCTTAATATTTTGTGTAGTAAACTTATAATATGATACAGTTAAAGTATCACATAAATGCAGTAAAATTATTATATTGTGTAATAAAAGTTTTACATTGTTACGAGATCTTCCGAATGGATACCTTTACAAAAAAATGGTACAATGCTTAATGTTTTATACTGTAAAATTATAACATCATGCAGTTAAATGATTACATAAATGCAATAAAGTCATTACATTGTGTAATAAAAGTTTTATATTGTTACCAGATCTTACGAATGGATACCTTTACAAAAAAATGGTACACTGCTTAATGTTTTGTGCAATAAAATTATAACATCATGTAGTTAAATGATTACTTAAATGCAATAAACCATTACATTGTGTAATAAAAGTTTTAGCAAATTGATATGTGAAGGGTCTTAAGGGCAATTTGGACCCAAATAGTATAAATATATTGTCATATTTGTAATTACTTTTTGAAAAATTATTTTTTGACCATGTACTATTTGAAAGTTGGTGTATTTGTAATTAGGCCACCAAAAGTGGTCATAAATTAAATTAACCCAATATCTTTATTGGACTTGTTTGAAAATTTCAAAGATTGGACCTGTGCTAAGTACCGTCACGACCGTACAAGCACAACCCTTGAATGGAATCACAACTATACTTAATATATCTCATTCTACTCACAAATCTCAATAAAATATTATCTTGATCAAGTTGCTTAGATTAGAGGCACAACTTAGAATTCGATCAAGCAAGTCGATTATATTATCAGTATGCGTGCGAAAGTCTCAGAGCTGTAAAATCGACTAATAATTTGTATGTATCTTTTTTAGAGAACAACATAAGATCAGGAAACTGTATGAGAAAAAAGAATACTAAACTTTTCAAAGGTTAATTTAGAGAACAATGTAGGATCGAGAGACTGTATGAGAAAAATGAATATGGAGCATAAAAGGGTGCCTGTATCTATCAATAAATATCCTAATTCTGATGTCAACATGTGAATTTATCACCTTTAAATTTTGACAATTTAATCGCATAGACACCCCCCTTTAAGAGAAGCCGATAAATTAGACCATTAGCATATGGTAGGTGGTACAGGATAAAAGAAAGGACACTAATGAGCATTTACAGGAGAAAAGAGAAAGGACACTGATGAGCATTTACAGGAGAAAAGAAAGGACACTGATGAGCTGAGACAATGTGAAATCTCAAGAAAAGAGAGAGAGGGAGAGAGAGAGAGAGGTGTGTGTGTGTGTGTGTGTGTGTGTGTGTGGAGGAAGAAACATGTTTACCCAACTTGCCAACTTGTGTTTGTAAAAAGGTGAAAAGTTGAAAACTCAACGAATAC
This sequence comes from Cornus controversa, assembly GCA_026545225.1. Classification (NCBI taxonomy): domain Eukaryota; kingdom Viridiplantae; phylum Streptophyta; class Magnoliopsida; order Cornales; family Cornaceae; genus Cornus; species Cornus controversa. The sequence continues at coordinate 41,283,921 of CM048852.1, read as the reverse complement.
AATTATAAATATATTGAATGGAAATATTATCAACCAATATTTATATATTTTTTTATTATCTGATTCAAAAAAATTTTAATCTTATTATTATTCAAGGTCATTCAAAAAAAACTTAATCTTATTATTATTCAAGTTCGTCCCAGTAAAAAAACTTTCTGACTCCGTGACTAAGCCTACCATGAAGATTTTATTCAAGTCAAAATCAGCATCAGCTCTACTATTTCTTTTAGGCTTCCACCAAAAGTCACAGGAGTATTTGAAAAGAACAAATGTACCAATAAACATGATAACTTGTGCAGAACTTAGATAAATATATATCTACTTCTTTGAAAGCAATTGGAAGAACAACAAAAAAACATAAACGTGTATAAGTGTACACTTGTGCATAAGAAATGAAAACAATTATTTTCCACAAAAAAAAAAAAAAGTATCATGTATGCATTGCTAATTTACTATCCAACCCAAGGATTCCATGTGATAATTCTAAACATTTGACTAGCTAGGTCTCGACATACTCTTATGGAACTTCACCAGAACCCTTCTTTCAAGGATATTTTTTGAACTTCAATTCTTGAAGCTCTACAATAACATTTAATTATGGAGAATTCCATATATGTGTATAGTGTACTATATCTCACATATTATATATCTTCAAAGAGAGCACACCTACAATACATTGAGTATAAATACATTGGGTAAATCTAGACCGTTCGTGTATAACACGCATGGTGAGTCTCATCGCACGTGTACAACACGCACAGACACCAAATGTATTGTAAATCTTCTCCTTCAAAAAACTTGTTTAGAAACCTCCGTAGAGCTAACTTGTGGTAAGAATAGTGACGACTCACAATTGTGCAAACACAACCCTTAAATTTTGTGGAACCCACAAAATTCAAGGGTTGCACTTGTGCAACTTAACATCCCCCACTTGTGTAACTTAGCATCCCCCATTCTATGTACAAATCTTGAGAAGAGTATTGAGAAAAGTGTCATCTTGATCAAGTTGCTTAAGTTGGAGGCACATATGCAGAAACTTGCACGACTTTATGTGACTTTCTAATATCTTAAGAATTTCTTCCTCGACAAGGAATTAGAATTGAAATTAAAATCGGTGGAATTGAACTAAAATTTCTCTAATTCCATTGATTTCAATTTCAAGACATCAATTTTATGCAAAGCGGCAACTTCTCTATCAAATTCAAAAAGCATATAGAGACAAAATGGTTTCATGTCCTCCACCAACCATACCTTTTTCACTCTTAACTTTGATCTTTTTTTTCTGGTAAGAAATTCACATACATATTTATCAAGGACTTGAAGTGTCACCTTCTACTTTGGGCTGCAAAAAAGATATCACTAGATTACATCTCTTGATCTCTATCTTTTATTTCGTTACACCATTATAATTAATTAATTAATGTAATTATAGTAGTGTAATAAAACATATTACTATGCTACAACCCTTAACACGAAAATGACTTGTTTATTTAATATTTTTTTAATTATAAAATGCAAATATAACAAAAAAAAATTGAAATATTGAATGAATAAATCTTACAATTATCTTGATAAATTAAACAATTTACTTGCTTGGGTTTCAATCGACAACATACCCATATTGATTAAAATATGTTGGTACTTATCAAACGAGTTGATCTACACGCTTAGTTAAACAGGTCAAATCAAATTGAGTGTATAAATTTATTTTAGCAAGTTTTCAAGTTGACAAGATTACTATACTAACATAATTAAGATTAATCCAAACATGCTAATTCAATTAAATTCGAGTCATGTTAATGGATTGTGTAAAAAATTGTTTGTCTTACATGATATACAACGTAAACAAAGACTATCTAGGGTATAATATGAGAAGGTGATAATATTTGTGGAATCCATTACGAAACAGATTTGCAATGCCCAATGTTAGATAATATATTTAATATTATGTGATGTTGTTTTAAAAGTGTAAAATAACTCGCAAGTGTACGAATCTATTGAAGTATAGATCGGCAAGAACGAGGTCGAACCCAAGGGAATGCTTTGAGAAGAAAAACTAACACAAATTCAAATTAATTTAAAACTAATCTAGTTTAAACAAAATTTGATTGATTTGAGAAAAATTAAACTAACATGAAAATAAAATATTACTATTGAAATCAAACAGAGAAAATAACTAAGGTTTTAGATTCCACCACCATTAAATCCATGAAGCTTCTAATATTCATTTATTAATTCTCAAATTTGGAGTAGCAATCAAGAAATCAATATATTGCTTACTCAAGATTTAACAATAAAGCACTATGAAAAATATATTAAAAAGGTAGATTTTCCTTCGTTTTACTAGTGTAAAATTCTAAGCATCCTATGTATCCAATTTAATGAAAAACATAAGATCAAAGATTATCACTTTTAAGAAATACAAACCCAAGCTTAGATTAATTATAATACTTTCTAACTACCACATATACATGATATAGATGGTGAAAGAATTATAAAATAATTAATCACAAGAAGCAAAAATCATAAGCAATTAAATCACACACATGAGAATCAATTAATGAACAAAAAAACTTCACTTTATTAATGGAGGTTTTCTCCTCAACCCTAGTTGAGGAGTTTAGTTACACATAGTAGAAGAAAAAGATAACAAAATAATAAAAGACATAATGAATAAATAAAACTCGGATTGTCTCTATCTTCTCTGCCCTGGCATTCACTTCTTTTCTCCCCCCAAAACAGCCTCCAATCCACCTCTTTATACCCCAACAGAATACATAAAGTCCTAATCCAATTAGGAGATAATTAGGGTTTTCCCGCAGTCCTAAATAGGTAGATTTTTCTGCTACTTTCGGCCCAAGTTTTGACCCAGTAGAAGTCTGATTCACGAAATTTACGTGAAATACAAAAGTGTCCAGAATTGAATTTCGTTCAACCTATGCGAGAATTAAGTTGAATTGAGGCTCAAAAATAAGTTTTTCAATCCACTTTCCAAAATGGGATTAAAACTGGATTAAGTGCAGAATTGGACTTCAGGCCCGTAACCTCCTTAAGGAGTTATAATTCTCTTGAACTTCTTCCTTGGGCTGATTTGAGTTGAAATATAGAATTGAATGGACCCATTAGATGTAGGCTTCATATAACCTTCTTGAATATCATCTTTAAAAATCCAAAATCATGGTTTTATCAGAAATAATCATTAAGGTTCTGAAAAAGACATAAAACACAAAAATAGAGTAAAATCACATGTAAACTATCACTAAGATAATAAAATATACAAATTAAGATGCTAGAATGCGTAACATTCAACGCCGATCATTATGTTCTTTACTTTCTATTTTGATTTTATCCTAAATCGCCTAAAGTTTCTTATACCAATTCCTAAACCATCTAGGACTAAAATTTCTTGTCTCCTAAGTTTACTTAGCCTCCAAGATTATGTGTCTATAAATAGGTATTTATGTATTGTTCATAATAAATCAATTAAATTCTTATATTTCTAACATGGTATCATTGTATGTAAACAATCATCTATTCTAAAAGCTTAAGCTGTTAGAAAGAATTTAACTTAAATATATAAATTCTTCAACACATTTAATATATAAATCCTTCAACAAGCCCCCTCACATGTGACCTTCTTTTTGGTCTAACACGTATTTCAATTTTAATTATCAGGGTGACCGTGAAGTTTGAACTCGAGATATTTGGCTCTGATACCATGTTAATCATCATCTACTCTAAAAGCTTAAAATTTTGAAGTAAATTATGATTAACAGGCTAAAAGTGTACTGCATTATTGTTCTAAACCATTTGATTGATGCTCGTTGCCAAGGTGCTTCAACCCATGAAAATGGAACTGATGAAGCACAGGGGAAGGACCTAAACTTGTGTTCATAATCACTTACTAGGGTGGAAAGGGATTGTGTTCCTCAGTACTTGGTTTATGAAAAGTGGGGCATTGTTGGGTTTACCTTCCACTAAGTATGAAATTAGTGTCTTGAAACTAGAACCAGAAGTAAATTGTTGGAACTTTAAAATTTGTACTAAAATGGTTCTAGGTCCCAAGTAAAAGATGTTGCCAAATGGAGCTTTGGTGATTGTGATTGTGAGTTACACAAACAAGTCTGTATGGATTTGGAGTCAATGAGAGAGATATTGGAGAAGGAAATTGGGTTGTGGAATCTGGCCTTGTTAGGTTCCTTTAAAAGCTAATTTGTTTCCATACTGAAAACTATATGCAATGCTTTATGCCCAATTCATCATGTGTTTCCCCCTTATCTGTATCAAATTGCCAGCAACCAAGAGGACCTCACATGCATATCCACCTTCTCAAGTCTAATCCGATTGCACCTTATAGGTTGGGTGAGTTGGCAATTCTGTTCATGAATTAAGAGACTGGTAATGACTCACCAAACCATTATAAATCAGTACTATTCTCTGCTGGAATGGTCCAAACTAATGAAATTCATGCAGTCGTTTATTATTATTTTTTTTTTACCTCGACAAGAAACTTAAACACTCAATTGTCTATATGGGAAACTTGACCCGACAGAAGAGATACTAGTAGGTTACAACCAACATTTGGTGGTAATTTCATGCAATACGAATATATATTGTTGGGATAAAAATTTAGAGTTTTTTTGGTAAATAAAAACTTTTAAAACCTGCATGATATTTAAGACAAAAAATTGGAGTTATATTTGGTACTCGAGAAAAAGTGCCTACTTGTCATATGAATCATATCATTAATGAATTATCCGATCAACTATATATATATGGAGAGAGAGAGAGATGTAGATTATATGTCTATATATATTGATTGATTTCCATAACTATGTCCTTAACTAGTACCCGAACATTAACAGTGATGGAATTGCATGGACCTTGGAAGTTCAGTCTTCAATAAGAATGTCATCCCTATTGGTATATTAAGGATGGGAATGCTTTCATTTTCTCCGCTTACATCTTTCCATGCCTTTTGAAATGCCTTAATTCAGTTGCACAAATTAAAGCAAACATTCACGTTTTATGTTGTATCAAATTTCAATCTTTATAAAAAAAATATATATAATAATAAGAGAGAGATCTGGTTAAGGTTTGTTCAAGTTAACTTGTGTATTCCGATCCTTTAAAATAGGTTGGTCAGGTCGATTCCTACAAAATGAGTCGGGTCAAAAACACTTTTTAAATTATTATTTCTCTCTTTTGTGACATATTCGCTAGATAAATATTTTTTTATTTTTTATTTTTGAAAAAAATAGTCTTTTCGGATAAATGGATTAGGTCATTGTAAATGGGTTGGATTTTTATAAACGGATTGGATTTGATATAAATCAATCAGTCTATGCTAACTTGAATTTTATAAAATAGGATAAAATTTAAAGAATTTCAAAAAAGGTTGTTAGATTTAAGGGATCTAAGCTGGTTTTTTCATTTCAACCTACTCAATTAATATGGTCTATATTTTTGTTCTTTCATTTTTTATCTATCCCAGTATTATGTCTATATTTTTGTTCTTTCATTTTTTATCTATCCCAGTATTATGATAGAATTAGTTCAAATTAAAAATAATTTTATATTTTTTAATTAAAAAAATCAATTCATATTTGACATAGTTCAAACTCGCAACCAATCAGTCTATGCCAACTTGAATTTTTAACTTTGAATTTTATAAAATAGTATAAAATTTAAAGAACTTCAAAAAAGGTTGTTAGATTTAAGAGATCTAAGCTGATTTTTTTATTTCAACCTACTCAATTAATATGGTCTATATTTTTATTCTTTCATTTTTGTTATCTATCCCAGTATTATGAAAGAATTAATTCAAATTAAAAATAACTTTTATATTTTTTAATTAAAAAAACCAATTCATATTTGACATAGTTCAAACTTGCCCCATCTATCTATTCTGTCAGGCGTACAAATAACAGACATATAGAATGAAAATAGCACATAAGAAAATAAGTTACTCGACAATCATTTGTAATGGATTCTCTTGCCTTGCCTACTTATCAAATAAGATTATTTTGGCTCAACAACTTCGATCATATACAAAGGCATAACAAGGGTAATGAGTTTTGGGCTATCTTGAATATTGTCTTGGACAAATGTACATGTACATGCAGTGATCTTCTTAATTATAATTAATTAATTGTTTCATTTCACACGTGGGCCTAAAGAAGGAGATACTAATTTCTACGTGTCTATTTGTTTGAGAGCTTCTCTCTCTATTTTTAATTGTGCACTACTATGTCATGTGTGTTGTACTGTATCTGTGGTGGGCCACTCGATCTGGGCATTCAAGGCTCAATAGTTGGAGAATGGAGACTTTATCGGGTAAAGAATTGGCTATACTACAGTGTTTTTTACATTTCTCACGTGTTCTTGTGCATGAGCATGACAGCTTTTTTTTAAAATATTTGATTTTGAAAGAGTTATTTGAGTGGAATGTGATTTCATTACATGACGTCATAATGATGTCATTTTCTAGTTACAAAAATTTATTCGAAAATTGAAGAATTGAGCATGTGTATTGCTTCTCTTTTTCAATTTGATTATTGAACTCGTGATATAATTTTTTCTAATTTTGAGTTCAAGAAATTATTAGGTACTCTTAAACTCACTTGTTCTGGACCAACAGTATAACAGGTCATCACGACACGTATTAGGATAAAGTGAAACACATGCATACGTGACACATTGCTATCATGGTCCTGAAGTACCTAATAATTTTTTTTTTTTCGAAGATTATTAGATAGTCTCAGGACCATGGTTTCAGGCCAAAAACAACACGTCACATGCACATATATGCTTCATTTTATCCAAACATTTGTATTGGTGGTGTGTTACTGTCAAGTGACTCGTCGGAAAATTACCTAGTAATTTCTTTTTTTGAGTACAATAAACAAAGAGTATTTTTACTAGAATTTGGTGGTCTAACTCTATGAGAAATTATACAATATCGCAGAAGTACTGACAATATGGCATCCTCAACCGGTGTAAGCCATTTATCTCTTTTGAAAATTATCAATTTTACTACAATAAGAAAAATAAAGAGTTTATCATTCTTGGAGATACCACACTATCGATATATCCAAAATATTGTTTGCTTAGACATCACATGTTTCAATGTTTTTACAACACGTGTGCATGCTGTAGAATACAATCACTCACATGTGAGTAATTGTGACTGTCCACTACTCATCCAAACTCTTCCATTAGACATCATTTGCACATGGTTTTTTTTTTGGGAGTCTAAAGTTGATATTTACACAAAGGGAGGAGATATTCGCACTCCTCTCTTCTACAATTACACTTTATCTACAATTTTTAAAAAAAAAAATGACAAGATGGTCCCTAAACTAATTAATACATCATCCCTTATTTTATAATACCACAACTACCATTTATACAATCAAGTTAAACATTTTTTTATCTTCTTTAGTTTCTTTATTTTCTTTTTTTTTTAGTCCTATCAAAATAAATAATTTTTTTTTTACCTTTTTTAGTACTTTTTTTTTTGTCTTGTCAAATGGATAATTTATTTAACAAAAATAATTTTTTTTACCTTTTTAACTTTCTTTAGTACTTTTTTTTTTTTGTCTTGTCAAAATGGATAATTTTTTCAACATATATATATATATATATATATATTTTTTTTTTTTTTTTGCTTCTTCCAATATAGATTATTTATTCAATAGAGATAATTTCTTTTTTTGAACCTATCAAAAGATATAATTTATTGAATAACAATAACTTGTTTTTTTTTTGTACTCTCAATGTAAATCGTTTATTCAACAAGAATAAATTTTTTTATGTAGTTTTTTTTTGGGTCTTGAGAAAATTTATTCAATAAGAATAACTATTTTTTGGGTACTTTTTAATTTTTAATTCTTACCAAAAGAAATAATTTATTCAACAAAGATATTTTTTTTATCTCATGACCAAAAGATATAATTTTTTTAACAAATATATATTTATATATATTTTGGTCTTGTCAAAAGAAATAATTTATTCAACATAGATAACTTTTTTTTGGGTCTTGTAAAAAGAGAGAATTTTTTTTATTATTAATTTTTTCCGAATATTATTTTTGGATTTAATTAAAAAAGACCAAAAACATTAAAGATAAGAGACAAACAGGATATCTAAAAAGGTAGTTTAGTATTTGGAAAAAAATTAATCATTCACATGTGAAGTGAAAGTTAGAAATGACATTTCTTCTAAGATGGAAGTGCAAACGTAAAAAATGGGAGTACGAATATCGTCTCCTTTACACAAATAGTCATTATGGTTCAATCGTTATGGTGTTTAAACTCTCACCTCCTTTTTGAAATCACATAAAATAATATTTTAAATGTCTCTTTATAATAATTTTTAAAATATCTCTCTTATGCATATTGATGTATACAAATAATTTATATCACCGGATGCTAATTTAATTAGTTGACGAAATAGAATCAAAACACATGTGGCTAGAAAAAAAAAAATTTAAAGTATCTTTTAATTTTTTTATTACAGTTACTGAAACACAATAAAAATACTAAAATAATGTTTTTAATTTCGATATAAAATTTTAAAATATTTTAACACTATTCAAATATAATAGATAATACTAAACATGTTTTATTTTTATAATATTAAAATAAAACAGTAAAACAAAATCCATGCGAAACACATTGTGTCACTTTTCACATGAAAAACATGAATAATAACATTCATGAATCTCGTAAAAGACGTCACTGGCCTTTGTCATGGAGTAGTACTACTTGTTTTATATCTATATATAGGAAAGATCCAAGTTTGACATTCCTCGAACTCCTCATCTGGACATATCATATGAAAATGAAACTTCTTTTCATTGGTACCCAAGAAGCACGGATATGAGATACGGGTACGATACGATATGATACAAATACGATGATATAAAAAATTTAAAAAGGTAAAATACGAACACGACAAGGATACGTCAAATAAATAAATAAATAAAAATATAATATTATATATAAAATATTAAGTGTTATTCTTCAACCATAAAATATATATATTTAAAACTATTTTTTATTTATTATAAAATAATTCTTATTTTCTAACCTATAAAGTTTTTAATATTACATCTCAACCCCATTTTATATAACTAAAAATTACAAATTTACTCCGAAAAATATCCTAAACATATCCTTCCTGTATCCTGGCGTATCTCGTGTATTCTAGCCGTATGTCTCCCGTATCCCAGTCGTATTCGATATTCAAAAAATAATTTTAAAAAATTCGATACTTCTTAGTCATATCGAACACGTATCCGACCGTATTCGGACTGTATCCGTATCGGATACGTGTCCGATACGGCTATGGTTCTACAAGAGCCGTATATGTGCTTCCTTGATTGATACTAACACCACACAATATAAGATTTAAATTAAAATAAATGATAACATTTTTATGGTTTTTTTTATAGAAATTTTCATTTTTTTATTATTAAATAGCGTGTTATATTTAAGATTAAAAAATTCAAAGAAAATAAAGAATTTAATAGCATGTTATATTTAATATTAAAAAAATTGTATCCAAATTAACATATTTCATTCAAAATATAAACAAGAAAGTGTATAAATATATAGAAAAACACAAGCACAAAATATAATTATTATCAAAATAATAGAGAAGTGTAATGAAAAAAGTTATATAATGGAACAAAAACAAAATCTTGAGCTTAAATCTCACAAATCAAATAATTTATGGCATACGATGACAAAACCCTAAACTAAACTATGGCTAACATCAACATTGGGCTAAAACGTACATAAAAGAAAGTTCGATTGAAAATTCACAGCAACCCTATAGAGCTTATAACATCGATGACCCTGGGGTCATCTATAACTAAAAAGGTGAGTAAGATTAATAATTTTGAAAATAAAAATTACATTATATATTAATTTATGAATAATTTTTTACAAATTTTTAATTTTATTTATCAAAGATATAAATGAAAGATTTAGTGATTTATAATTTAAATGTTAACAAAAGAGTTATACTTTTTTATTTGCTGTTTAAGTTAAAAAAAAATAAAACAGTTTAAAGTTAAGAAACATATTTTTCTGATTTTTAAAATAAACGAAATATTTTTTCGTTATCAAACAACACTCTTGTTTATGATAAACAAAATCGTAATATAAACACTGTTTTTATAAACACTTAAACAATAAATATTAAACATAAACGATTATCAAACAAAAACACTTAAACAATAAACATTAAACATAAACAATTATCAAACGAGTACTTAAAAACAATGTTTAAAGTTCCTTCCGTTACTACACACAAAGTTACTTCCTTTACTACACAATCCTGTATAATTAAAAACAGTGTTTAAAGTTTCTCCTGTTACTAGACGCATATCCCGAGTATAGTTCAAAATGATGTTTAAAGTTTCTTCATTACTACACGGATATCAGTCTATTTCACAACAGCATTTAAAGTTACTTTCATCGCTTGGGATATAGTTCAAAACAGTTTAAGTTTCTTTCGTTACTGCACAAATATCCGTGTTATAGTTCAAAACTGTGCATTACATGCATATGGTGGGTATAGTTGAGATCAGCGTTTATTGAGTAATTTTGTTTGTTGATGGCATTAGTGTAAATATCTTAAAATTAGAAAGACATTTTGTTGGATGAAAAAGTAAGACATTTATTACACAAAAATGCATTAATTACTCTGATTGATTTTCACGAATGAATAAAGCGACTGTGGAAGGCCCCTAGGACTCCTCTTAAACTATTGATTTATACGTTAAACTAAAATTGTTACTGGCATAAAAGATGTAATTAATTTCGTTGATCCAATATTTCTTCTACACCGTACTCAAACTTATGCTCAAATTGACAGTAACAAGCATGGACTAACAAACTGAATTGAAGCCATTTCGCAAGAAGCCATTGGGAAGAAAAAGAGTATTGAAAATTGAGAGTAATAAAAAAGAAGTGAATTAAAAAGAAAATAAAAAAAGAGTATTGGAAATTGAAAGTAATAAAAAAGAAGTGAATTAAAAAGAAAATAAGTTTTATTCTCTGTATTTTATTCATTGCAATTCAAATGTGTTTTGATTGTGGTGAGGAATTCGAATTTCTAATTGAGTTGTCATGAGCCACTTCAAGTATTATTATGATCAAATTCATTGTCCTCATGGAGGCAACCAAAATTGAAGCATAATATATTTTATGATTTTGAACCTTTTGTGAATTTAGTTTTTATTTGAGCTTAACAAAGCATTATTTGTAATATAAATATAAAATGGTATAAAAATAAATTAGTTAAAATAGTTTCTTTTCTTTTTCCTACTTTAACTATTCCAAACAAGAATGTTATCATTTATTTTTTCTTCATAATTTATCCAAACATGAATAGATGATGTTATTATTTTCTTTCTTTTCTCTCGTAACTAATGTTATTCTTTCTTTTCTTTTATGTTTATTCAAACGAAGATTTAAAGTTACTTCCATTACCACAAATAAATATTTAGTGCATCGGGTGCATTTAGGTTGTCGGTGCACTACACATGATGTAGGCACATTGCACGTGTAGTGCACCAATGTCCTGATGCGCCAGACGCGACAAATATCTGCATCGAGTGCATTTAGGTTGTCAGTGCACTACACGTGATGTGGGCACATCGCACGTATAGTGTACCAATGTCCTGATGTGCCAGACACAACAAATACATTTTTCGTACACATCGCACGTGTAGTGCACCAATGTCCTGATGTGCCGAACACAACAAATACCTTTTCCGTTACACTCCGTTTGGTTAGACAAAATCAAAGTAGAAAAGAAATGAAATGGGAAATGAAAGGCAAAGTGAAGTAAATGAAAAGAAAACTAACTTTTTCATGTGCATTTGGTGTAATACCCAGCTCCAACATATGGTATAATATTGTCTATTTTGGGCCTAAGCCTGTACGGTTTTACTCTTGGGTATTATCCCAAAAGGCCTCATACCATTTGAAGAGAACATACTACATATAAACGCATCCCTTTCTTCACACCAGGCAATATTCCGAGCAATCCTGACATGCTCCGTCAATTCACCCCATATGAGACCCGACGTCCTCGTCGGCACACTTCCAGCTGGGTTCAGGCTCCAATACCAACTGTAATACCCCGCTCCACCTGATAGTATGATATTGTCCACTTGGGGCCTAAGCTCACACGATTTTGCTCTTGGGTTTTACCCCAAAATACCTCATACCATTTGAATATAACACACTATATATAAGCACATCTCCTTTTCCACATTCAGGCGATGTGGGATTGAGCAATCCTGACATGCCCCGGCAATCCACCCCGTAGGTGATTACAATGTGTTTTTTTCTTTTTAAAAAAATGACAAGAAGGTTCATAACTCATTAATGCATCATCTCTTATTTTATAATACCATAACTATCCTTTAATACTATATATATATTTTTTTACCTTCTTTACTTTCTTTAGTAATTTTTTTGAAATCTTGTCAAAGGAGATAATTTTCTTCTTGGGTTTTTTTTTGTCATTTCAAAAGAAATAATTTATTTAACAGAAATAACCTTCTTTTTAGATTTTTTTTTTAGGTTATGTCAAAAGAGATAATTTATTCAATAAAGACAGCATTTTTTTTTGGATCTTTTTTTTTTTTTTCATAATATATATATTTTTTGGGTTCTCTCAAAAGAGATAATTATGATAACTTTATTTGGAATTTTTTTTTTTTGGTATTATGAAAAGAGATAATTTATTTAACAGAGATATCTTTTTTGAATATTTTTTTGGGTCTTAAAAAAAAGAAAATTTATTCAACATAGATGACGTGTTTTTTTGAGTCTGGTCAAAAGTGATAACTTATTTTTTTGGATCTTTTTATTTGGGTATTTTTTTTTAATTTTGTCAAAAGAAATAAAAAATATTAAAGATCGGAGACAGAAAGGGGGATTTTTGAAAGGGTAGTTATGTAATTTGAAAAAAAATCATTCACTTGAAAATTTAAGGTTAGAAATATTATTTCTTTTAAGATGGGAATGCAAACGTAGAAAAGTAGAGTGTAAATATCGCTTCCTATTTTTATAAGAGAAATGCTAAACGTCACAATTTTATTTCACAAATTTTAACTCGAATCTATGTGGCATGTGATAATATCATAGGGACTCCGTGTATGGGGAGAATTCTACCAATAATAACTTACCATTTAATTTTATCTTCTAAAATAATAGACTATATCACCTGCCACATAGATTTGAGTTAAAATTTATAATACTTATTCGAGACGTGTAACATTGCTCTTTTTAAAATTACTCTTTTATGGTTCCATACTCGTTCAAGAGATTTTAAAATCAAATCTATTTTTTTTTTCAAACTCATATATGCTCAACCACACACACGGATATATAATACTTTAGTTATGCATAGTTATTACCCGTAGAAAGACATATTAAGCATTTTTTCATAAGAAAAAAAGAAAAGGTAATCACAGTGAAAGAAAAAAAAATCATTTCGATCGTGTTTACGGTACTATCATGCACTCGCAATCGTGTAATTTTAAACCGTCAATAGCAAAAAATATTTTGAATCATATGATTAGTTTTTTAATCACTTTTGACTGTTAAATAACTCTTTTATCTTTGTTATACCAAGTTTCTATGTATAATATTATATTTATATATATATCTATATATATATATATATTGAAATACTATATATATATACATAAATAAATTGATGGTGTTCATCTTATTCTCAGTACATTTTTGGTACTCTACAAGTCAAATACTCGTCAAGTATACTCTCTCTGTACCTGAGAATTTTATTCAAGTAAAAAATCCATACGCCTACATTGCTCCATCTATTTTGGAAGGTAGAAAAGTACCATGAAGTACAATCCTTCAAAAATATATCCTTGAAATATATACAGGGTAAGGAGGGTTTATTAGCAATTAAGACATTGACATTCACCATTTCACCTTATACGTGATTAATGCATTCATTTAACCAAAATAAGGATCAAACAAAACTTTGCATGTTAGACTTTTCATAATTAATATAAATTAAATTCAAAGGAGACAGGGATTATTAATGATATAGAGGGACTATTAAGGTTCATCCCCTTTTGTTGGTGGCTGATTTAAGAAGGTGCTTACATCTCTTATTTCTATTTCACGAGACATGAATTTTTAATTTTGATAATTCTCTCCATCTCAATATATTTTAATTAAAAAGTGTGTCATTTTTTTTCCCCATCTTTCTTTGAGTCTTTCCTTTAAAATATCTCTAGATAATAAAGATTTCGGACTACTTTATTAATTAAAAAATGATATTTCCATTTACTTATTATGATATATTCTTATAAACTAATTATACTGGTTGTTCAAATATGGATCTATTTTTGAAACCATTGTTTTTCTGTAATTTATTGTTGTAGTTGCTCATAAATAACAATTATTATGATTTTAACATTTATGAAATGCACATAAAATCCTAATAATTAATGTTAAGCCTTATTTATGATGATTTTGATATTTATGAACCGCACATAAAATTTGAATAATTAATCTTAAAATTATGGATAATGATTTATACAATTAAAATTATTACCAGATATGTAACGAAAAGACTGTTCATTCATTAAATTATAAAATTATAATAAATGTTTAAATTCCACTGTCAAACAAAGGAAAGTAATTCAATTCCTAAATTCAATAAGTTTTATTCTCCCTATCATTTCTAAAATTAATAATACATGCCAATCTTGATAGAATGGAAACAGTAAAAAGTAAAATCAGAATAGTTAAAAGTAAGTATTAGATAACACAATAAAGTAAAACATGTGTCTCTCTACATACTGTGTATCAGACACATTTTAGCCTTACGTGCATTACACACGTGATTGCATCTAGCGCACCGTGTACCGAACACATTCTGATCCTCTGTGCAAAGAACCAAAATATGCCGGCGCATATGTGCTGCACGTGGGGTGAAGCCCAGGTGCATGTATGCGTCGAAACACATGTTCAATTTTTTTGATATGACGCGCGGTTGAAACACGTGTTCAATTTTTTCACATTAGAGAAGTCATTTTAACTATTATAACTGATGCATACACTTCGGACAGCAACAAAGACTCCGTTTGTCAGTTTCCACAATGATACAAATCGATATTTTTTCTTTAATTTTTATTTATTATTATTTACTTTAATTATTTACAAAGTAATGGTAAATTTAAATTTTTTTTTTTATTTCAAACACTTTCTTCTTATGAAAATTTCAACTCTTAATCTTTTGTTTAATGAAAAAGTGTTAGTGGACCAACTGTTAGCGGGTTCTCCGAGTAATGGTAAATTCAAAGAATAGATTTTTGACACCCTCATGTATTGAAGCTGACAAGTCAGCTACTCCTTAGGTAGCATTATACAACTCAATTACCATTATGCCAACTCATGCCTAGAGTTGCGTATTTAATTTTTTTTTATTTTAACATTATTTTTAATAAAATTTTAAACATACCTGGAGTCAATGTATCAAATATTACTTTAACATGTTTTTAGGCATTTAAATTGTTAACAGGATATTTACTTGACGAATCAATTGCATTTAAATATCTATTTACTTGATGAGTTACTGTTTAATAATCCAATATTAAATACATTTAATAATACAATTTGAATATCACTTAAAAATTAAATATAATTAAAAATGAGTTAAAATTTTAAGTTAAAGTACTAAACACTTAAAATCTTAAAAAATATATATATGAAATTCTTAATGTACAAATTTCACTTCCAACCTCATCACTTAAAATTCAGTTTTTAGAACATCAAATTGTAATCATACGTGAGACACTTGTCTGCTTTAATGATAATTAAAGATTAATCTTTTTGGTAAGTGATAATTAAAATCATTACTTAATATAATAGTATGAGATCATATAGGATTTATAGTCTATTTATTGTTGTGATCATCTTAAAAGGACTCGTTACACACTTGTAACCTTACATTCTTCTTGATTATTTAATAAATTTAATAATACAATTATTTCTAAAAAGATAAATATAAATACTTTTTAGAATAAGTACAGAGTGAGAGTGTTTTAAAATCGAAATGGAATTCAATAATAATAAATAAATAAAAATTGGAGTGTGAACCATTATTTTTATAATTAAATTAAAGATAATTCATTTGTGACCTCATCTAAAACTTTTCATGGTTTTTAAATTTTAAAGAGTTTGCATGAGAATATGTATGCGACACATTTATTATTATTATATTGAAATTCCAAAATAACACTCTAAAATCAAAACATTTATATTGATAATCTGAGAATGTTTTGAAAATCTAAATATAATTTTAGGAAATTTTATTTTTTACTAAATATAAATTCTCTTTGGGGTATTATTGGAAAACAACTTGCTACACAACAGTAGGGGTATTATTGGAAAACAACTTGCTACACAACAGTAGGGGTATTATTGGAAAACAACTTGCTACACAACACGAAGCGTTTAAATTTCCTTCCTTTACCACACGGATATCCCGGAATATAATCCGAGAGGGAAGGAAAGGAGGCATATATTTCCAGAAAACGAAGAGAAATGAAAAAACCTTCATTTTGGTCTGTGCTCTCTGTTTGTGCTTGTGTGTCTTTCTAAGCTCCAAAAATGGAAACCCTAGCCTTCTCTCACTGTGTGTCTCCTTCAAGTTCAGTCTCTGTAGCTCGAGTTCCAGCCCCCGGCATTTTCAGTAGAAGTTCAATCTCTCTAGCTCGCTACCTTACTGTCAAATGCTGCTCACTCTCTGAATCTCCCGGTCCTCTCTCTTTCTCTGTCTCTCTATATACACACACGCATGTACATATATATTTATATTCTTTAATTAGAGTACTGGATTATATAGTCTCGGTTTGTTTTATGAGAAAATGCGGGAAAAGATAGAAATGAATTTTAAAATTTCTATTTTCAAGCTTCTGCTTTTTGTGGGGGAAAAAGTTTATTTCATTATTGTATAATGATTGAACATTTTTATATCCTATATTATTCAACATTTTCTTGATGATCTATCAAACAGAGGTTCTTAATTCTGACGGATTTTGATGTTGTGGTTTGGTTTTTCTTAGTTATCAACCAGGCGAAGTTCGTTGAAGCTTCGAAAAACGGAAATGTAATTCCGCTCTATAAATGCATATTCTCCGATCACTTGACTCCGATTGTTGCTTATCGGTGTTTGGTTAAGGAAGACGATCGAGAGGCTCCGAGCTTTCTGTTTGAGTCGGTTGAGCCTGGTTTTCGAACTTCGAGTGTTGTAAGAGCTCTTGTGTTACTTTTCTTTGCTTTGAATCTACATGTGTATTTTATTGCATGTCTTGTTGAGTGTCGAATTTGATTGTTTTAGGGTCGCTATAGTGTGGTTGGTGCTCAGCCGGCAATTGAGATCGTGGCCAAAGAAAATATGGTCACAATAGTGGACCATGGAAATGAGCGCCGGACCGAGGAATTTGTTGAAGATCCGATGACAATTCCGAGAAGTATCTCAGAGAGTTGGAAACCCCACCTTATTAATGAACTTCCTGATGCATTTTGCGGTAATATGACTTTTAAATGATCATATGTTCATTTATAAGTCTAAATTACTTTTAGTTAGTTCACTGCATTTGTTTCAATTCACTTGAAGATCAATATATCATGTAGCTTCAATCTTTCCAAAGCAATTGATTCAAATACTTGAAAATCGAAATTCTCTAAAAAATGTTTATTTTGTGTTGGATTGTTATTTTCTTTTATGTTATGTGCTATACTTTAATGCATGGAAACAGTAGTTTGAAACAAGACATGCAGATCATGTATCGCTTAAGCTTCATGCTAAATTGAGGCATTTTTGGAGACTGACGATTATATATGTTGATTTTACTGCAATAAGCAGAAACAGAAGTACGGAAAGCGAATTTTTGTCATATAGTTTTTCTTCGGTAAATAATGTTTGTTGTTTAGCTTTTCTTCGGCAAATAACTGTTTGTCGTTTAGTTTGATGTCGACTATTTATGATTCATACCTTACAAAATATATGGTCACAGCCATATAATATTCAATCATGAGCGAATTTTTGTCGTATATACTATAATTTTATTTATATGTAAATATATTTCTTTCTTGTTCTTAGGATTTAATTTGTTGGCATGTTCTTGTGCTGTATTTGTTTCTATGATTCATAAATTGTTGTTGTTAAAATGGTGATTTTGAATATGATGTGCCTGTAGCATTTAATTTTTAAACTCAAAACATGATTTCTTGAATAATATTTATGACACATGGTAGACGTACATTGACCTTAGACACATCTGTTTGCCCTAAATGAGCAAGGTTTTGTTCTATGATTCGAACTAAAGGAGTTTGCTATAATAAAATGGTCCTAATGATCTCATACCTGATTCTGAACCATTAGGTGAACTCTATTGGTAAATGTGGGAAATTTGGATGGTTTACATTGACACTCTGGACAACTGAAAATATTAGAGAAAAGTTGGATGCAAAGTTTTCAAATAAGATGGCTAAAATATCTACGCATGAGAATTATTAGCATCAAGACTTAAGGCCATATACTTCCCCACTTTATCTATGTTATTTTAGCATGTTGCTTCAGTGCACTGGATTCTACCACATTGCGCATATGCCCGATTTTGGACCAGGTCTCGTATTGAGATATAAAATGCTTGATGGTTAGTAATCTCCACATTCATGTGGAAATTAACATTATGTTATGCTTTCATTTTGGGGGCAAGTTCATACAATTGAATTAACGTAACTATAATGTGTCATACATCAAGTGGCAGTTGCAGTACCCGCAAAGAAGTGGCTATATATGCCCAAGTAAAGAATTTTCCATGAATATAGGGGAATAGTGACTGAAGCTATTCTGACCTCTTTTATTATTTTTGGGGTGGATTCGAAAATTAGAATTTGCATGGTGGCAAAATGTGCAACAGTAGGATAAAGATGCAAAAATTTGAATATATTAGGGCAGTAATAAAGATATGGGAAACCTTGGGGTAAAGATTCATCTTTTACTTTTTCCCCCCATCATTAGTATGTTCTATTTACATGGGCTGTCAGAAACCACCATCACGTTGTGAGATATCCTTAATAAATGAGAAGGATAGGAAGCTATCAAAGCTTCAATGTTATATCTTTCAATAAACATGCTTGTAGGTAGCATGTGTAGTGTACCGAGAGAAAAAGATTACTATAGCTATTCTCCTCCCTGTTACCAAGAAAAAAGAAACAAAAGCCTTTTCTTCACTCACCTACCTCACTCATACACAAGCTAGGATTTGAGAGGAGCAGCATTCAAAGATAAACTCCTGAATTAAGCCAACTATAATTCTGCTTCGTGAATAACTTTGTTTTGAGGGAGAGAAGTATTGGAGTTGGGAGTCCAACAACAGTTTAATAAATATTTTGCCTCTCTCAAGTCTCGTTTCAGTGACTAATCACTGCCTGCATTACACATGCACCTCTTTGTTGCGGGCATGTGCCGAACCATGTGTAGTAGGGACGATTAATGTCATGAAGTGAAGTCACTTATTGGAATTTTATATTGGAGATAGTCTTTTAGCATGTTGATGCTAAAATTCTCTCTTACTTGATAATTTTTTTATTTTATTTTATGTCAAGGATTCACTGCTAGGATTTATTTTGTGTTCCATATAGAGAAGTGAACACTATGTTTCTTTTACTAATTGTCCTATCATTCGCGTAGCCAAACCAAAACCTTAAGCAATGGGAGACTTGTGGTAGCTAGATGGCTATTGTGAAGCTTACAGTCTCACCCCATGAAAATTTATTCGATTAAATTTGCAAAATTGGTGTGCGTTCTCTAGAAGCAATGCTGCATCGAAATTTGTAGAAAAAAAGAGGCCTTAGATGAAACTGAATGATGATAAGTAGCTAAACTTGTGTAGTGGGATCTAAAGATTTCTTGAGTTGTTTCTATAACTGTAGAAGAGAAAAAGGATAGAAATTATCACTGGATTACTAATTGCTTTTGTTATTAATGCACATACCATTTATTATCGCAAAGGCCACACCTAGAATTTATTTCTGTCCTGAACAGGTGGATGGATTGGTTATTTCTCATATGATTCAGTTCGTTATGTGGAGAAGAAGAAACTGCCTTTTGTAAGGGCGCCAAAAGACGACAGAAATCTTCCAGACATTCATCTAGGACTCTATGAGGATGTCATTGTGTTCGATCATGTAGAGAAGGTATTCTTTTCCAATAAAAATTGTCTGAGCTCTTACACAGGACGTATGATTCAAGTCTAGATGCTTTGCCAGTCCATCATTTGCATGCCCAATCCAATCTTCTTAATATCAATATTCTTCTATCTCCCTTTCAACTTTCAACATTGGCAAATATTTTACTTAAGTTCTTATTTCTTGTCGTACTTCAAAAATTATTTAGATCAGATGCTCATGTCATTGCCATATTTCAGGAACTTCCTATTAGTTGCTTTTGAGATGTAGGTTCTGCGTTATATGCATACTAGTGAGTGAATCATTTCCATGTAGTCGTATTATATATTGTCAACATCTGTTTGGGTAAAAACTTGCGGCATACAGTTCTCCAATATAAAACTACAACCACCTGTCTACAGAATTTAGAAAGTTGATAAGCGGTATCTGTGCATTTCAGAAAGCATATGTGGTTCATTGGGTGAGGTTAGATCAATACTCCTCCCTTGAGGAGGCTTATGCTGATGGAAGTAAGCGCTTGGAAATATTGGTTTCCAAAGTACAGGATATTGATCTGTGAGTAACTGTTATACTCTTTTTCTGTATAACAGTAATGGTTTTTGTAAAGTCATTCATGCTTATATATATATTTTTTTTCTTTGATTCTCATATTTTAGCCCTAGGCTGCCTTCAGCTACAGTGGAGTTATCTGCACGTCAATTTGGTCCTCCTTTGAAGAAGTCAAACATGACAAATGAAGAATACAAGAATGCTATACTGCAAGCAAAAGAGCATATTCTTGCAGGGGATATTTTCCAGGTTGTATTAAGTCAACGGTTTGAACGCCGAACATTTGCTGATCCTTTTGAAGTCTACAGAGCATTGAGAGTTGTGAACCCAAGTCCATATATGACATACTTGCAAGTTTGTTCCTACCTAAACTATCTAAGTTTATCCAGTTGTTCAATGTATTTTGCGAGTAGTAAATCAATATCTTAATTTTTGACTTCCATGTTATTAGGCTAGAGGGTGTATTCTGGTTGCTTCAAGCCCAGAGATTCTTACGCGTGTAAAGAAGGTAAACCATTAAATGATTGCTTTTAATTACTTCCATATGAGGTTCTTAGAAAACTTGGGTCGGTCCTTTCTTGGCTTAGAATGTTAGCAAGCTTTTGGACATTTGCAAATTCTCATGCGTAAATTTTTTAATGTCGATATTCTTGTGAAATACTGACTAACAAGGATGTGTAACATTCTTATTTACAGGGGAAGATAGTTAATCGACCGTTGGCTGGGACTATTAGAAGAGGGAAAACACCACGTGAAGACGAGAGGATGGAAATGCAGCTGCTGAACGATCAAAAACAGTGTGCGGAACACATTATGCTGGTTGATTTAGGACGGAATGACGTCGGAAAGGTTTCTCATAACTTTTTCTTATATGGATGTTTTTATGTAGTTTTTTAAGCCATAAGCTAGCAGTCTACTCATGCTTTATTCCTGCTGAAATCTTATGCGTCATAGTAGCTCAAGTATTTCACTCGCTCAATCTAAGTCTTATCTTTTTTCTGATGTTGCTTTTATTCCCTTAGTCAGTTGAGCTCTCATATACCTATCTAGCTATTTGTATATTGTTGCCATTTAGTTTCAACGATTTGATTGCCTATTTAGGAAACCTTATTTTCAAATAAACTGTCTCAACTTTTCATATTATGACCATAAAAATTCTGTAACCAAGGGGCTTGGGAGTTCCTGGATATGATATATATGTACATAAAAAATGTGTATATATATTTATTTATATATATTTCTCCGGCGCACTTGTGCATTGGATAATGAATATAGCAAATCTACAGTTCCTTGTTAGGATTGGTGTTCAAAGATGCATTACAGAGGGAAAAACACAAGTAGTTTTTAGTGTTCAACCCAGTATCATTCATATATTACATTTTGGAACTACTATATTTGCAGTCTTATCCCAGATTTGTTGTTAGACAACGTTTTTTCATCACCCAAGACTTTTCTAAAAAGAAACTTTTCATTAGAAAGGAATTTCAGACATATCTCAACAACAGTGATTGGTGTGCGTTTTGTCATCTAAACTTTTTTATAACATGTTTGGATTGATTTAGTTATTCACCCATACACGCACAAAAACACACATATCTTGTCCTCTATACGTGACAGCATTAACTGTGCAATTTTCTTCTAAGTTTTCTCTAAACTGGCATAGCTTATCTTTTTAACATTAATATCACATCCAGTCTTTTAATTAACACATATTTGTTGTAGGTCTCAAAATTTGGTTCTGTGAATGTGGAGAAGCTTATCACGGTCAAATGTTACTCCCATGTAATGCATATTAGCTCAATCTTGTACTCAATGGAGTACAAGATTTAGCTAATATGAGTACAAGATTGAGCTGATGTGCATTACATGGGAGTAATGCAATCTTGTACTTGTTATAACAAGTACCTCAATCTTGTACTTGTTATATGTGATCATAAAATTGAAACCAACAAATAGATATGGGCTACCAATTTGTTTCTTGAAAGATGTGCACATTCAATTTTTTTGATCTTGCAATCACAACAAAGGGGCTAGCCCTATCCATGAGGTTTCGCCACTGCGGTGCGTGGGGAGGGTCAAATGTATGCAGTCTTACCTCCTCATGCGAAGATGCTGCTTCCCGTTTTGAACTCATGACCTCTAGGTCACAATGAAACAGCCTTAAATCAAAAGTAAAGAAAGCAAGATTTACGTGGTTGCTAAGATGACTGCATCCATGAAGGAGGAGAAAGTCTACAATACCCCAGGAATATTTTGCCACGTGGTACCCCTCCGTATAATGCTCTCCATTTCTCTTAGAAACTCTATAGTTTTATATTATCAAGGATAATGGAGAGCATTGTATGGACGGGATACCACGTGGCAAAATAACCCTGGGGTATTGAAGACTTTCTCGTGAAGGAGAGTACATCAAAATACACTACATGAATAAAATTTTAAATGACCAGTGAATCACTTGAGTCTTGCTCTCAACTCTCTTCCTTTTCACAATAGCTTAGGTATCTATTTGCAGTCTTATCCCAGTTTTGTTGTTAGACAGCGTTACTTCATCACCCAAGACTTTTCTGAAAAGAAACTTTTTTATCAGAAAGAAATTTGAGACATATCTCAACAACAGTGCTTGGTGTGGGTTTTGTCATCTAAGCTTTTTTATAACATGTTTGGATTGATATAGTAATGCACCCATACGCACAAAAACACAAATATCTTGTCTACTATATATGGCAGCATTAACTGTGCAATTTTCTTCTAAGTTTTCTCTAAATTGGCACTGCTTATTTTTTTTTTAACATTTATAGCATATCCAGTCTTTTAATTAACACATATTTGTTGTAGGTCTCAAAATCTGGTTCTGTGAACGTGGAGAAACTTATGACCGTTGAACGTTACTCACATGTGATGCACATCAGCTCTACGGTGAGACTTTGCTTGTGCCTCTATGTGGATTTAGTTTTTTTATTTTTATTTTTTCTTGAGAGAAATTTCTTTTCCTATATCAGAAATGATATTTTCCTAAGCAAATATTTAGATGCATTATATAACCCCCATATCAAAGATAAACTAAAAAGGATGTCTTCATGTTTTGTTATAGAAGTTGAAATGGTTTTATCTTGTTCCAAGAGGTTTCCAAATGTTTCCCCAAAATACCTTAAAATGCTTTACAAAAAGCAACATGATACTTGTATTGACAAAAACCATGCTATTTTTTCCCTTTTCCATTCACAGGTGACAGGAGAAATGCTTGATCATCTGACTTGCTGGGATGCATTACGAGCTACATTGCCTGTTGGAACTGTTAGTGGTGCACCAAAGGTTCTGTGACTTTGATTATCATTCATATCCTACTTGTTTCTGGCTTTTCATAGGTGATATATTAACTCCCAGGTCTCGACAATCTGGAACTTAACTAGTGTAATTACCAAAGGTTCCATTACATTGCTTGTTTGACTTTGATTATCATTCATATCCTACTTGTTTCTGGCTTTTCATAGGTGATATATTAACTCCCAAGTCTCGACAATCTGGAACTTAACTAGTATAATTATGTTTTTTTTTTCTTTCCCGAAAGGTTTTTAGTATAATTATCTTAATCTGCCATGTTTTAGTCATTCTTTGGCCATGTTGATCTGCGTGTGTTTTTGCATCTTCAAATCTCTGATGCAAAAAAAGGTGATTTCATCAAATTTTTGTTTGCTTTGACGAAGATTTGTACATGAGAAGGAGACTACGGACCAGCCACTTCTGTCTTCATAATAGAAAACTATGCTCTCCCTCAAAACAATGCTCCTCTCTCAAAATTTATGTTAAATTTTTCTTTTTCTTTTCAGACCATTTTGATTTAGATGTGATTCATGCACAGATATTAAATTTATGATCGCAATAACCAGGCTGTATTCTTGTTTAGTCTTGTTCTGATCATCATTACAATGGCATGCAGGTGAAGGCCATGGAGTTGATTGATGAGTTAGAAGTGTCAAGACGCGGGCCTTATAGTGGTGGATTTGGAGGCATTTCCTTTACTGGCGATATGGATGTTGCATTAGCTCTCAGAACCATGGTATTTCCCAATGGACCTCGTTACGATTCAATGTACTCATACAAGAAGAACACAGTGCGCCAGGAGTGGCTTGCTTACCTACAAGCTGGTGCTGGTATAGTGGCTGATAGTGTCCCCGATGACGAGCAGAGAGAGTGCGAGAATAAAGTTGCTGGGCTTGCTCGTGCAATCGACTTGGCTGAGTTGGCGTTTGTTAATAAATAATATATACTTGTAGTCGAAGATAATCCTAGCCCAATTTTCCAGAAATCCAACCTGCTCTGTTGGAGCTAGAGCATGAGTTGTTTTGGGGGTTAGGGTTTGGGTTGAAAGAGGAGAAAAATGAAAAGTTGTAACTAGAGACAACTTTTACTTTGCTTTTATAGTCTAAAATCTACCTACCTTTATAGAATTATAGTGTCTTATTTTACTATAAATGACTAGATTTTACAGCTTCATGTTGAGAACTAAATTGAGTTTCATACAATCAAAATGAAATCATGGTGAATCCATTTAGCATTGTTGAACAATTTCTCAACATGAAATTGTATTACTCTGGTCCGAGCAAAAAGAGAGCTTATTAAAAACGGATCATGTGTTTAGCAATGACCCAAGTTACTTACTCGTCCATTTATACCTATCCTCTTTCTTGATCCGATGTGGAACAAGAATGTACCTCTTAACAACTAGCTTCGAGGAAGAATAATGTATGGATCTGTCAAAAGACAATGCATTATCTTTGGTGATTATATCCTCCGACTATTTGGCTTCATGACTACTTAAACAAATTGTATACAACATTGTCAGACTATGGTCTGTATCGTTCTATGTTTAACACTAATAATATTCCTTTGTTTGAGAGAGGTCTACTTCTGAATCATCCTTAGGCGACGATTTTTTAAGAATTTCTTATGGCAAGCTTCTTAAAGCTACGGAGGGATTTGCTTCTACCAAAATGATTGGTTATCAAAGATTCAGCACTATGCAAAATAGGAATTCTCTACCAATTTGAAAAGCCTGTTGAAGTGAAGGGACTCAATCTTGCTAACCTAGGAACTTCCAAGAGCTTCATTGCATAATGTGAAGCCTTGAAGATCACCACCATACATCGAAATCTTCTCAAGCCAATAGCTGCCTTTTCAGGTATAAACTTTTGAAGGCAATGATTTCGACCTCTAGGTTTCATGAATGTGTCCAATGGAAGTTCAGAGAAGTAGTTGCATCACGTGAATATGCACACCAATCACAAGCAAGGAATTCAAACCTTACCCAAAGGTAAAGCATAGCGAAAGATATCTTCCTCACCATTGCCAATCACCAATTGTTCATTCTGATTGAAAGCCACAAAATTTCTTAACAAGGGGCATTAGTGCTCATTTATGGGTTGGCCAGGTTACTTGCAAATAGCAACAGGGGATAGACAAATCCAATTGCAATCAAGGACTGTAAGAAATATGTTGCCAGGTTACGAAATTGATTACTCATCTTCCCTCTTGCTTGATTTCTCCTTTCAGTATTTTTCACTAGTATAATTATCATGCTGCGCTTGAATTTTAGCAACTTCTCTGTCCTTCAAAAGAATTTATAGAGTATGACAGTAAAGGTGTCCACATAAGGAGATGTTTACAGTCATCAGATCCTTTTGTTGAAAATTGTTCAGGAAAAGACGATCCAGTGAAATGTTTACAGAGATTTTTAAGTGTTCATAATATCTATAAAGATGACATTGTCTGAATGTTTGATGGAGATAATGGGTTGCGTCTACAATTAGACAAACCCGATGAATGTAAATGCAATGCTAAAACATCAAAGAACCGGAAAAGGAATGCTTTAGTTTCCTTGTAAGGATTGGTGTTAAATATTCTACAGAATCACCCCATTGAAGGATGTACATTGATAACGTCACCATAGAATTGCTTGTCGTTAAGGAAGTGATTCTTGGGGTTGGTATTCATGGGCAGAGAATATCTCAGTTATATCACTAAACGACATCTACAAATAGGAGGCAGAGGAACATAATGGGGAAATTTTGAAGTTCAACTGATTTCCCAGAGCTTGGTAGGATGGTTTCTTTAGTGAGGGAATGTGTGTCTTAAAGAGAGCTTGATATTCGGAATGTAGATTTTTAATAGAAAAAATCATGTACATGCACCGTACACAAACAAAAACTACCCACCACTAACCTACTCTCATAACCCCTTGGAAATTTATAAAAGAGTATGAACTATGAAGACAACCAAAAGTGGTAGCTATTGTGATGTGAAGACAATTATTCAGCAGTAAAGAAGACGAGTTGATATCACCTGCATTTGATTCTACAGAATTGACCTACACAAAGAAGCAACCCAATAATGAACATTCAAGCTTCAACCTCATCAAAATGATACAAAATACTCCTGCCTATCACAGTAAAATTAACCCAAGGATAAGAGAGGTGTTGCTGTAGTTTGAAATTTCTTCATCTATGTATGAAATACAATGCTAGGTCTTTTCCAAAGTTTTGACCTTTATAGAATATAACTCACTTAAAGATATTTACGTTGATGCATTCTCCGCGCTAGTCAAATAGACAGCAAATTTCCAATACAGTTTAGGTGTCATATTCAGCAAATACAATTTTCTTTTCTTTTCTTTTTTTATG
Source organism: Cornus controversa (assembly GCA_026545225.1). Taxonomy (NCBI): domain Eukaryota; kingdom Viridiplantae; phylum Streptophyta; class Magnoliopsida; order Cornales; family Cornaceae; genus Cornus; species Cornus controversa. Next base: position 41,256,428 of record CM048852.1, on the reverse strand, counting down.
CAGGATATTCTTATTAGAAGGTGGTAGGTGTTAATTAACAATTTATTTATTGATAAGTAAAGTATAGTGTTAATTAACAAATTTTGATTGTTTCAGAAAGACTTGGTTGGATCTTCCTAAATGTAAAGATTAGGTCAGGAGTCTGCTAGGCCCATTAGAGTTTTACATTCAGCATAATATCTGATAAGATAGAGGAAAATGAATTTTGAAGAAAAAAAAATGTTTTTATTTGAAAAGAGGATTCAGCCAAGAAGGTGGACTTTTTCAAAGCCTTTGGTGAGACAATGCAGAACAATTCCGTAGTTCTGAGATTCTACTATCTTTCACATGTAGTCCAGTCCCAAACCCAACCTATGTGACTAAATCAACAACCATATCTCCTTTGCAATCGATGTACACATTAATCAGCCTAATCATTATTCCATTCAGGAATAGCAGCAATCTGCAAACCTCCACATTTCAACCTTAAATAGACAGTTAAAATGTATCTCTTCCTATACCAAAATCTAGAACAATGGCAAACACAGGTTAAGCTTACCATTGAATAAGTAAACACTGTAAACTTCATAACCAATTAAACCTACCTGAAAACCACCCACCAAAAGAATAAAAAACCTACATGAAAACCCTTATGGAAAAAGCTACTGCACTTATTTCTCACAAAAAATTCAAAGAAACTGGAATCATGTCAAGAATACCAGATCTAGACCGCTCAAATTTATTAAATTTGGGACTTGATATCTTTCTCTGCATATATAATCTAGAAGTCATTTATGATGCTTGAGGAGAAAGAACCTCAATTTATCAAGATCAATTTCATTCAGTTGAGAGTTCAAAACCCTAGTTGTGTTTGGAATTACAAGATTTGACAGGATTTACACTTCAAAATGGAATTCCAATTGTTCTAATGATCTGAAAGGATTGCAAATGGAAATGTATACTATTTTGAAATCCCATGGAAAAATGGTCGAATTTCATGGAATTTGGAAATTACTAGACTTCACTGAGAGGAAACTTTGCAATTACTAAAAAAGGCACAGGACTTTAATGAGACTACATTTCATCCTTCCATTTCATGCTTTCTTATATCCCATTCCCAAAAGGATTTAATTCCAAACAAGAGTGTTTTGTTGATTTGTTATATTAGTTTAACATAATAGGGGTAGAGAGGGAGTGTATTTTCTGTATACTTTCCCTAGTTTCGCTGAGACAGCATGGTTTTTGCAATTAATGGTCACTGGGGATAGCTAACTAACTCAAATCTGGTTCCTACCACATGATTAATTTATGAATTCCATATATATCATATGAATAGGATTTTCTATAATCATAGACAAATAAAAGACTTTCTCAATATTCTTATTCATCCACTTGATATGTTGAATCTTTTTCTTCCCTGAGGTAACGAGCTGCAGAGAAAACTCAAGATATACACCAAAGCCCTACAATTTCTAACATAAATAGCTTCAGCAATTAACACTACAACCAACAGAGACAGTGAAGACTGTCCTATTAAACTACAAATATAGCAACGAATCATAGATTATAAAGCCACTACTGGTTCCACAAGTGAACAAGAACACATACAATTCATAGAAAAAAAGCAAAAACGCATTTAAGATTTGATAATAACAAAAACAGAGTATTCTCACAGCGATCAAACAAAAACTAGTCTTTAATTAATATACAAACATTTCCATAAAATCAGAATTCAATTCCGCAAGTGATGATTCAAAGGAATTGAGGATCAAGCGTACCTAATTTTACAGAAAAAAAGTGGACTGGAACTCTATTTCTTGCTATCGTAATCGACGATTTCGTTATCGGTGACAGATCGCGAGTGCTGAACGATGGAGCGTCCGATGGAGTTGATCCAATCCTCCTTCTCCTTCTCGGAATCGGCGATGAAGTACATGGTCTCGGATCGAGTGGAGAGCTCGAATGCGAACTGCTTGTTGAGGATGTCTTCGGCGCCTTTGACAGTGAGGCAGGTGGAGACTGGGATGACGCCACGTGTCCTGGAGGCGCGGGTGACCGTTGATTCCTTGAACCAGAAGAGCTTGCCTTGCTTCAGCACGAACCAGCGGCGACGCCAGGTCTTGATGTACTCGCCTTGCTTCGTCAGCCAACCGGTGCGCTCTGGGTTCGACCAGAACTCCACGCCATCGTAGTCGTCGGTGGATGGCGTCGAGCCCATCGCGGCTCGCCAGAGGGTAGCCATATGGGTCCGATTGGAACGAGAGAGAGAGAGAGAGAGAGAGAAAGAGAGGAGCAGAGGAGGACGACGACTACTCTCAAGACAGGTTGTTGGGATTTTTACTTTTGTTTTCTGTTTTAGTTTTTCTGTTTTTGTTCTTTCTTTTGCTTTTTTTTAATTAATTATTGGTAAAAATAGACCCAAAAAATGTAGGCGTATTTGTTTTAGTTATCCATGAACAGATTGTAGTTTCTAAATTACTAGAATTATAACAGTCTTATATTTTAACTTAATTATAACAGACTCATACTTTTACATGAGATTCTAATCGAGTGTTTCTCGTCTAAAATTTGCCTGAATCACTAGAGAATCGGTTGAGTCAGTTGGATAAGTTTTTTTAAAAAATCTTTAATTAATTTGAAAAATATTTGCTATACATCATGAGTAAATTTACGGAATAAATTTTAACCGTAAATCAATCTCATTGTGAATGTTACACATATAATTGTGATACATTTGATGCACCGAATGAACGGTAAAAGTACAGCTTTGATGCTTCACAGTATTACCTCTTTCGAATTATATATGGCAAACAAAAAAAAAAAAAATAGATTTCCGATGATGAACTTACTAGGGCAATGATAGTTGAACATTATTGATAACACATAGAGTATTCCATTGTAAACTTACTGTAACTCAGCTATCGTACAATCCCTAACGACTTGGTTTATTTGGATAAAAGTAGGCCTAAAATCAAGTGAACTTGTTAGTTGTTACATATTGTACATATCACTCTGACAAAACACGCCATGAAATAACGTGGAAGGCTGGGGGCACTCCTTCCGACCACGCCCTATATGTATAAATATCTTTTATTTTTATTTATATCTTATTACATTTAAGCTAAGTACAATAAAATAAAAAAATTCAATCGAAGAAAAGTGATAATTAATTATGTAAGTTAAAATGTCTTTGTCTATCTATAATTCAAAATAATATATCTATTTAATGATCAAAATTAAAAACACATGCGAGCATATACTAGTATGTATATATACACACGAGAAATTTTACATTTGTCCTAAAATTTTCATTACATGGTTTACGTCTTCAGGTCGTTGGGTTAAAAGATAAAAACGAAATATATATATGTGTATGTATTAAAAAATCATGTTCCATAAGAACCTTGAAATAAATATAAAAATAAATAACACACAAACAGAGCACTGTCAAACAATGTGACCCTCATATTTTAGAACTTGAGAAAATTAGAAAACCAAGGGAGTAACCTTGTAAAAAGGAGTATATGATGAATCTTTGCTAAATGCTCACCTGGGGAGTCAATCTAATCCAATCAAACCTTTTAAGCTTATTAAAAACTTGATATGATATTATCATTACATATAGAATTCAAAAAATGCTATTATAACTAACTATACACATGATGTTTATAAATTATATATGAAATGTGAAATTATACGCTACACATGGAAACCTGTTGAGTTAAAATTCTTATTTATTGTTATTGATAATTCAATAGCAAAGAAGTTAAGGATTTTCTTAATGGAACCAACCCTATTTTAACTTTGAAAATGTAACTGTCATAATATATAAGCAACTACAAGCAATTTTAAAGCACAATCTCTAAATGTATATGCATCAAGCACGTTACCACGTATATGTGAAAATGCTCTTGCTATAGCAAATATCAGATTACACATTAATTTTTTGAGAAAGAGCGAGTGAAGAATGATGAACAATCATTTCCTATAGAGTTATTGTAGAAGCAATGCAATTTTAAGGGAGTTCTATTCTTCAAATCCTTCAATTTTGTTATACTCAATAAAGAACACAAGAAAAAAGCTTCATTTCTCTCTAAGCAGCTAGGTGTCACGGGTCTAGATTTTGTGCGCAGCGACATGGCCCATGCGGCAGCCCTAGGCACCTGCTCCAGGGTTTAGCCTTACACGTCCTGTCTTTTATATGTCATATGCTAAATGGTTTCGGCCTACTTTGACTTCATCAGGAGAACAGTTCCAGTTCCGACCAGTTTGTGCACGAATGACCAACTTCATTCTTCATAGTCAAGTCCCTGACTAGTGACAAACTCTCCAAACTCAATTGAGTTGACTTGTCTAACTCTGAAGTGACACCCTCATATACACCTGCACATCCCTTCTTTGGAACCACTCTAAATCCTCAGCGTCCTCATGCCAACCAACATGCTCTTCCACTGCATTGTCACAACAGAACACTAGGCCTCTTCCATCTCTCATACTTTCACTTCCATCAAATTCTTTTATCCTTTGGAGCATTTAGCTACAGCAAAACAAATTAGAGTCAATAGACCAACCTAATGCTATATGTAATCACTATTTAAGCATTTGGATATGATATAACAAAATGAAAAATGTAGGGAGGAAAAATCTTCACTAACTGGGAGACGACACGTGGAGTTTCAAGCCAATCGAACACCTGACAGTCACGTCACCAATACGGGTCCACATGATCCGTCAACACAAGAAATCAGCAATCAAGCCTCAGTAATAGTCATGACAAGACTCACGCTAAAAGATTACCCAAAACAAGGAGAGAATCACGTTCTCTGTCAATCATGGAATGATCATAGGCTAAACATCTGTAATAAAAATCATTATAAGAGAAAAGGCAAAAGCACAAAGGAAGATAAACACGATTTCTTTTTTAAGTGTAGTGCAAAATTATCTATTCTGTATAGAAAATTTCTTGCACTTGCAAAAAAAAAAAGATAAAAATCATTAAAACAACTCCACTGAACAAAGTATATATTACCTTCAATGACAAACAATTATCTATTTTGAATTTCCTCATTTTCAGCTTTCACTTGTTCATATATCTTTTTATCAAACATATCTGGTTCAAAAATCACCTATACTATACACATTCTTGTTGTTCACATACCTCAATCTTTATCACATATCGATCTCTTCTTCATATTTTACTCATTCATGAGTCTCTTCATCTCCTACTTCTTGTTGTTGAACATACAAATCATGTTTTGGTTACTCTTGACGTTATTCAAGAATGGTGTCAATAAGAAGCTTATAGGCAGCCTCTTCAATGAAAGCCCACCTTACCCCTTCACCATAAACCTATATAAACCAAAAAAAAAAATCACAGTCGCCTCCAAACATGACTACAATTAATTAGATAATCAAATTGAAAAAGAAAAAAAAACACATTTATCAACACACTCAAAATACATTTGAAGAATAGAGGAAACCAAATCACCTTAATTGAGGAGGCCTTTGACAGATTTATGAGCAACCTTATCAGAAAACCCGGAGGGACGTATAACATATATAACATCAAAGCCAGTGTCTAGTCCTGTCGGACCCACCTATAACAGTCTTCCAAAAACCTAAATTTTTGAACTTCTACTATTTAAAACATTAGATTAAAGATAACTCTACGTGATGTAGTGTTTATAAAAATATATGGTAATATATTCATGTGCTTATAAATATATATCTCAATATACAAGTGTCTTTAATTATCTCCCCCTTCCATTGTTTGATATTGTGTCATATAGAGCCACAATCTTTCATACACACTACCCTGCTACCATCTAAATATCTAGCATGGAAAATAGATAAATACATAAAAGACCAATTATATATAAACACAATTATTCCATTGCATTGTTGATCAAGGAGAAAAAAAAATGTTTGACACCTAAACACTACAATTGATAGTAAAGTAGTCTATGTTTCTCTTGCTACTAAATTAGATAGGATGGAGCTTGCATTTCCTGGGTTCACCCAACATTGTGCCTGTTATTGCGTTACTAGACAATCCAATCTGCACGTCATCAGAAGTGATCAACATCTTATGATCATCACTATATGTGCTACGTGCCCTAAAAATACCATCTGTGATCATAGTGAAGTTTATAACTCGGTGTGTCGACCTATCAAGCTCAATGGCTTTCGCAACCCCTTCAGTCACATTCACAGACACTGAGGAGGATGAGGATGAGGATGAGGAATGATGATGTAAAAATTGACACACGATTCTGGTTAAACGCCAACTTGTAAAAAAGACAAACAAAGGGTAACCGAGAAGGCACCGACATGGTACCGGCTGATTACACTCCGACGCTCAAGTCAAATATCAAAAGACTTTTTTAAGCTGTAAGGGCACACAAAGGTATTAATTGCGTACCTAGTATATGGACCGTCTCTGTATTTATAGCGGTCTGATGGGAACGTGTCATAGTAGAAGACTGGTTCTTCAGTTCTTCAAACTTATCTAGAGATAGAAAATTCCTGGTCGAAGCGCATCTGCTATCCACGTCATACAAATCACAATTGCCACGTCATTCATTTTACAATCAGAGTCAAATACTCTATTGGATGCCCCTTGTTCATGAGGGTCGTTTGTCAAACCTTAGGAACACTTCAACTGGCCCGTTGGCCTGTAAAAAAGGACCTTTAGCCTACGAAATTTTGTCGAATCTCCTCCTTGGATCTCAGACTCAACCCCCAACCAGCTAGTGGGCTTCTGAACACACAATCTTAGTTTCCTCTGGAGACTGGCTCTGACTTGCATTGGTGGCTTTTTGGCCTGGCCTTCATGGCACGACCCTTGATAAAGCCATGCAACAAACTTTGTGGGACTTACTTGCCATTTGCTAAAATTTCTCTTGACAGGTTGTGCCCCAGTGGGGTCGGCTAACACTGTTCTTGGGATTAATTCATCCCGCCTTTTTCATTAAAAGCTCTCTTAATGAGGTGTGCCCCAATGGAGTTGGTTAACAATGTTCTTGGAATTAATTCATCCCGCCTTTTATTTAAAGGCCTTCTTAATGAGGTGTGCCTCAATGGGGCTGGTTGATAATGTTCTCAGAATTAGTTCATCCCGCCTTTTTATTAAAGGTTCTCTATTAAAGGTGTGCCCTAGTGGGGTTGTTTGACAATGTTCTCAGAATTAATTCATCTCGCCTTTTTCATTAAAGGCCATCTATTAGAGATGTGCCCCCATGGGATTGATTAACAATATTCTCAGAATTAATTCATCCCATCTTTTTCATTAAAAGTCCTCTTAATGAAGTGTGCCTTAATAGGGTTGGTTAAAATATTCTCAAAATTAATTTATCCCGCATTTTTCATTAAAAACCCTCTTAATGAGCTATGCCCCAATGGGTTGGTTAACAATGTTCTCGAAATTAATTCATCCTGCTTTTTTCATTAAATGCCCTCTTAATGAGGTGTGTCCCCGTGGGGTTGGTTAATAATGTTCTCGAAATTAATTCATCCTGCCTTTTTTATTAAAGGCCTTTTGTTAGAGGTGTGCTCCCGTGGGGTTGTTTGACAATGTTCTCAGAATTAATTCATCCCACCTTTTCCATTAAAGGCCCTCTGTTAGAAGTGTGCTCCTATGTGATTGGTTAATAATATTCTCGGAATTAATTCATCCCACATTTTTCATTAAAGGCCCTCTCAATGAGGTGTGCCCCAATGAGGTTGGTTAACAATGTTCTCAGAATTAATTCATCTCGCCTTTTTTATTAACGACCTTCTTAATGAGGTGTGCCCCAATGAAGTTGGTTAACAATATTCTCGAAATTAATTCATCCCACCTTTTTCATTAAAGGCCTTCTTAATGAGGTGTGCCCCAATGGAGTTTAACAGTTTCAATTTTCGTAAGCTCGCTCCTTTAATAAAGAGGTTCATAGATCATCGTTGTTAATGTCCCCTTAATAAGAGAAAGTTTATGGCTCAACCCATTAATAAGAGGAGGTTTTTACTTAACCCTTTAGTAAGAAGAGGTTTGTTATTTGACCCTTTAATAAAGGGAAGTTTGTTGCTCGACCCTTTAATAAGAGAGATGTCAACCCGACCCTCTAAGAAGAGGAGGTTCGTTGCTCAACCCTTAATAAGGGGATGTGTCAGCTTGACGTATTAATAAGGAGAGATGTCGGCTCGACCCTTTAAGACATTGGGTGAAAAAGATATACCCATTTTACTGACAGCTGTTCTGAGAAAAATGGGATCAGAAACAGAAACTTCAAAGGAACTTTTTAGGTAATAGATGAACTATTTTTTAGATGAATTTTCTCCAGCACGTAACTTATCCAATTACCTTTCTTTTGATATAAGCTCCAACCCAATCTGATGTGTAAATCAAAATTTATGGCCAAAATACCAAAGCATGTTTAGAGTTCTGATTGTTGATTAAATCTTACTACCTTTAACTTTCTGTAAGAGAACTTTATAGTGTGATATTCCCTCTCTGAGAGTTGTTATGGAAACCCATCTTGTAGGTTTTGTATCGACGGAGGACCCGCAATAATTCCAATTTATTCTTGATGACGTCCATGAACATGGCAGTTTTGCTACTGTGATGGAGGTTGGGGTGATTTTTTGGCGGCTCAAGATGGCTTATAATGGCACAAAGTAGAGAGGTTAGGTATCGATTTGGATCGTTCTTTTAATTTGAATAGTGGACACATAGCAAAGAAGCTTTATCAATTGGTCTGGCTCTCACTCCCAAGAGCCTAACTAAATATGCTATTATTGATAACTTCATGATTTTACAACTCGATGGAGCTGTAAATGAGTGGAGTAAGTTGGTGCAAGCAAAAACTTTAGAGAAAAATTATACTGGCAATGTCTCTTGCGGTTTGCAAAGTTGGTGCTAGTGTCAAGAAAATTCCATTTTCCAAGCATATTGCCAATCTTATTGGTAACAAAAAGTTGGTTTTGTCGGTTCCCGCTTTCAATGTCATCAATGGTGGATCAAATGCAGGAAATAAACTTATTATGCTAGAGTTCATGATTCCTCCCATAGGAGCTTCAGCTTTCAAAGAGGCTTTGAAGATGGGTGTGGAAGTATATCACCACTTGGAGGCTACTGGAGCAACGTGTTTATCTTACTCAAAAAAATAACAGCAGACACATGGCAGCGTGATGCTTATAGGTTATGAGTAATTTGTCCCAAACATATAAAAAAAATATTATTATGCTTTACCTTTCTCATTATAACATGCTTATGCTCTTCCATCTATATGTATAATTATTTGACATAATTAACCAATCAATCAAACACGTAGGATAATGGGCATTCAAAATTTTAATATACTATATCTCATTGATTTTGATTTCTTTTTTCTCAAAAAAGAATTCAATGGAATAGTCAGGCTGTCTATCCATGTCATGTATATGGTGATATGTGAACAGTAAATTAATTAAATTGTAAAGTGAACATGTGAACAGTAAATTAGTACATGAAGAAACCATTATCTTGATGTATATTAATCTGTCCACTGTATATATATATATATATATATATATATATATATATATATATAAAATAATTCACAGTTAAATGTCCAAATTTCATCCCGATCAAAATATAATATTCAATCAAAATTCTACCATAACCCATATACAAGCAAAATCCAGTTTTTCGGTTGTCATGCTTTCTAGATAAATAAAAGCAAACTTGATATACATGTTCATACCCCGAATGGAGAACCAATGCTGAACCCACCTGTCGACTGCCACCGCTAGTAGTAACATCAATGGGGATTGTCTATGCATCATGTCGCTGCATGAGATGGTTTTTTGTATGTTATGTTGTTACTATAGCAACCTCAAAGAAACTAAGGATTTGATCTCGTTGTCGTCTGTCTAGACGGGAGGTTACAGAAGTGTACACCAACGTTACAATGTGATCGCGCATGCCCATTTTAGTTTGCTGCCATATGAAAGATTCATCATTCCATGGGTTGCTAGCTATAATTCATAATTTGAGTGGGTCGATGCCATCATAGTTTGCTGCCATATGAAAGATTCATCATTCTCATTGGTTACTTGCTACAGTTCCTAGTTTGAGTGGGTCGATGCCAGATGATGGCTATAGCGGAACTAACGCAACAATCTGACACTGTTATCTTGATTAGTGATCGGTCGATGACTTGATGGTGCTCTTTTGCGACTTTGCGGGTGGCTACTCTTGGGTCCTTTTTTTCTTTTTTTGGCATTTTGGTGCTCATTAGTAATGTCCCAAGAACACTTAACCAACTAAAACTTAACCACCTTCATACCACCACCGATATAAAAACTTCAAAATAAATTAACATCACAAATTCCTGTCCATCTTTGGAAATTCTGGACATTAGTGTTGGTCTATATGACCGGATCAAAGTAATAATTTGTTTAGGAAACCAATCGTTCTCACAGACAGCGCCAACTAATGATGTAGAAATCGATACGCGATCTGGGTCAAACGTCAACCTGTAAAAAGACAAACAAAGGGTAATTGAGAAGGCACCAGCGTGGTGCCAGCCAATTAAACTCTGATGCTCAAGTCAAATATCAAAAAGGCTTTTTTAAGCTGTAAAGGCACTCAGTGGTATTAATTACGTTCCTGATATGGACCATCTCTGTATTTATAGTAATATGATGGGAACGTATCCTAGTAGGAAATTGGCTCTTTAGTTCTCCAAACTTATCTAGAGACAAAAAAGTCCTGGTCAAAGCGCATCTCCAATCCATGTCATACAAATCACAATTGCCACATCGTACGTTTTACAATCGGAGTCAAATACTCTATCAAGGAAGTAGTACTCCTGCTCATCATAATGAACTCATCTTTGTTGGGCTGATAGGAAAGCAAGATAGCCATGGAAAACAATTTAATTTTAACCTCTTTGTAGAATACTGAAACCTGGGGTGCATTTAATTTTAACCTCTATTCAATCTGAAATAAAAACTGATGTTCCAGTTTGCACTCACTTCATGCAAGCCATAGACGTTGAATGAAGAGACTAAAACTGAGTCAACTCGCAACTTTAGAGAACGAAAAAAAGCGATTGCCATAATAATAATTGCAGGGAGACAACCAATGATAATGATAGCCCTAATAATCCATGCACAAAGCTTTTTGAGCTTTTCATTTTGGGGTGGTGGCGCGTGAGATATTTCTAGGTGGTTGTAGTGTCGGTGGGGGTGCTTTACGACCTTCCATTGCTTGAGATCTGATAAAAAAAAAAAAATAGACCTCTAATACCCTAAGAATTTAATAGAGCTTTTGTAAGGAATATATATATGTAGTTATTTATTTATTTATTTTAATTGAAAAAAATACTCATAAGTCCTACTTTTAAACTCTAAAAACAAATAATTCCTATAAAATTTTCAAAAAGACAAAGAAATCCTACTTTTAAACACTAATGACAAATAAGTCCTATAAAATTTTTACAAAAACAAATAAGTCCTACTTTTAAAAAATATTTCCAACTAAGTTCAAATTTTATAAATAATTAACTTTTTTTTAGTATTATCATTTATTTCTCAATTTTCATTAGTGCCTTTTTTCACACTAAAATACAAAGTTTCTCTCTACTTTCAATATTTTGTAACTAATACCTATTTAGAAAAATATTAATTGTTACCAAAATTAATAATCCTAAAACATTTAAAAATTATATCAAATTCACTTTCCATAAATACTCACAACATGTTAAAATACAATGAAATACTTTTCATTCATTACATTTATGAATAATAAATAATTTTTTCTATTGTTTTCGAATTTTCTATTTAATAATTCTTAAAAAACTCAACAATAAAAAATAAATCTCTATGAATTTAAGACAATGTTATCTAAAAATATTATCAAATTATCTTAATAAATCGAATATAATGTGAATTTGAAATAAAAAAATTTCTTAAATTATTTATTTTCAATAAAAAATTTAGCAAAATAGTTTAGAGAAAGTTAGTTAGGCAAAAGATGAATTGTACTAGTTATAGACTTGGTTGAATTTTTTTATAAAAAGTAGGATTTCTTTGTCCGATTAATTTTGTTTTTAGAACTTGTTTGTTTTTGTGAAAATTTTATAGGATTTATTTGTTTTTAGAGGTTAAAATTTGGATTTCTTTGTTTTTATGAAAATTTTAAAGGACTTATTTGTCTTTAGAGTTTAAAAGTATAAATTATTAGTAATTTTTCCTTTTTAATTTTAATTTTTTCTTTTTTCTTGCCTAATAAGAGTATCGAAAATGAAAGTTTTGAATAATTCATTGCTTTCTTTATTATTTCCCGGTAAATTAGACAAGATAATATTCCTTCTTACAAAGCCAGAGAGAGGAGGAAAATGGAAAATCAAGATTCTTTCACTTCTCGAATCTGCCAAATATCTATGCACTTTAATGGAACCGGATCCCTAGCTCTCGTGCCTCAAATTACAACTTAAATTTTATGTAATATTAAATAACATTAATATATATATATATATATATTTATATATATATAATAAATAATAATATATGTATAATTAAATAACATTATATAGTTATATATAATTATAAATAATAATATTTTATATAAAATTAAAAAGTATATTTAACACAAAATATAAGTATATATTACGTTAAATAATATAAACAAATAATTATATAATTACATCCACATTATATATTTTAAAAATGAACTAAATTGGCAATGCAAGAAACTACATCATCTATGCGATGCTTCATCAAGTTTGCAAATACATCATGTATGTAACTAGTCTAAATCGAGAGAGCAAATGCAAGAAATCGAGTACACAACAAGATATGCAACTATTTTAAATTGAGGTTTGCAACACTTTTAGATTGAATAAGCAAACTTTAAAGTAAAAAAAAATACAAGACCTGAATTTTAATTGAGGTTTGCAACACTTTTAAATCAAATAAGCAACAGTTTAAAATAGAAAAATGCAAAACTTTAACCAACCACCCTGGCATGAAAATCTTATTTGAAGGAAGATAAATCCGAGTTTTAATAAAGAAGGAGGAGTTTTGCTTCTTGAATCATCATATATAAGAATATTTAATGTTATTATGTATAATTATACAATAATATTTTTTGTAATTATATAATATTATTTAATTATATAATATTATTTATAATCTATATATATAATATTAATGTTATTAAATGTTATATTTAGTTATATAATTTTAATGTTATTTAATATTATATATAATTTATGTTGTGAGCCTGTGTCTCAAGAGTCAAGATCCCCGGATCCCACTCTGTCACGATGTATGGATTGATTATTAATAATTTAAAAGGATTGAAAAGTTCTGAAATAATAATTTGAAACTTGTTAAATTTGTTTCGAACATTGGTGTGGAAATTTAAATTTCGTCATTATCATCATCCTGACATATATCTCACATGAATGAGGTCTGTGATATGAATTCTCTTTTTTTCATTCTTTCTTATGAGATATTTTCATCCCACGTAAACATTAATAAGCTTTTTTGTCACTTACCTTCTAAATAAACAATTCTTTCTCTTTTAATAGTTGTATCATCAGGTCTAAGTTGAATATGACAATATCACCTCAGTCTACCTCTCCCTAATTCTATCATTTATCGACGTTATACCTAATATTTTTCTCACACGTTCATTACTAATCTATATTTTATAATGATTTCTATCATCCAATATATTTAAACAAGGCCACTCTACAAATTGCCACATGTGGAGGACTATAACATTGCTTATATTCTCAAATTAAAAAAAAAAAGGACATCTATTTCACGCAAAACTATTTTTTTCCTTTTATTTATTTTTATTGTTATATTTTTCTAACAAATAACTCTCACAGTGCATTTGGTGAGACTTGAACTCTCTGTCTTTTATTTTATTTATTTATTATTATTATTGTTGTTGTTATTATATTTAACAATAAATATTTCAGCTGCAAAAGGACACTTTTACTATTACTGGAATCTTGAGAATTGGAAGTGCAATTGTGCATATAGGAATTACTTGCTCCTTCCATGCAAACTGAGAGCATATCGCATAGTAAAGAAGCCTAATGCTAGATTTGGTAGTTTTCTGACAAAAAAAAAAAAAAAAATGATGATTTGGTAGGAAAGATGCATCTAATATTGTAATGATACGAAGGTAAGAGAAGTGTTAGCGGAAGGTTAAAGAAGGGGTTTGGTTCAGTTGAGAAAAAAAAACATTGTGTGGTTATACTATTAAATTATTCAATAAGAACAACAAAAAATATATATATATATAGATTCTCTTTCTTCGATAAAGGAGTATCTTAACCCACCATGTAGGAAGTATGGATACTCTAAAAAAGTTCTTGTAGTCGCATCGGACACGTATTCAATACGAATAAGGCTGGATACGTGTCCGATACTTCTGGAAAGTATCCAATTTTTTTAAATTATTTTTTGAATGTCGGATACATCTTGAATACGCAAGGATACGTTTAGAATACGTAAAAATACGTTTAGGATACGTCTCGGATACATTTAAGATACTTTTTTGGATAATTTTGTAATTTTTTGTTCTATAAAGTGAGGTTTAGATTGTAATATTAAAAACTTTCTAGATTAAAAAATAAGAGTCAGATTGTAATAATACAAAGATATTTTTAAAACACCCAAACAAGTGTGTCATTGTAAAGATTATCAGAAAAGAAATGAGATTTTTAGATTTTTCATAATTGCTATAAGTATATTTAGTGTATGATTGAATAACAAAAATTAATTTTTTTATGTATAATATTATATTTTTATTTTTTTGACGTATCCTTGTCGTGTCTATATCCTATTTTTTGAAATATTTCATATTGTCGTATTCGTATCATGTCATATCTGTATCTGTATTTCCTAGCCCACCGTTATCAAGGACAAAGTGTGTTATTTGCAAGGATTAAAAACGAAAAAGAAAAAATAGAGTGGGATATTTCCACCTTGAGGTAAGATTTATCCCCTCGTGTCACAAGCCTATTAATGTCATTTTTCAACTTTAGTGTAAAAAAATAGGCTAGTCCAAGAGATAGAATTGAACCCAGGAAGTCATGAAAATATTTCATGAATTTTTATCTTGAATGATGTGGCAATTAAATGGTGAGTTAGTATTGGTGGAATTCCCCCCTTACAAGAAATGTCAATGGTATTATTACTTGTCACATCATTCATGAAGGCAATTCATGATAAAATTTTATGACATTTAGCATTTCCCAGAAGTCCCCTATCTCAAACATGATCATTGACAAACTATAGTACCCTGCGGATTAAAAAAAGAGTTTCTTTTAGAAGGATAAAGATTTTAAAAATGAGAAAGAGATGGTCTCTTTTTCCTCTCTTTATCTTCAATTTGAATGAATTGGATAAATTTGGAGAGAGAGAAAATCCCTCCTCCCTTCTTTTTCCTTCTCTTTCCCTCTCCTAAATGAAGAGAAGACCCTCCCTTTTCTACTTTCTTTCTTCTATTTTCCTCTTGTCAATTTAAAGGAACATAAATTAGTGCCTTCAAGACATGATGATAATAAAGATGAAAGCTACACACACCAAACAAACCAAAAGAATCTTTTGGTGCACATCTACGAAAGGGCCCATTTACCTTTAAACTACAATTTGACTAGTCAAATTCTTAGATCACAAGCAATCTGTTTTTTTTTCATTTAATTTCTCAAAATATCTTAAATATCACTATGTAGTGCAAAATTTCATCAAATACAAACTAGTTTTTCTATAATAATAAGAAAAACTAATAAATGCATAATTTGTGTTAATGAGATTCTTATTTTTACGGTACCCGAATATCCAATACTTGCTTTCTTTTCGACATTATTTTTTCCAATACTTGCTTTCTTTTCGACATTATTTTGAAAATATCATAACAAGTTAACGAGGTTCTTATTTTCACGCTACTTGAATACTCAATACTTGCTTTTCTTTTCGACATCATTTTAAAGAGACTATCACAAATAAAAGCAACAAGTATTTTGGTTGATGGTAGAAAATTAACAAAAGAGTCTGTCATTGAGGTTTGGAACTTTTGATTGAAGATTAATGTGAACTCACATATCAAAGTGAGTCCACATTTGAATTTTTTTTTCTTTTCTGGATAAAACAGGTTCTTACAACTTTACTGAAATGTGTTATGATAAAAGGAGGCCATCTTCAAACCACAATGATGATGCCAATTGGCATGACAACAACCAATGATATAATTACTACAGTAGTATACTAGTATTCTAATAATATTGATCTGTGCAAGATTTGAATATTTTAACACATTCCACATTACATATATTACTCAAACCAAATTAACTATTCTGCTGTGGTACTAATGAATCATCATCATTCAGCATCATCTATATAGATATATATTGATATTTATATGGCCTGAACAAAAGAGGGGGAAGACTAAGGCACACAACATATAACAATGTTGGAATGGTGTGATTCTTTAGTGAGTACTCCGAACTTAGTGATGTTCTGGTGGTGGTGCTTTGCACTGGTAGCACTTCGCGAAGAGCCCAAAAGAGTCAACTTGCTTAATGAAATTGGTCATGCTAGCCCATCCTCCAAATCCAAAGCCGACGACAAACACCCATACGACCACAAATGTGTTCAACACGTACATGGCCGTCCAGCTAGGGAGAAAGAATGGAGGTTTTTCTGCTGCATTCTGCATAAAGAAACTAACAGTATTATATATGGGACAATATATTTATGTAACATGTGCAAGGGACACAAATTGGCAAGGTAAAAGATGATTCACTATGTTATATCAGCTTAGGTGTGGATCGTTTTTACCAAAGATTTGGTAACCTAGTTAGGTCAGCTAGCCAGCTCATTCCAAGATATGCATGGTTACACTGGTTAGTACGACTTAGGAGTGTGACTGTCCTATATTGATTGATATAACATCATAACTAAATGACAATGAAATGCCACCAAACACATCTTATGTAATAAATTTCCAAATCCCTACCATGAAACCCTCTAGTTGGAGTGGTGAATAAAACTAAAAAGACATTGGAAGTCACTTCTGAGTTAAAATATATACAGAAAGCTAGGAGTGACCAATCAATCAACTTCCCCATTAGATGAGACAGAGCCTCTACCTTAGGATCCACTTATTCACTCCATGAATAAGATCGAATTGTCTCGATTTTCAATAGCACATTTTTTCTCTACCTTAGGATCCACTTATTCACTTGCATGAATAAGATTGAACTGTCTCGATTTTTCATAGCACATTTTTTCTTAATTACAACATTTATTACTCATCCTTGTAGTTTTTTTTTGTTTGTATATATTCGGAATTTGGACAAACCGTTGTAAAAACTAGAGCAATCATCACATAAATTAGTCATGGTGAGTGACCGAAAGGGTGGGACTAGACAATGCCAGCAGGACAATAGGTACAAATGAAGATGAGAGTAATAAGGGAATAGACAGATTACCTGACGGGCCGAGGCCTTCCTGTAAGTGAGCATATGGGCAAGAGCAGGGATGATGTAGACAGTGAAGCTGACCAAGAGTGCCCCCACAGCTGAATTGATAGGCCCAAAGAAGGGAAATATAATGGCCAAGAACCATATTGGTACCACCACTGGCAACCTGGCTAGTGCCCTTAAACATATGCTCTTTGTGTCATGCATCCCTATTACTTTCTCCCACACAAAATACAGAGGTGTACATGCAAATCCAAATGTTATAAACTGCAAAACAATAGGCAAAAATTGATTGGTCATGTTAAGTTCTACTAATTTCGATTAGGAAAATATCGCCACCAACCCTGAAAGGAGATACCTTTTCTTAAAGAGAGATGTGTCATAAAATAATTGTACCATATAAAAATGGATTAACTGATGATTCGGATTTAGTTTCATCAAAATGGATTTGGGTTTCATTTTTCTTTTTGTTTTATTTTTAAATTATGATACACATATACCTGGTGGATGAGCATGAGGATAACGGCTGCATCACGGAAGCCATTCCGTGGAAGGAGGGCGAAGGCGTTGGAATGGTTGAGAAGTTTGTCGCCGAAGGCCCAATAGACTGCTGAAGCTGATGGAAGTGTAAGGGTGAACACATAGAATGTGGCAAACAAATATATGTACTTGAACTTTTGAGGCTTCCACATTGCATGCATAATTTCCCTGTAAACATTTACAGGCACACACATCATTCATCAGGACTATGTGAAAATGATTTCACTTTTTTATTCCTGCTTCTTTTGCTATGGTAATTTAATATTACAGAGTTTTCCTAGAACAAGTAGAGAAGAGATAGTGACCAAATTATAATAGTAAAAGCATGATATGCATTGTGTTTGAATTTGTCGTAGGGAAAAGGGAAGAAAGGATAGCTTTTGTTAAGAGAAAAAATAAAATAAATGAGGTAGTAATGTTAACCCCTCATTGGCTTAGTAAGTAGGAAAAATAAAGTAAAGTATAATGATAATTGATAACTCCTTTATCTAATAAAAGGAAAAATGGGGAAGGGAATGTAATGGAGGGGCAAGAGAAAGCAGGGACAAAATGGACATTTTCAGATTAACTAATTCTTTTACAGCATCATCTAGTTTCAAATCCTTCCATTTTGAAAGGAGGACAATATTATTATTATTATTATTTTCAAGAACACAATATTACTATTTGAGGGGGTAACATAGCATGTGATACCCCATTCTAGTGCTTTCTTTTCTCTCATGTAATATAGATTACAAGATAAGTTTTCCTTCTTTTATCTTTCTCTTTCTTTTCCTTTTGAATCCTTCAATTGTGTGGCCGAAAAATGATTCACGGAACATGACACAAAACTTGTGGATCCCATCATGCGTCGATGGTGGTCTCTACAAACTTTATGTCATGCTAGAAGGTTTTGTTTTCACTTTCTCTATCATTACTCAACTTTTGTAGATTGTTGTTAGTAGGAATATTAAGAATAAGAATTGAAAACAAGCGAGAAACAAGGTATTTAAGAATGCATTTATTCTCTGAGCAAACCATAACTCCTCAGTCAGAGAATAAATGGCCATATTCCACCTTATGTTTAATGACATGACACATCCCTGCATGAATTGAGGCAAAGAAGTGTCCATTTAGCCATTTTGGGCATGAATGGGACACACATACAAGCTGGCAGACAGTGGTAGTGTCCTACACACAAACACCATTTACAATTCTAAGGTTCTGCAATGCACTGATTGATCTTATCAGAATCAAAGACCCCCAAAATAATACCCTTTTTAGTTAAAACTCACAAACTCACTTTGTTCTAATAAACACTTAAAATTCTTGATCCTCACTCATTCTTAATCAGTGAAACCTTTTAAAAACTCTATGGACGATAACTTAATAACCTGTAAAATTAATGCATTAGCTCAGATGCAACATTGTGAGTGTGTTTGTGTTAGCTTGAAATTTGGGAAAAAATCTTGTAAAGTTGAGGGCAAAACTGACTGGAGGAAATTTAGGCTCATGATTTTGTCTCTACTATTTCTTAAACCCAAAATTGGCAAGCAAAAGCTGCAGACTAGGCCACTGTACCAGATATATAGTCATGTATGTGTGTGTGCCAGTATATATATATATATATATATATAATGTGTACTATATAGAATTTAATATTGTGACCGTGTAGAGAAGCAACTTCCTTCAAGATTTCAACTCATAAAATTGAAAGAATCCGTCACTTACACAGTGACGGCGTGTCCGCCGAAAGTATAGAGGATATTAGTGGCCCCAGTGAAATACAGCACCATCTTTGTTGGGCCAGAATGAGTTACTCCATCAGCCTGTAAAACAGTAAAAAACCAAAAAAAGGGTTAAACAACATTTGACTCCTTTTACCAAGATTGGGAAGGAAGATCAGAACCGTTGATCAAAACTACCTGGCCGTGAACAAAAGCAGCAATGGTCAAATACCAAGCAGTGTAAGTGGTCATTCCAAGCCCAAGGAATGACCAAATCCTGTAGTTGTGAAATGATGGTATGAACACAGTAGTAGCACAACAAGCACCGAAGATGTAGGTCCATGTCCTCTTGTCTAATTTGTCATTTATGTAGTATATATTACTGTAATCCACCCAATAAAACAATTCAACCAAGTCAATTAAACAAAACCCAATTCTTATTTGTCATTAAATTGAATCATTAATGGAAAATTCTGAGAAAGAAACACTGAAAGAGAGAGAAAAACTAACCTTGCACAAGCTATGAGCTGAATAACAGATCCAAAGAGGAGGAAAGTGCAGTTGAAGGCCAATCCCATAGCTTTCCATGAAGGACCCAACAAGCCATCCAGCACTTCAAACCACTGCGGGCATGCTTAGTAGATAAATACATACACACATATATATACGCATATGTAAAAAAAAAGGGTTAGACAACTCGTGAGACCTCAGCGCTGGAACAACCTTATCGTTGTGCTACAGGTGGCCCTCATATATATATATATACACACACACGCACACCTTTAGGTATATTTTAATTAAGAATAAAGTGGGTTTTGGGTTCTCTGGGGATGTGTTTGATTATTGGGGGGTGGTGTTAATTGAAAGGCTAACCTGTATGACATGGTTCTTGAAGCTGACATTCTCTTTCTCCTTTCTGGTTCGGTACTCAACATAGAGAACACTGATGATATAAGCAGTCCAGCTTCCAAGTATACCATAAAACACCTGTAGTAAGAGGCCTGAAAGCATACCCAGTTGAGAGAAAGAGTACGGCAATGTTAACAGAACCTGTGCGACCTGTAATTCAAACCCAAAAAGAGTCCATCTTTCTTAATAAAAAAACTCAACCAAATAACTATATATATATATATTTATTTATTGAAGTTTTGATTCATATTGTTGTGGGAGTTGTGGGATTTACCTGATTTGATGCACAGCTGAACCAAGCATCATAAACAGACCCACCATGCCAAAGAGCGCTTTTGAAGCTAAACATCGACTGATCTACAATCTCTTCCTCTCTTTCAACTTGTTGATCAGACTCGTTCAAGCCCATTGCGACTATGGCCTCTTCAGTTTGTTTCTGAGGTACCATTGTTTCTTCACTTCTCTGGAGATCTGAAACCAACTCAATGAGATAATTAAACAAAGCAAAGACAATCATATATATATAACAAAAAGAAAACAAACCCAATATAGAAAATGGTAGCTAATGCATAAATACGTAGCAATTAGACTTAAAAACAAACGCAAACGCAGGATTTTCTGTACCTGTACCTGGTTTTAAGAGGTCTCTGTCTTGGGGTCGGTATATAATGCAAAAACGGAAATTATATCGATTGACAAATGTATGTGTAATCCGCAATCACTTGCTTTTCGACCACTTTTAGAGAGAGAATCGATTTATGATATGTACCTTTATTAAGAAAGTGCCACTGGTCACACCTTGCAGTGTGAAGTTACAAATTTTGCAGAGTTGTTTTCCATAATTTGAATAATCTAACTTAAATGACTCTACATTTAAAAATACTCTCTCTCTCTCTATATATATATATATGTTTTTTTTCTCTCTCTATAACACACTCAAAGTTCCTCAATAAATGCGGCTTTAACCTCGAGAAAAAATGGGTGTTTTGACAAAACCAAGACACCCTTTGTAGGAAACAGAGCGTTTCAAAGATTTTGCCAATAAAACTACCCAACGAGAAGGTTGCTTCTCTTGCATGCCAAAAAGCCTCTCTCTCTCTCTCTCCCTCTCTCTCTAAAACTCTCTCTATTAACCCTTTCTGTGCAGCACTGTAGTCTGTACAAGGCTCGAGAGATCTGAGGAAAAGAGGACCTTCTGATCAGTGTAAACGAAGAGAGAGAAAATGGGAGCTAGCTGCTGCTTTTGCTGCAGGGAATTGAAAAAGAGCACACACTTTCTCTCTCTAGTCTTGAAGAAACAGAATATCTAACAGTGAAAACGATACAACAAGAAAATCTATTCCCTCTGATTCTCTCTCTTTCTTTCCGTTGCCTTGTCTCTCTGTGTTTTCTGGTACACTTGCCGAGAGATCTTTCAGAGTAGTACTTAATTTGTAGAGTAGTTCAATTTTCTTCTCTCTCAACTTATAAAAGACCTTTTAATATGATTTGTTGAGGTTACTGATCAGATCCAAACAATAGAAAAACATTTCATCTCTGAGGGAATTCAATTTCCCATTAATTCCTCTCTTTACCAGTCTTTGTAAGCCGTGTCAATTTATTGGGTGGTGTTGAATGGGATTGATACAGTGAAACGTCGTCGTTTATCTTCGAAGCGTTGTCTAATTTTGTATAGAATTATTCTGGCTTTCTATCATGTAATAGGATTATGATATGAGGTATGTCTATGCGTACCAACTTTTTCACCTCAAGTTTGAAATTATATATCACTTTAATCTTTTATGTTATTGTTAACAGTTAAATTATTTATATCATGTAAATAGTAGCCAAAAAATATGTAGAATATCCGTTTACACTTTCATGTTTATTTGTGCCAATTTTTCCTCTAATATAATTTTTTAATTTAACTCCCTTGTACCCATTAATCAAAAAATGATAGACTTGTGTATACATATATACATAATAGAAAGAGAACCCCCTCATGCCCATGAATCAAAAAATCATAGGCTTATGTATACATATATATACATAATAGAAAGAGAATATGAACTCACTTATGATTTGGAGGCGGCGCCACCATCAACGGCGGCATTGACGACTGCACCGAAACAGAATTTAGAGCATCCACAAACTGCTCCCGATTTGACTTCTCTTCATTTGATCCAAAACTCGATGGTGTCACCGCCAGCGTATTCATCGAAAATAGAAACAATCTCAGCCTCGCTGGCTTCGCCGAAGTTCAATACAACCGATCGTACTCATGCATCATGTGATCGATATCGTCTTCATTGGTGACTGATATCAATGTGTCGAGATCTTCGCCTAATAATTGGTACTTGAAATAAAAGTTAGCGTCATAGAAAGCCGAGAGTTTTGAGATGATGTCAGAGAATTTGATGTTGCGATCGACGGTTAAGATTTTCGTTTCGCCACCGACGTATCTTAACTGATTGTCGTGAGGTCTAGGGTGGATTTTTTCGCTGTAACTACACATGAATTTGACTTTGTATTGTTGGATGATGGTTGTTCCTCCCACAACGAAAGGTTTTCAAATTCAATTTCTCACGACTGAGGTGATGAATTGTCGCACTTGGTGTATGAAGCAATGAATGAGTAGTTCTCCATCGATGCTATTGATTCTACTTATAGTCTAACCAAGTCAAGAGATGTGATTTGGGAAAAATAAAAATCAAACAATCACCTCTCATTTTGGAGAATCAAATTAGGGTTTTGAAATTGCAAACTCAAATTAGAGCTCTAATAGGTGACTTTGTCAGTGGTGGCTATGGGGATTTTACTACAAATGGTGGTAATTGGGTTGGTCTTTAGGAGAGAGTGGTGTTGGCGGCGAACGGTGGCAGTTAGGTTGGTCTTTTGTTGTCTAGATGAACAATTATTTGAGATTTTTGTAAAGAAGAAGATGTACAGTAATTTGGTTGTGTGGTGGGAATGGTGGTTGCTGCTCCTACAGGTTGTGGTGGTGGTGGTGTTTGGGTAGTTATTTCTACCACAGGTTGTGGTGGTAGTGGTGTTTGGGTTATAGGGTCAAAATGTATGTGATAAAAGGGTGTTTGGGAGGTGGAGTAAATATAACTTGAACAAGTATAGTGTATAATAGGGTAGTTTAGTCATTTCAACATCTGAAATTAGTTACTTCACCTCCCTATTTTTATAAAATGAAGATTCGCAAACGTGCGGGGTCGGGTTGACGTATGGACAAACCTCAAGTGGTCAAAATATAATTTGCCCTATGTAATAGTATGAAATTAGTTATAGTATAAAATTAGTAGGATTGGCTAATACAGCTTTAGGCCTAAAACGAAATCACTAGATTAAGACTTCTCATATTTAATAAGGGTCCGTTTGGTAACTGTTTATGTTTAGTGTTTATAAAAACAAATTTTTAGGATAAACATGTTTGATAATTTTTGTTTGTTTATAAATTGTCAAAACGCTTTTAAAATAACACTGTAGCTAAGTCTTCAAATCCTAAAAACCAAAAATGATGTTTATTGTTTATGTTTATTAAAAAAAAAACTTTTTTTTCTTTTTTATCTAAAATGGTGATTATCTTTTTTTATTAAAAATTGAAACTAAAATTGAGAAAATGAAAAGAAAAAAAATTATAAAAGACTATTGTTTGATACAACGATAAAAATATTAGAACTATCAAGTGTAGACAGAATTAAAGAGCATTAATTGCCTTGAGAAAAAAATATTGAGTAGAATATGAGTAATTACTAATATACTTGATAATAAGAAATAGTTACTTAGGGGCACCCATGCTAAAAAAAAAAAAACCTTATTTGAGGGGAAAAAAAAAACAAAGTCTTAACCATCTCCTTATCAAATAAACAATAATGGTATTTTGTAATCATATCATTCATAGTGTTAAAAGGAAAATAGAAATCAAAAAAATTAAAAAAAAGTAGTAGCATAAGAAGTTCAAGAGAAAGAATATGCCCTCCAAATCATTCTTCTCATTCCATACAAATTAAAAAACTTTTAAATTTTTCATAATTATATATTTTTTGTTTTGTTGGTAGGGGTGCACAAAGAATTGGTGAAACCAGAAAAAACTTTAGCTGAACCGAATCGAACCGCTCACTACAGTTTAGGTTCCGGTTCTAGCTCTAAATTTTAGGAACCGTTCACTATGATTCAGATTTCAAGCCTTAAAATCAGAACTGGAACTGTTAAATATAAATATATATATATATAATCATTGTAATAGTTATAATAACCTTTTGTTTTGTAAAAAAATTTAAACAATGAAGTTATTATAACTATTATAAGGTTAAATATAACCCCTATAATAACCGAATTAAACGGAACTCATTTATTCCGATTTCAAAATTAAGAAGCCGTTGGAAGCGGTTCTAGTTCTGGTTCTCCCAATAACTGTAAGGAACCAAATCGTGTGCACCCTCTACTTGTTAGGGCCTTCTGGGTTGTGGGTCATCTTCGTTTTACAGTATAATTTGCAGTTTGTAGATATATATGTAATCCAATATTATTTATTTATTTTTATGTATATTTTTTGCTCTGTTATTGCTGTATAGATTTGTTGTAGCATGAATTTGACTTTTTATGCCGTTTATTATATTGATTTTTTTAAAAAAAAGAAAACAGTTTAAGGTTAACAAACATATTTTTCTGTTTATGATTTTTAAAATAAGTCAAACGTTTTTTCGTTATCAAACAACACTCATGTTTATAGAAAAACAAAATCGTAACATAAACACTGTTTATATAAACACTAAACATAAACGACTATCAAACGGGCCCTAAATTAACATATGTAATATTAATAATTTTTATTTCAAAATTATTCTCAGTGCTTAACTTGCAATCAATTCAAGAAAATCTAAAAACTCTTTTTATGTCTTTACTTCATAGATGGCGCTTTAGGGGCTATTTGGTAACGCTGTCGGATTCCATTTTTTGATTTCTGAAAAATAAAATTTGAAAACCTCTTGTGCTGTCATTTTTGTCAAAAACATAATACGTTTGGTAACGTCATATGCTGTTGAAATTTTGAAAGCACAAATTTGAAAATATGTTTGGTAATCCAAAATTAATTTTCAAAAAAAAAAATAGTGGTATCTTTGACTAAAAATTGTGTTTGAGTAATATGGTTCTAACTCATTTTAACCAATATAAATGTGATATTACATCTTTTATGTATGTTCTTTCCTCCAAAATTATATTTGTTAGGACTTGATTTTACTTTATTTTAGTTTAAAATATATTTTTAAGCGTTTGCATATTTTTGGTAATTGTCATAAATTTGAACTATTTACATTTTTTTGGTAATTGTCATATATTATTATATATACTTGTTTTATTTCCTTTATATTTTTATACTATATATAATTGTATTTATATATAACTCTTATTTTATTGTATTTTCTTCTTATATATATATATACATTTATTTATTATTTTTTATAAAAAAATTTTATTCTTATTGACTTATAATTTTGTATTTATTATATTATATTTTTATATTATATATAATTTTATTTATATGTAGCTCTTATTTTATTGTATTTTTCTTCTTATATATATCTTTATATATATTATATATACATCTTAAATATATCTTTATATATATTATATATACATCTTAAATATATCTTTATATTTATATATTTTTTATTGTATTTTATAAAATACTTTTTTTCTTATTGACTTATAATTTTCTATTTATAGTATTTTATTTATATATATATATATTTTATTTATAATTTTCTTATTTATTGTATTTTATTTTGTTATATTTATATTGTTTGAGCAACCAATTTTTTATTTATTGTATTTTCTAATTTTTATAAAATTTTAATTTATTGTATTATATTATATTTTTGAGCAAGCACAATTTTTATTTATTGTATTTTATAAAAAAATCAAAAATGAAAACTTGAACTGAAAAATGAAATCTGAAATTGAAAACTTTGTTATGAAACTTTCAAATTATGACTAAGGATTGTCCAAATTTTGACATCACTTTTATTTTTTCAGAAATGAAACTACGTTACCAAACGCGATTTCTGCTATGACTTCCAAAAAAATAAAAATAAAAATTAAAATTTGAAATCGAAAGTGTTACCAAACAAGACCTTAATTGTGTGGGCATACAAAGTCCAATGTTAAACAAATATTAATATGTTAAATAATTCAAACACAATTTAATACATACATTAAAGAAATGTATAAGTAATATAATGAGACCATTTTTATGAGGTCTTAGCTTGGGCAACTCTATGATTCACTTTGTTGTACTTGTGAACATGTTGACTAAGGGTTCGTTCGATATGCGTTTTGTTTTTGCCTAAAACAGAATAAGTGTTTTGTTTGGAATATATTTTAAATAGAATTAAAAACACGTTTGGCAAGGAAAATTTGTTTCAAGTGTTTTTTATTTTTATTTTCTTACTACAATTGCTGAAATATAATAAAAACACTAAAATAGTATTTCCAATTTCAGTCCAAAATTTTGAAATATTTTGACACTATTCAAACACAGCAAGAGATACCAAACTTACTTTATTTTTACAACGCCGAAACAAAACAGAAAAATAAAAACAAAACGCATGCCAAACATGTCCTAAACAATCTAAAACTTAACTTCAATTAGTAATTTTAGAGTAGGGCTCAGAAATTGTTATATGTGTTTGATATCAAATTGAGCTCGAGCTCCAATAGCAGAAACTCAATTCAGTTTAATATAATGCGGTCTTAAAAAAAATAAAAAATATATCTCTTTACAATTTGTAAAATTTTAAATTTGATAAAAATTCCACTAACCAACATAATCTCCTGGAAAAAGCTACACAAGGATATAATTATGAGAAGAATGGTAATTTCGAGAATTTGGTGAATTACTATAGTAATAAATAAATTTGAGTACATCCACTTTTACTAGTGTTGTATTAAAATTGTCATTAGCATTGATCACCCTATCATTAGCTTAATAATATCAATTAGTGGGTTGAGGGGCCTTGTCATCACTCAACTCTACTCTTTATGAACTTTATTTTCATGACTATATGCTCTCTGTCTCGCTTTGTCTCTTTGACTCTTGACTGCTACATATCCTACATGGTTAAATGTGTGGCTTGACATTTTTCACTTTAACTACGAGAGTCCCATTCCATTTCACATCCTTTCCAATAATAAAGAAAAAAAAAAGAAGAAAAGAAAGAAAGGGTTAACACTAAACAAGTTCATAACTTTGGGATTAGTGGGCGACCTAATGATTAATAACAAGAGTTCTATACTCTGCGCGTTGTAAAAGTTCTCACTAATAGTGATTAGTGTTGTAAAAGTACTCTTTAATAGTGATTAGTGAAATTCTTAGACCCTCTCCATGAAGTTCCGAATTCTGTTTTATTGTTTATTCATATTTCTCCACGCTCTTTGCTGTAAAGTTCCAAGTGACTCTCTCTCTCTCTCACACACACACAGCTTTTATGTAACTTTAGCTACATACATAAATCAATTTAAGAGTTGCAATTTATTTCACTCACTGAAAGTTCTAATGAAATAGTTAAAAACTCTCACGGATGAGAGAAAGAATATTTTACTTGGCTTTGATGTATCATGAAACATCAGCTTTAAAGTTCGTCTTGTTTTGAATGTAAACAATTTCTTGAGATCAGTTTTTGTAATCATACTCGATGACTTAACTGGTGGAGAGAAACCCTTTCTAGGTCCCGAAAATTAGTCTATACAAAGCTCCAAATACCCTGTTTATCAAAAAGGAAAAAGAAAAAAGAAAAAGAGAGCATTTTCACTCCGCACAAAATAAAATAAAAAACTATATATTTCTTCAACTATTTATATCAGTCGCACGTAGGTGAATCTAACACGATGTAACATTATTTTTATATAATTTATTTCTGAGTTGTGATTGAATCCGCTCAAAGTAATTCTCTATTTCACATTCTATTCCATGTTCATCTGTAAACATGCAATGAGTAAAGTTGATGAAGTATTTCAAGAACCACTCATGCATGCGAAACTTCTCAATCAACTTGAAAATTCTTGTATTAACTTTATCTGTTTTTTTTTTTAATTAAATTTAGTTTATTTATTATATATTTGAAAATTAAAAGTTGGGAGTTGGACAAGGTTGGGTTACTTTCATTAGCATGAGATTCCTTGGGGGAGTGGGTATTTGTTTCCCATACTCAACAATAATCATAGGGTCCATTCAATGATGATTGGAAGGAATCCCTCGTACCCACAAAAGAAGAATTTTGGTTCAA
Source organism: Cornus controversa (assembly GCA_026545225.1). NCBI lineage: Eukaryota > Viridiplantae > Streptophyta > Magnoliopsida > Cornales > Cornaceae > Cornus > Cornus controversa. Next base: position 41,227,550 of record CM048852.1, on the reverse strand, counting down.
ATGTTTAAATGCATTTGAAAGATTGGATATGTTTGGCTTTTCCATATCTTCAAAAGTTTTCCTTTGATTTTTATCAGGTTTTATTAGAATAAAGCCATCAATGTTAGGCTTCCTTTTTAATTTATAGCTTATCACTAGTGTTTTCATAATGTCACTTCTATTTAGAATATAATCTGATTAGGGTTCTAATTGGATATATATATATATATATCAATCTGAAGGGTATGGAACCATGCTCTGAGTTGAAGTTGAGGAGCTCTACAATCCAGACCCGAATCTCTATTTTTTCTCTGCTATTTGCTGCTATACAATTTCATCACATTTATTTTAAAATTTTACTTAATAAATTTCACCTTTTGAATTTCAACAATTTAAATAATGATCTTCATCATTTTTATGGATTTCAACACTAAAAACTTCACCATTTTTGAAATTTTAAATAATAAATTTTATCTTTTTTTAGATGAGTAAAAATGGCTAAAAAAATTTCATTATAGCAAAGTTGTGAAATTTAAAACTGCGAAAAAGGGTTGCTGGACAAGATTTTGGTTCCTACAACTCTTAGAATATCCCATTTCACATTGTTTGTTATTTAATTATTTTAAATATTCATATTTGGTCTTGCATGAAGGATATTCCTCCTCGTCTCTAACAACTTCAATTATTGTGTATATTATATATCGGTTTAGATTATATAAGTTGGTCACAACATTTTATTCTAATATCCAGTAAAAATTCCATCTGTTTTTCCACCCGCAATGATGTAAATAATTAATCACCAGACGGTAAATGGTTGGAATTACTGGTGTCTTATGATTACTGTTACTAGCCAAAACATGCCCTAAACTTGTTACAAATAACTTCACATTGAATGGCGAACTCTACAGACCATTGAATTTTTAAACTTGATATGGTTTGTGACTCCACTGAAATAAACAGAGTGGAGCTAGAAATAAAATGAATTGATTTTTGGTATATATTTTTATCACTTCAAAGAATAAAATTAAAAATCTCTTCCTATGTAAAATAAAAAAGAAAATTGTTTTTTTTTTCTTTCTTTTTTCTTGGTGTTTTTCTTCCAATCACTAATGCTCCATTTGGATGGAGGGATTTGGAAGAATAAGGAGAGAAAAGAAAAGAGAGGATATGCCATATTTTGTTTGGATAGATAAGGAGGGATAGTTATCCCTCGTATCATATTCTCTCAAAAATGAAAAGATTAGGAGAGAAATGATAGTGTTTATTGTTTAAGTAGTACTTTCGTAATTTCAAAACTACCCTCAACAATTAGAAAGAAAAAATTGTTATTCCACCCATGTCTCATAAATATAAAAGGTTATGATAGTAATTTGGTCGTTATCATTTTTCTCTCATATTTTATCCAAACATGAATTGAGTTTGTTATTATCTTCTCCTCTCATTTCTTTTCTCTCATAACTAATGTTATCATCTCAATTCTTTTCTCTCGTGTTTATCCAAACAGAGCCTAAAATTGCAAACCAAATAAAGCCTTACGGTGTCATCCAATGTTAAAGAGGCTCACTAACCCTTTAATCTTTTAGCATTGAGGATTCAGTAGTGATAAAATGGGTTGCCGACAACTATGGACCGTTTGAACCAAGGTTCACAGTAGTAACAGATACGGACATGGTATAATGGACTCAAGTTCGTATTAAGTTCATGTCAACGTAACGTAACGAAATCAGTTATCACAATCGTGAATTTTTTTTACCTTACACATAAAACTAAAATAACTATCGATACTTTACTTTTTAAACATGAATTTTAGTAATTTTTGTTGAAACCATTTAATACAAAATAATGATCTATTGATAAAGAGTAATGATAGGGATAGTGAAAGTTATCATCGAATTGGAAGAGTGAATCACTCCCATACTTAAATAGTGCAAGTGAGACACACATTTTCACAATCCAATGGATGAACACCCTCTTCACTACACATTGAGTTATAACTTTTCACTATCCCTATCATTACTCATTTATAAATTATAAGTAATTGTTCTTGTTAAAAAGGCATAGTAATAATATCTTTTAGTAAATTGATGAATAATGATATGTTTAAGCATTAAATAAATTAAAATTCAAAACATATATAATATGTGAGAAAAGAAAATTAAATTAAAAAATATATATTACAAGTCAAAAATATAATTTTTTAAGAAATAAAAATAAATATGTTATAGTAATATTAATAAACAAAAATAAATTGCATTCTTAAAGAATGGTTAATGGACTTTACGTTTTCAAATACTAATCCTAAATATAGAATATATTGGATTGTTAAAAAGTAATACATACAAGTGACTTGTGTGGCATAGTGGGTAAAGACTATTATTCTTTGAGATTTTAGAGAGCAATGCTTGTTTCATGGAAAAAAAAAAATCTACCAGTACATGCATGAATCCTTATTTCTCTTTTTTTTTAAGTTAAAATACAATCAATTTGGAGCGTGACCAGTTCGGGTCGTCCCCTTACTGGGGAAAAATGCTTGTTTCTCAGAAAAAAATCGATCGAATTAGCCGTGAATTCAATCTAGAGCGTGACCGATTCGAGTTATCCCCTTACGGAGAGAAATGTTTGTTTCTCGAAAAAAATCGATCAATTCAGGCGTGAATCTGAGTCCACACCCAATATACCAGTCAAAAATGTATTAGAGCCTCCTGATATAGGCGTGAATCTGAGTCCACACCCAATATACCAGTCAAAAAGGTATTGGAGCCTCCGATACCGTTATGAACCGTTGAACTGTTAGAAGGCTAAACATGACAGGGGAGATATCGGAACTTCCCGATACCGTTGCAAACTTTCGGATACCATTACAAACCGCTGAACAATCAGGAGGCTAAACATGACCCGGAATACGCTAGTTTTGGCATTATGATCAATATTCACTATCTTTGCTTGTGATATATATATATATATGTCCTTTCCGAGCAAATTTCATCCTACTTTGTGTGTGTGTAAAATTTCAATGTTTTAGGAAATCAGCTTCTTCTTTTTTTTTTGAATTTTGTCAGTGGTCTTTTGATAGTTATCTTATATTAGTGATTAGTTTTGTATTTTTATTTTTCAAGTTAATTTGCCAAATTAGATTATTTTTTAAGATTTCTTGGATTTAAAGGTATGCTAGGAAGGAATTTACAAACATTAATAACATTTCACTTTTCTCTCGACTTGTGTAGGCCCCTTATCATTTAAATTGCCGCAATGAGTCCTGTGCATTGATGCTGCTGGTAAATTGGTAACGTAGATTCTGGAAGTAACAAGTGGACCACTAGACCATAAGACCAATAATAGCATAGCCATCCTGACTGTTTCAAATAATTGTCCCTATATATATCAATTGTACATGTAGATATAAGAATCAGTAAATTATGTATAATCAAATAATTCATTCTGTGTTGTATATTTCTTCCAAATGCCCAAGGATGGCCACCGGTGGGGCTTTCTCTTCCACTTTCGTCCCCCTTTAACAATTTTGGATCAATCACAGCCTTATTGTTAAGCCAAAATTGTGTTATATAGATTAGGTAGTGCATTAATAACTATACAAGCAAATACCATCAAAATGATAAAAACCCAGTGGATAAACTACTAATGGAAATTAAAATATATACATTTAAAACCTTACGCAAAGCAAAACAGAACAAGTTTGGATTAACAGGTACTTTCAAATGGGGCCATTGCTGCACCATTATAGAGAGGTTGTTACATCAAGTTTGGTGAAACATTAAAAATCAAAGAGGCAAAGACCATCAAATGATGAAATAACGGATGGACCGAAAGATTAGAGAACCTAAATGGACCCCTTTGTAAACCCCATGTAAAGAATAATACAGTAGTGGATGGTTATAGACGATGTGATCCTGTCCGAACAAAACTCTATAACTAAAAAATAGAGATTCATGAGAGTCTAATAAGATATTATTTTTGGAAGCAACAGAACCGAAAGCGTATTAAAACTAATCATGCACAAACACAAAATATACGTAATTCGGTATAACTTGGCATGTTCACGGATGAGAAAAGATTTTCTATAATTTTATATAAATATTACAACAGTAAAAAATATACAAGACTGAAATGCGTACACAAGCTCTCCCTTCATAGCACTTCACCATGTACCAATTCACACCCTCAGTATTTTACTCTACCAAACTCGTAACTCTCTCGTGAGCCTATATCTCTCTTAATTCATAAGTCTCAAATCATGTCCTAAGCATCTATTTATAGAGTCCAAAACTCAATTTTTTGTTGGACAAGAATAACAATCCATTGATGTCTAAGACTTTCCTAAAAAACTTTATTAGACTAGAATTTGAGACACGATACATAACAATTATAAAGAAATTTGAATATGAGTTTTGATTGAATTGAACCACCAAATAAGTTTGTTTGGTTCAGTTCTCCAAAATAGTTTTCGGGAACTCAAAAAATAGAAAACAAAAAACTGTTTTTAGAGTTTGATAACACGCATTTTTTAATTGAATTTTCAAAAGATAGTTTTACGACAATCAATTAATTTTTTTTTTTTTAACAGTATTATGATTTTTAGTTCTTAGAAAACAAAACCAAGCAGTCTTTTCGAGCTATTTAATAATTTCTCTTTATTTTTGCACACAAAATTACAAAGAGGTTACATCAAATTGTAAAAGATACAGACAACAAACAGGCAAAGACCATCAAATGGAAGAGTCATTATAGAAAGAACATTGCTTTGGAAAGTTGCAACTGCGCCCCCCAAGACCTTTTCCATCAGATAAGTCGCATATTGAAGTTCACGGGGAACATACAAGCTGCAAATGAATTGAACTTACCCAAATTTGATACAGTTCAAGTTTGACTCCAACTAAAAATCAGCTCAACTAACCTTATTCATAAACTCGTAAAGCAAATTAAAATTTTATTATTGTCATATATATATATATATATATATATATATATATTAATCTTGAGAGCTGATATTGGTACTCCATCAATATTCTCTGTCATTCCACTCCCATCTATTTTTTAATAAAATGACGAAGGTATCCTATACCATATTTGATTCTTATATTTTTAATACCGTTATTGTTCTTATTTGATGAGGTTGGAATTATTAGCTCCAAATTATAACTTCTCTCTCACACGCTCCCTCTCTTTTTTTGGCTTGAAAATACTTTTTCTCTCACGTTTCCTCTCCCTTCAATGTCTAAGTTAGAGGAAGTCATTGAAATTATTAAGACAAACAATATTGAAGAGATTTCAGAAATCTATGAATCACTCAATCTTAATTTTCATAGTAATGTAATTTTTTTTTTTGTTCTACTTTATTCTTCGTACTATATTGTTTGAGTTGATTTTAAAAATATTATTTCTTCTTATTGAATCAATTTATCAATATTTATTTTAGAAGTCAAAAAGTTTAGGATTCAATATAATGATTTAGAGAGTATCAATCAAACGCATGTGATTAGGATAATAAAAGTTACGTGATTAGATAAGTTAGGAAGAAGTTGTTAATAATAAATTACCTAAAGAAAAATTAAAAAGTATTTGAGTTGGAAACAAACATTATATCAATTAATAAAATCTATTTGAAAAAAAATTAATTGTATTTAAATAAAAAGAAAGTTTAATTTTACTTAAATAAAAATTATGATATATAGTTCTTTAAAGAAACTAAGGAAAGCTTTTCTATTTTAATAGGGAACTTTTATAAATTAAAAGATGAAAAGAAAAAACATGACTATGAAATCCTATTTCAATTGTAGTTGTCTTAATTTAGCTAAGGAAAGGAGCCTTTGCACCAAAATTTCAAAAAAAAAAAAAAAAATTACTATGATGTTTTTCTTCCTTTGTTTTTTATTTTTTCCACTTCCTTTCTGTTTTGTTTGTTCACAAATTGATAGTATGTTTCTAATTTTTAATTTATGTTATTTTATAAATAAGACACATGGAAAATAAATTACACATTTGGTGAGTAAAAAGATAATATTTCAAATTTTGGATTCTTTTAGTTATATAAGATAGGGATACGAACAAGTTTTAATTGAAAAATGTCTAAATTATAATATTTGGGTTGCAATATTGTAAACCTAAAACAAAAATAAAATCAATAACAAATTACTTGGAATAACAAGGATGCAGTTGAAAAACTTTTTTTTTAAGAAAGATAAAATATAATTAGAATTAAGTCTTGATTTAGAAGGACAATTAGGATACTAAAAATATAATAATCAAATATGGTATAACATATGACCACTTTTGTAATTTTACTTTAAAAAAGACGAGAGTGGAGTGCCTGAAAATATTGGTGGAGTGTCAATATCAGCTCCCTTAATCTTTATACTTATTTATAAATTGTTATTTTCCATATGTTCATGAGTTAAGCATACATTAGTTTTGTATTCACAAACCTATACAAGTTTCATTCATCAACTTGTACGAGACAAATCAAATATTGTTCAGGTTCAACTTTTTTAGTGTATAAACTTCAGAAATGATATATAGTTTAACTTTTTTGGTTAATGAATGAACGAACACAAATCAAGTTTTAAAAGATTCAAGCCAATTAAACTATATATGAATAGCCTAATTCTCCATTGCAAAGCTAATGAAGATTATCATGAACACAAATTGAATTTCAAACAATTATGAATAGCTCAATTCTCAATTGGAGAGAAAAATGAAAAATCTTCTTGATTGTTCGAAGCATTATTCAAAGAAAAATCCATCAACTCCTACTCACTCTTAGAAATATAGGAAGAATATATAAATTCATTTGATTGATGAAGAATACATAACTTAAAGGCCTATTTATAGGAACATAATCTTAGAGACTAAGTTTACTTAGGAGATAAGAAACTCTAGTCCTAGATAAATTAGGAATCCTAGATGAATTAGTAAAAGGATATAAGAAATAGTATAATATTTAATATATTATCTAACAGTCCCCCTCAAACTCAAAGTGGGTTATATGGAACCAACTTGAGTTTAGATACATGAAAGCGATGGCAAAGCTGTGAAGATCCGTCATGCTAAGGCGCATGGAAGCGCAGTATGACTATTACCGGAAGCGCATGAAAGCGCGTTGGCTAATCAAATTCTGAAGGTGCATGGAAGTGCTTGATGATTTCTGGAGGCGCATGGAAGCGTATTAGTGACGCACGAAAGAGCACGATAATTTCTGGAGATGCACGGAAGCGCGTTAGTGATACATGGAAGCGAATGATGATTTCTGGAGGCGCATAGAAGCGCATTACTGATGCACGAAAACACACGACATGTGATTACCACATGAGACACATACAAGTGTTGTGATCAATCACGAGTACGTATGATTACCATGGGAGGCACATACAAATGTTGTGATCAATCTCAAATACATGTGATTCCACGAGAGGCACATACAACTTTTATGATTAATCAGGCTAGAGGGCGCAAAGAAGCGCGGTGGTTAATCACAAAAGCGTGTGATTACCACTGATGATTGGATGACAGAACTATAAAGATATAACACAATTGAAGATAATGAACAAGTTGGAGGCGAAAGCTTGACAACAACACGATTACGACGAGATGGCAGACTAAGAGATGGCGACGGCTATAGAATATTCCAGTGATGGCAACAAGCGTGAATTACGTTTGAAGCTCGATAGTGGCTTAGGAGGCGAAAGCTTATCAGTGCATAGATTTATAACTTGATGGTGACGATGATGATGACGATACGACAACAACCATGGGGAGACCTAATTCCAGCCATAGAAGCTTCGGCTTGTGGAAGTCATGGACAGCGGCGGTTTTGGACGAAGAATAATTTGAATCTCTTCGCAAATTCAAGTAAAAAAAGATGAATTTTCGAGTAGAAATTCGTAGTCAGGACAGTAGTTTCAAATATATATTTTACCACCTTATTCTATTCTGAATATAGACATATAATATATCAAATCGAAGCTTTCGATTTTTTTACTTTTGGAATTTGTCTCAGGTTGTTTGGATCAGTAACAAAAAAGTTATGATCAAAACAGTTTTGCTGTCCAGAAAAATGCGAACCAGATTTGTTAATCTTTGCGAACACGATTCGAACATCATGAATTTGATTTTCTCGGCTTCCAAACACTCCCAAATCTTTAATTGTATGTCCTTGTATGGAATCCACAAGTAAGAGAAAAATGGGCTTCAAGTCACCTTTGAATGAGGGTAAAAGAAAGAAAGATTTGCGTTGGTTAGGTGTTGATTTGGTAAAAGCTATTTTCTACGATTGACCATTGTCCGCTGAGGATGAAGCTAGTGGTGCCATCCTCGGAGGTGACGATGATGGAATGAGAAAGATTTACCAATGATCGGTTGCCTCTAATACCATGTTAGAAATATAGGAAAAATATATATATTGAATTGATTGATGAAGAATACATAACTTAAAGGCCTATCAGTCTATCGTCGTCACTGCTGGGGATGACACCACTAGCTTCATTCCCGACGGACAATGGTCAATAGCAGGAACCACTAGCTTCATCCCCGGCATACAATGGTTAATCGTAGAAAGTAGCTTCCGCCAAATCAACACCTAACCAAAGCTCTTACACAATTGGTGTAAGAATTGTCAAATAATTATTTCTCTCATTTACTCTAATTCAAAGGTGACTTAAAGCCCATTCTTCTCTTGCTTGTGGATTCCATACAAGGACATAAGATTGAAGATTTGGAAGTGTTTGGAAGCCGAGAAAATCAGATTAGTGGTGTTCGAATCGTGTCGCGAAGATTTGAAAATCTATAGGTTTTTTGCATAGCAAAATTATTTTAGTCATAACTTCTTTATTACTGATCCGAACAACCTGAAATGAATCCAGAAGATATAAAATTTGAAAAGCTTCGATTTGATATATTATATGTTTATATTCTGAGTAGAAAAGGGTGATAAAATCTATATTTGAAGTTACTGTCCTGACTATGAATTTCTATGTGAGAATTCATCTTTTTTGACTCAGATTTGCGAAAATATTCAAATTGTTCTTTGCCCAAAGCCGCTGACAATTGGAGGCCACCTCCAAGACCCACGGTCATTGTCGCCCTCACATTACTGTCCGAGTCTCCACAACTCCCTTGCTCACTGAGTCCTTATCGAGAGGGTTTCGTTACCATTTTTATTTCTCAATAGATAAATCATACAAGCGCACTTTTATTAGTGTCGTACTATAGACTTAAATCGTCAATCGTCTATTTAAAAAAGAAGAAGTGTTGGCAGTTACTTAAATGAAAGAATAATGATACATTTTTCGAATCTGTAAAATGACGAATGATTTTAATGTAAGTGGAGATATGGGTCTCACTAGGGGTGCACAAAGAATTGGTGGAACAAGAACCGTGAGGAACTGTAGGTAAACCGAACCGAATCTTTCACTACGATTTTGGTTCCGATTTCAAATTTTAGAAACCATTTATTACGGTTTCGGTTCCAACCGTTAGAAAATATATATAAAATATATAATTAAATGAATAATAATAACTCATAAGTTCTATATATATATATAAATAAATACTAAGGGAGGCGATATTCATACTCTTCTTTTCTACAATTGCACTCCACCTACCTTTTTCTTTTAAAGAAAATGATAAGATGATTCATAAACTAATTAATACATCATCTCTTATTTAATAATACCACAACTATCCTTTATACTATCAAGTTAATTTTTTTTTTACATTCTTTAGTTTTTTTATTTTGTTTTATTTGGGTCCTATCAAAAGAAATAATTTTTTTTTACCTTTTTAACTTTCTTTAGTACTTTTTTTTTTGTCTTGTCAAAATGGATAATTTATTCAACAAATATAATTTTTTTTACCCTTTTAACTTTCTTTAGTACTTTTTTTTTTGTCTTGTCAAAATGGATAATTTATTCAACAAAAATATATATTTTTTCGCTTCTTCCAATATAGATAATTTATTCAATAGAGATAATTTCTTTTTTTGAACTTATCAAAAGATATAATTTATTGAATAACAATAGCTTTTCTTTTTTTTGGGTACTCTCAATGTAGATCGTTTATTCAACAAAAATAATTTTTTTATTTACTTTTTTTTGGGTCATGAGAAAATTTATTCAACAAGAATAACTATTTTTTTTTGGTACTTTTTAATTTTTATTTCCTACCAAAAGATATAATTTATTTAACAGATATATATCTATATATATTTTGGTCTTGTCAAAAGAAATAATTTATTCAATATAGATAACTTTTTATGGGTCTTGTAAAAAGAGAGAATTTTTTTTATTAATTTTTTTCGAGTATTTTTTTTAGATTTGATTAAAAAGACCAAACACATTAAAGATAAGAGACAAATAGAATGTTTGAAAGGGTAGTTTAGTATTTTGAAAAAAATTAATCATTCACATGTGAAGTGAAGATTAGAAGTGATATTTCTCATAAGATGGGAGTGCAAATGTAGAAAATAGGAGTGTGAATATCGCCTCTCAATACTAATACCATCTAAATTCTAGTATTCTATTTATATATAAAGTATAAACGATATAATACATAGATAAATACTAATAAATTCTAAGTTTTAATATTCTATATATTTATATAATATAAGATATATAAATAAATATTAATAGCTTCTAATCTATTATTATAACTAGGGGTGTACAAGTATGAGTGTGTATCTTACTAATGTTTTAAAAAAAAAAAATTGACAAAGATTCGTTGAAAAATCGAAACCAGAACCACAAAGAATCGGAACCAAATCGAACCGTATTCAATTATTCCGGTTCCAAAATTAAGAAAGCATTGAAAACAGTTCCGGTTACACTGAGAACCATAAGAAATTGAACTGTGTGCAATCCTAACAAGTATGAGTGTATATTTGACAATGTTAAAAAAAAAAAAAAAAATTAATAAAAAATTATTGAAGAACTAGAACCAAAATCAGAACTGCAAAGAACTGAAACTCAACTGAATTCAACTATTCCAATTTCAAAATTAATAAACCATTAAAAATAATTTTGATTTCACAAAAAATGTAAAAAACTGCATTTTGTGTCCCTAAGTCTCACCATATGATGTAACTATTTGGAATCTTCTGAATTTGACGCCTCTCCGTTACTCTAAACGAAAAGTTCATCCAAAAAAATATCATCTTCTGCATTGCAATTACTATATCTTGCAGTGGAGGTGTGGTGTCATAGATATGTCTGCTTACAGGGGATCTAAGTCATCATCTATTGGAGGAAGATGTGTGTTTCTCATGGCTAGTGGAAAATTCCCAAGAATCTATACCCATCAGTCAGTACAACAGCAACCTCATTCTACTGTATCTATAATGAAATTGGAGACTTTGAATTATGGAATTTTGTCTGCCATTAATGACCTTTGTTTGCTTCCAACTTAGTTTTCTTTAGTAGGGTCAGTCATCTTATGAATTTCTTCCTCTAAAAAAAAAGAAAAACCCTGCAAGAAAATTCCAATTCACATCTTTTAAGTAGTCATAAATTACATCATCATGACTGCTTCATGGGTGATCTTGACAGAAGAACTGGACCGGCCCAGCCCAGGAAATAACATGGCTCGGCCATTAAGATTTAGAGCCCAGCCTGCCAATTATGTGTGCATATACATTAATTATATCATATACATATTTATATTTTCTATTATATGTGGAATTTTTTTAGCTATTGAGATAAGGAATCTTAAAAAGGTTTCAACCTCTATTATTAGTTAAATAGTTGACTACAGGCGACTATTCTGAGTTGATAGATTATTTTAAATATATTGCAGGATGACCCAGATTTTTTTTTTCTTGCAAAATAAAAGAAAGTACACGGGAGAACTCGAAGATTCTGAACAAACAAAAGAAAAATCTACCTCAATAACTTGACAAAGCCATTGAGGCCAAATGGACCACTGAAGGTCGGCATGCTTTTGACGCAGAGCTCATTGGCTTCATTGATGGGCAACAATATTACATAGTCGTGACGTCCAACCGAGAGAGACAAACGCTTAGGAAAGAACATAGGCTATTGATATCCTCCAAAAACCATAGTCAAAAGAGATGATGAAGGAGATTGATGAATCATATTAAAGTAATCCCCTTCCACCATTGTTGGATTGTATCCTCATCTATCAAGAAGATTAAGGCTCTCCCTAAAGACATGAGCTTCACCAATCTCTGGACTATTAATACCTGAAAAAAATAAGAAAGCAACATGAACAAGTCTTCTTTTATCATTTCGAAGAATAATACCTCCACTAACCTCTTTGAATAGGCTCGGATGAACACAATTTTGTTATTTCATGGTGTAGGCCCGGGCCATGGCCACATCTACATTTCACACCAAAGTTTAAATTTATAGGTTACGTTAATTACTCATTTTAGAGCTATTAAGGATGAGATATCATAATAAGCTGATTTGGAATTTCTAGTACAAAAAGTGAAAATTGTGCAGAATATTGATAAAAAATTATTAGGTACTCCCGTGCCCAGGTCAATAGTAACACGACAAGTGTTAACATAAATGAGGACACAAGTGCGCATGTGGTGTGATTTTATTGGCTCAGGACCATGGTTCGAGAGTACCTAATAATATCTCAAATATTGACAAACCATAGACAAATATAAAAGAGAATACTAATATAATAACTAGAGTACCAAAATCACTTTCTTTTTCTATTGAAGGGGAAGGATTGTTGGTTTTTTTTATGGGTGCAGTGGTAAAATGTAGAATTTACAAGCCCTTAAGTCTATCTCAAGCTAGGGCGCACATACACTTCTCCTGAGTGTTGGGGTATGCTTGAACATGATTCAAATTTGTGTCATAATTAAAAATGTAATAAAATTTAAATATTTTATTTTTTAATTGGGCATGGCTGAGACACATCAATCACGTTTTGGATGCTTTTAGGAGACGATATGATGGTTTTGTAATTATTATTTTTGTAAGAAGAATGGAATTAAATACAATTTAAAATATATTATGAGTTAATTAGAAATATAATACAAAATTTTAAAAAACAAAAATACAAACTAACATCTAACTCTAAGATCCAAATTAGTTATTTTACATGTGTATCATTATCATCTGAGAGGGTGGCACCTAACCACTCATGCATGACTTCATTGATAAATCCTAGTACAAGATTCTTGTATGCAATTTAAGGCATATGATAATATTGCAGGGGTTGGCTCAAGTGAATAAAGAACCTGGGTTCTAGTACTCAGCAAGTATTAGGTTTAAAGATCCAATCTTCTTGATTCCAAACAATTCTTTAGAGATGAGTGTGTGCACCAACTATTATATATATATATATATATATATATATATATATATATATATATATATCAAGGATCATATTTGTATCAAATTAAACTTACTTCTCAAACACTAACCAACACTAACACTGGTCTAGGTATTCGACAGGGACATGTACCATGGAATCAACAGTAAGACAGAGACATATGAATCATGTGAGAAAAGCTAAAAGATGAATCTCATGTAATTTTCAGGAGTCCCATAGGGGAGAGTACTTTATGAGACAAGACTGCCTTGAATTACCTTTTCTTTTAACACTTTCATCAATTTGGTGGAAACAAAGATCCTTAACAGCACCATCTTTACTAGCAGGAATGAAACATCAGAGATTGCAATGGCAAAGAAAGTGCTTTTTACTTTCTACTTTATATCCCACTTTTGGTTCATTTCTCTCTTGTTCCACATCAGCAAACTTATCCTTTCTTTGGTGAGAAAACTATAAGATTCATGATATGATTCAAACGATACAAATTCCTTCAGTCATATCAATTGATTTTATGTGACTGGAGGTGATATCGTAGATAAACTAATTTTGTGAGAGTGAGAATAATGTCATGGATATCACTAACATCATCATGATATCATCTCCACTCACATAAAATAGTAAGAGTTGTTTAATTGTGGAACTCTAAATTATTTTCTAAACTTCTAATAACACATGAAAAGAGATTCTTGCAAAATCCAAAAGAGAAATATTCTTTGGCTAAAAACAACATATATATTAAGTTTTGAATTAATACATAATCTTAAGTCTTTAATAAAACAAAAAACACAATGTCAGATTTGAGATAGAATTAACTTTAGTACTGTTTAGACAATATGTAACAGATCAGTGCATATCTATACGTCAAGCAGATACAATTACAAACACTAATTGACCTTAACCACTAAGGTAAGAATCTGCTTAATTCATTGTGGTTGAAACCTTTAAAGATGTTGCTGACTTGCTGTAAACATATAATTCTGTACACTTGCCAAAACAAAATATTTGTGTGTTTGAATATATATATATGCCCCACAGAGCAAACAGATAAAAAAATACAGTAAAGGCACGATTTCAATGTACTTTCACTGAAGAATAGGAAGTACGATGACTACATAAAATGCACCCCAGAGCTTGGGATGAAAAAAATTAATGCTAGACCGCGAGGCATTAAGAAACTGAGTACGGGTGGGGGGTTTGGGTTAGCTAACCCGAACAACTCGATTCCGGTCCGAATATTTTTTTATGAGTGTGAACAAAGTACTTTGAGACCATAAAATTGGAATTTGAAGTTTTACTAGCACGATCAATATGAAATGCAAGAAAATTTTATAAATTTTTTTTTTTGAGACTATATATTATTTAAATAAAACAAAGTTAAAATTAGATGACTCATAGTAGTCATGGTTATTAATTAAAATTTCACTCGAGGATGATGTGAATCACCCAATAGTTGTGCAATGGGGAGAATTTTGGTCCATCATGAGAGAGTGTATTGCTATTAAGATGGGCTTATTGTGCACCTCTGCCATACCACATGCAAACATGGGCTTAAAACTTTTCGTTCAAAGCTTATTTCTAACTTTCTTTGAATAGATTATTTAGGAGTTCAAATTTCATTAAAAATTATTTTTTCTTATTTCACCAAACACTAATATTTATTTAGAAAGTACTTTTTGAACTTGAAAGTCCGTTTCAATTCTCCGAAAAACTCCCCAAACAGGCACATAAATTCTCTCCTATGTATGTGCTGTTCTACATTTGAACAGCCTTGGGCTCTAATTTGGGCCCAATAAGCTTGTTGAATTGCATACCTGCTTTCTTCTTCAGTCCAAGTGGGCCAATAGGTTTCTCACATGGATCCATATGGATGTAAAAGTAAGGAACTAACATATCTTGGGAAACCATACCCATTGAGAATGGGTTTAAAAGCTAGAAGAGTGTAGGAGGTATAGAAATGGAATTATATTGTACTTGAAAGTTTGTAATGTTCAAAAACATAAAACCACTGGTTTAAGATATCTGTAGGAAACACTTCTTTCGAGTTTCTATTCTCAATAAATGGACATTAACTCAGATGGTATGATCGTTCCTCTCTAAAGGAGAGAGGTTGAGAATCCAAGCTCTGTTAGGAGTAATGTTATGAGTGTTTGTGTATGCTTGAACTTTCAGGGAAAAAAAAAATATATTCTCAACATTGCTCTCTAGAAAATACTTCTTTCAACTTTCTCTTCTCAATAAATGGACATTAACACAGAGAGTTCGAACTCTACGAGGAGCAATGTTATGGATATGTGTGCATTTGCTTGAACTTTCAGGGAAAAAAAAAAAAAAAAAAGGTCTCTTCTCAACAGTGCTACAAATCTTCTCTCTCTATCTTTTGCATTGTATAATTTCACTTCATTTCTAACTTTTCACATGGAGGGCCAAGTAGTTGTATCAAAAACCCATTTTCAATGGGCTTGTAAGACAACCCACTAAAACACCCCCCTTTTGGATTACCATTGAAAGCCCATCTATCAAAACGAGTCCTATTCGAAACACCCAAGATCAGATAAGAACCGTCGGATTTAGGTATACATTTTCACTCTGTTGTATAAATTCAGCCAGTCAGCTGTTTCTTCCTCTACCTGCAACTAGGGTTTTCTCTTACTCAAACAGACCGAAATCTAGTAAGTATAGGGAGGTTAAAGAGACGGCATAGTTTGCTGTCCTCCTTGACGAAGCTCTTGCTTTGTCTTGGCCCTCGATTTTGTTCTATCTCTTAGATTTACTTTCTTAGGGTTCAATATTTGTAGTATAACACACACACACACACACACACACACACACACACACATATATATATATATATATATATATATATATCTGAAACTCATAATCAACTAAATCAATGGCGGTGAAAACATCAAAGCAAGACAAGAAGATAGCGTACGATCAGAAGCTGTGCCAGCTTCTAGATGAGTACAACCAGATCCTCATAGCAGCTGCTGACAACGTTGGGTCGAACCAGTTGCAGAACATCCGTACAGGTCTTCGCGGTGATTCCGTGGTTCTGATGGGTAAGAACACCATGATGAAGCGCTCTATCAGGATTCATGCTGAGAACACTGGCAACAAGGCCTTTCTCAATCTCATCCCTCTACTTGTTGTACGTTCCCTGATTTATTCATTTTCTTTGAGCATATATTATCATTTTCTATCTGTTTGGTTTGCGAGAAAATTACTTTTGGATGGAAATTATTGCATTTTCTTTTCATGTACCTTTTAATTTTATAGATTATTATTGTTTTGAAAATTAGGGCAATGTTGGGTTGATCTTTACCAAGGGTGATTTGAAGGAAGTGAGCGAAGAGGTCGCTAAGTACAAGGTGAATTGGTCAAAAACACTCTTTTTCAATTGAAGTAAATGGTGTAGTGGTTGAAAATTATCTTTTGTTAATTATTTATGTGATTATGACTCTCTTATGAGCAAATGCAATTGTTTTCAGCTGTGTTACTGTAGTTGATGACACATTTTTTGTGTTTTGTGTTTTTCTTATTACTTATGGCCGTTGATACCAAAATTTGAAATGAGTGGTATGAAAAAAAATTATGTACCCAATTTCTGGCACAAAAAATGGTTCCTTTACATACTAATATGTAATTCCATATGTAACCATTTTTTTTATCAATGCATATTGTGTTAAAACATTTGAAGAATTTCAGCGTGTCTGATATATGTCATGTGTCAGGATGTTCTTTTTATTAGTATTATATGTTCTCACTTGCTGATTGCATATCATTCATGAGGATACTGTTGCTGTGTGGTAATATAATTCGATAACTGAATATAGGGATTGGCAACCATTATGGTTCCTTATAAATGAATATACATAGAGGTCTAACTTGTTAGGACTCACTGATGATTGTAATGGTTTGGTTTAGCTGAATTGAGATCGTAAGTGTTGAGCTCTGCTGAAAGTGTTTTTTGTGATAGTGAAATTAAAAATTCTCCTCATTGAACCTATTGAATAATTTTGGTAAGAGGCAGTTATTGATAAAATGTGTGGGTAGAAAATGACTTTGTCAGATTGATTTGCAAGCATTCGGAGAAGTTTTTTGCCTTTCTTAATATATGGCGAAGAACAGTGATTTAACCAAGGAATTTGTAGGCTGCAAATCCTATGATCATCTTCCAAATTTCATGCTTGTAAAATGTGTCACTCATTATGGTTCCTTGTAAATATATATACATAGAGGTCTAACTTGTTAGGACTCATTGATGATTATTGTGGTTCAGTTTAGCTGAATTGAGATTGTAAGTGTCAAACTCTGCTGAAAGTGTTTTTTGTGATAGTGAAATTAAAAATTCTTCTCATTGAACCTATTGAATAATTTGGATGGGAGGTAGTTGTTTATAAAATGTGCGGATGGAAAATGACTTTGTCAGATTGATTTGCAAGCATTCGAGGAAGTTTTTTACCTTTCTTAATATATGATGAAGAACAGTGATTTAATCAAGGAATTTGTAGGCTGCAAATCCTATGATGATCTTCTAAATTTCATGCTTGTAAAATGCGTCACTCAGCAAGTATATAATAGTTCCATTTAAAGTATTCTGCAGTTGAAGAATCCAAGTTTTCTTAATCTTTAGCAAATTATTGGTACTATTAGTTATTCATTTTGTTATTAGAGTCTATAAATGAGAAAAGTTAAGTGCCTGTTTGATTTAGTTTTCTAAGAACAGTTCTCAAAAACTCAAGAAAACATAGAACTATTTTCAGAGACTAATTTAAAGACAGTTATTTAAAAAGACATTTTTTTTAGAAACAGTTTTCAGAACCTGTCAACCAAACAGATTTTTGTTCAGTTTTATGATTTTTAGTTCTCAGAAACATACAACTGTTATCTGTAAAGTGAACCAAACAGGTCATAAAACTCTGACCCTTCTATACAAGGTAAATTGAATGAAGCTCGACTCTAGAGTAAACAAGAACCTTTACCAAAGCTAATCTAGCTCAATTTATTTGAGCTTTTAATTTTTAAATTTTTTTAATAAACCAAACGAACGTGTGAATGTTCAGGTTTCAAACATCTCTTCTCATCTCCTTTGTCTTCTCTTTTACCAAGTAGAAAGCTATTATTCAACTTTTTATGAATCCATTGAAAACTCATGCAACTTTGGACCAACTCAATCTTTATTTAATTTACTTTCACATTCCATATCTAGGTAATTTGTTGATTTGTTTTCTACATCTGTTGTCATCTCCTCTGTCTTCTCAGTTACCAAGTAGGAAGCTTTTTATTCAACTTTGTATCCACTATTTTTTTCACTGATTCTCCAGTAATGCATGCCACTGTTGACCAGTTCAATCTTTATGTAGTTGACCTTTGCCTATGTTATTTATGTAAAATTTTCATCTAATGTTGGTTTGCTTTCAACTCTGGACAGGTAGGAGCTCCAGCTCGTGTTGGTTTGGTGGCTCCAGTGGATGTGGTTGTCCCTCCAGGGAACACTGGTCTCGATCCTTCTCAGACCTCTTTCTTCCAGGTCTTTATCATAACCCTGCAGTACAACTATTTTTCTCCTCTCTTAAGTAGCTGTTTCTTACACGTTCACTTTCCAGGTGCTCAATATTCCCACCAAGATTAACAAGGGTACTGTTGAAATTATCACCCCGGTTGAGCTTATCAAGAAGGGGGACAAAGTAGGTTCCTCTGAGGCTGCTCTTCTTGCAAAACTTGGGATAAGACCCTTCTCTTATGGCCTAGTTGTCCTATCTGTTTATGACAACGGATCAGTCTTCAGCCCAGAGGTGCTTGATCTGACAGAGGATGATCTCGTTGAGAAATTTGCTATTGGGATTTCTATGGTTACATCACTGTCACTGGCCCTCTCGTACCCAACCCTAGCAGCTGTGCCACACATGTTCATCAATGGCTTCAAAAATGTTCTGGCAGTTGCACTCGAGACTGAATATTCCTTCCCTCAGGCTGATAAGGTGAAGGAGTACCTCGAGGTATGTAGTATTTCTGTCGATTAATGTAAATTTTCGTAGTTCCTCCTGAAATGCATTTACTTATGGATATGATCATCTCCTTTGGGGTTAAAACTGCAGGATCCGAGCAAGTTTGCTGTTGCTCTGGCCCCAGTTGCAGCTGCTGATTCTGGCAGTGCTCCTGCTGCTGCTGCCAAGGAGGAAGAAAAGAAGGATGAACCTGCTGAAGAGTCTGACGATGACATGGGTTTTAGTCTGTTTGATTAATTTTAAGTTATGGCTTCACTTCATGACTAAGAATTAATTTTGCAGTTTCTTTATTGTGTTATGTTGAGGATTATACCTGGTCTTGAGGTTTTTTGCTCTACGGTATGTTGATTTGGATTTGTTTCTTTGTCAAAATCTCTATGTTTTATGTTCTGTTTTGTTGAAATTGCTGGGGTTTGGGTTTCTTTTATTAGATAGTATTTGGTCAATACACCCCAAATTGAGGTCCTTGCGCGGGCGTCTCATCCCTAAAACTTTCTTACTCTGTTTGGAGTGCACAGCAGAGAGTAATGCCATCAATTAGGGCGCTATTGGCCATTAATCACTGATTGCCGGCTGCTTGGGATCTGTGTTTCCTAACCGTCTACTCTGCTCCACCGCGGGCCTGGCCCCTTTTATCTTATCTACTGCCTTCCTCCTCGGCTCCCATATGCTCCAGCTATCTTGCTTATTGGGTGGCTCGCACCCTGGGTGGTGAGGCTGAGCCACAGTCGGCCTATGTTTCCAGGCCCAAGGGCATTCATAATGGTTTTTTTATATTTGTTTCTTCATATTTAAATTCTGGCCAGTCATATCAGCATTTTAGTGAGAACATCATATCAGGTACGACATCACATTTGGGCTAGTTGATTAGTTTTAAAATATTTCCCTACAACTTTGCCATATCACAAGTGAATCCCAATTAGGAGCTTTTTGGCCTTGCGGCACAACAGTTTCAATGGGCATGCATGAGTCTATACGTTCGTACTTAGAATTCCAAAACCATCACAAGCATAATTAGGGCTGTAGATGAGATGTTTGGTCTCAGCTCCCAACTTGAACTTCATGAAGGTGATGGAGGGTGATGGAGTTTGGTTCGAGGTGAATTGATCCCTTATCTAGCCATGATTGAGCTTGGTCTGATCGTGTTCAAGCAAAATCGAACTCTCTTGAGCTTGTTTATGCATATGAAGAAATAATTGTGTATGTGTGTGTGTGTGTGTGTGTGTGTGTGTGTGTATATATATAATCTGTGTATGTTTGTATTACTATATATATGTTTGCCAATTTTGATTTGAATAGCTATCTTAACCTCGATTCCACAATCTAATGCAAATCAAGCGTCGCTGCTGCATCTGGAAAAGAAAGAAAGAGAAAAAAATAAGGAAAAGATTCCCAAGTGTAGGCAAGTATTTGTTCATAAAATAGTATATCTTGGGTTGGTTTGTTGGTTGGACTTGGACTTGTTGAGTTAAATTGAAACTAAATGATTGAGCTTAATTGTGCTTGAACTTATATTTAGACATATACGTATAGTTATATATATATATATACATATATTTGTTTATGGGCCTTAGTTGGATTAGTTGAATTAAGGGCTAAATTTAATTGTATTTTACTTTAAATTGGCAAAAGGGTTCTCAGTTTAATGTATAGGTTCTAACTATATATATATATATATATATATATATATATATATATATATTTGCAAACATGTTAACGAACTTTGCTCACGAGCAAATGAGTCAAAGTTTCTTGAGTTCGACTCTTTAAGCTCTGAAGTATTGTAAAACACAGAGGAAGAAAATTTCAACTTAACATTGTTCTTTTTTGTGTTATATTTTGCTTAATCTAGTTTCAAAATTTTCTTTATGTCTTCTATATATAAAGTGAAAGCTTTCTTCGTGGGCAATTGGAAACAAGCATTGTTGTTAAATTGAAGTAGTATTCTCCCTTTCCTTATTCGGAGTGGGTAGTTCCTTATTAAGCTGTCACAGCTGATATTTGGAATTTTTATTCATAATGATGCGTGAATATAGTGTATGTAGACTCCGTTATCTTCAACATAAACCTCGTTGCATCAAAAAAAAAAAAAAATTCGTGGACAATTTAGTGACATCATTAATTTGACTCATTTGTTCTCAAAGTAAAGTGTAATCGATTGCATTCTCAAATTATATACAATAAAGTGGTGGTGGTGGTCGACGACGTGAAACAACAGCCGCTTTTTGAGCAGTTGGATAAGATGAAAGTACCCCTCTCTCTCTCTCTCTCTCTATATATATATAATATATCCAGACGTGTAAGCCAAATAAACTGTAGTAGATCCAACGGTAACAGCCACCTGGCATATCTCAGTTGCTTACCTGGCAGGGTCCACCCAGTAACATGTCTACACCTATATCTGACAGGTGGGAGTTGTTGGTTCACGTGACAAGACCAGCCACGTGTCCAAGTCTGCAAACTACTTGACTTGAGAGGGGCTGGTCATGTGCTGGGCCCGCGTGATTAGCTGGTGTCTTAACCAAAAGTGATTGCTTAGTTGGACACCACCATGCCAGGGGTTTATTTTGAAAGACAATCAATAGGTGACACGTAGGGGAACCGAGAAGCTGAGGATTAGCGCAATTGAGCGATAAACACGGAGATTGAGTCCACGGTTTGTGAATGTTCGCCCGCCAGAAGACTTTAGAAGACGGAATGGTTTGTGCCAAACACAGAAAGATATATATATATATATAGAGAGAGAGAGAGAGAGAGAGAGAGTTATCCAAAACCAAAGAAACCGAGTCCATGTAGTTATTTGAATGGAAAAAGGAAAAATGTTCCCTTATATTTTGATTAATTACTAAAACTACAAATCTATAAAGAATGAAAATTCTTCACAAATGACTTTTATTAAAGAATAGAGGGTTCTAGTAGGCCACTGACTCAGTCTATTGCCTTCTCAAGAGGTTTCAAAATAAGCATGGTGAAACTGTCTCTATTAGCCATGAACAGACTTCGTCTAACTAAATCAATTCTCCATTTTTTTTCTAAAATATCTCGAATTTGTCTCACCGACTCCATCAAAGCAAGAAATTCTCCATGTCTTAACAAATGACTTTTACCTATAATTCTCCCTTTTCTAAATTCCAGTATTCTATCGAATAAATTATATTTATATCTCTCAATTAATCATAATAGAATTGCTGCCCAATAATAAAATTATTTAATTGTATATTTCAATTTCCCATTCAAATATTAACTTATAAATTCAAGCTATCAACGATATTTTTTCTAGAATTTCGAATTTGTTACTTTGCATCTTCATATTATTGATCATATAAAGAATTGATGTTCAGTTACCAAATACTATTATAAAGAAATTTTCTTTAATTGATTCGCAACTCAAAATCATTTTTTTTTTTATTTCTTTAGCGGCAATTCAGATAAACTCTCTCTGGCTTTTGGGAGACATTTTAAGACATTGATGCTCCTTTCCGTATCAATTAACGACAAGAAATATCAAGTCAAAGTTAGCTGCAGTTTTACCATAAAACACGGGCACAATTGGTGTCTCTTTTAGTCGTATATACAGGCCCTTGAAACGAGTCAGACGGTATAAATCGGAATGATGTTTCCTCGAATAGTGTTCAATTTCTCTATCAATATTTTTTTATATATATTTATATTTTAAAATATATACATTGATTGGACCTACAATGTTTGGTCAAAAATCAAAATATATCCGTATATGGATAAGCTTTCACCGGCTCTTTCAATCTATTTTCTTTTTCTTAAAGTATTTTACTATTTATCAAAAGAATAAAAAAGAAATATTTAAATTTCCCTACCCGCCGCGACTTTGAATTCCTCGTTCTTGGTTTTACACGGCTTTCGTCTGTTCATCATTCACAGCCCCCACCTATATATACAACTCTATGTCTCTCTTCACTTTCCAAAGAAAACACACCAACAACAACCTCGTTTGCCACTTTCTTCATTCCATCTATATATATACACATACACCAAAATATGATGGATTTATATTTGAAATCTAAGATGGTGCCCAGCAAATCGCCCAAACTCTCAAATAAGCTGAAAATGTCGGTACCATCTCCATTTCGTGCCACCGATTTTTCGCCGGCGTCCGATTCGGCGTGCTCGGCTTACGAGCACTACCTTCGTCTTCCGGAGCTGAAGCAGCTTTGGAGTTCCAAGGAGTTTCCGAATTGGAAAAACGAGTCCATCCTCAAGCCAGCTTTGCAAGCTCTCGAAATCACGTTTCGCTTCGTCTCCACCGCTCTGTCTGATCCGAGACCGTACGCCAACCGGCGAGAGTGGAATCGGAGGCTCGAGTCGCTCACGAGGAGTCAGGTTCATCTTATAGCTCTCCTCTGCGAGGACGAAGAGGACGGCGAGTCGCGAGGAGCCGCACCGATCGTTGATCTCACCTCGTCGGGAGGCATCGTGGCTCGCGGTGGGAGCGCGGCGGAGGTGTGGAAGCTGGACGGAGAGACGACGGTGGTGAGCCGAAGCAGCGAGGCAAGCCTGCTACCACGGCTGGCCACGTGGCAGAAATCCGAAAACATTGCACGTAAAATCCAGTACTCCATCGAGTGCGAGATGATGATGTGTCCGTACACACTAGGTCTGGGCGAACCGAACCTCAACGGCAAGCCGAATCTCGATTACGATCTAATCTGCAAACCGTCGGAGCTTCATTCTCTGAAGAAAAGCCCATCAGATCACATAAATTTTGATAATCATGAAAATCAAACGCTCTACACAACGCATCAGATGTTTGAATCGTGGATCTACGTAGCGCAAGAGCTTCTCAGAAGAATCGGAGAGAGAATCGATTGCAGAGACTTCGAAAGAGCTTCAACCGATTGTTGCTTACTCGAAACGATCTGGAAACTTCTGGGCGAGATTGAAGACCTCCATTTACTGATGGATCCAGACGATTTTCTCCGCTTGAAGAACCAGCTCGCAATCAAAGCTTCGACCGAGTCGGAATCGTTCTGCTTCCGATCCAGAGGACTCGTCGAGATCACGAAGCTCTCGAAGGATCTGAGGCACAAAATTCCGTACATCTTGGACGTGGAGGTGGATCCGAAGGGAGGTCCGAGAATTCAAGAAGCTGCGATGAAGCTGTACCGCGAAAAGGTTGGTTTCGAGAAGATTCACTTGCTTCAGGCATTACAGGCGATAGAATCGGCATTGAAGAAGTTCTACTATTCGTATACACAATTGCTTGTGATCGTTATGGGGAGTTTGGAGGGTAAAGGTAATCGAGCTTTTGTGAGTCTCGATTCCAGCGATTCTCTGTCTCAGATATTTCTCGAACCAACTTATTATCCGAGTCTTGACGCTGCGAAGACGTTTTTGGGAGATTATTGGAGTCACGAACATGGACATTACAGCACAGAGAGACGAACTCGGACAGAAAAGTGATATATATATATATATATATATATATATATATATATTAAGAAGAAGGTGCCTGAGTCAACTAGTTATATTCTCTTGTTGGTCAGTCCAGTTCATGTGAGTTTTTTAAAGGTCAGATTAGATTCGGCACACTTTTGGATTAGAAAGTTAAATAAAATAATTTTTGTAGGTTAGATATTCCATATACTTAATTATTGTATAAGATGTTCTTTGTAAAATTTTCTAAACCATTCTTCTAAATTATACAGTTGTTAATTCTTTTATAAATGATAGTTTTGGTCATTACTTTTCCTTTTCTAAATTTAGGGATGCTAGGTTTTTGAGCTTTTCGAAACCCATGTTGAACTTTTGTGGTAGAGACTGACATGGAAATACTTGCTGGCATGAATGTGAATGCATGGACCAGTCAGAAAAGAAAAGGGGTTGAAGGCAATATATTGACCTCCTCCACAAGCAGAAGCAGTTCTTCTATCAGGATTTTGGTCAAACAATTTGTCAACTGAAATCAATTTACTTTTAAGGAGAATGTGAGATGTTGATTAGATTAGAACGTGCGATGTTGAAATCAATCTACTTTGGGCCAAGATGGACCTGAATTTGAGCACACTGTGAAACTTTTAGATTACCACTTGTACTGAGTCTATGCATTGTAATTTAGACCCCAACTTGCTACTAAAACTAGACACACACGGTAAAAGATGGAATTGGAATTGGAATATAGGTGTGAGACGATCCTTTGATGACACTAACTCCTTTTAAAGCATGACTGACCTTCTTAGAAAGTCTGCTTAGCTTAGCTGTGAGTGTGAGTAGCAGTGCCATCCACTTATTTAATTTTTTTAACAAAAATTCAAGTTAAACCATGTATCTAGGAGCCTACGACCGACCATGGGATTCACGGCACTCCTCGTGTTGAAGAGTTTGTGTACCATGGGCTTCACGGCACTCCTCGTGTTGAAGAGTTTGTGTAGATAAGCTGAATTTGTATCGGATTGATTTATCCAAAAAGAAAACTTGGACCCTATGGGTAAATGAGGCGGCCCACTGATGTCCAATACGTTTCTACCTCGCCTACAATTTCCATCCCACCTAACAAAGAGACTGAAACGTGACCATATGCATGGACGCCACGTGTTAGATATTCCTTTCGCATCGCCCCGGCTTACGACTCGTCACTGAAGTCGCCATTCACATACGGATACTCGTTTTCCTTCAAGCGAGAAACCTAGTGCCATCTGTCAGTGACATAAGAGCGTCACCCACCAATCATCCAGACTTTGCGAATGATATTGTTAACTGACAATATTTTATTTTATTATTATTATTATTATTATTTTATTTTTAGGTGAGCAAACACACATTTATCAGGATTAAATTCATTCACCTCCCACGAGGTTTGATCAAAATATACTTGGTGACCGATTGGTCTTTATTTATTTCACTTTTCTTAAATTCATTTTTTTGGTAGTCGAAATAAATTTTAAATGTGAAAAGACAAATTTACTATTTCGTTATAATGTCACATTATATTTCAAATAGACAATGAGTTTGTTGTAATTGCACGGACTTTTTCTAAAAAAAAATTTGATTTCTAAAATAACATTTTTGCCCACATTATACTTTCTTTAATCAGTCTCCTTTTGTCACCACCTATGACCACCATTAATCTTTGATCTTGCTCTTAACATATCTAATCATTCGTCAAAAATTCTATCACACAATTTTTTTTAAAAAAATCTTCAAGGTGATATATATACAAACACATACATAGGATTATATCTATGGACCGAGTTGTTAGGTTTTGTCACGAGTCATGAGTACAGGTTGACTAAAATGACCGGGCTGGTGGTGTTTTGTGCGTGAAAATGTACATATCATTTTAGAAATCATATTTTTTTTATTAAATTATTTTGGAGTATAATGATAAAATTATTTTAAAATATTATCTCAAATCATAATAGGAATGATAAAATTATTTTAAAATATTATCTCAAATCATAATAGGAAAGGTCAGTGCAATTACGACAAACCTCATGAGAGGTTAGTGCAACTACGGCAAATCTCAGGGGATGTTATTGTATTTTATCTTATTTGAAATATAATGTGATCTTATAATGCAATGGCAAAATTATCTTTTCACTCTTAAAATTTATTCCGACCATCAGAAAAATTAATTTAGGATCGGTAAAAGAAATAAAGGCCACACGACTAGAAAGCACGGATACTTCTACAAGAGTAACATACCCGTATCCGATACTTATCGGATACCGATACTCCTCGGATACTCGTGGATACGTGTCCGAT
This sequence comes from Cornus controversa, assembly GCA_026545225.1. NCBI lineage: Eukaryota > Viridiplantae > Streptophyta > Magnoliopsida > Cornales > Cornaceae > Cornus > Cornus controversa. The sequence continues at coordinate 41,200,509 of CM048852.1, read as the reverse complement.
ACTTCCTAAACATATCCATAATTTAAAAATATATATTTTTATTTCTAACACGTATCCGATACTTCTTAGATACTTTGACCACGTATCCGATACTTCTCAAATACTTCACAACACATTTCTAACAAGTTTTGAACATTAAAATGTACAATAATATCATAGTATAATTGTTAAGAAAAGTTTAAATTTATTTAAAAAAGAAGTGTTGAGATATATATCATAATTTAATATAAAATTTATCTATGCAAATTATGCAATATGATTCTTAACTCTTATTTTGTTTGTTAATCAATATATTTTATAAAGAAATGTTAATAACTCTATTTTTTGTATATATAAAAATATAATTTTTTATTTTTATATTGTCGTATCCTGCCGTACCCGTATCCTATTTTTTTGAGATTTGTCGTATCGCCGTATCCGTATCGTATCGTACCGGTGTCCCGTATCTGTATCCATGCTTCCCAGCCACATGATCTTTCCAAGAGTAATTTGACCAAATCTCAGGCGAGGTCAGTGAATTTAACCCCATTTTATTATGGTCTGCTTGGAGCTTGTACTCTCAACTTCATGCCACTCAGCTAAAAGAGTTAAATGGTGTTCGACTTCATGATATCAAACTCCACTCACAAATACTAGTTTGACTCTCGGCCTCCGTATCACTAACAGTATCACAAGTAAGTTTAGAATATCCTGGTGGTTCATATCCCAAGGTCATCCAAACCGTGCGTGTTGTATACACAAGGTAGAGTCTACCACGCGTGTACAACACGTACGGATGGATGTAGTCTAGAGTACAATACATTTGGGATAATGTATAATTTTTCCATTATCACATCATCGCTTTCACATCATAGTGTTCTAATAACATGCTAATTTATAATTATTAGCAAGATCAAACAAGATAATACTTAATATGTAGCGGTAAAATACAATTTTTTTAAAAAAATAATTAAAAATCAGCAAAAGAAATTATAATTAACAAACATATTCAAACATACATAAATGACCTAGTATTATATGAATGCTTATACAAAAATTGGAATAAAAAATATTGTCTATTTTTATATTGTTTTGTTATTCATATCATCTCTCAATATTTAACACCAACTAAAGGGTAAAATACTTTGACCTCTATGAAATTTTACCTAATTATTCTCGAATTAAAATTTTTAAAATATGGTGGTCAACTTCCCCCGAGATTTGGTTGACTTTTACTCTAGGTACCTTGCTGTTAATTGATGGTTAACTCTGTTAAAATTAATTAGCATAAAAAAATTAAAATATCAAAATTACTCTCGGTGGCGGTAGTGCTACCGTGGCATTGATGGATAAAATATGTATATAAAACATGTTAACTTTTGTCGAAGGATTATAAATTGAGGTTATATTTAAAAGCATTACAAGATGAGAGTACTTTTATAATTGTATATTAGATATTTTGACAGAGATGTCAGAATAATTTTACAAAAAAATTAATTTGAGAGTAATTTAGTCAAATTTTAGAGGAGATTAAAGTAATTGTCAACTAAATTAAAAGAGTGATAAAATAAGGGCCCGTTTGGTAATCGTTTATGTTCAGTGTTTATTGTTTATCAAAACAATTTTTTACGATAAACATGTTTGATAATTTTTGTTTTGTTTATAAATTGTCAAAACGTTTTAAAACAACATTGTAGCTAAGCTTTCAAATAATAAACACCAAAATGATGTTTATTGTTTATGTTTATTACAAAAAAATCTTTTTTTTTTTTATATAAAATGGTAGTTATATTATTTTAATTAAAAATTGAAACTAAAAGTAAGAAAATGAAAAGAAAAAATATATATAAAAGGCTATTGTTTGATACAACGACACAAATATTAGAATTATTAAGTGTGGACAGAATTAAAGAACATCAATTGCCTTGAGAAAAAAATATTGGGTACAAAATGAATAATTACTAATATACTTGATAATAAGAAATAGTTACTTAGGAGCACCTATACTAAAAAAAAAAAACCTTATTTGAGGAAAAAACAAAGAACTCTCAACCATCTCCTTGTCAAAGAAATAAGAATGGTATTTTGTACTCATATCATTCATTCATTTTCAGTGTTGAAAGAAAAATAGAAATTAAAAAAAATAAAAAAAAAGTGGTAACGTATGAAGTTCAAGAGAAAAAGTATGCCCTCCAAATCCCTCTTCTCACTCTATACAAATTGGACGGAACCGAACCGTTTACTATGGTTTCGGTTCCGACTCTAAATTTTAGGAACTGTTCACTACGATTCCTGTTCCAATTAAGCCTTAGAACCAGAACTGGAACCGTTGAATATATATATATATATATATATATATATATATAATAACATTTTGTTATGTAAAAATTTTTAAACAATGAAGTTATTATAACTATTATATAAGGTTAAATACAACTACTATAATAACCAAATTGAATCGAACTCATTTTTTTCAATTTCAAAATTAAAAAACCATTGGGAACGATTCTGATTCCGGTTCTCTCAATAACTGTAAAGAACCGAATCGTGTGCATTCCCCTACTTGTTAGGGTCTTTTAGGTTGTGGGTCATTCTACTTTTACGGTATCATTTGCTGTGTAAATATATATGTAACCCAATATTATTTATTTCTTTTTTATGCATATTTCTTGCTTTGTTATTGTTGTATATCTAAGAAGCATGGACAGGGGACACGGGTACGACACGATACGGATACGGCGACACAACAAATTTTAAAAAAATAGGACACGACACGGCGGAGATACGGCTATGAAATAATATATTAATATATATTCAACAAGTTAAACCAATATCCACAATACCATAAATCTAACAATAAAAAAATAATAAATCACACAAATACTTCAATTTATTATCAAGCAATTAATGTATTTTCAAAAAAGATGTTCATTATATTAAAACTCACTACTAGAATCTTGCATATTACTCATTTTTCTAATAACAAACAAATAAATTTAAATACAAAAACCAAATAAACCAACATTACTTTATGTTAAATAAAGTTCTATTGGTTTTTTTATTTTTTTGTTTCTCAATTTATTATTTAGGAATTTAATCTAACTATTTTTTATTTTTAAAACTTTTTATTTTAGAAAATACTATATTTATATATAAAAGGGTATAATAGTCATATTAAATGATATATATGTCATTATAGTTATTTCAAGGGGTCAAGATGTCAACTTTTAAAAGATGAGGGGCTGAAATGCTTATAAAAATAGTTCAAAGGGGTCTTTTTGTAAATTTGAAAAAGTTCAGGGATTTTTTTGCACTTTTAAAAATTACAAAATGTACCCCGCCGTGTCCTCCGCTTGTCCTTATCGTGTCCCTGCCGTGTCCTAAAAAAAAAATTTCAGGACACTTCTAAGGAGTGTCCGAGTGTTCGACACGGACACGACACCCCTATACGAAGTGTCCGTGCTTTCTAGCTGTATATCTTATCAAACAATACTCATGTTTATGGATAAACAAAAGCGTAACATAAACACTTAAATAATAAACACTAAACATAAACGGTTACCAAACATGCCCTAAATTCACCTTCATAAAAATAATAATAATTACATATATATACACAAGTTTGTTCAGATATTCTATTTTTTATTAACTAGAAAAACAGCATCTCAAATACTGATGCAATGTTTTAGCAAAATATGTAAAATTATTAATTATCATTCTCTCTATCATCACTCTATATCGAGTGTCCTTACACAGTCGCTCCACTGATTGGTGGAAATCAATTCCAAAAATTATATACTTTTCTGCAATAAATGTCCTATTTTTTCATCAATCAATATACCCTTCCAGTTCTAAAATATTTACACTAGTGCCATCAATAAACAAATAAAATTATAAACATAAAGTATTAAAATATTTTTATTAATATTTTTTTATATTGTCGTACTTTTAAATATTTTTAATAATCTATATACTTATTATAATCATTTCTTATATAATTTTTAAAATTTTATAATTATGGTTAATTGAATTAAAGAACATATTTTTAAAGTATTAAAATATTTTTATTAATATTTTTTTTTTGGTTAAAATACTTATTCAATTAACAATAATAATCTATATACTTATTCAATTAATCTATATACTTATTCAATTCATCTATATAGTTTATGTTTATAATTTTATTTTTATTAATATTTTTAATAATAATATATATACTTATTCAATTCATCTATATACTTTATGTTTAAAATTTTATTTTTATTAATATTTTTAATAATAATCTATATACTTATTCAATTCATCTATATACTTTATGTTTATAATTTTATTTTTATTAATATTTTTAATAATAATCTATATACTTATTCAATTCATCTATATAGTTTATGTTTATAATTTTATTTTTGTTAATATTTTTAATAATCTATATACTTATTCAATTAATCTATATACTTTATGTTTATAATTTTATTTTTATTAATATTTCTAATAATCTATATACTTATTCAATTAACCATAATTACAAAATTTTAAAAATTATATAGGAAATGGTTATAATAAGTATATAGATTATTAAAAATATTTTAAAAGTAGGATAATATAAAAAAAATAATGATAAAAATATTTTAATATGTTTATAATTTTAATTGTTTGTCGATGACACTAGTGTAAATACTTTAGAACTGAAAGGGTATATTAATTGATGAAAAAATAGTACATTTATTATAGCAACACATTTAATTTTTGAAATTGATTTCGACCAGTGGAGCGACTGTGCAAATTTTTAAAATTGATTTTCACCAATCAGTAGAGTGACTGTGCAAAAACACTCGCTTAAACGATTGTCGCTAACACTCCTCATATATATATATATATATATATATATATATATATAGGCTGTGTCTGTGAGGAATGGCGGACGCAATAAATTTCTATATAGTCTAAATTCACCGAATGTGTCGTTATGCTGTTGGTGTGGTGAATTGAAATAATAAAACTCTGTATATATAATGACACTCTGTATATATAATGTTATGCTTTTGGTGTGGTGAATTGAAATAATAAAACTCTATATATAATGACACATTCGGTGAATTTAGACTATATAGAAATTTATTGCGTCGGCCATTTCTCACAGACACAGCCTCAATGGGTCAATGATCCGTATTTTTCTTAAGTTATGCGGACAGCAAGAGAGACCTTAAAAAGATAACTCTCTCTCTCTCTCTACAGGAAAACCACTCATTGACACTACGTTTTTGACCTTTTGTGTGGTACGTTCTTCTTCTTGGGCTCAATGTTGTGTATATGAGAGTCTCTTCTGTGTGCTTTCATTTTATCCAAAAACCCTTTATCAACTTCTACCATTTGTAACAATGACTGTCCATGAGAAACAGAGCCATAGAGGTCCTTCCTTGTGGCCGGTGCTCTGTACTTTTGGTCTCTCCTCATCGGACAACCATCAAATCATTGGCCTCATAAACTTCTGGTGAGCTCATAACATGTTTGTATATATGTCCATGAAAGTGAAATATTTTTTATCAATTTTTCATATGAAAACAATTCGCGTATGGAATTAACATTCTTGAAATTAGAAGTTTTATGCAATGATCCTTTATCTCGATGTGATATAACTTACAAGCTTAATCAACTGTATATTCTGTATGGAAATTTATGTGCTTATGAATTCTATTTGTATAGCTTCATTTATAAATATATATGATTATAACTAGCATATGGGTTATATATATATGCATTGATCATGAAGCATTTATAATGGGAAATGATTGTATGTATCCATTAAGCTTTTCTGGATTGATTTTTCCCATATGATGCTTCAAGTTTTTGTACTAAAGCTGTGATATTTTCTCTTTTCTCTTCTTTTTTTTATTTTTTAAATTGGGTTTTTCAATGTGCGTGACATGGGAGTGGAGGAGGAAAAGTCACATGTGCATATCCTCATATTTTGACCAAATGAAAATGTTGCTTTCTATCTGTAAATCACAGGTTGGATTCAACCGAAAGCAAGCAAAGCAAGTCCTAGAGTCTTGACATACGCACTCTCTCTCTCTCTCAAGATCCGATTGATTCATAGATAAGCACAGATTTAGCTTTTTACAGCTAATTGAAAAGGACCCTTTCACACTACACGGGCCCTGTGATCTTGTATTTGACTATTTCTATTCCTCCTTCTATATCAGTTCTCTCTTAGAGGAGATTTTGCATTTCTATTCTTTGCCTTCTAAGTTTTGTTTACCTCTGATCCATACAATATGAGGCTAAAAATTGAGCAATTGTCACAACATTTAGTCGCTCAATCATTTTCTTCTCCAAAACCCATCTCTCCGACTACTTGGCCGTCTTTTCTAAAGCAAAATACCAAAAGAAATCAAGCCATGTTATGCAAATTTGATCTTTTAGGCACTGGCATATCGACACGGCTCTTGACCCCTCCACCTTTCAACAAATTGGTCTCAAGAGGCCAGAGTCTGAAACGAGCTTGCAGTGCAAATTTTGATGAGTTCTGTGGTGAAGATTTATCCGAACAAAGGTTTGATTTGTTGGACGACAAAGAGGATGAAGAACACAGTAAGAACATGACCATTTGTACAGTTTCCGGGACAAGTTCTTCTATGCATGAAGAAAGCAAATATAGTAGGAATATGTCATTCATGAATTCATTTTTAGAGCCCCTGATGCTTGGAATACACCCCGAGCCACCGGAATGGCCAGAAAGGGATGTAATTATTCGGGCAAGCATTGAACAGAAGGCAAACAGCATGGAACTTCCGCTGTCGCTTCGGATGATAAAGAAGAAGCAAAAGTGCCTGGAGGGTTCTAGAGATTTAGGAGAGTCATCTTGCTCTTCAGTGAAAAAGGCCTTCTCTTCAATGGTGTTCATCATTCTAGAGTTACAGAGCAATGCATTACAGATGAGAGAGGCACTGTGCTATGAAGATTTAGAGGGGATTGGGTGTAAAGTTCAGAGAGAAATGCATGCTTCCTTTGCCTGGTTGTTTCAGCAAGTGCTTTCTCGAACACCGATTTTGATGGTATATGTGATGACCCTCTTAGCCAATTTCAGTGTGCATTCTGTGGCCAACAACATTGCCATTCAAGACCATCCATCACTGGGTATCTTGTGTGAAACAACAGAGACAGTAGCAGTGACCGAGAGACAGGATCAACAACAATCACAAGTGGCAATGAAGTTATTTTCAGACTCAAGCGACAATGGTGGTGACACGAAGTTTCATCCGGTTGCTGGTGAGGCTGGGGGAGGGGACAGTTACTTGGGCAGATCATTGCCGTCTATTGAATTTCCTAATTTTGTGCCTGATGATCTATCCCAGTTTTCTTCCCATGAGGATCACAAAATGAATGAAGAGGAGGCGGGTTTGTGGAACTCAGTACTTGATGAAGCTAAGAGGACACAAGCTGAGTTGAGAGATGATGTTCTTGATCATGAGATGATAAAAAGGTTCATTTCACCTGTGACTGTGGAGCTTGAACCTGACAATTACATAGAGTATTGTCGGACTGATCTTCTATATCAGATGGGTTTGTCTGAGGAGCCTAATAACCCACTTCTACTCTGTAACTACGCTCAGTTCCTGTTCCTTGTTGCTCGTGACTATGACAGGTGATTCTCCCAAACTTGTATAATTTTGTCTAAGCCTTTTGCATTCTTTATTGACTGTTGTTTGTTTGATCAGCAGAGAAATTCTGTTAGATAGAAAATTGTGTTGGTGTAAGTTTAGTTGAGGAATTTTATCTGACACATGGATACATAACTTTCCCAACATTGACAAATTTGATATCCATTGCACAAGGTCAGATATGTTGGTCATGATCCTGTCTTGGCATTGATATGAATCCTTAGCATGTCAATGTGTTGTCAGTAGTGAAAGGCTAATTAGCTAAACCCAATATTGAAGCTTGAGTAAGGAATGAGGATGTAAGCCTTTTGGATACCGATGTTGGGGCTTATTTGTTTTTCATTATTAATGTTGAGAATCCTCAGTCCACATTGGGCATTGCCAAACACTGTTATGTGGATTTAGCTTCTTTGAAGGGATGAGTCTAATAGTTTGGAATTCTTACACCCAAGTATTGCAGTGGTCACTTGAAGATAATCCAGAATTTCTATACTCACTATGTGATGAATTTTGTCAAGTATATAACTATACATATATTTAGCTAGCCTACATAGATCAGTTTTATCTAATAGCTTGAAATGGAAAATGGGAGTGAGAAATATTGATCTTGTTATGGAACTTGTAGCACTGGTGATCATAGTATCTTTGTGTTTTACTCTTGGCATGCCAATTATTTTACCCCCACATGGTTTGGGAAATTATGTTGCTGATGTTGGTTGTGTGTGTGTATTACTTGTGGAGTTTTGCAGGGCAGAGGAGTGCTTCAAGCGTGCCCTACAAGTGGAACCAGCGGATGCGGAGGCCCTGAGCCTCTACGCAAATTTCTTGTGGTTAGTGAGGAAGGATCTTTGGGGAGCAGAAGAAAAGTATCTACAAGCCATGGCAGCTGAACCAGATAACTCTAATCATGCATCTAAATATGCCAGTTTCTTGTGGAGCACTGGTGGTGAAGAAACCTGTTTCCCCCTTGAAACTCCTTAAAACAACAGCAAGGCCCCAAATTTGTAGAAAAAAGTTGAGAAGGATATGGATGTGCATCTTGTCTCATCCTTTACAAATTTCTGGATCAATGCTTGACAGAAGGAAGTTGATACAGAGAATGTTTCGATAACTTCCCAAGATCGATGAAACAAGAAGCAGCGTAGTGGTAGAAGTATATTTCCTTTCATTAAATGGAAATTGGCAAGTCCCAGATCAGTGGATTTTGGCATATGTGAATTAGGAATTTAGGAGAATAAAGAATTGGAAGGGGAAGAGGGCTGTTCAACATTGGACAAGTTTGGACTCATTTTGAGTTAAAAAATGTCCTTGAAGAACTCTTAGGAGTTAAGCGGTTGATGTGATTCCATTCCTCTTGTAATGTAGTAGTGCAATAACACTGCACATGTGTGGAATAGGTGCTGGTGTGGTGCCTCAAGTTAATGAGGCATTGTAAATACTTTAGGAATTTTGTACTTAGTTTGAGGTTGGAGAGCAATTCAATGAGTTGCTGCATCATTATACCATACCATGTATCTGTCAACATTGCAGGATCTGTATCGTGACAGTTTACATAAAGTAATGGTTGCATCCAATTTTGATGACTCTCTCTGATTTGATGAAGAAATACGCTTTGCAACAAACCATATTGATTATATGTAGTATAAACACAGAATGAGCTAAAGTATGATGAATGCGGATTCAAATAATGTTAGCAGAGCAACATAACTTGTTTTCCTTTCTAATTGTAGGGATAAGGATCAAACCTTAATCATAACCCTTCTTCCTACAAGCCATGCCTTTTTCTATTGTGCTGCAATGGCTTCTCTGCACTGCAGCAGCTGTGTGCAGGGCCCACAACATTGTGAGACACCCGATTCAAGTTTTGAATTTTTCTTAAATTTTAGTCTTTGAATAGAAGTTGCTGCCAAGTAAGGGGTTTTGAAAGTCGTTCAATCTAATGCTTTTTTCTCAAAGAAAAATAGGTGAAAATGTATGCAAACCATCACTTGACCAACAAAAATTGAGTAAAAGATTTCTCTTGATGTGTTTAGATGGGGTCATGCCCTTTGGTTTTTGCAGAATAGGGCACCAAATATCCTTCTACAGTTCTACCGAATATAACCTTTCTGAAAATGGAGCTACCACAAGTAGTGATAGACTTTTCATGGCATCCCAAAAGTTAATGGTACATACACTGAAATAAACCTGAACCAAATACTAATAGGTACTACAAGATAGAGGTGCTTTCGAACACTCCATATAGCACAATGGTGTCAATTTCATTGCTTATTCTAAAATTACAGATCCATTGAAATTGAAAATTTATTGTGATGTTAGAATTAAGGGTTCAAAATTGAAACAGTTTATCAACGTGGAAGTAAGACTGTATACATTTGACCCTTTCAGACTCTACAATAACTAGTCTCATGCGATAAACTAGTCCTACCCCCCTCTCTCTCTCTCTCTCTCTCTCTCTCTCTCTCCATTCATACTCTTGTCTCTGGCTTTGTGTGAGTTAGCATAAATGTGATGCACATGAAAGAGGCAATCAAACATGAGTTGAGCACGTGGGGCCGTTTCAGACTCTACAATGACGAGTCTCATGAGATAAACTAGTCCTAACACTCCCCCCCTCTCTCTCTCTCTCTCCATTCATACTCTTGTCTCTGGCTTTGTGTGTGAGTTAGCATAAATGTGATGCACACGAAAGAGGCAATCAAACATGAGCACGTGGGGATCTAAACTCTCAAGCTCTCTTTCCATACGGCAATCAAACATGAGCATGTGGGGACCTAAACTCTCAAGCTCTCTTTCCATAGTCCGATGTCTACTTGGGCATTTGATTTTGCCTACTGGCCCATGGCATTATTCTTAACTGAGACCCGGCCCATTTCTATGGCTTAGCTAACTCCATTCTGTTTCGTAAGAGGCTCCTTCCAATAATTGGTCTGGGCTACCCGTTTTGACTTTTGAGTTCAGTCTTGTGATCAGATTTTAAATTCACCGACAAGAAATGATGAACAATAATTTCTTCGAATTTTACTTGTAGTATAATAGTATATATTCTACTAAGCATGGATACATATACAGTATATGTATACTATGATATTATTGTTAAAAAAAATTATATTTTAATGTTTAAAATTTATTAAAAATATGTTTTGAAATATTTAAGAAATATGGATACGTGTTAAAAATATATGAAAAAATATTTTAAAATTATGAATACGTTTTAAAAGTATAAAACACGCATTTACAAGTATTCAAAAACTAACAATATATGATATAGACACGAAATTAAATGGCAAGTAACTATTTTGTACAAACATTAGGCTGTTTTCAAACAACCTTTCATACTTTTGATTACCGGGTACCAAACTAGATAATGACCATTTTTTTGAAAAAAAGAAAAAGAAAAAGCCACCATGTATCAGACATGCCATTTTGATTAAAGATTACTTGCTTCTTGAACTCAAAGGCTAAGTAGACTAAATCAGATCAAGAAAATTGACTAATAAATGCATGCACATGGTTGCACATATTTGCATCTCATAAAATCCGTAATTTGCTTTCTTTTGGCTTGATTATTTGGGTTAATTTTCATTTTGAAAATCATTTTACCTCGATAAGAAGGGGTCCACAGTCCGCTCCATCCATTCCCCAATTTGGTTTTGTAGTTGCTGAAAATTTGAATGCATAATTTAGATAAAATTCGGTAGCCCTCTCTCCTAATTGTGTGGTTATTATGATGGACGACAATCTTCTTCTCTATTTTTTCTATTCCGATGTTTTACGATTTTTATGGTTCAGAATGCTTTCACTTAAACTATAATTAACTTCGAGTTGTAATTTTTTCAAAATAAAATAGTGTTATTTGATAAAAAAAAAATAATGGAGATATTATGTAGACCATAGTAGAAGTCTCTCTCTCTCTCTCTATATATATATATATACACACACACACACTGAGGAATGCGGCTGCATTGGCCGGTGTTGAAAAACCATGGACTAGAGGGACGTGGGCTCGGTGGCTGCAATGGCCGGTGGTTGAAGAAAACGACCTAGAGGTAGTACAATGAGGGTGGTTCGAGTGGTACATATGCTCTAATCATATTGCCTGCCACACATGGATTGTTTCGTTAACTTTTTGCTTTTTGCTTCTCACCCAATTTTTCATGATTTCAATATTCACCTTTTCCACTCACGCCATTACACAGAGGCACTAAAGTCATACAGACTATACACTATTATAATGTCGACTATTGTGAAGGGCTTCATCTTGATTGCTATGTTTTGTTACCATTAGTAGTATTTTATGTGCCTAATATGCCAAAAATACAAAGCTAACACCATCAAACACAATATACAAGTGGATATATACGTAACGTTGTGACATATATTGGGAAAAAAAGTAGTGGGTTTAAATTGATAGGCGGTTGCTCATAATTTTAATATGTTCATCCAATACCTAACTCATTGCTTGTCGTCAATTATTTAAACACTCTCTCTCTCTCTCTCTCTCTATATATATATATATATTTGGGTAGGTATCATTTGATTACGTTGAGAATTGTGTGTGTTGAGCTAAGAATAGAAAAATGTTAAGCACATAATTAACTCATTAAAACCTACTGTATTGCAAACTGTAGTAGGAAAATAATGACCATATATTGATTATCTATACTTTTTCATACACAAATTGTTGTGGTTAGAATTTTTTTTTACAAATGCATATTGTTATCTGGGTGGACTCGGTTTAATATCTTTTTAATTGAATTTTCAAAAAATAGGTCTTTGAAATTGTCAACCAAATAAACTTTTATACACTTTTTTGAATTTTTATTTATCAAAAAATAAATAATTATGTTCAAAAAAATTGAACCAAACAGGTCTTATAATTTTTTTCCTTTTTTTAAGGCTTAGAGACATTCTATAGGTTAGAGCAGTGAGCTCATAATATGATTCTGTTTGTTCTCTCCTAGTGGATATATATGGATGTATATAATTGAGATGATAGCTAGGTCACCCGTATTAGTTTTTGTTATCCTTAATTATAATTAAGAATATTAAATTAAATAAATCAGTTGACATGAGTAGTGTAATCCAATTCCATGAATCAATCCTTATCTTATAAAAATTAAGAGCCAGCGAGGAAATTCCATTGGTTCTTAACTATTGTTGTCAGAACTCAATGATGGACTGGATTCGTTTTGTTAATGGTTTTTCCTTTTTTTTTACAAGTCATAGAGAAAATAGTGACAGAAACATGACATTACCATAAATAATATTATATTAAAAAATATGGTCATTTTTTTATATTCCTGTTATCATTTTCAAAAAATAAAAAGTCATAACAAGAAATGTATTTTCTTTTTTAAAAAAAGTAATTTTAAAAAATTGAGAAACGATTAAACATAAGTTAAAAATTTAAAATGAAGTTGAAATTGAAAGCATCAAATATAATTTGTTTTTTTTTATAAAAATAGCAATACAACTAATTTTTAATTTATATTTTTAAAAAAATTAAATAAAAAATGACAACATTAGCAACTAATTTTCAGAACAACTAATTTTCAATCTTTAATCCAGCAACTGAGAGAGTATTCTCACAGTAAATACACTCGTTCTTAAAATTCCAAAATAATCCTAAATCCTAATCTTACCAACATATTACTTACTATGCCGTGCACCTACGTGTCAAAAATCTACTGGTGCAGTCTGCAAGCTATGTGACGTGTCATGCAGGGAAGCAAAAGATAATTTTGACACGGAAAAGACGTGATGAATAATAAGCAAACCCATCATGGCCGTCTAAATCCCTCGCACCGATGTTGGTCCCACCACATTATTTCTCCAGTAATTGCACCTGAAAAAGCCCTAAATTACCTCCTGCATGGATCACATTTTGTTCCACTTAAATGTTGTTGGACGGTGGTCCTCCTCAGTCCTCATCTATCAAACCTCATACATGTGTGGACAACATTTTGCCACCTAAGAATTCAATCAAATGAAACACACCACAACCGACCAAAAGCAACGTCGTTTTCAACGAGGGTATTTAAGTCTTTCCGCGACAAAATAATGAATAACAACTAAATAATAATAATGAATGGTCGGTCGCATGATTGCTAAAATAAAATCATTTAATCAGCGTCACAGTGTCCCACCGTCAAGCCTATATAAAACTCCACCACTCCCCTCCCTCACTCCATCAAACGGTCACTTACTAACCACCACACCTAGAGAGAGAAAGACAGTCAAGTCTTTGTGATTTGTGGTAGAGAGAGAGAGAGATGGAAGGAAAGGAAGAGGATGTTAGATTGGGAGCCAACAAGTTCCCCGAGAGGCAGCCGATCGGCACGGCGGCTCAGGGCGGTGACAAAGACTACACCGAGCCGCCACCAGCTCCGCTGTTCGAGCCGGGCGAGCTGAGTTCCTGGTCGTTTTACCGAGCCGGCATAGCCGAGTTCGTGGCCACTTTTCTCTTCTTGTACATCACCGTTTTAACGGTAATGGGCGTTGTCAAGTCCCCAACTAAATGTCCCACGGTCGGAATTCAAGGCATCGCTTGGGCCTTCGGTGGCATGATATTCGCTCTCGTCTACTGCACTGCCGGCATCTCAGGTCAGACCCTCATTCTCTCTACATATCTATTGTATATGTGTGTACGTATGTATATATGTGTGTGTATATATATATATATATATATATATTTGTTTTTATGATATATGTGGGATTGTTTCAGGTGGGCATATAAATCCGGCGGTGACGTTTGGGTTGTTACTGGCGAGGAAGTTGTCGTTGACTAGGGCAGTGTTCTACATGGTGATGCAGTGCCTTGGTGCGATATGTGGTGCTGGTGTAGTGAAGGGGTTCATGAAGGGGCAATATGATGTTCTTGGTGGTGGGGCCAACTCTGTGGCCCATGGTTACACAAAGGGCGATGGGCTTGGTGCTGAGATCGTTGGTACATTTGTGCTTGTCTACACTGTTTTCTCTGCCACTGACGCCAAGCGTAGCGCCAGAGACTCCCACGTTCCTGTAAGCACAAATATATACTTCTCCTCTCTCTTTATATATATATATACGCATGCCAAAACGACCTTAATAGGATCTTCATTTGATTTTATGAATAAATAAACTTTTTTTACCCATGGTTTTCAGTTTTAGCTGTTGGATGTTACTACCATTCAATTCAGACATCAAGTAATAAAAAATGTAGACATATAAAAATTGTCGAAATCATAATTCAACAAATCTCTTTTAAATTTACATGTCAACAAGATAAGTGGGATAGACGGAATCCTTAATTTTTATTTTTATTTTTCTGTGATAGTGAGTACTATTTTTCATAAATTTGACATGTATGTATATATTTACTCGAGATATATAATATCACAAATTTGTGATTTCTGATGATGGTGTAATTGGACGGTCAGATTTTGGCACCATTGCCAATTGGGTTCGCAGTGTTCTTGGTACACCTTGCAACCATTCCTATAACCGGTACTGGTATAAACCCAGCCAGGAGTCTGGGGGCAGCAATCATCTACAACAAGGCCCACGCTTGGGATGACCATGTAAGCACCACTTCTTTATTTTGTCCTTTAACAATCTGTGGTCCCAGTTACAAACCAAATGTTAAGAGCCACATGTGATCGTTATCAATAATAAACCTTTATTCTTATTGTATGGTATTTATGTTGCAGTGGATTTTCTGGGTGGGACCATTCATTGGTGCAGCACTAGCAGCTCTCTACCATCAGGTCGTGATCAGGGCAATCCCATTCAAGTCGAAGTGATGCTTTTATTTGTGGCCGTTGATGTTTCACACATGCAAACGAACACCTTTGAGTCTATCCATTTTCCTTTGTTTTTGTTTCTGTTTCTGGCAATGTATTTGTATAACTTATCTATGTAGGCATGGCATATTCTCAAGGGCTTTGCTTTTGATTTAAGTCCAAGAGAATATGCTAGTGGGGGTGGGCCTATCAAAAGATGCTGGGCTTTTGGATTTATTATTATATGTGTGTGGCTGTGTAATGTATATTTGTCGTAATAGCACACTCTTTTCTATTTTTTTTAAAGAAAGATTGCTCTTTTCATATCTTGCTTCTTTGCAATGTATGTATGCTGGTGTAACGTCAGTCTGTCCAAGTTTTTATGAGAAGATTTTTATTTCTTCCACATATCCACACACATATATATATACACTTCTTCCACATATCCACACACATATATATTACACACACACACATACACATACACATACACATACACACGTATTACTAATGAGTTATGGTGCAATTTGTTCACTTAGTCTTACCTCAGTCAAATACATATATATATATATATATATGTGTGTGTGTGACTTTAAGGCCCAGTTTGGTTGAAAAGTAACTAAAGAAAAATAAAGGAAAGAAAATGGAGGGATATGTTTTTTTGTTTTTGTTTTTGTTTGGTATGAATTTTTTAATGAAAAAGAAAAGATATTGAAAGGTTTGAAGGGATAAATTAAGGATAAATAGTAGCTTTTGTTATTATTCAAAAAATAGGAGAAAATGAAGGGAAAGTGTGACGACCTCTGTGGACGGGTGTGGTGTAGACGAATACTGGCAGGCTACGCGTGTCACGATCCCACATCGCCTTAGCGGGTGAAGGTGAAATGCTATATGTATGTTCATCACTAGGAATGGCAACGGGTCAGTTATGGGACAAGAATCCCAATCTCCATTCCCATAATCGTTTGATTTTTAAAATCCAATAACTGTCCCATTACCGGTTATAAATTCTCCCCTTCACCCCATCCCTGCCCCATAACTGACTTAACCCACCCTGCCCCAAACCGCCCCTCCCCATAATCAGTTAAAATCATTTGATTCATACATTTTTAATATTCTCCAAACATTAACATTTTACCCTTTCCAAAATTTTCTTATTTATTTTTGTTGTCCTTGCTTAAAATAAAGGATTGCACAACTTCTAACAAAATCAAATATTTTGAAAATTAACATTTTTTGAAGTATATATACACAAGTAATATAATATAATATACTAACAATTAAGTGTAGTATAATCGAGGCGGGTTTTAAATGGGATGGGGTGACCTTGCCCCGACCCCGCCCCGAAACCGACTGGATTTCAAATAACAAAATCCATCATCGTCTCATTTAAATAAACGGTTCTCCAAATTCGCCTTAAATTGGGCGTGGCGGGTCCCCGCTAAGTTGGGAATTTTTGCCACCCCCTATTCATCACCCTTCTATGACATAATGTGTTTTAAAATTGTGATGACTGTGAACCCACCAGAACTCCACAACTGACCCCTTAAAAAGTCTTTGGTCAGGGGGATGTGTCGGGAGATGGTGGGGCTTTCTTAGAGAAAGGCAACCATTTTTTAATGTTGTTAATGGTAAATTTTTTAAATAGTTTCATTTCCTTTCTTTCCCCAAACATGTTAACTATCATTTCCTTTACTAATCAACCAAACACAATAAAACTTTAATACTATCATTTCCTTTCCTTTTCCTTTCTCTCATCAGTAATGTTATCCTTTTTTTTTTCCATTGTACCAAACATAGCCTAATGATAACCCATAATTAAAACCTCACTTGTTTCCTTTGTCATTGTTCTAATTGTAGCTAAAATTTATCATATATACTTTTACCACGCCAATCTATCTCTTGTTTTTTATAACCTCATATTTGAGGCTGTAAATGACCTAAGTCATTCGCAAACAACTTGAAATCGGCTCAACAAGAGCTCGACTCATGTTAACGAACTAAGCTCAAACAAAACTTTTAAGTTCATTTTGTAAAACAGTCAGAGCTCAAACAACTTTGAACTCAACGAGCATGTGAAAATAAACACATGTTCGTAAACAAAGCTTGTCAACGAGCATGTGAAAATAGCTATATTTGTACGTGTGTATATTAAACATTCATATCAGGCTTTGAGATTATATCTAGGCCCAATTTACTTTTAAGACTTTATATCCCAAATAATATTCCAGTTATAGCCCAGTCATTAGTATAGCTCAAGTAAGTCATAAAATCATCAAGGCCCAATTTACTTTAAAACTATTTATCCCAAATAATATTTCAACTATAACCCAAGTATTAGTATAGCCCAAGTAACCCATAAAATCATAAAGCCTATGTACACATTACAAACTCTAACTCTAACATTTTAGAAATCTCTCACTCAAACATACACACCCTTCTAACGGAACGTTCAGTAATCTCTCTCTCACACACTTTGTGTTGTCTTCCCCTTTGCAATCGATAGATGGAAACATGGTGGCTACAAGTAGTGGCATTCCAATTGAGATCCATTGCATAGCCAATTGAAGGATTAAATACCAGCTTTAAGTCCCAGTTGCATCGTGATGGAGATCAAAAGGATATTGAGTTAATATCGTTGTTGATTGCCTCCAAATATATCCAAAAATATATATATATATATATATATATATATATATAGCATGGCACATGACATGATCAATAATGCAACTGAGGTTAACCTCCTTTGTTTGGGATATTTATATGTAGGCAAAACTTCTGCTCTCAACTTCTTTGGTTTGGAATATGTGATATACGGTGGTTGAGTTGGTAAAGCAACTGTTGTCAACTTCTTGGAATCATTTTCAACAACTTTAGTTGGCATTGGCTATAAATAACAAGTCTCATTCAAGGAAGGGTTTGCATTCACTTTTTTTAAGACTTGCACTTTCATTCCTAAGTTAACTCTTAGTTAACTGCTCTTTCAATTCTAGGAATATCTTGTAACATTAATTTTTAATCCACTAATCAAGACTTTTGTAACTTAGTTCCGACAATTTCCCTTTGTTTGTAATTTATAATGTATTATCAATGGAATTCCTTTTTAAATTCATTTTCCTTCGTATGTAGAAGGACGGACCTCTCTTATCGTCACTTGATCATCAATACCAATATTTCAATAGTCCGATTCAAGTCACGGTCAACTCAAGAGAATATTGTTATTGTTATGCACACACATCCCTCTCTTACAGTCGTTTGATCATAATACCACGTCATGGTCAACTCAAGATAATATTATTATGCACACACCTTCATCGAATATATATATATATATATATATATATATATATATATATATATCTTTGTAACTTTTTGAAAAAATGTTTGTAAACGAGAGTTTCGAGTTGATATCCCTCTCTTACAGTCGTTTGCCACATTCTTCTCCTTCAAGGAAGTGGTGTAATATTCCCGAGTAATAACTTGATTTCCCCTTAAGTTTTTAATGCCATAATCGGTAGAAAATCGCATGAGGAAATGGTAAGTGGATGTAACCGCCTTCATGGCATTCAAAGTAGTTCTTCCTACAATAACGTTGTAAGTAGACGGGCAATCCACCACAAAGAAGGTCATCATCTTCGTGACTTGTCTTGGACTTGTACCCACGGTGCTTAGAAGGGTAATGATACCAAGCAAAAATAGCTTCTCCCCAAAGAATCCGATAAGTGGGGACTTAGTAGGCTTAAGTCTTTCCTAACCAATATTCATCTGGTCAAAGGCCTCTCCAAAAAGAATGTTAACAGAACTACCATTGTCGATCAGCACCCGTCTGATTATGAAATTGGCGATAGTCAATGTGACCACCAGAACATCGTCATGCGGTTACTGAATTCCCCGCGTATCTGCCTTTAAAAAAGTTATGATCTGATTTTCTATTCGAGGATGCTTGGCTTAGGGGGCAATTCGCTTACTTCGCCCACTTTGTGAAAATTTATGACTTTCCTTACATGCGATTTTTGAGCCATCTTTGATTCTCCACCGCCTGCAAACCCACCAAAGATAAACTTGATCTCTCTCAGTGGAGGGTTTCTTTTGGCAATATCATCTTTGTCGTCACATAGGCAGTTCTTTGTCCCCCTCTCATCTCTAACCACAAATCTGCACAGTTGACCCATACGAATCAAACTTTTAATTTGTTTCTTTAAGTCATTGCACTCATTTATGTCATGTCCACGATCATGATGAAACCACAATATTTGTAATGATTCAAAGTAGCTCTTCGCGAGATCAGTTCTTAGCTATGGGGGTTATGTCACTGCCGGATCATTTTGAATCTAGAGGAGAATTTGACTTGTCGATATGTTTAATGGGGTAAAATTGAGTCCCTTATCTCAATATGATGGTCTATCGCTCAGATCTCGCGCTGTCATGCCATATTTAGGGCCCATTTGTTACTTACTAGAATGTCCTCCCCTTTTTTTTCTGTTTTTCTATAATCATCTCATTTTTCCTTTCGTGCATTATTGGCATCATCAACATTCATGTACTTTTAGGCCTGTATGAGTAGCTATGACATACTTTCTAGTGGATGTTTAAAGATTGAATAAAAGAATTTTAAGGGCTGCACCCCTCCTACGAATGCGGTAACTGCTACCTTGTCATCCAAAACATCGACCTGCAACATCTTTCTATTGAACTGGTTGATATAATCTTGTAATGATTCTCCATTGGTTTGTCTTATATTAAGAAAATAGGTTGTGGGTTTCTTGTATTTTCGAGTTGCAATGAAATTGCTCACAAACAACCGGCTTATTTCTTTGAAAATATGTACTGACGCAGGCTTCAGGTTATTGAACTATGCTCGGGTAGAACTTTTCAATGTAGTGGAAAATGCTCTGCACATAATCTCGTCTCGCACTCTTTGGAGGTACATCATAGTCTTGTAGGTCTCAAGATGGTCTAATGGGTCATTGGTCCCATCAAAGTTTTCAAGGGTGGGTATCTTGAACCTATTGGGTAAAAGATAATTCATTACTCTAGAGGTAAAATGGAGGTTGGTTTGTTGGTTTGTTGGACCAGATCCTCCACCATAGCAGGGCCCCTCCCCTTCTTGGCATGGGCCATACTTTCCACATTAGCTCTGAGGTCCTACATATCTATGTCGAGATAAGTAGTTTCCCCTACTTGCCCTGAATCTTCATGAGTACGAGCTCTTTCAGATGGATTCAGATGAATGGGATTAGCCCCAGCTTGCTCGCTTCTCATATGACTCTAGGCAACATCGTCCGCTAGAATCCCACTGTCCCTCGCAATGTAATTCCCCTTTAGATAGGTTGGGTTGAGGTGGCTCCATGATGACACTGATGTTACTGGAGGAAGGAGTTGCAGGATTGTCGCATTTTGTTGGAGTATCTGGATCAAACTCTAATTTAAGTTCTAAATTTGGTGTTCCAATATTGTGACATGCTCCTATTCACTCTGGGACATACTCTAAGAAAGTTTCCTTGACCAAGGAGCAACATGCCTTCTTCTCCAGCTACACGAGGGTTGTGGTTGGTAGGGAGGTCTTGCCCGGCTGGGAAATTGTAACCCAAATGGGGGTTTAAAGCGACACGAGGGTTTTGACCGACGGGATCTTGACCAGCTAGAAGATTGTGACAGACAAGAGGACCCTGGCCGACTAGAAGATTATAACTGGCGGGAGGATCCTGATCGACTGGAAGATTATGATCTGTAGGAGGATCCTGACCGGCTGGAAGATTATGACAGACAAGAGGATCTTGACCGGTTGTGGTCTCTAGCCTAGATCGTAGGTGCATCATGTTTTGTGTAGAAATAATTTGTGATGATTCCCACAAATGGTGCCAACTGATGAAGTAGAAACTGACGCACGATTCGGGTCAACATTAACCTAACAAAGACAAAAAAATGGTAACCGGAAAGACACCGGCATGGTGCCAATCGATTACGCTCTAACGCTCAAGTCAGATATCGAAAATGCTTTAGAAGTTGTAAAAGCACATAGAGGGTATTAATTGCGTACTTGGAATACGGATCACCCATGTAATTATAACAATTAGATGAGAATGTATCTGGGTAGGAGACTAACCCTTCAGTTCTCTAGTTTTACCCGAAGTCGAAAAAGTCGTGGTCCCTGTCCACCTTTCATCCACATCATACAAATCACCCTTGTAACTTGTTGCTGCTACTGTTGCATTGTGCTTGTAGTTTGTTCATCCCTTGAGATTGTTGTAATTTTCACACATATATAATATTGACTTACATTACCAATATATATATATATATATAAACGCATGGGAAATAAATGTGCGTACATGAGTGTGTTCTGAAGTCATGATCGAGTGTGATGTACTAGTGTATGTGTACGTGAATTGGTATGAGTGTATATTCTATGGTCTGTGCATATGCATATTCAATCATGGCGTTGCGTGAGTGTGAGAGATGTTGTGTGTGTAGTGGTGTGAGTGTGTACGTATATGCTATATATATGGCATATGTGTGCATATGTTCAAGCATGGTGCATGAGTGTGAATTGGCACATGTAGTGTGAGTAGGGGTGCACAAAGAACCGGAACTGTTCACTACGATTTTGGATCCAAATTTTAAGAACCATTCACTACGGTTCCGGTTCCAAGTCAAGGAACTGGAACTAGAACTGGAACCGTTAGAAAAATATATATATAATATATAAATTACTAATAATAGCTTTTTAAGTTCTAGTGTTTATATATATATATAAATACTAATACATTCTAAATTATATGTTTTATTTATAAATAAAGTATAAAATATATAATATATAGATAAATACTAATAGTAAGTTCTAATGTTCTATATATTTATATAATATAAGATATATAAATAAATATTAATAACTTCTAATCTATTGTTATAACTAGGAGTGCACAAGTATAAATGTGTATTTTGCCAATGTTTAAAAAAAAAAAAAGTTGACAAGGAACCGTTAGAGAACCAAAATCGCAAAAAATTGGAACCAAATCAAACTCAATGATTCCGGTTCTAAAATTAAGGAACTGTTAAGAACGGTTTCGATTCCAATTTTACTAAAAATTGTAAAGAACCAAATTGTGTGCATCACTAGGTGTGAGTGTGTACATTCTATAGTGTGGGCATGCATGACATGAGTTTGTGTACGTGGTGGAGTTTCATTGTGGCGTATACATGGTGATGTTGGTAGTCAGATGGGTATTATGAAATTAATTAAGATGATTTTTGGGTTTTCACACACACACACACACACACACACACATATATATATATATATATATATATGCATATGGCACTACGTACAGTTTTAGAGATGGGTTTGAAGATCGAGAATTGTTGATGGGGCCGGATGTGAATCTGATGGAGGGTATGTATGTCTGTATGCATGCATGTATGTGAATATTCAGAAAGGTTTATTTGCAGAGAAAATGGGTTTTGTCAGTTAGCAGCTTAGATAATTAAGAGAGTCATTTTTTGCTAAAAATAAATAAAAATAAAAATAAGAGGGAGAAATTGTTTATTGAGTGTGTGATAGAGAGGATAACACGTGAGAAAGATCCTTTCACGTGAATCAGAGGGAGGGAAAAGGAAATTAGAGAAGAGAAGGGGGCTTCACTTATTGATTGAAGTAAGGAAAAAGTGTTGATTGGGTCTACCTCCTATTTAAGGGAATTAGAGAAGAGAAAGGGAATCTGGGCGCACGTGGCTTTCACTTATTGATTGAAGTAAGGAAAAAATGGTGATTGGCCCTACCTACTAATTCTGGAGAATCGAGACATACCCCTAATCATTTTCTCGAGTGTAAAAGCTATTCTTGTCACTTTTGTGACTGTTGGATGAGTAGAGAGAAGAATGCACTGCCTTAGATGAGTCCTGAAATATAATAAATACCTCTGATTGCCTTATCCGGATGCATTTAATAGCCTATTATCTAGGGTTTGTTTTACTACTATCAATTAAATATTACTACTATCATGTATCAGAAAATGGCAACACCTCGCAGTCTAATAAGCGTCGTAAACCCATCACTCCTCTTAGAGCAGCCGGTGTAGCAATGGCTACACAGGCTGGCTATGCCACAAATTGTGGCTAGCTATGTGCTGAAGTGTAGCCCAGCCGCACGGTATAATGCTGGCTGGGCTAGCTACATTTTAATATATTTATGATTTTTGTATTTTATAAAATTATTTAAAATATATTTATTTAATTGTTTGTTTGTGTTTTTTTCAACAACTATTTTTCAACCACTTATGTTTTGAATTTTTTTTTCATTAACATTTTTGTTAACAAAAAAATAAAACAAAATTAATATAAAAACACTACATATTTTCTCACAAATAACTAAATAAAATAAAACAATATTGCATATTTTCTCACAAATAAGTAAATAAATAAAAAGACATTACATTGCATAAAATAAATAACTTGTATAAAAAAATACATATTTTTTCCAAAAATGAAAATACATTATATTTAACTATCAGCTTCAGTTAATTTCTTGACAATTTCATTTTGTTTAGCAATGAGCCATCGTCTTATTGCTTCTGTTGGAGCCTTTACTGGATCTTGAAGCATTATTTTGTCTTTACGTTCTTCTTTAGCCATCCATTCTCTCGATTGTATCTCAAGTTGTTTAGTCCGTTGTTTCTCCATGGCAAGTTCAAGCCTCAATCTCTCTCCTTCAACTGCTGCTTCGCTAAACATGCAGCCTTGTTCGGTTATATCTTACAATTCTGTAAGCAAGTTCTTTTGCAATGATACAAGAGATATATTTTTGTTTTTTCTCTTCTTCATTGCTTTTCGTCCAGCAGGGCGTGTGTCATACGAACCTTCAGTATTTGCTTGTCATTCATCATCGTCAAGGTTTACTGAACTTGGTGTTGATACTCCAGGAGTTGATGAACCCGGTGTTATCGGAATCGATTAAGAGCTATCTGCAAGTTGATTAATATCCAAATTGAATATACTTCTCTTATTTTCTTGCTGAGTTGACATTTGTTTAGCATTACAATGGATATGCCATTTTACCAAATTCCAAAGCACATTCCAACAATACTTGAACTTAAATTCGTGTGTGGTTTGAAGTCTATATATTTCTTTACTAGTCTCCATCTATAAAATAAACAATAATTGATATTAAGAATTTGAATTAAAATTAAGAATTTAACAAAATTACAAAGTAAAAAACTTACTATATCTTGATCGTTCTGGCCACTACTCGGATTGTCTAACACATTTTTGTAGAATCCTGAAAATTTGTTTACTTTTGCTTGAAAGCTTGAAAAAAGGTCCAACAGATTACCACCCTTTCTATCTGTTATGCCTCCCATTTGGCTAACAAATTGAGACTGAATTTTTTCCCACATGCTGGACCTACTTTGATCTATACCCATCACAGCATCTTCACCAATCATGATTCATGCTTTGCACAATGCTATATCTTCTTCTTTGGACCAAGTTCTACTCTTTTGCTTTGAGGGGGGCTCGGATTGAGAAGGTTGAGAGGACTGGTATTGAGAATGTTGACTAGATGAAATTTGGAATTGTGCGTATGAGAAATTATATGGATATTGGGAATGAGGTGGGTATTGGGAATTAAATGGGTATTGAAAATTATATGGGTATTGGGAATGAGGCATGTACTCAGATTGAGTTGAATCTTGAAGGTTCCACCCAGAATTGAATTCAGGTGGTAAATCAGAGTTTGCAGAATGGTTAATGTAAGGGTTGTTGAATGGAGGTTGATGATCCATGGAGTGTCGAAAGATGTGAATTGTTGAAGGATGAGTTTCAGATGTGAATTGAATATTGAAGATAAGAATTGAGTGAAATAAGTGTTGAAAGATGAGAATTGAGTGAAATGAGAGTGATATTTATAAAGATTGATAAAAATATTCTCTCCCAATGACTATATTCTCTTCCAACGGCTATATTCCCAACGGCTATATTCCAATGGCTATATAAATATCTCATTTTATCTTTTGTAATTGCTCAAGTCCATTTTATCTTATTTGATTCCTCAAGTTTGCTTTTTTTCTTTTCTTTGAATTCTTATCTTCATTATCAGAAGAAAAAAAATGGTTTCATCATCACGATCTATAGTAGTGTTCGAGTCAAGTTCTTCAAAAAATTCGTCAGATTCTGATCGAGAGACGGTTTATCAATTCCATCAGAAACGATTGAAAAAGATTCTGGGCATGTTCACGCCTGAGAGAATAAAAACATTATTTCAGTCGAATAAGAGACGGTATATTAAGCGTGATCGGGAGGAGGCAGCTCAGTGACTCTATAAAGATTACTTTGCTAAAAATCCTATTTATACATCTGAGTTAGTTCATAGACGATTTCGAATGCGACGAGAGTTGTTTCTTTGCATTTTGAATGATGTTACAGCTCATGACAACTTCTTCAAACAGAAACCCGATGCTACCGGTCGTATGGGGTGCACCCTTATACAGAAGATGATAGCTGTAATACATATACTTGCCTATAGAATTTCAACAGATCTTTGTGATGAGTACACAAAGGTTGGCGAGTGCACTGCGATCCAAAGCTTGAAGAGGTTGTGTGATGCTATAATTGCATTGTATGCAGACCAATACTTACACTCATTAAACGAAAACGACATTGTACGTCTGCTTGAAGAAAGGAAAGAAAGAGGATTCCCAAGTATGCTTGGCTCTATAGATTGTATGCATTAGGAATGGAAGAACTGTCCTACAACGTGGCATGACACGCACAAAGGGAGAAGTCGTAAGCCTACCCTCATACTAAAGGCAGTTGAATAAAAAAATCTATGGATCTGGCATGCTTTCTTTGGTATGGTTGGTTCATACAATGATGTGAATGTCTTAGATCATTCTCCAGTATTCAACTGTATCATCAATGATACAATGACTCCAGTTAATTATGTGGTGAACAGGCACCAACGTACACTGGGGTATTACTTATCTGATGGTATAGATCCTAAATGGGCAACTTTGATGCAGATGATCTCGCACCCAACTACTGAAAAGAGAAATTATTTTCTCAAATACAAGAAGCCGTTAGGAAGGATATTGAACGGGCATTTGGTGTACTGCAAATAAGATGGGCTATAACGCATGGACCAGTGTATTATTGGAAAAAAGAAGACCTGAGCAAGATAATGAGAACTTGCATCATATTACACAATATAATTATAGAAGACGAGCAGGATACCAACATTTTGGATTGGACACCATCGCCGGATGAAAATGTCTCCCTTCCACACTACAATCAAGACCGATCATTTTTGGCAGCACACATACATACTCGTCTTAACAAGATTCGCAATGGAGATAACAATTTAGATCTCGGGAGAGATCTCATGAACCATTTGTGGGATAAATATGGTAATGAATAAGTTGAAAGAAAATATTCTCTTCAATGTAATTTTCCATATTGTTTGTGATGAATAAAATTATTTGTTTTACTTTTCTTATCATTAATATATTGACAATTTATTTAAAAAATAGTTCAATAGACAAAGAACTATTTTTTTTATATAAAAAACAAAAAGAAACAAAATTATAAGTAAAGAAACAATTTTTTTTAGCCAATATACAAAGGTAGATAGACCCAAATAATGAAAGAAACAAAATAAATAATAATAATAACAAAAAAATTAGACAATAATATATCCTTTAGTGTAAATATTATGTTTATATAAACATATATTAGAATAAAAAAAATTAAGTAAAAGGAAAGCAAAAAATTAGAAGAAAAAGAAATGAAATAACGAAACTAGAAGAAAGAGGAAATAATGAAAGAAATAAGAAAAGGGAAAAGAAAAAAAAATGACTCAGACGACATTTTGGCTGGCCATGAGGCTGGCTCTGCAAAACAGAGCCAACTCGATAGCGAGCTTGGGCTGGCCCACTTGTGGCCAGTCCCACACCAACCCAAAAGCTGGCCAGATTTTGCGCCAGCTAGCAAGAAATGCTACTACACCGCTTGCCCTTAGAAACACTCATAGTGGTATTATGAAACCAATGTCAGCCTCTGACCGATGAACTGACAGCTCTACATCACAGCATTCTACAATAAGGCTCATCAGAGCAGTTTCTGCAACAATTTGCTTGGTTGGAATGTATTATTCATTCGAGCACTCGAAGCTTTATAGAGACAAGAATCACTGGTTCAAATATGCAGACAGTGGTTAGTCCAGGTTGGTGTTCTTTATCTTTCACACTGGTTTGATAGGCTTTCTGATGTGGCGTCCTCCGATCCTCAAGGTTGACATTGATATGAAGGCCAAGATCGGAATAGAGCTCATATGCATGATCTTGGCTGGATCGGAGCTGCCTCCTATGAGGTGACTAGATCCATACACCCTCGCCCTTTTGATGAAGGGTTGCAATATAACTTATGCAAATGTCAACCAAAGCTTAATATCAATGAATTTAAGCTCCATCCGATCGACTTGAGAGGGTGTGCTGAGTGTTTTGTCTTTTCCCAAACCCAACTATATTCCCTTAAAGATGAGTCGGACCTTCTTGACTTATATCTCATTGGATTTCATGTTTGTGGGTGTCAATATAGCGAATGCAACAAGCCTTTTAAACCCCTAGACACGTCTAGTGGACGAGTGAAGTCTCATTGGGTATAACATACTTGTTAACCTCACAAAAATATGCAAAAATGAGCTATTCTCTTAGTTATCAACTAAAATGACCCCCGCATTCTAGTGTATGGCAGAAAATAAGAATGCTAGGAATCTCACTGTTGGACACACATCGACGGATGATTTGATTGGGGCAATACTTGAATAGTTGAGGATTGTCCCAAAAGTATATACGTACTCGGGAAAAGAAGTGATCATTTTCGTATTTGGACCAAGATGAGGGAATATTCCCGGTAACTAAGAAATTGACTATGTCAGCATACCATGGAAGTTGCTCATGAGTGACCCCAAAAAGTTGCTCATCCGGGAAGGATTTGCAAACTAGAATTGGATCATGGTGGCACTCAATGAGAATTCAAGAAAAGTGGTTAGCTACCACATTCTCAGTACCCTTCTTATCCCGGATCTCAAAATTAAACTCTTGTAATAAGAGTATCCATCGGATCAGCCAGGGTTTTGTGTCTTTCTTGGCCAACAAATGTCTGAGAGCGGCATAGTCGAAGTAGACAATGACCTTGGATCCTAAGAGATAAGATCTAAATTTATCCAAGGCATAAACAACTGCAAGTAACTCCTTTTTCGTAGTTGTATATTTCATTTGATCTTCGAAAATGGATTTACTTGCATAGTAAATAACATGCGACAACTTGTCTATACGTTACTCTAAGACAGCACCCATAGCAAAATCGATTGCGTCACACATGACTTCAATTGGGAGAGCCCAATTTGGAGGGGTTAGAATTGGAGCAGTTGATAGAAGAGTGCGGAGAGTTTCAAAAGATTCAAGGCATGCTTCATCAAAGTGGAATAAAATATCTTTTTTAAGAAGCCGACATAAGGGTTGGGATATTTTGCTAAAATGTTTGATGAAACGACGGTAAAATTCCGCATGCCCTAAGAATGAATGAATGCCCTTCACCGATGAAGGTGGAGGAAGCTTAGCAATGAGTTCAACCTTGGCTCTATCAACTTTTATGCCTCTTTTGGACACAATGTGTCCGAGGACAATACCCTCTTGAACTATGAAATGGCTCTTTTTCCAACTAAGGATTAAATTCATGTCCTTACAACGCTTGAGTACAAGTGTAAGATTATGAAGGCACAAATCAAAAGAAGGTCCAAAGACTAGAAAAATCGTCCATGAATACCTCTAAAAACCTTTCCACCATATCTGAAGAAATAGACATCATGCACCGTTGAAAAGTTGTCGGTGCATTGCATAGCCCAAAGGGCATGCGTCTATAAGCAGATGTTCCGTATGGACAAGTGAAGGTTAATTTCTCTTGGTCTTGCGGGTCTATTGCTACTTGATTATAGCTGGAATATCCGTCTAAGAAGTAATAAAAGCTTGGGCCCGCAAGCCTCTCTAGGATTTGATCTATGAATGGAAGTGGGAAGTGATCTTTCCTAGTGGAAAAATTGAGTTTCCTATAATCAATACACACCCTCCATCCGGTGGTTGTGCGTTGAAGAACTAACTCTCCTTGTTCATTTAAGAGCACAGTGATGCCGAATTTCTTTGACATCACTTGTGTGGGACTCACCCACTTGCTATCTGAGATGGGGTATATGATACTAGCATCTAACAATTTTATAACCTCCTTCATGACTACTTCTTTTATGTTAGGGTTTAATCTATGTTGCACATCTCTCGAGGTTTTTGCATCTTCTTCCAAATGTATGCGATGCATACAAATGGAAGGATCTATGCCAGTTAGGTCGGCAACGCTCCACCCTATTACGCTTTTATGTTCCGTAAGTACCGTTATGAGTGAACACTCTTGGTCATTTGTTAGATTTGAAGATATGATGACCGGAAGGGTGTCCCTTGGGTCAAGGAACACATACTTAAGAGTAACCGGTAAAGGCTTAAGCTCAAGTTGTGGAGGAGACACAAGGGATGAAATTGGAGGAGTACTTGAAAAAGGAGGAAAAGGCTCTATCGGTGCCTTCCATTTTGAAAAGTCATTTACAACATTGACATCAAATATTGTATTTACATCTTTAATTGATTGCTTGATGTCAAAGTCGTTACTATTGAAGTGACTTAGGCACGCCTCTAAATGATCTTTGGTTAAGATGTGAGGGAGCACTTCTTCAACAAGTTTATCCACAATATCTACACAAAAGCACTCGCTTTCATCATTGGAAGTGTGGTGGAATGCATTGAAAATGTTCAACCTTACCTTCATATTCCCGAATGAGATGTTCATCACCCCGGTACGGCAATTAACGCAAGCGTTAGTCGTAGCCAAGAAGGGACGACCTAGAATGATCGGAATATGACAGGTAGGGTTTTGGACAGGTTCCGTATCAAGGACTATAAAGTCCACCGAAAAATAAAGTTTGTCCACTTGAATAATTACATCTTCAATGATGCCACGTGGTTGTTTTACCGAACGGTCGGCAAGTTGCAACACCACCGTGGTTGGCTTAAGTTCTCCTAACCCTAATTGCTTGTAAACCGAGTAAGGAAGTAAGTTAACACTAGCTCCCAAATCAAGGAGGGCCCTCTCGAATTCTTGGTCTCCAATGACACAAGAATTTACGGGGCACCCAGATCTTTGAATTTAAGAGGGGTGTTATGTTAAAAGATGATACTTACTTGCTCAGTTAGAAGGACTTTCTTAGGAACTTGATTCCTAGATTTACGTTTTTGTGTGCACAAGTCCTTTAGAAATTTAGCATATGGGGGGATTTGCCTTATCGCATCAAGGAGAGGGAGATTAATTTTGACTTGTTTAAAAGTCTCCATCATATTTGAAATTTTCTCTCCTTATTTTCCAAAATGAGAAGGTTCACCCAACCTTTGTGGAAATGGAACTCTAGGCTCAAATGAAACTTCTTGAATTGGAGTAGATGGTAAATGAGCTTCATTAGTCATTCCTTTATCTTTTGTAAATTTTGGATGTTTGGAAGAAACATTTGGATTTGGAATCGAATGAGCTAAATTTGGATTTAAAATGGGAAAATTTGGATTTAAAGAGTGCTCGAGTGTTACAGTCTAAGTCTAGAGAGATTATCTCTCGAGCACAGTCACCAAAGCCTTGAGGCTTATCCCTCGAGCACAGTCACCAAAGCCTCGAGACCTATCCCTCGAGCACAGCTAATAAAGCCTCGAGGCCTATCCCTCTAGCACAGCCAACAAATCCTCAAGGCCTATCCCTCGAGCGCAAACAACAAAGCCTCGAGACCTACCCCTCGAGCATAGCCAACAAAGCCTCGAGGCCTATCCCTCGAGCACAGACAATAAAGCCTCGAGACCTATCTCTCGAGCACAGTCACCAAAGCCTCGAGACCTGTCCCTTGAGTACAAATAACAAAGCCTCGAGACCTATCTCCGAGCACAGCCATCAAAGCCTCGAGACCTATCCCTCGAGCACAGATGTTATGCTTGGAAAAGGGTATTTTGTTTTACCAAAATAATTTTTGTCCAATTCTTAATAAACCACTCGCAATAGCATGAATCTTTGTAAGATAGGGCTCTTGTGAAGGTGTCGATCCCACAGAGAATGTGATTAAATTAGTCTCATTTGATTCATTGAAAGAGAGGTTGATATTTTTGGTATTTGTTTAACATAAAATAAATGGCACTAGTTAAAGTTTGAATTGATAAATATAAGAGGGACTAGGGTATTGATTTCACCACTAGCCTCACATCAATGGAAGAATGTAATTCAACTTGAAAAAGTTACATATGTATAATCATGATTCATAGGATTTGTCACATACCACCATGATATATTCAAGAAAATACATAAATCAAAATATAAGAATAATTCAATTCTAGTTAGCATGAATTGTCTACACAACTACTTAAATAAAAGACATAACATGAAATTAAAAATGTAGAACGATTCATCTTCCTTAAGCATGAATTATCAAATCTAATGAATATATGTTCATATAAAATTATTGTATAACTTTCATACCTTCTAAGACAAGAGAAGAATGAAGTCAAGATTGAACATAACTTTATACTTCAATTACAAATGTAATCCTCAAAGTTATACAACTGATTATACACATATAACAATCCCAAATTAAGATACTATTATCATACCATTAATGCTTGGCTAGGGCTACATCAATACCCTAGGAAGAGTTTTAGCTCCTCATGGCTAACTTACAAGTCTTCATGATTGGATAACACTTCATATTTCTCTATGTATGCAGAATATTTTCACTCACTTCCTCCCTTACACTACTCAATTCCTCTCCATTTATAGCCATAGTTAGTGCAAAATGAATGTCCACCATTTCTTTCACTAAAACTCATCATATGGCCTAAATAGCTCCATATGTATTCCATTTTAGAAGAATTGGATTATCTCCCTCCATGTGTATAGCACCTTGGTGAATTAATTGAGTGGGGTGGTTGTTTGTCATATCATTGGTCACTTGTCACAAAATTTTCAAAGTAACAAAAGAAAAATCTGCCCAGAATATTTATGCTACTGTTTTGGCCACTTTTAACCAGCAAGATGTTAGATTTAGAGATTTCTCAAAATTAAACATATATAGAACTCTCTTTTATCTTTCCATAGCCGCAAAAATTGCCTTAATTGGAGTTTGGAGCATGAAGTTATGGTCAAAATACAAACAGTGCGCAGATCAGAATTTTGAACGAATTTTGGGCTTGAGATTAGTCTTGAACTTGTACTTGACCCAATGAATGAACCAATTCAGATTTTTGGCCCCTTTTGCATTAAATCTTCAATATAGCTTGGCCCAATCCATGGACTCATCATTGGAAATTGGCCCAAACTAATGACAATTTCTTATTTTTATGGAAGACTCATTGAAAGCCCAAGAACCATGGAATTAACCATTATTTCATCTAAGGATCTGAAAATGACAAAAACAGAATAATACTATAAAAATACTAATATAAACATAATTAAAGGATTAACATATGTAGATTAGAAGGACCGAATGCACAATATTCTGTGCTTATCAACAGACAACAAAACCTCGAGACCTATCCCTCTAGCACAGACAACAAAACCTCGAGACCTATCCCTCGAGCACAAACAACAAAGCCTCGAGACCTATCTCTCAAGCACAGTCATCAAAGCCTCGAGACCTATCTCTCAAGCACGTACAGTCACCAAAGCATCGAGACCTATCTATCCCTCGAGCACAGACAACAAAGCCTTGAGACCTATCTCTCGAGCACAGAAACCAAAGCCTCGAGACCTATCTATCCCTCGAGTACAGACAACAAAGCCTCGAGACCTATCTCTCGAGCACAGAAACCACAGCCTCGAGACCTATCTATCCCTCGAGCACATACAACAAAGCCTCGAGACCTATCTCTCGAGCATAGACAATAAAGCCTTGAGACCTATCTATCCCTCGAACACAAACAACAAAGCCTCGAGACCTATCTCTCGAGCACAGACACCAAAGCCTCGAGGCCTATCCCTCGAGCACAGACATCAAAGCCTCGAGACCTATCCCTCAGGCATCACCCACAAACATTAAGTATACGAGAACATTCTCACAAATAAATAAACAAACCCTACAGCGCGACAAGGTTAGGGATTGGTAGGTTCCACCCCTTGTAGCCACGTAACAGGGTCCAAATAGGATACTCAGAAGGGTTTTCGATTAGAGGATGAACAATAGAGAAAGCCCAACTAAATCAAAGGGCCTAGTTAATGGAACAGTGAGCGATGTTTTGCCGTAATAGAGACTCTCACCTTCACCATTAATGCTTTGGCAAGAGTAATTAATGCAGCCAACTACCGCCGCTAAAGGTTGTCTGAAGGCATTTAATGCAAAAGGGAGGAGGTGACACTTTAGGTGTTTAGATTACTCATGACCTAAGTACCTCCGACCTGTCAAGGGTGACCGGGGACCAATGACTTTCTATAAATAGGGAACTCTGTGGTAATGGCAAGGCAGGTTCTACCTTCATTATCTTCCCCATTAACTAGCTCTAATTGTTTTCCCTCTGGTCTGGATACTTTCTGCCTCCCTCACAGTTGTGTTAACTACCCCATTTATTATACACGTTACTATTATTAATAAAGAACCCTACAATGTTATAACGTCACTCTACTCTACTCTTTGTCCCTCTCAGTGGTCCTAGGCCCCGGTGTGGACTTCTCGCTCCACTTAAAAACTTCTGCTACTCTTTGAATTACTGTTAGTACTGCATGATGATGGTTTAAGGTTTTTAACTTTTCTTGTTGATCTTAAATTAATGCTGCTGTTATTCAAAAATTAACTAGGAAATGTAATATTTCTTGTAAAAGTTTTACTTGTTAAAGAAATCTAAAGAAATTTGGATTGGGAAACAAAAATCATGATGTGATCAGTTTTTTGGTGAGAAATTTCGTGTCAAACAATTGGCCTCGTCTCCTGGTAGGAAACAGCTGCCAAACGAATTGAAAGTGTTCGTTGGGAAAGAGCAACATTTTGATGTTTTAAAATGACGGTTGTTGGATAAAAAAAATAAAGCAACGAGGCCCCACCAAATGCTTGTCTGTCGCTGTGTACATAAGTATATGTTCTACGATTAATTATTGGGTAGCCGGAGATAATCTTAATATTTATTGGAATTTTATCAATAATAAAATTTTATTTTATACTATTTTAAGAAATAATATGAAATATAGAGTTACTAATAGTGGAATTTCCTCCATACACAAAGTTTTTAAAGTATTCAATAATTTTTCGAACCACAACTTTGGTATTCAATAATTTTTCGAACCACAACTCTATTGATTGGTTGTATCATTTTGGTGATAACTTGTGAGTGCAATATTGGTATTTTTTTTTATTCTTTTTTTTATATGGTTTGAATCGCCTATGGTTTGTAATATATTATATAGGTAAATCTTAGAATTTGGCGAAGAGAAAATGATTTTTACCCAAGCTTGATCAAAGTGCTTACAAATATTTAAGAACTTTTCTCGTTTCATAGTTGTCTTGTAAGATGAAATGAGAAAAAGTAAGTAGGCAATAGGGTCAAAAACCTCCCATTGCTTTTTAAAAGGTGTAAGAAACCCCTTTACGCTATATTTTGAGCTATATCACACCCTCACATTTGCAAAAGTGAGCAAATTATCCCCCTCTTGCACATATTATCAATTTCTATGATCATTTTACCCTTTCTATTATTATAAAAAATAAATAACAATTGAAAGAAGAGAGGTTTTTTTTTTATATTAAGTTATATCAATATCCGAAAAAAAAAATGCACAATTACATAATAAAAAATTTTGATTTTTTTTTTTGTTTTCCGGAAAATTTCCCATTAGAAAGAGAGGGTCTTTTTATATTAAGTTTTTCTTTACCTTAATAAAAAAAAAAAAGAGGAGTTTTTTTCTGAGAAAAAAATTAGAAATCATTTTCGGAAAGAAAACTAAATATGAACAATAATAATAATTTCTAGATTTTTTTTCAAAAATTAGTTTATTTTCATTAATTCTCTCTTTCTAATGGAAAAAGTTCCAAAAACAATTTTTGAAAAATAAAAAAAAAATCAAAATTTTTTTTATTAAGTAATTGTGCGTATTTAGTTTTTTCCCCTGAATTTTTTTTCCGGAAAAAAAATCCTCTTTTTTTTTTTATTAAAGTAAAAAAAAACTTGATATGAAAAAACCCCTCTTTCTAATAGAAAATTTTCCGGAAAACAAAAAACAATCTGAAAATTTTTATTATGTAATTATGCATTTTTTAGTCTTTTTTTCAGAAAATTTTTTTCTCAGAAAAAAAAAACTTAATGTAAAAAAACCTTTTTTTTCTTTATTGTTCTTTATTTTTTATAATAATGAAAATGGTAAAATGGTCATAGAAAATGATAATATGTGCAAAAAGGGAAAATTTGCTTACTTTTGCAAATGTGAGGGTGTGATATGGTTCAAAATATATCATAGGAGGGTTTCTTGCACCCTTTTAAAAGCTCAGGGGTTTTTGACCCTTTTGCCAAGTAAGTATAATGAAGTAGTTTTGAAATAACAATATTGTCCAAAATGGAATAAATTCTTAATATGTTTTACAGAAAAATCTAACGTGTATCCCCCTATTTACTAGCTAAGATGGATTCCTATATGCATATTTTTGTTTACTTAATTTTTGGTCCACAAATAATGGTATTTTGATCAAAATATAACAAAAATGTCTCGTGATTTTTTCATTCTGCCATTTTCTGTTGTCAATTTTAACGACATGGGGCAATTTACAAATATTACAAAACGTGGGATTTATTGAATAAATTAATAGTTCAAAGAGTTATTAACATATTTGTGAAAGTTCAACCATGCTTTCTGTATTTTGCTCTATTAAAATTTTACAAAGATTGTTTTGACTAAGGTTATTGATGCAGTAACTATGCTTTTGTTATTTTGCTCTACTAAAAATTACAAAGATCCTTTTGATGAAGGTTATTGATGAAACGGAAAAATCAAATAATATGGTCATTCCATTTATGAAATGAAATCGTTTTATTTTTCATTACAAATGTTGAAAAGGCACACGGAAGAATAAAGTTATCAAATTGCCTAAGTATAGAAAAAACACTAATGCTTCGGTTACATGAGGGAAGGAAATCAAGAGAGAATGAATAGAAACAAGGGGTGCACACGAAATTGAGTCGGTTTTGTTAACGTTGTCATACTTTAGCACCACGTAATTTTTTAGTTGAACTAATTGGTTGTTAATATATTTATATTTTGACTTTCTTTATAATCTCATTTTTTTTTAGGTAGAAGTCTTTCCTATTTTTTTGGTAAAATACTTGTACATCAAGTTTTTTCCATAATGTAATTTTTGTATATAATACAATTATAATAGATTCTCTCCTCAATTGAGGAAAACATCTCCAAAATTGCATGTAATATTTACATCGTATCAGAGACGTTTCTTAATCCATTTTTATTTGATTCTTTATTTTCTTTAGTTATTCTCCGATGACTGAAAAACAAGTTGATTTAAGTAGTTCGTCTGAAATTAACGAACCATAAGGATCAACTAATGATGCTCTTTATGTTCACTCGAATAGTCCAACCATGGTGCTTCTGTGCCCCCTCGGTCTGGCGATAATTACGGCACTTGGATTCGTGCCATTACAATGGCTTTATGTGCCAAAAACAAACTATGAGATTCAATGATTTAGTTGCGTTATAGATTATGAACTCGGTTACAAATGAGATTCATAGTAGTATCTTGTATGCTGACACTACGAGGGAGATTTGGTTGGATCTTGTGACATATATTTTATTAATTGATGTATATTTTTAAAATTCTAACATTTTTGGCGGCCGCTGGAGACAAGTCTCCCAAAAATTAGGGTATCGTGTTGCTACAACCGCCATTCATTAAAACTAAAACCTCCTCCAACTTCTAAAATAAAAAGATGAATAGATTTTGGGGTAAAGTATGGAGGGAAAAAATTCAGCCAATAAAAAAATGACACGGTGCAACATTTGACAGGGCAATGACTTGGCGACTATCTCACTCCAGCAAGTTCACGTAGCATCCTACAAAGCATAAAGTCAACAACCCTCCTGAGATTGAGAGACTAAAATTAGAATAGCGCGATTCATGCAATAGAATCATAATAATTGAGGAGAATATCATGTATTTCCTCCGATTGGGAGAAAATCATGGAACAATTGTAGCCCAAAACATTAATATAAAAGCAAGATCGAGAAAACACTCTAATAAGCCAAAGCTTCCCATATAACAAAATTTTGAGTGTCATTGCTTGAATTTGCTTCCAGTTTTGGTGAGTAGATTTTTGCATTTACGGTGATATTAATTTCAGATAATTCATTTGGATAAAAAATAAAAATTATCAAAAGGAGAATCAATTATTCACATCAAAGTCATTTCTTGAAAACTACACCTGAAAATTTCTACTACAACAAGATATATAGAATAATGATCTCTTATTCACTGGTGAGCAAAAAATTTATCCACACCAAACACATTAACCCTTAGATGTGATTGATATAAAAAAGACAATTACAAAAAAAAAACCAGCAATCACATACAACGATTACTGTACTTGGTGTGGATGAATTTCTTGTTACTTTATATATATATATATATATATATATATATATATCATTTTAATGATTGTAAGTTGGAGAAAGAACTAGTTTTAAGTTTTAATTTTAAATCTGTTTCTTGATTTTTTCTCTCTACTCTATTTCTACACTAATAATTAAGTCAATTAATATTTTTAAATGGTTCATTAATTGATTTACTATGGCACATCATTAATTTATTGCGTGTTATGGTCATACATTTTTTATTTTTTCCACTCAAATTAAGGGCCTATTTGGTATATGTTTTATTTTTGCTGTTTTATTACAAGTGTGTTTTAAATAGAATTAAACACATTTGGTAAGGAAAATCTGTCTTATGTGTTTTTTGTTTTAATTTTTTCTGCTAGAGTTGCTAAAACACAATAAAAACACCAAAATGGTGTTTCTAAATTCGGCCCAAAATTTTGAAATGTTTTGACACTATTCAAACACAACAGACAGTATCAAACATGCTTTGTTTTTTTACAAGACCAAAATAAAACAGAAAAAAAAAACAAAACGTATGTCAAACAAACCCTAAGTGGTCAACCCGGACTCGACCCAAACCGGGTTCAGACCAACCAGACCCAAAAGTCAAATTCACGCACCCAAGACCAAGCTATTCGAGGATCCTGCTAAGCACAACTATAATGCTTGTACCATTCACTGGTTCTCTCGCCAAGTCCTCAACTACCATGTCAGTGAATTTTTGAAACAATTTCTCCAGTATTTCCTCTCCGAAGTGGCATGAGATCAATGATTCTAAGAACTTCAAATTCTTGGCTACTTTTTCCCCCTTAGTCCTTGCATCTTTTTCTTGCTTGTCCCCAACTTCAACTGTAAACGTCTCTAAACGCTCAATTGCAAATGATCCCTCCTTCTCCACTATATTTTGCACCTCCTCTGGTGATGGTGAATAGAACGGTACATTGAAGGAGTCTAATTTCTCTTCATCAACTAATCCCTGTTGGGAATTTTTTTTTTTTTTTTTGTTTAAAAAAAAATAATAATAAATAAAGAGAAATTAATTAAGAATATTAAGTGATCACTAATTTCATATTCTCTTGTATAGTTTATCAGTTTCAATTCACAAACAAAGTGAGAAGTACTTGTAAATTTTACCTGTGAAACCATTTCGGCAATGGCCTTAGCTAAGAGCTCCCATTGCCAGCAGCTCTCCTTACTCGAGGGATCAGTACTGGATTGCCGACCGCGAAGTGTAAAGACAATACAACCATCATCAACCATCTCCTCGGAACGACACTTGAGAAACATGGTGATATCTTCTTGAAACTGAGTCAGGTAAGCTTCTCTTACAACCGGAGGACTTGTCGTGGATATGTATATGTTCCCTCTATTTAATGGCAAGCCTTCATCGCTTGTGAGTCCTTTGGGTACCTTTTCATTCTCACCAGTTTCCAATTGAAGTAATTAGTTTAGGCTTACTAGTACTGCGTACAATCTTGTTCATTTAATTGGGTGTGTGTATACACCATACCTGAGAAAGAAAGTGGAGACTGCAAGAGGAATAAACAAAATGTAAGCTGTTCCGAGGAAAAAGCCGGCCATGGAAAGAACCAGGAACTCCCACCGCATAGCATGACACACCCTGTGTTTGGTCAGAGATTAATCTAGACAACCCCTTAAAGAGAGAATTAAAGTCATTACCAGGACGATCATTCAAGTAAAACTGAAGTTCCGGAGTTTGGCAATTCAATTCCTTGCATTTCTTTTCCACAATCTCTCTTACTGTTTGAATCACAGAGAATGTGTTTGGACCAGTTGAACAACCTAAATCGGCCACGTTGAGAACCTTGAGGAGGTGGAATCCTTTTGAGAAGAGAGATTGAACTGAATTTTCTAATATGGGTTTGGTTTTGGAAGTCATGCTTTGCTGCACAGAGCAACTTTGGTTATGTTAATTGGGCTAAAGCTTCAATTTTTAAATACAATAAACAAATAAATAGTGTGTAGAGATTGTAATAATGTACCGGAAATTTGGAGTTTTGAGCATATCTATTTTCTCCTTCTCCTCTGTTCATGTGAACTGCTTCCTTCACGTCCATGGATAGCTCCTTACTGTAAGTTTGGTGCTCATAGTTTTCATTCATCTGCATTTCAAGTAGTTCACTTTCAAGGTGTGGAATTTGACACTCACTGTTTCTCAGACTTTTGTGGGTTCATAAAATGTGATGGGCTTGTTTCCACAAAAGACCCACCTACTATCTTGACTTTTGTGATTTTATAAGATGTGATGGGCTTTTTTTTTTAATTATTTGACAAAAGATCCGCCTACTATCTTGACTTTTATGAGTTTAAAAGATGTGATGGGCTTTTTTTTAACAAAAGAGGCTCATATGATGTGATGTGACCATGTGACCTTTTCCACAATAGAATTGTCCAAGACACCCACTCGACTCCCAATCACAAACTCCATACAAAATCTTTTGGATAAATTACTCTCACATCCCTCGAAGTTGTACTTTATTACCCTCAAATGAAACTTGTTGAAAAAATTCCGTCCACCTCCCCTTAAGTTTTGTATACTTTATCATGACACCCTAAACCGTTAGTTGTCCGTCAATGATGTATGTGAGAGTTAGTTAACAAAATTGAAATGGCAGAATTACCCTTACTTGCCATCATCTAATGACATACACTATTCACACTCTAAAACAATCACATCTCTCAGGTTTATTTCTCTCTCTACATTCTCTTCCTGCATCTCTCACACATCTCTCTCAAGTTCTTTTCTCTTTCTATACATTCTCTCTCTTCTCTATTCTTCTTCACCTCCGTATCTCTCTCTTTCTCGTTCCCCTCTTTCTCTCTCTTCTCTTTCCGTCTTTCTCCCTTTTTTCCACAATTCATTCTCTCTCTCTCTCTCTAATAAGCATAAGCAATGGTATGCAGAAGCCCATTAAATTCATCTTATACAAAATCAATCACTTAGCTAAACAATTTAACAAACAACTCGTAGTCATATATATATGGATCTATATTCTGCCCAGGGTATGCAGAAGCCCGTTAGATTTATCTTATACAAAATCAATCACTTAGCTAAACAATTTAACAAACAACTTGTAGTCATATATGTATGGATCTATTCTGTTGAGAGATACACAATACATAGAGATAGAGAAAGAGAAATAGAGTAGAGAGAAAAAACCTCCAAAACATGGCAGAGGTAATCTCTCGATCTCATGGACATCAACGAAAACGAAGAGAACCACTCAAGGGCAAAAATGTAGCATCCGCCGGCGACACCCTGACACCAAACAGGGACACCAACTCTCTGTTCAACCTCCCTATGAACGACCCCAAACCTGTTTTCAAAAAACGATCCTTCTCACCACCACAATCTAAAAACCTCCATAGATCAAGATCTATTCGAAATATTCATCAATTTAAACTCCGTAATTAGACCAATCGACAACAATATCATCTTATGCGAAAACATTTATCCCCTATGAAGACGAAGAACTCAATGATGACCAGAAGCAAGACTACTTCAGTGTAGTCAAATCGTTGTTGTTTCACAAGTCTTGTATCTATTGGTTAATCGAGCACACTAACTGCTTCACCGGCGAGAATCGTTGAACTCGCCCCAAGCGCCGCCGGGTTGGAGAGGTCTTTTGGTTGCATTTCAGTGTATAAAATGACAAGGTAACGTAGCAAATCAATATTATGTTTTTGGTGAGATTGTGTCAGAGTGTAATAGGTTCTCAGATAAATGTTGTATTATATGGGGGGTACAATGGTAACTTCACAGGAATTGTTAACCCAGCAAACGGATTCTAACTCAGATAGGGGGTGCCAGGGTTATTTTTCAAAAAATTTCATCTAACAGTAATAAAGAAGAACTTCAGGAAGTATCAGAATAATTTATCCAAACCTTTTTGTGGCGTATGAGAGAATGAATTAGTGGCTTGAAATTGAAATTAAAAAAAAATCAGTTTAAACTTTCAACTAATTTTTTTTTGAAATTTAAATCCAAAGCATTGAATCAGTACTCCCTACAATAACATTTAATTATATTATTTTTGCATCATCAGTTTAACAGTGTTGCTTCTATTACCGATTTTTAATATTATTATTTATTGTTACATTTTCGATTTAATTGTATTGAAAAATATAGTATACAAAAGTGTTCCAGAGAGAATCCAGATCCATTTTAAACCGTGTTCCAATAAGTAGTATTAGATTGAAATAATTTATGATAGCATTTTTCATTTTATCTTTATCGATTTTCAAGTGGTTCTCCTAATTAAAAGCATTACCCTACAACTATTCCGATTTGTTTTTAGTGTAGTACAAATTGGAGGTAAGTTAAAGAGAAACTCTAAATAAAAGAGATTAGTTTACAAGCATTAGATTTAAGAATCAACTTCTCTTGGATGGAAGCAATTCATTGAGAATGAGTGTGTGTACCAATTGAAAAAAAAAAAAAATCGTAGCTTCAAAGAGAAAAGAATATGGATGTTTGATTGTGAGATGAATGAAATGTATGGGTTGATGAATTTTTAGATGTAAAAAAAAAGTAGAAAAAAATTAATTTCTTTCACTTTTTTGTACAATATAGCCATTTTAGTCACTGTTTGGATTTGCCAAACAGTGCCTTACGGCTCTATTGATAATCTAATATATAAAATTTTTGGCAACCAAACAGGCCTTTAGGGCCTGGCCTCACCGTGTGGTTTTTTTTTTAAAATCCCACTAAAAAAATTGGACTCACGTGAACAGAGGCCCACATGTTAACGGCTTGTGCGATCTGATAAGCTATCGCCGTAGGGGCCACTCCAATGGCTTAGGCCCAAAATCGTTTTTGCATCGCAAGGTCTGGCGATGGCATTGGAGTTGCCCTTATATTCAGTGATACTTACTGAAAATGTTAAATTTCATAATTTTATTTCACGAATTTTAACTCGAATTTATGTGACAAGTGATAATACCACCGGAACTCGGTGTATGGAGGGAATTCCACTAATACTAACTTACCATTTAATTTTTTTTCTTCTAAAATAATGGACTATATCACCTGCCACATAATTCACTATTTTTTATAATGTTTCATTTATTTTTCATACGTTAAGCATTTTGGTTATGACATTTCTTATATTGGATTAATGGGAAATTTCCTACTCAGAAGACCAATATAAATGGACAAGTAGAGAAAAAGAAAATAAGGGAATCCATAACTCCAAAAAAAGAAAAAGTAGTTTTTTTAACTAATTCAAACAATGAAGTAAAAACTAGAAGCAATAGAAATTCTATTTACCAAGTCCAAATGATTCTAGAAAGGTGTGATACAAAGTGTATCAGGTGTTGAGCTCAGCTATTGAAATTATTATGAACCCTAATAGTAATTAATATAATATTGGTTTACTACAACTTGGAAGGAAGGAGATATTGAAACTGGGCTGGCTACCTTGAGCAATAACAGTGAAGGTGAACATTTATTATAATTTAATTTGCCGTTTTAGCATTGTGATAGCAACAACATTTGTGATAGCTTGAACACACCCTTTCCAATAATTTGAGCGTTTCTCTTAGCTAACATTTTGTTACTCAACTTTAAATCTAACTTAACTTTAACTTAAAAGACTAGCTATCCCATGATCCCGCTAAGCACAACAATAATACTTGTTTTGTCCATTGATTCTTTGGCCAAGTCCTCAATTACTATATGAGTAAAATTTTGAAACAATTTCTCCAGTATCTCCTCTCCAAACTGGTACGAGATCA
This sequence comes from Cornus controversa, assembly GCA_026545225.1. Taxonomy (NCBI): domain Eukaryota; kingdom Viridiplantae; phylum Streptophyta; class Magnoliopsida; order Cornales; family Cornaceae; genus Cornus; species Cornus controversa. The sequence goes on along the minus strand of CM048852.1, from coordinate 41,156,648 downwards.
ACGATTCTGTGAATGACCTGATATTCTTGGCCAGCTTTTCCCCCCTAGTCCATGCATCTTTTTCTTCCTTCTCCACAAATTCAACTGCAAGCGTCTCTAAACGCTCTATTGCAAATGATCCCTCCTTCTCCACTATAGCTTGCACCTCCTCTAGTGATGGTGTATAGTACGGTACATTGAAGGAGTCTAATTTCTCTTCATCAACCAGTCCCTGTTGGGAGAAAATTAATAATAAGTAGGAAAGACAAATAAGAATTTTTATTTTTATTTTTATGTTTTTGAAATTCCAAACACAAAACTGAAACTACAAAGAAAGTGAGAAACTTGATAATTTTACCTGTGAAACCAATTCTGCAATGGCCTCAGCTAAGACTTCCCATTGCCAACAGCTCTCCTTATCCAAGGGATCTGCAGATTGTCGACCGTGAAGTATCAACATAATACAACCACCAGGAACCATCTCCTCGGAACGACACTTGAGAAACATGGTGAAATCTTCTTGAAACTGAGTTAGATAAGCTTCTCTTACAATCGGAGGACTTGTCGTTGATATGTACATCTTTCCCTTGTTTAATGGCAATCCTTCATTGCTTGTGAGTCCTTTGGGTACCTTTTCATTCTCACCATTTTCCATTCAAGGAATTAGTTTAGGCTTAGAACATTAATGAAGTATATAGATGCTATGTACATTTTCTTGTTCATCTGACTTTTACTGTTTCGGCCTCATATTGAGGCTGTACTTGAAATAAAATACCAATATGGCATGTCAATTGTTTTGTCTACTCTAATAGGCTTATGAATGATGAGACATTATCAATATCATCATATATGTCTCCATTTTCTTGATTTTTGAATGAAATCCCATAAAATTTCTCTCTAGGAACTATCATAAGTTAGCAATCCCTTATATTAATGAGAGTCGTGATAGGTAGTCCGATAATCGGACTAGTTCGTGAGTGAGAGATCACATCATGACGACGTTCTTATATCATTTCTCACTCACATAAAACAATTGGATTAGTCCGACTCTAAGATTATGTATTACTTTCCTATTACTTATTTCCCTTTCGGAAGAATTAAAGTATTCTCACATACACATTTTTGGGCTGAAGGGGATTTGGGAAACAAGAGAATTCTTAATCAAGTTAAATTTATTGAATGAGATGTCGATCTATACTTAGCAGCTAATCAATTACTTAAATCAAAAGAGCAAATGTCACTTTTACAGTCTTGGAGTAGATTTTCCATGGAAGGGTGAAGTGTTCCGGGAAAGTATTGATTTGTTGAAAATGCTATGCCATGCATAAACAATCCTTTATGGAATTCAAACTCGTGAAAGTATAGATATGTGTATGTATGGATATATTAGGATCAACTTGCTGTTTAAAACTTATGCAACGTAAAATTAAACATAATTGGGTGTGTGTATACACCTGAGATAAATCAAAAGAGCAAATGTCACTTTTACAGTCTTGGAGTAGATTTTCCATGGAAGGGTGAAGTGTTCCGGGAAAGTATTGATTGTTGAAAATGCTATGCCATGCATAAACAATCCTTTATGGAATTCAAACTCGTGAAAGTATAGATATGTGTATGTATGGATATATTAGGATCAACTTGCTGTTTAAAACTTATGCAACGTAAAATTAAACATAATTGGGTGTGTGTATACACCTGAGAAAGCCAGTGGACACTGTAACAGGAGTAAACAAAATGCAAGCTGTTCCGAGAAAAAAGTCGGCCATGGAAAGATCCAGGAACTCCCACCGCATAGCATGACACACCCTGCCTTTGGTCACAGATTAATCCAGACAAACCCTTAAAGAGAGAATTAAAGTCATTACCAGGAAGATCATTCAAGTAAAACTGAAGTTCCGGAGTTTGGCTATTCAATTCCATGCATTTCTTTTCCGCAGTTTCTTTTACTGTTTGAATCACAGAAAATGTGTTTGGACCAGCTGAACAACCCAAATCGGCCACATTGAGAACCTTGTGTAGGTGAAATCCTTTTGAGAACAGAGATTGAACTGAACTTTCTAATATGGGTTTGGTTATGGAAGCCACTTTTTGCTGCACAGAACAACTTTGGTTATATTAATTTTTGGCTAAAGCTTCATTTTTGAATGGAAAATGAAATAATAAATAAAAAAATAGATAGAGTCTAGAGGTTGCAACAATAATGTACCGCGAATTTAGAGTTTTGAGCATAGCTACTTTCTCCTTCTCCTCTGTTCATGTAAAGTGCTTCCTTCACGTCCATGGTCTCCTCCTTGCTGTAAGTTTGCTCATGGTTCTCATTAATGTGCAGTTTTGTAAGTAGTTTACTTTCAAGATGTGGAATTTGCCACTCACTATCTTAGACTTTTGTGGGTTCAAAAGGTGTGATGGGCCCTTTTCTACGACAGACCCGCCCACTATCCTAGACTTTTGTGGGCTCATAAGGTTTGATGGGCCTTTTTCCACGACAGACCCGCCCACTATCTTAGACTTTTTTAGGCTTATAAGTTATAACTACCAGTAGAGGTGCACATGATCTGATTCGGCCCGATTTAAGAACTTTTTGGAATCAAACCATATGGTCCGTTTCTACCAAAAATATAACCGAACTGACCTGAACCGTTTGGTTATATAGAACCGGACCGGACCAAACCGTAAAGAATCAATTCGATTCGGTTCAGTTCCACCATTCCTAAACTTGTGCTAACTGCCTTAGCCAAGTGCGAACCTAATTCTAAAATCTCACAGCCACATTAGATTAGCACACATCAACTGTAATCATTTAATGCAACATTTTAATTACATAAAATTACACCCAACCGTGGCCCACCATGGCTATTACAATGAATGAAATTTTATAATCTCATGCTGATTGAATTCATAATTAATACAATCAGTCAATTCACAATAAATGAAATTCTAAAATCATTTAATTCTAAAACCATTTCAATTTTGCATTTTATCAAATACCTAAAAGTGAAACGTAATTAATACAATCACTTAATTCATAGCAGTGCAAAGTAAGCTGTTAACAGAATATCTCTAGCTCCATGCTGTGAAAATCAATGCCTTAACCAACTTAAGCGTGGTAACTCCAATATTACTATCACTTGATTTAGCTCTTACCTTAAGCGTGTAGTGTTAGCTCCTGAGAGTTGAGATTCACACAGAGAGAGATCCACATAGACAGAAGACAGAGAATTAGTTCCCAACAGCAGAATGAAGATAAGGATGAGAACGTTTGAGATAAGATATTAGTTAGTGGAGTAGGTCAGTGGGTATCATCTACCTGAGTTTTTATATTATTAAAATTGTATAATATCAATATATATTATATATATATATATATAAAGCTCGAGATTAGCGGATCCGTCCTTAGGCTTTGAAACCGAAACCATACCGTTAACTAACGGTTTCAAAATATTAAAACTGTGTCTGAACTGAACTGTAGAAAAATCGGATCGAACTATTCGGTTCGGTTCGATTTTTTGATTTGGACGAATTTTTGTACACCCCTAATAACTAGTAAGGAAGCACGGACATGGATACAGAATACGGATACAACACGATACGGATACGGTGATACGAAAAAACTCAAAAAAATAAGATACGGCAAGAATACGTCAAATAAATAAATAAATAAAAATATAATATTATACATAAAATATTGAGTTTTATTCTTCAACCATACAATAAATATACTTAAAGTAATTATACAAAATATAAGAAATTAAAATCTATAAATCAATTATCTTTTCTAATATTCTTTACAATAACTCACTTGAGTGTTTTAAAAAAAATTTTGTTTTATTATAAAATGATCCTTATTTTTTAACCTATAAAGTTTTTAATATTACAATCTCAACCGCATTTTATAGAACAAAAAATTACAAATTTGTTTCGAAAAGTATTCTAAACATATTTCAGACGTATCCTAAATGTATTCTGATGTATCTCCTTGTATCTCAACCGTATCTCCCGCATATCCTAGTCGTACCTTATATTCAAAAAATAATTTAAAAAAATTAAATACTTTCTAGTCATATCGGATACGTATTATGTTGTATCCTAATTATATCCATATTAAATACGTATTCGATACTAACACGGAATCTTTTTCAAAATATGTGTGCTTCATAGCTTACAAGGTTGATGGACGTTTTTTTATAATAGACCTGCCCAGTGCCCGCTATCTAAGACTTTTGTGGGCTCAAAAGATGTTATGGACCTTTCTCTACAGTTGACCCGCCCACTGTCTTAGACTTATGTGGGCTCATAAAAGGTGATGGACCTTTTTCTACAGCAGACCTCCGACTAAATTGATAGTGATGGCTTTTTTCTACAGCAGACCCGCCTACTATCTTGGTTTACCAAAATTAGATCCTCTCATATCAAGGCTGCAACTCAAGTGGTTAGAAGTACATTTCGGACTCAATCTTTCAACTCTTAAAATAATGCACTCGTTGCATTTATATGGGATGAATTTAAATTATGTGTGTTATATTATTATATGTATTATACACGCGTTGTATTTACAACGAGTGTATTATAAACTTAGGCTCTATTTGACAGAGTTTTTGTTTCGGCTTTTACGCAGAAGAAAAAGAGAAGCAAAAGCTAAATCAAAAAGCTGGTACCCTCAGCTTCCTTTAAACGTTCTTTTTGGACTCCGAAACTCTTCCGCCTTATCAATCCAAACACTCTTCAAAATGCTTTTGAGCTTGAAAAGTCGAAAGCTGATTTTCAAAAGCAAATCCAAACAAAGCCTTATTGCTTTAGGAGGTGAACATGGTTATTTGAGCATTTCTCTTTGCTAACATTTTGTTACTGAACTTCAAATCTAATTATGTATTAAATGAGACAAGTAAGTTGAACTTTGGCTTCAAATTATTTCACATTACTTCCATAAAAGTCTTCGCTAAACTTTATTTACTGCGGCTGCAATCTTGGAATGCACATATAAAAATATTAAATTTTAAAATCATTACTAGGTCTGCTGGAAGAATATATTGGATTCATCTATGGATTGATGTAGAGCAACACAATCTTGCTTTCAACTCAAACGGCAACGAATTTGAATTCTCTCTTGATCAATTTTTCGAGTTTGAAATTTTATTTGAAAATTCAATTTAAAACACGAAGCTATCCCACGATCCTGCTAAGCACCACAATAATGCTTGTAGCGTCCATTGATTCTTTGGCCAAGTCCTCAACTACTATATGAGTCAATTTGTGAAACAATTTCTCAAGTATTTCCTTTCCGAAGTGGTATGATATCAATGATTCTGTGTAGGACCTGATACTCTTGGCTAGCTCTTCCCCCTTAGTCCGTGCATCTTTTTCTTGCTTGTCCACAAATTCAAGTGCAGACGTCTCTAAACGCTCAATTGCAAATGAACCCTCCTTCTCCACTATATCTTGCACCTCCTCTAGTGATGGTGTATAGTACGGTACATTGAAGGAGTCTAATTTCTCTTCATCAATCAATCCCTGTTCGGAAAAAATAAAAAATAAAATAAATGAAGAGTTAGAGCGAAAATAAAGTGATTGCCAATTTCATATTATGTTGAATAGCCCTCTAGACAAGTTTTGGTTTTGCTTCTCAATAATTATCAGTTTGAGTCTCCTCAGAACCACTAGAGGATTGTCCGGTCGTTAACTTTAGGGCCTCGTAAAATTAGTCGAGGTACGCGCAAGCTGACCCGAACACCCATGAATGAGAAGGAAAAAAAAAACTATTTCTTTATCTTAAAGGTTTTTATATTAATTGATCTGCACATTGACTCATGAGTCATTTGTTTGAGTGATTGATCCATTGGACAATTAACATGCAGAGAAATTTATGTATCAAATAAGGAGTTGTGCTGGTGGTCAATAGTTTTGCAAATTAATCACTGAGGCAGCAGGGAGGACCAGGATGTTGAGTTGCACCAAGGCAAGAGCTGTTATGTATCATCTCAAATTTTAATTGGGTTGGGTTTTAGTTGTAATGTTGTGTTAGAATTGGATTCAAAGTAATTGTACCTGAGGCGTAAGTAACTTTTTTTTGGTAGTTCCCTTGCTTGCCAACAAAAATTTATATACTGCTTCTTCGTCAAGTTAGGGTTCGGAACTTTCCATAAATAAAGAGAGAGAGAGTTGAGTGGAGAAGGTAGAGAAGAGAAGAAAAAAAGAATGGAGGAGTGAGCTAGTGAGAAAAGATGATGTGGGGATGATGTTGACGACTACGATAATGATAAGTGTGATTTCTCATGAAACATTGTATAAGTGTTGAGTGTTTTATTCTACTACTGTAATCTTTTTTTTTTATAATAGTAAAATCACTTCGTAGAAGTAGGTCAAGTTTGGCGGAACCACATAAAATATTGTGTTTTTATGTGTGTTTATTTGTGATTTACTTCGGCTGTATTGAATGAAGGTATTTTTCTTCCACGAGGGTTTCATGAAATATTTATGCACTTTGAAACGAAGAGGTATCTTAAGACTAGGTTTAAATTTGGTAGTAAAATGAATGACGAAACATATAATCGATCTGCATGAAGCCCAGGTCTTAAGCAGGAAAGACAAATAAGAAATTTTTTTCCCAAACAAAAAACTGAAAGGTGTAAGATGTGTTGCAATGACTTTTCAGTTCAGTTCCAATCCACAAAGAAAGTGAGAACTTGGCAATATTACCTGTGAAACCATTTCAGCAATGGCCTCAGCTAAGAGTTCCCATTGCCAGCAACTCTCCTCATCCAAGGGGTCTGCAGATTGCCGACCGTGAAGTATCAAGACAATACAACCATCAAGAACCATCTCCTCAGAACGACACTTGAGAAACATGGTGAAATCTTGTTGAAACTGAGTTAGATAAGCTTCTCTTACAACCGGAGGACTTGTCATAGATATGTACATCTTTCCCCTATTTAATGGCAATCCTTCATCGCTTGCGAGTCCTTTGGGTACCTTTTCATTCTCACCAGTTTCCATTAAAGTAAATAGCTTAGGCTTATAACATTAATAAAGTATATAGATACTATGTACAATCTTGTTCATTTAACTTTTTCCTGTTTTGGCCTCATATTGAGGCTGTACTGGAAATAAAATACCAATATGGCATGTCAGTTGTTTTCTTTAAGTCTATTAGGCGATGAATGATGGGACATTACCAAAAATCATCAACATGTCTCCATTTTCTTGATTTTTGAATGAAATCCCATAAACTGAATCCAATTTGTCAATCTCACAGTGAAACAGAACCTAATTTTTTTTCTTGGAATTGCACATCAAAATGGTTAAATACAAGGTCATGAGACAAAGAATTGGCAATTAGGAGTGATCTACAGTGGCTTCTTTACGAACTATCAGTAAGCTAGCAATCTGCTATATTAATTATTTTCTTTTTGTGGGAAAGTATTCTCACATACACATTTGATGTCTATCTATACTTGAGCAGCTAATCAATTACTTAATCAAAAGAGCAAATGTCACTTTTATTGTCTTGGAATAGATTTTCTATGAAAGGGTGAAGTGTTCCGGAAGACTATTAAAATTGAGTAGCATTTTTGTACTTGTGACAAGTGATTTGTTGCAAATGCTATGGCATGCTTTAACAATCTTTAAAGTGTGTATATATATCTATACTACTATTAAAAGTACGAAGGATTTTAGTTTCAGTACATTATTTTTTTATTTTTAAATTAAAAAATAGAATTACCCAATCAAAACACTTTCCTTTCTTATTTAATTATTTCTCAAGCAAAACTCTTTCTTTTTTTATTAACCATTTCTTTTTATTTCTAAGTTTTAAATTTACTTTTTTATTAAAAGTACGATTAGTTGCAGTACACTATTTTTTTATTTTTAAATTAAAAATAGAGATTCAATAATTTGAAGCGAGTGATTTCTTCACAAAGTTTCAAAACGTTTTGTAGGTAATTTTCTTAAACTACTATATATGCATGTTCATCTTAGTTCAGGGTTTTTTAGTTTCAGTAAACTATTTTTTTTATTTTCTATACTACTATTAAAAGCACGAAGGGGTTTTTTAATTTCAGTACACTATTTTTTTATTTTTAAATTAAAAAATAGAATTATCCAAGCAAAACTCTTTCCTTTTTTATTTAAATTATTTCACAAGCAAAACCATTTCCTTTATATATATAAATAAACAATTAACTTGATCGTGTATTATTGCAGTACAAGATATTCAATAATTTGAAGCGGGTGATTTCAGACGATTTAATCTTCACAAAGTTTCAAAACGTTTTGCAGGTAATTTTCTTAAACTACCATACATGCATATTCATCTTAGTCCAGGATTTTTTAGTTTCAGTACACTATTTTTTATTTTTAAATTAAAAAATAAAATTACCCAAGCAAAACTCTTTCTTTTTTTATTTTAAATTATTTCTCAAGCAAAACCCTTTCCTTAAATTTACTTTTTTATTTAAATTATTTCCCAAGCAAAACCCTTTCATTTATATATATAAATAAACAATAAACTTGGACATGTATTATTGCAGTACAAGAGATTCAATAATTTGAAACGGATGATTCAGAAGGTTTAATTTTCACAAAGTTTCAAAACGTTCTACAAGTAATTTTCTTAAACTACCATACATGCATGTTCATCTTAGTCCCGTACGTTTTATATGAATTCTTTTTATTTGGTGTGTTTGTGTACTAATTAAATATACAGTATGTATTACGCATACATATGCATTTTTGTATGTCTATATGATCTATAAACAACATGTACAGTTTATCTCGGTAATCATTGATCAACATATAGTAACATATAGTAATAATTCTGGTACATAGTAGTTTGTGTGTATATATATATATATATATATATATATATATATATATATTAAATAAAGAGATTGAGATTTAACCATCTCTCTTGGTAATCAACTTGTATATCGTAAGTAGAATACATAGATATATGTATGGTCGATCTCTTTTTTGACATTTGATGCAACTGCTAGAACTATATTTGGTGTAGATTTTTTTGTGCCTAGCTCGGAATATTAATTCTAACTGAACATGATTGGATTTTATATGCATAATGTACTTTGAAATATATAATTGATAATAGTTGTGTAATAAATAATATTATATTCTAAGATTGTGTTAGGGATGGAGTTAGAGAGTGAAGAAACAGAATTAGAGAATATATATATATATATATATAAAGGATAATGCTACTCAGGCAGAATTGTAAGGCAGAAACTTTTACATCCATTAGATGTATGTGATGAGTGCATGTGGTGGAGTCTACCACATGCATCCAATGGATGTAAAAGTTTCTGCCTAACAATTCTGTCTGAGTAGCATTACCTATATTTAAATAATATTATATTTTAGGAGTATGTGTTAGTAATGAAGTTAGTGAGTAAATAAATAGAATTAGAAAAAATATCAATATATAAGAATTATAATATATATTTTTTATTTTTTTGACTTTTAAAAATAAAAGGATGGTGTGTTGGGGATGAAGTGTGAGAGAAAGAATAAATAGAATTTGAAAAGTTATAAAAATAAGAATTATAATTTTATTTCTATTTTTTCTAGAATAGGAAGAATTTGTGTTAGGGATGAAGTGTGAACTAAATTGGAATTCTAACTTAATTAAGCCATATTTGGTGTAGATTTTTTGTGTCTAGCTCGAATATTAATTACAATAGAAAATGATTGGATTTATATGCATAATGTACTTAGAGATATAATTGATAATGGTTGTTTAATAAATAATATTATATTTTAGGAGTTTGTGTTAGGGATGAAGTTAAAGAGTCATGAAATAGAATTAGAAAAAAAAAATACTTATTTAAATAATATTATATTTTTGGAGTATGTGTTAGGAATGGAGTTAGTGAGAAATAAATAGAATTACAAAAAATATCAATATATAAGAATTATAATATATATTTTTTTATTTTTTTGAATTTTAAAAATAAAAAGATGGTGTGTTAGGAATGAAGTGTGAGAGAAAGAATAAATAGAATTAGAAAAGTTATTAAAATAATAATTATAAATTTTTTTTTTCTGAAATAGGAAGAATTTGTGTTAGGAATGAAGCGTGAACTAAATTGAAATTCTAACCTAATTAAGCCACTTTAAATGGATTTGAAATTCTTTAGACATTTAAGAAAAAAAAGAATTCTAATTAAATTAAATGATTTGAAACTCCGTAAATTATTTTTTCTAATTAAATTATTTAAATTTTAAAGATATGAAGATTTGGTGTTAGCAATTAAGTGTAAGAGAAATAATAAATAGAATTAGACAAACATATACATATTAATACATAAAGATAGCTAAAAGCCTTTTACAAATTAAAATATTTATTATATTAATAGTTTTAAAGTTCGTCTTACATTGATAATATATTCTTGAGACCATTAAATAATACAAAAGTATAAAGGAGTTTTTTTAGCTTCAGTACACTATTTTTTTATTTTAAAATTAAAAAATTGAATTACTCAATAAAAATCCTTTTCTTTTTTATTTTAAAATTAAAAGAATAGAATTACTCAAGCAAAATCATTTTCCAAGCAAAAATTCTTTCTTTTTATTTCTAATTTCTAAATTTAAAAATACAAAATCCTTTTCTTTTTTATTTTTAAATTATACCTTTTGATTTCTTATAGTTTATACTTATTCATTTCATGTGAATAATAGTTAACTTATATTACCAATGTTACATAATGGAAATAATTTTGAGCATTTTAATTAATGTATTTTAATAATTTTAAGTGTTTTAATTAATGTGTTTAAATGTGTTATAATAATTTTTGACTGTTTCGAGTGTCATAATAAAATTTTAATTTATTTGTAATCAACGTCGTGCTTTAAACTAGTGTGTGTATATATATATATATATATATATTTAGGACCAACTTGGTGTTTAAATTTATGTAACATTGAATTTAACATAATTGGGTGTGTGTACAGTATACCTGAGAAAGCCAATGGACACCGTAACAGGAATGAACAAAATGTAAGTTGTTCCGAGGAAAAAGCCAGCCATGAAAAGAACCAGGAACTCCCACCCCATAGCATGACGCACCCTGTGTTTTGTCACAGATTAATCCAGACAATCCCTTAAAGAGAGAATTAAAGTCATTTCCAGGAAGATCATTAAAGTAAAACTGAAGTTCCGGTGTTTGGCAATTCAATTCCTTGCATTTCTTTTCCAGTCTCTTTTACTGTCTTCATTACATAGAATGTGTTTGGACCAGCTGAACAACCCAAATCGGCCACATTGAGAACCTTGTGGAGGTGGAGTCCTTTTGAGAATAGAGATTGAACTGAATTTTCTAAAACGGGTTTGGTTATGGAAATCACTTTTTGCTGCACAGAGCAACTTTAGTTATGTTAATTAGGCTAAAGCTTCATTTTTTAATGGAAAATGAAATAATAATAATAATAAAAAAAAAAATAGATAAGTATAGAGGTTGCAACAATAATGTACCGTGAATTTGGAGTTTTGAGCATAGCTGGTTTCTCCTTCTCCTCTGTTCATATAAAGTGCTTCCTTCACGTCCATGTTCAACTCCTTGCTGTAAGTTTGGTGCTCTTGGGTTTCATCAATCTGCAGTTTTGTACGTTGTTGGTTTGCTTCACTTTCAAGATGTGGTTGCGAGGTTTTTGCCACTCACTTTCTTGACTTTTGTGGGTGGGTTCATAACATGTGGTGGTCCTTTTTTCTGCATCACAATCAACGATTTTAAATCCGTACTCATATACATTAAACAAACGCAAACTGTCGGAGACTTGCGCAACTTATTACGTGGAGGGTACAACACTTGTGCAAGACTGTAGGATATTAAATTTGGACTTGTTTTTAGAGTCGTTTAATAAATAAGTTGATTTGGAATAATATTGAAATTTATTCGTGAACATAAATTCATTTTTAAATTTGTAAACAAAGTTCATATAAAATTCGTAAATATATTCATAAACATGGACTTGTATTATGTTGGCTCGTTTACGTTCATAAACGAACTAAAACAATTTTGACCACGACCTCAAAATCTAAGTGATATAAATGAAACTTAACTTTGCTGTCCTAGAAAAAAATAGTAGAAAATCATACACACATATAGAAATGTCATTCAGATCTCACTCGTGTACTTTTACACCCTACTTGTTTTTTTTCTAAAAATAAAAAAATAAAACCACACAATTATCCTGTAAAACAGTCTCACACTACATTATCATTTCAAAACAAATATTCTTACACTTCATTTTAATAATTATATAATTTTTTTATTAAAAAATTCGAGTGGAATTCAATAATGTAAAGCTAGAGATGGAATACCTTATATATTGTTAAAATTAATTCGTATTTTTTCAATGAGAAACAATATATAAGCTTCGCATTATGAGAATGTACCGTTCCAAACTAAATAGACACGAATAGTGTTGCTTCACGTTACACTATTACAATTCCTAACGCTTAACACGAAACGACATCATCCATGCCTCTTCGGTAGGGATGCAACTTGGGTTGGGTAACCCGAATTCAACCCGAGCCTAACCCGATTTTTTATGAGCTTGGGCAACTATTTTTACAATTAGGGTTGAGCTTGGGTTGAAAAACCTCAACCCGAATTTAATTAGGGTTGAGTTAGGGTTGAGGTGTCAACAACCCGAGCCCAACCCGAATCCGAATTGTAATATTATTTTTATACATATTTTTTATTTTAAATATATTATATATAATATTCAAATTATGATAATCTTTTTCTTTTCAATTTCCTTTATTTAAATCTTAATTTATTGTATGTTAACACTTTGGATAATTAATTTCCTAAAAATTTATTTATAATTTTTTAGAAATTTACATTAAGTTCTTAATTTTGTGTGTGTTTAGGAGTAATATAATATGAAACTTATTAAAGATTACTTTAAAATTTCAATATGGAGATTGGTGGTATAGATAACCCGAATTAACTCGATTTTTTAACCCGAAATCTCAACCCGAATTGTAAACCCGAGTTTAAAAATTTAAGGATGGGTTGGGATAGGGTTGAATAGTTAGGGTTGAAAGTAGGGTTAGGATTGAACATTTCATATATAGGATTGAGTCCGAATTGTACCTCTAACCTGCCCAACCCGTCCGAGTTGCAACCCTACTCTTCGGGTAAGAGTGAAAGCACACTAAAAAGTCTATAAATAGATCAACCAGACCCATTTACAAATCGCACATTTTTAGAATTTCTCTTCCTCTCTTCTCCATCCGTGCATACTAGCCAAGCCTAGTTTAGCCTTTATCTGTGAATTGAGTCAGAGTTGAATCCAAGGTGTCAAGTGGGTGAAGTCAAATAAGAGAGTACTAGTGGGTCTGTTAGTATGATGTCAATTGTCTTGAGAGTATAGTATGCAATACTAGCCTAGGTCTAATTCAATGTTTTTTATATTTATTTTATTTTATTATATTATATTAAATTATATGTTAATATAATTTATGTGATTTTGGTATGTTAATATAATTTATGTGATTTTGGTATTTGTAATTGGCTAATTTTGACGTTAAAATTTGTTGATCGAATTATAATTTTGTTTGATATTGTGTTTCGATATTCGGAGCTGCACGAAAGGTGTCTCAATACAATTTGATGAGGAAATCATTTAGTACAGGTATGTCAGTGAAGATACTATGTTTTAAAGTTTCGTAGACTTAGAACTTAGAAAATATGTTTTAAACTTGAAATTTGAATTTTTGGAAGTCTGACGAATCCCCAATATTTTGGACCGATCTGACTTTTCTCAAGACTTTAAAATTTCTACAAGTTTGTAAAGTCCCACTGATCTCCAAAAAGTAGGACCAGTCCGACTTGCTAATATGTGCGAAAATTTTCATATTGATCCGAATTTGTTTCCTAATCAACTCACACTTCTCTAAAATTTTTCTTAAGTATTTTAAACTTTTTTTCCAAGTATACTAGGGACTATAAACCTTCTAAATATATATTTATGCTTCAATTTAAGTGAGACTCTCAATGCTTTAATTGTTAGAGAGATAAATATATTTCTGGAACTTAAAAAAAGATTTATGAAAGAAAATCATTATTGATTTTATTTTTGATAGCATACACACGGAGTGTTTAACTTGTGATACTCTTCTCAATCTGAATAACGGATTTTCAAAGACATCGTCAATCTACATAGTTTGATCAGAGCAGCGGTGGTGGTTCCTTGAAACTACATGTTTTTATCTTGAGAGGAGGAGAAACGATCGCTACGAAGGAGACAAAATACTTACGAAATGTTTGTGTTCAGCTACTTTTATGAAATGATTATGACGTTAGCCGAGAGTCTACATCAATTAGACGAAGAGTCGTAAAAGTAAGTCTGAGGCGTTCCGTATCAAGTTCTAATCAGAGTGGAATGGGTGTGAGTCAAAGTCTGTTGTACTTTATTTTAAAATAGTGGATTGGTTTCTCTGAAAGTGTCTGCCTCACCCTGCAGTTTTTCTCTTCTTAAGATTTTCACGTAAAATTCCTTGTATCATCTCTAATTTTTCTTACTTGCTTTAGTTATTTTGTAATTGTTTGGGATGCATAATTGTTAATGGTTGTAAATAATTAATCAATTATCAAAATTGAGAGAATTATCTCACACTAAATTAATTGAATTATTTTTGCACCGAGTAACTCACATAATTATCCCATGATATTAAATAGTATAATATTATACATATATATTCCAACAAACAATACAGCGCTTCTTTACGGAAAATACTTTAATGTTGTTAGAATATTGATTGCATTGTATCATAGACGGATTAAATAGTGGCCCACAGTGAAAATACTAAATAAATAAATGTATTTTTACACAAAATATAATTGGTTCACTTGTGCATTGGAGTCTTTTTCAGACATATTTTTTTCGTTTGATACTCTCAGTGTTTGAAGAGTAAATATTACCTTTGCAATAAAAAAACTAACCTACAATAAAAATTGTAATTTTTAGGAGCTCTAATTATCCAAAATTGGCACAAAACCTCGTCTTTAACTAATAATTGACCTAAAAACCCATTGGACTATCCAATTCTTGCAACAGTCCCTACAATGTATGGAAAGCACCAAAATTCCCCGGACCTATTGAAATAAAGTCCAAGGGGGGTTTATGCAGTGTGTCCCAATTGTTAGAAGAGTCCCTTCAATTTGTGGAAACTATTTTATTTTTGAGAATTATTTTTCAATGATAAGATTGGAATAACTCATTGGGCATAGTGTTGTTAAAAATTATTTAAATGGATTATATTTGTATAAAAAAAAAAATTAGATGAGTTTATAAGAAAATGAAAATACCTTGGAACAATTTTAAATTTCTATTTTTTTAAAAAAATAAAAAGGCAAACAAAACCTAAAATGAAAATCATTTTAAGCAAAACCTAAATTTTCTTAAATTTTTATTAAAGGACATTTTTATCATTATAACATCACTTTAATGGTGAGAAAACCTAAAATGAAAATGGTTTGAAAGAAAACCTATTAAGGGGCATTTTAGTTAATACAATATCTCAAAAATTTCTTAAATTTCTATCTTTTTGAAAATTAAAAAGAAAAGAAAACCTAAAATGAAAATCATATAGAAAATGATTTATCGCGCAATTTGCTAGTCAAGTGGAGCTTTTTGCAATTTGCTAATATATTTATCGCGCAATCATGTAGAAAATGTCAAATGTCTTAATTTCTATGCACCCTAAACCGAAGATGAAAAAACCAAATAAATTGTTAGAGGACGTTGGTTGCCTGAGACATGAGCCATGGGACATCAGAAAAACCAAATACTAACCAGTATTAATATTAGTTGACTACAATTTGGAAGGAAGGAGATATTGAAATGGAGCTATCGTGAGCAATAATACTCAAGTCTTAACATTTATTTTAATTTGTCCCTTTAATAGGCAACTATGCACATTGTGATAGCTTGAACACACCCCTTCCTGTAGTTTAAGCATTTCTCTTTGTTAACATTTTGTTACTCAACTTCAAATCTAACTCTGGTAAATAAAAAATGAAAACAATCAATACTTCAAATCTAACTTATAATTTAAGTATGTCTCAAATGAGCAAGTAACTTGAACCTTGGCTTCTAATTATTTCTTATTATTTCCACAGAAGGTTTTGCTCTCAACTTTATTTAGGGCAGCTACAATCATGAAATGCAGGTGTAGTGATTTTCAATTATATATATATATCTATATATATATATATATATATATATATATATATATATATATTTATTAAAACCATTACTAGGTATGCTGGAAGAGTTTATTGGATTCATTTATCGATTGATGTAGAGCATCACAATCTTGCTTTCAACTCTGCAACAAATTTGAATTCTCTCTTAGATCAATTTTTCGAGTTCTAAATTTTATTTGAAAGTTCAATTTAAAACACTAAGCTATCCCAGGGTCCTTCTAAGCACCGCAATAATGCTTATAGTGTGCACTGATTCTCTGGCCAAGTCCTCAACTATTATATGAGTCAATTTGTGAAACAATTTCTCAAGTATTTCCTCTCCAAAGTGGTATGAGATCAATGATTCTGTGAAGGACCTGATACCATTGGTAACCTTTTCTCCCTTAGTCCATGCATCTTTTTCTTGCTTGTCACCAACTTCAAGTGCAAACTTCTCTAAACGCTCAACTGCAAATGATCCTTCCTTCTCCACTATATCTTGCACCTCCTCTAGTAATGGTGTATAGTATGGTACATTGAAGGAGTCTAATTTCTCTTCATCAACCAATCCCTGTTCAGGAAAAAAAAATTAGAAAGGGTAAATTAAAAAAAAGGGTGAGAATTTGGAAATTTTACCTGTGAAACCATTTCGGCAATGGCCTCTGCTAAGAGCTCCCATTTCCAGCAGCTCTCCCTACTTGAGGGATCTGCAGATTGCCGACCCTGAAGTATCAAGACAATACAACCATGAGGAACCATCTCCTCGGAGCGAGACTTGAGAAACAAGGTGAAATCTTCTTGAAACTGAGTTAGGTAAGCTTCTCTTACAACCGGAGGACTTGTTGTGGATATGTACATCTTCCCCCTGTTTAATGGCAAGCCTTCATTGCTTGTGAGTCCTTTTGGTACCTTGTCATTCACCAGTTTCCATTGAAGTACTTTGTTTAGGCTTATTACTATCTTGTTCATCTAATTTTCCCTGTTTGGGCCCTCATATTGAGGTTGTACTGATAATAAAATAGCAGTATGGCATGTTAAATGTAGCTTAAACTTGATAGGTTTAGTTCACTCAGCTAAGTTAATTGTTTTCTTTCCTTGTCATTTCGTACTCTAGTAGACTATGAATGATATATAAATCAAAATCATCAACATATCTCCATTTTTTTTTTTTTTTTAATCAAATCCCATAAACTGCAGCTAATATCTCAATCCCATTGCAAAACAGATCCTTAAGTTTTTTTTCTTGGAATTTCACATCAAAATGGTTAAATGCAAGGTCATGAGACAAAGAATTGGCAATAGAGTGATCTACAGTGGTTGCTACAGGGAAAGATATTCTCACATACACATTTTCCTGGCAATAGGTTTAATAGGATTTTGGAAGGGGAAAAGAGAATTGTTAATCAAGCTAAATTTGTTGGATGAGCTATCAATCTATATTTTTAAGCAGCTACTTCATCAAAGGAGCGAGCATATGCCACTTTTATTGTCTTGGGAGTAGATTTCCTAAGGGTGAGAACTGAGAACTGTTATGGAAAAGTAGTAAAATTGAGCTGCATTTTTCTACTTCTTGTTGCAAATCTATGCCATGCATAAACAATCCTCGTATAGAATTCAAACTCCTGAATCATAGATATATGTATATGTATATCTATTTGAAGTATAGATATGTTAGGACCAACTTGCTATTTAAAACTTATGGAACACTAAAATTAACATAAATTTGTGTGTGCGCGCATACCTGAGAAAGCCAGTGGACACTGTAAGAGGAATGAACAAAATGTAAGCTTTTTCGAGGAAAAAGCCGGCCATGAAAAGAACCAGGAACTCCCACCCCATAGCATGACGCACCCTGTGTTTGGTCACAGATTAATCCAGACAATCCCTTAAAGAGAGAATTGAAGTCATTACCAGGAAGATCATTCAAGTAAAACTGAATTTCCGGCGTTTGGCAATTCAATTCCTTGCATTTCTTTTCCACTGTCTCTTTTACTGTCTTCATTACAGAGAATGTGTTTGGACCAGCTGAACAACCCAAATCGGCCACATTGACAACCTTGTGGAGATGGAATCCTTTTGAGAAGAGAGATTGAACTGAATTTTCTAATATGGGTTTGGTTATGGAAGTCACTTGTTGCTGCTCAGAGCAACTTTGGTTATGTTAACTGGGCTAAAGCTTCATTTTTTAATGGAAAATGAAATAATAATAATGATAAAAATAGATAGAGTTTAGAGGTTGCAACAATAATGTACCGTGAATTTGGAGTTTTGAGCATAGCTACTTTCTCCTTCTCCTCTGTTCATGTAAAGTGCTTCCTTCACGTCCATGTTGCCCTCCTTCCTGTAAGTTTGATGCTCGTAGGTTTCATTAATCAGAACTTTTGTAAGTAGTTGGTTTGCTTCACCTTCAAGATGTGGTTGCGAGGTATTTGCCACTCACTATCTTGACTTTTGTGAGTTCAAAAGATGTGGTGGTCCTCTTTCTACAACACTATTAAATCGATTATAAAACACCTTTGCACTATTTTTATTTCCTCGATGGTGTTGCATATATTCTTGATTATTAATATTATTTTTTATTGTTATATTCTCAATTTAATTGTATTAAAAAATAAAAAATGATTGTGTGGTCGAAAATTTAAGCATGGAGCAAGAGATCCACAAGTTTTATGTTCTGTTCTGTAATTCAATTTTTACTTTCTTTATTATTATTCTTGAAAAAACAATTCACAAAAGTATATCGAAAAAATCTAAGTCTCTCTTAAGAAATGTATTAATAATTATTGGATTGAAATAATTTATTTTAACTTTTTCATTTTGTCTCTACAGATTTTGAGTGATTTTCATGACACCATTGCTCTAAATCTTAACTTTGAAAAGAGAAAAGAAATAACGAGGCCAAAGACCAATTATTCCAAAGACATAAAGGCCTGACTTTCCAAGATAATGTGACCGAGATACCATAGCATTTTCTTTAAAGAAAACTATAAATATGAGTGATTGGTTAACAAAACTATACATGATACATACACACGGGGGTTTGCTCTTGGCATGTGGCTTCTATTCTTTTACACTCCACTTGTTTTCTAAAAATAGAAAATAAAATTACACAATTATCCTTTGAATTAGTCTCACACTACAAAGCACGGATATGGCCAAACAGGCGTTGTGGTTGTATCGGACACGTATCTGATACGGATACGGCAAGATACGTGTCTGATACGGCTAAGAAGTATCCAATTTTTTTAAATTATTTTTTGAATATCGGATACGACTAAGATACGCAGGGGATACGGCTAGGAAATGCAAGGATACTCCAGGATACGTTTAGGATACAGTTGGGACACTTTTTGGAATAAATTTGTAATTTTTTTGTTCTATAAAATGGAGTTGAGATTGTAATATTAAAAACTTTATATAATAGAAAATAAGGATCATTTTATAATAAAACAAAAATATTTTTAGAATCCATTGGAGAATAATCTTTTTTTCTCCTTTAATCAAACATAACTCAAGTATTTGCTCTGTTGAAATTTCAGATGTGTTGTTTCTTCTGATAACTTAACTCTAGTACAGAAAGTTGATTTACAAAAACTATCACAACACCAAAATGAAAATCAATAAAGCTTCAATAAGATACTTGATTGGCATACCCAAATAAAGCTCACCAAAAGATCCACTCCCAATCTTCCGACCCAGCTTGAATTTTCCACCAATAACATGATCCATTGTCGAACCAGTCCAAACTCCAAACCTATTTCTACTTCTTCCACGAACCCAATTTAAGGCAATTGAATACAACCCGAGGAATTGTTGGTGATTTGAAGTAGGAGATAGAAATGGGAAGCGGGGGATCCCACAAGCATGTCAGATGTTTGTACACAAATTTGAAACCAAAGATGAAAAAGTGGAACAAAATTTTAATTTTATTAATTTAATAAAAACGCGTCTGTGGTTTATATTCTTTGTTCAACAACATTCCTCTGATTTGATATAATTTATGATTCCGAATTCAAGAATTGCACAAGCTTGAAATTGAATCAATTGTTTGGAGATGATCTCAGATGAGGCTTGATTTCAAATCATTGCTTTTCAAATTTGTACAACGAGCGTATTTGTATGTCTATATATTAACTGTATTTATATGTTTCTGTATACATAAACATAGGACATTGATAACAGTGCATCAAAGAAAATTTGGTCCTTTTAGATAAATTTTTTTGGTATTTTCACATTTGTTTGTGTAATTATGAGATGATTTGAAAAACAAAGGAAGCTTTGAAAGAATAAATTTTGAGAATTTGCATTGTCCTAAATTCAGCGTGAAAGCGAATATGTTTACAATACATTCGGTATAAATATACCTACAAATCTTGACCTTACGTGTTGTACACGCACAATAAGACTTACCCTACATGTTGTGCACGCATAATTCAAATTCACCCGGTGTATTATAGATCCTTCACGTGAAAGCTGAGGAGAACAACAGGACTGTGCTTCCTTGGGCATTCTCTCTACTGTATTGATTACCTTCACCTGTTTTAAGACTATATTTAATATTATTTTGGCAATGCAAAACTAACGTACCTTAAAATTGTATTTTAGATTTCAATTTTGCATTCATGTAATATGCAATGTTTTAAACTCTCACCTCTTTGAGAGCTTATTATTAATTAAGTGCCTCATGTCACGGAAGAACAAGTAATAAATACAAAAAAATCATCACTTCCTTTTTATATTTATCGCAATCACCTAGAACCAAAATGTTGAGTGTCTTAATTTTTCTTTTCTTTCTAAGTAATGTAACTGTACAAGCCCAACAAGATGTAGCAGATCACAAGCCCAAGCCCATATTTTGCAATTAAATCCGAAGAAGACCCCAACCTTTATTCAGTCCATAGGAGAATCCGATGAAGCCAATTTCAATCCCATATTTTGCAATTAAATGCAAAGAAGACCCTAACCCATATTCAGTCCAAAATTGGACACAACAATTTTAGGGAGAATATATAGCCTATGATATAAATAGTATAAATATTTTTTTGAATATTTTTTATATAAGAAAATGACTTTAATGATATTAGGGAGAGACCAGGCGTGGCGTTTGTTAGCGAAAAAATAAGAGAAAAAGTATATTTAAGTGGTATGAGCACATTCAATGCTGACCTATAAATGTACTAAGAAAAGAAAATTTGATTTGCATAGAGGGTGAAAGACGACCAAAACTAATATAGAATGAAGTAATAAAGAAATTATTGCAAAAAATTAAATCTAGTAGAATATATAACCTATGATAGAAATAGTGAAACTATGAACTTAATTGAAAATATTAACTAAAACTAGGACTTAATTAACCTAACAAAAATATTTAGAAGTATGGCTAATAGCCTTGTAATTTTGTCGTTTTAAAATGGTAAAATTCAAGTACCGACACATTCTTTAGTCATCTTCTACTCTTTTCGATAGCAGAGCATATGGGCTATGATAGAAAATAGTGAAACTATGAACTTAATTGAAAATATTAACTAAAAATTGGACTTAATTAAACTAACAAAAATATTAAAAAGTATGGCTAATAGCCTTGTAATTTTGTCATTTTAAAATGGTAAAATTAGACACATTCTTTAGTCATGTTTTACATTTTTAGATAGCAGAGGATATGACCTATAATAGAACTTAATTGAAAAAATTAACTAAAAATTGGACTTAATTAACCTAACAAAAATACTAAAAAGTAGGGCTAATAGCCTTATAATTTTATCATTTTAAAATGGTAAAATTCAAAGTACTGACACAAGCTTTAGTCTTGTTCTACTCTTTTGGATAAGAATTGTTCCTTCCTGTATGAAGATTTTTCATTGTGGCCAGGGGCATGTTGCCCCCAGCTGGGCACATGATCCCCTCCGCCCCTGCCTACTAATAAGATCGATCCCTTCCACTCTGGCCATGCATATCTCACACTCATATTGACAGCAATTTAACAGACAACATGATATTTAATTAATTTTTATAGAGAATCTGAGAACTCACATCTTTGTTTGCTTGCCGATCGAAATGTTGACAGTGCAGCTCTTTGTTCATATCTATCTATCTCTTTCCACACATAAAAACCAGACAAAAAACGCAATCAAATTCTGAGAGTCTTGTCAGGTATTCCCTAAAATCAGAGGGAGCAGAGTCATATAGAATTATGTCATTGCAGTATTATTACTATATATATATGTAAGGAACTCAGCATCTTTTGAGTTCAGAATTCTCAAAACTAAACGAGGACTTTCATATAGATCAAAGAATTTAGAAGAATTATGTCAGGGTTTTTTGTGAAACCACGAGCTGCTGCTGCTGCTGCTGGCGGCGGCCGCAGTGAGGTATGGAAATCTGAGCGGTGGCGTCCCACCAGTGAACATATTAATGTTCTGACTGATCTGTATCAGTCAGGACTTCTAAATCCAAACAAATATTAGGTCCAAAAGATAACTTCGCAACTGAGATTTTACGGGAAGATAGAGGATAAGAATGTGCATTACTGGTTTCAGAATCGTAAAGCCAGAGAGAAACAGAGACGTTTCAGAGAGATCAACTTCGGAGGTAATAACTCATCCACGCTTAAGTCAAATTAATTATGCAGACCTAAGTTGAAAATTTTCTAAACTATTTTCTTCGCTGCCAAACAGATTCTTATGTTGATTTGCTTTGTTTTCAGAAAAATTTGCGGAGACAAGTCAGGTTCCACAGCCTGAAAAAGAGTTGGAAACATTGCAACTCTTTCCTATGCATTCGTTCCAGGAATCGGAATTAGGGAAGGAGAGGTATTTCGCTTATCACTCACCTACGCTCTTGCAGCATGCCGAGGCTGAAAAGGAACGTTCAGATTTGGATTTGCAGTTAAGCCTCAAGTAAAAACACTTCGAATCTGAAGATTCTACAATTACTGTGATGGTGATGATACGAATCAACTTAGGTTTGGTACGAAAAGAGAGAGATAAGATCGATGATCAAAAAAAGCCGAAAACTTTTTAAGTTTGTAAGGTGCATGTAACTCTAGATGTTGAACTGTGCTTTGAATTTTCAAAAACGCTTTGACAGTTTGTTCTCCTCTGCATGCTCATAAAAACATTGCCTTCTGTGTGTTTGTTCACTCTGTTATATATATATATATATAGGAGGTGTTATTTATGCCTAACAAGTACTATTTGATACACTTGTTTGAATGCTTTAAAACTATTTTTATGTTGTCATCGTTGATAGAACTATAGGACCGCAGAGACCAAGTGTAAGAGATACCATCGAGAATTAGAAGCAAAACTCATACAATCCTAAAACAGTAGAGAGTGCGTGAACAGAGAGTGCAGGAGAGACACGTCGATGAGAAATAGAGTCAGATAACGAAGTAAAACCCTAAGCAGATAGCCTAGGAGACCTAGATGACCCTAAGCTAAGCAGAGTCTAGTGACAAATAGAGTCAGACATTATTGAAGTAAAAGGTATAGAGCAACAGAGTTTGAGATAATGAAATGCTTTGTAAATGTGTTGTTTACGTTGTCAGGTTGGTATGTAGGTTTCGCATCTATTCAAATGTTTATTTATTACGCTTTATTACGCTTTTTGAATAAATTATAATTGTTTCAGATAGAATTGACACGGGTTTGACAGAGCTACCTTAGTGATTATCTTTATTATTCTCTTTTGTGTGGTTATCCCTAATATTCTCTCATCGAAATGTATATACATCGTTATGTTTTGAAACCATGATCTATACAACCATTTTTTTTGTTTAGTAAAATCCTACAACACTAACCATAGAGTGTAGGGAGACAGTGTAGGGAGACATCGATAAGAAATAGTGTTAGATAGCGAAGTAAAGTAGCGATCAAAGAGACATCGACAAGAAATAGTGTTAGATAGTGAAGTAAAGTTGAGAGCAAAGATAGTTTGAACAAATGGATGTAATATATCAGTTATTAGAAAACATACAACATATTAGACAGGAGTGACACAAATTCCTTATTGTTTTATTCCGTATTATGTGAAAAGAGATTGACAAAACTACAGAACTCAATACCAATTGCACGGAGACAACGGTTGTATTCTGTGGTTATATAATGTAAGCAAGGAGAATGAGAGATCGAGAGCTCCAATTGCACGGAGACAACTGTTTTATTCCGTGGTTATCTAATGTAAGCAAGGAGAATAGAAGGATTTCTATCCGTTGGACCTACTTAAAGGTGAATGTTTTGAAAAGAATGGCAAAGACTATTTAAAGGTGAAGGTCTTGAAAAGAATGGCAAAGATCTTTACACATGTTGCCTATGCAATTGTACAAGAAATTTTAGAATGTTCCAAAATGCTCAACTATTTTATAAAGTTTTATACAAGTCTCAACAACTTTAGATAAGGAGCGAGAGTTCTAGAATGTTCTTGCCATGCAGATTATTCATATCTTATCATTTGCGTAGCATACAGATGAAGCCAACATGAGTCCATGATGGTCATTATTATTATTATTATTTTTACATATATACCTATAATTTGTAAAATTTTATAAAATGCTTCTCTAAAATTATCATTTTCTAAAAATCTCTCTAATTCTTTCTTTCTTCTCCTCCAAGTTTTTTTTATTCTCCTAAAAAAAATTTGCATTCCCTTTCTTCCATCAAACCCTAATTTTTTCCTCTTCAAGTTCTCTCTTTTTTTTTTCTTCTTTTACTTCTTTATTTTTTTCCTCCTTGCACTCATGTATGATGTTCAGTAAAACCTCTATAAATTAATATTGTTGGGACCACACAAATTATATTAATTAAACGAGATGTTAATTTAGGGAGGCGATATTCGCACTCCCATTTTCTACGTTTGCACTCCCATCTTAGGAGAAATGTCACTTTTAACCTTTACTTCACAAGTAAATGATTAATTTTTTTCAAAATATTAAACTACCATTTCAGACATCTTCTTTGTCTTTTATCTTTAAGGTTTTTGGTCTCTTTTTGATCGAATCCAAAATACTCGAAAGAAATCATCCAAAAACAAAATTCTCTATTTTTACGAGACCCAAAAAAAGTTAGCTATGTTAATAAATTATTTCTTTTGACAAGACCAATATATATATGTTGAAGAAATTATATCTTTTGTCGTGAGATAAAAAAAATATATCTGTTAAATAAATTATTTCTTTTGGTAGGAATTAAAAATTAAAAAGTACCCAAAAAATAGTTATCCATGTTAAATAAATTCTCTCTTGACACGACCTAAAAAAAAAGTATATAAAAAATTTTATTCTTATTGAATAAATTATCTACATTGAGAGTACCCAAAAAAAATCATCATTATTGAATAAATTATATCTTTTGATAGGTTCAGAAAAAAGAAATTATCTCTATCGGAAGAAACCAAAAAAAAATTATTTTTGTTGAATAAATTATCCATTTTTAGAAGACAAAAACAAACTATGAACCAGTTATCTCTTTTGACAAGATTAAAGAAAAAAAGTAGTAAAAAAAGTAGAAAAGGTAAAAAAATTTATCTCTTTTGATAAGACTAAAAAAAAACGAATAAATAAAGTAAAAAAGAGTTTAATTTTATAGTATAAAGGATAGTTGTGGTATTATAAAATAAGAGATGATGTATTAATTAGTTTATGGATCTTCTTGTCATTTTATTTAAAAGAAAAATGTAAGTGTAGTGCAATTGTAGAAGAGGGGAGTGCGTCTCCCTTAATTTATCAAATATATTATTAATTTATATTTAGCAAAATATAAAGTAATGATAGGATCAGTGGAAGTTATTACTAAATTAAAAATCGAATAACTCTAATTCCTTAAATATTGCAAGTCAGACCCAATATTTATTACACTTCCACAATCCAATGGATACACAACTTCTTCGACTATTCATTTGGTGATAACTTTCACTTATAACTCATTATCCATTTTATATGCATTATTTATTTATTTTCATAACTTATTATTATTATTATTTTTATTAACCTAGTTAAATTTATCTGGTAAAAAAAAAGACAAATAATACTAGATTCATATTTCAAGAAAACATTATAGTCACACCTATATGTACTTCTTACCAAATTATTAATTTATGTAATAAGCAGAACTTATAAAAACCTATAAGGGAATTTCTGAAATATATTATCTTATAAATTTATCAAAATTATTAATTTAATACCTTGACTCAAGTTGGGACTGACGTAATTTATTATTTAAAAGAGATTATTAATTTATTGAGTGTTAATCTATAGAGGTTTTATTGTATTTGCAATAACCTTCTTTTCTCTCTTCTTATTTCTCTCTCTCTCTTATACTTTAAATTTATTACTAGAATTTATGCACTTGGGGTTTGTTTGACAATCCTTGTAACTTGTAATGACATTTTTTTATTAAAATAATAATATAATATAAATAACATTTTTTTATTAAAATAATAATATAATATAAATAACATTTTTTTATTAAAATAATAATATAATCTAAATAACATTTTTTTAATAATAATTCAAACATTTTTTTCATAAATCATTGTGTAACAAAGTAGTTACCATATATATTTTTGTTTTGAAATAAATTACACCACAAATATATATATATATATATATATATATATATATATGTTATTGTTTCTTTTTAATATGAAAACGAAAAATAGAAATTGTTGTCAAAAGAATAACTTCTATGGGGATTGACTCTAATACTACGTCTATGCATATAGGGGTGTTCACACGTGTAAGTATCAATATTTTTTTCCAGATAGATGAGATGTGACATAAATACAGAAGAAATATAGGAGAACAAAAAAAATATAGTTAGACGTAAGAGTGAGTGAGAGGGAGAGAATATTATTCACTTTCTTTTCATTACATAATCCAATTTCGGAAAAGAAATTTATGAGATAAATCTCATTTGAACTGGTCGGAATATAAATTATTATTCAATTGTAAATCCAATTGTAAATCTCAATACACTACACGATAGACTTGCCCACCGTTTTGATAGCTTCTCAAAACAACCGCCTCATCTCCACAAAATTTACAACATTTTCAATACGCTACACCATAGACTTTTCCACCGTTTTATTGCATGAGCAATAACCTTCTTTTCTCTCTTCTTATTCTGAAGTGAGTTGTGAAAGAGAGAGAGAAATTAATGAAGAGAGATGATAATTTTAATAAGAAGTGAGAATAAAATGATTATTCTATAGTTCAAGAAGATAAATAATTTTATTAAAATGACCATTCCAAAGAAATAAACTAGTGGACCCCATTCCATAACTTTGCCCGTTTTGTGGAGAAATATTTTTGGCTTGGGTTTGGCCTTGGCCTTATGAGGCTTTGCGTTCCTAGTTTGAGGCCGTATGGTACTCTCCAGTGCTTTTGAACATATTTGAGGCTTTGTGTTCCTAATTTGGGGCTGCCTGGGCTATCCCTTCTTTTGTACATATTTTTTGATCATATGAAAGAAAAAAATCAACAAAAAAAATGAGATAATGACCGGCGTTGTGATAAAGTCATCCTCACTTGCATAAAACACTCAAAAGTTCAACTGTCAGACTATATAGATTGTTTTTATTTTTTTGCCCTCAGACCTGAGGGTAGACTAACCAGAAATTATACCTCACAAACACAACAAATTCAACAAAGAAAAAGGACTGAATTTGCCTAGTTACAGCATCCATCAGTCTGTCTAGCTAAAGGCTCTGAGATGCTATAGAAAACCGTCTGATACGCAAGAGCAAGGACTTGAATCTCCTTGATAATTAAGGGGTCGCAACTCATTGTGCTCTTCCACAATCTGCATAACAGAATATAAAACTGCTTGCATGCATCATCAACCACAATAGCAGACATTGCCACTTGTTCTTTCAAAACCTTCAATGTTCAGCATTTTCCCTCCATGCAGACATAAGTCGAGAGCTCCTTTCCATGATGGAGAGATTGTCTTGGACCATGAGAAAATTAGTTTTCTTAACTACTAGTCTGCTACTACTACACATTGACCCAAGCTGAGAAAAGGATAACAGTAGGGAGAACCGACAACAACCATGCACCAGTTGTGACTGCTTTCTTATTTAAGTATCATTCTTGATTTCATTAAAGTTTTAGGGGTAGGACAAGGTACTTAAGAAGTATTTTTTACAGGGTAATTTCATTAGAAATTTTGACAAAGTAATTATGAATAATATATGTCATGGATTTAGACCATTAAAATAAATTTCTCCGGTTAAATCTGAATTCGCTTCAAGGTTACAAAACTTAAACTCTTCCTGGGTAAATACATTCAGGAATTATCTCTAAGCTTCTTGATATATTGTGAATGGATCCAAAAATACCTGTGAAATTTCAGAATTATTTTCTACTTCCTCTTCCTTTAATGCATTATATTTTTATCATTTTCTCATCATATATTTACAACTTTTAACTCCAAACAACCAAACTATATAGATGCTAAAAATAACTCTCATTTTCTAAAGAATAATGTTTTAGAGGCCAATTAGACTAATCCGATTCTACCTTTATACTTTTTATGTGAATTGGATGGTCGACTCTACCACATGACATCATATAGTGGAGTCCACCACTCTTCTCACATAAAATTATTTATGTACTTGTTCGATGTCATTACTCATTCCTAAATTAGTTACCATGAGACATCTACTAATGTTACTTTCATGTCAGCGGAGTGTAATTTGTTGTTTTATCTCAGTCTTGTTGTTTTATCCTCAAGAACATTCTTAAATCTCTTACCTCCCAAAGAACTCATTGGAGACTAAGTACTGAAATAATCAGAACCAAAAGTGACCTTTTGTTATCTTCATTGTTCAAATAACAGCTTGCAATGGATCATCGTCACTCGAATTCGCTACCTAAGCTTGCAAATTCAAATTTAAGAGTGTTAACTTGAAATGCTCGGTGTTTATCATTATTAGAAGCAAAATCTCTCAGCAGCAAAGCTACATTTATGCCAAAAAAAACACACACACACAACAGGATTAATTAAATGAAGCGACGACATCTGTTTGGTTTCCAAGAAAACGCAGGAAATTAAACGGATATTAAGTGTAAATTTGGGTGTTAATTGATGTCATTTACCTGAAAGAGATCGTGAACAAGCAATTTCTTTCACTCTGTAGATTTGGGTACAAGTTCCCTCAACTCAAACCCTGAAGTTTCATCACCAGTTCGATAAGAAAGAAATTTCATGCTTAATCCATGGCAAGTGGGCCGGACAGATTGTAGTGATGTAGACTGGGTCGAGGCCCTGATATAGAATTGAGCCTGACTCCTCCAACCATTAAGTCCTCTAGTGGTCTATAAGTTAAGTTACACCCAAAGCAAGAGCAAGAATAGGGCAAATCTATAATTCAACATGAGCGAGTGTTATCAAAGCACTTGTACACTTACTTTTGTGTGTGTGTGTGTGTGTGTGTATATATAATATGTGAATGTATAAAATACCTTTTCGCATTTATACTTATATTAAAGGTGATTATTTGGTGGAATAATTAAAATTTAATCTCATAAACATGAGAAATAATTGTTTATGGACACTACATAAAATTTATTTGATGGCCCACAGGCTGGGATGGTTTGAAACTCATGCGCGAGCCTGCATGAAAAGATGGATATGAGAGAATGGGCAAAGCTATTTGCAAAGGTTTTTATTTGGCAGTTTGAGTTTAAAAATAATTTTAATATGCCAGATCGATAAGATGCTTCTTGTGCTAGTTGGTCAATAATTTAAGTGCTGATGAGCAGAAAATAAGAAGAAAACTAACATGTCCCAACTCCCACTCCCACATAATCGGAGTCGCCACTCTATTTGGAAAGTTGAGAGCAGAACAGTGTGATATTGCTACAAGTGCGGCTGTCCTAACGAGTTTGTTTTCGCCCTAGCATTATAAATTATGGAGTGTTACGCAAACATGGCTCTTAATTTGGACTCTCCTCTTTAATTGATCAATCTACAACCTCTTTGAAACTCGTGGCCTCTTTGAAACTAGTGGCAAAGAATTTATTGTTTATTGGTGATCAAGAGATTTTTTTTTTTCTTTATATATACATTGTAGATGCTCAAAAATGTATAAATACGACTTAACGAAGCATACACACTCAATATCGGATAATATTCAACACTGTATCGCAACGGGTGCCAATTGAAATGCAAAAGGGTGCATTAGTTTTTTTTCTAACCCTTTCTTTTCCATTTTTGCTCCTATTTATAGGCTGATTGTTTGTCTTTTTCCTTCATGTGAACTGGTTCCTCTTCATCATGGTTTTCTTGGGTTGTGTTGGTAAGCTGATGATGCTGATTCGTACAAAGGAGGTGATCTAGGTTGATGATGACTTTGTCAAGTGGAGAGCATGGGGGTGTCGGGTTGAGTCTATCGCGTTTGTTGGTGGCGTATTTCTTCAGGGCTTGGCTTGGATTGGGCTTCCGTTCTACGGGTTTCACTCGAGGGAGTGGGTTTACTCTCGTGGGTGGCATCGCGTTGGGCCAGTCGAATGGGCTCGCGCTTGGGGGGTCCACACACATATATATGCTTATATTTATATATTTATATTACTAAAGTAATGTTATTTACGCCAAATCAGTCTACACCAACTATGAGATACCACACATAACGTAACGGAGCTCACACCCTCAATGTCCCACTTGATCAATCTGTTGCACACAAAGATTAAAGAATATTTTTTTTAAAAAAAGAAAAGATAGAGAATCATTTCTCATTAATCTTTTTTTTTTATTTATACAAGTTTGAAACGAGACCAAGAACTTGAATCCTCTTGAACTCAAATTTTTTTATTTACAGTTTTCTTTTCTTTTAAGTATATGAATTTCTAATGAAACTTGAATTCATAACTAGGTTATGCCGTTTGAATTCATAACTAGGTTATGCCACTTCGTCATCTATTGCAGGCTCGAAACGTTCTTATTTTTTTAAATAATTCATTGAGTCCTGGCTTACTTATCCTTTCAAGATTCGACTTAATCTCTTCTGAATTCAATCTGTTTGTGTTTTAGTAAAGTTTATATGATCCACTGCGATTCTACAAATAGCTAGGGAATTTTTGCGAATAGCTTAGGGATTTTTTGCCTGCACTAAGCTTTCATTCTTATATAACATTAAATTTTAGAATCTCCCTTTTTGAGTCGTTATAAGCAACAAAGGCACGTAAACTAATCTTCATCAATAAAATTAAAATCGAGATACATGTCTTGAAGTAACAGAACAAGAAATATGGCACTAGTAAAAACCCCACCCGCTAATCCATCCCCATACCATATCCAAAACCGTAATAAACACACAAGCCCCACAACCCCAACACATTTCACCCAGGCACCTCCTAACAACCCGACACGTACTGCATGAACTCCTGATCGGATTCGATGCCCGCCATCGTCTCGGGCGCCAACACCACCTCCAGATCAACGCTCCCTCCGCCTTCCCTCCCAGGAAACGCCGAAATCTTTCCGTCAAACTTATTGGCCCGCCCGCTCCGAACCGCCATGGGTCTGCCCCACCCGAAATCGTTGTCGTACATGGGAAACCTCGGCGAGCTTCCCATCGTGATCATCGCACCGTCGAAGTTTCCTAACGGAAAACACCGTGGATTACTCTCCCAATCCTCTATGAAGCGGCGCACCGTAGCGTTATCGTGTGCCTTCACGTTCTCATTCAGCTGCTCCGCACACCACCGCAAATCATGAGACAGTACGTCACCAGCAGAAGCGTAAGTTGGAATGCTCTGTATTGCGTTTCCGAAGTAGTACGGATTGAGCTTCGGCTCGAGCCGATGACGACAGTTCACCGCCATCCGGAACGTCGTCGTTTTTGAGGATGGGAACTTCCTCGCACGTGTCACCGCGCGCCACAGCAAAGCGCAGAGTGATTGGAAAGACGAAATATCCACCGTCTGCTTAGGCGACGCCGTCTCAGTTCCTTGAGATCTCGAAACGGCATTTCGCAGCCAATTCTCCAGAATTGCCGTTGCTTTCCCGTCAGCGACCTTCAGTGTGTCGTTACTTTGTTTGCCCATTAATTCCACGGCGTCAATTGTTCCGTTATCGTTACTGATACATTTCCTATTGTTTGCTTTGGCTTTGAGCTTGAGAATTGACTCTCTGCTGAAACTGAAAATTCTCTCACGGAGCGGTGCGTCAACGGAGAAAGTGACCTTGGGACCACCTTCCGGCAACCTCAGCACCGCCGGCGAAATCAGCACGGATTGACGGCTGAAGTCCGGCAACCTCGAAATTCTCCTCGCTCCACGACAGACCTCCGCGAACGTATTGAAGAAGTTCCAGAACGATGTCCCGTCAGTGACGGCGTGATTGACGGTGCAACCTATGAAGACGCCGTCGGCCAGCTCCGTCACCTGCACGGCCAGAATAGGCTTGAAATGGCCCTCGTAGCTTACAGTTCGGTCGAAAGCGAAGAAATCTTTGAAACACTCCGGCACGTGGGTGGGAGAGAGAACGTTCCGGATGAAAATGTGAGTCGCATTGGCGTGAATGAAGTCGACGCCGGCGTCGTTACATGTGATATAGATGTAACCGTCGGCGTCTGTAGTCAGACGTCCGGCGAGAGCCGGGAATTGGGTCAGAGTCTGGGATAGGCCGCGTTTGAGGAAAGTGATAAGTTCAGTGATGGGCATGGGAGGGAGAGTGAAGAGACCGCCCTTTTGAATGTAGTGACAAGAGAGCATAGGGAGGTCCGAAACAGAGAGTTTTAGGTCTCCCATGGTGGATTTGTGGTCCGGAAAGACGGTGGATATAGAGACCAGAATTGGAGATTGGGAAGACATTTTTGGCTTGATGTGATCTCCAAAGTTTGGGTCTCACTTCGCTTTTTGTATATGAGAGCGAGGACTGAAGAGAGTTGTGAGCTGGGAGTGGTTTATATAGGGGTGGGTTTGGGGATTGGGTTCAATGGTTCATGCACTTGCTGAGGTGGTTGCTGCTATTGTTAGCTAGCTTCTCTCTCTGTCCCATGTTCAGATGATACACAATGCGTTGACTGCGCTATTTTTTTTTTCCCCTTAAAAGATGATGGATTGATGATGATTAAGAGTGGATTATATTATGAGTGACGTGTCCAATAGGAGTGTCTAACAAACCAAAACGGTGTAGCTTAGTTATAATTCCTCCCTTCCAAAATAGAAGTGGAAGGTTCCAAGTTTCACGTAGTCTGTGAGTGTTTATCTTCCCATCTAAAAAAAATTAAAAATTAATTATCACATTTATCATTTTCTTTATATTATGTATTTAGAAAACACTAATCACTCCATATAAAGACATTTTTAAGTAATATATGTATAAACAATTTTATAAACTGTTTTCTGAAATCAAAACGTATCTATTATTTGATGAGTAACGGGCACGAATCGATTTTTTTGAAGAGTTCAATAAGTAAAGTCTAACAAATACTCTTATACAATAAGTAATAAGATATACTCTCTATTCTTTTATATTATTTTAATCAATATTTAACACTTTGGTTTTAAAAATTCATCCACACTTTTATCATTTTTTTTATTTTGACTAATCAATTAAATTTGATGAATGAAGTTGGAACAAGCAATTCACATTAACAACAATTCAGATTAAATATCACTACTCTATGTATTGTGAATAGAAAAGTCAAATATATGTTTCTTATATGGTGAAACAATAAAATGTTGACGTATATGTTATCGAATTCCCTCATAATGGCTTGGCAGGCATTCAATCCTAGGTATGTTGTAAAATGAACTAATGATATTGGGTTAAGCCTACTTTTTATTTTTCCTTTTGTACTTTCAAATACTCACATATACGTGTTCAATACTTTTTAAATATTTTTATAATTTTAAAATATATATTTTATTTCTAACACGTATCAAATACTTCAAAACATATTTTTAACAAGTTTTAAACATTAAAATGTACATTTTTCAACAATAATATAGTATAATTGTTAAAAAAGTTTAAATTTACTTTTTTTAAAAAAGTATTGAGAAACATATCATAAATATGTTTTGTAATCCTTATTTTGTTTGCAAATCATAAAATTTTATGAGAAAATGTTAATAATTCCATTTTTTGTATATAAAAAATATAATTTATTATTTTTATATTATCCTATCGGTGTATTGTACCTGTCCATACTTTCTAATTTTTAATTTAAAATATTTTCTCTAAAAGTACTATATACATAGATATAAGAGTTAAGTGCATTAAATCTTCTGAACTATCATCAGATTGCAAAAAATCCCCCCTTGAATTACGAATTAACCTCCTAAACTATAAGAAATACGCACTTAAGGACAAACCATCAATTAACATTTAATGAAAAAGTCAAATTACTTTTTTGTCTCTAGTTAATATGTATGCTTGTTGGTCAAGTAGACTAAAGCCCTATTAACACTTCCGATTCTTAATTTGAATTTTCATTTTTATTTTTTTTAAAGTCACAATAGAAATTGTGTTTGGTAACACATTTTTAATTTCTAAAAAAATGAAAGTGATATCAAAATTTTAACAATCCTTAAGCATAATTTGAAAGTTGCATAACAAAGATTTCAGTTTCAAATTTCATTTTTCAGTTCAAATTTTTATTTCTGATTTTTTTATAAAATACAATAAATAAAAAAATTTCTTGCTCAAAAATATAATATAATATAATACAATAAATTAAAATTTTATAAAAAAAATTAGAAAATACAATAAATAAAAGATTGGTTACTCAAAAAATATAAATATAACAAAATAAAATATAATAAATAAATAATATAAACAAAATACAATAAGTACAAAATTATATGACAATAAGAATAAAAATAAAATAATAATAATAATAATAAATATATATAATATATAAAGATATATATAAGAAAAACATACAATAAAATAAGAGCTATATATATAATATAAAAATATAATGTAATAAATACAAATTATAAGACAATAAGAATAAATAACTTTTACAAAATACAATAAAATATATATACACACTAATAAATACATTAGTGTGTATATATATATATATATATCCTCCTCCTTTATCCGCCCAGGAATCACAGCGAAAGGATCTCGATCTTATACTGGATTATGTACAAAATCTTCCGCAAATATATAAAGGAGGAGAAGAATCGTCTGAGATTTTGCTGCAAATCTGATGAGTAGTCTCAGGTCTACATTGAATTACTAAATGTCTATACCACTCACAATAATGGTTAAGTGCTCAACACGAGCTGATTCCAGCCGTAATTTCTCGGTTTTCTAATATTCTGTAGAGCAGTGAATTGGACGATTTAAAATGAGCGTTGGGGTTAACACTTTTCTCACATAACAGTATTTGCAACGTGTAGTAAAAGTCTTTAACATTGATGTCTGACGTGGCGTGCATGCAAAGGAGTTTGATAATGTTAGCTAATTGGAAACATTGGCTTTTAGCCATTGATCGGATCCGGATCTATATCAACCATATCCTGTTTGGGAATTGGAAACGGATTTTCTTTTCTGCTTTTAGTTTTTGTTTCCCTTCCTCCTACATATCAATTAATTAGGATTTAAGTCAAAGGTTAATCCCTTAATAAGTTTTACACAAATTGATCTTTTAGTTTATTAATTATTATATTTAATTTGTTCTTAAAACCAAACATTAAAGATAAAATCATTTATTATATCAATTAACAAAGTTATACACACTTCAAAGTTTCAACTTAAGGTGCATTCAAATTTCACTTACGTCTCACACACACACACACACATTGGACTGTTTTCAGCATGCCCTCTTAGACTGTTTTCATTATTTTTCTGTGTCAAAGGTCTATCCTCTGTTCTCAGGAAATGGTGGATAAGGGGTTTCACATAATTTTGTGAAGGCCTAGGGTATGTGTTAGCCTCTTGTTCTTTAAAAGTATTGTTGACGCAAAATTCAACAAATTGGAGGTGTGACCAGCGCCTAGGAATAATGTTGAGGGGGCTATATTGAAGAAAAAATATATAATAGGGTACCTTCAAAAATTGAGTGGGGACATTTTCAAAATTTATAGCTAATAATGTAAATTAAAGAAATTCAATGGGAGCGGATGCCCCCACTAGTCCCTGTGTAGGTCTGTGCCTGATTAGAGCTGGTTGAATATGCTTTTACGATGAGATCAGTGCTTGAACAGTGGTGTATTGAAAGATAAATTATATATGAACAATGATAAGCATAGTTAAATAGTTAAAGTTGCATTTATTTTACATCATGACATTCGGCTACTCATTCAATAAGCATAACTTAACGTATACTAATCATTTTTTATTTTATATTTAATTTTCCATACCTTTTCAGGTGTGGTTCAATTATCGGATGATCATATTATCATTTAATCGTCGTCTTTATCCAATCCGCTGATCACCGAAATCCCATATCAAGTATATTACATTTGTTTTACTATTATAATAATGTAGCTAATAATCATAATTAATATCACACATCTTAACAAATGGGATCATAAAAAATTAATATATATATATATATATATATATGTATATATATCAAGTGGGAAAAAAACTTTTAGTAGAGCACTCTCGTATTTGACGTGAAGGTAAGATTGCAAACTCGTGATTAATTAGAGCACCTTCATATAGATGTGTTTGCCTAGTGCAGTTCTTATTGATCAAAAATGTCATGCACAAGTAACTTACACATAACTTTGTGAATTTTTATCACCAACATCCTTCATACTTTGTGTCATATATCACATACATTCTTTCATGTTAAAAGTATATCATATCAAAGCACTTTTAATGGTTAAATGATCATGCTGCTCTTTGGCTCCCAACCTAATCCATTTGACTACTAAATTTATCCATTTAACTATGTGTAATGGACCAAAATATCCCTTTAAATATACCCATACATGTATGCAGACACTATAAAAATTATACTAGTTTGTCAAGAACAACTGTTCAAATTGGTCAAGAATTATCAAAAGAAAAAGAATACAAAAGTTTGACTAAAGTGTGTAATTTATTAGAAACAGTTACGTGGCCAAAAATTTATGTAGGCATTTGTGGAAGCATACTTATATATTAGGGTATTTTTAAAATTTTAGTGAAGACATTTGCATAATTTTACAAAATTATGGATAGATGGTACAAATAAAAAAAAATTTGCGAACACATCTACCTCCACTCAAATTATTTCTAAGCCGGCGCTTAGCAAAGTTGTGTTTGAATTGGCCGAATCAAATTTTTAGCTATTTAATAAACAATGTCCAACAAATACTTTTACACAATAATCAAATAATGATTCCGACATTACTCCTTTTCAAGAAATATGTTTGAGAAGTTTCCATGACAGCGTACTCCATAATCCCACGAGGACTTTAATTAAGCATATGAATCGCGCGCCGACTATTTGAGTTCTGTATGTTGGCTGTCATTCTCCGTATCCCAGAAAAAGGTCGGTTTTGGAATCTTTAATGTTAAATTATCAGCTGTAATTTTAACTGTCTGGCGAGAAATTAATTAGTATGCATGGCTACTTGGGATATTTTTATATATATATATTTCTATTGCTTATGTTTGAGATTACCTAATGAAAAGGTCGGTTAATCATGTACATAATAATCTTTAAAAACCGGCATTCTGATTTGTCGGTGTCTGTAATATTTAAATGTATAATACTAAGAATATGTGTATAAGTAACTATGTATGTGGCTTAATTAATTGTTTGACTTGGTAGGTCCATTGCTCCTTATATTCCTTAAATATTTTTTAGTATTCGATAATCGATGACTTTGGCTGTCTAAGTACTTGAACCCCCAGTGGCTGTTGTTGGGCACAGCGCTTGCCACGTGTATGACAGTTCAATACCAACCGTGAAGAATTTTCGATATTATCACCCTTGCATATATATATATATATATATAGTATTGTATAATCTGCTAACTTTTTTAATTTACGTGGAAGTGTGCATTGCTAAGTGTGTACATGCATGCGTGAGAACAACTGTACGTACACTGAATGAACTTAAATTCAATCCACTTACCGAAAGAAATATATAAATATATATATATATATATATGAAAGTACAAAAGAAGAAAAAAAACTTCAAATTCAATTCTCCATAAACGCTTTAAGAACAATGTCAATTTGCTATTAACATGCAACATACATGATAGATAAATCAACTGCTTCAGCTTTGAAATATTAACGATGCTACACGTGCTGTCACAATTCAATGTCTAGGCTAGCTGTACGTATAAAACATGATTAATGGTAACCTTTTCTTTTAAGTATTTTGAATAAACACTTTTATTCGTAAAAAGTCATACATATTCTTTAGTAGTCACTTTTATTTCTAAAATGCATGTCCATTTAATGGTGACTTTTCGGCTCAAATCAACTACCAACCACACATGTTTCAAAAATTATATTACGATGTAATATACAATTCTCCCTCTATTCCCTCCTTCACGTCAAAATATAAACAATTTCAAAAGTATTCAATAAAATTCTACAGTATTACTAATCAAAGGTTTTGACTTTATTATATACCGGATCTGTCTTGTTATAGAACCCAACAGCAAACTCAATTAGAATTTAATCGACTGTGTTCAATCAAATTATTTTTCCTTCCTCAATTTTTAATACCGGTCCTAACATAATTGACAATTTTTAATCAAGAAATGTTGCATACAAACTCTTTTCGTGTAGCATTAATTACTGATCTTCCACATAAAAATGGTCCCATCTTAAGGATGTCCACTATCAATTCAATATATATATATATATATATATAGATTGTCAAAATACATATTAGTACTCTTTTCTTGACCTCGCTCAATGCATGAACAACTGCTCAAGCTCTTGTCATGTAGTCATGTCACTTAATATAATTTGGACAAAACAGCTTTCCTAATTACAAGATATATAGCACATTCATAGTACCTATACCTCATACGCAAGCAAGTTAGCTTTGGGTGACTATATATACAAGTCAAGAAGCCAGTTGATAGTATCAGTATGTATTTAATGGCATGCGTTCATGTACCGTACACTGAACTAAACATATTAATCGAACCTTTTACGTTCTCTGAATTAGACCTTGGCCGGCCATGTCCATTATATCAAACCCATCCTGAAAACACCTCAAAGTTCCAATAATACCCTTACCAATGAAGCATATTATGATGTTGTTGGCAAATTATGAACTGCATTATGGTCATTTTGCGCAAAGAAATATTCCCAAGAACCTTGATTTAATCGTGTTTACAATATGCTCATCAATGGGAATTATTTGGTTGGTTGAAGAAGGTAAGGGCAGTTGGTATATATTTTATATATATTATATATATACATATTACCATAAGAAACAAAAGGTAGTTTAGATGATGCAGTGACGTGGGCTTATCAGTTTATGGGCGGCCTTTCCAACTATCCAATGGAATTTGAGATTCCTAGCTAGTGTGTAGGTGGTCTGTACATAGTCGTTTCAAGTCACCACTATCAATATTAATTGAGGACCAAATCATTAAGATTGAGTGCCTAAAGAAGAAATATTTGAGACAACATACTAAACAAACCTACAACAAAAGACAAGAAACTAAACATCCAATATCATATCTCTTGTAAAAAAAAACTTAGTTGGTAACACTGATCACATGTATGACACCCCAACTAAATTCTGTGATATTAAGATTTATAAAAATAGATATATTTTTATTTGTGTCAAGATATAATTAATTAATAATACGATGATATGGTACACTCGATGTAAAATAGATTTTTCCTTTTACTATTTCTTGAGCAGACAAATATAATTATACAAATTCTGAGTTTCAAAACATTTACTTTGTGCTACATATGAAGTTAGGCCTAACCTCTTTGATTTCGTAGAAAATAAAATAAAAAATTGTATTCTCCTTCAATCAAACTGTAATTTTTCTCTTCAAAGTTAATTTTCTCAATTTTCTTTTCTTTTCGTATTCTTCTACTACTATTTCTTTTCCCTCTTTTGAAGTTTATTCTTCTTGCACTGATGTATGATGAATGTGCATTGACCTTATTCTCTCTTTTTATTTTTATTTTCTCATTTTTTGTTCTTTAAATTTATTACAGCATTTTGATGAACTTAATGTTCCTATTTTATATTCTTGAAATCTTTCACTGTAATTTTTTGCAAATTATGACATGGTGTTTTCTTTTGGGTAAGGTAAATTTATATTAAGAGATATACAATGCTAAATCCAAACAGGCGAGACAAAAGAGAGTTATAATTATGACATGGTCTTTGAATCGTGATTATTGTACTATTACTGCATGCACTTCTATTTTTTTTTTCAATTTGATGTTTTGATGCATTGTTAGTTAATAAACATTTATTATTTAATAATATGTCATATTTAGTTTCTCTTAATTTTATGGATTCAAAGTTGCATTGTGAAGATTTAGTTCCTTTGCAATTAATTGTTCCCAAGGATAATATAGTAGTAGAACAATTATTTTTTATTTTATTTTTACCTTAACAGGAAACTTGCACAACTAACTTTGCTTTATGAAGACTTAACCACTAAAGAAGGAATATAATTTTTTGTGTTTGGTACAAAATTTTGGAAGGAAAAGAAAAGAAATGAATGGATTTGGAGGGATAGCCCAAAGCAAGCTCTCTTATCCTCTCAAAAATGGGAGGAAAGGAAAGAAAAGAAAAGAAAAGAAAAGGATAGCATTTTTCAATAAAACTTTTTTAATACCAACTTTGCCCTTATTTTGATAAATGAAAATTTTTGTTTTTAAATATCAAATAGTAAAACTTTTTAAATAGTTTTCTTTCCTTTTTTTACCCAAACAAACTTTTAAAAGAGGAGGGGAGGAGTTCGAATGCCTTGGGCAAAAAAGTGTGTGAGTCCTGTTTTAGAACAAAATCACAAAATCCCATTATTTGTTGTATATTCCCCATTTATAGCATAGAAATAATGTACATTATTCCTTTCCTAAAATAGCTTCTTTGTATGACCATATAATGGCATGTGTATCTTAATTTATAAATTGACATAGAAAAGCGATATCAAAGTGGGAAAATTAGATTTTTGTGACCAAAATGAAAAAAATTTGATTTACAGTAACCTTAAACTCAATAAAAGGTAAATAGTGACCAATCTTGAAAAGTAATTGTCAATGAGTGACAATTTAACTTTAATGTCCAAAATACACTCCCTTTTATTTAAAAATTCTCAATCCCTTATTCGTCTTCTCCAATCTCAAATCTAAATATCAAATTTTCAAAAGACATACAAAGATTCTAGAAAAGAAAGTATATATAAAGAGAGAATCTCTCTCTCTCTCTCTCTCTCTCTCTCTCTCTCTCTCTATATATATATATATATATATATATATATATATATATTTAGACATATATGTTCATTTTACAATTAATGCATGTGCATATATGAATTTTTTTTTCTTTGGTAAATTTTAGGGTTCCAAAGATACAGCAAGAGTTATAACTTGAAATGAATTAACTATGGGATACCTGATATAAAAAAAAGAAAGATATGAGGCAGTATGTAATATGTTTATTAGCCAAGTTTATTCATATCCTCCCACATTCCTTATTAATAATTAATTGCACTCAAATTAGATTTTTTTTTGTTAATGAGATAGTAATATACAAGAATATATATATATATATATATATTATATCTTCTTTAGAATGTATATATGTTCATATATTGTATACAAGTCATTGAATTCTTTAAATTTTTTGATATTTGTGTTTGAAAAAAATAAAGGAAAGATAGGGATTTATGGACAGAATGAAAGATATTTTGGGCTTTAAGATTAAATAGTCACTTATTAGCAATTATTTTTTAAGTTTGGTCACTATTTACCTTTTATTGAGTTTAAGGTCACTAAATAGTAATATTTTTTCAATTTTGGTCACTGAAATCTAATTTTCCCTATCAAATTTCTCCCAAATAACTTATTATATATATGGTATCAGAGCGAGGATCATAATCTCCTCGCTTCATCTTGGCTCAAAGCTTTTGCAATTTCAAATCAATTCTCCTCTCACCATTTGGTCTCACAGCAGTAACCTCTTGAAGCATCCTCACATTTTTTTTCTTTTTCTCTTTTCTTAAAGCTTCTTCCTTGCATTATTCTCCTCGTGAATAATGAAGACTATTCAATATGGCAGAAACTTCAATTTCTTCAATCATATCCGACTCAAACACCGTTGTTGATTTCAACAGTCACTATTACTTTCATCATGGAGAAAATCCCAATCAATCTTTAGTCACCGAGTTGCTCAATGGAGAAAACTATGCCACTTGGAGTCAATCCGTGCAAATGGCTCTCTATGCCAAGAACAAACTTGGTTTTCTCATCGAAAAATTTGAAGTTCCATCAGCGACCAAGAAGCTAACAAATATAAATTGTGGGAGCGATGTAACAATATGATTCTCTTATGGCTTGCTCACTCTGTATCTCCTGACCTTGCATCTGGTGTTATTTTTGTATCATCAGTCTAAAAAGTATGGAAAGATTTTCGTGAACGTTTTGCTCAAGGCAACGCACCCATAATCTATCAAATCCAGAAAGCAATTGTTTCACATGTACAAGGTACTTCTACTATTGTTACTTATTTCACCAATTTAAAATCTTATTGGGATGAACTTTCTATTTACCAACCTCCTCCGAGTAATAAACATGCAAAATTGCTAGAAATCAAAAACAAAAAGAACATGATTGGTTAATGCAATTTTTCATAGGACTTAATGACTGCTATAATGCCGTGAGATGAAAACTTCTCCTTATGAAACCTCTTCCCAATGTGCGTGAAGCATATAACTTAGTCACTCAAGAGGAGAAACAACGAGAAATTGGAAACAATTCAACTACCGAAAATTTTTCAATCACTGTAGCTGTACGAAATTTCAAGAATTCTATCAATAAATTTTTCAGTAATTCATTTTCTCACCCTTCCCCTAATTTCAGTACTAAGGGATTATTTTGCAAATATTGCAAAAAGGATTTGCGTACGATTGAGACCTGCTACAAATTTCGTAGTGCTTTATTATTAAATCTTGAATAAGCAATAGATTGGTTTCTTGATTGTTATTCTAAATTTAGAAACTAATTAATGAACAAAATAACTTCACTTCATTAATGGAGGTTTCCTCCTCAACCCTAGTTAAGGAGTTTAGTTACACATGGTAGAAGAATATAACAAATAAATAAAAGACATAATGAAATAAAATAAATAAATAAAACTCATATTGTCTCTGTCTTCTCTGCCCTGGACTCCACTTCTTTTTCTCTCCCCTCTTCTACTCATCTTTTTCTCTTATATAGAGGTCATCTTCTCCAAGTACAAGAAAACAGGAAAGTGTTGAGAAGAAAATTTGTCAGAATATTTTCTCTGACTTGAAATCTAATTTTGACCTTGAATAAGTGTGATTCACGAAATTTTCATGAAATACAAATATCTTGGGCTTCAAGTTATCTTTCCACATCCACTTATTTT
Source organism: Cornus controversa (assembly GCA_026545225.1). Lineage (NCBI taxonomy): Eukaryota > Viridiplantae > Streptophyta > Magnoliopsida > Cornales > Cornaceae > Cornus > Cornus controversa. Next base: position 41,112,957 of record CM048852.1, on the reverse strand, counting down.
TCTCAATTCCGATAACCGAGTCAAAATATATAGTCAAATTACTATAACTGGTGTAATATTCACGCAGAATATTATGACTACTTTGACACGCGATTTTCACCTTTTAAAAGTTAGAATTAAGGCTTCTTCGTGAGATATAAATATGTTCCCTTATGAATAAGCTTTCTAAAAGCTTTAGGATTTCATTAATCTAATACTCGAGAGGAAAGTTATGTCCTAAATAGTAAAGCTGCATAGAAAAGTCGTGGACTTTATATTTGTTAAATTTGGGCATTTTTCACAAATATCACCATAAACCTAAAATGACACAAAACCACATTTATTAAATAAAATAATATAAAATAAATTACAAACAAATATAATTTTGGATGTTCATTGTGTAAGAATTATACACTTATCACATGGGTTCCCACCTAGGCCCACCCCAACTTCAAATCAAAAAGTCGTTAGACCCACTAAGGGGCAAGCAGCCGACAGGCCAGTAGGTGGGCCAACCGACAAGGGCAGCAAGTGGGCCACTTTTTCATGCTGCATATGCAACAGCAGCTACATATATTCGTTGGGTCCCAGATCTGCACAACTTCTATCCCATCTCCTCATGGGCCCACAGACACCTCTGATAGCCCTCATTTGCAGGCAATATTTTTGGGACTTTTCATCGAGCAATACCAACAATTGACCACTACCATGGCTAATATAACATACTTGTCTAAAGGTAATACTGATATTTATGCAAATGCAATAGGTTTGTGTAAATATCCCTCTGTTAATTTCATTTTTTTGGACTATTGGATTTTAGATAGTGGTGTCACTAACCATATTGTTTCTGATTCCTCTTTGTTTGTTCAATCACAACCACCTAGCATACCTTCTGTTAACTTATCTACTGGTTCTACCGTTCTTATTAATTCTACTAGCACAATATTTTTCAATAAGGACATTATTTTAAAAGATGTTCTTCATGTGCCTTCGTTTTAATTAAATCTTTTATCTGCAAGTAAAATCACCAAGTCATTGCATTGTTGCATAATTTTGCTTCTCGACCTTTGTGTTTTATAGGACTTGGCTACGGGGAAGATGATTACTTGGGGTAAGCAAAGTGGCAGCCTCTACTTCATATCGCCGGTTTGCAAGTCTCCTATTGTATTTCATACCACCAGTTCTAATACCACTTGGCACCACCATATTGGCCACCAATCTCTTGATCATCTTTGCTTAGTATCAAAGTTTGTTTCTTCTATTAATCAACCATTTGAGAATAATTGTAACATTTGTACATTAGCCAAACAGACTTGTTTCTCATTCTCATCTAGTCATATTTCTTCTGCATTTCCTTTTCAATTAATACATTATGATATTTGGGGACCACATAAACATCAAACATATTCATGTGCACGTTATTTTTTAATTATCGTTGATGATTTCATGCGTTGCACGTGGTTATTTCTTATGTCACATAAATCTGATACACCCAAACTGCTTATGTCATTTTTTAATTTTGTTTACAACCAATTGAATTCACAAATTAAAATTGTTGGAAGTGATAATGGGGTGGAATTTATTTCATTGCGTTCTTTTTTCCTTACTAAGGGTGTTAAATTTCAGCGTTCTTGTGTCTACACCCCACAACAAAATGGAGTTGTCGAACGTAAGCATCGTCACATTTTGCAAGTTGTTCGTGCTTTACTTTTTCAATCTAATGTACCTATTCATTTTTGGGGTGAGTGTGTGTTACTTGTCGTCTATTTAATTAATCGTTTACCTACACCACTATCCACTCCTTTCCAACATCATACCCTTTGAACATTTGTACCATCATCCACTATCCTATGATCAGCTTTGCGTTTTTGGTTGTTTGTGTTATACCACTATAGTTCATCTTATTCCCAAATTTGCTCCTCGTGCTAGTCGTTGTATTTTTGTTGGGTATCCTACTGGGCAAAAGGGTTACAAATTATTTGATTTAAAATCTTGAAAATTTTTCGTTAGTCGGGATGTCCGATTCCATGAACATATTTTTCCTTTTAAATAAATCATTTTCCCTAATCCTCCATCATTACCTTCCACTAATTTCTCTCAAGTTAACCCTCCCAATCCCACCTTAGATTTTGCGCCTACCCCAATGAATCACCTTGATAATACTACCACTCCACCAACACTCGCTCCCAGCACGCCACCTGACAAAACATCTCCCTTGGACCCCACCAGGCCATCCACACCTGCACAGTCCATATCCCACCTAGACCAAACTTCGGCCCTATCTAATTACCCACCTTCTCCTATTACACCAATTCAACCAACCTATCAATTGAATTGACTTAGTAATCAACCCTCATGGCGTGCAGATTATTATATGAACTTTGCTCACACTGGTCCCCACCAATCATTGAGTTTGTTGTCTGGTTCTATTCGAGGTACAAGGCACCCTCTCTCTTATTTTTTATCTTATTCACGTCTTTCTCCTTCTCATTTTTCTTTTATTGCTAATATTTATGGTCTACGTGAGCCCACTAACTATTCTCAGGTAGCTCTTAACCCAAAATGGAGGGATGCTATACAAACTGAACTCGATGCCCTCATCCACAACAATACTTGGAACAGTTCCGTGTCAAAGATCTTGGCAATCTAAAATATTTTCTTGGCATTGAAGTCTCTCAGTCCCAAAAAGGAATATTTGTTTCCCAACGAAAATATGCATTAGATATTCTGAAGGATGCAAGATTATTGGGATCTTGTCCTAATTATTTTCCGACGGAAGAACATTTAAAATTGAATCCTGAAAATGGCGATTTATTACATGATTCCACCAAATATAGAAGGTTGGTTGGAAGGTTAATCTACCTCACTATGACAAGGCCTGATATAGTATACTCTGTGCAAATCCTAAGTCAATTTATGCAGAATCCTCGAAAGTCACGTTGGGAAGTTGCTTTGAGAGTTTTATGATTCATTAAAGTCAATCTTGGTCAAGGATTATTTTTTCCTTCATTTAATGATCTCACATTAAAAGCTTATTGTGATTCAGATTGGGCAAGTTGTATGGCACTCCATTTCGGGATTTCTATGTCTTCTTAAGAAACTCCTTAATTTATTGGAAGTCAAAGAAACAAACCAATGTAGCTCATTCATCCGCAGAAGTAGAATATCGAGCTATGACTGCAACATGTCTGGAAATTATATGGATGCGATATATTTTGCAAGATCTCAAGGTTCCACAAAATCAAACGGCAACTTTATTTTGTAACAATCGAGAAGGTCTTCGCATTGCCAAAAATTCTATTTTTCACGAGCACATGAAACATATTGAGATGAATTGTCACATTGTACGGAAAAAATTACAAGCTAGAGTGATTGCATCATCATATGTTCCATCACGTTCTCAACTTGCGGACATCTTCCCTAAATCTTTGGGAAGTACGTGAACAATTTCATTAGTACTTAAGTGACAAGTTGGGACTTTATGACATTCACTCCCCAACTTGAGAGGAAACGTTAGAACAAAATCACAAAATTTCATTATTTCTTGTATATTTCTATTTCTATTTTCTAATTATAGCATAGAAATCATGTACATTATTCCTTTCCTAGAATAGCTTCTTTGTATGACCATATAATGGTCTTTGTATGTTTGTAAATTGACATATAAAAGCAATATCAAATTTCTCTCAAATAATTTATTACCCCGACTAGAGACAAAAAAATATATCACTAATAAAACAATATATTAACTTACTAATGTTTATCATTTTTCTTATTAATAACACAAGTTGCTAGTTTTTATAATGAACAATCCTACCGAACCGATCACTTTCTTTTTGCTCTTCCGTGCATGAGAAAGACCAGAAGCAGTGAACCACCATTGTTGAATATTTGAGTGAATAATGCGTTTTTGTTTTGGAGTATATGTCTACATCATCCCTACCCTATCTCTTTCTTTGATTGAGCTTGCCTGCTTCCCTGTTTTTGGTTGTTCTGTGTTTTCTTTGTATGTGTTGAAAAAAGATATATATATATATATATATATATATATAACCCATCATCTCAGCTAGATTTCCTCAGCTCAGGCGATATATATATATATATACACATACACGTACGTCTGTATATACATCATCATTTTGGTGTTGTCACCACCCACAAGACCACGCTTTTAATTAATAGCTGGATGAGCAATGTATGACGCGGCCTTATACAATTATGATAAGATAAATGATTATGGTATACTACGTGAGGACTCAAATGTCTTGCAGGTGCATGTATGTAAGTTCTCAGACTGTAGCTAGCTAAGCTAGCATGGGGAGACTGACAAGGATGGTGATGTATATGGAGATTCAATGGTCTGAAATTTAGTCTTTTCATCAGTTGCTAGTGGGCAACTATATATCAGCTTTAGCCACACTATCACGCACAAGATAAATTAATTGGACTTCAATGGTGTGTATATATATGTGTGTGTGTGTGTGTGTGTGAGATTATTAGCTAGCCAGTTTGATAATATATACTAATAGATAGTTGATGATCAATAAGTGTTATCAGTATGTTGATGAAGGCGGCTAGCTAATTAAGTACTGGTAGGTTAGATTAGCATATTAATTTAACAAAATATATATTTAGAATTACAATGCGGTCAAAAAAATGTTGGAGACCTCATTGAATCATATACATGGTGCTATTTAAGCAATGGGGACAGTATATATATATATATATTTGGAGGTAAGGTCAATGGGGACAGTACCTTTCTTGCTTTTAGAGATCTCATTGAATCATATGGTGACATGGTATATTGGAGCATTGGGGATCCTATTCTTACTTGGAATCAATTATAAGGAAGAATGCAATAACAACCATGCACTCTCTCAAACTTTCCTTTGCCCAAAAATTAAATACCATACATGCAGGGCAGTGATACAGCTTCCGACACTTTGGAAGGTAGCTGTGTGCATCAATCGTTTACTTTATTAAGTATTTAATTCCATTGGTTTGTTTTAATCTTCTCTGTAAGAGTAGCATACTCACGTGTAACATTCAAACGAACAGTGCACACACTTAATTTTGTTTTATGATAACATCATAATGGATAAATAAATGAAAAGAAATTGTTTTTCAAGCCGAAAGCATTGATTTCCGTGTGAGATCATTCAATTAAAATGTTAGACTTATCTGTCATTGCTCCAAAAGAAAATATCTCGTGTCGATCATGAATGATTTCATGTGGAATCATTCGATTAAAATATTGGTCTTATCTGTTATTGTTTCAAATAAAAACGACTCGTTTTATACGAGAAATATATCCTCCCTTAAAAGAAGTACTTATCTTTCCTCTCACGATTTTAATATATATGTAGTGTGAGGGAATGTAATTCATTGAACAAGGCGAGAAAATTTTGCTTCTTGAATGAAAAAGACATTCATTTGTAATATTGCCTTTCATCATGTATTGGGACCATTTTTTTCTCGAGTGCCAAACAGCATCAATACATCCAACAATTCCCCCCAAAATAAAAGGAGACAAGTCCTCTATGATCAATTAAGTGGATGATATATTTTTATATTGAAGCGCACACACTGTGGTCTTTGTTCTCGAACAAAACAATGCCTTTTTTAGGAAGAAATATCTTGGACGCCATCATTTGTGTTTCCACATGTTCATTTCCATTAAAACCAAAATAATGGATAGAGAAGAAACAATTGATGGCTAGTCAAGCACAAACATAAAGGAATAATTCGATAGGTACAAATGGGGCCTTCTAATCTTTAGAGTTGACCTTGATAATGATAGTTCAAATATGTTGCAATGTTCAAAACAACTTCAATGGTGGATTACATTTGTAACAAGACCATTGCTCTTCCCGGAAAAATGCAGGACAATTGTCAAAATGCTACTAACTTTGATTATCGTGGTAGGAACAGATATTGGGTATCCCCGAGTAGGGGTGGGTGGGCCAAGGGAGGCCATGTCCTTCCAAAAATTTTGAAATTTTTTATTAGTATATCATCCACCAATCTTAAATTTACATTAGGTCGAATTTGTCTCCCCCAAATATATTAGTTCAACCCAATGAAATGATATATTTAGTTGATTTATATTAGTTCAATTCAATTAAATGAAACATTTAGGCTCAATTTGGAAAAGTTTTTTGATTTTACAATTTCTTTGATTTAAAAGATCTTGTCTCCAATAAAAGAAATTTAAAAGAAAAAATTATTTGGTGGATGCATTTTTTGAAATTCCTTCCACGATTAACACATTTTTAACTTGATAAATTTATCATCAATAGGCAAGTTTCATGAAATAAGGAGGTAAAATTGTCTATAAAATTTTTTACTTAAAATAATTATAACTTTCTCTCAAAAACAAGTTTCTTCAGCTTTCTTTGAACGGATCTTTTAGAACTTCGATTTTCATTAGAAATTCATTTTTCTTATTTCACCAAACACTAACATTTCTTTGGAAAGAACTTTTTGAGCTTCGAACCTGTTTCAACTCCCGAGAAAGCTCCCTCAAACATACACTTAGTTAGTTTAAACTCAACCCAATAACAACCTCTTGTAATATCATAAATTAGCTCAATCCAACAAAATAAAAAATTCAGTTAGCTTGTTTAAATCCAACCCAATATAATATGATATATACAATATATTATATATGTAAGATAACCCAAAATAAGGCATAGACATCAGATTGAAAGCTTGTATTATTTTTATGGATTCTTGCAACGGTGAGGAGAAGATAAATATAAACATATGAAAGTTCATTCTCCCTCTTTTCACCTATTTCTCTTTTTTTTTTTTGTTAAATTTTTTTGTTAATTTTTCATTCTTCAAAGCCTGAATTCTATTTTTCTTATTTGATTTTCTAATACTCTTATATATATTGAATATATTTATACATAATGATATATAAATACTATATATACGTTATACATTCATTTACCCATATACATTTATACACATATATATAATATATACATTTGTATATATACATATAAATTAATGTAATATTTTCTTTGGCCCCCCAACCATAACATATTGGCTCCGCCCCAACTGACAGTACCAAAAATATAATACCCGACCAATACAAACTCTATAATAGAAAATTAAGAGTTTATATATTGATCGTGAGTATTACATTGGTATCCAGGATACTAAAAAAAAAAATCCCTTGGTAGATATTTAGTAAATTGTCCTCCTAATAAGTTCCTCTTTTGGCCTCTAGTGGGAAGCCCTACATTGTCAATGATATCTACAAACTCTATAATAGAAAATTAAGAGTTTATATTGATCGTGAGTATTACATTGGTATCCAGGATATTAAAAAAAAAAAAAAAAAATCCCTTGGTAGATATTTAGTAACTTGTCCTCCTAATAAAGTTCCTCTTTTGGCCTCTAGTGGGAAGCCCTACATTGTCAATGATATCACACACTTCCATTTATGACTAAGCTTGCGATAGCTTCATTGTTCTATATATGTTTTATCCTCTTACATGACAATACCACACAAAAGCTGTAGACATAAAAACGACTAGGCCAAACTGCATTTCTATTTCCATTATGCTAGTTGGTAGCATGATCTGCTTTATCACAACACTAGCATGAACACATTCAATGCATGTAAAGAAATTGAAAATGCAATGGTGTAGTGTAAGAAGACGTAGATAGACTGGGTGGAGAACTGGAATGTTACGGAACCTGTTATTAGGGTTAATATATATTTAAAAATTAGAATAAAAAAATAGTTCTCACAAAAGATAGGCATACAAATTTTATGTTTTTTTTTTTTATTGAAACGCACACTCACATTGCCCATATGGAGACTTAAATCTTCGATCTTTTATTTTTTAAGGTGAAAAAATACCAATAAGGCACAGCCTTTGGGGATAGGCATGCAACCTATCTGGTGAAACCTTTAACCCATGATCTTCGGATCAGGTCTAGCCGAGCTAACATCTTCAATTCCAGATAAGAATCAAGTTGATCTTGAGTCATGTTTAGACTAATTGTCCATTTTTTTTATATATAAAAAAAGTAATAAGTGACTTGATCAAAACAAAAAGAAATGAATATATCAAATCTTTTAGATATATATTAAGTCAAATCAAATTAGAATTAAGTTCAGATTGAGTTGCTTTCGAGTTGTCAATACCCAGAATTTGGACACGCTGAATTATGGCCTCTAATGGCTAGAACTAAAGTGAAAAATATAGCACGTTACGTACATAATAGAGACAAAATGGCTACTCTAGCCTAGTCTTGGCAAAGAGAACCTGGACGCGTGAAGGATTATCATAAAAGTAAATTAGGTACCACTCTAAAAAGGTTGAGTTTCACTTCGAATTCTTGGATTAGATATTGGGTGAGTGGGCACAAGTCACTCAGTATGCGCCCGTCCAATGAAAATTTCACCATTCAATGAAATTGGCCACTTGCATATAATAATATTGCTCTCTAACATATTTTCATTGAGTGGGCATATCAATGACTTGGTATGCCTGACTCACCCAACATCTACTTGAATTCTTGAACATATGATATAGCTGAAGCCCAGGCTTGGCATTCTTTCTCTCTGAGCTTTGCTATTCTATTGATGAATTGATTCAGGTACACGCGCACAACCAAAACCTGGCAGTGTATTCTCACTGTAAACTGAAATCCTTAATCAAAGGCATATTCCCAGCCAGAACAGTTATAAACAGACTAATCTGTTTAGCTAAGCAAGGACAGACTGAACCCACTAAACCTAAAACTGAACAAGCACGAATTAAGATTACCCGAAGGGAGCCTTTGTTCGAGACCCAATACTTCCCAGAAAGTTGCCCTAGGGCCATCCAGATAAGAGGCAATCCATCCATAGCCTTCAAACAGACAACACGAGATGACACCAGAACGTACAACGAAACCTGAAGAATGATAAAAGGTTACTTCTCATTGATACAATTGAACTTAACTGTGATAGCCAAAAACAAAAATGAAAATGCAGTACCACCTACAAGATGGAGCAAAGTAAAACAATCCTAGTGACAACCTATTGAGAAGCGGAGGACAATCTTCAAGTTATCTGAAGGTATTCACCCGGAGCATATGAGCATCAGAGTTTTAAAGCATCAACCTGAGATCCAAACCTGTAACCATCTGTCTGTTCTCAAAGCTGTTTTTAAAATTCCTGTTGCCGTAACTGCATACTGCCAACACACTGAATATACATCCAGGCATGAAAATAGAGCACATCTTTTTGGGGGCTTGGGAGTTGTCGAGGTAGAATTATTAGTCTCGTAGGTAAAAATAAACTCTGATAATCAGCTGTCCTTTTCTAGACCATTTGATGACAAGTTTCACGCCTTGATAAAAAAAAAATCCATGAATAATAAGTTCCAAGCTCCAAAACGCTGAACACTGAGGCAACACTCATGTATTAAGCACAAATTAATGACATTGCATATATTTAAGCATAATAATTAAGCACAAATTATACCATGGAAACAAATGGTATTGCATTGCATTCAGGCACAAACTAATGGCATTGCATGTATTTAAGCATAACAAGTGTAGAGGAGAGGTGTGTAGATAATAGATAGATAGACGCGCGCGTGCGCACACACACATATATATAAAGAGTGAAAGATGGAGGGAGGAAGCCAATTTGAAGCAATTGTAGGAGTTTGGTTGGAGAGAGAGGGTGAGAAAGAGTTGTCTGCTGTAGTGAGTAGTGACAAGCATGGACTTCAAGTTCCATTACCAGCAAACTGACCTAACTTCCTTATATCATGTATGTAGAAATAAGATCTTGAGATAAAAGTTAAAATCCCTACCCCTCTCTCTCCAAAATCAAATTCTCCAGATATCTCTCCAATTCATTTGTTCTCCCACTTGGTTCACTGTAATATTATAATTTCCTCCCTAACCACTTCTTTATCTATTCTTATTTTCATTCTAGATTTTTCCAGCTTCAGGAATGGTGAAATTTAGAGAGAGAAAAGGTTGTAATAGTGGTAGAATGCAGCGGTAGGTGGTGAAGTTATCAGTAATTGAGAGTTTGACTGAGGGAGAGACGTGTTGAAGGAATAAATAGAAGTTTGTTAGGGGTGGTCACCGGAAACAGTAGTGGATGCAGTGGAACTACATGGTGATTGGTGGTGAAAATTACCGATCATGTTTTGTTTGAGCCACAGAGAGAGAGAGTGGAAAGAAATTTGTTAGCGGTTTACAAAGAAAATAGTGGAGGAGGTTGCCGCCTCCATAGGAGGTCAATGGATAAAATTCGCTGATGAAGAAGAAACCGGCATGAGTAGGTCTCAAATAACCAGCTCCGGCTAAGTTTGTCAAAGGCTTAACTCGTGTTCAATGAGTCCAACCCAAACAAGTCTCCAAGGGCTCATTTATTAAAAGAATTGAACTTGAGCAAGGTTCAACTCGTCTGGCTCGTGAATACGTCCTCAATAGATCTTTTTCAGAATTTTGAAGAGTTTTATGTCCTTTTATTGATAAAGAAAGTAATATGATATAATAAATTTATTAAAAATAAAATACAAAGAAAATATAAAAAGTAATTGTTAGGTTGGCTCAAATTCCTATTGTGATTAAGTTTCTATTATAGAGTTATATCTTATTAGGTAATTTCTTAGTAAACATATATTAGTCTCAAGGAAGGAAAGTTTTTGTTAGGCAAGTCTATGACTCTAAGGAATTGTAATCCTTGTCCACCAAGGAATTAGGTTTTGGGCTCTAAGGAATTGTAATCCTTGTCTATCAAGGAATTGAATTTTGGACTCTATAAATAGTTATCTATGTTATAGGTTGAAATGAGTGAGAAGAGAAGAGGCAATACTCTCATTGTTTCTGAGAGGACACTTAGGGAGAGAATTCTTGTTTAGAATTTGTGATTTCCTTTTGAGTGAGATTGGGTGTATAAGGATTAAGGGTTCAGAGTTGAGCGTATCCTTGATACAATCTTTCTACTTGTACTGTTACAATCTATATAATGAAATCGGGCTCTCCGTGGACATAGGTTTGTTTAGCCGAACCACGTATAATTCTTGGTATGTTCTTCCAAATTTCTTCGTGCTTGTTTACTTATCATCACATCGTAATATTTGGTGGTTCGTGATTACGGCTTGTTTCTCAACAAATTGGTATCAGAGCTTCAAGGTACCACAAGGTGTTTGATAAAAGTCTTGTCTAGATTTTTCTTCATAATATGGGTGTTGTTCGTCTTGGGCACTTGTGACAATTATGGCTGGTAATATAGCAACACAATACAAGGTGGAGAGATTTGATGGTAAGGGTAGCTTCACCCTATGGCAAGGGAGGGTGAAGGACATCCTAGTTCAACAAGGCTTAGTGCGGGCATTGAAAGGAAAGGATGGAAAGCCAGAAAAAATGTCAGTTGATGATTGGCAAGATATAGAGTCAAGGTGTGTTAACACCATTCAACTGTGGGGATAACATCATTAACAATGTTAATGGAGAGGATTCAGCGCCGAAATTGTGGGAGAAGCTCCAGAAGCTCTATCTAGCGAAAAGTCTCTCAACTAAACTTAATCTAAAGCAGGATTTGTACAAGCTAAAGATAAAGAAAGGCGGAAACCTCTTGGAGCACATGAATGAATTTCATGGAATTGTTGATCAACTTGAAAAGGTCGATGTGAAAATTGAAGAAGAAGACGAAGCCCTATTACTTCTTACTTCACTTCCAAATTCCTATGAGAACATAGTGACTACTGTCTTGTATGGCAAGGATACACTGAAGATGGAGGAAGTTGAGTCCACTCTCTTGTCCAACGACAAAAGGAAATCTCCCATTGATGAGAGTTCAAGTTCAGCTATGGTTGCTCATAGAGATCTAGTGATAACAGCAGGTTTAGATCAAGGGGTGGAGAAAAGGGTAAGCAATGCCACATATGTCATGAATGGGGCCACATTAGGAAGAACTATCCACTTGCAAAGCGGAAGAATGATGGCGGCTCTAAGAATGGATCTACCGCATATGCTTGTGATAATAACTTTCGGGATGTTCTCACAATTTTCAAAGGTGACACTCTTACTCAACATGAGTGGTTTTTAGATTCGGGTTCATCAAACCATATTTGCTCCGTGAAAGAATGTTTTGATTCATTTAAAGAACTTGATGGTAGTTTTTTGATATTGCCTGATGGTGACAAGTGTGTCATTGAGGGTGTGGGAACGGTGAAGTTCAAAATGTTTGATTGGGTGAAACGCACTTTGGGGGATGTTGCTTACGCACCCAAGTTGCGGTGTAAGCCGGTTGGACTCCATAGGTTGCAAGTGCTCCATTGCAAGGGGAGTCATGAAGATCACCAAGGGTTGCATGATATTAATGCAAGGAAAACAGAATGGAGGTTTGTACTGTCTGGTGGGGGTGCTAATAACACTCAGACTTCAATTGTGAATAGGAAACGGGGTGAACATGGTAAGAAGATCTTGAGACGTGTTTCGTTTGATTTATCGAAGACACAGGTTGCACGTTTCCAGACAGACAAGGGTGAGATGAAAGTTCCTGCTTGGAGAAAGGTTGCATCGAAGCCCCTTTCCAAAGTCATCTGATAATGTTGACTTGATACAGCTGTATGAATACATTGGCTGTGTGGATCAAGGGGAGTATTGTTTCATACTTGATTCAGGTTATGTAGCTGGAGTTTGGAAGGCCGATGAATCGTTTGTGAATTTGCAGACGGGAGTCTCGTATATTGAAGACTTGTCAAAATTTTTGCCAAGGGGGAGATTTGTTAGATTGGCTCAAATTCCTATTGTGATTAGGTTTATATTATAGAGTTGTATCTTATTAGGTAATTTCTTAGTAGACATGTCTTGATCTCGAGGAAGGAAAGTTCTTGCTAGGGAAGTCTATGGCTCTATGGAATTGTAATCCTTGTCCACCAAGGAATTGGGTTTTGAACTCTTAAGGAATTATAATACTTGTCTATCAAGGAATTGTTTAGCCGAACCACATATAATTCTTGGTGTGTTCTTGCAAATTTTTTCGTGCTTGTTTACTTATCATCACATGATAATATGTGGTGGTACGTGATTGGGGGCTTGTTTCTCAACAAATTAGTATCAGAGTTTCAAGGTACACACAAGGTGTTTGATAAAAGTCTTGTCTAGATTTTTCTTCATAATACGGGTGTTGTTCGTCTTGGGCACTTGTGACAATTATGGCTGGTAATATTGTTACACAACACAAGGTGGAGAGATTTAATGGTAAGGGTAACTTCACCCTATGACAAGGGAGGGTGAAGGACATCCTAGTTCAACAAGGCTTAGCGCGGACGTTGAAAAGGAAGGATGGAAAGCCAGAAAAAAGGTCAATTAATGATTGGCAGGATATAGAGTCAAGGTGTGTTAGCACCATTCAACTTTCTATTGGGGATAACATCATTAACAATGTTAATGGAGAGGATACAGCGCCGAAATTGTGGGAGAAGCTATAGAAGCTCTATCTAGCGAAAAATCTCTCAACTAAACTTAATCTAAAGCGAGATTTGTACAAGCTAAAGATGAAGGAAGGCAGAAACCTCTTGGAGCACATGAATGAATTTTATGGAATTGTTGATCAACTTGAAAAGGTCGATGTGAAAATTGAAGAAGAAGACAAAGCCCTATTACTTCTTACTTTACTTCCAGATTCCTATGAAAACATAGTGACTACCGTCTTGTATGGCAAGGATACGCTGAATATGGAGGAAGTTGAGTCGACTCTCTTGTCCAACGACAAAAGGAAATCTCCCATTGATGAGAGTTCAAGTTCAGATATGGTTGCTCATTGGCAGAATAGGGGAAGGCAAACCAACCAGGGATCTAGTGATAACAGCAGGTCTAGATCAAGGGATAGATAAAAAGGTAAGCAGTGCCACATATGTCATGAGTGGGGCCACGTTAAGAAGAACTGTCCACTTGCAAAGCGGAAAGATGATGCCGGCTCTGAGAATGGATCTACCGCATATGCTTGTGATAATAACTTTCGGGATGTTCTCACAATTTTCAAAGATGACACTCTTGCTCAACATGAGTGGTTTTTAGATTTGGGATCATCGAGCCATATTTGCTCCGTGAAAGGATGTTTTGATTCATTTAAAGAACTTGATGGTAGTTCTTTGAAATTGCCTGATGGTGACAAGTGTGTCATTGAGAGTGTGGGAACGGTGAAGTTCAAAATGTTTGATGGGGTGGAATGCACTTTGGGAGATGTTGCTTACGCACCCAAGTTGTGGTGTAATCTAATTTCCTTGAGCCGGTTGGAATCCATGGCTGCAAGTGCTTCATTGCAGGGAGAGTAATGCAGATCACCAAAGGCTGCATGATATTAATGTAAGGAGAACAGAGTGGAGGTATGTACCATCTAGTGGGAAGTGCTAATAACACTCAAACTTCGATTGTGGATAGGAAACGGGGTGCACATGGTAACAAGATCTTGAGACGTGTTTCGTTTGATTTATCGAAGATACGGGTTGAACGTTTCAGGACAAACGAGGGTGAGATGAAAGTTTCTGCTTGGAGAAGGGTTGCATTGAAGCCCCTTTCTAAAGTCACTTGATAGTGTTGTCTTGATACAATTGCATGAATACATTGGCGTTGTGGATCAAGGGAAGTATTGTTTCATACTTGATTCAAGTTATGTAGCTGGAGTTTAAAAGGCCGATGGATTGTTTGTGGATTTGCAGATGGGAGTCTCGTACATTGAAGACTTGTCAAAATTTTTGCCAAGGAGGAGATTTGTTAGGTTGGCTCAAATTCCTATTGTGATTAAGTTTCTATTATAGAGTTATATCTTATTAGGTAATTTCTTAGTAGACATGTCTTGGTCTCAAGGAAGAAAAGTTCTTGTTAGGCAATTCTATGGCTCTAAGGAATTGTAATCCTTGTCCACTAAGGAATTGGGTTTTGGGCACTAAGGAATTGTAATCCTTGTCTACGAAGGAATTGGGTTTTGGGCTCTATAAATAGTTACCTATGTTATAGTTTGAGATGAGTGAGAAGAGAAGAAGCAATACTCTCATTGTTTTTGAGAGAGGACACTTAGAGAGAGAATTCTTGTTTAGAATTTGTGATTTTCTTTTAAATGAGATTAGGTGTATAAGGGTTACGGGTTAAGAGTTGAGCGTACTCCTGATACAATCTTTCTACTTGTACTGTTACAATCTATATAGTGAAATCGGGATATCCGTGGACGTAGGCTTATTTAGCCAAACCACGTATAATTCTTGGTGTGTTCTTGCAAATTTCTTCGTGCTTGTTTACTTATAATCACATCGTAATATTTGGTGGTTCGTAATTGGGGGTTTGTTTCTCAACAATAATAAACTATCACGATAATTTAAAATAACATGTTTCGCAAGCAATTTGCCTCCCCTTAAATTTCTAAACTTGTTACGAACCAGAGAGAAAACTGAGCTAAACCTGAAAATAACCTAGCCTGACTCGAAGAATCTCGAGTTCAACTCAACTGAATTTGTCTCTAATCCTAGACATGATGTGAGAGAAAGTGAAGAGAACAAAGAAGGATAATTACATAATTAAAAACCGATATGTGCCACAAAGATATTTGGATAGAGTCAAGGCCTCATATCGACACCATAAAAAAATATTTTGGTTCATTTTTTAATCGGCCCACATCAAAGGGGCATTTTGCCTACGTCGTCATCAGGGCAATCTTGAGTCTTCAGTTGTACAATTGCAGTCTTAATGATGGAATGTTAATGACAATTGAGGGAATAGTAAATAGAAGGGAAACCCTGACCATTTTGTGTGTTGAAGGGAACAAGTGAAGTTCAAAAAATGAGGGAGTGAGTTGCTAATAGACTGAAGTCTGAAAATTGAGGGGATTGATTTCTAATTTACCCTTATGTTGCGTTTAGGAGCACCGAATCGGCACCTTGGAATTGGAATTGGAGAAAAAGTAGTTAAAAGCCGATTCGGTGCTTCCAAACATAGCATTAATGTTTTCGTGTTGTTTCTTCTTGAGAAATTAAATTATAACCAAGCTTTATACACATATAACTGGCCATCTAGCTTACTTAAAAACCATCATTCAAACCACTCAAGGTTAAAGCATAAAACTATACCCAGAACAAATCACCCGCAGATTCTGTCACATAGCTTCTATGCATAAAAGCATCACATCTACTGATACTACCAATCTCCATTCAAGGTTTAAAATTGCAGAAAGTTGATAAATAGCACGATAAAGCAGCAAACAGCAGCACTATGTAGCTTTAGAAAGAAAAGAAACCAAATAGAAGAAAATCATAAAAAGTGTGACGAGTGCATCCAGTTGCACTAATTTAGGTGTTCAGCAGCAAACTCTAGGTTTGCAACTTGCAAGAATTTTATTAAAATTATATTAGAAACCAAGTACCATCTCATAGCCATAGAATATTTAATATCTTAAACTTCATCATCATATATAATTGCCTGGCACAACTATGAAGCCAGGTCATAGACAAAAGCTAAGAAGAGTAGCTATTGGTTTCAAGGCTGGCATATTAGATCAGTATAACACCAAGTTCCTCGATCTTCATACAGGAATAGTAAGACCCCATTTCAATACCATTAAAAACCAAAAAATAAGTTGTCTAAACAAGGTTAGATAGTCACACGATAAAAGACTTCCTTCAAAATCATGAAAATATAGGACATCACTAGTAATTTCAGTTGAATATAATCTCACCTATCTAACATGAACATCCAAAAAAGCATGAACCATATATAAACAAGAAAATATCATACATCATATTAATTTGACTCAAAGCAAGGTGCCTGTTTGTCCAGAGGAAGATACGTTTCCATGAAACCTTGAAATTAAAGAAGATAAATGGTTATAGAAGCAGACAAAACAAAGTGAGAGATCTTTCTCACATTTATCAAAAGGCACAAACATTTCATATTGCCCAAAATGGACAGAGAAGTTGGATATTTTTTAAGAGAACAGAACATTAATATATGATACATTTAATTATACGAGTGATTGAATGCTCTGGGAAAACATGGCATGGGCAGTTGCAAATAATCTATGGAACACAGAGCAGCAGCAACTAGCACAAATCAAAAGCAAATATCAAGTAATTGAATGCAACTAAGCATATGATAGTTATTTGAGAAAACAAGCTAAGCACAGCTATTATAACAAGTAACATTCATACCATTAAGAAGGTGTCCAAAATAATTTTGAGATAATATCACAAAACAACTCTTGATAGGTCCAGATCAATGGGTAAATGAATAATAGCAACTCAATGATGTTGCTTAAATGAAGTTTTTTTTTTTTTTTAATAAGTTTAAATGAAGGTAATTTCACAAAGCCAGCTGTAAAGGTTTGGCAATACATAGTGTGTAGCAGAAAAACCCTTTCATAATATTATATAATAATGGAGATATATAATAATGAAGATACGTAAAAGAAAATTGAATTTACCTCCAAATAGCCTCACAAGGTCATAAAACAAGGAGGAACATCCTTGGATCAAGAGAAGCACTTTTGAACTTGATCTGTCCACTCGGGCACCTTCATCAACATCAGTAAATGAAAATGACTAGAAAACAAACCATCATTTAATTCCAAGATCCATCTGCACAAATAAACCACTACTTGTACAAAGCACCATATGCACGGCCATCTATGTTGCCCATTTATTAACATAAGAATGCCTTCGTAGTGTTGTAAGGCCACATAAAAGATATTCCACCTTGAACCCCATGTATAACCGCTTAAATTTCTGATGCTAAGCAGGTTCTATTTATTTGTGCCTATTCTGCAGTCAACATGATCAAGCTTCATGATTATGTCACAGCATTACCCTAAACCAGAAGTGAAGGTCCTTCACATTCTATATGGTAACCAAATACAATAATCCAACAACTTAAATGGACGCACACACTCAGAGAAACTTGTATTACATTGTCTACAAAGCACCAACTGATTAAAATTTTGAAATTGAATGTGAAATTGCAACACTCATGCTGATTTTGGTGGTCGGAAAGTAAAAATTACAACAACAAAAGCTTTCTACATAAAAAATAGTGTCAGATTTATGCCAATCCTAGTTCTCATTTCCATCTAAATAATATTTGCATAATCAATTAATTATCTAGCCATACCAATCTAAGAAAAAATAATAGATCCTTGCAACACCTGAAACAAAACTTGATAGCAGAAGTCCTGTGCACAACACCCTGCCAATCAATGGATTCTAATGATGCACTTTGCTATCCCTTTTAGGGACATGAGCTAGTTTTAAAACATGAAAAAAATCTAATTAGAATCCCATTCATGACAATATGAACTAACCCAAAATGGATTAATGACTTTCTAGTTTATTCCTTTGCTATCATTAGTTTACAAATCCAAATTCACATTTTCACTATAGTATAGATGGACCTCAGCTAAGACCAACCTTGTTTCTAACATACTAGTAATCATGTTGGTTCACTTCCTCGTAGTCTTCCCAATTCTTTTAAGCAATTTGAATCACCAACGTGTCAAGATTATAATGTACAATATTTGGAAAATTTCACAGAATCAATTAGGAGTTTTCACTACCAAACATTCGAGAAACAGGCTGATACCCTGATACAAACAAACGTGTTTGCATACACATACAAGCATTAGGTTCCATTGCAAACATCAGCAATACTAAATCAAAATAGCACAATGAAAGAAAAGCCGTCACATAAAAATCCTTCAGCAAGAGAAGATCTATACATATCAAAGAAGAAATCATCCAATCAACTCTTTTTTAACTTCATTCAACGAAAAACATTCAAAACACGAAAGAAGCCCAAAATAAACAAAGCTTATATACATATCCACCCTGAATTCCTAGTACTAAAATAAACCAATAGCAATTAAACCTTACCTCATGGTAAGAATCCAAGTCCTAGAATTCAATTACATCAATAATCAACCGAACAATTGTTGCAATCGTTCCGCGCAGCCAAATCGTTCTCGACTCTCTCATAAATTCTGTCCTCCTCATATTTCAACCCTTCCTCCAATGCCAGTCCTCCCAGTGCCCCCGCAACTGCCCCAACCGCTAATCCTGTGCCCAATCGCATCTTTGCCCCCTTTGGCCTCTGATCATACGGTGTATAATCCACCGGGGCACTCGGCCCGCCAGAACTAGACTGACAGTCGAAGGACGGCCGTGGCGGTGGCGTTATCGGTATCGGTGTCGGCGGAATTGTCTGAAACGGCCGTGGCGACGGCTGAGAGTAATGCCCCGAATTTGGATCCGAGTACGCGCCATACGCATGCGTAGGCAGTAACACCACCTGTGATATTGGTGCTGAGAGAGCAGGGAGAGAGGCGGTGCACGGCGAGGTAGAGTATCCCCGGTGGAGAGGGGGAGGGGCAGTGGAGTAACAATAGCTTGGCGGAGCGGTAATATGGTAATCTGGCGCGCACGGCGGAGATGGGCGTTCGCGGAGGGCGAGTTTGACACGGCCTTTACCCTGAGGGCGGCCTGAGGGACGGAGGAGCTGGAATGTTCTGAGTCGGTTGGAGTCGACCAGGTCGTGGAGTGGGAATCGGAGGGTGCCAACAAAGGGCTTGGAGGTCCCGATTATCGGGAATGAGTAGGAGTGGAAGATTTCGACGGTGAGGAAGGAGTCGTGGAGAGGGAAGGTGAGAGGGACGAGGAACCGGTCGTTCCAAACGGGTCGGGACGAGCCGGAGTCGTCGGGCTTGGTGGTGAGACGACGGTCCGGGTCGACCCGGAAGATAGCGTAGGGCTTGAGATCGCCGTGTATAGGTGCTTGGCGGAGACGATCGTGATGTCGAGGTCGAACAGCTCCGAATCCAATAGAGGACGAGAAGTAGCCATGTGCCGTTGACCGGAGAAGTATGACCTTTTTTTTTTTTTTGGTTTGTGAATGGAATGAAATGCCATTTCCAGTAAGATTAAAAAAAAATTATATTATCAAAAAATTATTCATCATTATATTGTCTCTACCACCATCACTAACACTATTATTGACTTTACCACCACCACTATCGCCTCTACCACCGCCACCACACTACCTCCACATCACCACCTTCCTCCACCACCGCCCCCGTGACCTCCACCACTATTGCTACCACACCACCACCGCCACATCGCCACCCTCCTCCACCACTTCTACCTTCACATTACCACATTCCTCCAATGTCACCTTATCACCTCCACCGACACACCATCGCCACCGCCACCACATTGTCACATTCAGCCTCCACCACCACACCTTTGTTAGCTTTATTAATTATTTGTTACTAAAAGGGCTATTTTGGACAGTTTGATTTAAAGTTTAATTCATTCCTATCTCATTTCATATTAGCAACCAAATAATATAACGAGAATAACCATTCCATTTCATTCTCATTCTTATTATATTATTACATACCAAACATACTATAAGTGATTTGAAATTGGCAAAATTGCATTTTAATCTCTCTGAACTATTCAAAATTTTCTAATAGGAATTATTATTTTTCCTGTCAAATAACATCTTCAACTTTTTAATTACTCCTAGATTAAAATATTAAGGTTGTTGTGTTTCTATGTCTTTATTATTTCTGATGCATTGCTTTAAACTTTTGTTTTAGGCTTTTTCTTCTTCTTAAAATTTTCCACACAAATAGTGAATGTATATTGGGGTTTCAAAACGAAAAAGGTAATAATAAATTGAAAACTACATCATTTTGACTACGAGTGTATCTGAAATTTCACAAATTATCGTTGCAACTTGTTTTGTTCCAAGTGTGCACTTTAGAGAGTACGTCTACAATATACCTGGTGTAAATACACCGAGTGAATCTGAATCGTGCATTTTGTACACGCACGGTGGATTTCATTATATGTAATGTACACGCACAATCCAGATTCATCCGGTGTAAATGTGGGTTTCATTGTGTGTGTTGTATAAGTGTAGTGGGTTTCATTGTGTGTTGTACACGCATAATCCAGATTCATACGGTGTAAATGTGGCTTTCATTGTGTGTGTTATACACGTGTGATTCAGTTTCATCGGGTGTATCATAGATTTTCTTCCTCCAGGGGTACATCATAACTCTGATTAAAATAAGAATTCAAGCAAATATTCCTGATTAATTTTACAATCTTTGGCGGTTGTGGGTGTGCACGCTTCTGTTTAATCTGACAGGGCCATTGTGAAGAACAATAATGACCCTCTCAGAAGTTTGTTTTACCGCCAAAAGTGAGTTGGATAAGAGTTATAGATGTGAATCAAAAGCAAAGAACAATATAACTGTTAGGAAAAATGTAACTTTTTTTTTCCAACAATGTCCCATAATTTACCACCTGGCATATGCAGTCTCCCCGTCCTACATGCATTAGGCAATTACTGAATTTTTTTTCCTAGTAGATGGACCTTCTTTTCATTAAGTTGAAGTAATATAGGATGAGTTTTGGCCCTCGAGTGATAAGATAAGAGGGACTTCTCAATTGATATGATCAAGCCATGATTTCCAATATGACAAACTCTTAGACAATACAAAGAGTGAGAGCCTAGTTAATGATAAAGAGTTAATTAGTTAAAACATTGATTACCTATTACAAACTTTGAATGTAAACCCAATGGTATGTTTGGTTAGAAGAAAAGATTGAGAAATAATAGAAAACATGAAGGATAGAAGAAACTTCCCTTGTTTGGTTAAAAGGAATGAACAGGAGAAGGAAGTAAGAATAAATTAACCATTCATCCTAACTCGCATTTTTTTATCCATCTAATATTAGGCAAAAGAGGATAGAGAATAAAAATTAATATAAATACAAAATATTATTTTTAGTGTTCAATTATTTACAAAATAATATATACTCTCCTTATCTTACCTTTCTTCTAACCAAATAAAATTAAGTGACACATTGTGCATTACCACTTACTTTCAATTGCGGGAGTCCATATAATGTCCATCTCCATCTTTGCCCATACAAAGTGGGAGAGCTTAGATGTTAATCGTGATTGTGCTGGTCTTTGTGTCACGATATTAAAAGAGTAATACTATTACGAGCACGTTCTTGTAAAAGTACTGATGAACTCGCTCTTATTGTTAGACGAATTTGTCAAAAATCGTTAATTATTGAATGAGAAATTGATTATTAAAATCTTCCAATCAAACATGACCTAAGTGGTGGTTATCTGAATAATAGACATGACTGTTCTGAAAGAGTTGTGATTCTTCAAGAACAAACATGTCTGTTCTAGAAGAAACCAACCAATCACCATTGGCTCTATATACAGCCAATCATACATGACATTAAAAAACACAGAAACAATTTCATATTGTCTACCTTTGCATATATATATATATATATATATATATATATATATATATATATATATATATATATAGTATGAGTATTGCACATGTTGTGTTCAAAGGATTCTAGAAATTGAAGTGCTGCCTCTTTAGAATCGTAAATTCGTTCTATCTTAGGAGACAATTGTTCATCAAATTGAGTACTAAAAGAGAACAAATTTGTCTTAACGAAATTATGTTGACACAAGGCTTGGATTCAATTCAATTCATTATTCAATCATTCTGTAAATTGGTTGATAATTGTCTGTTTTATTTAACTTTTTTAATTATGTTTATGCTTCTAAGTATAATTATATTTTGTTTTGCCTGTTTAGCACAAATTTATTTACAATCTTAAGACAAATTTTGGTTATTTTTTATATACTTAGTGTTCTTAATAAACAGAAATAAGTAGCTGAATTTGTTTTAAAATCTGCATTGATTGTTATTCTAATTTCTGTTATTTGTGTTTGATTATATATATATATATATATATATATATATATATATATATAAACATTTTTTTTAAATTAGAAACTTAAACAGATTTTGTATCTGTTTTGTTTTTGTAACATAAATGACATATAATATTTATATTCCTAGCGTGAGTACATCTCATGGAGAGAAGCCTGAAAAATTAAATGGAATGGACTTCAAACATTGCATGCTAGATTAAGACATGTTAATTATGATACTTTACATAGATTAATTAACTTATAATTGTTGCCTAAGTTTAATATTGATCGTAATCATAAATGTGAAACTTGTGTGGAATCTAAAGTAATAATATTACCTTTTCACTCAATTGAAAGAAATATTGAACCTCTAGATTTAATTCACAGTGATATCTGTTATTTAAAGTTTGTGCAAACTAAATGTGATAAAAAGTATTTTATTACTTTTATAAATAATTGCACAAGTATTTGCTAAGAAGCAAAGATGAGGCCATAGAAATGTTCAAACATTACAATAATGAAGTTGAAAATCAACTTAACACAAATATAAAGATAATAAGAAGCAATAGAGGTGGTGAATATGAAGCACCTTTTGAGAAGTTTTATTCAGAACATGGAATTAGTCACCAAACTATTGTTCCTTATACACCTCAATCTAACGAAATTGTTGAACCCAAAAATCGAACACTAAAAGAAATGATGAACGCTATGTTGTTAGTTCTGGTTACCCTATAATTTGTGGGGGAGTTATTCTCTCAACAAATTATATTCTCAACAAGGTACTTCATAAGAAAACACACAAGACACCTTATGAATTATGAAAAAATAAAAAATCATGCTATAAATACGTAAGAGTGTGTTGGGTGTTTAGCAAAAGTAACAGTTCTTAAACCTAAAAATGTTAAAATATGACAAAAAAATCATTAATTGTGTGTTCATTGGTTATGCAAATAACAGTAGTGCTTATAGATTTCTTATATATAAATCTGAGATTCCCAACGTATATGTGAATACAATTATTGAATCGAGAGATGCTTCATTTTTTAAAAATATATTGCCGTATAACATGACTCATGAACCAAATTCGTTAAAGAGGCCTTTAGATGCTATCTATAGTACTAATCATGAAACCATAGACAAAGAGTCTATTATGGAGACCTAGACGTAGCAAGAGGGCAAGAATGTCAACATCGTTTGGACCAAATTTTCTTACATATATGTTGAAAAATGATCCCCAAACATTCAAGGAAGCAATGTCCTCTCTCGAAGCTTCTTATTGGAAGAAAGCAATAAATAGTGAAATTGAATCCATCATGCAAAATCATACATGGGAATTGGTGGATCTTCCACTTGGTTCTAAACCTTTAGGGTAGAAATGAATCTTTAAAAAGAAGATAAAAGTTGATGGATCAATAAAAAAATATAAAGTTAGGCTTGTTACCAAAGGTTACAAGCAAATGGAAGGATTGGATTATTTTGACACTTATTCACTAGTAACTAGAATCACATTCATTCGTATGTTGATGGCAATAACATCATTAAATGAACTTGGAATACATCAAATGGATGTAAAAATAACTTTCTTAAATGGTGAATTATATGAAGAAATATATATGGAACAATTCAAAGGGTTTATTGCTCCTGGATAAGAAAAAAAATGTGTAAGCTTGTTAAATCTCTTTATGGATTAAAACAAGCACCAAAACAATGACATGAAAAATTTGACAACGCAATAATGTCAAATGATTTTAAAATCAATGAGTGTGACAAATGTGTATATGTCAAAAACAAACAAAAAGAATGTCATAATTTGTCTTTATGTTGATGATATGTTAATTATGGGTAGCAACATCGATATAATTAAAGCTACCAAACATATGTTATCCAATAGATTTGATATAAAAAATTTAGATGTTGTAGACATTATACTATGTATCAAAATTTCTAGAATATCATATGGACTTGTATTGTCTCAATCTCATTTCATTGAAAAAATACTTGATAAGTTCAAGAAGTATAATATTAGTCTGATAAAAACACCAGTGGACGTAAGTCTTCATCTCGTTAGAAATACTAGAGAAAGCATATATCAATTAGAGTATTCTCGTATAATTGACAATTTAATGTATATCATGAATTGCACTGGACCTGACATAGCATACTCTGTGAGTAAGCTCAGTCGATTTATGAGTAATCCAGGATAAAAACATTGGAATGCTATAAAAAGAGTTTTGGGATATTTAAAATAACACAAAACTACAGTTTAGACTTCACAAGATATCCAGCTGTACTTGAAGGGTATAGTGATGCTAATTGGATATTTGATTCAAAAGACTCGAAATTCACAAGTGGATATGTTTTTACTCTTGGAAGTGCAGTCGTGTCTTGAAAATTCTCAAAACAAACATCTATTGCTAGATCTACAATGGAATCTAAATTCATAACTTTAGATAAAGTTGGAGAAGAGGCAGAATGACTTTGTAATTTCTTAGAGGATATTCTAAATTGGTCAAAACTTGTGCCTGGTATATGTATATATTGCGATAGCCAATCAGCAATAGGAAAGGCATAGAGTCATATATATAACGGTAAGTCACGTCACATATGACGAAAACACAATACCATTAGACAATTGCTCTCTAATGGAATTATCTCAATTGATTATGTAAAATTAAAAGATAATATTACGAATCTGTTTACAAAAGACTTGCCACGAGAGCGAATAGAAGGTTCATTGAAGGGAATGGGTTTAAAACCAATGTCTATAAGAGTCGTCATAGTGGCAACCCAAACTAGCTGACTGGAGATCCTAAGATCTAGGTTCAAAGGGCAAACCGAATTATGTAGAACTCAATAAGCATTGAGGAGATATTTACTCCTAACCATTCCTATTATGAGACAGTGCAAATCTGCCGCAAGAATCAGGGTAAGTTAAGTTTTTAATGATTTCTGTATCTTGAAAAATGTCCAAGTAGAGTATTGCATGATACTTTCATAGATATCATCTACGTGAGTAAGAAGGGTCGCTTCTATGAGAATATTAAGACTTACTTCTCAAAAACATTCACTGAACCAAGAGGTGTTCAGGACAAAAATGAACACAAACGTGAGAACCAACTGTGTCTGAAGAAATACTGTGTGAATTCTATTGTCTTGGTTTACATAAACGACTGACTGTTCAAATACATCATGTCTATTGATTAGCTACGTAAATTCGATAATCTTTCACTAGGGCAAGTTCAAGGCCATTAGGCTACTTAACCCGATGCAATAACTTTTCGACTGTACTTGAATTAATGTTTGCATTATCATTATCATTTACATTGATGTTCAACCAATTTCATTCATGTGGGGGATCTCTGGACGAATTTGTCAAAACTCGTTAATTATTGAATGAGAAATTGATTATTAAAATCCTCCAACCAAACATGACCTTAAGTGATGGTTGTGTGAAGAATAGACATGATTGTTCTGGAAGAGTTATCAATGAACATGTTTGTTTTGAATAGGTATGACTCTTCACGAACTAACATGTCTGTTCTGGAAGAAACCAACTAATCACCATTGGCTCTATATATAGTCAATCATACATAACACAAAAAAACACAGAAATAATTTTACATCGTCTACCTCTGCATATATATATATTTCGAGTATTACACATGTTGTGTTCGAATGATTGTAGAGATTAAAGTGCTGCATCTTTAAAATCGTAAATCTGTTCTATCTTGAGAAACAATTGTTCATTGCCTTGAGCACTAAAAGGAAACAAATTTGTCTTTAAGAAAATTGTGTTTACACAAGACTGACATTCAATTTAATTAATTATTCAATCGTTCTGTAAGTTGGTTGATAATTGTCCGTTTTATTTAACTTTATAATTCTGTTTATGCTTCTAAGAATAATTATATTTTGTTTAGCACACCACACAGATATTTAGTTACACTTATAGCCATGGAATCAAATATGTTTTCAATATTTGGAAAGAAAAAAAAGACGAAGTTAATGTTTTTGAGATTTTAGCATTACTGTTTACGAATTTGAAATAAGAAAAAAAAAAATCTAACCCACACTTTCTCTCTCGGTCTCTTCTCTTGCTCTCCAAACCTCCTTATATAAAAATATATAGATAATTAATTTTATTATTTTATCTGCGATGAAGATAAAAAAACTGTAACCTTAAAGGTTTAATTGGAATAAATATTTTGTAACCTTAAATGTTTGATTGGATTATAAATATTGAATTGAGTTATCACAGAGAATTGCTACGGTGAGTCTTAGGCCTTGTGTTGGATTCATTTTTGAAAATCGCCTTTTGGTTTTTCAAGTTCAAAAGTTATTTTAGAGAGTGTTTGGATTAATAAGGCGGAAGATATTCGGAATCTAAAAAGAACGTTTAAAGGAAACTGGTGGGTACCGATTTCCTGATTTAGCTTCTGCTTCTCTTTTTTTTTTGCGTAAAAATCAAAACAAAAGCTCAGTCAAACAAGACCTTAGTGGCAAATGCCATAATCAGTGGTTAGTCGTTTTGATTATAATTAAAATTGATAATATTAAGTGATAAGATTAGTCACAGGCTCACAGCTAACAGGGAGATTAAATACCTTTATTCATGATAGAGAAAAGATTGTTACGGAAAAATGATATTTTTGTAATTACTCAGACATTAGTATCTTCTGAATGCATTTCATGAGTTTTATTGGCAAACATTTATCATGAATCATGATGATTCATGTTAATTTTATTTATTTTATTGATATATATGCTAGTCTCTATTTTATTGGTTTTGTAATATTTGATGTCAAGTAAATAGTAGCACCAAATTCATTCAATGTTTTTTTTTACTGTTTGATATGGTATTCAAGCTTTAACTACAAAATATTTTATATTGAGATATTAGAGAAAATTAAATTAAAAGATAATTTGAATGATTTAATTTAATTAAGCACACATTATATTATTTATTTATTTTCTTAATCAGTGAGAAAATCAAATTTTTAATTCGGTAGCTTCACTCTTTTTTCTCCCAAATTTTGAAGATATTTTTGATCCAACGCTGGTCAATACTTTTACAAGAGCGCGCTCATTGCATTACTTTATCTAAAAACGGTCGTGATTGTCTCATCTTTGTGTGGAAATATCTAAAAATTATCACACTTTTATCTATTAGTGCACAATCTGAAATGGTCTACGGAAAATGGAATGATGAAGAGTGCAAAAGCCGTTCCACCAGCGGACGCGAGCTCTTCTGATCATTTATCTTCTCCAACAACCTCAAATGAAACAAGTCCAAGTCTGTAAATAACTGCAACAAAACTCATTTCTATCATATTCACCTCCCTCCCTCTCTCTTCCTCCACATCAATCTCTTAAATACATATATAGACACGCATTTATATGTATACATGTATCGCTATAACACACTTCTGATCCACGAATCGATTGGAAATGGAGGAGAAATATGCTCAGGTTTTTCAATTCTAAGCTGCATACTATGAAAATGTAAGGGCTTTATAGACTTTAATTGATCTTCACTGTTCAGTTTTCATTTTCTACAAAAATTT
Organism: Cornus controversa; assembly: GCA_026545225.1. NCBI lineage: Eukaryota > Viridiplantae > Streptophyta > Magnoliopsida > Cornales > Cornaceae > Cornus > Cornus controversa. The sequence goes on along the minus strand of CM048852.1, from coordinate 41,084,635 downwards.
ATGTCGCTAATGTGCCAAGTGTTTTTAATCAGATTAATGCTTGTCAGAGATCGATAAATCTGGGAAACGTAAAAAACAAATCAGGTATAGTTTCAATATCTTCGTTTTATTTTTATGGTATCATGATTCCACCTTTTTTTATCTACGTTGTTATTGTAAATTGTAATTTTGATTTTTCTTTTGTGATATATTTTGTGTTTCATAGTTTTTATGTCGGTTGGATTGGTGGAAAAACCTTTTGCATATTAGCAACCATTTAGTTAGTTTACTTATCTCTCAAATTGAACGAAGAATGAACTTTCTGGTCTGCATACAGGTTCAACAGGTATAAATGAGAGACTATTAGTCATTTTCAAGAAGTTTTCTTCTTTCATTTTTTTTTTTTTTGAGGATTGAATGGAGAGTTATCAACCATTCAAGTCAGTTGATATTTATCCCTAGACCCCGATATTGTAATCATTGTTGATCAGCACGAAGAATATACGGCCCTTCGAGAATGTATCACTTTGGGAATTCCAACAATTTGTTTAATTGATACAAATTGTGACCCGGATCTCGCAGATATTTAGATTCCAGCAAACGACGACGCTATAGCTTCAATTCGATTAATTCTTAACAAATTAGTATTCGCAATTTGTGAGGGGCGTTCTAGCTATATAAGAAATTCTTGATTAATAATAAGATAAATAACTGACTTTTGAAACTCCTCCACTTTTTTTCTAATAAAAAAATGATATCAACACCAATCAATATATTCTAAATCCTGAGATGGAAATTCCTAGACATTCTCCTACATCTGACTATTAGCTCTATTCTAAATCACTAAAAAAAAGAGACAAAAAGACCTCCTGATTCTAGTTCTTTTAGAATATTGATTCTATATAAATAGAATCAAAATGGATCTCAAGTCATAATAATAATAATAAATAGAATTCAAAATTCTAAACGATGCGTGATTTTTCTGTCGCAGATCTTGTAAATGCTCGTTGA